>OY997272.1:200671731-201921731 GCA_963921465.1 Triticum timopheevii
TACTAACCTAGTATAGTATCTACTGTAGCCGAAGTTGGTCCACCTTTTTAGAGCATGGTTAATTAATATAGGCGGCTCTTGCAGCGGCACATTATTTAGAGCAAGTACTCTCTTCGTAGGAACTTAAAACGCAGGAATAGGAAAAATAAAGGATTGGAGTGGCATGTCCACTTGAATCCCATAGCATTAACACAGTCTTCCCCTAAAAAATCCAGAGTGTTTGACATGGGAAACACAAAGGAAGTGAAAAAAGTTTGAGTGGATGATAGATTGCCACTTAACACATGATTTCATAGGAAAAAAAATCCTATATCAGTCTATCCTATGAATCAAACGACCAATGTAGGAAAATTATGAGGGGGGGGGGGGTCTCTCCAACAGTGTTCCTCGGCTCGCACCTAAGCATCACAGTGGTTGAACTTGGAGTCATTCATCGGGTACACATGGCGTCTCAGATCTTGACACAAGGTGTACACCGTCAAGGTCCAAGGATAATGTTGTCCTCAAAGCCGGACGTACACAGTCAAGGTGCACAGTCAAGGGGGTCAGGGTAGACGTGACCTCTCACCGCATCCGCCATTTGAAGCGGCGTGCCGGTCAAGGGCGCTGCCCACTGCACTCCCAGCTATACCCGGCTCCTCGCAGCATTCAAAAACCTACATTTAAACCCGTGTGGAATGCGATAAACCCACTCTGGCCACACACGTCCATTCATGAGAAGGATGCCGACCAAGCTCCTCCTTCCACCATTTTCTCCACTCTTTCGACGGCATTCGACGAGCAGGAAGAGGAGTTCTCCGGCATAAAAGCCATCGGGGTGGCCAGCCTAGCCCGACAGTAACGAGCGAGGCAGCTCGCTGCTCCACTTACCTCACCTAGCCCGTCGGAGGCAGTTGCCGCACTAAGCCAGCATGTGGTTCCACAACTGGCTACTCCAATACAGTTTGAGGAAGAGTGCCGACTTGCACCACGCCGGCTTGTCGGGGAACACGACGGCACGGGCATCATCACTTCCCTCGACGCCGCCGCGTCGTACAGCGTCTCCAGTGCCTGCGACGGCACCATCCGCCGTCGACACTTGCGTAGCCACGCCATGGAGGCAGAGAAAGAAGCCACCGCGGATGTCAACGAGGTGACGGCCAGCACGTCCCCGCCCGCTGCCATCATCGAGGAGAAGTAGAACACGGGAGGCCGCCGCTGATTGAATCCCATGAAGGCCACTGCCGAGGCGACGCCGGCAAAAACATTCGGTGTCTTGGACGATTCTTCTTCAGTCGGATGCTGGAGGAGGACAAAGAGATCGGGCGGCAACCATTTAAATTAGGTATATTAATTCTATCAGGCTGGTTGTAATGGAAGTATCATAAGTAGTATCATGCATGCCGATACGTCTCCAACGTATCTATAATTTTTTATTGTTCCATGCTATTATATTATCTGTTTTGGATGTTTTATATGTATTAATATGCTATTAACCTAGAGTCTAGTGTCAGTTTCTGTTTTTTCCTTGTTTTTTAGTTTCGCAGAAAAGGAATACCAAATGGAGTCCAAACGGAATAAAACATTCTCCTCCGTCGGACCGATGGCCCCGCATGACGCCGCTTCGGCAGGCCGCGTAGTGTCCTAATGAAAGATCATGGATGTCGCCTAGAGGGGGTTTGAATGGCGCTTTAAAATAATTACGGTTTTGGCTTGAACACATGCAGAATAAAACAACATTTAATTTGTACCAACAGCTTATGCTAAGCAAGATAAATAACTAAGTGATAGCAAGATATATAGCATGAAACACTATGGCTATCATAAATTAATGTGCATAAGTAAAGGGCTTGGATAAACCCAGCCGCCAGTTTGCTAAACGTGTCGTGTCGGGCTGGCCCACGGGCATGGCCTTGCAACGCGGACATGGCACGTTTAGGCACGTGTCCGGCTAGGCTCCTGATGGGCCGAGCACGTATGCTCACGGGCCATCATGCGACCCATAACCCACTTAGCCAGGTTTACCTGCGAGTAGGGCGGCACGTCACCAGCAAACAAGCACCCTCCACGCGGTTTGGGCCAACCCAAAGAGGGGCGAGGGCATCTCTTTACTTTCCTTTTTCTACTATCATTTTATTTTTTCTCCCTTTTTATATACTTTTTGTTTTATTTTTTTTAACAAAAAAATCATAACATGTCCAACGAACTAAAAAAGTTTCACAAAGTTGAAATTAATGTTCTGGTTTTGAAAAATGTTTGCGAAGTCAAAATACGTTCACAACTTTGAAAAATATTCATGAATTCATAAAATTATTGTCATTTAAAAATTCATTTGCGATTTCAAATGATGTTACAATTTCAAAAACGTCCATGAATTTAAAAAACGTGAATTTGAAAAATGTTTGCAAAATTATAAAATGTTCACGAGTCAAAAAATGTTCATGCAATTATAAAAGTGTTTGTGAAAATAAAAATGTTCAGAAAATTATAAAAAGTTTATTCCATAAATTATTGTGAATTTGAAAAATGTTGGTGATTTCAAGAACTGTTTGCAATAAAAAGTGTACGCCAAAAAAACATGAATTAGAAAAATGTTCATGAAATTGAAGATATGTTCGTGAAGTCAACAATGTTTGCAAAATTGAAAAAAAATCTTGTATTGAAAAAATATTGATGAAATTTTTTCATGGATTCACAAAAGACGAATTTTGAAAATGTTGCAATTGTTTTTGTGAATTTCAATTTTTTGTGAATTTAAAAAAAATGTTCAAAAAATTTGAAATGTGCTAAAGTTTTGTGAAATGGATTTTTTTTCCAGAAATTAAAATTTCATGGATTCATAAATGTTTGTGAAATCAAAAATATATCTATGGATTTGAAAATGACAAATAAAACCAAAATGAAAAAATGTAAGAAAAAGAGAAAGAGTTTTTTTAAGGAACTGAGAAAGAGAAATTAAAAAGGCCTGAAAGAATCCACAGAAATAAATGGTCCAAAACCTTCCGAGAATCGGAAATTGGAGTCTTGCTAGTTGCGCCGGCCCAAATGTACCTAGATTCACTACAGGGTACGCGGTGGGTTGCTATGCATCAACCTACACTTGAATTAGGATTCCCTGTACGTATGACTTGCTGGTGAGCAAACACACAAGGTGTTTTTGGGCCAAATCAGTTCGGTGGTCTGACCACTATGAACGCCCCACCTGAGGTTTCTAGCGATTTTTTTGTTTGTTCACAAGGCTTTTCCAGTGAGATTTTTACATAGAAATACGAATATTTTTTCTCCAAGATGTAAATAGAGTACCTAAAACGGCTCATATATATGTACATTCAAAAAATATGGTTAAAGGGGGAAGTTTCTCTAAGGATGGCAATTGGTAGGGAAATCGTGCGGGTACAATAATCTCTTTCCCATGCCCATGTTTTAATGGGCATAAAATCAAACCCACACCCTACCCATCTGGCATAAATCCATGTCCATGCCCATAACCTACGAGTATCCATGCCCGATGGGTACCCATTCGGCATATAACCACATCATTAAAGGGTGGTGACGTAGTTGCTAGGTCCACTGTCGTCTCTGAGAGGTTTACAAGGTTGGTGAAATGGTGATTGTGAGGAGAATGGGGTGGGGTATTGCTTGGGGAGCTGTGAGCAGATGATGCAGGTGGACTATGGTATGGATGTCTAGTTCTTCAAACTTATAGAGAGAGACTCGGTAGCTTAGGTTTATGTATGATTCATGTGACCTGCCTATAAGATCATCTGGTTAGGTTCAGGCGTACCATGGCACATAATTGTGTCCATGCCCTATCCATGACTAGTCATTTAGGTTTCGGCCGTTTGGGTACTACCCTTGGGCATGAAAATATGCCCATACCCTACCTGTGCGGGTCGGGTACCATAAGTACCAATGCCCATGGGTAAAATTGTCATCTTTAACTGTACATTGTTAGGTACAACTGAGGCACCTGCGAAGGCCGTCCGTTCAACGCGGCTGGGTGAGCTCACCGACGTGTGCGCTAAGCCGCTAACCAACCGGCCGCTGGTCTGTTCTCTTGTAAATGTACATTCCAAATGAATCGAAACTGTCATCCGATCCTACTGTGGGATGTATGTTGGAGGCTTAAAAGTAAAAAACAGATTAGTTTGGATCTAGGAGCATGGAAAGTGAGGTGAAGTGAAAATGGGTATCTGGAGATCAATAATCACGCAAACCTCCCAAAGGAAGGAAGGAATGAGGAAAGATCAAAACTTGAGCTTGAGCAACATTATTATAATCAATCATGTAATTGTAAATCAGGATCAGGAAGCTCTGACTTGTACGGAGTATCTGCAAAACAGAAATAAATGGATGGCAAATTGGCATGATATGAGGCCAATAAGTCATAGGTTATATTGTTCCAAGTTTAAACCATTAATTCATCCTAAGGCAAAAGTATTAGGGGGCAGCTACACGTCAGCCGGCGGATGACTAGAAAACATCCGCCACCTGGCTGGCCGTTGGATTGATGCGGGGAGCCGTCTGATCTACTCATCTATGCGCGTCACCTATCTTGCAACAAGAGCGGTGTTGCAGAAACATTTCTAACGTACGTCATGTTGTAAAAACATTTGCAACAGAGGGTGATGTTGCAGATTTCTTTTTTGCAACAAAGTTCTTGTTACAGAAATATTTTGCAACAAGATTTCTTTTTTTTCCAACAGAGGACTTTTGCAGAATTTTTCGCAACATAGTTCTTGTTGCAGAAACATTTTTGCAACAAAGGTGATGTTGCAGAATTCTTTTTCCCGGGCAGAGGTGGCGAACTGCTAATCGGCGGCAGCACACATGCGGGCAACACAGGACGAACGGCGAGGTGCAAAGAAGGGCTGGGGATGAGCAGATCCATGCGGTGGCGGCCATGCACAGCTCGACGGCGGCGGTAGAGTCTGGTCGCTTCCATGGAGCTTCGGGCCAGCATCGGTGACGTCGCAAGGGCGGTGCCATTAGATGCGGTGGCGCGGCGAGTGGAGCGAGAGGAAGATAGGGAGCGGCGGCGGGGTACCTCGGCTGCGCGGGCAACAACCCTTAAGGATCCAGATCCTGCAACACATGAGTTGTTGCGGTGGGCAAACCGCAACAAGAGCTCAGTTGCGAAAACGCAAGAGATAATTCTAGGTGAGCCACGCAGGACACATGTCGCACGTAAGAGACGGCGGAAGCCCGCGTGCGATCCGCTGGCTGAAGGCGAGCGCTTTCCATAAAATTACTCATTTTTTGCTAATATTACTCGGTGAGGGCACCTAGCACAATTAGTTGGGCGAGTAAATTGAGTTTTAAAACATTGTTGCCTGTTATACTCAAGCAAAAGAGAAAGCTAACCTCAACTCATGATCCTCACTTGGTAAATTCAGATAAGTTTGCCTGAATTAATTGGGTCATGGCCAATCTTGACTGTCGTCCTCATTTTGCAGCATCCTCACTGAATCAACTAGAACAAAAATAGCTTTCTGGCAAGCTACAGAGAAACAGCCACGATAAAACATTAGCATAATGCGCCTAATGGCATCACACAACACAGAAATACCTTTCTGGCAATAATGAAGCTCGACTCTTTGTAATCCTGCATTCTCATGGTCGAAGGACATCTACCAGTCAGATGACTCATGAAAGCATAATAAAAAATTTACTTCTGAATTTGGAATTGCATTTAGCTAGGAAATTTTGTTCCCCTTACAAACTTTCTTATATATACAACCACTGATATCATTGCAGAATATGTTCAGCCATTTTAAGAAATTCAGATGATTGCTAAAAGTAAGAGGCTAACTAAAACAAGATGTTCAGACATTTTCCAATGATGTTTCTAGCTAATTAAAACAAGTCAAAACTAGAAGATAACCATGTAAGCCTAACTGCATCATTAAAGATAAGTTCCAAGTAAAGTCATAGAAAACCAAGATTCATTTTCTGAAGGGAAGTGCAGACCAACATCTCACCAAAATCAGGACTTCACGAGAAATGAACTAGTTTCATAACAGAAGCCAAACAACTCTGGATCAGCCAATAGATATTTAAGCATGGACCTCAGTTAACAAATAGGATCTGAAATCACTTGGGTGAAGCTTTCATGAATTATTAGCCCGGCCCACCAAAAACCAAAAATAAATAAATAAAATAAAATAAAGAGGCTTCATGTAGTGCCCAACTATTAAGCCAAAATCATTCAATGAAAAGAAGTCATCCGTGTGAAATATCAGAAGCGTCTCACCTCCCATGGGAGGCCGCGTAGTGCATTATTGATTGATCGGGGCTTATCCCGTGTAACACATACATTATTCTGTTATACAGCCGTGGTTGGTAAGGAGAGAATAAAGAGGTAAGAAAAGCAACAGTGAAAAGTAAATAAGCTAGAGGTAGACGGTGAGCGAATGCAAGCCGTCCGATCTTCTTCTCCGTCGTTGATCCCCAACTGTTCATTACTGAACCGGTACAGTTAACTGAAGACTAGAACACCTTGCAAGTTCAGTCTGACAATGCCCCCTTGCGAGCGCAATCTTGTACAAGAAGCTGAAGCTTGACGACGCCAAGCTTTGACTGTCTTCTTGAAAAAGGCTGGGAATGTATGCTTCATGAAATCCACGTCTTCCCAAGTTGCTTCATCCAGTGGAAAATTCAGCTGGCTAATGTGGAACACTGGGTGGATACCCACGATTGTAGCTGCAGGTGATATGCCACATTGCCCACATGATACAGTACTCAGAAATGGTCCATAGAACTTCCTTGGCAGCTTGATGTGAGAGCAAAGGCCAAAAGCATTCAGACGATATGGCTGAAGCTTCAAGTAAACCATGTCACCTACTGCGAGAGTCCTTCCGACTCGCTTGCGATCTGCATATTTCTTCATGTGCTGTTGGGCAGTTAAGAGATGTGCTTCAGTGTTGACAGCAGTTGTCTGTGCCTCACTGTCAGCAGTGCCTACCATTGAGAACTCACTGATTTGTCGCTGTGGATATCCATACAAGGCCTCGAAAAGAGTCTCTTGGAGAGACGAATGAAAAGAATTGTTGTACCAGTATTCAGCCATGGGTAAATGCTGAACCCGTTTCTTCGGATCAGTAGAAACCAGGAAGCAAAGGTAATCTTCAATACACTCGTTCACAAGTTCAACTTGCAAGGTCAGTCTGACAATGTCGCATTCTCCATTGGAGATGCATTTTGATGTATGAGTTCCATATCAAGAAAGACTTTTTCCAAAGATGTTTCCAGCTAGTTAAAACAAGTCAAAACTGGAACAAAACCATATAAGCCAAAGCTTAACTGCATCATAAACCAAGATTCATTTTTTAAAGAAAAGCCAACAAAGTGTAGACTAGCATCTCAATCAAATAGTTTCAGAATAGAAGCCAAACAACCATAAGGGTCAGCCAATAGATACTTAAGAAATGGACCTCAATCAACAAACAAGATTTGAAATCATTTGTGTGAAGCTTTCACTGATTAGTAATCCAGCCCACACAGATCCAAAAATAAAATAAAATAAAGAGGCTTCATGTCGTGCTCCAGCTAAGCATTATAAATTCAACTGATCTAAGCCCAACTGTTAAGCCAAAATCATTCAAGGAAACAAAGTCATCCAATTTTAGCAAGAGAACCAATATTAAGGCAAAATAAACATAAATCTGTTCTTAACAGTTCAAGATGGAAAAAGAAGAACAGCAAGAGCTTGAATAGCGAAAGCAAACTGCTAATTATCGATAGGGAAAATGCTCTCAGGTTATTATTATACTCCCTCTTCTAGTCCTGGAAAAGTTGTTGGTTTAGGCATGGATTTAATTAACTTTTTCCAAACTTTGACTCGCTATATTTCATAATATTTTTGGATTGGATATGTGAAAACAATGTGTAGGTTTATCTCATAAATCATTTTCAAAACAATATTGTCTTGAAGAGCTTTACAGTAATAATGTATAATAAAAATAACGGTTATCTAAGTATTTTAAAGAAGTATAAATTTGAAGAGTTTTATAGTTAACGAAAATAAGTAGTAAAAGTTGCATTATGGGGGCTTCTTCAGAACTAGACTAGAGGGAGTATGTTCATCATTGAGCAACACACACATATTGTGGTGCTTCCCCATCAACCTAAAGCCTATTTTATTCACAAAAAAGAGACTAAAGCCTATTTAAAAGGTGTATACCATCCAATTTAAGAGATAATTTTTAATTCTGGAAAACTTAGTGGTTTTGATTTACGTTTTGTTAGTGTAAATAAACAGAAATTACTATGTAAATGAGGGGGAGAGGTGGTAGATCTTACCAGTGTGTGTTACCTGATTAGACTGGAGCTAATGAGGGTTCCCAAATCCAACACCGAACCATATTGCAGTTAACAGCTGAAGGATGTTGTCTTTAACATCGCAGTATCTTTGGGCCCAGCCTTCTGGTTCGGTGTCATCAACTCCTAAGCCAGGAGCCCGGTCCTTTGAGTCGAGGTTGATCGGATCTTTCCAATCAGCCACATAAGCGGACACGCGCCTCTTGAACTTGACTTTGAACTCCGACCAAGCTTGGTATTTGTAGTGGTTCACACGTGCCAACGCGGTCCAGATGCTTTTGAAAGCAGGCTTGAGCTTAAAATGATGGACCACATTCATGAGGGATGGTTCCACGGCGTCGAGACGGACCAAGGATTTGTGCCGCTGCGGGCTCTTCAACCGGCAAGTGTAGCCCTGGCAGACCCCCTCTGGTGGATGTGCTATTTGGCCCGAGGGGGCAAATCATAACAAGCAAGGTATATTTGGCCAACGCTATCATCAACAGAAATGACGGGCTCTAGCAAAGATTTTGATGGCTTCTCTAATCCTGCCCAGCTTGTTGGGAAGATGAATTCATCGACATCTATGACAGCCATCCATTGGCACGAAGCTTGCTGTGTGGCCGCGCAATGAGACAGACCAGCTTCTTGGACCTTGGTCCAAGGCCATGGCACGGTTGTGATGTTGAGCCCGGAGGATATGAGCTGCGCCACTAGGCCTGCCAGGTCATCCTCGCTGCCATTGTCGTAGATAAAGAACTGATCCACGCCGATCGTACTATGGTAGAGTGCCCACTCCCTGAGAAACTTGGAGATGTTGCGTCCCATTGTGCAGGCGCAAATTGAACTCTTGTGAGGAGTCAGCGAAGAAGATTCAGCTTGCTGTCGACGAAAGGTTGCAAGGGAGGGCATGGGATCCTCGCCGGTGACCCCTAGTGTGACAAGAATCTTGGTGCTTCCTCCTGACTTGATAGGTGTCGGCGGCGAGGGGCAGCGAGTAACTTGCTGTACTGAGGTGATTGCCGGTGTAGTTGCCAGCATGGTGTCTGCGTCGTTGCTGTAGCGATACAGGCACAGAAGGCCTTGGCGGCGGTTGATTCCCTTAGCGAAGATGAGCACGTCGCCTCCGTCCAGAAGAGCCGAGTCAAACACTATCGGGTCGCTGGTCCAGTTAAGCAATGCGCGGCCCGGAGAAGGAGAAGGGGGATCTGGAGCAGCTGCGGCGGCCGAGGAGGTGGAGGAGTGGAGTAAGAGCGGCGCTTGGAGCTGCTGAAGCTCTGCGCTGGGTCGGGAAGGCGGCAGACATATGCGTGAAGCCCGGACGCCGGCAGCCTCCCGAGCGATCTTGCCGGGGAGGACGCCCCACCCTGGAAGGCACAGATGGCGTCGCCGGTAGGCTCAGCGTCGTCCAGGATCAGGACCTCCTGGTCGGGAAGGAGGACCGCATCCGCGTCCTGCGGCCGCGGCGATTGGCTGGCGCGGAGGCGGAGGGGCAGCAGGCGCCGCGCGAGGCTGTCATCGCTGAGGTGGAAGGGCGAGTGAGGGAGTCCTGAATTAGGGGGTGTCCGGACAGCCATGCCAAGGAAAGTCCCATCCGGACACGGGACGAAGTCTTCAATCTTGTATCTTCATAGTCTTGTAGTCCGGCTGACGATGATAATCCGGCTGTCCGGAGACCCCCTAGTCCAGGACTCCCTCAGTAGCCCCTGAACCAGGCTTCAATGACGATGAGTCCGGCGCGCATAATGTTCGGCATTGCAAGGCGGGTTCCTCCTCCGAATAATTCATAGAAGATTGTGAACAACAGGATAGTGCCCGGCTCTGCAAAATAATTTCCACATTCCACCGTAGAGAGAATAATATGTACACAAGTTCAATCCGCTGACGTATTTTGTGGCATGACGTCACACCACCAACAAGTCTTTACTTGAATCGTTTTTTATTATACCACCTCAGCGCGTTTAGCGAAGCGGTTTCCTTGGCACGTCTTGTCGAAGCAGAGACCGTGTTCCCTTATTCCGGGATTCTCATCAATACGGACGTGGGTAACCCAATCGCGCCATCGATGGTGGCGCTTGGGGGATAAGCGAGTTTTACCAGGCCGGTGGGGATGCATGGTCTTCGTCCGCCCATATATAAGGGGATAAGGATCCACCTTTTTACCTACGCCTTCTTCCTCCTTTGTTTATCCATCTCCGCGCACTCGAGCTCCAGCACCCAAGTCCGCGCATCTCGTCTCGACCTTCTCCAGTCATGTCCGGGGCAGGAGGCAAGTGGTTGGCTTCCTCCGTTACGGAGGAGCACGTCAAAAAGCTGCGCGAGGCCGGATACCTGTCCGGCGACATCGCGCACCGGCTGCCCGACAAGGGGCAGCTCATCCCCACCGCCAGGCCCCATGAGAGGGTCGTATTCCTTCCCCACTTCCTCCGCGGACTGGGCTTCCCGTTGCATCCCTTCGTCCGGGGGCTCATGTAATATTACGGCCTGGATTCCACGATCTGGCGCCAAACTTCATCCTCAACATCTCGGCGTTTATCGTCGTGTGCGAGGCCTTCCTCTGCATCCAGCCCCACTTCGGCCTGTGGCTCAAGACCTTCAACGTCAAGACGAAGGTAGTGAAGGGCGTCCAAGCGGAGTGCGGAGGCGCCATGTTGGGCAAGATGCCCAACGTCATCTGGCTCGAAGGGGCCTTCGTGGAGTCCGTCAAGGGGTGGCAATCGGGGTGGTTCTACATCACCGAGCCGCATGACCCAAAATGGGCGGCGGCCCCCGAGTTTAAATCTGGTATCCCGATGCAGCTCACCTCCTGGAAAGAGAAGGGCTTGCTATGGGGCAGTTCGGAGGAGCTGACAGGACTCCAGTCCTGTCTCCAGACCTTGGTGAACAAGAAGCTTAGGCTTGTCAATGTGATCCAGGTCATGCTCGTCCGCCGGATTCTTCCCTGCCAACAGCGGGCCTTTAATTTGTGGGAGTTCGATTCGGCACAACACCGGACCCTGAGCAGGCTCTTCGACACGACGTACGAAGATGCCTGGAGGGTGCTGTTCAAGGGCGGAGAAGCCCCCGCGTCCGCGATGGAAGACCGCAGATTCAGCACCAAGCGCCCGGCCGGCGAGGTAAGCTTCGTTATCCTCTATGGGACATTTATTTTCTTTCACAATTTAATGTTATGTGGGCTCTAAAACTCCCAATGCCTTTGACAGGACTGACAGAGGACGTCCGGACAGGTAGACTGTCCGGCTCCCCTTCCTGAAGAACCAGCGGACGCCCGGTTAGCGGGGCTGCTAGTCCCGGCACTTTATGTGGTGCCGGAGAAGAAGACCAAGAAGAAGGCCGCGGGAACTCGAAGAAGTTCCTGGTGCCAAGTGATATCGGACTCATCGTCCGATGGCTCCGAGGCGGACTCCTCCCCCAAAGACGAGGAGGAGAAAGAGGACTCTCTCCCAGAGGAGGGAGAGAGGAAGAGGAAGGCTCCCCCAATGGGGAGGCCGAAGGGTCCAAGAGGGGAAGGACTATTCCCCCGGACAGCTCTGCCAACGCCAACGTTGGCGACGAAGAGTGGCCCTCAAGGGCTAGGCCTCCGGCAAGATCATAAGTATCCAGATTCCTGAATGATTCATAATTTATCTTTTGTGTCACATAGTGTCCTTCTAATGCCGCATACTGCCTGCAGTCCAGCTGATGATGATCTTCCCGCTTCATCGAGCGGGTCCTTGGCTCCGTCGGACGTGGATTCCATTCCGACCTCCTCCACCCCTCGCGGTGCTGACGACACCGAGGTGGGATCCCAGGAGGGGACCCATCAGGAGGAGGCTCCGGAGGTGCCGCAAGGCAACCTCCGGGACTCTGCGCCGGACCCCGCGCCGGAACCCGCAGTGGTTCCGGAGTCCGGCAGGCGGCCCCTTCGTAAGAAGGGCAAGACCGTGACACCGGCAGCCTCCGTCCAACCGGAGGCGCTAGACAACTTGTTGGAGGCGCTCAACGGCGCTTCCATCGAGGAAGAACACCGCACTATTATGAGTGCAGTGATTCAGAAGGTTCAGCTTGCCAAGAGCGGGCTGACCGAAGCCTGCAGTAGCCTTCTAACAGGCTTTGAGGTACGAAGTTTAAAATATGTAATGTAATACCGCATAGACAGTAGCACCTGATGCTCGGTTCAGTGTTCGGAAAGAAAACCAGATTGAGGATCTAAAAAATATATACGCAGGAGTGCTAAAAATTATGTCAATATGGGTTTGCAGGCTGCGCTGCTGACCTCTGCCGCACTGACTGCGGAGGTCGGTGCTTTGAAGTAGGACCTCGAGCGGTCCGAGCAGGAGCTCGGCCTTGCCAAGAAGCAGCTCGAGGACAAAGAAGGTGAGTAACACCACTTTAAAATTTGTACCTTACAGAAAAGGATTTTGGTTGCAATAAAAATAACAAGGATAACGTGGGTACTGCAGGGGCCACGAACGAGGTGGCGACCCTGAAGGAGGCCGTGTCCGCGGCCGAACGCAATGCGGCCGTGGAACGAGCGGAGCAAGAGAAGCAGGAGGCGCGGGTGGCGGAGGTGCGGCAAGAGCTCCAGGCTCTCATGGAAAAGCATGAGAGTTTGGAGCGCGACTCAAAGACTCGAGAGTCCGAGCTTGCCTTGGCTCTTGAAAGTGCCAAAGCCACGAAGGCCGAGGCCCGTAAGGCCCTCCAGGAGGTTGAGGACGTGAAGAAAATAGCGGCGGGTAAGGCATTTTTCATGCGAAGCAAGCATGTTAATGTAAATTACTTGTTACTTACCCATATTCGGAGCTCTCCAGGGGCGTTTGCAGATCTGCCTCGTAGCGTGTCTGATGCCGCCGCATTCTACTGTGGCGAGAAGGGGAGCTCAACGGAGAAGGTCTTCTGGTCTCAGTACACTGAGGCCGGACATCCGGTGCCCCCTAGCGACCAGCTGAAGCAGCTGGTCGAGCTCCACAAGGTAGCCGAGCAGGCCATGAAGGGGCTCATAGTCCGGCTGTGGCCTGGAGAGGCCATGCCTGGGAGCTACTTCGGCCTCGTGCGGCGGTTGGTGGAGGCATGCCCCTGGGTGGAGGTCATCAAGCGCTCCGCCTGTATTGAAGGTGCCCGTCGGGCCCTTGCCCGCGCAAAGGTGCACTGGGGTAGGCTGGATGCGGAGAGGCTTATCACTGACGCGCTGCCAGCGGGCAAGGAGTATCATACGCCGAGATGTACTATAAGACTGTCCTGAAGGGTGCCCGCAAGATTGTGGATGAGTGCCCCAGAGATGTAATTATTGAGTAAACTCGCAATGTGTTATCCTGTGCGCTGAAAACTTTGTTCATATGCGCTAAGCAATGCTTATTGATTTAAAATATTACCTTCTGTGCGGCCGTTTATAAAATCTGAGAGATGGCAAGCCGTCGGCTTCAGCCCCCATGCCACGAGTGCTGGGGTGTTCGGGATAAACTTGAGCACTCTTGTTCCCATTTTTGGGTCCATCTAGGGAGGCGCTCAACACAACGAACAAGGCAACCGGACTTATAGTGCTTGAACACTCTCACTTAGCCATAGAATTCTACAATTTTAAATTTCGGCGAAGCCCCTAATATTCGGAGGACCGAGTTCGGGGCGCTATCCACGCCTTGGCCAGACATTATCCGGTTCTTCGCTCGAAGCGGCATAAGTTTTTAGGGACTCGAAAAGACCTCTCGAACAGCGACCAGTCTCTCGCCTTATCATGTCAGTCAGTTTTAGCTTTCTCCACTGAGGCGCTCGCCCAGCTCAACCGGGGCGCAATCGTAGTGGTTCTCCCAGTGCTACCTTAGCCGACAGAACGGAACGTAAGGTACCAAAACATGGGAGCCAGGCAAACCCAACTATTGACCCAAGACATGATTCGGAGCCGATTCATATAATGCTATAAGTTTGGGGTGCCGCACTTGTGAAAGTGTTCGGATTTATCACACCATAATGCGGGGAACATAAGCCCCTGGTGTATTCGGCCGTACCAAAATATACGGGTGCGAGATGTCATTAATGAACATATATGTAAAGTAATGCAATTATAGGCAAAAGGTGCTGCATTGTTTATTCAAGGAATTCTGCCATGACTGCAGAATGATACAAATAGTGCGGTAAGCAAGGGATTGGACTAATTAAACATGTCCCCCTCCAGGGGTGGGCTGCGGACTGGTGTATTTAACAAATTTAATGCTCGTAATGGAGACCACCTGAGTGTTTGTCGCAGCCTTTGTCCCTCCCTGGCTGTTGCATCGTGAGTTCGGCAGGTTCGCCGCCGGACAGGGCCTCTGGTGAACGGAGTCCTGTGTATAAAAAGAAGGAAAATAAAAATGAAAAGAGTGACACACTTGGGAGCCCCTGGTGTGGTCGAGCCACACTCTGGGCATGTTATGGTCGTGCCCCTCCCCCTATGCCCGTGGTATCTCCAGAGCGTAATGATGTACGCGGAGAGCTAGTCTTGCAATCATGTGAGGGCTGGGGTTGGGGCCGCATTGCTACGCGTGCTTGGAACGTGCCAGGTGGTCTTGGTTGATGTTGCTCCGGACGCGTTTGGCCGTGTCCGGTTGTTTAACGGCCGGACTTAAAAATTGCCTTAAAAGGCTGCTCTGTACTTCTGCCGCGAGAGCCGCTGTGTGTTCCTCCGTTCGGAGGGAGCGTTCCGTATTTCCGTTGACCGTGATGACTCCACGAGGGCCTGGCATCTTGAGCTTGAGGTATGCATAATGCGGCACCGCGTTGAACTTTGCGAATGCGGTTCGTCCGAGCAGAGCGTGATAGCCGCTGCGGAACGGGACTATGTCGAAGATTAACTCCTCGCTTCGGAAATTATCCGGGGATCCGAAGACCACTTCCAGTGTGACTGAGCCTGTACAATTGGCCTCAACACCTGGTATGACGCCTTTGAAGGTCGTCGTTGTAGGTTTAATCCTTGAGGGGTCTATGCCCATCTTGCGCACTGTATCCTGATAAAGCAGGTTCAGGCTACTGTCGCCGTCCATCAGGACTCTCGTGAGGTGAAATACATCGACGATTGGGTCTAAAACCAATGCGGTGAATCCGCCATGGCGGATACTGGTCGGGTGGTCTCTTCGATCGAAAGTGATCGGGCAAGAGGACCATGGATTGAACTTCAGGGCGACTGGCTCCATCGCATATACGTCCCTAAGTGCACGCTTCCGCTCCCTCTTGGGTATATGGGTTGCGTATATCATGTTTACCGTCCGCACTTGTGGGGGGGAAGCCCTTCTGTCCTCTACTGTTCGGCAGCCGGGTTTCTTCCTCGTCATCGCTGTGTAGCCCCTTGTCATTGTTTTCGGCAATTAACTTGCCTGCCTGCTTGAACACCCAACAATCTCTGTTGGTGTGATTAGCTGGCTTTTCGGGGTTGCCATGTATCTGGCAAGAGCGGTCGAGTATTCGGTCCAAATTGGACGGACCCGGGCTGGTTCTTTTGAATGGCTTCTTCCGCTGACCGGGTTTAGAGCCTCGGAATCCGGCGTTGACTGCCGTATCCTCATTATTGTCACCGTTAACGCGGCATTTGTTTTTGTTTCAACGCGGCCTGCCATTGTGGTCCTTAGTATCCGGACTGCCAGCATTTTTACTGAGGTTGTTGCTGCGAGCTAGCCAGCTATCCTCTCCCGCACAGAAGCGGGTCATGAGTGATGTAAGGGCTGCCATGGATTTCGGCTTTTCCTATCCTGCCGGGCTAGCCACTCGTCGCGGATGTTATGCTTGAAGGCTGCGAGGGCCTCTGCATCCGGACAGTCGACGATTTGATTTTTCTTTGTTAGGAACCATGTCCAGAATTGCCTGGCCGATTCGTCTGGCTGCTAAATTATGTGGCTTAGGTCATCGGCGTCTGGTGGTCGCACATATGTGCCCTGGAAGTTGTCGAGGAATGCGGCTTCCAGGTCCTCCCAACACCCAATTGACTCTGCGGGCAAGCTGTTAAGCCAATGCCGGGCTGGTCCTTTAAGCTTGAGTGGGAGATACTTGATGGCGTGGAGATCGTCGCCGCGGGCCATATAGATATGAAGGAGATAATCTTCGATCCAAACCGCGGGGTCTGTTGTGCCATCGTAGGATTCAATGTTCACGGGTTTAAACCCTTCAGGGATTTGATGATCCATTACTTCGTCAGTGAAGCATAGTGGGTGTGCGGCGCCTCTGTATTGAGCAATATCACGACGTAGCTCAAGGGAGCGTTGTCTACTGTGTTCGGCCCGGCCGGAGTTGTTGTATTCGGCGCGACGGTAGTCGTCGTGGGTCGTGGGGCGTCTGCGTGATCCGTAAATAGATCTGGATTGTCTTGCCTTGTCCTCCAATATATCCCGCAAGTCCGGCGCATTCCCTCGTGGCTTCGTACTTTTCGAGTGGTGCCGGGGTACGGTCTTGATGGAGGGCCTAGATGCCTCTCTGTCGCGACCACGGGGTGGTCGGTCTGCCGTATTATGCGCTAGTGATGAAGGTATGTATGCTTCCTCCTCTAGTCGGGGGAGCAACTTGCGTTTTGGGTAGCTTTTGGAGGGGCGTTCGAGTTCATACTCTTCGGCCGCGAGGACCTCGGTCCATCTGTCGGCCAGCAGGTCTTGATCAGCTTGAAGCTGTTGCTGCTTTTTCTTTAGGCTATTTGCTGTGGCGATAAGCCTGCGTTTAAAACGCTCTTGTTCGACGGGATCCTCAGGCACGACGAATTAGTCGTCGTCGAGGCTTGCCTCGTCTCCGGATAGAGGTATGTAATTATCATCCTCGACCTCTTCGTCTGCCGCTCTCTCGTGAGGGCTGGCTTCTGCATCCTCCTGCGCTGAGTCTTGCTGGAGGGGATTGTCTTCGGCACTTTCTGGGTGTTATTATCTCCTGTGCTGGAATCTCCATTCTTGCTGTGGCGGGATTTAGAGCGGCGCCGCTGACGTCGGCGCTTGGGCTGTTTCTTTAGGGAATCTGCCTCCGCTGCTTCTTCGCCGTCCCCATCCTTTGGGGTGTCCACCATGTATATGTCATATGACGAGGTGGTCTTCCAGTGCCCTGTGGGCACTGGTTCTTGATCGTCTCCGGCATCGTCGTCCATACCATCGATGTCCTCGGAGTCGTAGTCTAGCATGTCGGTTAGATCATCGACAGTGGCTACGAAGTGGGTGGTGGGTGGGCTTTGAATCTCTTCGTCGCCCGCATCCCAACCATCCTGACCGCAGTCCGGCCAGGGCTCTCTTGATAACGAGAGATGCTTTAGCGAATTTAGGATGTCGCCAAAGGGTGAGTGCTGAAAGATGTCCAAAGGGTGAGTGCTGAAAGGCAAGCTTGGCAATACGGATATGTAGATCTCCTACCATTGTAACCGACTCTGTGTAACCCTGGCCCTCCCCGGTGTCTATATAAACCGGAGGATTTTAGTCTGTAGGACAACAACCATTACATCTATCATACCATAGGCTAGCTTCTAGGGTTTAGCCTCCTTGATCTTGTGGTAGATCCACTCTTGTACTACCCATATCATCAATATCAATCAAGCACGAGTAGGGTTTTACCTCCATCGAGAGGGCCCGAACCTGGGTAAAAACATTGTGTCCCTTGTCTCCTGTAACCATCCGCCTAGACGCACAGTTCGGGACCCCCTACCCGAGATCCGCCGGTTTTGACACCGACATCGAGTATTGGGATTGCGGGGACAGCGACGGCGAAAAGTCGGCAGCGAACGGGAAGGGCGGGGCCGCCGGACTGTCGGCGACGAGTGGGAAGGGGGCGCCGAGGCCGAGGGGTAGCGAGAAGACCGGGCGGCCCGAGTAGGCGTTATGGCCTCCGCTTCTGGGTAACAGCACGAGAGCTCCGACTGAGACGCCGCCGACGATGCAGCGCAGCCGGCTGCAGCGGCGGTGTCGCGGCATATTGGATTCCGCGGGAGCAGGAGATCGATTTCGCGAGAGCAGGAGCGTGATTTGGCGGGAGCTCAAAGGCGAAAGATTGAGATTTTGCGGGAGCAGGGAGCAGAGCTTCGATTGCGGGGTTGCGACAAGACGTTCTCGATCGATCTGGGTTTAGGGTTTTCGACCCCACCCGAACACGGATTGTTTTTTTTTCGAGTCGGGCTGGCGGGCCGCTGGGTCGATTCCACTTCCCGCGTCGGTCGGATTGGGCTCCAGCACGTCATTACGATCAGGCAGGCTGGTTTTTGCGAAACGTGTTGTCTTTTTTTCTTTTTTACAATATATAAAATGTGTCACCTTCTAACTCCAAATCCACACCGAGCCTCCGGAGGGAGAGGTTAGGGTTAGGATTTGCGGATCCATCCCGTATCCCTGGCCCGAACAGATACTCGGAATTGGGCCGTCCCGGAAAAAAAAATGTGGGGATCCCGGATCCGTGAGCCCAACTCCTTCATATGTGCGGGATTTCACCCGATTTTGCCGATCCCCTTTCGGTTGTCCCGAACCCACTTCTGCCGACTTAACCTCCCGCCTCCCGTACCACCGTCGCTGCCGCCAATCCGTCCTCCGACTTCGTCGTCCTTCCTCGCAGTGCCGGAATTCAACCGGATAGCCGCCCCCGGGAGCGCCATACCATGCGTCGCCGCAGCTCTGTCCGCCCGGGCCTCCCACGGCCACAACTCCTTTCGCTGGTGCTCCAATTCCTCCCGCCGCCGCTAGCACCATCAACAGGAAAGCGGCAAGGGAGCCATCTCGTTCAAGGCAGCGCAGCCGACGTGGCACCACCGAGTGTCGGACCCGCTTCGGTTCCACACGCCAAGAGGAAGAAGACCGCCTCGACCGGCCCTGACGATGCGCGGGTGAAGCCCCCGAGGAAGAAGGGGCGGTGTCGGATTCAGGGCTCCGCAGGCCCAAGAAAGGTTCAAACTCTAGGGCATGTGCGAAGAACCTGACCTATCCAGCCTACTAGCCCGTCGCCCCATGGCCTAGCTCAATGAATAAGGGAGAAGATGAACACAGTAGTTTACCCAGGTTCGGGCCACCTTGCGGTGTAAAAACCCACTCCTGCTTTGTGGTGGATTGGCCTCACGAGGGGTTGAGGATGAATTAGTACAAGGAATGAACAACCCCGCAAGGTCTGCTCTGGTGAGGGTGGAAAGGATCTGATCCTCTCTATGGTGATGGCTAACCTATATTTTAGTGGCCTCGGTCCTCTTCTTCCCCCAAAACATAGGCGGGAAGGGATCCCACAGTGGCCAAATTGAAAGGGGACAAGCAGTACATCTTATCCTGACGAAAGGTGGTCTTCGCCTGCAAAGCTTCTGGTCGTGACGCTGCAGTGGGCTCGGCGATGACATCCGTCCTGTCGTCCTGGTGGTCTTGGTCTTGTTGCACCGGAATGGAGACCTTTGCCAGATTCCTCGGGAACCCATGGTTGTGCTTGCCTCCTTAGCACCAAAGAGGAAACTGCCTCCTCTACGCCCACTGGCGCCCGCCTGGCCATGGTCGTCATGGCTTGCATCATCACAACCTCATGAGATCAGGTACCTTTGCATAGAAATCTCCGCTTCTCAGGAGGTCGCCTGGGGAGGCTGCTCTATCGGGAGGTCTTGGGTCGTCCGCCTCGCAAGGGTCTTGTCTTGGCGGTCTTGTAGATGGGTCATACTAGGCCGCCGAAGGATCCACGCCGTAGGCCACAGGCAGGCAAGTCTGGTACCCTGGTTCCCAAAACACCGACAGTTGGGCTCCTCCTTTGACTTCTGCCGACCCCAGCATCCACATTGACGGTGAAGCCGCCGCCCATGCCTACGACGTGTTCGACGAAATAGCCGGTAGTTATTTTTTCTTCTTTTGCTTGGTTTGCTTTGGTCACCTATGTTTTGGCCATTTGGAACACTTGCTTGAGCTTTGGTCACTGATTTTTGTAGCCAAAATGTGCCCTACACATATACGGAGATGTTGTCCAAGAGCACCGTGAATTTGAGTGCCACCCTTGGCGATTTCGATGCATCATACGTTGAGGTCGACGCGGAGGTGCATGATGAGATTAAAGATGATGATGACGTGCAAGGGAACAAGGAGGCCGACTATGATGCTAGGGTGGGGAGTGTAAGTGCATCTAGTGCCCCTTAGTGATTTTGGTGTATTGAAGACTTATAGGTTAAGTAACTGATGCATTTGTGAGTGTACACAGGTCTATAAGTCTATGAGGAGTTTGATATTTACAGAGAAAGTCGACCCCTAAAAATGAAGTTCTTCAACTGAAGACTTTGATAGTCTGAAGACTTTCTGAAGACTTTCTGAAGACTTTGAAAGTGAAGAAATTGGTGTGTCCATGAAGACTTGATGTTCATTCGAGGAATATGAAGCGTGAAGACTTTTGTTTTCGAAGTTTCATTTTCTCTTTATTGAGTCATAGGAAACACCGTACTGTTAAAGGGGGTCGAGGAAATACTAAGGAAAAATTTCCATGTGATGCTCAACTCAAAATCCTACACCTACCAATCCCTTCGAGTGAAGCCATTGGAAATCTCATACAGTTCAGTCAAATTCATCAGTGACAGAGACGCAATTCTTCTGTTCACTGAGGACTTTGCTCTGACTGAGGAGTTAGGAATTCGCCAGTGCGAATTGCCTACACAGTGAGGAACATGATAGCCCTGAGGACTTTGAGAGTCAAATTTCCGACCGTTGCTGTGCTGCGCGCCGGCGGACCAAAATATCTTATCCACCTAACGGTCATATCATTGAAGGGCATTTATGTCTTATCATGTCGGGCTGCTCCCTAGGCTATAAATAGCCGCCCCCTACAACCACTAGTTGGTTGGCTGCTCCGAGAGAACTTGACACTTGTCATTTGAGAGCAACCCATCCTCTGAGGACTTTGAGCGAAAATCATCAAGTGAGGAAAATCCCAAAACCAAACCCACAAAACCCCAAGTGATTGAGCATCACTGAAGAAATTGATCCTGCATGGATCCGACGCTTGTTACCTTTGAAGACTGTGCTTCTTCCAGACGGTTAGGCGTCAAGGTCTAGAGCATCCAAGAGGAATTGTGGATCGCCGAGTGACCAAGTCTGTGAAGGTTTGGAAGTCACCTGAAGACTTACCACGAGTGATTGGACGAGGCCTGCGTGGTCTTAGTTCAAGGAGAATACGGTGAGGACTGGGTGTCCTGAGTTGCGGCTCAGAGACTGGGTGTCCGGGACTATGTGTCCTCGAATTTAAATACTCAACCGCTCCAACCAGACGTACAACTGAGACAGCAGTTGGAACTGGCCTACCAAATCATTGTCTTCACCAACTGACTGGTTCTATTTCCTAAACTCATTCATTTCCTCATTCTGTGTTGCATGTTGTTCATATCTGTGCTTGAAGACTTTGACTGAAGACTTTCACAAATTCCTCAGTTCAATTTCTTCAGTCTGTTTGTCTTCATCTTGTTATCCTGTGCTTACGCTTCCCGTACTCTGTTCTTAGTCTTCATTTCATCATGCTGACTATGTGTGTATCCTGCTATGTTTACCTCTGAGTACATATTCCGCTGCAAATAGTTCTTCACTAAGGAATTTCCTCACCGGCAAATTCCTCAGTGAAGAATTTCATAAAAATCGCCTATTCACCCCCCCCCTCTAGTCGATATAACGCACTTTCAATTGGTATCAGAGCAAGGTACTCCCTTGTTCTGTGTGATTTTGGTTTAACCACCTGGAGTTCTAGTTATGTCGACCGCATGTATGAAGAAAGTGACATGCCCTATCTTTGACGGTCATGACTATCCCAAGTGGAAGGCCATGATGAAGAAGCGCCTCATGGCAAAGAACAGCGAGCTGTGGACCGTCACTGAGATTGGTCTTACTGATCTATGCAAGATGGCGAATGCTGATGATATTCGCAAGTACACTCGACTGGATATCATAGCGAAGGATATCATCTGCTCCTGCCTATCCAGAGACCAATTCGGGCGAATTATGCATCTTGGCAATTCAAAGCTCATCTGGGACCGAATCTTTGATGTCTATGAAGGTCATCGAACTTGCCATGATCCCTGGTTTGAGGACTTCAAGGAATCTCTCAAAACGATGACTTTCGAGCCAGAATCATCATTGTCTGCACCTTGTCTTATGGCAAATGGTGCCGAGGTAACCGAATGCTCCTCATCCGAGTCTTGTGATGATGAATCTGATAATGATGAATCTGATAATGATGAATCTGATGATGACACTGAATCCTGCTATACTAAACTCATTTGTGTTGCCACTAAACAACAAACGGTTTTAGAACAAACTCAAGATATGCTAGAAAGAAGTGATAATATGTTGCGCAAGGAAATGGATCAGTCGGAAGCCTTGGGTGAATGTCTTCAGAGAATTCACTCCAAGCTTGACGCCCTTCAAGATCAACATAATACCCTCTTGACCGATCATGAGAAGCTTTCTCTTGAAGCTATTCAAAGAAAGGCATATCTTGAAAAGCTAAGAGTATGTTATGAAGATCTTCAGAAGGAGCGCGATTCATTACTAGCTCAACAAATCAGCGCTTCTCAGGAAGAATTTGTTCCTCCATGCTTAAAGTGCATTGAACGTGAATCTGCAAATTCTTCACCTGAATGTTCAAATACTTCAACTGTTACAAATTCTTCATCTGCCTCTGCTATCAATAATTCCTCATCTGAGGAAATTGCTAGTATCACTGACAATGCAGGGCTGAAGGAATTATACATGACAGGCATGTACAAAAGCCTCAAAGGGCATCAGACACTTTGTGATGTGCTCAAAAAGCAGATTCTCAACAGAAACCCTAGGAAAGAGGGTATTGCCTTTGAGAGGAAACTCAATGCCGATGGAACATATTGGAAGCCTGAGCAGTATCCCAAAACCTCTTGGGTTGCTGCAAAGGGACCTCCAGTTGATCCATCTAACTTATCTGGCTTTACATGTGAATCTCCTCATTCTTCTGATGAGTCATTTGACTCCAACTATAAACTGTTCAAAAATCAGAATGGTGAAGTATTTGCTAGATATGTTGGCACTAACTGCAGGAACGGTTCCCCTATGAAGAAAATCTGGGTTCCCAAAAGTTGTGTTGAAAGTCTTCAGGTGAATGTCCTCATGACACCATCTGTGAAGAACAGGAATCCCAGATCAAATTCTTCATATGGACCAATTTCTTCACGAGGATCAAATTCCTCAACTGGATCAAAGTCCTCATATGATTATCATTGTGCTAACAAATCTGTCTCGCAGGGCAAAGCTAAGGGCTATGAATATGTGCATTATTCTTCAAACCACTATGTTCATAAGTCCTCGAAGAATTACTCTGCTTATTCATATGCATACCCTAACCTCTCTCATGCTAAGCGAAATGGTTTGGCATCTTTGCCACCTTTCTCACATGGTGCTCGCAGGATGATGAATTCTTTGCCACCCCTCCAGATGTGGGTGGTGAAGAAAAAGAACTAATCCCTTCTGCAGGGTCAGGTCTCCAGACGTGCTCTAACGTCTGAAGAATTTGCTGGGGACCTGACAATATGCCTGAAAGGACGCATGCGAATCATGATGAAATGAACTTTCATTTCACACGTCCTCATACTGCTATACTTGTTTACTGCTTGATGAAATTCATCTGATGAACTTGATATCATATTCTTCACTGATGAAGCATATGAGATTGTAAGTTATACTAATTCATCTGCAGGATGATCAACCCAAAACCACTGAATGGGTCCTCGATAGTGGATGTACAAATCACATGACTGGTGACAAGAATCTATTGATGGATGCTCCTTTATCACCGTCACCTCTGAAGCATATCATATTTGCTGACAAAGGCAAAAGTCAGGTATTGGGTCTTGGTAAGGTTGCTATCTCTAAGGATAAGCACATGGACAAAGTCATGCTTGTTGAGTCCTTAGGATACAATCTCATGTCAGTCTCAATGCTTTGTGATCTTGATATGGTTGTTGTCTTTGGCAAATATCGCTGTGTTGTGATTATGGAAGCTGACAATTCCAAAGTCTTCGAAGGCTTTAGGAGAGGAGATCTGTATATTGTTGATTTCTCTACAGGACCACAACCAGCCATGTGTCTACTTGCAAAAGCTTCAGAAGGCTGGCTATGGCATCGACGACTTGGTCATGCAGGCATGAGGAATTTGAACACGCTTGCGAAGAAGAAGCATGTCATTGGCATTGAGAATGTCAAATTCCTCAAGGATCACTTATGCGGAGCATGTGAAGCCGGAAAAATGACCAAGGCCAAGCATCCAGCGAAGACTATCATGACCACTACCCGTCCATTCGAATTGCTTCACATGGACCTCTTTGGACCTAACCATTATTCAGCTGTCACTAATGATGCATCTCTATATGGTTTTGTCATTGTTGATGATTATTCTCGATATACATGGGTACACATTGTTACTTACAAACATGAAGTGCAGGAAGTCTTCAAACGATTTTCCTCGAGGGCTTCAACCAACTTTGGTGTGAAGATCAAGCATATCAGAAGTGACAATGGAACTGAGTTCAAGAATTCTGGTCTTGATGCCTATCTTGATGAACTTGGTATTACTCATGAATTATCTGCTCCTTATACTCCTCAGCAGAATGGCGTCGTAGAGCGCAAGAAAAGAACTCTTTTTGAGATGGCTCGCACTATGCTTGATGAATACAAAACGCCTTAGCGTTTCTGGATTGATGCAATTGATACTGCCTGCCACATCATCAATAGAGTATATCTTCACAAATTCTTCAAGAAGACTGCCTATGAACTCCTCACTGACAAGAAACCCAATGTGAGTTATTTCAAAGTCTTCGGTGCTAAATGTTGGATTAGAGATCCTCACCACAACTCTAAATTTGCACCGAAAGCACACGAAGGTTTTATGCGTGGTTACGGAAAGGACTCGCACACCTACAGAGTCTTCAACATTGTTCTTCACAAGATTGTTGACACTGTAGATGTGCGGTTCGATGAAACTAATGGCTCGCAAAGAGAGCACCTACCTTCTGTGTTAGAAGAACCAGCACCTGAGGATGCTATCAAGCTCAAGGCAACTGAGGATGTCATTCCTACTGAAGAATCTGCTGAAGAATTCATTCCTGTTCGTGAAGAACGTCGAGCTGATGTACCTGAAGAACATGATGAGGAAAATTGTGCTGAAGAAAATGCTGATCAAAATCCTCAGCGACAACCAACTCATCCACGCGTTGCAAAAGAAGTGCAAGTGGAGAAGATCATCGATGACATTAGCGCACCAGGTCCTCTCACCCGCTCAAAAGCCTCACACTTATCTAACTTTTGTGGGCACTATGCTTTTGTGTCTATCTCAGAGCCCACTAAGGTAGATGAAGCTTTTCTGGAGCCGGAGTGGATTCAGGCTATGCAAGAAGAATTACATCAGTTCAAGTTGAACAATGTCTGGGAATTGGTCAATCGCCCAGATCCTCGCAAGCATAATATCATTGGCACAAAGTGGATCTACCGCAACAAGCAAGATGAAAATGGCCTTGTGGTGAGGAATAAGGCACGACTAGTAGCTCAAGGCTACACACAGGTTGAAGGAATTTATTTCGATGAAACTTTTGCACCTGTTGCTAGACTTGAGGCTATTCGCATTTTACTTGCCTATGCTAACCATCATGATATCATCTTATATCAAATGGATGTGAAAAGTGCATTCCTCAATGGTAAGCTTGAGGAAGAAGTATATGTTGCTCAACCCCCAGGTTTTGAAGATCCCAAGAATCCTGACAAAGTCTTCAGACTCAATAAGGCCCTCTATGGCCTCAAGCAAGCCCCTCGGGCGTGGTATGACACATTGAAGGAATTCTTCGTGAAGAATGGCTTCACACCCGGTTCACTCGACCCTACTCTATTTACTAAATCATATGATGGTGAACTTTTTGTGTGCCAAATATATGTTGATGATATTATCTTTGGCTGTACTAACCAACGATATAGTGATGAATTTGCCTATATGATGAGTGAAGAATATCAAATGTCTATGATGGGAGAGTTGAAATTCTTCTTAGGTCTTCAAATTCGTCAGCAGCGCAATGGCATATTCATATCTCAGGAGAAATACCTCAAAGATGTACTGAGGAAATTCGACATGCAAGATTGCAAAGGCGTCAAAATTCCTATGCCCACAAATGGCCATCTATGCACTGATGAAAATGGTATTGACTTCGATCACAAGGTATACCGCTCCATGATTGGTTCTTTATTGTACTTATGTGCATCTAGGCCAGATATAATGCTTAGTGTTTGCATGTGTGCCCGATTTCAAGCTGCACCGAAGGAATCACACCATAAGGCTGTGAAGCATATTCTTCGATATCTAGCTCACACACCAACACTAGGATTATGGTACCCCAAGGGCTCTGTTTTTGATCTCATTGGATATTCTGACTCTGACTATGCTGGTGATCGTGTGGACCGCAAGTCAACTTCTGGCACTTGTCATTTCCTCGGACGATCTCTGGTCTGTTGGTCCTCGAAGAAACAGAACTGCGTATCACTGTCTACTGCTGAAGCTGAATACATTGCTGCTGGCTCATGCTGTGCTCAACTGCTTTGGATGAAGCAAACCCTCAAGGACTATGGCATCAACGTGAAGAATGTGCCTCTCCTCTGCGACAATGAGAGTGCCATCAAGATTGCTCACAACCCAGTTCAGCACTCAAAGACTAAGCACATCCAGATTCGTCATCATTTTCTTCGTGATCATGTGCTGAAAGGCGATATCTCCATCGAGCATGTGAAGACTGAAGAACAGCTAGCTGATATCTTCACTAAGCCCTTGGATGAGAAGAGATTTAGCAAGTTACGGTGTGAGCTAAATATCTTAGAATCTTCGAATGTTCTTTGAAAAGGACACACATCCTAACCCTTATGCATAATTGATGACTTAGATGTGCAACACATGAAGAAACGTTTTTCCTCAATCAATGAAGAATAACATTCTAAGTGTGAAGAAATTAATGAAGAATTTGATTTTCAGAACCCTACGACAATTGTACGCGGTGTCTGAAATCATCATTCTTATACGGTGGGCTACGCCACCACAAAAGTTGAAAATCTTCAATTTGAGTTTTTCTTCATTTTTGAAATTCCTCAGTTTTTCAAATTCTTCAACTTTGCAAAATCTTCAATGTTTCCGTCGTTTTTCTTCATTTGCTATATATATATATATATATATATATATATATATATATATATGAGTTTATGTCCTCTACAGCATTCACTTATTGCTATTTCTTCAAGTTGCTATTTCTGCTAAGTGAATGTGATCGAACCCTTCCCCCTCTATGCTATACTCAATCCAATCTATTCACAAATTCTTCATGTGCGTTCTGATTGAAACTCGTTCAAAGTCTTCACTGGTCCTTGACAGCTGAAGAAATTGCGAACGAAACTTTTAAACAAATTTTATCCAAGTTTTCGGTTTTACCGCTCAAACCGTTCCGCATCCCACGATGTATTAGTTTAATCACCCACGATCTTACACGATCTCATCTGCATAGTACGTGGGTGACACATGTCGCGTGAAGGAGAAAGGGCAGGGGCATGTTCGTCCAAAATCTTCGGGCGAACAGTTTTTCACCGTGGCTATAAATACCCCCTCTCCCTTCCTTACTTCATTTACTCCGCTCGATCGCTGTCTCTCGCTCGAGCTCTCCTCAAACCCTACCGCCGCCGCTACTCCATCGCCGCCGGTGAGGAAAACCTTCACTGCCTCGACCTCATCGCCGTCGTACTCGCGCCGGTCGTGGAAATCTTCACTCCGCCGCCGCCGTAGCTGTCTCCCTCTGCCAAGTTAGGGCGTGGGAGATCTAACGTGACGAACTTCACTACAGTTCACTCCTGTTCGTCGTGTTCTTCAGTTCGGGTAATTAAAAGTCACTTTTATTACTCGCGTTGATTCTCAAAACTTTCTGAAACTCTTCAAAAGTGTTTTTGCTCTTCAAATCTTCACATATGAATACCTCACACACTACATGCTCTTGATTTATCTCTCTAAGCATTCATTGCTTCAAGATTCCTCAATTGTGCGGATTTTCAATCTGTACAAATCTGGAACCTAAGACAAAACGCTTAGTGAAATTCCTCAAGGCTCAACTGGTCAAAACTTGTTCCTTTTGAAAAATCTTCTGAGAACGCATATGACCTCTCCAAATTCCTCGCACCTACACTCTGTTCACAGGTACTCATGTCCGCTGCTGAATCACTAGGTTCTCATCAACTTAACTCATTTGCAGCGTTCCTCGAAGAAAAACTGCATACTTCTTCAGTGTGCTCTATTGTTCAAATTCCTCACCTGAAGAAAATGGCAGAAGGCAAGAGACCACAGAAGGGAGGAAAGAAACCGGAAGTCATGACTGCCTTTGAGATTCCTGAGGAAATATACAAAGACTACTGCACACCTGATAAATCCAAGTTTGGCAAGGAGACCAAAAATCAGCGCAAAGTGCGCATACAGAGGATAGAAAGAAGATGGGCACGAGAATGGAGGGAATACCGCTATGTCACTCCCAAGTACATGAGGAAATTCGCTTTAAACCCTCCATGCCCAAGAGCTCCACTGGCACCTGGCCAAGTCGCTGATCCCACTAGCATCAAGAGTGGTGAAGACTTTCCTGAAGAATGGTCCAGGCATCAAGCCAAATTGGCAAGACAGGCCAAGGAGGTAGTGAGGAAATTCAATGAGGATTCTGCTGCTGCTGCTGCTGCTGAGCCCTCGGTCAAGCCGAGGAAATCAATGCCTAAGAAGCCTGTTCGCAAGCCAAGTGCTTCACCGTCAGCGCCCTCACGGCCCAGTTCCTCAGCCGCGCCCTCACGGCAAATTCCTCAGACTGCTGCTGCTCATTCAAAATCCTCAGCAGCTCCCTCCAAGTCCTCAACACCTGTGCATCTGGCTACTTGTCAAAGGACTCAGGGTTTCTCAATTGCTTCTGGTGTCTCAGCAAGTTCCTCAGCTGCACCAATGTCCTCAACAGGCCCCACTCTGCTAAAGACAAAGGCAACAGCTGGACGCGGTCCTCGGCCAAGTCCAAATAAGAAACAGGTTGCATCCAATGTGCCTTCTGATGATGAAGCTTCTGATGAAGAACTTGAAGAAATCATCAGAGACAGACTGACCAAGGCCGCTAGAGCCAAAAGAACAAGTGTGCCTCTGCTTCTGGATCCAAAGAAGATCCTTGACTTCATTGACCTATGGCATCAGGATCCAAACACTCCTATACCGGATCTGCCACTGACTCCTGGTCAAAGTCATATGCTTAACCATTTCATCGCTGAAGAGAAATGGAAATTTGAAAAGGCTCGTGAATTGAAGAGAGCAAAAGCCAGAAAGGAGAAGCTTCTGAGGAAGAACTTAGTCAACTTGACTCCTGAAGAACTTCTCAAAGCTCAATCTGAAATCCAAGCCCTCAGCAAGGATTTCGAAGCTTACAATGCTGATTGGCAAGGAGCCAAGGTGAGATTCGTCAATCTGACGAAGAAAATGTCAACTGTTGCAGCTCCATCGCAACAAGAAAATCCTCAGGCTGAAGACTCTGCTCAGCCTGCTGAAGAACATGCCAGCACTGCTGATGACTTTCAGCGTGCTGATGAGAACACAAGTTCCAGGGCTGATGACTCCATGCCAGCCGCTGAAGAAATTCCCAGGGCATCCACTAGTGGTGCGCCTGAAGAATCTGAAGGAAACAGGGCAACTGCACCAGTTGCGCCTGAAGAAACTGTACCACAATCCTCAGCTCCTCCTGCACCAACACCAACTCCAATTCTTCCTTCAGCCTATGAAGTGAAGAAGACAAAGGCTGCAGAACGAGCTGCAGTGAAGAAGAGGAAGGCATCAGCTGCGTCAAATTCTTCGGCTGCGAAGAAAATAAAGCCAATGACCAGCTCGATTGAAAATCCTATTGATGCCATTCCCATTTCCTCCATGTCGTCCAAGGAGATTGTTCCTTATGGAGAAGATTACAAGATCCCAAGCGGATCTGATGAAGAAAATCAATCTGTTGCTACCTCAGAACAGCTTGATGAAGAAATTGAAGTGGAAGCTTTCTCTTCAACCCCAGTTGTTTCCTCACCCATGCCTCAGTTCACAGCTGAAGAGGCAGGTGTTGAGGAAATTGAAAAAGAAGACGAAGACGTGGATATTGGGTGCACTACACTAGTGATGAACGATGACTTTTGGGAAAGTCAGCATCCCAATACTCCTATCTTCACTCTGCTTCAACAAGTTCCTCTGTCCCCGGCTACAACTGTTCAAATGGGCTCTGAAGAAACTCATCCCACTTCATCTGTCAATGAAGAACCCATTCCAGCCACTAGCGCTGAAGAACCCACTGCTGATCCTCAAACTGCACAAGGAGAGGAACCAAAAATTCCTCAGCCTGAAGAACCTGAGATCGCGATTCCTGAGGTTGTGCTGCAAATCACAGATATTCCTCTGCCCAAGCCAAAGAATCCGTTCTCAAGCAAGCAAAATTCAAGGTTGAAGACTTCTTTTCTGAGCACGTGTTCTTCACTGCTTATAATCCATATGACTCTGCTCGAATGAGGAAAAGACGCTTCTGGACTCCAACACAAGCAAACTTCTATTCCTCAGTGCTGTTTGACAAGGACAAGATCTTCGACCATGAGCATATTCCTCATGTGGATATGGAATCACTACCGTGCTTCGAGCCAGTACTCCGTGTTCTTCACAATGCAGGGCTGCTGAATTTCTGCACTAATATATGTGACTGGAATGAAGAACTCATTCTTCAGTTCTATGCCACCCTGCACATCACCGGAGATGCTGAAGATATCAACTCATGGGTATTGGATTGGATGACAGAGAATACTCACTACAAGGCACCAGCAACTGAATTGCTTCGTGTCCTTCCTCTTGATCCTCCCCATGAATCTGCACGTTGCATCTACAATGACCGCGAATTGTCTAATCACTTCATGCAAGTGCTTATGAAGCCACTGAAGCCAGGTCAAGCCCCTCGAACCAAATTCCTCGTCAAGGATTTGTTGTATGTGCCTCGGACTGTTTATAGAATCTTGACGAAGACAATGAGTCCCATAAAAGGCCACGACTCAAATGAAGAAGATGTCGTGGGCATCATGAAGAACATGCTTTTCAATATCATTCATGGCGTTCCTGTCAACTTCCATGATTTCTTCATGAGGACTCTGGCCAATGTTGCAATGTCACCTTTTGAGCTGAAGCCATATGCGCCTTGGATCATGAGATTCATAAGGGAAAGATCTTCACTGAACTACAAGGCTGACACTCTGAATCATGGCAGCTACTTGCCGCCCATTGAAGTCCTGAAGCGACCAGTTTCATCGTCTGATGATAAGGGCAAGGCAGCAGCTGTAATTGATGAAGGCACTCGTCCATTGGATGGTCAATTTCGCAAGGCTGCATCTTACTCTACCAATGACGATTCTGCAATGCATGACACTGCCGCAAATACCTCAACCAAGCAACAGCCTCAAGCAACTGCACCCAGGGTGATGACTGATCGTGAGTTACTCCTCAGTCTTCATCAGAAGGTTGAACGCAATCAGAAATGGGTGAAGCGCCAATTTGCTGCAATTCTTCACAACATGACCTCAACGCATAATGCAGTGAAGAAAAATCAGTACTACCTTCATGAAACCCTCAACCGCACCTGGGCTGTTCTTAATCATGTATATTCCGCGAAAGAATTGAAGACTATGGGTCTTCAGGAAGCTTTTGACTGGTCTGCACCACCGCCGAAGAAATTCAAGAGAGTCAAAGTTCCTGATCTGGTGGCCAACTCTTATTCTTCATCGCATGAAACTGATGAATATGAAGATTTGGATGACACTGCGGCAGGCCCTACTTCAACAAACAACCCCGACAACGCTGGCGCTCCTCCATCAACTTGAATATCTTCAGGGGCGTTAGTCCTCAATTTCGATCCTTTTGGTCATTTGATGACAAAGGGGGAGAAATCTGAGTTAGTCTTCAAGCGGGTTTATACTATGGGCGTTTTTTTAAGTTACAACTCTCGTTCTTCCGAAACTTTTATTGGATCGAGTTGTAATCTTAAGTCCGATGGTGCCCTGACACTTTTGAACGGTGCATTGTGCTGACTTTGCACTGTGCTCTGATACTTTTGATGTGTTATTCTGCATGCTTATTCCTTGTTAATATCATTGCACGCATGCTGAATCTCATCAGGCACCATATTTCATCATGCATTTCAAATTCTTCATATTACATATCAAATGCGTGTATGAATTACAAGATATAGGGGGAGATCTCCATGATTAAATTCTTCAAATGTGCATTGCCTCAAAAGCAAATCCCTCATTATGCACACATCCAGGGGGAGTTCTTCTATATCTTGCAATCAAATTCCTCAATATCAGTATTTACACTTCATATGTTTATCCCCATTGAAAACTTAACCTATGTCGCCATCAATCACCAAAAAGGGGGAGATTGTAAGTGCATCTAGTGCCCCTTAGTGATTTTGGTGTATTGAAGACTTATAGGTTAAGTAACTGATGCGTTTGTGAGTGTACACAAGTCTATAAGTCTATGAGGAGTTTGATATTTACAGAGAAAGTCGACCCCTAAAAATGAAGTTCTTCAACTGAAGACTTTGATAGTCTGAAGACTTTCTGAAGACTTTGAAAGTGAAGAAATTGGTGTGTCCATGAAGACTTGATGTTCATTCGAGGAATATGAAGCGTGAAGACTTTTGTTTTCGAAGTTTCATTTTCTCTTTATTGAGTCATAGGAAACACCATACTATTAAAGGGGGTCGAGGAAATACTATGGAAAAATTTCCATGTGATGCTCAACTCAAAATCCTACACCTACCAATCCCTTTGAGTGAAGCCATTGGAAATCTCATACAGTTCAGTCAAATTCATCAGTGACAGAGACGCAGTTCTTCTGTTCACTGAGGACTTTGCTCTGACTGAGGAGTTAGGAATTCGCCAGTGCGAATTGCCTACACAGTGAGGAACATGATAGCCCTGAGGACTTTGAGAGTCAAATTTCCGACCGTTGCTGTGCTGCGCGCCGGCGGGCCAAAATATCTTATCCACCTAATGGTCATATCATTGAAGGGCATTTATGTCTTATCATGTCGGGCTGCTCCCTAGGCTATAAATAGCCGCCCCCTACAACCACTAGTTGGTTGGCTGCTCCGAGAGAACTTGACACTTGTCATTTGAGAGCAACCCATCCTCTGAGGACTTTGAGCGAAAATCATCAAGTGAGGAAAATCCCAAAATCAAACCCACAAAACCCCAAGTGATTGAGCATCACTGAAGAAATTGATCCTGCGTGGATCCGGCGCTTGTTACCTTTGAAGACTGTGCTTCTTCCAGACGGTTAGGCGTCAAGGTCTAGAGCATCCAAGAGGAATTGTGGATCGCCGAGTGACCAAGTCTGTGAAGGTTTGGAAGTCACCTGAAGACTTACCACGAGTGATTGGACGAGGCCTGCGTGGTCTTAGTTCAAGGAGAATATGGTGAGGACTGGGTGTCCTGAGTTGCGGCTCAGAGACTGGGTGTCCGGGACTGTGTGTCCTCGAGTTTAAATACTCAACCGCTCCAACCAGACGTACAACTGAGACAGCAGTTGGAACTGGTCTACCAAATCATTGTCTTCACCAACTGACTGGTTCTATTTCCTCAACTCATTCATTTCCTCATTCTGTGTTGCATGTTGTTCATATCTGTGCTTGAAGACTTTGACTGAAGACTTTCACAAATTCCTCAGTTCAATTTCTTCAGTCTGTTTGTCTTCATCTTGTTATCCTGTGCTTACGCTTCCCATACTCTGTTCTTAGTCTTCATTTCATCATGCTGACTATGTGTGTATCCTGCTATGTTTACCTCTGAGTACATATTCCGCTGCAAATAGTTCTTCGCTAAGGAATTTCCTCACCGACAAATTCCTCAGTGAAGAATTTCATAAAAATCGCCTATTCACCCCCCCTCTAGTCGATATAACGCACTTTCAGGGAGGACCGGCAACTTCATGGAGACGAAGGATGTGTGCTTAGTTAAAGCATGGGAAATCATCTCTCTTGACTCCATTCTCGGCAAGGACCAAACCTATGGCAACTATTGGCAAATGATCAAAGTCAAATTTCATTAAATGATGCCATTCCCATCCGACCGGAACTTGAAGGGCCTCCAAGGACGTTGGGACACCATCAACAAAGCTTGCGGCCGTTGGGTCGGATGCTTGGAGCAAGTGTGGAATGCACCACCAAGTGGCGTCATTATCGATGATTATGTGAGCATTTCTTCATCTTCATGTCCCTAGTCGTGTTCATAGGAAGATTATGAGCTCATACTTGTCTCAGTGTTATTTGTAGGATCACATCACCAATGAGTACTACAAGCAAACCCTGGCCTCCAATGGTCGGCCATTCAATCTTCAACATTATTGTTGGTAATGGCTCCAAGATAGCGAGAAGTGGATGGTGAGGGACAAGGAATCCCCTGAAAAGAGAGGCATCAAAGTGGAGGTTGAGGATGATGATGATAGTGTTGACACACCAAGAGGAGGAAGAAACAAGGGCAAACCGATGGAAACAAGAAGGAGAAAGGAAGAGTCAAGAGGACGTCTGAGGTAATCACTTTGAGGGATCAAGTTGGTGAAATGACGAAGATGAAGTAGGTTATGCTAGCCAAGAATTTGGGTGCAAAAGTGGTTATGGCCGATAAGAAAGAGAGGCACAAAGAGGATAAGTGGGAAAAGAGATGTGCCTTCGAGGAGCGCAAGCTCATCCTAGAGGAGAAAACGAGGAAGGACGAGAGGACCGCTGAGGAGGACCGATTCATGGTGATGAATCCTGAGGGCATGAATGCAATGGAAAGAAAGTTTTGGGAGATGAAAAGAATGGAGATCATGCTCCGGAGGAAGATGGAGCTTCAAAATCTTATGGCCGGTGGTGGTGTTGCATTTGGTGGGTTTTTTTTCTTTCGGCAATGTTGGTGGTGGCTTCGGCATGGGTGGTGGTGGTGGTGGTGCCAGCTTAGGCATTGGTGGTGGTGGTGGCTTCGGCATGGGTGCTGGTGCTTCGGCAAGCCATGTCAATGGTGGTGATGGTGGTGGTGCTCACTCACCGGTCGAAGTTCGTGAGGATGGTGGTGCGAGCTCTCCGGTTCAAGTTCGTGAAGATGGTGGCGCGAGCTCTTCGGCCAATGTGGATGATGGCGATGGAGGTGCTAGGGGAGGTGTTGGTGGCGACGTTCTTCACAACAATGAGAATGTTGATTGATTGATCTATGTCATTTGAGTATCTTTTGTCTTGTTTTTATTGCGCATTCATGAGCCTAAACTGGATACCTCGTATGTTGCACATGATTTTGGATGTGATGAACTAGTATGATGATCAACTAGTGATGTATATATATAATGATGAACTAGTTTTTATGCACTTGTGATGATGAACTTGACAATATTTGCCTATATTTGTATTTGCGCGACCATGAACCCTCTGGCGCGGAACAGATCCCGCAAAACATTTGCGGGACGGGTTTACGGGAACTGTTCTGCGGGAGGGCTCTGATACATCCCAAACATATCTACTTTTCTAAACACTTTTGCTCTTGTTTTGGACTCTGATTTGCATGATTTGAATGGAACTAACCCGGACTGACTTTGTTTTTAGCAGAATTGTCGTGGTGTTATTTTTGTGCAGAAATAAAAGTCCTCGGATTGAGCTAAAAATTTATGGAGATTATTTCCAGAATATATAAAAAATATTGGCTAAGAGAACTACCATAGGGGGCCACCCAGGATCCACAAGCTTAGGGGGCGTGCCCACCCCCAAGGGTGCGCCCTATGAGCCCGTGGACCCCCCGAGCCTCCGGTTTCCCTAATTCCAACGCTATAACTACTATCTCGGGAAGAAAATAATCAGAGAGAAAGTTTCATCATGTTTTATGATATGGAGCTTGTCATGGGAACGATTCCGACAATAGAGAGGGGTAGTGTAAGGGAGCATGATCTATCGAGATGCAAATGGGTGACACATGGTTTTAGCGAGTTCGTGTCGGCGTTCTGGGAATGGGGGTCCCCAGACCTGCCTGCCTGCGGCCTGCTGCGTGGCTCAATTGGTGGCCCAGTACGGCCCATCTTCATCAACCAAACACTCAAGACCCTCGCGAGGGGCCAAGCCTCGCGGGGCGGACGACACAAGGCCTCCTCAGGGGCGGCCTCACCAGGAAGGCTCGCGAGGAGGCGGAGAGATCAAGGCAAGGGGTACCTCGCGAGGTGCTCATGACGCAAGCCATGACGATCAAGACCAGGCGGGCGCCAGCTTGCGCGGTGTCCTTGTTTCCTCTTTGGTGCAAAGGGGGCAAGCGCAGGCGCGGAGTACCGAGGCATTAGGCAAAGGTTTCCATATCAATGCAACAAGACCAAGACCAGCAAATTGGCAGGACGGAGGTAACCGTGGAGCCCAAGACGGCGTCATCACCAGCACCTTTGGCAGGATATCTTGTACTAGCTGTCCCCTTTCAAAATGGCCATTGTTGGATCCCTTCCCGCTCAATATTTGGGAAAAGGACCATGGCCTCTATAAATAGAGATAGCCACCACAGTAGGAGGGGATGGAATCCTTTCTAAGCAGAACACCCACCACCACAAGAACACCTCTCCTCGCAAGGCTGTTCTTCCTCTTTACTGTTCATCATCAGCCCAAGAGGCAATCCACCACACCACACACTGGATTAGGGTATTGCACCACAACGGTGGCCCGAACCAGTATAAACCTCGTGTCTCTTGTGTTGTTCATCGATCTAGCTTAGGGGATCGCGGCGAGGCTGAGGGCGTGTTTCAGTAGGGAGAAGATCTTCGTGCGCACCCCAGTGTTCGAACCTTAAGGGTTTTGCCGGAACCTGATATCCGACAGTTCGGGCCTCTCGCGGTGGAGATAACAGCCCCACGTCTCGTGCTCCAGAGAGGCTTTATTTTATCAGTCATGAACATGGAGTTACATGGTGTATTAGAGATGGGGGGAGAGAATGGATCTCCATGTATGAGCTAAGTCCTGAGACTAGTGTTGAGGGAGAGAGATGAGAGCGAGAAGAAATGAGGGCATGCCCTCAAGTCTAGTGGTGGGAGGTGGCTTATATAGAGTGCACCACCCCCTCACCTCCTATGTTACAAAGTGGGGGCGTTGATGCCATAATGTCAGCCTACTAATAAGACGATGCCTCTAGTGCCTTGTCGACTGTTTGTCTTCGCATATCCGAGTGAGTCATACGACCGAGTGGTCCACTATCATCTGAGTGGATGGTGCGTCGATATGTCCGAGTGGATAGTATGTCTGTATGAGATTTATTTGGACCCACCTGATGTGTGGACCCCATGCTTTATGATATTTCGACCATTCGTGGGCTTGCCTGTTATGTGTGTACCAAACATTAGCCCCCGAATCAGTTGCGGTTTTGCAGAACGAGTTTGTGAAAGGCACAATTTGGCCCGAGTGATTATGGAAATACTCGGTACCTGTCATCGTGCTTTCAGACAACCAAGGTTTGAACAAAATCTCGGTGGATTTTGGCACTGCGCTTCCCGACTGATCTGGTGTAAGTGCCCGTGAGGAGCAACTAGGTGGCATTCGTTCATCTCTCAGAAGAGGTTAGCTCGTGATCGGAGTATGGGTGTGTCATTAAATCTGGGCAACAAGATTGACGCATGGACTGCTCTCTTGGAGAGATGCCATTCTTATCCCGGAGGAACATCAATATGAGTCGGCTCTAGATTCAAACTTATGAGTTTCATGCTTTGAATCCTAGAACAAGGCTCAAAAACGGCTCCGCGGAGGAGCACTAAACTCACCTTATAGTAATTTTTTGAGTGATATTGAGCTGGTTCTGTACCGAGTAACTGATTACTCAGAATTTTGTTCTATGGGTGCGCAAGATTCCCACTGATTGCTGGTAGTCGGTTGGAGTCTTTAGGGTTTGTTGCACTCGAATGTTGGTGTTGGACTTGATCGAGCAAAATATTTCTTTTTGGTCTCTCTTCTAGTGGGGGCACGCTGAGTGCACCCACTGGGTGTAGTCCCCAAGCCTCTGTCGGACTATATGAGTCTGGCAGAGGGTTTAAGTTTTGTGTTAACCTCCATGCAATCGGCACGGTAAATATCTTTTAGCCTGAAATTGAGTCAATCAGATGGATCTTCATGCACTTAGCACGGCAAATAAGCTCAGCAAGGAGCTGAATCAGTCGGACTAATCTTTGTGCACTCGGCACGGTAAATAAATTCAGCATGGAACTGGGTCAAGTAGGCGAATCTTCGTGCCCTCGGCATGATGAATGAATTCGGCCTCGAAACTACCGACTGTAGAAAAAAGCTGGACACTCCAGGGAGTAATCGTTCTGGTAGTACTTCTTACATTGAATGTTAGCTTTTTCTCTTGCCAACCAGACGGTCGGGTAGGGACCGGGTTGGAGACGAAGAGTGAGCGTTAGGTATTGAGTGTATTTTATGAAAAAGTAGAAAGCCGAGTGAGGAACATGCTGACTGATGGCGTTCCCATAGGTTTAGCCCCCGAATCAGTTGAGGTTTAGTAGAACGAGTTTACTGCAACTCAAGTAGAACAAGTACTTAAGGCACATGATGATTTTCTCAATGAGATGAATAGTAAGAACAATGATAATGTTGTTATGGTTATGACTAAAGGTGGTAAGATGACTCAGGAACCTTTGTATCCTCAGGGCCATCCTAAGAGAGTTGAGCAAGATTCTCAGAAAATTAATACTGATGCACCTAGTCCTAGTAATAAAAAAGAGAAATAAAACTGATAGGACTTTACATGCTTCTAGTGAACCTATTGTAGACACACATAAGAATCCCAATGATATTTCTATTTCTGATGTTGAGACACAATTGTTGGGAAAAGTAGCATGCAATTTCAAGAAAAATCCTACGCTCACGCAAGATCTATCTAGGAGATGCATAGCAATGAAGAGTGTGTCCACGTACCCTCATAGACCGAAAATGGAAGCGTTTGACAACGCGGTTGATGTAGTCGAACTTCTTCTCGTTCCGACCGATCAAGCACCGGAACATATGGCACCTCCGAGTTCTGCACACGTTCAGCTCGTGACATCCCTCGAACTCTTGATCCAGCAAAGTGTCAAGGGAGAGTTTCGTCAGCACGAGGGCGTGGTGACGGTGATGGTGAAGTGATCCGCGCAGGGGTTCGCCTAAGCACTACATGAATATGACCAGAGGCGTAAACTATGGAGGGGGGCGCCGCAAATGACTAACAGATGTTGTTGTGTGTTCTAGCAGTGCCCCCCCATATATATAGGTTGGAGGGGAGGGGAGGCAGCTAAGGGGGTGCCCCAAGTAGTAGGAATCCTACTTGGGCGCCTCCCAATTCGGCCTCCCCCCTTTCCATAACTTCGGGAGGGGGAAGGAAGGAGGAGGGAGGAGGGAAGGAAGGGGAAGGCCGAATCCCTACCCTTCATTCTCTCTTCCCCTTCTTTCCTTCTGCTCCTATTCGGCCTATATGCGGATGCACCAGCCCCTTAGGGGCTTGTCTGTCCCCCTCTTGGCCCATTAGGCCCATATAGTTGCCGGGGGGTGCCCGGAACCCCTTCCGGTGACCCGATATGTACCCAGTACCCCCATAACACTTCCGGTGTCTGAATATCATTGCCCTATATATGAATCTTTATCTCTCGACCATTTTTTGAGACTCCTCGTCATGTCTGTGATCTCATCCCGGACTCCGAACAACATTCGGTCACCAAATCACATAACTCATAAAACAAAATCGTCATCGAACGTTAAGCGTGCGGACCCTACGGGTTCGAGAACTATGTAGACATGACCGTGACACCTCTCCGGTGAATAACCAACATCGGAACCTAGATGCTCATATTGGTTCCCACATATTCTATGAAGATCTCTATCGGTCGTACCATAATGACAACATACATTATTCCCTTTGTCATCGGTATGTTACTTGCCCGAGATTCGATCGTCGGTATCTTCATACCTAGTTCAATCTCGTTATCGACAAGTCTCCTTACTCGTTCTGTAATACATCATCCCGCAACTAACTGATATGTCACATTGCTTGCCAAGCTTATTATGATGTGCATTATCGAGAGGGCCCAGAGATACCTCTCTGATACTCGAAGTAACAAATCCAAATCTCGATCTATGCCAACCCAAAAAACACCTTTGGAGATACCTATAGAGCATCTTTATAATAACCCAGGTACGTTGTGACATTTGATAGCACACAAGGTATTCCTCCGGTATCCGGGAGTTGCATAATCTCATAGTCAAAGGAATATGTATATGACATGAAGAAAGCAATAGCAATAAAACTGAATGATCAATATGCTAAGCTAAGGGATGGGTTTTGTCCATCACATCATTCTCCTAATGATGTGACCCCGTCCATCAAATGATAACACATGTTTGTGGTTAGGAAACTTAAACATCTTTGATTAACGAGCTGAGTAGAGGCTTACTAGGGACACGGTGTTTTGTCTATGTATCCACACATGTATCAAGTTTCCAGTTAATACAATTCTAGCATGAATAATAAACATTTATCATGATATAAGGAAACATAAAATAACAACTTTATTATTGCCTCTAGGGCATATTTCCTTTAACAGTCTGGTGATGAACATATAATATTATCCACATACAATATTAGAAATGCTACAGAGCTCCCACTCACTTTCTTGTAAATACAGGCTTCTCCGAAAGTCTTATTAAAACCATATGCTTTGATCACCTCATCAAAGCGTATATTCCAACTCCAAGATGCTTGCACCAGTCCATAAATGGATCGCTGGAGCCTGCACACTTTGTTAGCACCTTTAGGATCGACAAAACCTTCTCGTTGAATCTTCTTTAAGAAATCCATTAAGGAATGCAGTTTTGACGTCCATTTGCCAGATTTCATAATCATAAGATGTGGCAATTGCGAACATGATTCGGACAGACTTAAGCATCACTACGGGTGAGAAAGTCTCATCGTAGTCAACTTTTTGAACTTGTCGAAAACCTTTCGTGACAAGTTGAGCTTTGTAGGCAGTAATATTACAAGCAACATATGTCTTCTTCTTGAAGATCCATTTATTCTCTATGGCTTGCCGATCATCGGGCAAGTCAACCAAAGTCCACACTTTGTTCTCGTACATGGATCCTATCTTGGATTTCATGGCCTCTAGCCATTTATCGGAATCTGGGCTCATCATTGCTTCCCCATAGTTCGTGGGTTCGTCATGGTCTAGTAACATGACTTCCATAACAGGATTACCGTACCACTCTGGTGCAGAACATGCTCTGGTTGACCTACGAGGTTCGGTGGTAACTTGATCTAAAGTTTCATGATCATTATCATTAGCTTGCTCTCTAGTTGGTGTAGGCATCACGGTTACGGTTTCTGTGATGAACTACTCTCCAATTCGAGAGAAGGTACAATTACCTCATCAAGTTCTACTTTCCTCCCACTCACTTCTTTCGAGAGAAACTCCTTCTCTAGAAAGGATCCATTTTTAGCAATAAAGATCTTGCCTTCGGATCTATGGTAGAAGGTGTACCCAATAGTTTCTTTTGGGTATCCTCTGAAGACGCACTTCTCCTATTTAGGTTCACTCTTATCAGGCTGAGGCTTTTTCACATAAGCATCGCAACCCCAAACTTTAAGAAACAAGAGCTTTGGTTTCTTGCCAAACCATAGTTCATATGGTGTCGTCTCAACGGGCTTAGAAGGTGCCCTATTTAGCAGGAATGCAACTATCTCTAATGCATAACCCCAAAACGATAGTGATAAATCGGTAAGAGACATCATAGAACGCACCATATCCAATAAAGTATGGTTATAACGTTCGGATACATCATCACGTTGTGGTGTTCCAGGTGGCGTGAGTTTGTGAGACAATTCCACATTATTTTAAATGAAGGCCAAACTCGTAACTCAAATATTCGCCTCCACGATCAGATCGTAGAAACTTTATTTTCTTATTACGATGATTCTCCACTTCACTCTGAAATTCTTTGAACTTTTCAAATGTTCCAGATTTGTGTTTTATTAAGTAGATATACCCATATCTGCTCAACTCATCTGTGAAGGTCAGAAAATAATGATACCCGCCGTGTGCCTCAACACTCATTGTACCGCATACATCGGTATGTATTATTGCCAATAAGTCATTGGCTCACTCCATTGTTCCAGAGAATGGAGTTTTAGTCATCTTGCCCATGAGGCATGATTCGCAAGTATCAAATGATTCATAATCAGGTGATTCCAAAAGCCCATCTGCATGGAGTTTATTCATGCTATTTACACCAATATGACCTAAATGGTAGTGCCACAACTATGTTGCACTATCATTATTAACTTTGCATATTTTGGCATCAATATTATGAATATGTGTATCACTACGATTGAGATTCAATAAACCATTTATATTGAGTGTATGACCATAGAAGGTTTTATTCATGTAAAAAGAACAACAATTATTCTTGGACTTAAAATGAATAATCGTACTGCAATAAACACGATCCAATCATATTCATGCTCAACGCAAACACCAAATAACATTTATTTTAGGTTCAACACTAATCCTGAAGGTAAAGGGAGTCTGCGATGGTGATCTTATCAACCTTGGAATCACTTCCATCACACATCCTCACCTTGCCCTTAACTAGTATTTGTTAATTTTGCAACTCCTGTTTCGAGTTACAAATCTTAGCAACTGAACCGGTATCAAATACCCAGGGGCTACTATGAACACTAGTAAAGTACACATCAATAACATGTATATCAAATATACCTTTGTTCACTTTTGCCATCCTTCTTATCCACCAAGTTTTTGGGGCAGTTCCGCTTCCAGTGACCATTTCCTTTGCAGTAGAAGCAATTAGTTTCAGGTTTGGGTCTAGCTTTGGGCTTCTTCACAGGAGTGGCAACTTGCTTGCCATTCTTTTTGAAGTTCCCTTTATTTCCCTCGCCCTTTTTCTTGAAACTAGTGGTCTTGTTAACCATCAACACTTGATGCTCTTGCTTGATTTCTACCTTCACTGATTTCAGCATCGCAAAGAGCTCAGGAATCATTTTCGTCATCCCTTGCATATTATAGTTCATCACGAAGTTCTAATAGCTTGGTGATAGTGACTAGAGAACTCTGTCAATCACTATCTTATCTAGAAGATTAACTCCCACTTGATTCAAGCGATTGTAGTACCCAGACATTCTGAGGACATGCTCACAGATTGAGCTATTCTCCTCCATCTTGTAGGCAAAGTACTTGTCAGAGGTCTCATACCTCTTAACACGGGCATGAGTCTGAAATATCATTTTCAGCTTCTTGGAACATCTCATATGCTCCATGGCGTTAGAAACATTTTTGAAGTCCCGGTTCTAAGCCGTCAAGCATGGTGCACTAAACTATCAAGTAGTCATCATACCGAGCTTGCAAAATGTTCATAACGTCTGCATCTGCTCCTGCAACAGGTTCTTCACCTAGTGGTGCATCAAGGACATAATTCTTCTGTGCAGCAATGAGGATAATCCTCAGATCATGGACCCACTCTGCATCATTGCTACTATCATCTTTCAACTTAGTTTTCACTAGGAACATATCAAAGATAAAACACAGGAGCTATACACGAGCTACTGATCTACAACATAGATATGCAAAACTATCAAGACTAAGTTCATGATAAATTAAGTTTAATTAATAAACTACTTAAGAACCCCCACTTAGATAGACATCCCTCGAGTCATCTAAATGATCATGTGATCCAAATCAACTAAACCATGTCCGATCATCACATGAGATGGAGTAGTCTTCATTGGTGAACATCTCTATGTTGATCATATCTACTATATAATTCACGTTCGACCTTTCGGTCTCCAGTCTTCTGAGGCCATGTCTGCACATGCTAGGCTCGTCAAGTTTAACCCAAGTATTCCGCATGTGCAAAACTGTCTTGCACCCGTTGTATGTGAACATAGAGCCTATCACGCCCGACCATCATGTGGTGTCTCAGCACGATGAACTATCGCAACGGTGCATACTCAGGGAGAACACTTATACCTTGAAATTTTATTAAGGGATCATCTTATAATGCTACCGCCGTACTAAGCAAAATAAGATGCATAAAAGATAAACATCATATGCAACCAAAATATGTGACATGATATGGCCATCATCATCTTGTGCCTTTGATCTCCATCTCCAAAGCACCGTCACGATCCCCATCGTCACAGGCTTGACACCTTGATCTCCATCATAGCGTCGTGGTCGTCTCGCCAACTATTGCTTCTACAACTATCGCTAACGCATAGTGATAAAGTAAAGCAATTACATTGTGTTTGCATTTCATACAATAAAGAGATAACCATAAGGCCCCTACTGGTTGCTAATGACTTAAACAAAACATGATCATCTCATACAATAACATATATCACATCATGTCTTGGCCATATCACATCACAACATGCCCTGTGAAAACAAGTTAGACGTCCTCTACTTTGTTGTTGCAAGTTTATGTGGCTGCTATGGGCTTCTAGCAAGAACCGTTCTTACCTACGCATCAAAACCACAAACGGTGATTTATCAAGTTTTCTGTTTTAACCTTCAACAAGGACCGGTCGCAATCAAATTTGATTCAACTAAAGTAGGAGAAACATACACCCGCGAGCCACCTTTATGCAAAACTAGTTGCATATCTGTCGGTGGAACCGGTCTCATGAACATGGTCATGTAAGGTTGGTCTGGGTCGCTTCATCCAACAATACCGCCAAATTAAATTAAGACATTGGTGGTAAGCAGTATGACGATCACCGCCCACAACTCTTTGTGTTCTACTCGTGCATATCATCTACGCATAGACCTGGCTCGGATGCCACTATTGGGAAACGTAGCATGGAATTTCAAAAAAAATCGCTCACACAAGATCTATCTAGGAGATGCATAGCAACGAGAGGGGAAGAGTGTGTGCACGTACCCTCGTAGACCGAAAACGGAAGCGTTTGACAACGTGGTTGATGTAGTCGAACATCTTCTCGTCCCGATCGGTCAAGCACCAAAACGTACGGCACCTCCAAGTTCTGCACATGTTCAAATCGAAGACGTCCCTCGAACTCTTGATCCAGAAAAGTCTCAAGGGAGAGTTTCGTCAGCACGCCGTCATGGTGATGGTGATGGTGAAGTGATTCGCGCAGGGCTTCGTCTAAGCATACGTGAATATGACCGGAGGCGTAAACTGTGGAGGGGGCACCACACACGGCTAACAGATGTTGTGTGTTCTAGCGGTGCCTCCCACACATATATATAGGTTGGACGGGAGGAGAGGCAGCCAAGGGGGTGCCCCAAGTAGGAGGAATCCTACTTGGGCGCCTCCCAATTTGGCCTCCCCCATTCCATAACTTCCGGAGGGGGAAGGAAGGAGGAGGGAGGAGGGAAGGAAGTGGGAGGCCGAATCCCTCCCCTTACTTCTCTCTTCCCCTTATTTCCTTCTTATCCTATTCGGCCTATATGGGGGCGCACCAGCCCCTTAGGGGCTGGTCTGTCCCCCTCTTGGCCTGTTAGGCCCATATAGTTGCCGGGGGGTGCCTCTTCCGGTGACCCGATATGTACCTGGTACCCCCCCAGAACACTTCCGCTGTCCGAATATCACCGTCCTATATATGAATATTTACCTCTCTACCAATTAGAGACTCCTCATCATGTCCGTGATCTCATCCGGGACTCCTAACAACATTCGGTCACCAAATCACATAACTCATAAAATGCAAAATCATCATCGAACGTTAAGCGTGCGGACCCTGCGGGTTCGAGAACTATGTAGACATGACCGAGACACCTCTCCGGTCAATAACCAACAACAGAACCTGGATGCTCATATTGGTTCCCACATATTCTACGAAGATCTTTATCGGTCGTACCGTAATGACAACATACGTTATTCCCTTTGTCATCGGTATGTTACTTGCCCGAGATTCGATCGTCGGTATCTTCATACCTAGTTCAATCTCGTTACCGGCAAGTCTCTTTACTCATTCTGTAATACATCATCCCGCAACTAACTCATTAGTCACATTGCTTGCAAGGCTTATTATGATGTGCATTACCGAGAGGGCCCAGAGATACCTCTCCAATACTCGGAGTGACAAATCCTTATCTCTATCTATGCCAACCCAACAAACACCTTCGAAGATACCTGTAGAGCATCTTTATAATCACCCAGTCACGTTGTGACGTTTGATAGCACACAAGGTATTCCTTCAGTATCCGGGAGTTGCATAATTTCATAGTCAAAGGAATATGTATATGACATGAAGAAAGCAATATCAAATAAAACTGAATGATCAATATGCTAAGCTAATGGATGGGTTTTGTCCATCACATCATTCTCCTAATGATGTGATCCCGTTCATCAAATGACAACACATGTCTATGGTTAGGAAACTTAACCATCTTTGATTAACGAGCTAGTCTAGTAGAGGCTTACTAGGGACACGGTGTTTTGTCATGTATCCACGCATGTATCAAGTTTTCGGTTAATACAATTCTAGCATGAATAACAAACATTTATCATGATATAAGGAAATATAGAATAACAACTTTATTCTTGCCTGTAGGGCATATTTCCTTTAACAATCTGGTGGTGAACATGAACCTAGTGCTAATGTTAATGATGATGTTCATGTTGATGCTCAACCTAGTAATGATAATTATGTAGAGGTAGAACCTGCTGTTGATCTTAATAATCCACAATCAAAGAATCAACGTTATGAGAAGAGAGACTTCGTTGCCAGGAAACATGGTACAAAAAGAGAACCATGGGTTCAGAACCCATGCTCTTTCCTCCTAAACCATCCAAGAAAAAGGAAGATGAGGATTTTGACCGCTTTGCTGAAATGCTTAGACCTGTCTTTTTACGTATGTGTTTGAATGATATTCTGAAAATCTCTCCTTATGCTAAGTATATGAAAGATATTATTACTAATAAAAGAAAGATTCCGGAGGCTGAAATTTCCACCATGCTTGCTAATTATACTTTTAAGGGTGAAATACCAAAGAAACTTGGAGATCTAGGAGTACCAACTATACCATGCTCCATTAAAAGAAACTATGTTAAAATTGCTTTATGTGATTTGGGAGCCCGTGTTAGTGTTATGCCTTTCTCTTTATATCATAGACTTGAATTGTATAAGTTGACACCTACTGAAATTTCTTTGCAAATGGCTGATAAATCAACTGCTTCACCCATCAGTATTTGTGAGGATGTGCCTGTTGTGGTTGCAAATGTTACTATCTCAATGGACTTTGTTATTCTTGATATTCCCGAGGACGACGGTATGTCGATCATCCTTTTTTTAATACTATGGGGGCTGTTATTGATTGCAACAAAGGCAATGTCACTTTTGATGTTAATTTTGGTAATGAGCATACGGTACACTTTCCGAAGAAACAATCTCAAGTTCATAGTATCAATTCTATTGGAAAAATTTCAACTATTACTATTGGAGGTTTTGAATTCCCTCTTCCTACTGTCAAAAAGAAATATGATATTTTTATTGTTGGGGACATGCATATCCTCGTTGAGGTAACCTAGTGTTATTCGAAAGTTCTCTAGTTTCATGTTATTCGAAAGAAGTTTGTTAATAAGACGTGATCAAGCTTGTTAATGGATTCCTTTTGATGGGCATGAGATGGATGAATTTAGAAAGCACAACTTTCTATACCCACTTTTTACTTTCTGTTATTTAGAATAAATAAAGCAAAAATAGTACTATCTGTTTGTTTTCTGAATTATCAAAAAATGTCCCAAAAATAAAAGTTCTCAAAATGCCCTAAACATTTAGTATGATTTTTTTATAGAATATTTTAGAATTTCTGGCACTGAACATGCACCAGGGGGCTGCACGAGTGGGCCACAAGGGTGGAGGGCGCGCCCTACCCCCTGGGCGAGCCCCCCTCCCTTGTGGGTCCCATGTAGCCCCCCCTCACTTATTCCAGCACCCATCCACTTTGTCTTCCTCCAGAAAAAATTATCCCGTTGCTCAAACCCGTGATCTAGCTCATCTTGCTGCCATTTTTGATCTGCTTGTGCAAAGCTCCATTTGCAAAACTATTTTGGGGGATTGTTCTTCGGTATGTGACTCCTCCAATGGTCCAATTAGTTTTTGTTCTAGTGCTTTATTTATTGCAAATTTCTGTTGCTGTGGTGACCTTGTTCTTGAGCTTGCATGTAAAATTTATATAGTCCAAAGTAGTTTTGATGCATGATATAGCCTCTCGACACTTGTAGGAGTAGTTGCTATCAATCTTGTTGAGTTTGGTTCACTTTTATTTTGAGTTACTAAAAAATTTAGAAATTTTCAGAGGAAGAAAATGATGAGGAGATTGTTAAGAGGCTCTTCAAGTCGAGGTTCGAAGGGAAATGAAAATGAAGGGAAGAAGAAGCCGAAGTACAACCTTCCTCGCACCGTAGAGGTTCGACCGTGTGAATGGCCATGTGATGCATTCTTGGAGGCGGACGGAATTTATGGGGATTTCTACTATTTGGCTGGGAATGCAGGTGATACATCTCCAATGTATATATAATTTTTTTATTGTTCCATATTGTTATATTATCACTCTTGGATGTTTTATAATCATTTTATAGTCATTTTGTATCATTTTTTGGTACTAACCTATTGACATAGTGCCAAGTGCCAAGTGCCAGTTGTTGTTTTCTTCATGTATTTTACATCGCAGGAAATCAATACCAAATGGAGTCCAAACGCAACAGAACTTTTTGTGAATTTTTTTGGACCAGAAGACATCCAGTGGGCCAGAGAAGCGCCCGGGGGGGTGTGCTCCGAGGGAAGCACAACCCACCAGGGCGCGCCTGGAGGCCCAGGCGTGCCCTAGTGGGTTGTGCCCACCTCGGGTGCCTCCTGAACCGACTCTTTACTCTATAAATACCCAAATATTCCAGAAGCCCTAGGGGAGTCGACGAAAATCAATTCCAACCGCTGCAAGTTCCAGAAACATCAGATCCAATCTAGACACCATCACAGAGGGGTGCATCATGTCCATTGGTTCCTCTCCGATGATGCGTGAGTATTTCTTTGTAGACCTATGGGTCCATACTTACTAGCTAGATGGCTTCCTCTCTCTCGTTTGATTCTCAATACAATGGTCTCTTGGAGATCCATATGATGTAACTCTTTTTGCGGTGTGTTTGTTGGGATTGGATGAACTTTGAGTTTATGATCAGATCTACCTTTTTATCCATGAAAGTTTGTGAGTCTTTTTTGATCTCGTATATGCATGATTGCTTATAGCCTCATATTTCTTCTTTGATATTTGGATTTTGTTTGGCCAACTTGATCTATTTATCTTGCAATGAGAAGAGGTGCTTTGTGATGGGTTCGATCTTACGGTGCTTGATCCCAGTGACAGAAAGGGAACCGACACGTATGTATTGTTGCTATTAAGGATAAAACGATGGGGCCTATTTCTACATAAATAGATCTTGTCTACATCATGTCATCGTTCTTATTGCATTACTCCGTTTCTCTATGAACTTAATACACTAGATGCATGCTGGATAGCGGTCAATGTGTGGAGTAATAGTAGTAGATGCAGGAAGGAGTCGGTCTACTAATCTTGGATGTGATGCCTATATAATGATCATTGCCTAGATATCATCATGATTATTTGAAGTTCTATCAATTGCCCAACAGTAATTTTTTCACCCGCCGTTTGCTATTTTTCTTGAGAGAAGCCACTAGTGAAACATACGGCCCCAGGGTCTCTTCTTTAATATATTTGCCTTTGCGATCTATTTTCCTTTGCTTTTATTCTCAGATCTATCAAACCAAAAATACAAAAATACCTTGCTGCACTTTATTTTATTTGGCATTCGATCTATCAATATTTACAACTCTCTCACGTCCGTTTGCCAATTTTTGGCGCCATTACCTGAAAGGGACTGACAACCCCTTTAATACGCCGAGTTGCGAGTATTTGTTATTTGTGTGCAGGTGTTGTTTACGTAGTGTTGATTGCTTCTCCTGCTGGTTCGATAACCTTGATCTCATCACTGAGGGAAATACCTACCCTCGTTGTGCTGCATCATCCCTTCCTCTTTGGGGAAATATTTGTTGGGGAACGTAGCAGAAATTCAAAATTTTCCTACGTGTCACCAAGATCTATCTATGGAGAAACCAGCAACGAGGGGAAGGAGAGTGCATCTACATACCCTTGTAGATCGCTAAGCGGAAGCGTTCAAGAGAGCGGGGTTGAAGGAGTCGTACTCGTCGTGATCCAAATCACCGGAGATCCTAGTGCCGAACGGACGGCACCTCCGCGTTCAACACACGTACAGCCCGGTGACGTCTCCCATGCCTTGATCCAGCAAGGAGAGAGGGAGAGGTTGAGGAAGACTCCATCCAGCAGCAGCACGACGGCGTGGTGGTGGAGGAGGAGCGTGGCAATCCTGCAGGGCTTCGCCAAGCACCGTGGGAGAGGAGGAGGACTTGGGAGAGGGGGAGGGCTACGCCAGAACTTCGTGGTAAGCTCCCATGCGCCTCCCCACTTTATATAGGGGTGGAGGGGCTGGTTTCTTGCCCTACAAGTCCATTGGGGCGTTGGCCAAGGTGGGAGGAAAGAAATCCCATCATTTCCTTCCCCACCGATTGTTATCCCCCCTTTTTAGGGATCATGATCTTATCCCTTCGGGATATGATCTTATTCCTTCTAAGGGGGGATCTTGGTGCGCCTTGACCAGGAGTGTGTGGCCTTTCCCCCACTACCCACGTTCATGTGGGTCCCCCCATGCAGGTGGGCCCCACTCCGGAACCTTCTAGAACCTTCCCGGTACAATACCGAAAAATCCCGAACATTTTCCGGTGGCCAAAATAGGACTTCCCATATATAAATCTTTACCTCCGGACCATTCCGGAACTCCTCGTGACGTCCGGGATCTCATCCGGGACTCCGAAAAACATTCGGTAACCACATACAAACTTCCTTTATAACCCTAGCGTCATCGAACCTTAAGTATGTAGACCCTACGGGTTCGGGAGACATGTAGACATGACCGAGACGTTCTCCGGTCAATAACCAACAGCGGGATCTGGATACCCATGTTGGCTCCCACATGTTCCACGATGATCTCATCGGATGAACCACGATGTCAAGGACTCAATCAATCCCGTATACAATTCCCTTTGTCTAGCGGTATTATACTTGCCCGAGATTCGATCGTCCGTATACCGATACCTTGTTCAATCTCGTTACCGGCAAGTCTCTTTACTCGTTCCGTAACACATCATCCCGTGATCAACCCCTTGGTCACATTGTGCACATTATGATGATGTCCTACCGAGTGGGCCCAGAGATACCTCTCCGTTTACACGGAGTGACAAATCCCAGTCTCGGTCCGTGTCAACCCAACAAACACTTTCGGAGATACCTGTAGTGCACCTTTATAGTCACCCAGTTACGTTGTGATGTTTGATACACCCAAAGCACTCCTACGGTATCCGGGAGTTACACGATCTCATGGTCTAAGGAAGAGATACTTGACATTGGAAAAGCTCTAGCAAACGAACTACACGATCTTTGTGCTATGCTTAGGATTTGGGTCTTGTCCATCACATCATTCTCCTAATGATGTGATCCCGTTATCAACGACATCCAATGTCCATAGCCAGGAAACCATGACTATCTGTTGATCACAACGAGCTAGTCAACTAGAGGCTTACTAGGGACATATTGTGGTCTATGTATTCACACGTGTATTACGATTTCCGGATAATACAGTTATAGCATGAATAAAAGACAATTATCATGAACAAGGAAATATAATAATACTTTTATTATTGCCTCTAGGGCATATTTCCAACAGACTCCCACTTGCACTAGAGTCAATAATCTAGTTCACATCGCCATGTGATTAAACACTCACAGGTCACATCACCATGTGACCAACATCCAAAGAGTTTACTAGTGTCACTAAACTAGTTCACATCATCATGTGATTAAGACTCAATGAGTTATGGGGTTTGATCATGTTTTGCTTGCAAGAGAGGTTTTAGTCAACGGGTCTGCAACTTTCAGATCCGTATGTACTTTGCAAATCTCTGGGTCATATTGTAAATGCTGCTTCCACGCTCCACTTGGAGCTATTCCAAATGGTTGCTCCACTATACGTATCCGGTTTGCTACTCAGAGTCACTCGGATAGGTGTTAAGGCTTGCATCGACATAACCCTTTACGCCGAACTCTTTATCACCTCCATAATCGAGAAACATGTCCTTATTTACTCCAAGGACAATTTTGACCGCTGTCCAATGATCCATTCCTGGATCATTCTTGTACCCCTTGACTGACTCATGGCAAGGCACACTTCCGGTGCGGTACACAGCATAGCATACTATAGAGCCTACGTCTGAAGTATAGGGGACGACCTTCGCCCTTTCTCTCTATTCTGTCGTGGTCGAGCTTTTAAGTCTTAACTTCATACCTTACATCTCAGGCAAGAACTCCTTCTTTGACTGATCCATCTTGAACACCTTCAAGATCATGTCAAGGTACGTGCTCATTTGAAAGTACTATTAAGCATTTTGATCTATCTTATAGATCTTGATGCTTATTGTTCAAGTAGCCTAATCCAGGTTTTCCATTGAAAAACACTTTTCAAATAACCCTATATGCTTTCCAGAAATTCTACATCATTTCTGATCAACAATATGTCAATAACATATACTCATCAGAAATTCTATAGTGCTCCCACTCACTTCTTTGGAAATACAAGTTTCTCATAAACTTTTGTATAAACCCAAAATCTTTGATCATCTCATCAAAACGTACATTCCAACTCCGAGATGCTTACTCCAGTCCTTAGAAGGATCGCTGGAGCCAGCATACCTTTTAGCATCCTTACGATCGACAAAAACTTTCAGATTGTATCACATACAACCTTTCCTTACGAAGACTGGTAAGGAAACTCATTTTGACATCCATCTGCTAGATTTCATAAATGCAGCTAATGCTAACATGATTCCGACGGACTTAAGCATCGCTACGGATGAGAAAATCTCATCGTAGTAAACTCCTTGAACTTGTGAAAAACTCTTCGCCACAAGTCGAGCTTCATAGACAGTGACATCACCGTCCACGTCCGTCTTCTTCTTAAAGATCCATTTATCTCAATGGCTTGCCGATCATCGGGCAAGTCCACCAAAGTCCATGCTTTGTTCTGATACATGGATCCTATCTCGGATTTCATGGCTTCTAACCATTTGTCGGAATTTGGGCCCACCATTGCTTCTCCATAGCTCGTAGGTTCATTGTTGTCTAGCAACATGACCTTCAAGACAAGATTACTGTACCACTCTGAAGCAGTACGCATCCTTGTCACCCTACGAGGTACGGTAGTGACTTGATCCGAAGTTTCATGATCACTATCATAAGCTTCTACTTCAATTGGTGTAGGTGCCACAGGAACAACTTCCTGTGCCCTGCTACACACTAGTTGTAGTGACGGTTCAATAACCATATCAAGTCTCCACCATCCTCCCACTCAACTTTTCGAGACAAACTTTTCCTCGAGAAAGGACCCGATTCAAGAAACAATCCCTATTGCTTTCGGATCTGAATTAGGAGGTATACCCAACTGTTTTGGGTGTCCTATGAAGATGCATTTTATCCGCTTTGGTTTCGAGCTTATCAACCTGAAACTTTTTCACATAAGCGTCGCAGCCCCAAACTTTTAAGAAACGGCAACTTAGGTTTCTCCAAACCACAGTTCAAACGGTGTCATCTCAACGGAATTACGTGGTGCCCTATTAAAGTGAGTGCGGTTGTCTCTAATGCCTAGCCCATGAACGATAGTGGTAATTCGATAAGAGACATCATGGTACGCACCATATCCAATAGGGTGCAACTATGATGTTCGGACACACCATCACACTATGGTGTTCCAGGCGGTATTAATTGTGAAACAATTTCCACAATGTCTTAATTGCATGCCAAAGCTTGTAACTCAGATACTCATCTCTATGATCATATCATAGACACTTTATCCTGTTGTCACGATGATCTTCAACTTCACTCTGAAATTACTTGAACCATTCAATAATTCAGACTTGTGTTTCATCAAGTAAATATACTCAACATCTACTCGAATCATCTGTGAAGTAAGAACATAACGATATTCACTGCATGCCTCAGCACTCATTGGACTGCACACATCAAAATGTGTTACTTCCAACAAGTTGCTATCTTGTTCCATCTTACTGAAAACGAGGCTTCTCAGTCATCTTGCCCATGTGGTATGATTTGCATATCTCAAGTGATTCAAAATCAAGTGAGTCCAAACGATCCATCTGCATGGAGTTTCTTCATGCGTGTACACTAATAGACGTGGTTCGCATGTCTCAAACTTTTCAAAAACGAGTGAGTCCAAAGATCCATCAACATGGAGCTTCTTTATGCGTTTTATACCAATATGATTTACATGGCAGTGCCACAAGTAAGTGATACTATCATTACTATCTTATATCTTTTGGCATGAAAATGTGTATCACTACGATCGAGACTCAATAAACCATTCCTTTAGGTGCAAGACCATTGAAGGTATTATTCAAATAAATAGAGTAACCATTATTCTCCTTAAATGAATAACCGTATTGCGATAGACATAATCCAATCATGTCTATGCTCAACACAAACACCAAATCTCGATGGTAGAGGGAGCGTGCGATGCTTGATCACATCAACCTTGGAAACACTTCCAACACATATCATCAGCTCACCTTTAGCTAGTCTCCGTTTATTCCGTAGCTTTTATTTTGAGTTACTAACACTTAGCAACCGAACCGGTATCTAATACCCTGGTGCTACTAGGAGTACTAGTAAAGTACACATTAACATAATGTATATCCAATATACTTCTATCGACCTTGCCAGCCTCCTCGTCTACCAAGTATCTAGGGTAATTCCGCTCCAGTGGTTGTTCCCCTTATTACAGAAGCACTTAGTCTCGGGTTTGGGTTCAACCTTGGGTTTCTTCACTAGAGCAGCAGCTGATTTGCCGTTTCATGAAGTATTCCTTCTTGCCCTTGCCCTTCTTGAAACTAGTGGTTTCACCAACCATCAACAATTGATGCTCCTTCTTGATTTCTACTTTAGCGGTGTCAAACATCGCGAATACCTCAAGGATCATCATATCTATCCCTGATATGTTATAGCTCATCACGAAGCTCTAGCAGCTTGGTGGCAATGACTTTGGAGAAACATCACTATCTCATCTGGAAGATCAACTCCCACTCGATTCAAGTGATTGTTGCACTCAGACAATCTGAGCACAAGCTCAACGATTGAGCTTTTCTCCCTTAGTTTGCAGGCTAAGAAAATCGTCGGAGGTCTCATACCTCTTGACGTGGGCACGAGCCTGAAATCCCAATTTCAGTCCTCGAAAACATCTCATATGTTCCGCGACGTTTTGAAAACATCTTTGGTGCCTCAACTCTAAATCGTTTAACTGAACTATCACATAGTTATCAAAACGTGTATGTCCGATGTTCGCAACATCCACAAACGACGTTTGGGGTTCAGCACACTGAGCGGTGCATTAAGAACATAAGCTTTCTACTGTCCGCATAATCGCTACTGTCAACTTTCAACTATATTTTCTCTAGGAACATATCTAAACAGTGGAACTAAAGCGCGAGCTTACGACATAATTTGCAAAGATCTTTTGACTATGTTCAGGATAATTAAGTTCATCTTATGAACTCCCACTCAGATAGACATCCCTCTAGTCATCTAAGTGATTACATGATCCGAGTCAACTAGGCCGTGTCCGATCATCACGTGAGGCGGACTAGTCATCATCGGTGAACATCTTCATGTTGATCGTATCCTCCATACGACTCATGCTCGACCTTTCGGTCTCTGTGTTCCGAGGCCATGTCTGTACATGCTAGGCTCGTCAAGTTAACCCTAAGTGTTTTGCATGTGTAAAACTGTCTTACACCCGTTGTATGTGAACGTAAGGATCTATCACACCCGATCATCACGTGGTGCTTCAAAACGACGAACTTTAGCAACGGTGCACAGTTAGGGGAGAACACTTCTTGAAATTGTTGTAAGGGATCATCTTATTTACTACCGCCGTTCTAAGTAAACAAGATGCATAAACATGATAAACATCACATGCAATCAAATAGTGACATGATATGGCCAATATCATTTTGCTCCTTTTGATCTCCATCTTCGGGGCTCCATGATCATCATCGTCACCGGCATGACACCATGATCTCCATCATCATGATCTCCATCATCGTGTCTCCATGAAGTTGTCTCGCCAACTTATTACTTCTACTACTATGGCTACCGGTTAGCAATAAAGTAAAGTAATTACATGGCGTTGTTCAATGACACACAGGTCATACAATAAATAAAGACAACTCCTATGGCTCCTGCCGGTTGTCATACTCATCGACATGCAAGTCGTGATTCCTATTACAAGAACATGATCAATCTCATACATCACATATCATTCATCACATTCTTCTTGGCCATATCACATCACATAGCATACCCTGCAAAAACAAGTTAGACGTTCTCTAATTGTTGTTTGCATGTTTTACGTGGCTGCTATGGGTTTCTAGCAAGAACGTTTCTTACCTACGCAAAAACCACAACGTGATATGTCAATTGCTATTTACCCTTCATAAGGACCCTTTTCATGGAATCCGATCCAACTAAAGTGGGAGAGACTGGCACCCGCTAGCCACCTTATGCAACAAGTGCATGTCAATCGGTGGAACCTGTCTCACGTAAGAGTACGTGTAAGGTCGGTCCGGGCCGCTTCATCCCACAATGCCGCCGAATCAAGATTGGACTAGTAACGGTAAGCATATTGAACAACATCAACGCCCACAACTACTTTGTGTTCTACTCGTGCAAAGAATCTATGCAATAGACCTAGCTCATGATGCCACTGTTGGGGAACGTAGCAGAAATTCAAAATTTTCCTACGTGTCACCAAGATCTATCTATGGAGAAACCAGCAACGAGGGGAAGGAGAGTGCATCTACATACCCTTGTAGATCGCTAAGCGGAAGCGTTCAAGAGAACGGGGTTGAAGGAGTCGTACTCGTCGTGATCCAAATCACCGGAGATCCTAGTGCCGAACGGATGGCACCTCCGCGTTCAACACACGTACAGCCCGGTGACGTCTCCCATGCCTTGATCCAGCAAGGAGAGAGGGAGAGGTTGAGGAAGACTCCATCCAGCAGCAGCACGACGGCGTGGTGGTGGAGGAGGAGCGTGGCAATCCTGCAGGGCTTCGCCAAGCACCGTGGGAGAGGAGGAGGACTTGGGAGAGGGGGAGGGTTGTGCCAGAACTTCGTGGTAAGCTCCCATGCGCCTCCCCACTTTATATAGGGGTGGAGGGGCTGGTTTCTTGCCCTACAAGTCCATTGGGGCGTTGGCCAAGGTGGGAGGAAAGAAATCCCATCATTTCCTTCCCCACCGTTTGTTATCCCCCCTTTTTAGGGATCTTGATCTTATCCCTTCGGGATATGATCTTATTCCTTCTAAGGGGTGATCTTGGTGCGCCTTGACCAGGAGTGTGGGGCCTTTCCCCCACTACCCACGTTCATGTGGGTCCCCCCATGCAGGTGGGCCCCACTCCGGAACCTTCTAGAACCTTCCCGGTACAATACCGAAAAATCTCGAACATTTTCTGGTGGCCAAAATAGGACTTCCCATATATAAATCTTTACCTCCGGACCATTCCGGAACTCCTCGTGATGTCCGGGATCTCATCCGGGACTCCGAAAAACATTCGGTAACCACATACAAACTTCCTTTATAACCCTAGCGTCATCGAACCTTAAGTGTGTAGACCCTACGGGTTCGGGAGACATGTAGACATGACCGAGACGTTCTCCGGTCAATAACCAACAGCGGGATCTGGATACCCATGTTGGCTCCCACATGTTCCACGATGATCTCATCGGATGAACCACGATGTCAAGGACTCAATCGATCCCGTATACAATTCCCTTTGTCTAGCGGTATTATACTTGCCCGAGATTCGATCGTCGGTATACCGATACCTTGTTCAATCTCGTTACTGGCAAGTCTCTTTACTCGTTCCGTAACACATCATCCCGTGATCAACCCCTTGGTCACATTGTGCACATTATGATGATGTCCTACCGAGTGGGCCCAGAGATACCTCTCCGTTTACACGGAGTGACAAATCCCAGTCTCGATCCGTGTCAACCCAACAAACACTTTCGGAGATACCTGTAGTGCACCTTTATAGTCACCCAGTTACGTTGTGATGTTTGATACACCCAAAGCACTCCTACGGTATCCGGGAGTTACACGATCTCATGGTCTAAGGAAGAGATACTTGACATTGGAAAAGCTCTAGCAAACGAACTACACAATCTTTGTGCTATGCTTAGGATTTGGGTTTTGTCCATCACATCATTCTCCTAATGATGTGATCCCGTTATCAACGACATCCAATGTCCATAGCCAGGAAACCATGACTATCTGTTGATCACAACGAGCTAGTCAACTAGAGGCTTACTAGGGACATATTGTGGTCTATGTATTCACACGTGTATTACGATTTCCGGATAATACAGTTATAGCATGAATAAAAGACAATTATCATGAACAAGGAAATATAATAATACTTTTATTATTGCCTCTAGGGCATATTTCCAACAATATTAACGTAGTTCTACCAGACATCAAAAGGAATTTCTGGTGCCGTTGCTGGGGAGACATCATCAACATCTACCAGGTTCCTAATCACAAATCTCATCTCCTTGCAATTTACATTATTTTCCATTTGCCTGTCATTTTCCTCTCCCCCACTTCACAAAAAATTGCCGTTTTATTCGCCCTCTTTTTCGTTTGCCGTTTTCTTGTCGGATCTGTTTTTGAGTGCAATCTTGTTGCGTAGTCACAATGACTCAAGAGAACACCAAGTTGTGTGATTTCTGAAGTACCAACAACAATGATTTTATTGGCACTCCGACTGCTCCTCCCGCCACTAGTGTGGAGCCTTGTGATACTAACACTGCTTTGCTGAATCTTGTTATGAAAGGTCAATTTTCCGGTACTCCTAATGAGGATGCTGTGTCCCATCTTAATACCTTCGTGGAATTATGCGATATGCAAAAGAAAAAAAGATGTGGACAATAATGTTTTGAAGATGAAATTATTTCCATTTTCTTTGCGAGATCACGCAATTTGGTTTTCTTGTTTGCCTCGTAATAGTATCGATTCTTGGAATAAGTGTAAAGATGCTTTTATCACTAAGTATTTTCCACCCGCAAAAAATATTTCCCTTAGAACCCATATCATGAACTTCAAGCAACTTCGATGGCACGTACGCAACATTATTTTCTCAATGGAACGTGAATCGTGCACTGCTACGTCTTGAGCTTGCATTGGTTTTCCTTGAAGAGGAAAGGGTGATGCAGCAATAGTAGCGTAAGTATTTCCCTCGGTTTTTGAGAACCAAGGTATCAATCCAGTAGGAGGCTCCTCAAAAAAACCCACGCACCTACACAAACAAACAAAGAACTCGCAACCAACGCAATAAAGGGGTTGTCAATCCCTTCACGGCCACTTGCGAAAGTGAGATCTGATAGAGATAGTATGATAAGATAAATATATTTTTGGTATTTTATGATACAGATTGGAAAAGTAAAGATGCAAATAAAAGTAGATGGAAAACTTATATGATAAAAGATAGACCCAGGGGCCATAAGTTTCACTAATGGCTTCTCTCAAGATAGCATAAGTATTACGGTGGGTGAACAAATTACTGTCGAGCAATTGATAGAAAAGCGAATAATTATGAGATTATCTAGGCATGATCATGTATATAGGCATCACGTCCGCAACAAGTAGACCGACTCCGCCTGCATCTATTCCAGGGAGTAATGCCTACATAAAAATGACATGATGTAGAGGGATAAACGTATGGCATCTATTCCAGGGAGTAATGCCTACATAAAAATTGCGAAGAAGTACGGAAGTAGAAAGCTTCCTAGTAGATTTATTTTGAGCATTGCAAATTCTGTGCCAAGCATGTTTTAAATTTTCTCCCTCCCTTTGCTTAAAAATAAGTATTTCATGTTCGGGAGTGATAATAAGGATAGGAGGACTAGCCATTAAGACAAGGTAAACGATCTAACACAGGGGCAAACAAAAAGAGGCAAACGAAAGAGAGAGGAGGATTGGGAAAGAGAGGGCAAATAAAACAGCAAGGGTGAAGTGGGGGAGAGGAAAACGAGAGGCAAATGGCAAATAATGTAAATGTGAGGGAGATGAGTTTGTGACGGGTACTTCGTATGTCTTGACTTGAGCGAAGACATCCCCGGCAACGGCGCCAGAAATCCTTCTTGCTACGTCATGAGCTTGCGTTGGTTTTCCTTGAAGAGGAAAGGGTGATGCAGCAATAGTAGCGTAAGTATTTCCCTCATTTTTTGAGAACCAAGGTATCAATCCAGTAGGAGGCTCCTCAAAAGTCCCACACACCTACACAAACAAACAGAGAACTCGCAACCAACGCAATAAACGGGTTGTCAATCCCTTCACAGCCACTTGCGAAAGTGAGATCTGATAGAGATAGTATGATAAGATAAATATATTTTTGGTATTTTATGATATAGATTGGAAAAGTAAAGATGCAAATAAAAGTAGATGGAAAACTTATATGATAAAAGGTAGACCCGGGGGCCATAAGTTTCACTAGTGGCTTCTCTCAAGATAGCATAAGTATTACGGTGGGTGAACAAATTACTGTCGAGCAATTGATAGAAAAGCGAATAATCATGAGATTACCTAGGCATGATCATGTATATAGGCATCACGTCCGCGACAAGTAGACCGACTCCTGCCTGCATCTACTACTATTACTCCACACATCGACCGCTATCCAGCATGCATCTAGAGTATTAAGTTCATAAGAATAGAGTAACGCATTAAGAAAGATGACATGATGTAGAGGGATAAACTCATGCAATATGATATAAACCCCACCTTTTTATCCTCGATGGCAACAATACAATACGTGCCTTGCAACCCCTATTGTCACTGGGTAAGGACACCGCAAGATTGAACCCAAAGCTAAGCACTTCTCCCATTGCAAGAAAGATCAATCTAGTAGGCCAAACCAAACTGATAATTCTAAGAGACTTGCAAATATAACTCGATCATACATAAAAGAATACAGAGGAGATCAAATATTTCTCATAGATAAACTTGATCATAAACCCACAATTCATCGGATCTCGACAAACACACCGCAAAAAGAGTTACATCGAATAGATCTCCACAAGAGAGGGGGAGAACATGGTATTGAGATCCAAAAAGAGAGAAGAAGCCATCTAGCTAATAACTATGGACCCGAAGGTCTGTGGTAAACTACTCACAACTCATCGGAGAGGCTATGGTGTTGATGTAGAAGCCCTCCATGGTCGATTCCCCCTCCGGTGGAGCGTCGGCGAAGGCTCCAAGATGGGATCTCGTGGATACAGAAGGTTACGGCGGTGGAAATTGTTTTTCGTTGGCTCCCTGGATGTTTTCGGGGTACGTGGGTATATATAGGAGGAATAAGTAGGTCGGTGGCCGCCCGAGGGGCCCACGAGATAGGGGGCGCGCCTTGTAGGGGTGGGTGCGCCCTCCACCCTCGTGGCCGCCTCGGCTGCTTCTTGGCTTGCACTCCAAGTCCTATGGATCACGTTCATTCCAAAAATCACGCTCCCGAAGGTTTCATTCCATTTGGACTCCGTTTGATATTCCTTTTCTTCGAAATACTGAAATAGGCAAAAAAACAGCAATACGGGATGGACCTCCGATTAGTAGGTTAGTCCCAAAAATGATATAAATGTGTAAAATAAAGCCCATAAACATCCAAAGGGGGTAATATAATAGCATGGAACAATCAAAAATCATAGATACGTTGGAAATGTATCATGCACACACTGAATGACGGAGCACGGGATGGTAGCCATGGACATGGTCAGCCCTTTTTGGAGACTAATACACTACTTTTGATGTGTCACGTCAACTCACAAACGAGGAGAAGCTTTGCTTACTAGTACGACCTCTCCCTCGCTCAGAGCAAGTACAATAAGGTGACTGATTACCTCCATGCTGGTTTTGACTACTTTAATTTAGAAATGAACCACGTGTTTTCTTTGGTAACACAAAATTGGTAACTAAATGGTGATTGGACACCATGTCCTGCCACGTACGTATATGCAGCAAGCAAGATTTATTCATCTTCCTTCTTAATGTGAGCTTTGCTCATCCTTTTGCCAACACACGGGACATCTAGCATCAAGGTGCACATGTCATGCAAGAAAATGGAGATAAGAAGTGCGTAAGTGAGTCGTGCACTTCGATGGCATGTACTATCCAATATTTTTTTCTCCTCGATGGCACGTGAATAGTGAACATACTCAATGACGGAGCATGGGATGGTAGCCATGGACATGGTCGGCCCTTTTTGGGAGAGTACTAAATAACTTTGATGTGTCCCGTCAACTCGCAGAACAACGAGAAGCTTGCTTACTACGGCTTCTCCCTCGCCCATGCATGCGTGGTGGCTCACAGCACGAGGAGAAACTTTTGCTTACAACCGGTGGACGTGCAGCAGTTCATTTGGTGTCAGATTTCCAGAAGTATTACTATAGTACCATCATTATTGTTCGACTTCTAGAAGAGGCGAAGAGCCAAGCACAAGCTCACCTACTAACCTAGTATAGTATCTACTGTAGCCGAAGTTGGTCCACCTTTTTAGAGCATGGTTAATTAATATAGGCGGCTCTTGCAGCGGCACATTATTTATAGCAAGTACTCTCTTCGTAGGAACTTAAAATGCAGGATTAGGAAAAATAAAGGATTGGAGTGGCATGTCCACTTGAATCCCATAGCATTAACACAGTCTTCCCCTAAAAAATCCAGAGTGTTTGACACGGGAAAAACAAAGGAAGTGAAAAAAGTTTGAGTGGATGCTAGATTGCCACTTAACACAAAAAAATCCTTTATCATTCTATCCTATGAATCAAACGACCAATGTAGGAAAATTATGAGGGGGGGGGGGGGGGTCTCTCCAACAGTGTTCCTCGGCTCGCACCTAAGCATCACGGTGGTTGAACTTGGAGTCATTCATCGGGTACACATGGCGTCTCAGATCTTGACACAAGGTGTACACCGTCAAGGTCCAAGGATAATGTTGTCCTCAAAGCCGGACATACACAGTCAACGTGCACAGTCAAGGGGGTCAGGGTAGACGTGACCTCTCACCGCATCCGCCATTTGAAGCGGCGTGCCGGTCAAGGGCGCTGCCCACTGCACTCCCAGCTATACAAGGCTCCTTGAAGCATTCAAAAACCTACATTTAAACCCGTGTGGAATGCGATAAACCCACTCTGGCCACACACGTCCATTCATGAGCAGGATGTCGACCAAGCTCCTCCTTCCACCATTTTCTCCACTCTTTCGACGGCATTCGACGAGCAGGAAGAGGAGTTCTCCGGCATAAAAGCCATCGGGGTGGCCCGCCTAGCCCGACAGTTACGAGCGAGGTAGCTCACTGCTCCACTTACCTCGCCTAGCCCGTCGGAGGCAGTTGCCGCACTAAGCCAGCATGTGGTTCCACAACTGGCTACTCCAATATAGTTTGAGGAAGAGTGCCGACTTGCACCACGCCGGCTTGTCGGGGAACACGACGGCATGGGCATCATCACTTCCCTCGACGCCGCCGCGTCGTACAGCGCCTCCAGTGCCTGCGACGGCACCATCCGCCGTCGACACTTGCGTAGCCACGCCATGGAGGCAGAGAAAGAAGCCGCCGCGGATGTCGACGAGGTGACGGCCAGCACATCCCCGCCCGCCGCCATCATCGAGGAGAAGTAGAACACGGGAGGCCGCCGCTGATTGAATCCCATGAAGGCCACTGCCGAGGCGACGCTGGCAAAAACATTCGGTGTCTTGGACGATTCTTCTTCAGTCCGATGCTGGAGGAGGACAAAGAGATCGGGCGACAACCATTTAAATTAGGTATATTAATTCTATCAGGCTGGTTGTAATGGAAATATCATAAGTAGTATCATGCATGCCGATACGTCTCCAACGTATCTATAATTTTTTTATTGTTCCATGCTATTATATTATCTGTTTTGGATGTTTTATATGTATTAATATGCTATTAACCTAGAGCCTAGTGTCAGTTTCTGTTTTTTCCTTGTTTTTTAGTTTCGCAGAAAAGGAATACCAAACGGAGTCCAAACGGAATAAAACATTCTCCTCCGTCGGACGGATGGCCCCGCGTGACGCCGCTTCGGCAGGCCGCGTAGTGCCCTAATGAAAGATCATGGATGTCGCCTAGAGGGGGTTTGAATGGGCGATTTAAAATAATTACGGTTTTGGCTTGAACACATGCAGAATAAAACAACATTTAATTTATACCAACAACTTATGCTAAGCAAGATAAATAACTAAGTGATAGCAAGATATATAACATGAAACACTATGGCTATCATAAATTAATGTGCATAAGTAAAGGGCTTGGATAAACCCAGCCGGCCAGTTTGCTAAACGTGTCGTGTCGGGCTGGCCCACGGGCATGGCCTTACAACGCGGACATGGCACGTTTAGGCACGTGTCCGGCTAGGCTCCTGATGGGCCGAGCACGTATGCTCACAGACCATCATGCGACCCATAACCCACTTAGCCAGGTTTACCTGCGAGTAGGGCGGCACGTCACCAGCAAACAAGCACCCTTCGCGCGGTTTGGGCCAACCCAAAGAGGGGCGAGGGCGTCTCTTTACTTTCCTTTTTCTACTATCATTTTCTTTTTTCTCCCTTTTTATATACTTTTTGTTTTATTTGTATTTTTAACAAAAAAATCATAACATGTCCAACGAACTAAAAAAGTTTCACAAAGTTGAAATTAATGTTCTGGTTTTGAAAAATGTTTGCGAAGTCAAAATACGTTCACAACTTTGAAAAATATTCATGAATTCATAAAATTATTGTCATTTAAAAATTCATTTGCGATTTCAAATGATGTTACAATTTCAAAAGCGTCCATGAATTTAAAAAACGTGAATTTGAAAAATGTTTGCAAAATTATAAAATGTTCACGGGTCAAAAAACGTTTGTGCAATTATAAAAGTGTTCGTGAAAATAAAAATGTTCCGAAAATTATAAAAAGTTTATTCCATAACTTATTGTGAATTTGAAAAATGTTGGTGATTTCAAGAACTGTTTGCAATCAAAAGTGTAAGCCAAAAAAACACGAATTAGAAAAATGTTCATGAAATTGAAGATATGTTCGTGAAGTCAACAATGTTTGCAAAATTGAAAAAAATTCTTGTATTCAAAAAATATTGATGAAATTTGTTCATGGATTCACAAAAGACGAATTTTGAAAATGTTGCAATTGTTTTTGTGAATTTCAATTTTTTGTGAATTTAAAAAAATGTTCAAAAAATTTAAAATGTGCTAAAGTTTTGTGAAATGGATTTTTTTCAGAAATTAAAATTTCATGGATTCATAAATGTTTGTGAAATCAAAAATATATCTATGGATTTGAAAATGACAAATAAAACCAAAATGAAAAAATGTAAGAAAAAGAGAAAGAGTTTTTTTAAGGAAATGAGAAAGAGAAATTAAAAAGGCCCGAAAGAATCCACAGAAAAAAATGGTCCAAAACCTTCCGAGAATCGGAAATTGGAGTCTTGCTAGTTGCGCCGGCCCAAATGTACCTAGATTCACTACAGGGTACGCGGTAGGTTGCTATGCATCAACCTACACTTGAATTAGGATTCCCTGTACGTATGACACACAAGGTGTTTTTGGGCCAAATCAGTTCGGTGGTCTGACCACTATGAACGCCCCACCTGAGGTTTCTAGCGATTTTTTTGTTTGTTCGCAAGGCTTTTCCAGTGAGGTTTTTACATAGAAATACGAATATTTTTTCTCCAAGATGTAAGTAGAGTACCTAAAACGGCTCATATATATGTACATTCAAAAAATATGGTTAAAGGGGGAAGTTTCTCTAAGGATGGCAATTGGTAGGGAAATCGTGCGGGTACAATAATCTCTTTCCCATGCCCATGTTTTAATGGGCATAAAATCAAACCCACACCCTACCCATCTGGCATAAATCCATGTCCATGCCCATAACCTACGAGTATCCATGCCCGATGGGTACCCATTCGGCATATAACCACATCATTAAAGGGTGGTGACGTAGTTGCTAGGTCCACTGTCGTCTCTGAGAGGTTTACAAGGTTGGTGAAATGGTGATTGTGAGGAGAATGGGGTGGGGTATTGCTTGGGGAGCTGTGAGCAGATGATGTAGGTGGACTATGGTATGGATGTCTAGTTCTTCAAACTTATAGAGAGAGACTCGGTAGCTTAGGTTTATATATGATTCATGTGACCTGCCTATAAGATCATCTGGTCAGGTTCGGGCGTACCATGGCACATAATTGTGTCCATGCCCTATCCATGACTAGTCATTTAGGTTTCGGCCGTTTGGGTACTACCCTTGGGCATGAAAATATGCCCATACCCTACCTGTGCGGGTCGGGTACCATAAGTACCAATGCCCATGGGTAAAATTGTCATCTTTAACTGTATATTGTTAGGTACAACTGAGGCACCTGCGAAGGCCGTGCGTTCAACGCGGCTGGGTGAGCTCACCGACGTGTGCGCTAAGCCGCTAACCAACCGGCCGCTGGTCTGTTCTCTTGTAAATGTACATTCCAAATGAATCGAAACTGTCATCCGATCCTACTGTGGGATGTATGTTGGAGGCTTAAAAGTAAAAAACAGATTAGTTTGGATCTAGGAGCATGGAAAGTGAGGTGAAGTGAAAATGGGTATCTGGAGATCAATAATCACGCAAACCTCCCAAAGGAAGGAAGGAATGAAGAAAGATCAAAACTTGAGCTTGAGCAACATTATTATAATCAATCATGTAATTGTAAATCAGGATCAGGAAACTCTGACTTGTACGGAGTATCTGCAAAACAGAAATAAATGGATGGCAAATTGGCATGATATGAGGCCAATAAGTCATAGGTTATATTGTTCCAAGTTTAAATAATTAATTCATCCTAAGGCAAAAGTAGTAGGGCGCAGCTACACGTCAGCCGGCGGATGACTAGAAAACATCCGCCGCATGGCTGGCCGTTGGATTGATGCGGGGAGCCGTCTGATCTACTCATCCATGCGTGTCACCTCTCTTGCAACAAGAGCGGTGTTGCAGAAACATTCTAACGTACGTCATGTTGTGAAAACATTTGCAACAGAGGGTGATGTTGCAGATTTCTTTTTTGCAACAAAGGTCTTGTTACAAAAATATTTTGCAACAAGATTTCTTTTTTTTCCAACAGAGGACTTGTTGCAGAATTTTTCGCAACATAGCTCTTGTTGCAGAAACATTTTTGCAACAAAGGTGATGTTGCAGAATTCTTTTTCCCAGGCAGAGGTGGCGAACTGCTAATCGGCGGCAGCACACATGCGGGCGACACGGGACGAACGGTGAGGTGCAAAGAAGGGCTGGGGATGAGCAGATCCATGCGGTGGCGGCCATGCACAGCTCGACGGCGGCGGTAGAGTCTGGTCGCTTCCATGGAGCTTCGGGCCAGCATCGGTGACGTCGCAAGGGCGGTGCCATTAGATGCGGCGGCGCGGCGAGTGGAGCGAGAGGAAGATAGGGAGCGGCGGCGGGGTACCTCGGCTGCGCGGGCAACAACCCTTAAGGATCCAGATCCTGCAACACATGAGTTGTTGCGGTGGGCAAACCGCAACAAGAGCTCAGTTGCGAAAACGCAAGAGATAATTCTAGGTGAGCCACGCAGGACACGTGTCGCACGTAAGAGACGGCGGACGCCCGCGTGCGATCCGCTAGCTGAAGGCGAGCGTTTTCCATAAAATTACTCATTTTTTGCTAATATTACTCGGTGAGGGCATCTAGCACAATTAGTTGGGCGAGTAAATTGAGTTTTAAAACATTGTTGCCTGTTATACTCAAGCAAAAGAGAAAGCTAACCTCAAATCATGATCCTCACTTGGTAAATTCAGATAAGTTTGCCTGAATTAATTGGGTCATGGCCAATCTTGACTGTCGTCCTCATTTTGCAGCATCCTCACTGAATCAACTAGAACAAAAATAGCTTTCTGGCAAGCTACAGAGAAACAGCCACGATAAAACATTAGCATAATGCGCCTAATGGCATCACACAACACAGAAATACCTTTCTGGCAAAAATGAAGCTCGACTCTTTGTAATCCTGCATTCTCATGGTCGAAGGACATCTACCAGTCAGATGACTCATGAAAGCATAATAAAAAATTTACTTCTGAATTTGGAATTGCATTTAGCTAGGAAATTTTGTTCCCCTTACAAACTTTCTTATATATACAACCACTGATATCATTGCAGAATATGTTCAGCCATTTTAAGAAATTCAGATGATTGCTAAAAGTAAGAGGCTAACTAAAACAAGATGTTCAGACATTTTCCAATGATGTTTCCAGCTAATTAAAACAAGTCAAAACTGGAAGATAACCATGTAAGGCTAACTGCATCATTAAAGATAAGTTCCAAGTAAAGTCATAGAAAACCAAGATTCATTTTCTGAAGGGAAGTGCAGACCAACATCTCACCAAAATCATGACTTCACGAGAAATGAACTAGTTTCATAACAGAAGCCAAACAACTCTGGATCAGCCAATAGATATTTAAGCATGGACCTCAGTTAACAAATAGGATCTGAAATCACTTGGGTGAAGCTTTCATGAATTATTAGCCCAGCCCACCAAAAACCAAAAATAAATAAATAAAATAAAATAAAGAGGCTTCATGTAGTGCCCAACTATTAACCCAAAATCATTCAATGAAAAGAAGTCATCCGTGTGAAATATCAGAAGCGTCTCACCTCCCATGGGAGGCCGCGTAGTGCTTTATTGATTGATCGGGGCTTATCCCGTGTAACGCATACATTATTCTGTTATACAGCCGTGGTTGGTAAGGAGAGAATAAAGAGGTAAGAAAAGCAACAGTGAAAAGTAAATAAGCTAGAGGTAGACGGTGAGCGAATGCAAGCCGTCCGATCTTCTTCTCCGTCGTTGATCCCCAGCTGTTCATTACTGAACTGGTATAGTTAACTGAAGACTAGAACACCTTGCAAGTTCAGTCTGACAATGCCCCCTTGCAAGCGCGATCTTGTACAAGAAGCTGAAGCTTGACGACGCCATGCTTTGGCTGTCTTCTTGAAAAAGGCTGGGAATGTATGCTTCATGAAATCCACGTCTTCCCAAGTTGCTTTATCCAGTGGAAAATTCAGCTGGCTAATGTGGAACACTGGGTGGATACCCACGTTTGCAGCTGCAGGTGATATGCCACATTGCCCACATGAAACAGTACTCAGAAATGGTCCGTAGAACTTCCTTGGCAGCTTGATGTGAGAGCAAAGGCCAAAAGCATTCAGACGATATGGATGAAGCTTAAAGTAAACCATGTCACCTACTGCGAGAGTCCTTCCGACTCGCTTGCGATCTGCATATTTCTTCATGTGCTGTTGGGCAATTAAGAGATGTGCTTCAGTGTTGACAGCAGTTGTCTGTGCCTCACTGTCAGTAGTGCCTACCATTGAGAACTCACTGATTTGTCACTATGGATATCCATACAAGGCCTCGAAAAGAGTCTCTTGGAGAGACGAATGAAAAGAATTGTTGTACCAGTATTCAGCCATGGGTAAATGCTGAACCCGTTTCTTCGGATCAGTATAAACAAGGAAGCAAAGGTAATCTTCAATACACTCGTTCACACATTCAACTTGCAAGGTCAGTCTGACAATGTCGCATTCTCCATTGGAGATGCATTTTGATGTATGAGTTACATATCAAGAAAGACTTTTTCCAAAGATGTTTCCAGCTAGTTAAAACAAGTCAAAACTGGAACAAAACCATATAAGCCAAAGCTTAACTGCATCATAAACCAAGATTCATTTTTTAAAGAAAAGCCAACAAAGTGTAGACCAGCATCTCAATCAAATAGTTTCAGAATAGAAGCCAAACAACCATAAGGGTCAGCCAATAGATACTTAAGAAATGGACCTCAATCAACAAACAAGATTTGAAATCATTTGTGTGAAGCTTTCCTGATTAGTAATTCAGCCCACACAAATCCAAAAATAAAATAAAATAAAGAGGCTTCATGTCGTGCTCCAGCTAAGCATTATAAATTCAACTGATCTAAGCCCAACTGTTAAGCCAAAATCATTCAAGGAAACAAAGTCATCCAATTTTAGCAAGAGAACCAATATTAAGGCAAAATAAACATAAATCTGTTCTTAACAGTTCAAGATGGAAAAAGAAGAACAGCAAGAGCTTGAATAGCGAAAGCAAACTGCTAATTATCGATAGGGAAAATGCTCTCAGGTTATTATTATACTCCCTCTTCTAGTCCTGGAAAAGTTGTTGGTTTAGGCATGGATTTAATTAACTTTTTCCAAACTTTGACTCGCTATATTTCATAATATTTTTGGATTGGATATGTGAAAACAATGTGTAGGTTTATCTCATAAAGCATTTTCAAAACAATATTGTCTTGAAGAGCTTTACAGTAATAATGTATAATAAAAATAATGGTTATCTAAGTATTTTAAAGAAGTATAAATTTGAAGAGTTTTATAGTTAACGAAAATAAGTAGTAAAAGTTGCATTATGGGGGCTTCTTCAGAACTAGACTAGAGGGAGTATGTTCATCATTGAGCAACACACACATATTGTGGTGCTTCCCCATCAACCTAAAGCCTATTTTATTCACAAAAAAGAGACTAAAGCCTATTTAAAAGGTGTATACCATCCAATTTAAGAGATAATTTTTAATTCTGGAAAACTTAGTGGTTTTGATTTACGTTTTGTTAGTGTAAATAAACAGAAATTACTATGTAAAAGAGGGGGAGAGGTGGTAGATCTTACCAGTGTGTGTTACCTGATCAGACTGGAGCTAATGAGGGTTCCCAAATCCAACGCCGAACCATCTTGCAGTTAACAGCTGAAGGATGTTGTCTTTAACATTGCAGTATCTTTGGGCCCAGCCTTCTGGTTCGGTGTCATCAACTCCTAAGCCAGGAGCCCGGTCCTTTGAGTCGAGGTTGATCGGATCTTTCCAATCAGCCACATAAGCGGACACGCGCCTCTTGAACTTGACTTTGAACTCCGACCAAGCTTGGTATTTGTAGTGGTTCACACGTGCCAACGCGGTCCAGATGCTTTTGAAAGCAGGCTTGAGCTTAAAATGATGGACCACATTCATGATGGATGGTTCCACGGCGTCGAGACGGACCAAGGATTTGTGCCGTCGCGGGCTCTTCAACCGGCAAGTGTAGCCCTGGCAGACCCCCTCTGGTGGATGTGATGTTTGGCCCGAGGGGGCAAAATCATAATAAGCAAGGTATATTTGGCCAACGCTATCATCAACAGAAATGACGGGCTCTAGCAAAGATTTTGATGGCTTCTCTAATCCTGCCCAGCTTGTTGAGAAGATGAATTCATCGACATCTATGACAGCCATCCATTGGCACGAAGCTTGCTGTGTGGCCGCGCAATGAGACAGACCAGCTTCTTGGACCTTGGTCCAAGGCCATGGCACGGTTGTGATGTTGAGCCCGGAGGATATGAGCTGCGCCACTAGGCCTGCCAGGTCATCCTCGCTGCCATTGTCGTAGATAAAGAACTGATCCACGCCGATCGCACTATGGTAGAGTGCCCACTCCCTGAGAAACTTGGAGATTGTAAAACCAGGATATTGGGGCAACTGCTCGACACCCTTGGGGGGGGGGTGCGGCTATCTCATTATATGTAAGTACCAAAGGGTACAAGTACAAGTACAAGACGTATACACAAGTCTACGTATACATATATAGTCTAACACCCTCCCTCAATCTTAACTGTGGCCTGAAGTACAAACTAAGTTAAGATTGTGCGTGCAGCCTACAAACTGTGGTTGTGAAAGAGGCTTCGTGAAGATGTCAGCAAGTTGATCCTTCGATGATATGAACTTGATGCTAAGCAGCTTCTGTGCAACACGCTCTCGAACAAAGTGATAATCAACCTCAATATGTTTTGTCCGAGCATGAAACATTGGATTAGATGACAAGTATGTAGCACCAATGTTATCACACCAAAGCACTGGAGAATGAACTGAAGGGACTCGCAACTCTCTCAGCAAGGACTGAACCCAAATGATCTCAGCTGTCGCATCAACAACTGCTTTGTACTCGGCTTCCGTGCTGCTGCGAGACACCGTAGCCTGCTTGCGAGCATTCCAGGCAATCAAGTTAGGGCCAAGAAACACTACATACCCCCCCCCCCCCTCGTGGATCGCCGGTCATCACGACTACCAGTCCAGTCTGCATCTGAGAAGGCTGAGATCTCATAAGACGGCGCACGCTAGAGGAGCAAACCATGAGATGCAGTGAGACATATATAACGCAGAATGCGCTTCACAGCTGACCAATGGGATGTTGTGGGCGCATGAAGAAACTGACAGACACGATTGACTGCATAAGAGACATCTGGTCTGGTGATAGTAAGATACTGCAGGCCTCCAACAAGACTGCGGTACTCAGTGGCATCATCAGGGGAGAAAGAGTCTCCATCAAAAGCAGACAACCGATCAGTGGCAGACATAGGAGTAGTGACAGGTTTACACTGCAGCATACCAGCACGACACAACAAATCCAGAGCGTACTTCTTCTGAGTAAGAGTGACTCCAGCAGAAGACCATGAAACCTCCAGACCAAGGAAGAAGTGCAGAGCACCGAGATCCTTGACAGCAAAATCACCACTCACCACTCAACGCAGCCACAAGACGATCTGTCGCAACATCTGAGGAACTGATGAGAATAATATCATCAACATAGACCAGTAAATACATCGTAACCTCAGGGCGTTGAAGAAGAAACAGTGATGTGTCAGCAGTAGAGGGTATGAACCCAAGTGCTCGCAAAACCGAACCAAGACGTGCATGCCGGGCACGGGGAGCCTGCTTAAGCCCATAGAGCACCTTAAAAAGACGACAGAGATGATTAGGACGTGTAGGATCCACAAACCCTGGTGGCTGACGCATATAAACCTCCTCCTCCAGAACTCCATGCAAAAAAGCGTTCTGCACATCAAGCTAACGGAGAAACCATCCTAGAGTAACAGCAAGGGATAGTAGCAGACGAATGGTAGGGGCTTGATAACTGGACTGAACGTGTCTTCATAGTCAAGACCATACCTCTATTTGAAGCCCTTAGCCACTAGCCTTGCCTTGTAATGCTCGATGGAGCCATCAGCATGCCGTTTAACTTTAAACACCCACTTAGAGTCAATGATATTGACCCCAGATACTGGAGGAACAAGCTGCCAGGTGTCATTCTTCAGCAACGCTTGAAACTCCTGTTCCATCGCGGCACGCCAGTGGGGAATGCCTAGTGCAGCCTGAAAATGGTGAGGCTCAGCAGTGGGATCCTCAGCAGCATGAGCCATGCACGCGGCGAGCCACGCAACAGTCCCATCGGTCCGGATCTTAGGCTGAAAAACAACTGTCTGACTGCGCGTGCGATGTCGAGGAGCAGCAGGTTGTGGTGGCGCAGGGCTTGGTGCAGGCGACGAAAGAGGCGACCCTGAGTCGCCATGGCTCACGCCAGAGCCACTGGGCGTTGGAGAGGCGGGCGGTGTGGTGCCCAACACGGCCACGTCGCCCAGACCCACGCCGGAGCCACTGGGCACTGAAGGAGCGGGCGAGCCTGGGGTGGCCGGCCCATCGGGAGCCGAAGCCAGCCCATGCGAGCCTGGCGTGGCCGGCCCAGGAGCAACCTCCTGCGAGGCCGGCTCGGGCGACTCCCACGAGGCGGGCGAGGGCGACGCTCGCGGGGCGGCGTCGGGTGATGCCGCGAGGCAGCTGCGGGCGCAGCTCTCGCGGGTTGCGGAGTACCACCCGGTATGCATGCCCCATGCATGCGATCGTCCTCTGGACGCGCCGGTGCCTGTTCCTCAAGAAGCTCGAGACGAGCGCCACGGCCAACACCTGCAGCATGGTTAGGAAGCAACACAGGAGCATATGCAACATCCACAAATTGATCAGGCACAGGTGTGGTAGAAGAAGCGTCTGGCATAAGAGTGATAGAGGTATTCGGAAGTGCATGAAAGGGAAACACATTCTCATCGAAAACAACGTCACAAGAAATGTAAACGCGATTGGTGGGAACATGTAGGCATTTGTACCCTTTGTGAAGGGAACTATACCCAAGAAAAACGCACTTTTTCGACCGAAACTCTAGCTTATGTTTATTATATGGACGCAAATGAGGCCAACAGGCACACCCGAAGACTTTGAGAAAGGTGTAGTCTGGGATTTCATTGAGCAAGAGTTCAAGTGGAGTTTTCATATTCAGTAGTCGTGAAGGCAGCCTATTGATCAAAAAACAGGCAGTGGAGAAAGCATCACTCCAGAACCTAAAAGGTACGGAGGCATGAGCTAATAAGGTGATGCCAGTTTCTACAAGGTGACGATGCTTACGTTCGGCAGTCCCATTCTACTGATGCGTATGGGGGCAAGACACACGGTGTGCAATCCCAAGCTTGTTAAAGAACGAGTTGAGGTTGTGGTATTCACCCCCCCGGTCGCTTTGAACATGAATAATTTTCTGGCGAAGGAGACGCTCAACATGTGCTTGAAACTGGATAAACACATCAAACACATCAGATTTTTTCTTAATAAGATAGAGCCAGGTAAACCGACTGTAAGCATCAATGAAACTGACATAATAATTGTGTCCACTAACAGACGTTTGGGCATGACCACATACATCAGAAAAAATAAGCTCAAGAGGATGTTTCACAACACGACTAGACTCTGAAAACGGGAGTTGGTGACTCTTGCCCTGCTGACAGGCATCACAAATAGTTTCAGCAGTTTTATTTGACACAACTGGTAGCTCATGACGATGCAACACATGACAGACTATGGGAGCGGCAGGATGACCAAGTCGTGCGTGCCAATGTGTAGGCGAGACATGAACACCACTGAACGCCTGAGGAGAAAACTGCATGGGAGGTGCGGTTGGCGCGTCAAGTGCATACAAGCCACGGCGAAGATGACCGCTAAGCAGAACGGCCCTCGTGTCCCGATCCTTGATAAAGAAACGAAAAGGGTGAAATTCAGCAAGGACATTATTGTCACGAGTAAGTTGTGGAACAGACAACAAACTACGCGAAGCAGTGGGAATACGAAGGATGTTAGATAGATGCAGTTTTCGTGAATTGTGTGCAAGAAGGGATGCCTGACCAACATGGGAGATGCGCATACCTGCTCCGTTGGCGGTGTGCACCTGATCATGACCGCGATATGGCTCCTGGACTGAAAGCTTGCTCATGTCGTTGGTGAGCTGGTTGGTAGCTCCCGTGTCCATGTACCACGAGGGATCAATCGAGTAGGATGGAGTACGCCCGTGCTCATGACCCACCACCGCAGCGGCCGCCTGTTTTTCATTCCCCTTGCCATTGTTGCCGAGGCCAAGGAAATCTTGCTTGTAGCGGCGATGACAGCAAGAAGCTACGTGGCGCTCAATCCCACACAGTTGGCATGCCCGCTGAGCACCACAATTGGGGCAGCAAGCCACCGGCCGTGATCCGCCTGTGATGGACGGCGCGGCGCCCCTTGAGGGCTGAGATGGAACCGCCGGCTTGGCAGGGAGTGACGGCTTCTGCGATTTGCCACGGGTTGCAGCGTTAGCAGAGGCAAAACTCGGAGTAGATCAACGCGCTTTGATGCGCTGTTCGCGACCAAGGAGCCGCGCATACAGTTCCCGCGGCGGGAGAGGCGCCTCGCGCCCATGGACGTTCTCAATGAGATTGTCATAGTCATCATCGAGGCCATTGAGTACATGAGTGGTGAAGTCCTCATCTCCAAGGGGCTGGCCAATGGAGGCCAGCGTGTCTGCAAGACCTGACATCTTGTTGAAGTACTCCGTGATGGTGAGGCCACCAAGCTTGGTCTCCCCCAACTCAGTGCGGATAGAGTGAGCACGCGCCTGAGACTGAGAGGCAAAATTGCTGTGAAGTGCAGACCAAGCCTCCCGAGATGTCGCAGCGAAGATGACAAGTGACGACACGCTCGGAGTAAGCGAGGACTGAATAGCCGAAAGTATCGCCTGGTCTTGAGCCACCCACACATGATGAGCCGGGTGATACGGCGGCGGGCACGGGATGGAGCCATCAACATAGCCCTCCAAATAGCGACTCCGTAGGAGAGGTAGCACCTGCGCCCGCCAGGACAGGTAGTTGTCCGGTGTAAGCTTCACCGGAAGGAGATGCGAGAAGTAGAACGGCGATGGCGCCGGAGCATAACCCGCATGGGGACCCATGTTCTGCACATCATGGGGAGCAAGGGCCAAGGACGCCTTGTAGCCAGGACCAGCAGGGGCATCGACCGGACCAGGCGGGGCCACCGAAGACACGGCGGGCGCGGCACCGTAGACCGCGCCATAGGGTGACGACGCCATCTGTGATGACGGAGGCGTCGGCCAGGCGGAAGGCATCGGTGGCGCGGCACCGTAGGTTGGTGCAGGGGCGCCGTACCACGGAGCGTAGGGCTGGGTCGCGCCATAGTAGGGCAGAGGGGCTCTGTAGGGTTGGGGTGGAGCCACCCCGTAGGCGGACGGTGCAGAGCCGCATAGAGGTGGCGGCGCGAAGGCGAAGGTCGAGGGCGAGGCGCCGCCAGTAGCGATCGGCGGCTGGGGAAGGCTCGACCCGCCCTGCTCCTGCCCGCCCTGCCCGCCCTGCAGATGGCCTTCGGCGGGTAGCGACGGCTGCCGCTAGGCCGTGGCGAGCGGGGGGGGGGGACGCGAGGAAGGGCGACGAGGGGGCGACCGGCACGCCAGCAGGGGAGGAGGCCGAGGCGGCGGCGGAGTTAGCGGAGGCCATCGGGTGAGGCAGCGGCAGCGATCAGCGGCGCAAGCGGTGCAGCGGAAGACGGGAAACCCTAGCCTGATACCATGTAAAACCAGGATATTGGGGCAACTGCTCGACACCCTTGGGGGGTGCGGCTATCTCATTATATGTAAGTACCAAAGGGTACAAGTACAAGTACAAGACGTATACACAAGTCTACGTATACATATACAGTCTAACAGAGATGTTGCGTCCCATTGTGCAGGCGCAAATTGAACTCTTGTGAGGAGTCAGCGAAGAAGATTCAGCTTGCTGTCGACGAAAGGTTGCAAGGGAGGGCATGGGATCCTCTCCGGTGACCCCTAGTGTGACAAGAATCTTGGTGCTTCCTCCTGACTTGACAGGTGTCGGCGGCGAGGGGCAGCGAGTAACTTGTTGTACTGAGGTGATTGCCGGTGTAGTTGTCAGCATGGTGTCTGCGATGTCGCTGTAGTGATACAGGCACTGAAGGCCTTGGCGGCGGCTGATTCCCTTAGCAAAGACGAGCACGTCGCCTCCATCCAGAAGAGCCGAGTCAAACACTATCGGGTCGCTGGTCCAGTTAAGCAATGCGCGGCCCGGAGAAGGAGAAGGGGGATCTGGAGCAGCTGCGGCGACCGAGGAGGTGGAGGAGTGGAGTAAGAGCGGCCCTTGGAGCTGCTGGAAGCTCTGCGCTAGGTCGGGAAGGCGGCAGACGTATGCGTGAAGCCCGGACGCCGACAGCCTCCCGAGCGATCTCGCCGGGGAGGACGCCCCACCCTGGAAGGCACAGATGGCGTCGCCGGTAGGCTCAGCGTCGTCCAGGATCAGGACCTCTTGGTCGGGAAGGAGGACTGAGGGAGTCCTGGACTAGGGGGTGTCCGGACAGCCGGACTATCATCGTCCGCCGGACTCCAAGACTACGAAGATACAAGATTGAAGACTCCGTCCCGTGTCCGGATGGGACTTTCCTTGGCGTGGAAGGCAAGCTTGGCGATACGGATATGTAGATCTCCTACCATTGTAACCGACTCTGTGTAACCCTAGCCTCCTCCGGTGTCTATATAAACCGGAGGGCTTTAGTCCGTAGGACAACATACATTACAACAATCATACCATAGGCTAGCTTCTAGGGTTTAGCCTCCTTGATCTCATGGTAGATCCACTCTTGTACTACCCATATCATCAATATTAATCAAGCAGGACGTAGGGTTTTACCTCCATCGAGAGGGCCCGAACCTGGGTAAAAACATCGTGTCCCTCGTCTCCTGTTACCATCCGCCTAGACGCACAGTTCGGGACCCCCTACCCGAGATCCGCCGGTTTTGACACCGACATTGGTGCTTTCATTGAGAGTTCCTCTGTGTCGTCCGATAGGCTTGATGGCATCTTCATCCAACAACGCTGTCCAGGGTGAGACTTTTCTCCCCGGACAGATCTTCGTATCCGGCGGCTTCGCACTGCGGGCCAATTCACTTGGCCACCTGGAGCAGACCGAAAGCTACGCCCCTGGCCGTCAGGTCAGATTCGGAAGCTTAAACTTCACGGCCGATGTCCGCGGAGACTTGATCTTCGACGGACTCGAGCCACAGCCAAGCGCGCCGCACCGTGACGATGGGCATGGTCTAGCTCTGCCACCGAACAGTGCCTTGGTGGCCGCACACGGATCCGCTTCGGCCATTAGCCCGGAGCCGATCGCCCAGATCGAGGGCCGGTGGATAGACGCCGCCCTGGGGGCTTCCACATCCACGGCTATGGAGCCGAACACTAATCTTGTCCCCCGCGAAACTCGTGATTCCGAGGCGCCGGACTCCTTGCCGGACTCCGAACCTCCCGCGCCCCTACCAATCGATCTGGATTGGGCGCCGGTTATGGAATTCACCGCCGTGGACATCTTCCGATACTCGCCTTTTGGCGATATCCTGAATTCACTAAAGCATCTCTCGTTATCAGGAGAGTCCTGGCTGGACTATGGCCAGGATGGTTGGGGTACGGACGACGGAGAAATTCAGAGCCCACCCACCACCCACTTTGTAGCCACTATCGACGACCTAACCGACATGCTAGACTATGACTCCGAAGACATCGACGGAATAGACGACAATGCTGGAGACGAACAAGAAACAGAGCCTATAAGGCACGGGAGGACTACCTCGTCACATGACATATATATGGTGGACACCCCAAAGGAGAGCAATAACAAGGACCAACGGGCCGCGGCAGAAGATGACCCCGCCGATAAACGACCAAAACGGCGGCGCAAACGCCGCCCTAAGTCCCGCCTCGACGACAACAACGCTCCTAAGGAGCCCGCAATACGGCAGGGCTCACAAGCGGACGACGAACATGCAAATAAGCAACCGTCCGAACATGACGAGTCAGATAATCAGTCCAGGCCCGGTGAAAACAACAGTCCGGACGACCTCATGCCGGACACGCCGCCGGAGAGCAAGAACCTTCGGAAAAGACTCGTCAGTACTGCAAGAAGCCTGAAGAAGGAAAAACGGAGGCTCAAAACAGCGGAAGACACACTCAGAATGAGATGGAGCGAAGTGCTCAAAACCGCAGATAAGTACGGCAACGGCCACCAATCAAAGAGCTACCCGAAGCGCAAGATGTTACCGGAATTCTACTAGGAGGCCATAGAGCCTCCACCGTCCAAAAATAAAGGGGCTGCCTAGTTGGATAGACGGCCAGATGATAGGCCAAATTCTGACAGCGGCGCCACACATAAATCAACCAACGAACTTGGAAGGATAGATGGCCCAGCCAGGTCCATCTACGGGCCAAAGGAGAAGGCCCCAAGAAGCAAGGCAACACGTCAAGTGTCCGACGATAGCGGCACACAAAAATACAGGGGCGCCGCACACCCACTATGTTTCACCGATGAGGTGCCGGACCATGAATTCCCAGCAGGGTTTAAACCCATAAACATAGAGGCCTACGATGGAACAACATACCCTGGAGTCTGGATAGAAGATTATATACTACATATACACATGGCCAGAGGAGACGATCTCCACGCCATAAAATACCTACCCCTCAAGCTCAAAGGGCCAGCCTGTCATTGGCTTAAAAGCCTCCCAGAAAACACTGTTGGAAGTTGGGAAGAGCTCGAGGACGCGTTTAGAGCAAATTTTCAAGGGACTTATGTCCGTCCTCCGGATGCAGATGATCTAAGTCATATAACTCAACAGCCCGGAGAGTCAGCGCGGAAATTCTGGAACAGGTTTCTTACCAAAAAGAACCAAATAGTCGACTGTCCGGACGCCGAAGCCTTAGCAGCTTTCAAGCACAATGTCCGAGACGAATGGCTCGCCAGGCACCTCGGTCAAGAGAAACCGAGGACAATGTCCGCACTAACAAGCCTCATGACCCGCTTCTGTGCGGGAGAGGATAGCTGGCTAGCAAGATGCAGCACCAGCGACCCAAGTACATCCGAGATAAGAGATGGAAACGGAAAATCACGGCGCAGAAAAGAGCAGCGCCGGAATAAAGAGAAAAGCCCAAAGAGCACGGCAGTCAACGCTGGATTCAAAAGCTCGCGGCCCAACAACAAAACACAGCCTCTAAAGGATGACAGCGACGAATTGTCCAACTTAAAAAGATTTTGGGTCGGATATGTCAAATCCACAGTACCCTCGGAAGGCCTGCAAATCACACCCACCGGGATTGTTGGGTTTTTAAATAGTCCGGCCGACTAAACGCCGAACACAAGGGGCTCGACGCGTCAAGCGAAGACGATAAACCCCACCAGCAGAGCACCGGAAAGCAAAAGACTTTCCCACAAGGGGTCAAAGCAGTAAACTCACTTCATGTGATAATACGGAAAAATAGTGCGGCAATTTCTAAAAAGAGCTTCGCGCGGTCCAACCTAGCAGACCATAGAGATTGGATATCAAAACCAATCACTTTCGACCACCTGGACTATTCCAGAAGCGTTCGAAACGCGGGACGGACTCCCCTGATATTGAATCCCATAATAGACGGATTACAATTTACTAACGTCCTAATGGACGGAGGCGGCGACTTAAACCTGCTGTATTCAAAAACAATCCGTAGGATGGGGATAAACCCTGCAAAAATCCGACACAGCCGCACTTCCTTCAAAGGAGTGACGCTAGGCCCTTACACCAAGTGCACAGGCTCCATATTACTAGAAGTCGTGTTCGGATCGCCGAACAATTTTCGACGAGAAAAATTAATTTTCCACATCGTCCCATTTGAAAGCGAATATCAAGCGCTCTTGGGACGAAAGGCTTTTGTCCGCCTCAACGCCATACCGCATTACGCGTCTCTTACACTCAAGATGCCCGGTCCGCGTGGCGTCATTTCAGTGCGAGGGTCACTTAAAGACCCCGGACTCGGATAGACGAATCCGGCTTCAGCAGGCTAGGGGCTCCCTAGCCGCATATCCCTTCACAGGGGGCTGCGCGCACAAACAACCGCGGGTTCATACAAACCCCGCCTTAATTATTTATATTTCTTGCTTTACACATATTTTTCGCACGATTTGTTTTCGAACTAAACGTTCCTCCCTTTATACAGATGAACAACGTGCACACCCGTCCAGGATAAACGGCGCAACGGAGACACAGGCGCAGACGTGCAGCAGGGACCCGTTGCGAGGATTCTTTTCATATTAAGACCCTGCGTAAACCTTTTTTACTGTCTCTTGTTGTTATTTTCCCTTGGTTTCTTCCTATAGCCAAAGCGGAGCCTGACGCTTTGGCATCGGCCGCGTCAGAAGACCATGCCCGTACCTGGACACTAGGGGCTTAGGGCATCGTTCTGCCCATTATTATAAAGACTGAACACCTTAGGGAATGTTCGGCGTCTCGAGTTAGGCATTATATGCATCAGCTCCGAATCATGTCTTTGGTCAAATGTTGGGTTTGCCCGGCTCCTGTGTTTTGCTGCCTTACGTTCCGTATCATCGGCTAACGCGGCACCAGGAGAACTACTGCGATTGTGCCCCAGTTCGGTTGGGCGAGCACCTCAGTAGAGAAAGCCGAAAACTGACTGTCATGATACAGCGAGAGACTGGTCAACCACTCGATCGACCATCGGAATGTTTAGAATTCCCCGCTTTGACGAAGGACCGTTTCCCGGTCAGGCACATACGCGCTCCGACTTCGGAGAAGTGCGGTGCCACCGGGGGCTATATCGTAGCCCCACCCTCGAGCTCCACTGGCTAAGTGAAAGTGATAAATCATTATAGTCCGGATTGCCTCGTTCGCTACGCTACCACCTCCTTAAAACAGGACCGAGACGTCGGATTAAGTGTGGAAACGCGCTGTTTTTGCGAACACCCCCGCACCTTGTGCGTGGGGGCTGAAGCCGAAGACTACCATCTTTCAAGTTATACAAATGTATACGTACAACGGCCGCACAGGAGAAGTTTTACTACTTGGGACGCACAAGTATAAAAAGCAGTTATAACATAATCATCGATTTACAAGCTAATACGTTCATTTGAACGTGACATTTTTTGAGCACTGCGACTCTATTACACGAGCGCCACGCATAACTTCCCCGAAATAGTGCTCGGCGGGGAGCCGGCTTTCATCTGAACCCTGGGCGGCAACAACGGTGGCATCCATCTCCGGACAATGCGCCTTCACACGGGCAAGAGCCATCTGCGCGCCCTCGATGCAGGCCGACCACTTCATCTCCTTTATATGCGGCACCGCTCCAAGGAATTGCTGCAGTAAGCCGAAGTAGCTCGTCGCCTTGGACCTCTCTGGCCAGACATGGGCCACGAGGTCAGTCATGGCAAGTTCGGACAATCTATTTAGCTCGGCCCATTCGTCCAACCGGTCCGTCAACGGAAGTGAGCGATCCGGACTGTGGAATTGAGACCAATATAGCTCTTCCGTCTCGTGATCCTTCTGGCTCCGGAAGTGCTTAACGGCATCGGCCGCACTTGCAGCTAAGTCCATATACGGATCCTCCGGACTCCACAGCCGCTCAAATTGAGCATACTTTCCATCCATAAACCGGCGACACAGCAGAAAAGGCTTGCCAGCCACGATATCTCCGGCCTGTCGCAGTTCCTCCTTCATAGCCCGCATTGCAGAGCGGGCATCCTTGGCTTCAGCGGTGGCCTTCTTCAGGTCTTCCTGCTCCGATAAGCGCTCCTTTTCAAGAGCCTCATTGCGGTTGGCAGCATCCTTTACTTTCATGGCCAATTCGGCCACCTCTGCCCTGCTTAGGCAGTGCGCAGCCCTTTCGGCTTTCAACTCCTCGGCCGCCCTTGAGGCAGCCGCGTCACTCCTTCGGGCTTGCTCCTTAGCCAGAGCAAGTTCGGCCCGAAGGCTCTCCACTGCAGCAGCACCGTCTGTACAACAACATATAATTTATCAGAGGAGGGCTGGACCCCCTTCATAAAAGCGAAAGCGGAGAACTCATTTACCTTGCAACTCGTCAAGTCGCCGGTTGACAAGTGCGATGTCCGCATCTGCCAAGTCAAGTTGCCGATTTAACTCGGCAAAACCACTAGTCCGGCTAGCCCTCGGACTATCCGCCACCTGCATAGGAACGGCGGCATTCATTACTTGCGATTTTGATCCTCGGCACGCTGTCGTTTCCGACAATCTGCCGAGTTCCAGGGGCTACTATCTATACAGGGCGCATTTTTATATGCAAAACTGTTAAAAGACAAAGGGGTGCGTCATTCTCGCATACCTCAAATCCCGCCAGCAAACTCATGGCGGCATTATGCAATCCGCTCTCGGCGGACGAAATCCTTCCAATCACCATACGCATCAACGCACGGTGATCTTCTGAAATGGACGCCCTCTCAAGCAGATTCTTCAGTTCTCCCGGCCGGATACTAGTGGGTGCCGAGCTCTCTGGCCCCTCCGGACTTGGGGATACCCTCCGTGATGATACTTCAGGCTCGCCTGCCTTATCTGACGGCGCTGCAGACGGAGGCGTTTCGCTCTCCATCATCTCCGGAAGAAGGTCCCCCGAAGATGAACTCATCTAAGAAGGCTGCAGATCCGAACTGCAATATAAATATTTCGGTTACCCACAGAAGCACAAATGAAGGTATTTCCTTACTAATTAACTCCCTCTTTCATACTCATGGCTCGCTGGAGGGCTGATCCTTTGGCGATGATTGTGTGTCCGGATTCTCTCCGGACGCCGGACCCCCCGGTGAAGATCTCTTCCCACGCTTAGGGGCTTTGGCCTCCGGATCTTCGGAGGCGGTCCTTTTCTCCCCCTGAAGGGAGGGGTTCTTGATTCCCCCCTCTTTAGTCGCCCCTTTGGGCGAAATATTAGCTCCTCTATTTTCCCCTTCGCCCCCTTCTGTGGGCGCGACCTCCAACATTCTGACCAGCACGGGCTCCAGTGCGGTCTCTGGGAGGGGGGCCGGACACCTTATCAGCCTTGATCGCGCCACCCATTCCTGTGAAAAGTAACGGGTCAGGAGGCGAACTCTAGAAAGGCATATAAACAGAATGTCCGGACTCTGAGCTTTTTACCTGAGTATCCGGGCGATTGCGGCTTAGGCCTGCGTCTTCGGCTAATTCCGGACACGCCACCTGCGGTCCGAAGAACAACTTGTACATCTCCACGGGTGTCGCACCCATAAAGTGTTGGAGAATCCGAGGCCCCTCCGGGTTGAACTCCCATAGACGGAGAGGACAGCGTTTGCAGGGCAGAAGATGCCTGATTAGCATAACCTGCATCACCACGATCAGGTCGATCTCCCTCGCTTGGAGGTCTCGAATCCGGCCCTGCAGTGAGGGCACGTCTTCGGACGGCCCCCAATTGAGCCCTTGGTTGACCCATGACATCAGTTGGCGTGGAGGTCCCGGGTGGAATAAAGGCGGCGGCTTTTGCCTGCTGCCCTTCGGAGCGGTGATATAGAACCACTCCTGCTGCCACAGTCTGAGTTCCTCTTGGAAGGAGCCCTCGGGCCACGGGGCATCGGCCTTTTTGCTTATGGCCGCCCCGCCGCACTCCGCTTGACGCCCCCCGATCATCTTCGGCTCCACCTTGAAGGTCTTCAGCCATAGGCCGAAGTGGGGAGTGACGCGGAGGAAGGCTTCGCAGATGATAATGAATGCGGAGATGTGGAGGATGGACTCCGGAGTCAAGTCGTGAAAATCCAGCCAATAGAAGAACATGAGCCCTCTCACGAAGGGGTCCGTCGGGAAGCCTAAACCCCGACGGAGGTGGGATACGAAGACAACGAACTCACCGGGCTCGGGGGCGGGCACGGCCTGCCCTTGGGCAGGCAACCTGTGCGAAACCTCGTAGGCCAGGTACTTGGCCTCACGTAACTTCAATATGTCCTCCTCCGTGACGGAGGAGGGCATCCACCGGCCCTGGAGGTCGGAGCCGGACATGGTTTAGGATCCGAAGCGCTCGAATCTGAGGCTCTGGGTGTTGGAACTGGGAGCGAGGAAGAGATTCGATGCGAGATTGAAGAACAAGGACAAGCCTTGATCCTCTTATAAAGAGGAAAAAATACCAAGAGCCGTCTCCGTGACCGTTTGGGATTCACCTTCGATAGAGGAGGCGTGGCGACGGGAACGGTTGGGTTACCCACGCACGTATTGATGAGAATCCCGGAATAAGGGGAACACGATCTCTGCTTCGACAAGACGTGCCAAGGAAACCGCTTCGTTAAACGTGCTGAGGTGGTAAAGTAAAAAACGATTCAAGAAAAAGCTTGGTGGCGGTGTGATGTCACGCCGCACAATACGTCAGCAGATTGAACTGGTGTACATTTTATTCTCTCTACGGTGGAATGTGGAATTTATTTTGCAGAGCCGGACACTATCCAGGTGTTCATGATCTTCTCCGGATTATTCAAGGGAGGAACCCGCCTTGCAATGCCGAACATTATGCGCGCCGGACTAATCGTCATTGAAGCCTGGTTCAGGGGCTACTGAGGGAGTCCTGGACTAGGGGGTGTCCGGACAACCGGACTATCATCGTCCGCCGGACTCCAAGACTACGAAGATACAAGATTGAAGACTCCGTCCCGTGTCCGGATGGGACTTTCCTTGGCGTGGAAGGCAAGCTTGGCGATATGGATATGTAGATCTCCTACCATTGTAACCGACTCTGTGTAACCCTAGCCTCCTCCGGTGTCTATATAAACCGGAGGGCTTTAGTCCGTAGGACAACATACATTACAACAATCATACCATAGGCTAGCTTCTAGGGTTTAGCCTCCTTGATCTCGTGGTAGATCCACTCTTGTACTACCCATATCATCAATATTAATCAAGCAGGACGAAGGGTCTTACCTCCATCGAGAGGGCCCGAACCTGGGTAAAAACATCGTGTCCCTCGTCTCCTGTTACCATCTGCCTAGACACACAGTTCGGGACCCCCTACCCGAGATCCGCCGGTTTTGACACCGACAAGGACCGCATCCGCGTCCTGCGGCGGTGGCGATTGGCTTGCGCGGAGGCGGAGGGGCAGCAGGCGCCGCGCGAGGCTGTCATCGCTGAGGCGAAAGGGCGAGTATTGGGATTGCGGGGACGGCGACGGCGAAAAGTCGGCAGCGAACGGGAAGGGCGGGGGCGCCGGACTGTCGGCGACGAGTGGGAAGGGGCGCCGAGGCCGAGGGGCAGCTAGAAGACCGGGTGACCCGAGTAGGCGTTATGGCCTCCGCTTCCGGCTAACAGCAGGAGAGCTCCGACTGAGACGCCGCCGACGATGCGGCGCAGCCGGCTGCAGCGGCGGTGTCGCGGTATATTGGATTCGGCAGGAGCAGGAGCTCGATTTCGCGGGAGTAGGAGCGTGATTTGGCGGGAGCTCAAAGGCGAAAGATTGAGATTTCGCGGGAGCAGGGAGCAGAGCTTCGATTGCAGGGCTGCGACAAGACGGTCTCGATCGATCTGGGTTTAGGGTTTTCGACCCGACCCGAACACGGATTGTTTTTTTTTCGAGTTGGGCTGGCGGGCTGCTGGGTCGATTCCACTTCCCGCGTCGGTCGGATTGGGCTCCACCACGTCATTACGATCAGGCAGGCTGGTTTTTGCGAAACGTGTTGTCTTTTTTTCTTTTTTACAATATATAAAATGTGTCATCTTCTAACTCCAAATCCACACCGAGCCTCCGGAGGGAGAGGTTAGGGTTAGGATTTGCGGATCCATCCCGTATCCCGGCCCGAACAGATACTCGGAATCGGGCCGTCCCGGAAAAAAATGTGGGGATCCCGCATCCGTGAGCCCAACTCCTTCATATGTGCGTGATTTCACCCGATTTTGCCGATCCCCTTTTGGTTGTCCCGAACCCACTTCTGCCGACTTCACCTCCCGCCTCTCGTCCCACCGTTGCTGCCGCCAATCCGTCCTCCGACTACGTCGTCCTTCCTCGCAGCGTCGTAATTCAACCGGATGGCCGCCCTCGGGAGCGCCATACCATGCATCGCCGCAGCTCTGTCCGCCTAGGCCTCCCACGGCCACAACTCCTTTCGCTGGTGCTCCAATTCCTCCCGCCACCGCTAGCACCATCAACAGGAAAAGCGGCAAGGGAGCCATCTCATTCAAGGCAGCGCAGCCGGCGTGGCACCACCGAGTGTCGGACCCGCTCCGGTTCCACACGCCAAGAGGAAGAAGACCGCCTCGACCGGCCCTGACGATGCGCGGGTGAAGCCCCCGAGGAAGAAGGGGCGGTGTCGGATTCAGGGCTCCGCAGGCCCAAGAAAGTTTCAAACTCTAGGGCATGTGCGAAGAACCCGACCTATCCAGCCTACTAGCCCGCGCCCCATGGCCTAGCTCAATGATTAAGGGAGAAGATGAACACAGTAGTTTACCCAGGTTCGGGCCACCTTGCGGTGTAAAAACCCACTCCTGCTTTGTGGTGGGTTGGCCTCACGAGGGGTTGAGGATGAATTAGTACAAGGAATGAACAACCCCGCAAGGTTTGCTCTGGTGACGGTGGAAAGGATCTGATCCTCTCTATGGTGATGGCTAACCTATATTTGTAGTGGCCTCGGTCCTCTTCTTCCCCCAAAACGTAGGCAGAAGGGATCCCACAGTTGCCAATTTGAAAGGGGACAAACAGTACATCTTATCCTGACGAAAGGTGGTCTTCGCCTGCAAAGCTTCTGGTCGTGACGCTGCAGTGGGCTCGGCGATGACATCCGTCCTGTCGTCCTGGTGGTCTTGGTCTTGTTACACCGAAATGGAGACCTTTGCCAGATTCCTCGGGAACCCATGGTTGTGCCTGCCTCCTTAGCACCAAAGAGGAAACTGCCTCCTCTATGCCCGCTGGCGCCCGCCTGGCCATGGTCGTCATGGCTTGCGTCATCACAACCTCATGAGGTCAGGTACCTTTGCATAGAAATCTCCGCTCCTCAGGAGGTCGCCTGGGGAGGCTGCTCTCTCGGGAGGTCTTGGGTCGTCCGCCTCGCAAGGGTCTTGTCTTGGCGGTCTTGTAGATGGGTCGTACTAGGCCGCCGAAGGATCCACGCCGTAGGCCGCAGGCAGGCAAGTCTGGTACCCTGGTTCCCAAAACACCGACAGTTGTGCTCCTCCTTTGACTTCTGCCAACCCCAGCATCCACATTGACGGTGAAGCCGCCGGCCATGCCTACGACGTGTTCGACGAAATAGCCGGGAGTTATTTTTTCTTCTTTTGCTTGGTTTGCTTCGGTCACCTATGTTTTGGCCATTTGGAACACTTGCTTGAGCTTTGGTCATTGATTTTTGTAGCCAAAATGTGCCCTACACATATACGGAGATGTTGTCTAAGAGCACCTTGAATTTGAGTGCCACCCTTGGCGATTTCGATGCATCATACGTTGAGGTCGACGCGGAGGTGCATGATGAGATTGAAGATGATGATGACGTGCAAGGGAACAAGGAGGCCGACTATGATGCTAGGGTGGGGAGGACCGGCAACTTCACGGAGACGAAGGATGTGTGCTTAGTTAAAGCATGGGAAATCATCTCTCTTGACTCCATTGTCGGCAAGGACCAAACCTATGGCAACTATTGGCAAATGATCAAAGTCAAATTTCATTAAATGATGCCATTCCCATCCGACCGGAACTTGAAGGGCCTCCAAGGACGTTGGGACACCATCAACAAAGCTTGCGGCCGTTGGGTCGGATGCTTGGAGCAAGTGTGGAATGCACCACCAAGTGGCGTCATTATCGATGATTATGTGAGCATTTCTTCATCTTCATGTCCCTAGTCGTGTTCATAGGAAGATTATGAGCTCATACTTGTCTCAGTGTTATTTGTAGGATCACATCACCAATGAGTACTACAAGCAAACCCTGGCCTCCAATGGTCGGCCATTCAATCTTCAACATTATTGTTGGTAATGGCTCCAAGATAGCGAGAAGTGGATGGTGAGGGACAAGGAATCCCCTGAAAAGAGAGGCATCAAAGTGGAGGTTGAGGACGATGATGATAGTGTTGATGCACCAAGAGGAGGAAGAAACAAGGGCAAACCGGATGGAAACAAGAAGGAGAAAGGAAGAGTCAAGAGGACGTCCGAGGTAATCACTTTGAGGGATCAAGTTGGTGAAATGGCGAAGATGAAGTAGGTTATGCTAGCCAAGCATTTGGGTGCAAAAGTGGTTATGGCCGATAAGAAAGAGAAGCACAAAGAGGATAAGTGGGAAAAGGGATGTGCCTTCGAGGAGCGCAAGCTCATCCTAGAGGAGAAAACGAGGAAGGACGAGAGGACCGCTAAGGAGGACCGATTCATGATGATGAATCCTAAGGGCATGAATGCAATGGAAAGAATGGAGATCATGCTCCGGAGGAAGATGGAGCTTCAAAATCTTATGGCCGGTGGTGGTGTTGCATTTGGTGGGTTTTTTTTCTTTCCGCAATGTTGGTGGTGGCTTCGGCATGGGTGGTGGTGGTGGTGGTGGTGCCGGCTTAGGCATTGGTGGTGGTGGTGGCTTCGGCATGGGTGGTGGTGCTTCGGCAAGCCATGTCAATGGTGGTGATGGTGGTGGTGCTCACTCACTGGTCCAAATTCGTGAGGATGGTGGTGCGAGATCTCCGGTTCAAGTTCGTGAAGATGGTGGCGCGAGCTCTTCGGCCAATGTGGATGATGGCGATGGAGGTGCTAGGGGAGGTGTTGGTGGCGACGTTCTTCACAACAATGAGAATGTTGCTTGATTGATCTATGTCATTTGAGTATATTTTGTCTTGTTTTATTGCGCATTCATGAGCCTAAACTAGATACCTCGTATGTTGCACATGATTTTGGATGTGATGAACTAGTATGATGATCAACTAGTGATGTATATATATAATGATGAACTAGTTTTTATGCACTTGTGATGATGAACTTAACAATATTTGCCTATATTTGTATTTGCGCGACCATGAACCCTCCGGCGCGGAACAGATCCCGTAAAACATTTGCGGGACGGGTTTACGGGAACTGTTCTGCGGGAGGGCTCTGATACATCCCAAACATATCTACTTTTCCAAACACTTTTGCTCTTGTTTTGGACTCTGATTTGCATGATTTGAATGGAACTAACCCGGACTGACTTTGTTTTTAGCAGAATTGTCGTGGTGTTATTTTTGTAAAGAAATAAAAGTCCTCGGATTGAGCTAAAAATTTATGGAGATTATTTCTAGAATATATAAAAAATATTGGCTAAGAGAACTACCGTAGGGGGCCACCCAGGAGCCACAAGCTTAGGGGGCGTGCCCACCCCCAAGGGTGCGCCCTATGAGCCCGTGGGCCCCCCAAGCCTCCGGTTTCCCTAATTCCAACGCTATAACTACTATCTCGGGAAGAAAAAAATCAGAGAGAAAGTTTCATCATGTTTTATGATACGGAGCCTTTCATGGGAACGATTCTTACAATAGAGAGGGGTAGTGTAAGGGAGCATGATCTATCGAGATGCAAATGGGTGACACGTGGTTTTAGCGAGTTCGTGTCGGTGTTCTAGGAATGGGGGTCCCCAGACCTGCCTGCCTGCGGCCTGCTGCGTGGCTCAATTGGTGGCCCAGTACGACCCATCTTCATCAACCAAACACTCAAGACCCTCGCGAGGGGCCAAGCCTCGCGGGGCGGACGACATAAGGCCTCCTCAGGGGCGGCCTCACCAGGCAGGCTCGCGAGGAGGCGGAGAGATCAAGGCAAGGGGTACCTCACGAGGTGCTCATGATGCAAGCCATGAAGATCAAGACCAGGTGGGCGCCAGGCGGGCGCCAGCTTGTGCGGTGTCCTCGTTTCCTCTTTGGTGCAAAGGGGGCAAGCGCAGGCGCGGAGTACCAAGGCATCAGGCAAAGGTTTCCATATCGGTGCAACAAGACCAAGACCAGCAAATTGGCAGGACGGAGGTAACCGTGGAGCCCAAGACGGCGTCATCACCAGCACCTTTGGCAGTTGAAGACCACCTTTAGTCAGGATAGCTTGTACTAGTTGTCCCCTTTCAAAATGGCCGTTGTTGGATCCCTTCCCGCTCAATATTTCGGAAGAGGACCAGGGCCTCTATAAATAGAGATAGCCACCACAGTAGGAGGGGATGGAATCCTTTCTATGCAGAACACCCACCACCACAAGAACACCTCTCCTCGCGAGGCTGTTCTTCCTCTGTACTGTTCATCATCAGCCCAAGAGGCAATCCAGCACACCACACACTGGATTAGGGTATTACACCACAACGGTGGCCCGAACCAGTATAAACCTCGTGTCTCTTGTGTTGTTCATCGATCTAGCTTAGGGGATCGCAGCGAGGCTGAGGGCGTGTTTCAGTAGGGAGAAGATCTTCGTGCGCGCCCCAGTGTTCGAACCTTAAGGGTTTTGCCGGAACCTGATATCCGACAGTTCGGGCCTCTCGCGGTGGAGATAATAGCCCCACGTCTCATGCTCCAGAGAGGCTTTATTTTATCTGTCATGAACATGGAGTTACATGGTGTATTAGAGAGGGGGGAGAGAACGGATCTCCATGTATGAGCTAAGTCCTGAGACTAGTGGTGAGGGAGAGAGATGAGAGCGAGAAGAAATGAGGGCATGCCCTCAAGTCTAGTGGTGGGAGGTGGCTTATATAGAGTGCACCACCCCCTCACCTCCTATGTTACAAAGTGGGGGCGTTGATGCCATAATGTCAGCCTACTAATAAGACGATGCCTCTAGTGCCTTGTCGACTGTTTGTCTTCGCATATCTGACTGAGTCATACGACCGAGTGGTCCACTATCATCTAAGTGGACGGTGCGTCGATATGTCCGAGTGGATAGTATGTCTGTATGAGATTTATTTGGACCCACCTGATGTGTGGACCCCATGCTTTATGATATTTCGACCATTCGTGGGCCTGCCTGTTATGTGTGTACCCAACATTAGCCCCCGAATCAGTTGCGATTTTGCAGAACGAGTTTGTGAAAGGCACAATTTGGCCCGAGTGATTATGGAAATACTCGGTACCTGTCATCATGCTTTCAGACAACCAAGGTTTGAACAAAATCTCGGTGGATTTTGGCACTGCGCTTCCCGACTGATCTGGTGTAAGTGCCCGTGAGGAGCAACTTGGTGGCATTCGTTCATCTCTCAGAAGAGGTTAGCTCGTGATCGGAGTATGGGTGTGTCATTAAATCTGGGCAACAAGATTGACGCATGGACTGCTCTCTTGGAGAGATGCCATTCTTATCCCGGAGGAATGTCAATACGAGTCGGCTCTAGATTCAAACTTATGAGTTTCACGCTTTGAATCCTAGAACAAGGCTCAAAAACGGCTCCGCGGAGGAGCATTAAACTCACCTTATAGTAATTTTTTTGAGTGATATTGAGCTGGTCATGTACCGAGTAACTGATTACTCAGAATTTTGTTCTATGGGTGCGCAAGATTCCCACTGATTGCTGGTAGTCAGTTGGAGTCTTTAGGGTTTGTTGTACTCGAATGTTGGTGTTGGACTTGATTGAGCAAAATATTTCTTTTTGGCCTCTCTTCTAGTGGGGGCACGCTGAGTGCACCCACTGGGTGTAGTCCCCAATCCTCTGTCGAACTATATGAGTCTGGCAGAGGGTTTAAGTTTTGTGTTAACCTCCATGCAATCGGCACGGTAAATATCTTTTAGCCTGAAATTGAGTCAATCAGATGGATCTTCATGCACTTAGCATGGCAAATAAGCTCAGCAAGGAGCTGAATCAGTCGGACTAATCTTTGTGCACTCGGCACAGTAAATAAATTCAACATGGAACTGGGTCAAGTAGGCGAATCTTCGTGCCCTCGGCATGATGAATGAATTCGGCCTCGAAACTACCGACTGTAGAAAAAAGCTGGACACTCTAGGGAGTAATCGTTCTGGTAGTACTTCTTACATTGACTGTTAGCTTTTTCTCTTGCCAACCAGACGGTCGGGTAGGGACCGGGTTGGAGACGAAGAGTGAGCGTTAGGTATTGAGTGTATTTTATGAAAAAGTAGAAAGCCGATTGAGGAACATGCCGACTGATGGCATTCCCATAGGTTTAGCCCCCGAATCAGTTGGGGTTTAGTAGAACGAGTTTACTGCAACTCAAGTAGAACCAGTACTTAAGGCACATGATGATTTTCTCAATGAGATGAATAGTAAGAACAACGATAATGTTGTTATGGTTATGACTAGAGGTGGTAAGATGACTCAGGAACCTTTGTATCCTCAGGGCCATCCTAAGAGAGTTGAGCAAGATTCTCAGAAAATTAATACTGATGCACCTAGTACTAGTAATAAAAAAGAGAAATAAAACTGATAGGACTTTACATGCTTCTAGTGAACCTGTTGTAGACACACATAAGAATCCCAATGATATTTCTATTTTTGATGTTGACACACAATTGTTGGGAAAAGTAGCATGCAATTTCAACAAAAATCCTACGCTCACGCAAGATTGATCTAGGAGATGCATAGCAATGAAGAGTGTGTCCCCGTACCCTCGTAGACCGAAAATGGAAGCGTTTGACAATGCGGTTGATGTAGTCGAACTTCTTCTCGTTCCGACCGATCAAGCACCGGAACATATGGCACCTCCGAGTTCTGCACACGTTCAGCTCGTGACATCCCTCGAACTCTTGATCCAGCAATGTGTCAAGGGAGAGTTTCGTCAGCACGAGGGCGTGGTGACGGTGATGGTGAAGTGATCCGCGCAGGGCTTCGCCTAAGCACTACGTGAATATGACCAGAGGCGTAAACTATGGAGGGGGGCGCCGCAAACGGCTAACAGATGTTATTGTGTGTTCTAGCAGTGCCCCCCATATATTAGGTTGGAGGGGAGGGGAGGCAGCTAAGGGGGTGCCCCTAGTAGTAGGAATCCTACTTGGGCGCCTCCCAATTCGGCCTCCCCCCTTTCCATAACTTCCGGAGGGGGGAGGAAGGAGGAGGGAGGAGGGAAGGAAGGGGAAGGCCGAATCCCTACCCTTCATTCTCTCTTCCCCTTCTTTCCTTCTGCTCCTATTCAGCATATATGGGGATGCACCAGCCCCTTAGGGGCTGGTCTGTCCCCCTCTTGGCCCATTAGGCCCATATAGTTGCCGGGGGGGGTGCCCGGAACCCCTTCCGGTGACCCGATATGTACCCGGTACCCCCAGAACACTTCCGGTGTCTGAATATCATTGCCCTATATATGAATCTTTATCTCTCGACCATTTTTTGTGACTCCTCATCATGTCTGTGATCTCATCCCGGACTCCGAACAACATTCGGTCACCAAATCACATAACTCATAAAACAAAATCGTCATCGAACGTTAAGCATGCGGACCATACGGGTTCGAGAACTATGTAGACATGACTGTGACACCTCTCCGGTCAATAACCAACATCGGAACCTGGATGCTCATATTGGTTCCCACATATTCTACGAAGATCTTTATCGGTCGTACCATAATGATAACATACATTATTCCTTTTGTCATTGGTATGTTACTTGCCCGAGATTCGATCGTCGGTATCTTCATACCTAGTTCAATCTTGTTACCGACAAGTCTCCTTACTCGTTCTGTAATACATCATCCCGCAACTAACTCACTAGTCACATTGCTTGCCAGGCTTATTATGATGTGAATTATCGAGAGGGCCCAGAGATACCTCTCTGATACTCGGAGTAACAAATCTTAATCTCGATCTATGCCAACCCAAAAAACACCTTCGGAGATACCTGTAGAGCATCTGTATAATAACCCAGGTACGTTGTGACGTTTGATAGCACACAAGGTATTCCTCCGGTATCCGGGAGTTGCATAATCTCATAGTCAAAGGAATATGTATATCACATGAAGAAAGCAATACCAATAAAACTGAACGATCAATATTCTAAGCTAAGGGATGGGTTTTGTCCATCACATCATTCTCCTAATGATGTGACCCCGTTCATCAAATGATAACACATGTCTGTGGTTAGGAAACTTAACCATCTTTGATTAACGAGCTGGTCTAGTAGAGGCTTACTAGGGACACGGTGTTTTGTCTATGTATCCACACATGTATCAAGTTTCCAGTTAATACAATTCTAGCATGAATAATAAACATTTATCATGATATAAGGAAACATAAAATAACAACTTTATTATTGCCTCTAGGGCATATTTCCTTCAACAGTCTGGTGATGAACATATAATATTATCTACATACAATATTAGAAATGCTACAGAGCTCCCACTCTCTTTCTTGTAAATACAGGTGTCGGTGTCAAAACCGGCGGATCTCGGGTAGGGGGTCCCGAACTGTGCGTCTAGGCGGATGGTAACAGGAGACAAGGGATGTGATGTTTTTACCCAGGTTCGGGCCCTCTCGATGGAGGTAAAACCCTACTCCTGCTTGATTGATATTGATGATATGGGTAGTACAAGAGTGGATCTACCATGAGATCAAGGAGGCTAAAACCTAGAAGCTAGCCTATGGTATTATTGTTGTAATGGTTGTTCTACGGACTAAAACCCTCCGCTTTATATAGACATCGGGGAGGGCTAGGGTTACACAGAGTCGATTACAATGGTAGGAGATCTACATATCCGTATTGCCAAGCTTGCCTTCCACGCCAAGGAAAGTCCCATCCGGACACGGGACAAAGTCTTCAATCTTGTATCTTCATAGTCTTGGAGTCCGGCTGACGATGATAGTCCGGCTGTCCGGACGCCCCCCAAGTCCAGGACTCCCTCAGTAGCCCCTGAACCAGGCTTCAATGACGATGAGTCCAGCGCGCATAATGTTCGGCATTGCAAGGCGGGTTCCTCCTCCGAATAATTCATTGAAGATTGTGAACACCAGGATAGTGTCCGGCTCTGCAAAATAATTTCCACATTCCACCGTAGAGAGAATAATATGTACACAAGTTCAATCCGCTGACGTATTTTGTGGCATGACGTCACACCACCACCAAGTCTTTACTTGAATCGTTTTTTATTATACCACCTCAGCGCGTTTAGCGAAGCGGTTTCCTTGGCACGTCTTGTCGAAGCAGAGATCGTGTTCCCCTTATTCCGGGATTCTCATCAATACGGACGTGGGTAACCCAACTGCGCCCGTTGCCACGCCCTCTCTATCGAAGGCAAGTCCCGAACGGTCACGGAGACGGCTCTTGGTATTCTCCCCCTTTATAATGGGACCAAGGCTCGTTTCTTTTCCTCAATCCTCCATCGAATCTTCTCCTTGTCCCAAGTTCTAACACCCAGAGCCCCAGATTCGAGCGCTTTGGACCTTTAACAATGTCCGGCTCCGACCTTCAGGGCCGGTGGATGCCCTCCTCCGTCATGGAGGAGGACGTGCTAAAGCTGCGAGAGGCCAAGTACCTGTCTTACGAGATTTCACACAAGTTGCCTGCCGAAGGGCAGGCCATCCCCACCCCCGAGCCCGGCGAGTACGTCGTTTTTGTATCCCACCTCCGTCGGGGTTTAGGCTTCCTGACGGATCCTTCTGTGAGAGGGCTCATGTTTTAATATGGGCTGGAATTCCACGACCTGGCTCCGGAGTCCATCCTCCATATTTCTTCATTCATTGTCGTCTGCGAAGCCTTCCTCCGCATCACCCCTCACTTCGGCCTGTGGCTGAAGACCTTCAAGGTGGAGCCGAAGATGATCGAGGGGCGTCAAGCAGAGTGCGGCGGGGCGGCCGTAAGCAGGAGGGTCGATGCCCCGTGGCCCGAGGGCACCTTCCAAGAGGTGCTCGGCTTGTGGCAACAGGAGTGGTTTTATATTACCGCTCCCAGGGGCAGCAGGCAGAAGCCGCTGCCCGTATTCCGCTCGGGACCTCCACGACGATTGATGTCGTGGGTCAACCAAGGGCTCAACTGGGGGCCGTCAAAGGACGTGCCCCTACTGCAAGGCCAGATTCAAGACCTCCAAGCGAGGGAGATCGATCTGGTCGTGGTGATGCAGGTCATGCTGATTAGGCGTCTCCTACCCTGCAAACGCCGCCCTCTCCGGCTATGGGAGTTTAATCCGGAGGGACCACGGATTCTCCAACATTTCATGGGTACGACACCCGTGGATATGTACAAATTGTTCTTCGGATCACAGGAGGTGTGTCCGGAATTGAACGAGGACGCCGGCCTAAGCTGCAATCGCCCGGATACTCAAGTAAGTAGCTCTGTGTTTGGATATACCGTTTGTTTGCCTTTCTACAATTTGCCTTTTAACCCATCATCCTTTAACAGGAGTGGATAGCGCAAGCAAAACTGATACGGTGTCTGGCCCCCCTCCCAGAGACCGCGCCGGATCCCGTGCTGGTCAGGATGCTGGAGGTCGCGCCTTCAGAAGAAGGAGAAGGGGAAAATAGAGGAGCTACCGCCTCGCCCAAGGAGGCTCTTGAAAAAGGGGGGATCGAGACTCCCTCCCTCCAAGGGGAGAAGAGGAACGCCTCCGAAGACCCAGAGGCCAAAGCCCCTAAGCAGGGGAAGAAATCTTCACCGGAGGGTCCTGCGTCCGGGGAGGCCCCGGTCGCACAGTCTCCCCTAAAGAATCAGCCCTCCAGCGAGCCGTAAGTAGAAAAAAGGGAGTTTGGTAAGAAGGGACATCCTATTTGTGCTTCTGAAGATAACTGAAGTTTTTACCTTGTAGTTCGGATCTCCGACCTTCTCAGATGAGCTCGTCTTCGGGGGACCTTCGTCCGGAGATAGTGGAGAGTGAGACGCCTCCGTCCGCTGCGCCGTCGGATAGGGCGGACGAGCCTGAAGTGTCATCACGGAGGGTGTCCCCGAGCCTGGCAGAGCCGAAGAGTTCGGCGCCGACTAGTGTTCGGCCGGGGGAGCTGAAGGATCTGCTTGAGAGGGCGTCCATCTCAGAAGATCACCATGCATTGATGAGTATGGTGATTGGAAGGATTTCGTCCGCTGAAAGCGGATTGCGTAATGCTGTCAGGAGTTTGCTGGCGGGATTTGAGGTATGTAAAAATGACACACCCTTTTGACAGTTTTGCACATAAAGTGCGCCCTGTATAGATAGTAGCCCCTGAGACTCGCTAGGTTGTCGAAAGCGACAGCGTGCCGAGGATCAAAAATCGCAGGTGCGCCTTTCCTATGCAGGTGGCGGATAGTCCGGGGGCAAGCCGGACTGATAGAGTTGCTGAACTAAAGCGGCAACTCGACGTTGTGGATGCGGACATCGCGCTAGTCAACAAGCGACTTGACGAGTCGCAAGGTAAGTTTTTTCTCCATGGTCACCTAGTAAGGGGGCTGAAGCCCACCTCTTACAATATGTGTGTTTGACGTAGATGGTGCCGCTGCTGTGGAGAGCCTTCTTGCTCAAGCCAAGGAGCAAGCCAGAAGGAGTGATGCGGCTGCCTCGAAGGCGGCCGAGGAGTTAAAAGCCGAAAGGGCTGCACACTGCCGAAGCAAGGAGGAGATGGCTGAAATGGCTGTGAAGTTAAAAGATGCTACCGACCGCAAGGAGGTTCTTGAAAAGGAGCGCCTAGTGGAGCGAGAAGACCTGGGAAAGGCCATCGCTGAAGCCAAGGATGCCCGTTCTGCAATGCGGGCTATAAAGGAGGAGCTGCGCCAGGCCGGAGATATTGTGGCTGGGAAGCCCTTTCTGCTTCGCCGAAAGTTTACGGATCCCAAGTATGCTCAGCTTGGCCAGCTGTGGGGTCCGGAGGATCCTTATATGGACTTAGCAGCGAGTGCGGCGGATGCCGTTGTGCACTTCCGAAGCCAGAAGGATCACAAGACGGAAGAGCTGTTTTGGTCTCAATTCCATAGTCCGGAGCGTTCACTTCCGCTGACCGACTGGTTGGCCGAGTGGGCTGAGCTGAATAGGTTGTCCGGGCTTGCCATGACGGATATCGTGACTCATGTCTGGCCGGATAGGCCTAAGCCGAAGAGCTATTTTGGCTTATTGCAGCAATTTCTTGGGGCGGTGCCGCATATCAAGGCGATGAAGCGGTCGGCCTGCATAGAGGGTGCACGGATGGCCCTCGCCCGTGTGAAGACACATTGGACAGAGATGGATGCCACCGCTGTTGCGACCCAGGGTTCGGACGAGAGCCGGTTACCCGCCGAGCACTATTTTGGGGAAGTTCTGCGTGGTGCTCGTGTAATAGAGTCACAGTGCTCAAAAGATGTCACGTTCAAATGAACGTTTTATTTTGTAAAATGATGTTTATGATGTAGGCGCTTTTTGTACTTGTGCATTCAAGTATTGAAATATCTCCTATGTGGCCGTTTATGTATACGTGTGTATAACCTGAAAGATGGCAGTCGTCGGCTTCAGCCCCCACGCACAAGGTGCGGGGGTGTTTGCAAAAATGGCGCATTTTCACACTTAATCCGACGTCTCAGTCCTGTGAAGGAGGTGGTAGCGTAGCAAACGAGGCAACCGGACTATAATGCTTTATCACTTTCACTTAGCCATGGGAGTTCGAGGGTGGGGCTACGATATAGCCCCTGTTGGCACCGTGCTCTCCGAATTCGGGGCGCGTATGTGCCTGACCGGGAAACGGTCCTTCGTCAAAGCGGAGGAACTCTAAACATTCCGGTGGTCGATCGAGTGGTTCACCAGTCTCTCGCTGTATCATGACAGTCAGTTTTCGGCTTTCTCTACTGAGGTGCTTGCCCAGCCGAACTGGGGCACAATCGCAGTAGTTCTCCTGGTGCCGCGTCAGCCAATGATACGGAACGTAAGGCAGCAAAACACAGGAGCCGGGCAAACCCAACATTTGACCAAAGACATGATTCGGAGCTGATGCATATAAGGCCTAACTTGAGACGCCGAACACTCCCTAAGGTGTTCGGTCTTTATAATAACGGGCAGAACAATGCCCTAAGCCCCTAGTGTCCAGGTACGGGCAAGGTCCTCTGACGCGGCCGATGCCAAAACGTCAGTCTCCTCTCTGGTTATAATGAGAAACCAGGGGATTATAGCAACAAGAGACAGTAAAAAAGGTTTACGCAGGGTCTTAATCTGAAAAGAATCCTTGCAACGGGTCCCTACTGCACGTCTGCGCCTGTGTCTCCGTTGTGCCGTTATCCTGGATGGGTGTGCATGTTGTTCATCTGTAAAAAGAGAGGAACTTAGTTTGAAAGGAAATCGTGCGAAAAGTGCATAAAAAATTGAAATATTAATGAATGAATAAAGCTGAGCCTATATTAGCTCATTATTGCTTGTACGCACAGCCCCTTGTGGAGGGGTGTGCGGCTAGGGAGCCCCTAGCTTATTTATGCTGGACTCATCTAGCCGTGTCTGGGGTCTTTGAACGACCTTTTAATAAAATGATGCCGCGTGGACCAGGCATTTTAAGTGTAAGAGACGCGTAATGTGTTATTGCGTTAAAGCGGACGAAAGCTTCACGTCCCAATAGTGCTTGATAGCTACTTTTGAATGGGGCGACATGAAAGATTAGCTTTTTGCGTCGGAAGTTGTCAGGTGACCCAAACACAACTTCTAATAATAAGGAGCCTGTGCACTTGGCGTAAGGGCCTGGCGTCACTCCTTTAAAGGAAGTGCGGCTATGTCGAATTTTAGTAAGGTCTATCCCCAACTCGCGGATTGTGTTCGGATAGAGCAGGTTTAAATCGCTGCCGCCGTCCATCAGGACTTGTGTAAATTGTAGTCCGTCGATTATAGGATCCAATATCAGAGCAGTCCATCCTGCGTTTCGAATGCTTCTGGAATAGTCCAGGTGGTCGAAAGTAATTGGTTTTAGCATCCAATCTTGGTGTTCCACTAGGGTGGACCATGCGACACGTGCTTTGGCGGGTGCCGCACTGTTGTTCTGCACTATCACATGAAGTGAGTTTACTGTTTTGACTTCTTGTGGGAAAGTCGTTTGTTTTCCGGCGCTCTGCTGGTGGGGTTCGTCATCATCTTTGCTTGGCGCATCGAGCCCCTTGTGTTCGGCGTTGAGTCGGCCGGACTGTTTGAAAACGCAACAATCTCGGTGGGTGTGGTTTGCAGGCCTTCCTGGAGTACTATGGATTTGACATATCCGATCCAAAATTTTGTTTAAGTTTGATAGCTTGTCACTGTTGTCCTTAAGAGGCAGTGTTTTGTTGTTCGTCCGCGAGCTTTTGAATCCGGTGTTGACCGTCGTGTTCTTTGGGCTTTTTTCTTTATTCCGGCGCTGATCCTTTCTGCGCCGTGATTTTCTGTTTCCATCCCTGATCTCGGATGTACTCGGGTCGCTGGTGCTGCATCTTGCTAGCCAGCTGTCTTCCCCCGCGCAAAAGCGGGTCATGAGGCTTGTTAGCGCGGCCATTGTTCTCGGCTTCTCTTGGCCGAGGTGTCTGGCGAGCCATTCGTCTCGGACATTATGTTTAAAAGCTGCTAAGGCTTCGGCGTCCGGACAGTCGACTATTTGGTTCTTTTTGATGAGGAACCTGTTCCAGAATTTGCGCGCTGATTCTCCGGGCTGTTGAGTTATATGACTTAGATCGTCTGCATCCGGAGGGCGGACGTAAGTCCCTTGAAAATTTGCTCTAAACGCGTCCTCGAGCTCTTCCCAACTTCCAACAGTATTTTCTGGGAGGCTTTTGAGCCAATGCCGAGCTGGCCCTTTGAGCTTGAGGGGTAGATATTTTATGGCGTGGAGATCATCTCCTCTAGCCATGTGTATGTGTAGTATGTAATCCTCAATCCAGACTCCAGGGTCTGTTGTTCCGTCGTATGCCTCTATGTTTACGGGTTTGAATCCCGCTGGAAATTCATGATCCAGCACCTCATCGGCGAAACATAGTGGGTGTGTGGCTCCCCTGTATTTAGGCGTGCCGTTATCTTCGAACATGCGGCGTGTTGTTTTGCTTCCTGGGGCCCTCTTTTTTGGCCCGTAAATGGACCTGACAGGGCCATCTGTTTTACGAGGGTCATGTGTCGTCTTGTGTGCGGTGCCGCTTGTCACTTTTGGCCTGTCATCTGGTCGTCTATCCGGCCAGGCGGCCTCTTTGCTTTTTGGCTGTGGGGGCTCTATGGCCTCCTCGTCGAATTCAGGCAGCAGCTTGCGCTTCGGGTAGCTCTTTATTTGGTAGCCATTGCCATATTTGTCCACGGTCTTGAGTACTTTGCTCCACCTCATTCTGAGTATGTCTTCCACTATTTTGAGCTTCCGTTTTTCCTTCTTCAGACTTCTTGCAATGGCGATGAGTCTTTTGTGAAGGTTCTTATGCTCCGGTGGTGTGTCCGGCATGAGGTCGTCTGGACTGTTGGTTTCGCCGGGCATGGATTGATTATCCGATTCGTCCTGCTCGGACAGTTGCTTGGTTGCATGTTCGTCGTCCACTGGTTTGCCCTGCCCTATTGCTAGGTCATTAGGAATGCTGTTTTTGTCGAGGCGGGACTTAGGGCGGCGTCTGCGTCGCCGTTTTGGTTGTTTGTCGGCGGGATTATCCTTTGCCGCGCCCCGTTGTTCCTCATTATCGCTTCCTTTTGGGGTGTCCACCATATATACGTCATGGGTTGGAGTGGCCTTCCAGTGCTCGGTAAGCGCTGGTTCTTGATCGTCTGGCATCGTCGTCCATACCATCGATGTCTTCGGAGTTGTGTTCTAGCGTGTCGGTTAGATCGTCGATAGTGGCTACAAAGTGGGTGGTGGGTGGGCTTTGTATCTCTTCGTTGTCCACATCCCAACCATTCTAGCTGCAGTCTGGCGATGGCTCTCCTGATAGCGAGAGATGCTTTAGCGAATTTAGGATGTCGACAAAGGGTGAGTGCTGAAAGATGTCCGCGGTGGTGAACTCCATGATTGGCGCCCAATTGGATTCGATTGGCAGGGGCGCAGGAGGTTCGGAGTCCGGCGCCTCGGAGTCACGGGCTTTATAAGGGACAAGGTCGGTATTCGGCTCCATCGCCGTAGAAGTCGCAGCCCCCGAGGTGGTGTCCAGCCACCTGTCCTTGATCTGCGCGGTCGGCTCCGAACTATGGGTTAGAGCGGACTCGTGTGCGGCCACCAGGGCACTGTCCGGCGGCAGAGCTTAATCATGCCCATCGTGACAGCATGGCACGCTCGGCTGTGGCTCGAATCCGTCGAAGATCAAGTCTCCACGGATGTCGGCCATGAAGTTTAGGCTTCCAAACCTGACCTGATGGCCAGGGGTGTAGCTTTCGATCTGCTCCAGATGGCCAAGTGAATTGGCCCGCAGTGCGAAGCTGCCGAATACGAAGATCTGTCCGGGGAGAAAAGTCTCACCCTGGACTGCGTTCTTGTTGATTGAAAAAGCCATCAAGCCTATCGGTGACGACACAGAGGAACTCTCAATGAAAGCACCAATATCGGTGTCAAAACCGGCGGATCTCGGGTAGGGGGTCCCGAACTGTGCGTCTAGGCGGATGGTAACAAGAGACAAGGGACACGATATTTTTACCCAGGTTCGGGCCCTCTCGATGGAGGTAAAACCCTACTCCTGCTTGATTGATATTGATGATATGGGTATTACAAGAGTGGATCTACCACGAGATCAAGGAGGCTAAACCCTAGAAGCTAGCCTATGGTATGATTGTTGTAATGGTTGTTCTACGGACTAAAACCCTCCGGTTTATATAGACACCGGGGAGGGCTAGGGTTACACAGAGTCGGTTACAATGGTAGGAGATCTACATATCCGTATTGCCAAGCTTGCCTTCGACGCCAAGGAAAGTCCCATCCGGACACGGGACGAAGTCTTCAATCTTGTATCTTCATAGTCTTGGAGTCCAGCTGACGATGATAGTCCGGCTGTCCGGACACCCCCTAGTCCAGGACTCCCTCAACAGGCTTCTCCGAAAGTCTTATTAAAACCATATGCTCTGATCACCTCATCAAAGCGTATATTCCAACTCTGAGATGCTTGCACCAGTCCATAAATGGATCGCTGGAGCTTGCACACTTTGTTAGCACCTTTAGGATCGACAAAACCTTCTCGTTGCATCATATACAAATCTTCTTTAAGAAATCCATTAAGGAATGCGGTTTTGACGTCCATTTGCCAGATTTCATAATCATAAGATGCGGCAATTGCGAACATGATTCGGACAGACTTAAGCATCGCTACGGGTGAGAAAGTCTCATCGTAGTCAACTCCTTGAACTTGTCGAAAACCTTTCGTGACAAGTCGAGCTTTGTAGGAAGTAATATTACCAGCAACATCTGTCTTCTTCTTGAAGATCCATTTATTCTCTATGGCTTGCCGATCATCGGGCAAGTCAACCAAAGTCCACACTTTGTTCTCGTACATGGATCCTATCTTAGATTTCATGGCCTCTAGCCATTTATCGGAATCTGGGCTCGTCATTGCTTCCTCATAGTTCGTAGGTTCGTCATGGTCTAGTAACATGACTTCCAGAACAGGATTATCGTATCACTCTGGTGCAGAACATGCTCTGGTTGACCTACGAGGTTCGGTGGTAACTTGATCTGAAGTTTCATGATCATTATCATTAGCTTCCTCTCTAGTTGGTGTAGGCATCACGGGAACGGTTTCTGTGATGAACTACTCTCTAATTCGAGAGAAGGTACAATTACCTCATCAAGTTCTACTTTCCTCCCACTCACTTCTTTCGAGAGAAACTCCTTCTCTAGAAAGGATTCATTTTTAGCAATAAAGATCTTGCCTTCGGATCTGTGGTAGAAGGTGTACCCAATAGTTTCTTTTGGGTATCCTATGAAGACGCACTTCTCTGATTTAGGTTCAATCTTATCAGGTTGAGGCTTTTTCACATAAGCATCGCAACCCCAAACTTTAAGAAACGAGAGCTTTGGTTTCTTGCCAAACCATAGTTCATATGGTGTCGTCTCAACGGGCTTAGAAGGTGCCCTATTTAGCAGGAATGCAACTGTCTCTAATGCATAACCCCAAAACGATAGTGATAAATCGGTAAGAGACATCATAGAACGCACCATATCCAATAAAGTATGGTTATAACGTTCGGATACATCATCACGTTGTTGTGTTCCAGGTGGCGTGAGTTTGTGAGACAATTCCACATTAGTTTAAATGAAGGCCAAACTCGTAACTCATATATTCGCCTCCATGATCAGATCGTAGAAACTTTATTTTCTTATTACGATGATTCTCCACTTCACTCTGAAATTCTTTGAAATTTTCAAATGTTCCAGATTTGTGTTTTATTAAGTAGATATACCCATATCTGCTCAACTCATCTATGAAGGTCAGAAAATAATGATACCCGCCGCGTGCCTCAACACTCATTGGACCGCATACATCGGTATGTATTATTGCCAATAAGTCATTGGCTCGCTCCATTGTTCCAGAGAACAGAGTTTTAGTCATCTTGCCCATGAGGCATGATTCGCAAGTATCAAAGCATTCATAATTAGGTGATTCCAAAAGCCCATCTGCATGGAGTTTATTCATGCTATTTACACCAATATGACCTAAATGGTAGTGCCACAACTATGTTGCACTATCATTATTAACTTTGCATATTTTGGCATCAATACTATGAATATGTGTATCACTACGATCGAGATTCAATAAACCATTTATATTGAGTGTATGATCATAGAAGGTTTTATTCATGTAAAAAGAAAAACAATTATTCTTGGACTTAAAATGAATAATCGTACTGCAATAAACACGATCCAATCATATTCATGCTCAACGCAAACACCAAATAACATTTATTTTAGGTTCAACACTAATCCTGAAGGTAAAGGGAGTCTGCGATGGTGATCTTATCAACCTTGGAATCACTTCCAACACACATCGTCACCTTGCCCTTAACTAGTATTTGTTAATTTTGCAACTCCTGTTTCGAGTTACAAATCTTAGCAACTGAACTGGTATCAAATACCCAGGGGCTACTATGAACACTAGTAAAGTCCACATCAATAACATGTATATCAAATATACCTTTGTTCACTTTTGCCATCCTTCTTATCCACCAAGTTTTTGGGGCAGTTCCGCTTCCAGTGACCATTTCCTTTGCAGTAGAAGCAATTAGTTTCAGGTTTGGGTCTAGCTTTAGGCTTCTTCACAGGAGTGGCAACTTGCTTGCCATTCTTTTTGAAGTTCCCTTTATTTCCCTCACCCTTTTTCTTGAAACTAGTGGTCTTGTTAACCATCAACACTTGATGCTCTTTCTTGATTTCTACCTTCACTAATTTCAGCATCGCAAAGAGCTCAGGAATCATTTTCGTCATCCCTTGCATATTATAGTTCATCACGAAGTTCTAATAGCTTGGTGATAGTGACTAGAGAACTCTGTCAATCACTATCTTATCTAGAAGATTAACTCCCACTTGATTCAAGCGATTCTAGTACCCAGACATTCTAAGGACATGCTCACTGATTGAGCTATTCTCCTCCATCTTGTAGGCAAAGTACTTGTCAGAGGTCTCATACCTCTTAACACGGGCATGAGTCTGAAATATCATTTTCAGCTTCTTGGAACATCTCATATGCTCCATGGCGTTAGAAACATTTTTGAAGTCCCGGTTCTAAGCCGTCAAGCATGGTGCACTAAACTATCAAGTAGTCATCATACCGAGCTTGCAAAACGTTCATAACGTCTGCATCTACTCCTGCAACAGGTTCGTCACCTAGTGGTGCATCAAGGACATAATTCTTCTGTGCAGCAATGAGGATAATCCTCAGATCATGGACCCAGTCCGCATCATTGCTACTATCATCTTTCAACTTAGTTTTCTCTAGGAACATATCAAAGATAAAACACGGGAGCTATACGCGAGCTACTGATCTACAACATAGATATGCAAAACTATCAAGACTAAGTTCATGATAATTTAAGTTCAATTAATCAAATTACTTAAGAACCCCCACTTAGATAGACATCCCTTGAGTCATCTAAATGATCATGTGATCCAAATCAACTAAACCATGTCCGATCATCACATGAGATGGAGTAGTCTTCATTGGTGAACATCTCTATGTTGATCATATCTACTATATAATTCACGTTCGACCTTTCGGTCTCCAGTGTTCTGAGGCCATGTCTGCACATGCTAGGCTCGTCAAGTTTAACCCAAGTATTCCGCACGTGTAAGACTGTCTTGCACCCGTTGTATGTGAACGTAGATCCTATCACACCCGACCATCATGTGGTGTCTCAGCACGATGAACTATCGCAACGGTGCATACTCAGGGAGAACACTTATACCTTGAAATTTTATTGAGGGATCATCTTATAATGCTACTGCCGTACTAAGAAAAATAAGATGCATAAAAGATAAACATCATATGCAACCAAAATATGTGACATGATATGGCCATCATCATCTTGTGCCTTTGATCTCCATCTCCAAAGCACCGTCATGATCTCCATCGTCACCGGCTTGACACCTTGATCTCCATCATAGCATCGTGGTCGTCTCGCCAACTATTGCTTCTACAACTATCGCTAACGCATAGTGATAAAGTAAAGCAATTACATTGTGTTTGCATTTCATACAATAAAGAGACAACCATAAGGCCCCTGCTGGTTGCTAATGACTTAAACAAAACATGATCATCTCATACAACATATATCACATCATGTCTTGACCATATCACATCACAACATGCCCTGTGAAAACAAGTTAGACGTCCTCTACTTTGTTGTTGCAAGTTTACGTGGCTGCTATGGGCTTCTAGCAAGAACCGTTCTTACCTACGCATCAAAACCACAAACAGTGATTTATCAAGTTTTCTGTTTTAACCTTCAACAAGACCGGTCGCAATCAAATTTGATTCAACTAAAGTAGGAGAAACATACACCCGCCAGCAACCTTTATGCAAAACTAGTTGCATGTCTGTCGGTGGAACCGGTCTCATGAACATGGTCATGTAAGGTAGGTCTGGGCCGCTTCATCCAACAATACCGCCGAATTAAATTAAGACATTGGTGCTAAGCAGTATGACGATCACCGCCCACAACTCTTTGTGTTCTACTCGTGCATATCATCTATGCATAGACCTGGCTCGGATGCCACTATTGGGAAACGTAGCATGCAATTTCAAAAAAATCCTACGCTCATGCAAGATCTATCTAGGAGATGCATAGCAACGAGAGGGGGAGAGTGTGTCCATGTACCCTCGTAGACCGAAAACGGAAGCGTTTGACAATGTGGTTGATGTAGTCGAACATCTTCTCGTCCCGATCGGTCAAGCACCAAAACATACGGCACCCTCAAGTTCTGCACATGTTCAAATCGATGACGTCCCTCGAACTCTTGATCCAGAAAAGTCTCAAGGGAGAGTTTCGTCAGCACGCCGGCATGGTGACGGTGATGGTGAAGTGATTCGCGCAGGGCTTCGTCTAAGCATACGTGAATATGACCGGAGGCGTAAAATGTGGAGGGGGCACCACACATGGCTAACAGATGTTGTGTGTTCTAGCGGTGCCCCCCCCCACATATATATAGGTTGGACGGGAGGAGAGGCAGCCAAGGGGGTTCCCCAAGTAGGAGGAATCCTACTTGGGCGCCTCCCAATTCGGCCTCCCCCATTCCATAACTTCCGGAGGGGGAAGGAAGGAGGAGGGAGGAGGGAAGGAAGTGGGAGGCCGAATCCCTCCCCTTACTTCTCTCTTCCCCTTATTTCCTTCTTATCCTATTCTGCCTATATGGGGGCGCACCAGCCCCTTAGGGGCTGGTCTATCCCCCTCTTGGCCCGTTAGGCCCATATAGTTGCCTGGGGGTGCCTCTTCCGGTGACCCGATATGTACCTGGTACCCCCCAGAACACTTCCACTGTCCGAATATCACCGTCCTATATATGAATATTTACCTCTCGACCAATTAGAGACTCCTCATCATGTCCGTGATCTCATCCGGGACTCCTAACAACATTCGGTCACCAAATCACATAACTCATAAAATGCAAAATCATCATCGAACATTAAGCGTGCGGACCCTGCGGGTTCGAGAACTATGTAGACATGACCGAGACACCTCTCCGATCAATAACCAACAACAGAACCTGGATGCTCATATTGGTTCCCACATATTCTACGAAGATCTTTATCGGTCGTACCGTAATGACAACATACGTTATTCCCTTTGTCATCGGTATGTTACTTGCCCGAGATTCGATCGTCGGTATCTTCATACCAAGTTCAATCTCGTTACCGGCAAGTCTCTTTACTCGTTCTGTAATACATCATCCCGCAACTAACTCATTAGTCACATTGCTTGCAAGGCTTATTATGATGTGCATTACCGAGAGGGCCCAGAGATACCTCTCCAATACTCGGAGTGACAAATCCTTATCTCTATCTATGCCAACCCAACAAACACCTTCGAAGATACCTGTAGAGCATCTTTATAATCACCCAGTTACGTTGTGACGTTTGATAGCACACAAGGTATTCCTTCGGTATCCGGGAGTTGCATAATTTCATAGTCAAAGGAATATGTATATGACATGAAGAAAGCAATAGCAAATAAAACTGAATGATCAATATGCTAAGCTAACGGATGGGTTTTGTCCATCACATCATTCTCCTAATGATGTGATCCCGTTCATCAAATGACAACACATGTCTATGGTTAGGAAACTTAACCATCTTTGATTAACGAGCTAGTCTAGTAGAGGCTTACTAGGGACACGGTGTTTTGTCATGTATCCACGCATGTATCAAGTTTTCGGTTAATACAATTCTAGCATGAATAACAAACATTTATCATGATATAAGGAAATGTAGAATAACAACTTTATTCTTGCCTGTAGGGCATATTTCCTTCAACAATCTGGTGGTGAACATGAACCTAGTGCTAATGTTAATGATGATGTTCATGTTGATGCTCAACCTAGTAATGATAATTATGTAGAGGTAGAACCTGCTGTTGATCTTAATAATCCACAATCAAAGAATCAACGTTATGAGAAGAGAGACTTCATTGCTAGGAAACATGGTACAAAAAGAGAACCATGGGTTCAGAACCCATGCTCTTTCCTCCTAAACCATCCAAGAAAAAGGAAGATGAGGATTTTGACCGCTTTGCTGAAATGCTTAGACCTGTCTTTTTACGTATGTGTTTGACTGATATTCTGAAAATGTCTCCTTATGCTAAGTATATGAAAGATATTATTATTAATAAAAGAAAGATTCTGGAGGCTGAAATTTCCACCATGCTTGCTAATTATACTTTTAAGGGTGGAATACCAAAGAAACTTGGAGATCTAGGAGTACCAACTATACCATGCTCCATTAAAAGAAACTATGTTAAAACTGCTTTATGTGATTTGGGAGCCCGTGTTAGTGTTATGCCTTTCTCTTTATATCGTAGACTTGAATTGTATAAGTTGACACCTACTGAAATTTCTTTGCAAATGGCTGATAAATCAACTGCTACACCCATCGATATTTGTGAGGATGTGCCTGTTGTGGTTGCAAATGTTACTATCTCAATGGACTTTGTTATTCTTGATATTCCCGAGGATGACGGTATGTCGATCATCCTTGGTAGACCTTTTTTTAATACTATGGGGGCTGTTATTGATTGCAACAAAGGCAATGTCACTTTTGATGTTAATTTTGGTAATGAGCATACGGTACACTTTCCGAAGAAACAATCTCAAGTTCATAGTATCAATTCTATTGGAAAAATTTCAACTATTACTATTGGAGGTTTTGAATTCCCTCTTCCTACTGTCAAAAAGAAATATGATATTTTTATTGTTGGGGACATGCATATCCTCGTTGAGGTAACCTAGTGTTATTCGAAAATTCTCTAGTTTCATGTTATTCGAAAGAAGTTTGTTAATAAGACGTGATCAAGCTTGTTAATGGATTCCTTTTGATGGGCATGAGATGGATGAATTTAGAAAGCACAACTTTCTGTACCCACTTTTTACTTTCTGTTATTTAGAATAAATAAAGCAAAAATAGTACTATCTGTTTGTTTTCTGAATTATCTGTGCAATAAAAAAATGTCCCAAAAATAGAAGTTCTCCAAATGCCCTAAAAATTTAGTATGATTTTTTTATAGAATATTTTAGAATTTCTGGCACTGAACATGCACCAGGGGGCTGCACGAGTGGGCCACAAGGGTGGAGGGCGCGCCCTACCCCCTGGGCGAGCCCCCCTCCCTTGTGGGTCCCATGTAGCCCCCCCTCACTTATTCCAGCACCCATCCACTTTGTCTTCCTCCAGAAAAAATTATCCCGTTGCTCAAACCCGTGCTCTAGCTCATCTTGCTGCCATTTTTGATCTGCTTGTGCAAAGCTCCATTTGCAAAACTGTTTTGGGGGATTGTTCCTCGGTATGTGACTCCTCCAATGGTCCAATTAGTTTTTGTTCTAGTGCTTTATTTATTGCAAATTTCTGTTGCTGTGGTGACCTTGTTCTTGAGCTTGCATGTAAAATTTATATAGTCCAAAGTAGTTTTGATGCATGATATAGCCTCTCGACACTTGTAGGAGTAGTTGCTATCAATCTTGTTGAGTTTGGTTCACTTTTATTTTGAGTTACTAAAAAATTTAGAAATTTTCAGAGGAAGAAAATGATGAGGAGATTGTTAAGAGGCTCTTCAAGTCGAGGTTCGAAGGGAAATGAAAATGAAGGGAAGAAGAAGCCCAAGTACAACCTTCCTCGCACCGTAGAGGTTCGACTGTGTGAATGGCCATGTGATGCATTCTTGGAGGCGGACGGAATTTATGGGGATTTCTACTATTTGGCTGGGAATGCAGGTGATACATCTCCAATGTATATATAAATTTTTTTATTGTTCCATATTGTTATATTATCACTCTTGGATGTTTTATAATCATTTTATAGTCATTTTGTATCATTTTTTGGTACTAACCTATTGACATAGTGCCAAGTGCCAAGTGCCAGTTGTTGTTTTCTTCATGTTTTTTACATCGCAGGAAATCAATACCAAATGGAGTCCAAACGCAACAGAACTTTTTGTGAATTTTTTTGGACCAGGAGACATCCAGTGGGCCAGAGAAGCGCCCGGGGGGGTGTGCTCCGAGGGAAGCACAACCCACCAGGGCGCGCCTGGAGGCCCAGGCGTGCCCTAGTGGGTTGTGCCCACCTCGGGTGCCTCCCGAACCGACTCTTTACTCTATAAATACCCAAATATTCCAGAAGCCCTAGGGGAGTCGACGAAAATCAATTCCAACCGCTGCAAGTTCCAAAAACATTAGATCCAATCTAGACACCATCATAGAGGGCTGCATCATGTCCATTGGTGCCTCTCCGATGATGCGTGAGTAGTTCTTTGTAGACCTATGGGTCCATAGTTAGTAGCTAGATGGCTTCCTCTCTCTCGTTTGATTCTCAATACAATGGTCTCTTGGAGATCCATATGATGTAACTCTTTTTGCGGTGTGTTTGTTGGGATTGGATGAACTTTGAGTTTATGATCAGATCTATCTTTTTATCCATGAAAGTTTGTGAGTCTTTTTTGATCTCGTATATGCATGATTGCTTATAGCCTCGTATTTCTTCCTTGATATTTGGATTTTGTTTGGCCAACTTGATCTATTTATCTTGCAATGAGAAGAGGTGCTTTGTGATGGGTTCAATCTTACGGTGCTTGATCCCAGTGACAGAAAGGGAACCGACACGTATGTATCGTTGCTATTAAGGATAACACGATGGGGCCTATTTCTACATAAATAGATCTTGTCTACATCATGTCATCGTTCTTATTGCATTACTCCATTTCTCTATGAACTTAATACACTAGATGCATGCTGGATAGCGGTCAATGTGTGGAGTAATAGTAGTAGATGCAGGAAGGAGTCGGTCTACTAATCTTGGACGTGATGCCTATATAATGATCATTGCCTAGATATCATCATGATTATTTGAAGTTCTATCAATTGCCCAACAGTAATTTTTTCACCCGCTGTTTGCCATTTTTCTTGAGAGAAGCCACTAGTGAAACATACGGCCCCAGGGTCTCTTCTTTAATATATTTGCCTTTGCGATCTATTTTCCTTTGCTTTTATCCTCATATCTATCAAACCAAAAATACAAAAATACCTTGCTGCACTTTATTTTATTTGGCATTCGATCTATCAATATTTACAACTCTCTCACGTCCGTTTGCCGATTTTTGGCGCCATTACCTGAAAGGGACTGACAACCCCTTTAATACGCCGGGTTGCGAGTATTTGTTATTTGTGTGCAAGTGTTGTTTACGTAGTGTTGATTGCTTCTCCTCCTAGTTCGATAACCTTGGTCTCATCACTGAGGGAAATACCTACCCTCGTTGTGCTGCATCATCCCTTCCTCTTTGGGGAAATATTAACGTAGTTCTACCAGACATCAAAAGGAATTTCTGGTGCCGTTGCCGGGGAGACATCATCAACATCTACCAGGTTCCTAATCACAAATCTCATCTCCTTGCAATTTACATTATTTTCCATTTGCCTGTCGTTTTCCTCTCCCCCACTTCACAAAAAGTTGCCGTTTTATTCGCCCTCTTTTTCGTCTGCCGTTTTCTTGTCGGATCTGTTTTTGAGTGCAATCTTGTTGCGTAGTCACAATGACTCAAGAGAACACCAAGTTGTGTGATTTCTCAAATACCAACAACAATGATTTTATTGGCACTCTGACTGCTCCTCCCGCCACTAGTGCGGAGTCTTGTGATACTAACACTGCTTTGCTGAATCTTGTTATGAAAGGTCAATTTTCCGGTACTCCTAATGAGGATGCCGCGTCCCATCTTAATACCTTCATGGAATTATGCGATATGCAAAAGAAAAAAAGATGTGGACAATAATGTTTTGAAGATGAAATTATTTCCATTTTCTTTGCGAGATCACGCAATTTGGTTTTCTTCTTTGCCTCGTAATAGTATTTATTCTTGGAATAAGTGTAAAGATGCTTTTATCACTAAGTATTTTCCACCCGCAAAAAATATTTCCCTTAGAACCCATATCATGAACTTCAAGTAACTTGAACATGAGCATGTTGCACAATCTTGGGAAAGGATGAAAATGGTGCTAAGGAATTGCCCAACCCATGGGTTAAATCTTTGGATGATCATACAAAAAAATTATGCGGGGTTGAATTTTGTTTCTCGTAATCTTTTAGATTCTGCCACGGGGGGTACTTTTATGTAAATTACTTTGGGTGAAGCCACCAAATTGCTTGATAATATCATGGAAAATAATTCAAAATGGCCTACCGAAAGAGCTCCTACTAGTAGAAAAGTTAATTCGGTTGAAGAAATTTCTTCTTTGAGTGAAAAAGTTGATGCTCTTATGAAATTGGTTGCTAGTAAAAGTGCTCCTATTGATTTCAATGATATGCCTTTGTCTACTTTAATTGAGCAAAATAGTGATGCCGTATATGTGAATTTTATCTCGCGAACAATTTCAATAACAATGTATATAGAGGTAATTTTAATCCTAGGCTTTTTCCTAGTAATTCCTCTAATAATTGTGGTAATTCCTATGGAAATCCTTCTTATAATAATAATAGGAACACCTTTGATCTTGGGAATAATATTAAAGAATTTATCAACACTCAAAAAGTTTTCAATGTTACAATGGAAGAAAAGTTGAATAAGATTGATGATTTATCTAGAAGTGTTGATAGAATTTCTCATGACGTAGAAAATCTCAAGATGAAAATTTTTCTGCCTAAGGTAGAGGAATCAATTAAAGCTCTTTATTTTTCTATGGATTAAAGTAAGAAAAGAATCGCTATGCTTAGAGCTAGAAGAGTATCTTTAGAAAAAGCATTTTCTAGTGATTGCTTTCATAAAAATGATGAATATCTTAAAATGATTGGAGTTTCTTCTATTGATTCCTTGTTTAGTAAAAATTAAAATTTATGATAAAGGGACTAGAGAAGAGTCAACTTTAGCTAGAAGGCGTCCCGACAATTTGGAGGGTGAAAATCTTGTTGAGAAAATTGATTAATGTGGGTTTGAAGAGGTCAAAACTTTAGCTTGTGATGTGCCCACTATTTTGGATTACAAAGACTTTAATTATGATAGTTGCTCTTTGATTGATTGTATTTCTTTGTTGCAAGCCATGATAAATTCACCCCATGCTTATGAACAAAATAAAGCTTTTATTAAACATATTGTTGATGCTATGATGAAAGCTTTAGAAGAAAAGTTGGAATTAGAACTTTCAATTCCTTGAAAATTACATGATGAGTGGGAACCCATGATGAGTGTTTTGCTTTATGTGACTTGGGTGCTAGTGTTTCTACAATTCCGAAATCTTTATGTGATGTTCTTCGTCTTACCGACATCGAAGAATGTTCTTTAAATTTGCACTTGGAGGATTCTACTATTAAAAAGCCTATGGGAAGAATTAATGATGTTCTTATTCTTGCAAATAGGAATTATGTGCCCATAGATTTTATTGTTCTTGATATTGATTGCAATCCGTCTTGTCCAGCTATTCTTGGTAGACAGTTTTTACGCACTATCGGTGCTGTGATGGATATGAAAGAAGGCAATATTAAATTTCAACGGAGAATATTTTTTTCTTGGTGTTTTCAGCAGAATTGCTTTGGTGTTATTCTTGTGCAGAAATATAAGTTCTTGGAATGACCTGAAAATCAACGGAGAGTATTCTTGGAATAAATAAAAAATATTGGTGAAAGAATAAACAGAGGGGGACCCACCTGCTGTCCACAAGGGTGAAGGGCGCCCCCCTAGGGTGCGCCCCCTGCCTTGTGGGTCCCCTGGACCTCCACCGGCCTCAACTCCAACTCCATATATTCACGTTCGGGGAGAAAAAAAATCAGAGAGAAGGATTCATCATGCTTTACGATACAGAGCCGCCGCCACCTCCTACTCTTCATTGGGAGGGCAGATCTGGAGTCCGTTCGTGGCTCCGGAGAGGGGAAATCGAGGCCATCATCATTATCAACCATCCTCCATCACCAATTTCATGATGCTCACCATCGTGCGTGAGTATTTCCATCGTAGGATTGCTGAACGGTGATGGGTTCGACGAGATTTATCATGTAATCGAGTTAGTTTTGTTAGGGTTTGATCCCTAGTATCCACTATGTTCTAAGATTGATGTTGCTATGACTTTGCTATGCTTAATGATTGTCACTAGGGCTTGAGTGCCATGATTTCAGATCTGAACCTATTATGTTTTCATGAATATATTTGTGTTCTTGATCCTATCTTGCAAGTTGTAGACACCTATTACGAGTTATGATCCACATACCCCAACGTGACAATAATTGGGATTCTTTTCGGTGATTACCGTAGTTTGAGGAGTTCATGTTTTCACTAAGTGATAATGCTTTGGTTCGGTCCTCTATTAAACGAACCTTTATATCCCTTAGTTTCCATTAGGACCCCGCTGCCACGGGAGGGTAGGACGAATGATGTCAAGCAAGTTCTTTTCCATAAGCACGTATGACTATATCGGAATACATGCCTACATTATATTGATGAATTTGAGCTAGTTATGTGTCACCCAAGGTTATAACTGTTGCATGATGAATGCCATCAGACATAATTATCCATCATTGATCCATTGCCTACGAGCTTTTCACATATTGATCTTTGCTACATTACTTTGTCATTGCCACTTTTACAATTGCTACAAAACTGCTACTGTTACTTTTGCCACCGTTACCATTCCTTCCCTACTACTTTGCTACTGAATACTTTGCTGCAGATATTAAGTCTTTTAGGTGTGGTTGAATTGACAACTCTGCCGCTAATACTTGAGAATATTCCTTGGCTCCCCTTGTGTCGAATCAATAAATTTCAGTTGAATAATCTATCCTTGAAATGTGATCCCCTATACTTGTGGGTTATCAGAGGCCCAATTAGATGTCATGTCTACTAGACGCCCAATTTAATGGCTTCATGCATCTGTGTGTTTGCACATCAAGCGTCGGGAAAATTACATGTGATATGAAGCTTTCAATGCTCCCATGATACGGGCTTCCGAGAGCCCTTGGATCTGAGATCAAACGGTTGCATGGCGTGATTCTAGACCTATGGGTGAATATCCTATCCTGGAGGGTTATTCTACAAATTTTCAACAACTTAGCATGCGACCGTTCAATCTCGGATTCAAGGGTTGTCAGCAGCCTGTATCATGGTCGCTCCTACCACGACCGTCGCCTCGCTTGCGCGATCGCGCCCTTGGAGATTGTAGACAACTATAAATGAGAATTTTTTTACCTACTTTGCATGCATGAAACTACTTCCTCCGTCCAGGTGCGTTAGGCTATCTGATGTTGGCATGTCATACATAGTCATCACTTAGTCACTCATACAACAAGGTTATCTATAAGGTTGGCTATAAGAGTATTTTTTTACTTCTCTCTATCTCTTTCTTCATAGTATTTATTGCATTTGCAAAGGAGTAAGGAGTACAACACTTGGCACCTGTATACTAACGTGGAGGTGGCCAGGAATCAGGAGACTCATGCCGGTTGTAGTGCCGCATTAATAATAATAATGGCAAGTCAAATCACAGGGCCTCACCTGTCCAGTAGTAACGAGCCGTCAAATCAAACAGCCCTACATTTGCAGCAGCCTACTCCCTCATCTTCTCGCCTCCCTGTCGATCCGACTAGGCGGAACTACCCTGCCCTCGACTTTTAAATATAGTTTTGTATCCATGGATTGCGCCATGGAGCAAAGCCTCAAGAAAACGGCAGTACACGTGTATACAACATGCCCATCACGTTAAGACCGTAATTGAGAACTGACCATAGGCACACTCCCTGGCCCTGCAAGTCGGCTGAGTTAATAGAAGAGAGAGACGAGTGATAGTATTGGAGCAGTGTTGTATAGACATTGGTGCCTGGATGATCCCTGCATGACACGAGAGATAAGTTCATCCATGCATGTGACCAGACTCCAGCAGACGGCTGGATTGGCTATTGTCTACATATTGTGCAGGCTGTGTTGTAGAGGGTTGTAGTTCTGATGAGAAATCTAAAAAAAGGTTTCTTGTCATCTCGCAATATTAGGTGTCATGTGCTTTGGATCACAACGAGGGTTAAACAGCGACAACTGAGTTCCTCCAAGGCGCTGGTCATTTGGGGCACATGCACGAAGACTACTCGGCTGCCATCTAGGTATGTTGATTAGGACATCTATCGATTGACCCCTTTTCTATGAGTTTGTTTTTCATTTGAGCTTTGATCCTCGTCTAGTTTGTTCGTCGGGATTCATGTTGTCTCCTTGGGGCAGTGAGGTTATGGTTTCTTGTCATGTGGCATTTTTTCATGTTATATGTTAATTCGGTGCTTCAGATCAAAATGACGAAAACTGCGTCTCTGGGGCACGTGCATGAAGACTTCTCGACAGTCATTGACAAGGTCAAGCCGACTCCGATAGATAAAAGAAAACTACTCCACTATATAGGCAAGAGCCTCCGCGATTGCTTGCTAGTGTTGCTCTCTTATCACTCTCTTGTCCTCTCAAGATCTAAACACGACAGCAGTGGCCACACTCTCTCTGCTCACCGATGGTCATAGATCCAGCCGGATCCCCTTCGTCGGGGAAGGTGAGAAGGTGCAATGTTCACACGGTCGTCCTCGGCGACGGATCTTACCCACTGCCGGCGCGTCCCGATCAGCATGCCTTATCGTTCTCTCCCACGCAGCCGCGGCTAGGGAGGGCCTCCGACCCCTTCTTCCTCACTGTCGTAGAGTGGGCAGATCCGGCCTCCCGCCACCCACCTAGCGACATCCTGGCGACCCTCAGGTATAACTTCCTTCAAAACCGGCCTTGCTCTACTTCCCCACGTCCTGACATCGCTGCATTTGTATTTTTTACTATTTCTCAGGCCCCCTCATAGATAGGATCGATCGGTTGTTCGAAATCCACCTAATTTTTTACTATTAAGAGGTAAAAACTACTTCATGCAGTCGAATCTAGTACTACTTGGTTCAAACAGGTAAGAAAGGGGGTGGGGGTGGGGGATGATTTGTTACCAGAATATAGGACTTGGTCGAAAGAGGAAATAATGGGGGCAAAAAGTAGCAGTGACTGGCTATCCAACTGGTCTCTTGGTCTAATAGGGAAATAAAGGGAAACGCAGTACAAACTCAATATAAACCGATCTATTGGTTGAAAAGGGAAAGAAAGTGGGGACTGGGGGACAAGTCAACAGAGTATGTCCAGTACTAGATTGGCTAGCCTCACACAGTATAAGGTGGCTATACCGAACAAAAATGGGACCAACCCAGATATCATGTTCTGATGTTTGTTGCCCCGAGCCCCTCTTATGTAATGCCACTGGTAAAATTTAGTAGTCCCACCTTAAAAGTAAGGACACGTTAAACCAATGTTGTTTTCAGTGTAATTCCTCCACTAATATGAATCAATGACACTATTTTACATGTCATGGTAAATTTCCCATTAAGATAAGTTGCTTCTTTTTGTTAGAAATGCAACTGTCCTGGTCCGCCCACTCTCCCGTGCCCAAATAGTAACTCTTTAGAAGCTGTTAATGTAATGTTGCTGGTCAAATGAAGCAATGGCACCATTAAAGTAATGTCGTATTTAACAGTTGTCATAGTTAATCCTAATGCCCACACTAATATCTAGCAATGCTGATGCTTTAGAAATTGCTATTGTCCTTGTAGGATCGCCATTCAGATAAGGAACATGCTTCTTTTCATTTGATGTATGTTTCATCACTTGTTAATCACCCTCCTTTCCACCTTTTTATGCAAACAGAGATATACATTTCACGCCTGATCTTAGTTGAACTGCACAAATGATATCCACATTATAGTTGAACATTCCACGAGCTTCACGACCAACCTTGATATTGCTCAATTTTATTGCAACTAATGAAGAAGAAGCTGCTAGCTCATGGGATGTTGCTTCATTTTAGGTGAACTGCACAAAAAGGTCCCATGAATTGAATCATCCATGTTGGTGACTGGTGTCATCCCTTCTACAATGGCGTTGACTGCAGATATGGCTCCCATCACGATGTATGTTCCTTTTTGGTCCGACCATTTGCCAAAGATCCTGCATGTTGAGTCTGCTCTTGTGCTACTGTTTTGGCACTGCCATGATAAGCAGTAATGTTATTATTTTGCACCTTAATCTAGTGGCACTATTAATTTGAGGCAATGTTTTGGCACCGCTAGTGCCACTGATTTTTTTTATATATCGAAAGAGGGGGTTTCCTCCAATTTCATTAAAGAACCCTAACCATAGAGAACCATTATCCGACAACATCTCAGTGTAAACGGACGGTTATGCAACTACTACTAGAATAGACTAAGTAATAGTAGGAGACAAGCTCGCCACATAAGCTAGGCAGGTAGGGGGACACAGCACCAGCTCGACCAAGTTTGGATTACAGCCCAAATGCTACCATAGAAACATTAGGGGGGAAGATAGGGACTGAAAGATCCAGCTTTAGCATCCCAGTCTAAGCACCCCCGGCCTCCATCCTTGCGATGCACGGTACACCTCGCTTGCCACCTGCTCGACCCCAGCGCCACTTATAAAATGAAGTAATAATACAGTTAAAATAGAGCGAGTGTCCTCTATATCATTTCATTTCCAATGTAGATAAAGAATGTGCTTATCTTTGTTAGTATATGTTTCATCAACTAGTCCCATTGTTAATGTTTAAGTGTTTCTGCAAACTGGGGTGCTTAATTTTAGTTGTTCTGCACAAAAATAGAGGTTGGAATGTCTCAAGGCCCCTCCTTGTACTATCGTTGTACACTGATGTTCATCACTAGACGAAGGTGTATCGGGGAGAATAGGGTCGATTTCCAGTATGAGGCCTACCGCATGAGGCGTCGCAGGGCCCATCTCGCCCTCGCAGTATGGCATACTATGATACTACCACAACATTTCCTTTTATTTATTATTATATGTTTCATCAACTAGTTCCATTATAATGTAATCACGCTTTTTCATTATCTGTGCAAACAGCGTTATTCAGCTGCATTATGGTGGAACTGCACAAATGTACAGATGGTACCGGCATATATGCAGAGTGTTAGGTGCCAAGTAAAAATTATCGACACCAACCATGCTCCATCTAAACATTGTCATCCACCACCACCAGTGGGATGGGTGGCGCTCTCTGTGGATAGATCTTTCTCGGCGGCAAATCCTCTAATCAAATACTAGTAGCTTATATTGGCACTTTTCTAGGGAATACTCTTTTCTGAAAGAAGCACCAATCTATTTTTCTTTATTTGTATAGTGTCACAACTTTTTATTGGTCCAGAGCTATTTTAAGGTGATTGGCGTAGTACTCGGAGACTGATCGTAAGCATGATTTTCATTAGCCGTCACACTAATTGTAAGCATGAGCATATGGAAGATTAGGTTAGTACGAAGCTTACCTTAAACCCTACCGCCGCCGTTGAAATGAGGCGAGCGGCGAGGGAACCATGGAAAACGGTGGGGAAGCGATGTCGCGCCATCCGGCCTCCTCATGCGGTGGTAGAACGAATACTCCTATGGCTCCGGCTGGCACTACACCCTCACAAATGGCACACCGTACTCGATCAATTCATTATCCTATGGATGCTCGACTTCGACCTATACTCCCACCACCTCCGCCTGACTTCCGCCTCGGGCGAATATGTTTGCTCCATTGCCCAGAGGAGATACTCGATGAACTCGAAGGACTACGACGTGACTGCCACCGAGGAGTACATCACCGCCGTCTCGCTCTTTTGCATACATTACCACATGGCCCTCACCGTCCTCGAAATCTCCCACTGGTTGTCAAACCAAGTAAGGGTCTCCTTCAACATGGCTAACTTCGCTGCTGCATCCTCTCCATAGATGTCCTTCTGAGAGGTGCGGTGCTAGCTTTGGAAGATGGGAGGAGAGATGATGGTCTTGTAATGGAGAAGAGGGAGAGGCGAGACGGTGGTTTTGCAATGGAGAAGATGGAGAGGATAGGGGGTGGTTTTATATGGAGAAGAGGGAGAGGCGAGACAGTGGTTTTGGAATGGAGATGATGGAGAGGAGAGGAGGTGCTTTTGCAATGGAGAATAGGGAGAGGAGCGTGCGACAGTGGTACGTCTCCAACATATCTATAATTTTTGATTGTTCCATGCTATTATATTACCTGTTTTGGATGTTTATGGGCTTTACTTTACACTTTTATATCATTTTTGGGACTAACCTACTAACCGGAGGCCCAGCCCAAATTGCTGTTTTTTTGCCTATTTCAGTGTTTCGAAGAAAAGGAATATCAAACGGAGTCCAAACGGAATGAAACCTTCGGGAGGGATTGAGGGAGTCCTGGACTAGGGGGTGTCCGGACGGCCGGACTATCATCATCCGCCGGACTTCAAGACTACGAAGATACAAGATTGAAGACTCCGCCCCGTGTCCAGATGGGACTTTCCTTGGCATGGAAGGCAAGCTTGGCAATACGGATATGTAGATCTCCTACCATTGTAACCGACTCTGTGTAACCCTAGCCTCCTCCGGTGTCTATATAAACCAGAGGGCTTTAGTCCGTAGGACAACATACATTACAACAATCATACCATAGGCTAGCTTCTAGGGTTTAGCCTCCTTGATCTCGTGGTAGATCCACTCTTGTACTACCCATATCATCAATATTAATCAAGCAGGACGTAGGGTTTTACCTCCATCGAGAGGGCCTGAACCTGGGTAAAAACATCGTGTCCCTCGTCTCCTGTTACCATCCGCCTAGACGCACAGTTCAGGACCCCCTACCCGAGATCCGCCGGTTTTGACACCGACATTGGTGCTTTCATTGAGAGTTCCTCTGTATCGTCACCGATAGAGCGGATGCCTCCACCCGTCTTCAAAGACGGTGTTTTCGCCGAAGGGGCCTTGGCCGCCGGCCAAACTATCCGGCTTGGTGGTTTTCTTATGACCGCCTGTCCGGCCGCCGCTTCGACAATGACTTCGCAAGTCATCAGAAGCAATCTTCGCGTCAGCCCTAAAGCTGCCGAACAATTGGACCCAATAGAGCTCTCGTCTATTAACGAGCTCTTGGATCGCATTGCCGCCCTGGGAGTCGCTACGGACTACAACCAGATTGGGCTTAAAACCGATCTGAGAGAGATTAACTCTCCCCAGGCCACCCACCACATCGCAGTGGTAGAGGAGCAATACGGCAACTCTTCGCCTATGTTGAAAACAATTCATGTCCGGATTCCCGGACCCTCCATGCCGGATTCCCGCGGAGGGACGGACTTCGATCGAGCATTGAACTTAAAATCATGCATCGCTCCGGACTCGCTGGATTGTGTCCGGCAAACCAAACTTCCGAATTCGGAAACCCCTCGGCCTTTGAGCCCCAAGATGGGCAGGGATCCGGATTTTAGTCCACCCACCCACCCAGACATATGCGATCTGTCTCTAATACGGCAAGAACCCGCTGAAACAGTACATCACTACTGGGCCAGATTCCTCCTGGTTATGGACAGGATAAAGGACTGCCGAGAGGAAAACGCAATATCAATCTTCTGCAATAACTGCATGGACAAGGGAATACTAAACGCCATTGATCGTCGCAAAATTACGCGCTTCACCGATCTGGCATCCATAGTACGAAAGTACTGTGCGATGGAGAGCTTCCGGAAAACCAAAAATCAATTTTGGGATAATCCGGCCCCAAACCTAGTCCGCAGCAAAAGGGCGCCTTACAATCAGGCCCCAGATGCAAAAACGAAAAAACAAAAACCCAATAAGGGAAAGGGAACCGTACTGGAGGGATGGCTCAATGGACCCTGTAAGCTTCATAGTACAGAGGGAGCCGTCCCAACACATAGCCTTCGAGCATGTTGGATATTACGGCAGGTGGCCAAAAGTGGCGAGGAGCTTCTAGCTCCGGGAAACCACTCCAACAATACCAGCACGGTATCAACAGTCTTCGAGACCTTCGCATCAAACAATATGCGAAAGCGAACAATCCGCGGGCTCGCTGTAGTCTACCAAGTAGCAACAGCAAATCCATGGAGCGACACAGCTATTACCTTCAATGCCAGCGACGAGCCTAAATTCCGAACAACCAGAGCTCCAGCTGCATTGGTACTTAGTCCCATAGTGGACGGCTTTTGACTGACAAAAGTCCTCATGGATGGCGGTAGCGGACTAAACCTCATTTACGAGGAAACTCTGCGAAAAATGGAAATCGATTGGAGCCATATTGAGCGAAGCAGCACAACCTTTAGAGGAATAATCCCTAGCCGGGAAGCGCGCTGCACCAGAAAAATCACACTCGATGTGGTGTTCGGCTCTCCGGACAATTACAGATCCGAAGAAGTCACGTTCCAGGTGGCCCCATTCAGCAGCGGATATCATGCCATATTAGGACGAGAGGCATTCACAATTTTTCAAGCAGTACCTCATTACGGGTACATGAAGCTCAAAATGCCTGGGCCCAGCGGAATAATCACTATCGCTAGTGACCCGGACATAGCACTCCGCGCCGAAAACAAGACAGCCGCACTAGCCCTCGAGGCACTATCCGAAGCCTTAGCGGCAGAAGAACTCACCACGCTGCGCTCTATGGTGAACAGGGACGATGTGATACTCGATAAAAGATCCAAGTCCACCTCCTTCAAACCAGCAGATGAAATAATAAAATTCCAGGTCCATCCAACGGACCCAACAAAGACGGCCTCCATTGGGGCACAATTGAACCCCGAAGTAGACGCCGCACTGCGCGAATTCCTTCGGGAAAATTGGGACATCTTCGCCTGGCATCCTTCGGACATGCCCGGAATCCCACGCAGGTTGGCAGAACACAGCCTAAACATCCTAAAAGGATTTAAGCCAGTCAAACAGGCTCTTCGACGATTTTCCGAACCCAAAAGACAGGCAATGGGAGAAGAGCTAGCCAAACTATTGGAAGCCGGATTCATTAGAGATATCAAACATCCGGCCTGGCTAGCAAATCTGGTGATGGTACCAAAGAAGGATAAATCCTGGCGCCCCTCTGTGGATTTTAAAGACCTCAATAAGGCTTGCCCAAAGGATCCCTCTCCCCCGCATCGACCAAATTATCGATGCTACAGCAGGGCACGATTCGTTGTGCTTCCTGGATGCATACTCTGGCTATCATCAAATCAAGATGGCGGAAGCAGACCAAGCCGCAACAGCATTCATCACTCCATACGGACCATTCTGCTTCAACACGATGCCCTTCGGACTTAAAAATGCCGGCGCAACATATCAGCGCATGATTCAAACATGTCTGGCCACCCAGATCGGCAAAATAGTCGAGGCATACGTAGACGATGTAGTTGTCAAAACAAAACACGTCAAAACTCTAGTAGACGATTGGAGGCTCACATTCGACAACCTCAGAGCATATGACATCAAGCTGAATCCGGAAAAATGCGTTTTCGGAGTACCAGCTGGAAAGCTGCTGGGCTTCATTGTATCCGGTAGAGGAATTGAAGCAAATCCGGCTAAAATCCGAGCTCTGTCACAGTTGGATATTCCAAAAGACCTCAAACAAATACAAAAATTAACAGGATGCGTGGCAGCTTTAAGCCGCTTTATCTCCCGTCTAGGAGAAAAGGCGTTGCCCCTTTATCGCCTCCTCAGGCGCACCGAACACTTTGAGTGGACGGATGCCGCCACTGCCGGACTCGAAGAAATAAAGGCCATATTGGCAACAAATCCGGTCCTGGCTGCGCCCACTCTGGGCGAACCAATGTTGTTATACATCGCAGCAACGCATCAAGTTGTAAGCGCGGTCCTCGTCGTCGAACGAGTGACAGAAGGGCATAAATTCCCTCTTCAAAAACCAGTGTATTATGTATCCACTGTGTTAACCCCCTGCAAATCCCGTTACCCGCACTATCAGAAGATAGCATATGCGGTGTTCATGGCGTCCCGAAAGCTCCGGCACTACTTTCAAGAGTGTTCGATAACAGTGGCCTCTGAAGTACCACTCAATGACATTATAAATAACCGCGACGCAACGGGCAGGATTGCAAAATGGGCCATTGAGCTCTTACCATTACACATAACTTACAAACCTCGGCGAGCTATAAAGTCACAAGTTTTGGCTGACTTCGTCGCCAAATGGACCGAAGCTGAACTCCCTAAAGAGTACGGCGCATACTCCAACTGGACTATGCATTTCGACGGCTCCAAAATGTTGGCCGGACTGGGGGCTGGCGTCGTACTGACGTCCCCAACCGGAGATACAGTCCAGTATGTACTTCAAATAATGTACACGGACTCCAACAATCCAGCCGAATACGAGGCCCTGTTACATGGTCTCCGGATGGTAGTCTCCATGGGCATTCAACGCCTAGAGGTGCGCGGGGATTCAAACCTTGCAATATCCCAAATAAACGGAGACTTTGACGCCAAGGATCCGAAAATGGCAGCATACCGCAACGCTGTCCTAAAAATGTCAGCTCGGTTTGAAGGACTGGAATTCCATCACATAGCTCGAGATAATAACCAAGCGGCCGACGTACTGGCATGCATCGGTGCAAAATGTGATGCTGTCCCTCCAAATATCTTCCTGGAACGGCTCTTCAAGCCATCCGTACTATGGGAAGAGGAGCCCGGTAGTGACAAACCGGAGAAAACCGCACCAACCGGTGATTCAGCAGATGACATAACACCTTCAGCCCACGTCATAATGGCAGTAATCGCCGCGTGGACAGAACCTTTCCTAGCCTACTTACTTAGGCAGGAACTTCCCGAAGACCAAAACGAGGCCCGCTGCATAGTCCGGCGATCGAAAGCCTACAAGGTCCACGAGGGAGAACTTTATAAGAAAACTACAACCGGAGTCCTTCAGAGGTGTATCTCCGAAGAGGAAGGGCGAAACCTCCTGGCTAAAATTCATGCCGGACTAGGCGGACACCACGCAGCAGCCCGGGCCCTTGTAGGAAAGGCATTCCGTACAGGATTTTATTGGCCGACGGCTCGGGCAGACGCGCAGGACTTGGTCCAGCGATGCGTTGGTTGTCAGCTCTTTGCTAATCAGAGCCAAATGCCACCCACCGCCCTCAAAACCATACCCATTACCTGGCCGTTCGCGGTCTGGGGGCTTGACATGGTTGGACCCCTTAAAGGGGGAACCCACAAGCAAAGGTACCTATTGGTCATGGTGGATAAATTCACCAAATGGATAGAGGCCAAACCGGTCAAAACGGCAGAGTCCGGACCAGTGATAGACTTTATATCAGGGGTGGTACACCGTTACGGAGTCCCCCACAGCATCATCACCGACAACGGCACGAACTTCACAGCCGACGAGGTTAATTCATGGTGCAAAAATATGGGCATCAAGCTCGACTACGCTTCAGTCTATCACCCTCAAACCAACGGTCAAGTGGAAAGAGCAAATGGTCTAATAATGAGCGGCATTAAACCCAGACTAGTGAGGTCACTTACTAAATCCGACACACAATGGGTCGAGGAGCTCGACTCCGTACTCTGGGGGTTGCGGACAACGCCTAACCGTACTACCGGATTCACACCATTTTTTATGGTATACGGCGCAGAGGCGGTCTTGCCCTGTGACATTATTCATGACTCACCTCGAGTGCGCATGTATGAGGAAAGAGAGGTCGAGCTTGATCGGCAGGACAACTTGGACACATTGGAGGAAGAACGTGACATCGCCAAGGCTCATTCCGCATTTTATCAGCAGCAGGCCCGAAGATATCAAAGCAGAGAAGTACGGGCCAAGACTTACAACGTTGCCGAACTAGTTCTACGCCTGCCGGACAAGAAAAAGGACAAGCTCAAGCCCAAATGGGAGGGCCCCTTCATTATCGATCAAGTCCTGACCGGCGGAGCATGCCGTCTATGAAATGCGTCAGATAACCGACTCGAGCCGAACCCATGGAACGCAGCCCGCCTCCGACGATTCTATGCCTAGCGCCGGACTAAGAGTTCGTCCCCTTCCCCAGTCCTAACTTTTACACTTCGGTTGTCTTGCGTTTCTCTTTTTATGCCTTTTATTTAAAAGCCCTTACGGGCCTATTTTCGCATTTTTTGCATACGCATGATGTGCCATCCGCACTCATTATTCCTGGGGGCTTCTTTTACAGAAGCTCAATTACACGGGTTTCATACCCAGCACATGTGTCAAGCTTCCACATGTACCTTTTACTCGCCATTATATGCGTCGATATGACTTAAGTTTTGGCCAAGCTGGGTTGCCTGGCTCCTGTGCTTACCCCTACGTTCCCGATTGTTCGGCTAGGAGGTAAAGGGAGCACCTCTGCGATTGTTACTGCCGGGTCAGCCGGATGTGTACCTCAGACTGGGTGAAGCCGAAAGCTAGCGTTCTTAAGGGAATATTCGGTCGGTGATTTAAAAGATGACTTTTTACCTATTTATCAATCTGCCCCCAGATGTTTTACTGCTTTCTTTGCAGTCCGGACATGCACTTTAGGGCATGCCTCCCAGGGAAAGGAACCCTTAACGGAACTATTCTCCCTGGAAGATGTTTCTTACTAACCATGTAATATAACATAACTAGTTGGGCACTTGTCTGATAAAGCACTAATGACCCCTACGCCTGGTCTCCATGCATACCACGGTTGTTTTTTAACCAACAAGGTATTCGGACACACTCCGGACTCTAGGGTCCTGAGGTTGAAGTGAAAAGGTCGGCAAAGACGAACGATCTACAATCCGGCTAGAAGGCATTTCACATGTCACTTTAAAGGATAACATACATTGTCAAATTTACTGATTGTATTCCTCCTCAATCCCGTCCAACAGGCTGTCTAGTTTACAGTCCCGTTGGGAAAATTTAGCGGCCAACTCTACTTGGCTGTATACTAAACTCACAGGGATCTCCTTCCCATCGGGCCCCACCGGTCCAACTTCGGCCATGTGGTTGGGATCCGCCTTCTTGTACCGCGTCTTCACCATGGCCCAAGCCTCCCTGGCACCTTGACGGCATGCCGAAATCTTCCACAAACGAAAGCGCTGCCGCACTCCCTGCAGCTTCTCCGCAAGCTCCCCGAGGCCCTCGGGTAGGGTGAGAGCTGGCCATAAAGCCTGAACGACGCAGCTCATTGCCTGCCGAACTCGTTCGAGTAGCTGCAACAGTTCGGGAAGTTGATCACCCGTTCATATGGGCATCTCCTCTGCAGGACGACCTGTGAGTATACCTACAAGACATGTCATGTCAAAATACTTCCTCGCCGAACTCTTCTTTTCATAAGAGTCCGCTCAAGCACTTACTATAAATGCCGCGACGAAGCCGCTGATTCTCCTTAACGGAGCCGGACAGCTCGGCCCGAGCGCCTTTCAGCTCTTCTCTGAGCTTGGCGTTGGCATCCTGGAGCTTGTTCCTTTCCTGCTGAACCCTATTTAGCACACTCTCGCCGGCCTTTAGCTGGCGTAGCAATGCCTGCCTGTCCGGATCTTGTCCGCGGTACCTGCAATGTCATTATTAGACTCGCGCGCACGCCACACAGCGCTTATATTCATTAATAAAAATGTGTTACCAGGAGGGGTCTCTGCGTCTCCTCCTGCGGTAGCAAGTGCGGCCTCAAGTTGGGCCTTGCAATCTTGCAGCTCCCGAGACAGCTGGGCGTTCTTCTCGGTAAGAGCCTGCGTTTCCAAATGATCCTTAAATCGGTTAGCATAACTACTTTAAGTCTCAGAGGCTACTGGTATATACAACAATTAAAATTCCCTTACCCGTATGTCTTTCACATTCTGCTCTGTGGCTCTGGTAAAACCATCTTGAGCGGCACAGAGATGCGCGTCCCCTGCGTTAAAGGCATCCAATGCCTCCGGGGAAAAGCACGCTTCACGAAATACTATCCGGCGGCGCCTATGGTTCATGGTGCTCTCCACCTCAGACTTGGTGGCGAACAGTCTGTCGGTGTCCTCCGTTGGAGAAGGATCCGGCCCGCGTCTTGCGCTTGCCTCCCCCTCCAGGCCAGGCGCTGGAGCCTGGCCGGTGTAGGTTGGATCGGCAACTTCTACGCCCGCAGTCCGGCGAGCGCTTTTTTCTCCTACAAAGATTATGAGCACTCAGGCGTTTTCTCGGAACGTTGCTCTGAAAATTCAAATACGAGCTATACCTTTGCAGCGACGTTTCCGCCCGCACCGCGCTCCTTTTCCGCCTGCTGGTCCGGACTGGCCTCTGTTGGTCAGCCGCCGCGGGCTCGGCTTCCTGCCGTAAAGGCGCTTCCTACAAAATACCATCGTTCGCGAAGGTTAGAAATGGGCAGGGAAGAGATAATGGTGTCTGTTGGGGATATTACCACTAGGCGTAAACCGGCCTGCTTGGGCCGGGTTAACTTCAGTAGTGGTATATGCAGATGAAGGCCCAAGGCCTGTAGTCGGTTTAGAATCTGTAGCCGTAAACCGGCCTGATGTATAACTTGTATTGTAAGTTAGGAATATAGAGATACCAACCGGGATACGAGTATGAACCGGTTGGGACTCTATGAACCGACGGGCGTCACCCGTGTATATAAGGGGGCGACCCGGCGGCGGTTCAAGAAAGACAACCACAACTCGAGCCTAGGCGAAGCTTGTTTGCTCCCTAGCCATCGAGACCACATCAATTCCATCACAACTAGACGTAGGCTTTTACCTTCATCGAAGGGGCCGAACTAGTATAAACTCTCGTGTCTTTGTGTCCGCTTTAACCCCTTCAAGTAAACTCGTAGCGATGGCTCCACGACTAAGTCCTTTCACTAGGACATCTGCCGTGACAAATCCACGACAGTTGGTGCCCACCGTGGGGCTATCGCACGATGGTTTGACGATCTTGGAGGGCAAGCTCAAGGGACTCGAAGGCTATGTTGTGGGCCGGATGACCAAGAGTCGTCGCGGCAGGATCTACATCGACGATGCAGCATGGGGTCCCGAGGCCGATTCAATCGAGTACGGGTACCAGGTCCCCTTTGGTGGCATATACGTTTTCATCGGCAAGATCGGTGAGCCTGGGCCTGAGCCGGACATCTGCACCGACCTCGTTGAGACGGCTCAGCGTGCGAGACCTACCCAGGCTAAACCGGCCGTGAAGCGTGTCTTCGTTGGAGTCGTCCACGGAGGAGAACGCGAGGACGGTTCAGAACACGGTAGTGAGACCGTCGTCTATTCTGGCGACGAGTCCTCAACAGGAGAGACTGAATCATTGTACCAGTTACAGGACGATATGATCAGGGGCTGTTCCGATGGCGACAGTATTCCGGACCCCCCAGGCCAGATCAACCGGGTTGGAATATTCATGGCCGGTACGCAGGCGGCGAATCACTCTTCGACCGCCGCAGCGATGCTTTCCGGATCAGCAGCGGCAGCGGCAGCAGGGGCAGGAGGCCTTGAGCGCCCGCCGGTTCAAGTTCTATCAGATCTGTTTGATGCACTAGCTGCGCTTATGGCAGAGGACAATCCGGCGGATCAGGAGGCCCATGATGCAGAGATTGCGAAAGTGAAAGAGCAGATCACGCAAGCCAAAGCGGATCTAGCGGCAGAAAAGGACAGGATGGCTACAGAGCGGGCCGCTCTGGACGCCCAGGCTTACAAACTCATGCTTGACCAGAGTGCGTCGCAGGAGGTGTTGAAGCGGAAGTATAGATCACGCCTGCCATTAGGGTTTGACCCCAGAAATCTCTTTCAGACCCCGGGAGCTGGACCCAGTAATCCGCCGCAGCACCGGGAGGCAAACCGGATTGAGGCACCAGGGCCAGGAGCGACGGTCCAACCTCGCCTGATGGAGCCTCCTCAGCAGAACATTGTGGTTCCTCCACCGGTTCAGACACCCCCAGGTCATTATTCTAACCCTATGGACAACCTTGTTGCAGCCGCCGCGCGATTGGAGGCTATCCCAGTCGAAGGGGACTCCCCGCAAGCGGTAGAGACGCGCCGGGTTAAGGAGCTTCTCCGGACTGCACTGATTCAGCAGGAAGCATATTCGTACAGCCGTGATCGGATTCATTCTACGCCCCGTCCAAGCCGGAGCTATAGCAGGCGCGTGGATGAACCGGCCATATCGAGCAATGCGCGGGACCGTGAAGCGGCCCGTGGCAATAACCCGACAGGTGGCATCCGCGATGCTCAGGAGGTGGTGGACCGGGCCCGGGAACGAAGGGAGGCCGAATTAGCAGCGCAGGATGACGCGGGTCAACTTACACCGGTCCGCCCTACCACCTTCGCCGGGCCAGGAGTCGCATCCGCTTTAGGGGTGCCTTGTTTGATCCCCGCTTTACGCAATGTGTGCCTGCCTAAAGATTTCAAGGGTCCGCGCAAGGTACCAAATTACACCGCCGATTTGTCCCCTGAAGCGTGGGTAGAAAGTTATGAGATGGCCATGGAGATGCTAGACGTGGATGAGACTGCGTGTGCAAAATACTTCACCATGATGCTTGAAGGCACGGCTCGTACTTGGTTGAAGAGCCTACCGCCCAATTCTATCAGCTCATGGGCCCAGTTGCGGGCCCGGTTTATCCAGAATTTCAAGGATACATGTAAGCAGCCCAAGTCCATAGTAGACCTGGCGGCTTGTGTCCAGGAGGAAGGAGAATCAACGACCCATTGGGTGCGCTGCGTTTTGGAGATTTTGCACTCATCTGACAGGATTAATGCTGACTCTGCAATCTTAACCCTGGAAGGCAACTGCCGGTTTGAGCCTTTGAAATTGAAATTGGGGCGCATGAAGCGGTTCTGTAACGACATGGGAACCCTCATGGCCGCTTTAGTGAAGTATGCTGATTCGGACAGTACCAAGGATCCCGAGGCTGATGATGATGAAGCAGGGAAGGGAAAGAAGAATGGCAACTCCAAGGGGCAACAGTACAAACCGGCGGGTCATGGAAACGGAGGCAAGCGTAAAGCGGATGGCAACATGGACTTTGTGGCCAATACTAATGCACAGGACAGGGGGTAGCGGCGCAGAGGTAAAGCGGCAAATCATAATGGGGGTCCCAATCCTAACGCAAGCCGTTTGAATTACTTGTTGAATCAGCCTTGCCCAAAGCAGGGGTCAGGTGGCGGTTCAGGATCCGGTTTCCACGGGCCGGGTCACAATGGAGCTTCCGGTTCAGGTCTTAATCAGGGCGGTCACAACAACCAAAATAATCAGAACGGCCAGCAGCAGTAGCAACAGCATTCGGGTTATCAGAGCCAACCAAAGCAGTTGAACAATGGGCAATATCATGTTTTCACGACTAGCTTGGATAAGCGCAACCGAAAACTCCACTAGAGAGCAGTGAACTCTGTTGAACCGGCCTTGCCACGTTACTTACGCTGGTCAGAGCAGCCTATCGTGTGGAGCCGAGAGGATCATCCACCCCGGGTTGATAATCCGGGCCAGCTAGCATTAGTGGTGGACCCTCAGGTGGGGGTTATAAGTTCACCAAGGTGCTTATGGATGGAGGAAGCAGTATTAACATACTATACTATGAGACTTTCCGCCGCATGGATCTAATAGACAAGGATCTCGGACCATCTAATACGGTGTTCCATGGTGTAGTACCAGGCAAATCTGCATATCCTGTTGGTAAGATAGCCCTAGATGTGGCTTTTGGGGACGAGCACGATTCCCGGTCTGAAAAACTAACCTTTGAGGTGGTGAAGATCCGGAGCCCGTATCACGCCTTGTTTGGGCGGCCGGCTTATGCTAAGTTCATGGCGCGACCTTGTTATATCTACTTGCAGCTCAAGATGCCGGGTTACAAAGGGACGATAATGGTTCATGGGAGCCGCAGGGTTGCTTTGGAATGTGAGGAAGGTGATGCGGCCTATGCAGAGTCGGTCTGTGCCACGGAGGAGTTGAAGTTCTATAAGGACAATGTTGATCCGGCAGATATGACCCCTTTGAAGAAGCCAACTACAGAGCATGACTCGGATCTGAAGTTTAAATTGGCAGCTGAGACCAAGCTTGTTGACTTCGTGCCCGGCGATTCGTCCAAGCAGTTCGCTATCAGTGCCAACCTGGATCCCAAATAGGAAGGCGCGCTCATCAAGTTCATCCGTGAGAATCGGGACATCTTTGCATGGAAGCCATCTGACATGCCAGGTGTACCGAGGGAACTCGCTGAGCACACTCTTAATGTGGATCCTAAGTATAAACCGGTGAAACAATTCCTCCGCCGGTTTAACGAAGAAAGGCGCAAAGCCATTGGAGAGGAAGTAGCCAGGCTTTTGGCAGCTGGCTTTATCATTGAGGTGTTTCATCCAGAGTGGCTTGCTAATCCGGTGCTGGTTCTTAAGAAAAACGGCACTTGGCGTATGTGTGTGGATTACACAGATCTTAACAAGGCCTGTCCATCAGATCATTGATGCCACGGCGGGTTGTGAGAGTTTGAGTTTTTTGGATGCGTATTCTGGATATCATCAGATCAAAATGGCGGTTAAGGACCAGGAGAAAACGGCGTTTATCACTCTCTTTGGAGCCTTCTGCTATGTATCTATGCCCTTCGGGCTCAAGAGCGCCCAAGCTACCTATCAGCGGTGCGTACAGAATTGCCTGCATAAACAGATCAGCCGCAATGTGCACGCCTATGTGGATGATATTGTAGTGAAATCAAGGCAGAAGGAGACGCTGGTGGATGATTTGAAGGAAACCTATGACAACTTGCGCATTTACAAGATGATGCTTAATCCGGCCAAGTGTGTCTTTGGTGTTCCGGCAGGCAAGTTATTGGGATTTTTGGTGTCTAACAGAGGAATTGAGGCTAATCCGGAGAAAATTAAGGCTATTACTTCCTTGGCTAAACCGAAGTGCATAAATGATGTTCAGCGTTTGGCAGGCAGAATTGCCGCACTGAGCCGGTTTATCAGCCGCCTCGGAGAGAAGGCCATCCCGTTGTACCAAATGCTGAGGAAGACAGATAATTTCGTCTGGAGTCCGGCTGCTGATGAAGCATTTGAGGACTTAAAACGGCAGTTAGCCAATCAGCCTGTTCGCGCAGCTCCGGTTGACAAGGAGCCACTATTATTGTATGTAGCAGCCAATGCTCGAGCAGTTAGCGTGGCTATTGTGGTGGAACGCAAGGAGGCAGGCAAGGAATATCCGGTTCAGCGGCCGGTTTATTATATCAGCGAGGTACTCATTGAGTCCAAGCAAAGGTATCCGCATTGGCAGAAGCTAGTCTATGGTGTCTTCATGGCCAGCCGGAAGTTGAAGCAGTATTTTCAAGGGCACCCCATCACAGTGGTCAGTTCAGCTCCCTTGGGTGATATCATACAGAACCGGGAGGCGACTGGCCGGATTGCCAAGTGGGCTATAGAGCTTGGGCCACATGGACTGAAGTATGTACCTCGGACGGCGGTGAAGTCTCAAGCACTTGTCGATTTCATTAATGATTGGACGGAGTTGCAAGCACCAGAGGAGAAGCCGGATCACACATATTGGACTATTCATTTTGATGGATCCAGGCAGTTGGAAGGCTCAGGGGCTGGAGTCGTATTAACTTCCCCACGAGGTGATAAGTTTTGTTGTGTTCTCCGATTAATGTTCCCTTGTACTAATAATGCAGCTGAGTACGAAGCCTTGCTCCATGGTCTCCGGATGGCTAAAGAGATGAACTTAAGCCGGGTTAAGTGCTTTGGTGACTCGGACCTTGTGGCTCAGCAGGTGTCTGGCACTTGGGATTCTAAGGACCCGCTCATGGCCGCATATCGTCGGGAAGTGGATAATATTGCAGGTTGCTTCAAGGGTTATCAAGTGGATCATGTGGACCGCCGGAAGAATGAAGCAGCGGACGCTTTAAGCCGATTGGGTTCTCAGCGCAAACCGGTCCCACCTAATGTCTTTTTGGACGTATTGCACAACCCGTCAGTACAGCTTCCAGGTGAAGCGGATTTGGCTATTCCTGATCCGGAGGCTCAATTAGTGGTAGCCCTACATGCTATTCCGGATTGGATGGTTCCTTTTCTTGCGTACATGACCCGAGGGGAGTTGCCAGAAGATGAGATTCTGGCCAGACAGATCGTCCGGCGATCCAAGTCTATGACGATTCTCAATGGTGAACTACATCATTGCAGTATATCAGGGGCATTTCAACGTTGTGTTTCTCCTGAGGAAGGCTGTGAAATCTTAAGGGAAATCCATGAAGGGGATTGTGGACACCACGCCGGTTCAAAGTCTCTGGTAGCAAAGGCGTTTCTTCACGGGTTTTACTGGTTGACAGCGCACGCTGATGCGGAGGACTTGGTTAAACGGTGTGATTGATGTCAGAAATTTTCAAGGCGTGCTCATGTGCCGGCTCAAGAGTTGAGGATGATCCCAATAACGTGGCCGTTTGCAACGTGGGGGCTGGATATGGTTGGACCTTTTAAAAGGTCCAAGGATAAGAAAACCCACCTTTTGGTGGCAGTCGACAAATTTACCAAATGGGTTGAAGCGGAGCCTGTCAGCAAGTGTGATGCAGCGACAGCGGTGCAGTTCATCAAAAAGGTGATTTTCCGGTTTGGCTTTCCACACAGTATCATTACTGACAATGGTACCAATTTATCCAAGGGTTCTATGAAGGAGTTCTGTGAACGTGAGCACATCCGGCTTGACGTATCATCAGTAGCACACCCCCAGTCCAATGGATAGGCAGAACGAGCTAATCAAGAGATCTTACGAGGCATCAAACCCCGGCTTATGGTCCCATTACAGAGGACGCCAGGATGCTGGGTTGAAGAGCTACCATATGTGCTATGGAGTATCAATACTACGCCAAACCGGTCCACTGGATACACACCGTTCTTCATGGTCTATGGAGCAGAGGCAGTTCTCCCCAGCGATATCCGGCACGATTCGCCTCGTGTGGCAGCTTATGTTGAAGCGGACAACGAGACAGCACGGCAAGATGCTTTGGACTTATTGGACGAGGAGCGTGATATAGCAGCCGCCCGTTCGGCGATTTACCAGCAAGATCTTCGTCATTATCATAGTCGCCGGGTTAGAACCAGAACCTTTCAAGAAGGAGATTTAGTGCTTCGACTCATCCAAGACCAGACAGATATGCACAAGTTATCCCCACCTTGGGAGGGACCTTTCGTGGTCAGCAAAAATCTGCACAACGGGTCATACTATCTGATTGATATTCGAGAGCATCAAGACTCACGCACATCAGAGGAAGAGACCAACAGGCCATGGAACATAGCTCATCTTCGGCCTTACTACACTTGAGCCATTGGCTCTATCTATGTACATAGCATGACAGTGTATATATTATCTTGGATATAATAAAACCGGAGCCTCAGCTAAAGCGGGGTCTCTGTCTTTCTTATCATGCGTGGTTACATGGAGTACCTCTATTTTTAAAGCGGCCTCCGGTTTACCCCTTGACATTTGCTTTTTTATATCACTAGGGGCCTTGGTCGAGTCTGAACCAAAGCGACACGTTTTGATAGGCGACAGCCACCAGATCATTTGGGGACATGGTCAAGTCTGAACCAGTCACGCCTCTTGGTCGGCCTAAGGCCATCAAATCACTTGGGGGCATGGTCGAACCCAAACCATTGCCACGCCTCTTGATCTGGCATATATGCCACGAGTCATTTGGGGACCTGGCTGACTTGAATCATTGTCACACCTATTGGGGGCTTGATCCTGTCCGACCATGGTAATACCATCTGAACAGCTCAGTATAGCGTATGTTTGCAAATGGTTTTATCTTTGCTTTGGTTTCCATGTTATTTTCATGGTTTGTTTGATCTTTGTTTTGTTGGATTTCTTTTATGTCAACAAAACACCCTTTTTCCGGTTCAGCCGAAGGATTTGATTTCCCTTTAATCCGGAGACGTATGCCCGGTTTACCTTTTCCTGTTACCATCATCGAGTAACAAGGGGGCTTGCGTTGATCCAGCACGGTTTATATGGGAGTTGTTTTCTCCCCGCTTTATTGACGGTAATGGTTTATAAAAACCTCCGCTTCAAGCTTGGCTAAGCCAGCTTCATGCCCAGACATGGCAGGTATTTCGTATCACCTATTTGCTATATTACTGATATATATATCAAGATCATAAACCGGATGGCGGTATAACCGCCACCGAAGTTAAAAAATTTCTGATTGCAGGAAATACGAATCGAAGTTTTTCGAACAAAAAGCTTCAGTACTTATGCACGAAGGCATACTCAAGATAGAAGTATTAACTATCCTATTACAAGGCAACACGGTGCCCAAATAAGATCATTGTTCTTTTGGACAGATGCCAACGACAGATATTCAAACCGGCCTCCGGTTCAAGCCTGCTCCTCATCCTCCGCCGCTTCAGCTTCCTCGTCTCTACCCATTGGCTGAAAATCAACAGTGGTCCAGTCGATTCCCATTAAAGCTTGGAAAACAGCCTCTTCATGGATCAGGGAAGACGGTTCAATATCAGGAGCGTAAGTGTTCTTACGGATTGGAGGGATCAGATTTTCCGCTTCAAGAGTTGGGGCAGGCACTCGCTTGTTCTGGTCATTGTACTGTGCTTGATAATGCGTCAAGTCTGCCTCTTCAGCTAGCTGGCAAGCTAGAGGGCGCACTGCACGGTTTATCGCCCGTAAATCCTCTTCGTTAAAATCGGAGCCATTTTCCTTCACACTGGGATAGCCCTGAGCTGCTTCCACAGGATCAAAATCTGGTACCCATGCCTTGGCCCGGATCAAAGCGTTAATAGCTCCGGTTCGAGCAGCAGATTTTTTCACCTCCTCAGTCCGGGCCGGAAGCATGGACAACCTGTTCAGAGTATCCTGGAGTAAAGAAGGTGCCGGATTGTTATGAGAAGCTGTGGTGATGATCCGCTGGGCTCCGGTATATAGTTGTTCTACTAAAGTGTAGACAACCTTCAGTTTCCTCCGCACGTCGTTTCCTAAGTGCCCGATGCGTGTGCCTACAACAACAAAGAGACAGTTTCAAACCGGATTTATACTACAACAGGTTGAAATCATCACAGATGTTTAAAGGTGCTTACCAAAGATCGCCGCGGTCATGGAGTGTACTTGCCGCTTTACGGATGTAAGTTCATCTACCACCGGTTTAAGGGCAGCTTCAGCATTTTCTGCTCGTTTGATTAAAGTGGCTTTCTCAGTGGCCCAATCAGCCCGCTCTTTCTTGAAGCCTTCTTTCAGCTGTTCAGTGGTGTTCAAAGCACTGCTTAATTCTTTCTTGGCCTTGTCTGTTTCGGCCTGTTGGGTTTTCAGTGCCTCCTATAAATCGGCAATCCGGTCCTCCTTGATTTTCACCTCAGCCTGCATACAGACAGTATTTTCAACAACAGGTTCAAGAAATTGAAGTATCAACCACATAACAAAGTTATATGCCTGATACTTGGGGGCTAATGCACCTTCAATTTTTATGCATGTTACTAGGTTGCAAAGTCCCAAGCTCAATACAAGTATTCAACTTGGCACTTGGGGGCTAATGGCTATTTGATCTACGTCTGTTTCCAAGGACAGTTTTCTATTAAAGCCCCGGTTTAAGTATGCTAAGTTAAACCGGCCCTTGGGGGCTATACAGGTGGATTTCAAAAAGTGTTAAGGAACATATTCAAGTCCCGGTTTGATCAAGGTTACAAACCGGCCCTTGGGGGCTAGGAGGATTGATACAATGTCAGTAAGTAAAGAAGTGGGTTACCTCAAATTTATCCCTCATCATCTTGACCAGGCCAGCTTCACAGTCACGGCTAGTATAAAGCCGGTTTAAATAACCGGAATGAAGGTCTTGGGCACTCAGAGCAGCATATGTCTCCAGTTCAATATCCCATTTTCCTTTATTCAAAGCGGAAGAATCCTCTTTTACAGTATGCCTAGTTAAGGTGGCAGGATTCCCCGGTTCAAAGCGGCCCACACCAGTAATCACAACGTCATCATCTTTGGATTCGGCGGTTTGTGTGGGCGCGGCTGGTTTGTCAGCAGGACTGTGGGATTTCTCAATCCGGGCAGAGCTGATAGGCGGATCGGCAGAGACTAAAGTGTTAACAGGCCTCTCTTCGGGAATAGCATCGTATTGCAACAGAGGATCATTGGGAATATCTTCAGGGGCAAATTCTTCAAGATCTGGCGTTTTGTCATGATCTGGGGCTACATCTTCTTCAGCCGCTTTATCCAAGCGGGCCTTCTTGCTTGGTTTCGGTTTGGCCCTGAAAGAAAAACAAAGAGTCAGTGAAAAGCATAAGCCATTACACAATATACTGGAGGCGTATGTTCGGTTTAGCTTACCCAGCAACTATTTTCAATGGTGGTAGCTGCGTGGCTGACGATTCACCAGAAGATGAATGAGAAGTGACCTGATAATCGGAGTCGGATGGATTAAGAGGCTGACGGAAGAAACCCGCTTTAGGATTTAAATCAATAAAAAGGTCGGAGACCTCGGAGCGGCGTTTTCGAACCGGGCTGTTTGGCAAACCGGCAGAGGTAACTACCTAGCCACTGTGCCGGGTTGTGCGGCGAGCTTCATATTGCTGCGTCTTCATAAGAAAATTGGGATCCAAATAAGCAAGAGGATGAGAAAATTTAACTTTCCGGTTTGTTTGGCGAAATTTCGGCAAAGGCAAGTTTTCTGAATCGGAAGAGAGAATAGTTACCTCAGCGAATCCTGCATTGCTGGCTTCAGCGTTGTCCTGACAAGCATCATCATCAATAAGGCGTGTAAAAAGTAAGCCAAGTGAATCAAGTTCTACCTCAAGATCCGGGTTACCCACATCATCATCAATGGCTGGATCAGATGAAGCGGTAGTTTTTCTCTTGTGAGCTGGTTTCTTAATGACCTTGGTCTTGGGCCGGGTTGGCCGCCCTGCCTTCTCCGCTTTATCTTGTGAAAGTTTCTTGCTCCAAAACGGATTATCACCCTGGATCAGAAGCAATTAAATGTCAGACACATAAAGTAGTAACAGGTTTAATGATGGAGCAACTAAGATCTTACCGCTGGCGGTTTGTTGGTGGTGCAGTAAGGAGGCAGACCGGTCTGAGCACAGAGGTGTTCCGGTTCATTTAACATCTTCTTTACAGAATCTGTGACTTCATCATCAGAGAGTTGAATTTTGGTGGGTCGGAGTGGGTCGTCGACACTATCAGTATACTTGCACATCAAACTGGAGCGCCGGCTCAGAGGCAGTATGCTCCATGATATCCAGCAGCGTGCAAGGTCTATTCCCGTTAAACCGTTGGCCATAAAAGCTCGAAGCTCGGACAGTTGCGGAGCATATTTGCTTCTTTCCTTGGCGTTCAACCTTTGTGGAAAAGGGTGAGTGTTGCTCAGCCGCTCTGGACGGAAGCCAGGCAAGGGATTTTCATCCTCAAGAGAGGTATCTCTGCAATAAAACCAAGTCGCATTCCACTCCTTGGGGTGAGTATGGAGTTTGACGTGGGGATAGGTGATCTCCTTCCTCTTTTGAATAGCCATGCCACCCAATTCAGTATTGGGGCCGTCGGTGAATTCTGTGCGACGGTTTAAATGAAAGAGCTCTCTAAACAATTCAACAGAAGGTTCCTCTTGAAGATATACTTTAGATAGTACTTGAAAGTGGCATAAATTGGTGACGGAGTTGGGGCCAATATCCTGTGGACGGAGCTGAAAATTGGCTAATACATCCCGGTAAAATTTAGAACTGGGCGGTTTGAAGCCCCGGGCCAGGTGATCTGCGAAGACCACAACCTCTCCTTCCTGGGGTGTAGGAGGACATTCCTCTCCAGGAACCCTCCAGTGAGTCATATCTTTATCGTCTAAAGCGCCAATCGAGACTAGGTCATCCAGCTGTGATTCTGTGATGCGAGAAGGAACCCAATTGCATTCGTACACTTGTTTGGCCATGGTGAGATCTACAAGAAATAGTTGATCCGGTTCAAGAGCATGCTGGATAAGAGAAGGCGTTGATCTAAGATACGATAAACCGGAGGCAGTATCTATAAACTGGTTTTATGCAATGCGGTGTCATGAGGATTCTGGCGGTTCAACCAGGGGACTAATGATACATACCGGTTTAGCAATTTTTCTATGGTAAGTTAAACCGCCTGACCTAAGTATTGGAAGCAGTTGAAGCTATGGATAACTAAGTATGCAGAAACAAGTTTCGCAAGATCCTATTACAGGTGCGGATCAAACGCGAGCTCATAAAAAACAGAAAATATTTCGAGGAGTAAGGCGGAAATAGAAGTGACCTATGGAGCAGATATGTGCGGGAGATCTATGGGCTTAGATGAAAAACTACAGCGGATGCGTAGAGAACACTATTAGATACAGCACAAGTTCATGGATTCATTCAAGGTCGGAGAGCAGATATGAACGCGCGAAGAACGCAACATGAACAGGGAACCTTAAGAACAGATCTAGGTCAAAAAGAGGAGAAAGCTTACCAGGAATGGAGAAGACAAGGAAAGATGCCGCAATGCTCTGGTACGTTCAGGTCGATGCAGCGGCCCAGGACGAGGCAGAAGTCGACGACGGTGGCGGAGTTCCAAGACCAGCGGCGCGAGGAAGACGAAGAAGAAGGAGGCGAAGGGAAAGGAAAGAAATGACCCTTCGGTCCTATTTATAAAGCAACAGAGCTAGGTCAAGCGCGCGGATCCAGGAGCTGTTGTTTAAGAGGGCGTTATAAATGATAAATTTCAGGATGATGTCATGCCGGTTTACAACAACCAGAAATAATGACGACACGGCGGTTTACCAATTACTGGAAGATGTCCAAGATGCAAGATTTTGTGAAGGATTGACATGAACCAGTTCAAATCAATCTGGGGCCTAATGTTGGGGATATTACCACTAGGCGTAAACCGGCCTGCTTGGGCCGGGTAAACTTCAGTAGTGGTATAAGCAGATGAAGGCCCAAGGCCTGTAGTCGGTTTAGAATCTGTAGCCGTAAACCGGCCTGATGTATAACTTGTATTGTAAGTTAGGAATAGAGAGATACCAACCGGGATACGAGTATGAACCGGTTGGGACTCTATGAACCGACGGGCGTCACCCGTGTATATAAGGGGGCGACCCGGCGGCGGTTCAAGACAGACAACCACAACTCGAGCCTAGGCGAAGCTTGTTTGCTCCCTAGCCATCGAGACCACATCAATTCCATCACAACTAGACGTAGGCTTTTACCTTCATCGAAGGGGCCGAACTAGTATAAACTCTCGTGTCTTTGTGTCCGCTTTAACCCCTTCAAGTAAACTCGTAGCGATGGCTCCACGACTAAGTCCTTTCACTAGGACATCTGCCGTGACAAATCCACGACAGTGTCCGGACTTCGGTCGCGGTCACCTGGGAAGCCGGACTTAGTCCGGGGTAGTCCGCTGTAATGGCAACCAAAGCATTGTCTATGCTGAGCTGGTGAAACACCCCGTCGATCAGCTCCACCTTGATGTCCGGGTCCTCTTCGGAGGCCGGATCCAGGGATCTTTCTGGATCCTCGGGTTGCGGAGTAGGACTCACCATGTCCTCCACAGTCCGGCGTAGATCCTGCGCCGAAGACATAATGTAAGAAACTTAAACTTCGAAAGCATGGGTTGAGCCCTTCAAGGTGTTCACTTACCCATCCTCTAGGGTTGGTCATGGAAAACCCATTCAAAGGGTTCGTCCTAAGGAAGTCCTCCTTCTCCCCCTTGCACAGGCTGGACAGGATCTCCACCAGATCCTCGGTCGAATCCGGCCCTTTGCGGCCATGCCGGGTGGCATCGTCCTCCCGTTGAAATCCCACATGGGGTGGCCTCTGTATTGCAATGGCTGTACCCCCCGCTTGATGCATGTCGCCATGACTCCGATCAGGGTCAAGCCAGAATGGGCCATTAATCTTATTCGGCCCATCAAGTAATGGACGCTCTTGTCTTCCTCCAATCAGCGGCTCCGTGGGCGCCAGCTGAGGCGTTTCTTCAAGGAAGCAGCATTAAACTCCGAGAGGCCGATCCGGAATGGGTCCGGCAGCGGAGCGTCTCCTATATAAAACCACTCTGAGGGCCAGTCTTTGGACGCCTTCTTGGGAGTACCGGATAGGTATCCGGTCCCGGCAATGCGCCATATTTCGGCGCTGCCCACTTGATATATGGACCCCTCGTGAGAACGGGGTATGAGGCAAAACAGCCTCTTCCACAATGCAAAATGGGGCTCAATGCCCAGGAATAGCTCACAAAGAGCTACATAGCCCGCGATATGCAGGACAGAGGCGGGCGTGAGGTGGTGGAGCTGGAGTCCGTAGAACTCCAGGAGCCCGCGGAGGAACGGATGTATTGGGAATCCGAGTCCCCTTATCAGATAGGGGACGAAGCATACACGCTCCCCCTTATTGGGGCTTGGAGTGTCCTCCGCCTGCCTCCCACCTTGATAAGTAACCAGACCGGCCCGGACTGGGACCATGAAGGCCGGAGGGAGAAATCCCCCCATTTGGAGCTTCACTAGCTCGTTGTGCAAAACAGAGCACCTCCTCCAATTCCCCGACGGTGGGCTGGGAGCGCGCGAAGAAGAGCCACGTCGACGATCCATGATGGAATGGATTTTTAGGTCAAAGGCGCTTCGATGGAGTATTCGCGGGAGGAAGACGGTGTGGTTTGGATCTGGATTCTTGCCTCTTTTATAGGCGGACGACTCGCACAACTAGGGGGTGAAACGCAAAAGACACCCTGACTTTTCGCATTCGTGCGACGCGTGGAAGAGGGCCATTATTTGGCGTAGAAGCCGAGGAACACAGTATTCAAGATGAAGCCGGACACTGTTCGGCAGGTACATGGAATTTGAAGGGAGAACCCGCCTTGCAACACCGAAGACTGTAAACGCGCTGGACTTATCGTCATTGAAGCCTGGTTCGGGGGCTACTGAGGGAGTCCTGGACTAGGGGGTGTCCGGACGGCCGGACTATCATCATCCGCCGGACTCCAAGACTACGAAGATACAAGATTGAAGACTCCGTCCCGTGTCCGGATGGGACTTTCCTTGGCGTGGAAGGCAAGCTTGGCAATATGGATATGTAGATCTCCTACCATTGTAACCGACTCTGTGTAACCCTAGCCTCCTCCGGTGTCTATATAAACCGGAGGGCTTTAGTCCGTAGGACAACATACATTACAACAATCATACCATAGGCTAGCTTCTAGGGTTTAGCCTCCTTGATCTCGTGGTAGATCCACTCTTGTACTACCCATATCATCAATATTAATCAAGCAGGACGTAGGGTTTTACCTCCATCGAGAGGGCCTGAACCTGGGTAAAAACATCGTGTCCCTCGTCTCCAGTTACCATCCGCCTAGACGCACAGTTTGGGACCACCTACCCGAGATCCGCCGGTTTTGAAACCGACAGGGATCTTTTTGGAACAAACGCAATCCAGGAGACTTGGAGTGGACATCAAGAAGCAGCCGAGGCGGCCACAAGGGTGCAGGGCGCGCCCCCACCCTCGTGGCCCCTCATGGCTCCCCTGACCGACCTCCTCAGCCTATATATACTTGCATACCCTGAAAACATCCAGTAGCACCATGAAACCCTATTTCCACCGCCGCAACATTCTATACCCATGAGATCCCATCTTGGGGCCTTTTTCGGTGCTCCGCCGGAGGGGGAATCGATCATGGAGGGCCTCTACATCAACACCATAGCCTCTCCGATAATTTGTGAGTAGTTTACCACAGACCTTCGGGTCCATAGTTATTAGTTAGATGGCTTCTTCTCTCTCTTTGAATCTCAATACAAAGTTCTCCTTGATCTTCTTGGGGATCTATTCGATGTAACTCTTTTTGCGATGTGTTTGTCGAGATCCGATGAATTGTGGGTTTATGGTCAAATTTATCTATGAGAAATATTTGAATCTCCTCTGCATTCTTTTATGTATGATTGGTTATCTTTGCAAGTCTCTTCGAATTATCAGTTTGGTTTGGCTTACTAGATTAATCTTTCTTGCAATGGGAGAAGTGCTTAGCTTTGGGATCAATCTTGCGGTGTCCTTTCCCAGTGACAGCATGGGCAACAAGGCACGTATTGTATTGTTGCCATCAAGGATAAAAAGATGGGGTTTATATCATATTGCTTGAGTTTATCCCTCTACATCATGTCATCTTGCTTATTGTGTTACTCTGTTCTTATGAACTTAATACTCTAGATGCATGCTGGATAGCGGTCAATGTGTGGAGTAATAGTAGTAGATGCTGGCAGGAGTCGGTCTACTTGTCGCGGACGTGATGCCTATATACATGATCATGCCTAGATATTCTCATAACTATGCACTTTTCTATCAATTGCTCGACAGTAATTTGTTCACCCACCATAATACTTGTGCTATCTTGAGAGAAGCCACTAGTGAAACGTATGGCCCCCGGGTCTATCTTTTATCATATAAGTTTCCAATGTACTTTATTTTGCAATCTTTACTTTCCAATCTATATTACAAAAATACCAAAAATATTTATCTTATCTTATTATCTCTATCAGATCTCACTTTCGCAAGTGTCCCTAAAGGGATTGACAACCCCTTTATCGCGTTGGTTGTGAGGTTCTTGTTTGTTTGTGCAGGTACGAGGGACTTGCGTGGAGCCTCCTACTGGATTGATACCTTGGTTCTCAAAAACTGAGGGAAATACTTACGCTACTTTACTGCATCACCCTTTCCTCTTCAGGGGAAAACCAACGCAGTGCTCAAGAGGTAGCAAGAAGGATTTCTGGCGCCATTGCCGCTTCGCTCGAGTCAAGACATACCAAGTACCCATCACAAACTCTTACCCATTGCATTACATTATTTGCCATTTGCCTCTCGTTTTCCTCTCCCCCACTTCACCCTTGCCATTTTATTCCCCCTATCTTTCCCGTTCGCCTCTCTTTTTCGCTTGCCTCTTGTGTGCATGTGTGTTGGATTGCTTGTCACGATGGCTCAAGATAATACTAAATTGTTTGACTTTTTCAATACCAATAATAATTATTTCCTTAGCACTCCGATTGCTCCTCTTAATGATGCTAAATCTTGTTAAATCAATGCTGCTTTGTTGAATCTTGTTATGAAAGATCAATTCTCTGGCCTTCCTAGTGAAGATGCCGCCACTCATCTAGACAACTTTGTTGATTTGTGTGATATGCAAAAGAAGAAAGACATAGATAATGATATTGTTAAATTGAATTTATTTTCGTTTTCACTTAGAGATCATGCTAAAACTTGGTTTTCGTCTTTGCCTAAAAATAGTATTGATTCATGGAACTAGTGAAAGATGCTTTTATCTCTACGTATTTTCCTCCCGCTAAGATCATCTCTCTTAGAAACGTATTATGAATTTTAAGCAACTTTATCATGAACATGTTGCACAATCTTGGGAGAGGATGAAATTAATGATTCGTAATCGCCCTACTCATGGATTGAATTTCTGGATGATCATACAAAATTTTTATGCCGGATTGAATTTTGCTTCTAGAAATCTTTTAGATTCGGCCGTGGGAGGCACTTTTATGGAAATCACTTTAGGAGAATCTACTAAACTCCTAGATAATATTATGGTTAATTATTCTCAATGGCACACCAAAAGATCTACTAGTAAAAAAGTTCATGCGATAGAAGAGATTAATGTTTTGAGTGGAAAGATGGATGAACTTATGAAATTGTTTGCTAATAAGAGTGCTCCTATTGATCCTAATGATATGCCTTTGTCTACTTTGATTGAGAATAATAATGAAACTATGGGTGTGAATTTTGTTGTTAGGAATAATTTTGGTAACAATGCTTATAGAGGAAACTTTAATCCTAGGCCGTTTCCTAGTAATTCCTCTAATAATTATGGTAATTCCTACAACAACTCTTATGGAAATTTTAATAAGATGCCCTCTGATTTGAGATGAGTGTTAAAGAATTTATGAATTCTCAAAAGAATTTCAATGCTTTGCTTGAAGAAAAATTGCTTAAGATTGATGAATTGGCTAGGAACATGGATAGAATTTCTCTTGATGTTGATTCTTTGAAACTTAGATCTATTCCACCTAAGCATGATATCAATGAGTCTCTCAAAGCCATGATAATTTCCATTGATGAGTGCAAAGAAAGAACCGCTAGGATGCGTGCTAAGAAAGATTGCTTTGTAAGAGCGTGTTCTTCTAGTTTTCACGATAATAATAATGAAGATCTAAAAGTGATTTACGTGCCCCCTATTAAATCTTTATTTTGCAATATGAATCTTGATTATTATGGGACTGGAGATGAGTCAACTTTAGTTAAAAGGCGTCCCAATGAATCGGAGTTTTTAGATCTTGATGCTAAATTTGGTAAAAGTTTGATTGGAGAGGTCAAAACTTTACATAGCAATGAACCCACTGTTTTGGATTTCAAGGAATTTAATTATGATAATTGTTCTTTAGTAGATTGTATTTCCTTGTTGCAATCCGTGTTGAATTCTCCTCATGCTTATAGTCAAAATAAAGCTTTTACCAAACATATCGTTGATGCTTTGATGCAATCTTATGAGGAAAAACTTGAATTGGAAGTTTCTATCCCTAGAAAACTTTATGATGAGTGGGAACCTACTACTAAAATTAAAATTAAAGATCATGAATGCTATGCTTTGTGTGATTTGGGTGCTAGTGTTTCCACGATTCCAAAAACTTTGTGTGATGTGTTAGGTTTCCGTGATTTTGATGATTGCTCTTTAAACTTGCACCTTGCAGATTCCACTATTAAGAAACCTATGGGAAGGATTAATGATGTTCTTATTGTTGCAAATAGGAATTATGTGCCCGTAGATTTTATTGTTTTTGATATAGATTGCAATCTTTCATGTCCTATTATTCTTGGTAGACCTTTCCTTAGAACGATTGGTGCAATTATTGATATGAAGGAAGGAAATATTAGATTCCAATTTCCATTAAGGAAAGGCATGGAACACTTTCCTAGAAAGAAAATCAAATTACCTTATGAATCTATTATGAGAGCCACTTATGAATTGAATACCAAAGATGGCAATACTTAGATCTATTCTCGCTTTTATGCCTAGCTAGGGGCGTTAAACGATAGCGCTTGTTGGGAGGCAACCCAATTTTATTTTTGTTCCTTGATTTTTGTTCCTGTTTAGTAATAAATAATTCATCTTGCCTCTGTTTAGATGTGGTTTTATGTTTTAATTAGTGTTTGTGCCAAGTAGAACCTATAGGATCATCTTGGGTGAAAGTTAATTTGATCTTGCTGAAAAACAGAAACTTTTGCATGCACGAGAATAATTTTAATAAATCACAGAAACGTGCTTTTGAGTTGATTATTATTGAAGTAGATCAATAGACAAACTGCCTAGGACTTACTATTTTTTTAGGATTTTTAGAGTTCCATAAGTATTCGAAAGTTACAGATTGCTACAGACTATTCTGTTTTTGACAGATTCTGTTTTTCATGTGTTGTTTGCTTATTTTGATGAATCTATGGCTACTATCGGGGGGTATGAACCATAGATAAGTTGGAATACAGTAGGTTTAACACCAATATAAATAAAGAATGAGTTCATTAAAGTATCTTAAGTGGTGGTTTTTCTTTCTTGCACTAACAGAGCTCATGAGATTTTCTGTCGAGTTTTGTGTTGTGAAGTTTTCAAGTTTTGGGTAAAGATTTGATGGACTATGGAATAAGGAGTGGCAAGAGCCTAAGATTGGGGATGACCATGGCACCCCAAGATAATTCAAGGATAACCAAAAGCCTAAGCTTGGGGATGCCCCGGAAGGCATCCCCTCTTTTGTCTTCGTCTATCGGTAACTTTACTTGGAGCTATATTTTTATTCACCACATGATATGTGTTTTGCTTGGAGCGTATTGTATGATATGAGTCTTTGCTTTTTAGTTTACCACAATTATCCTTGCTGTACACACCTTTTGGGAGAGACACACATGATTCGGAATTTATTAGAATACTCTATGTGCTTCACTTATATCTTTTGAGCTAGACAATTTTGCTTTAGTGCTTCACTTATATCTTTTTAGAGCATGGTGGTGGTTTTATTTTGTAGAAATTATTGATCTCTCATGCTTCACTTATATTATTTTGAGAGTCTTTTAGAACAGCATGGTATTTGCTATGGTTATAAAATTGGTCCTAGAATGATGAGCATCCAAGTTGGGTATAATAAAAACTATCATAGAAAGTGCATTGGATGCTATGATCAATTTGATGCTTGATAATTGTTTTGAGATATAAAGGTGGTAATGTTAGAGTCATGCTAGTTGGGTAATTATGAAATTGAGAAATACTTGTGTTGAAGTTGGCAAGTCCCGTAGCATGCACGTAAGGTAAAAGTTGTGTGACAAATTTGTTCATGGGGTGCTCTTTTGATTGCCTTCCTTATGTGTGGAGGTTGGGATCACGCGATGGTTAAATCCTACCAACCCTTCCCCTAGGAGCATGCGTAGTAGTACTTTGCTTAGAGGGCTAATAAAACTTTTGCAATAAGTATATGAGTTCTTTATGACTAATGTGAGTCCATGGATTATACGCACTCTTACCCTTCCATCATTGCTAGCCTCTACGGTACCGTGCATTGCCCTTTCTCACCTTGAGAGTTGGTGCAAACTTCGCCCGTGCATCCAAACCCCGTGATATGATACGCTCTATCACACATAAACCTCCTTATATCTTCCTCAAAACAGCCACCATACCTACCTATTATGGCATTTCCATAGCCATTTCGAGATATATTGCCATGCAACTTTCCACCGTTCCATTTATTATGACATGTTTCATCATTGTCATATTGCTTTTGCATGATCATGTAGTTGACATCGTATTTGTGGCAAAGCCACCATGCATAATTTTTATACATGTCACTCTTGGTTCATTGCCCATTCCGGTACACCGCCGGAGGCATTCATATAGAGTCATACCTTGTTCTAGTATCGAGTTGTAATCAATGAGTTGTAAGTAAATAGAAGTGTGATGATCATCATTATTAGAGCATTGTCCCTTAAAAAGGAAAGACCAAAGAAAGAAAGGCCAAAAAAATAGAAAGGACAAATAAAAAAAGGCCCAAAAAAGGGGGTGACAATGTTACTATCCTTTTCCACACTTGTGCTTCAAAGTAGCACCATGATCTTTATGATAGAGAGTCTCTTATTTTATCACTTTCATATACTAGTGGGAATTTTTAATTATAGAACTTGGCTTGTATATTCCAACGACGGGCTTCCTCAAAATGCCCTAGGTCTTCGTGAGCAAGCAAGTTGGATGCACACCCACTTAGTTTCTTTTTTTGAGCTTTCATACATTTATAGCTCTAGTGCACCCGTTGCATGGCAATCCCTACTCCTCATGTTGACATCAATTGATGGGCATCTCCATAGCCCATTGATTAGCCTTGTCAATATGAGACTTTATCCTTTTTTGTCTTCTCCACAAAACCTCCATCATCATATTCTATTCCACCCATAGTGCTATATCCATGGCTTATGCTCATGTATTGCGTGAGAGTTAAAAAAGTTGAAGCGCGTTAAAAAGTATGAACCAATTGCTTGGCTAAAACCGGGGTTGTGCATGATGAGAGTATTTTGTGTGATGAAAATGAAACATAGCCTAACAATATGATTCTGTAGGGATAAGCTTTCTTTAGCCATGTTATTTTGAGAAGACATGATTGCTTTGTTAGTATGCTTGAAGTATTACTATTTTTATGTTAATATGAACTTTTATCTTGAAGCATTTGGATCTGAACATTCATGCCACAATAAAGAAAATTACATTGAGAAATATGCTAGGTAGCATTCCACATCAAAAAAATTGTATTTATCATTTACCTACTCGAGGACGAGCAGGAATTAAGCTTGGGGATGCTTGATACGTCTCCAACGTATCTATAACTTTTTATTGTTCCATGCTATTATATTACCTGTTTTAGATGTTTATCGGCTTTACTTTACACTTTTATATCATTTTTGGGACTAACCTACTAACCGGAGGCCCAGCCCGAATTGCTGTTTTTTTGCCTATTTCAGTGTTTCGAAGAAAAGGAATATCAAACAGAGTCCAAACGGAATGAAACCTTCGGGACCGATCTTTTTGGAACAACGCAATCCAGGAGACTTGGAGTGGACGTCAAGAAGTAGGCAAGGCAGCCACGAGGGTGCAGGGCGCGCCCCCCACACTCGTGGGCCCCTCGTGGCTCCCCTGACTGACCTCGTTCGCCTATATATACTTGCATACCCTGAAAACATCCAGTAGCACCACAAAACCCTATTTCCACCGCCGCAACCTTCTGTACCCGTGAGATCCCATCTTGGGGCCTTCTCCGGCGCTCCGACGGAGGGGGAATCGATCACGGAGGGCCTCTACATCAACACCATAGCCTCTCCGATAAGTTGTGAGTTGTTTACCAAGACCTTCGGGTCCATAGTTATTAGCTAGATGGCTTCTTCTCTCTCTTTGAATCTCAATACAAAGTTCTCCTTGATCTTCTTGGAGATCTATTCGATGTAACTCTTTTTGCGGTGTGTTTGTCGACATCCGATGAATTGTGGGTTTATGATCAAGTTTATCTATGAGAAATATTTGAATCTCCTCTGAATTCTTTTATGTATGATTGGTTATCTTTGCAAGTCTCTTCGAACTATTAGTTTGGTTTGGCCTATTAGATTGATCTTTCTTGCAATGGGAGAAGTGCTTAGCTTTGGGTTCAATCTTGCGGTGTCCTTTCCCAGTGACAGCAGGGGCAGCAAGGCACGTATTGTATTGTTCCCATCGAGGATAAAAAGATAGGGTTTATATCATATTGCTTGAGTTTATCCCTCTACATCATGTCATCTTGCTTAATGCGTTACTCTGTTCTTATGAACTTAATACTCTAGATGCATGCTGGATAGCAGACGATGTGTGGAGTAATTGTAGTATATGTAGGCAGGAGTCGGTCTACTTGTCGCCACGTGATGCCTATATACATGATCATGCCTAGATATTCTCATAACTATGCACTTTTCTATCAGTTGCTCGACAGTAATTTGTTCACCCACCGTAATACTTGTGCTATCTTGAGAGAAGCCACTAGTGAAACCTATGGCCCCCGGGTCTATCTTTTATCATATAAGTTTCCAATCTACTTTATTTTGCAATCTTTACTTTCCAATCTTTAACATAAAAACACCAAAAATATTTATCTTATCTTATTATCTCTATCAGATCTCACTCTCACAAGTGGCCGTGAAGGGATTGACAACCCCTTTATCGCGTTGGTTGCGAGGTTCTTGTTTGTTTGTGTAGGTACGAGGGACTTTCGTGGAGCCTCCTACTGGATTGATACCTTGGTTCTCAAAAACTGAGGGAAATACTTACGCTACTTTGCTGCATCACCCTTTCCTCTTCAAGGGAAAACTAACGCAGTGCTCAAGAGCTAGCAGACGGCAATTTAGGATTGGATGAGAGGGTCTGCGCGATGTGACTGGATCAAAATCAAAATCAATTTACCCTTCAATTAAGAAAGCGATCCCACATTAACTAGCTCACTTGTATTCTAGGTCATATTTGACCATGATTTTCACAAATAAAATATATGTTATACGTTGCAAAAATAATATAATTTGAAAGTACATTCAGATACGAACCAAACGATACAATTTTTGATGACATGCATTCTCATTTTGCTTGTCAAATACAATACATGGTCAAACTTTGACCCAAAATACGCAACAAGAAAATACTTCCAAGACCAGCGCCGCTCCTCTCCTCTTAAACCACCGCCGCTCCTCTCCTGTTCCAATCCAAATCCAACGCCGCTCCTATCCTATTCCATTTCAAAACCACCACCCCTCCTCCCATGTTACAATACAAAACCAGCGTCGCTCCTCTCCCGTTCTAATTCAAAACCAGCGCCGCTCCTCTCCTCTTCCATCCAAAAACCATCGTCGGCGAGTGAAGGTGCTGTGGAGAAGTAGATCGATGGAGGTGTACAACCGATACGTGAGGATCGCAGACGGCGACCCTGTGAAGCTAGCTAGGATGTTGGAGATACAGTCTTGGTTTGACAACAAGGACCAATTAGCTGCGACGGCAACATCCATAGCCAAATATGTGCAACAGAGCAAAAAGGCGGCGATACTCCCGTAGGGAGTCGCGCGGGAGTACATAGAGCTGATCCTCTCGGCCATGGAGAAAATAGATTCACCGAATCCGATCGTGAGGCAGCGATGGTGGGAGTATCGATCCAAGATGGAGCATCCACCGGGGATTGAAGGATCGAGCATCTACAGGGTGCCGTTTGTGAGGGTGTTGTGCCAGAGCGAGCTGGTGGAGCCTTCGTCGACCGAACCCAACTGCAAGAGGACAAAAATAGTTGGCCCTAACGTGGCTTCCCCGCCATCCTCTCCCTCACCATTCACCACGTCTCACGGGGTGGCTGTCTATCACTGAGGGATAGGAGGGGACTGCCCCCCAACCCAATAGTCGGGCAGGTTGTGAATTGTCAGGAGGAGCTTAGGGTTGTTAGTATTTGCAGGTTGTGAATTGTGTTTTGTGTTGTGTATTTTGAGAGCACTTTCAGATATCAATGTATTTTGAATTTCAGATTTACAGTATGGAGCATATGAAGTATTTTATGAATTCTAGAGATCTATTTTTAGCACTTAAAAATGTAGTTTCATTTAAAAGTGCAGACAATGTGATTCTCACAGAAGAAACTACAAGTTTCAGTTTCAGATAAGAAACTGCAAGTTTTAGAGGCAGAGCATTTATATTAACACACCCTTTTTGAACAGGGATAACATCATGTTGGAAGTTTTATTCATAGTCGAAAATGGAACTACCAGCTAGTTAACATCATGCTGATCAACATTCATGCATAGCACATCTTCATATGATGCACAGTCAAAAAGATATGCTATTTTCAAAATGCCCACACAATGCATGTCGAGTGTGTGAAAAACAGAGAAAACAAGGGACAAAGTTTTGGCAAGTGTTGGAGGTGGTGTGCGTAGATGACAATGAGGACCCACATGTCAATAATGGCAGAGGCAAAAAATCCTAAAAATCCCTCGAAGGAGATAATAAAGAACCAAAGCAGATGGTATCCTACTACAAGGGTGGTCTTAAGAATCCAGAAGAGGTTGCTCAGAAGAGATAGATGTATCCCAACCTCTATTGCTCTCGCGTAAAGACTTTTTTACGCGATATTTCCACTGGATCAGGTGGAATCGAACCCGGGCGGAACAATGGTGGGGTAGTGTCACTTGGCCACTGGGCTAGTTCAGTAGTTTCGCTAGAAATTAGGCACAACATCTATCATTATTGTAGCATGCCTTCCCCAGCTCCGGTTCATTCTCGTCCGGGGCGTGGACGTCATCCTCCGCCTTTGTGCGCTCGCTGCGGTGCCGCTGTCTGCCGTTGTGAATATGCTGAACAAACGAGAGGAATTTGCAGAGACTGTACGTGGAGAGGTGGACAGTCGTGATCCACCAGGTACATGGCCATACGCAAGCAAGTGCCTCGTTGAAAAAGTACTTTCTCCTAATGCTATACTGACGTTGGGGCCCACGGGTTTGTCAATATAGTTACATTTTTTTTTGAGGTGCTTCAATGTGGTTAATGAAGGAGATAAATTTACAACGAAGCCGAGGAGCTGACAGGTATCATTTATTATCAGTGGGCCAACAAGTATCAGCTGGGTTGTGGGCTGCCCCGTCTAGGCTTTCTTTTTTAACATGTGCAACCCATGACATGCCGGTTTGTATTTTCTTGAGGGCCGTCATGTATCGACCGGCCTATGGACCTCCCGTCCTAGGTTTTTTTTCTGAAACATCCGCAGCCCAACTTATGTATTTTCTTTGGAAAAACACAGAGGTCTATTCTATTTTTCTATATAAGAATAGGAATGCTAGGTCCAACTTATGTTTCCCTTCTAACTATATTACATATATTTATATTATTTTATATGTTATTATATATTGTTGTTATTGTCATCATATATTTAACAAATACTTACATATATAAGAAAAAATACTCGTGTCTTATTAACTTATAAAAATAACTTTTTAACAATAAAATCCTGGATTTTTTTACATTAAGGCAACGAAAATCCTGGTGATTGTGTACAAAAGCTTGCTAAGATTTAAGGACCAATGTAATAATAAAGCACTTATTATTTAAGTATTTTTATTACAAAATGCTCAGCCTCTATTTATTTTTTAATAACATTGTTACGCCCAAGCCAACATTATAATTAGAACCAGCCCAGCAAAATCATGTATTTCGAGAAAGTGCAAATGGGTTGTAATCTTTTAGGAAAAAATAAATGGGCCGCATGGACGCTACATGATTTGTTCAGCTAGCCCAGCAAATTCATGTATTTTGAGAAAGTGAAAATGGGTTGTAGTTTTTACAAAATGGGCCGTATGGACAGTACATTATTTGTTCACCCAGCCCAGCAAATGGACTGTAATTCCCAAAAAAGATCAAATGGATTGTAAATTCTGAAAAAATGGGTTGAATATGTGCCACATTTTTTGGAGGCTGAAATGTGGGTCAATAGGCCGAATCCAACACAAGTCATTGTCAACTTAGTCAACAAATGATTTTGACATTGATAGCCATTGGATTTACATCCAACGACCGACATCCATCTTCAATCTCTCGTCTTCTTCCTCCAGCGCCGCCGGGACCACCTGCTCCCACCTCCTACTGCTAGCAGCTCTACTTAGAATGCTTCACTATGAAGCGCTACCCCACCGCTGGCCAGGCCATCCCTCCACCTCTCCACACCTCCTGTTATTCTCCACCAACTGCCGAACCACGCCGCGCCGGAATTAGTTAACCCTCGTACACCTCTCGGTCTGCGACTCCACTCCCACGTCTTCCCATCTCTGGCTTGTTGTCGTTCAGGGCCTCGCCATTGTCCACCGTCTTGGATGTGCTCGGCACGGCATGGTCAACGTGGTCAACAAACAAGAGTCATCGGAAGAGGACTGTGCATGGAGAGGCTGACGATGGGGACACACCAGGTCCATGGACGCACGCATGCAATCGCCTCCTTATTACGCGAAAATAAATTTATTCCTTCCCCTGAAAGCTGGGACCCACCACGTATATCTTCGCATGGAAGGAAGTGCCTCCTTATTCCTGCCGCTGACAGCTGGGACCCACCAGCTACATCTTCGCACGCAAGGAAGTGTGTCCATATTACGAAAAAAATGATTCTTCCCCCTAATAGCTGGGACCCACCAGCTATTCTTCGCACGCAAGGAAGTGCCTTCTTATCCTCCCTGACAGCTGGGACCCACCCGATCGAACCGTACATAGGGTTGTTTGTCTGGTCATGAACGTGTACGTACATACTGGTCGATTGGTCTCTCTGCAGTGATGAACCATGGCCGAGTAAGGAGCGGCACATATCGTAGGATAGGCGCGGACATAGCATTTCATGCAGTCCCTTCTATATCGTGTCCATGTACGTACATCCACATTGCAAGAAAGTAAATACGGCTACTTACGTACATATGGGTAGGGTCTCAAACGCGTACAGCGACAGCATCCTATTCATCGGCAAACAACCGCCTGGGTCGGAACAGAGAAACTGATCGTGTTCATCGAGACGCAATGGAATGCGTCTTGTTCATCGGGAGTCAACCGGCTTGGACGGAACAGCCAAAACGAGGCCCAACGTACAGCAGAACGAAGGAAACGGCCATCTGTTCGACCGCCTACGGTCGAAACGGGATCATGTTCATCGAGAGGGATTTGGCGTACCGCAAAATGGAGGAAACAGACTTCTCTTCGACCTCCTACGGTCGAAACAGGGTGTTGTTGATCGGGAGGGGTGTGGGGTACCGCTAAACAAAGGAAACAGACTTCTCTTCGACCTCCTACAGTCGAAACGGGGTCTTTTTCATCGGGAGGGGTGTGGCGTACCGCAAAACGGGACTCCACGGGCTACTGTTCATCCACCATCTACTGCCTCACTCCAGCCTCCACGGGCTACTATTCATCCAATGTCGATCTCCTCTAGCCTCCACCTGCGACTGTTCATCCACGACATCTCCCTCCTGCCTCCACCAGCTACTGTTCATCGATGGGATCCTGTTCATCCAGCCTCCACCGGCTACTGTTCAACCAGTCCTCCACGGGGTCCTGTTCATCCACCCCCAACCAGCTCGATCGGGGTCCTGTTCATCCAGTGGCAATGGCCTCTACTACCACGGGGTCCTATTCATCCAACCCCCACCGAGAACTGTTCATCCAACCCCCAACAACGCTCATTGTTCATCAAGAGGCAGCAGGTTCGATCGGCTTCAGTTAGCAGCAGTAGCGAAGGAATCGCTCAGTTTAGTTAACAGCTAGGGATTGATCGCTCGGGTTTAGTAACATAGCCAGTGTAATCGCTTGGGTTCAGCAAGCAAACGCCTCACACGTGTTCAGTTAGAGCCCAACACCTCACACACACACGCGTACGTATATGAGAGAAAACGTGCAAACCTCTGTTCATCACTCTGCCCCGACCACCCATCGTAACTGGGAACTCCTCAATATTTTCCTCGCCCTCGCTTCTACCATGATTTTTTCCGTCATGGACGGCCCAAAGAATGTCATGCAGCTGCGTCTCCGGCCCGCCTAGGATGAAAAACCCATTTTTTGTCATAGAAGTAGGAGCCCATCATATCTATGATGATACCGGGTTTTGTCACAATTATCGTCATAAAAGTGTCATAAGCATGACAGAAAAAAAATCGTTCGGCCCAAAATGACATGGATGTGTCTTTTTTTTGTAGTGGAGTTTTTTTAGTCTTTAGGGCTAGAGCTACATTCACCACCTCATCACCTTAGGGTTTAGCTCATACAGATCTCAAGGTACATCTACTCTATAAACCATATCATCCATCAAATACAATCGACCAGGACATAGGCTTTTACCTCTTTGAGAGGGCCTGAACCTGGGTAAACACTGTGTTTGTCGTCCTTTGTTCCCCATCGATCCTAGATCCATAGCTCGGGACCCCCTACCCTGAGGTCTGCCGATTTTGACACCGACATTTGTGCTTTCATTGAGAGTTCCGCTGCAGGATCCCCAACGGATCGACGGCTCGCCTGATCATAGGAGAAGGCATCGGATCTGGGGACTTCTTCGTCCACGGACAACTCTTCGCGTTTGGCAGCATCTGTTGCATGCAGACCTGACTGGTCGTCTAGCTCAGGTTGACGCCTTCGCCCCTGGACATCAAATTTGCTTCGGTAGTCTGGAATATGTTGAGGACACTGTCGGTGTCAAAACCGGCGGATCTCGGGTAGGGGGTCACGAACTGTGTGTCTAAGGCTGATGGTAACATGAGGCGGGGGACATGATGTTTACCCAGGTTCGGGCCCTCTCTATGGAGGTAATACCCTACTTCCTTCTTGATTGATCTTGATGAATATGAGTATTACAAGAGTTGATCTACCACGAGACCGTAATGGCTAAAACCCTAGAAGTCTAGCCTATATGATTGTGATTGCCTCTACGGACTAAACCCTCCGGTTTAAATAGACACTGGAGGGGACTAGGGTTGTACAAAGTCAGTTACAGAGAAAGGAATCTTCATATCCGAGCGCCAAGCTTGCCTTCCACGCCAAGGAGAGTCCCATCCGGACACAGGAGAGAGTCTTCCATCTTGTATCTTCATAGCCCAACAGTCCGGCCCATGTTACATAGTCCAGCCGTCTGAGGACCCCCTAATACAGGACTCCCTCAGTAGCCCCTGAACCAGGCTTCAATGACGAGGTGTCTGGCGCGTGAATTGTCTTCGGCATTGCAAGGCGGGTTCCTTCTTCGAGTACTCCAAAATAGTTTTTAAACACAAGAATCGTGTCCAGCTCTGCAAAACAAATTCCACACACAACTGCAGAGAGTATAATATTTCACGAGTTCAATCCACTGACAATTTTTGTAGCGTGACCTCATGTCATCGCCCGGCCATTATTTCGAACCATTTTTTAGCCTGCCACTCCATGTTTCGAGATGCGGTTTTATTGGCACGTCTTGTCAAAGCAGAGATTGTGTCCCCTTATTGCCGGATTCTCATCAATACGGGCGTGGGTAACCCAACCATTCTGTTGGCAAGATTCCTTGGGAATAGACAGGTTTTAAGGCCTAGGAGGGGGCGTTTGATATTCATCGCCTTTATAAAGGGGCTAAGACCCGTCTCTTCTTTTTCACGCCAACTCTTTCCTCAACCTCTCACACCTCAAGTTCCAGCACCCTAGGTTCAAGTTAATCGCTTCACGCTTCCCAGTCATGTCCGGACCCAGCCCTCAAGGCTGGTGGGTGGCTTCCTTTGTCACAGAGGAGGATATCGCGAAGCTCCGGGAGGCAAGATAGCTGACCGCGGAAATCCCCCACAGGCTTCCTACTTAAGGGCAGGTTATTCCTTCTCCCAGATCCAGCGAGAGGGTCGTACTCATCTCCCACTTCCTTTGAGGGCTAGGGTTTGCTCTTCATCCCTTCGTTCGAGGGCTCATGTTCTATTACGGGCTAGATTTTCACGATCTAGCTCCGGACTCCTTTCTTCACATCTCGGCGTTTATTATCTTGTGAGAGGCCTTCCTCCGTATTCCCCCACACTTCGGCTTGTGGCTCAAGACCTTTAATGTGAAGCCGAAGGTACTCAACGGGAAACAGGCGGAGTGCGGTGGTGCTGCAGTGAGCAAACTCACCAAGACTCCTTGGCCAAAGGGCTCCTTCACAGAAACTTCCGACCTATGGCAGCAGGAGTGGTTTTACATTACTGAACCCCGTGGTACCAAGTGGGCAGCTACACCTGCGTTCTGATCTGGCCCTCCGCCACATCTTGCATCATGGATTAACAAGGGGCTGGACTGGGGATCCATTGATGAAGTGCGGATGCTGCAAAGCCGCATCCATAGCCTCATTGAAAAGGACACCGGTCTTATCAACGTAATCCAAGTAATGCTAGTTTGTCGGGTCCTACCGTGTCAACAACGGCCTCTCCACATGTGGGAGTTCAATCCGGAAGGACCACGAACCCTTCAACACTTCTCCGGCATGACACTCAGAGGAATGTGGAAATTATTCTTCGGGACAAGAAAATAGTGGCCGGATACTACAGAGGACATTGGCGTTGACTGCAACCATCCGGATACCTCGGTAAGCACTCGACTCCTGAACACAGCTTAGTTAAATTTCTCATAACAGAATACTGAGAAAACCATACTCGGCCAGGGCTGGATAAAGAAGGCCAAGAGAATTAGGTGTTCAACCCCTCTTCCCAAAGACTCAGCTGGTCCGGTGTTGACAAGGATGCTGGCTTCGGCACCATACCAAGTGCCGGTGGAGGAAGGCAAGGAGGAGAGCAAAAAGGCCCAAAGTGGCCCCCATTCTAGAGGTACACCAGACACCTCGTCCAGGGAGATTGGAACTCCCTCTTCTGAAGATGAAAGGGCAAGAGAAACTGACATCCCTTCTCCCCATGGGAAGAAGAGGACCACCTCCGAAGATCTGAAGATAAAGGCTTCTAAGCAAGGGAAGATATCCCTGTCAGGGGGTTCTGGTTCGGGAGGCGACGTCAACATGCAGTTCCTCCGCAAGGACAGGCCTTTAGCTCAATCGTAAGTGAACAGGGGTGTTTTAAACATATCTCGTCCTTTCCTGGTTGCAAGGGTAATATTTAAAATATATGTTTGCAGTCCGGCACGCAGCCATCCTCAACAGTCCTCATCCTCGGGGGATCTTCTTCCAGAGATGATGGAGAGCGAGATGCCTCCACCGATCTCCCCGTCCAATAGGGCAGATGACCCCGAGGTGTCATCCCGTAGGATCTCTCCCAATTAACAAGCGGTGCGAGGCATAATGAAGACTGGGCCCAAAGGTGACACTTGGGCCATCCAGGTTTCGGGGTGTGTGGCCCCTACGGGGAACAACAATGAAGGCCCCGGACTATCCAATTTACAGCCAGAGACGACTCTAAGGTCGAGTAAACATATTCCTTTGAAGGGAGTCTCTACCCCTTTAGCTGCTTCCAGGGATCCGGAGGTGCCGGATACATTGACGCACACATTGCAACATGCGCCCGTCTCAGAGGAACATTATACCTTGATGGGTACGGTAGTTGAGAGGGTTCTGTCCGTGAAAAGCGGATTGAATGAAGCTTTTACGGGCCTGCTAAGAGGCTTTGGTGTACGTACTGTAATATTTTCAATTGTGCTATAAACGCAAAATGCACATGTGTATAGATAGTAGCCCCTGAGACTCTGGTTGGCGTCCAAAGGGAGGCGATAAGAGGATCGAGAAAGATATGCCCAGGAAATAGTCTGACTAATTGGAACACAGGCTGTTACATCCCTAGCGACTGCCCAAGCTACAGAGGTTGCAGATCTAAAGCACAAACTTGATGTGGCGGACGATGACATCACACTTATTAACAGGCGGCTCGACGAGGCACAAGGTATGTTTTCGGGGCAGTCAGTATATGCAAGTACTATAATATAAGCATGATGTTGAGAATTGTATACTGAGATATACATAACTGCAGATAGTGTCGCCGTAGTTGAGACCCTTCGGGATGAGCTTTCCCAGGCCAAGGAGCAAGCCAGGATGAATAATGCGGCTGCCGAAAAGGCTGCTGCTGAATTAAAGGCCTAACAGGCTGCTCGGCGCCAGTGCGAGGAGAGAATATCTAATATGGCGCTTGAGCTAAAGGATGCCACTAGCCGATGCGAATTTCTCGAGAAAGAGAACAAAACCGGAGCGGCCAATCTTGACAAAGTCTTACAAGAGGCGAGGGAAGCACGGTCAGAGTCTAGAGCGGCTTGGGAGGAGATCCGACAAGCTGGGGAGATTGTGGCTGGTAAGCCATTCTTATTACAAACTAAATTCGGCGATCCGAAGTATGCCCCGCTTAATCAAATGTGGAGTTCTCTAGACGCATTTTTGGACTTGCCAAAGAGTGTCTCCTATGCGACGCAGTTTTTCCAAGCACAAGAAGGGCATGCAACGGAAAGGCTTTTCTGGTCGCAATTCAGCATGCCAAAGCGTCCACTGTTGCTGAGCGAACAGATGGCCTAGTGGGCCGCGCTCCACAAAATATCCGGATCTGCCATGAAGGACGTCGTGGTCCGGCTGTGGCCGACTGAGCCAATTCCGAATAGTTATTTCAGTTTGGTGCAGCGACTTGTTGAGGCAGTGTTGTGTATCGACGCTGTAAAGCGGCCAACGTGCATAGAAGGTGCACGGATGGCTTTTGCCCGCATCAAGACATACTGGGCGAATATGAAGGCCACTGATATTGCAGCGAAAAGTCCACCCGAGGGCAAGGACTATCACACGTCGGAGCATTATTTTGAGAATGTCCTAGAGGGTGCCCGCTTGATAGAGGGTCAGTGCTTGAAAGATATTCTGTTCGAATGAAATGTACCGAAATTGTAAAAACAATATTATGATATATTAGGGCTATGTTTTATACTTTTGCCTAAAAAGTTTGTGGTGCCTTCTGTGCGGCCATTTTCTGTATAATCTGAAAGTTTACCAGACGTCGGCTTCGGCCCCCTCGCGTATAACGCGGGGGTGTTCAGAAAAGCACTTGATCACTCTTGACCCAATGTCTTGGTCCATTAAGGAGGTGTTAGTGCGGTGAACCAGGCAATCGGACTATAGGGCTTTAACACTTTCACTTAGCCATGGGAGTTTGACGACGGGTCTATGATATAGCCGCTGGTATGTACGCGGTTGTCCGAATACAGTGCATTTACATACATGACGAGAAGAACGGTCCTTCGTGTAATAGGGAAGGAATCACGAAGATTCTGGTGAGTCATCGAGTGGTTGACCACAGCTCTCACCGCATCATGACAGTCAGTTTTTGGCTTTCTCTACTGAGGTGCTCATCCGGATGAACCAGGACACAATTGCAGTAGTTCTCCCTTTACTACCCTAGCCGATAGAGCAGAACGTAAGGTAGTAAGCATAGGATCCAGGCAACCCAACTATTGACCAAAGACATGATTCGAAGCTGATGCATATAAGGCCAAACTCGTGACGACGAACACTCCCTATAGGTGTTTGGACTTTTCAATGTATACCGGGCCGAATACAACCCCTGGTAATGGACCCTGGTATCAAGGCACGTGTGGCAATTTGACATGGGGAGAGAACGCAGGTGGTGAGAGAATAAAACTCCAAACACAATATGAACCAAGCTGCTTCTATAATATCCCTTTCTAGTACGGCGAGCCGTGTACTTATAGATAATGCCGATAACTTCCTTAGACATTTTACATGCCAAAAAGGTATAAAATAAAAAGAGATAAAAGGTTTAAACAGGGTCTAATCTAAAAAGAAACCTTAGTGCGGGGCACTGCTGCACGTCCGCGTCATTTTCTCCTTTGTGATGTGTCCTTGAAGGGGGAGTGTGATGGCCATCTGTAAAAATAGGAAAAAACTGGAGTGTGCCCCCAGTTTAATGATCCTTGAAAGATAACTTTAGAGTCCAAATAGGGTCGAGCCGAACTATGGACTATTTGTGTGCAGTGTGCCCCCAGTGCCGCCCAAGGAATTTTAAGGGTATACTTGTGTACATGAGGCATGTATGCTATCACCTTATGGGGCAGTCAATGGGGGCGTAACTGCTAAACGAGCTCAGGTTCATCTGAGCTGCCACACTGAGGCGTACGCCGGACACATTTGGTTGTGTCCGCGGTCTTAATGACCGATGAGTTGTTTGGCTTGAATAGACCGTTTTGGACTTCGGCTGCTAGGGCCGCAGTGTCCTCCTCCGTACGGAGAGAGCTCTCCATATTTCCATTGACCGTAATGACGCCACATGGTCCAGGCATTTTGAGATTTAAATAAGCATAATGCGGGACTACATTAAAGCGGGCGAAGGCCGTTCTTCTGAGTAGTCTATGATAGCCACTTCGGAACGGAGCTATGTTGAAGATTAGCTCTTTGCTTTGAAAATAATCGGGAGAGCCGAATACGACCTCCAATGTTAAAGAGCACGTGCAGCGGGCCTCTACGCCCGGTATAACACCTTTAAAGGTCGTGCTGCTTGACTTGATTCTTGACAGGTCTATCCCCATCTTGCGGACAGTGTCCAAATATGTCGGATTGAGACTGCCGCCGCTGTCCATAAGGACTCGAGTGAGATGGTATCCGTCGATTATTGGATCGAGCACTAGGGTAGCCAAAACCCCGTGACGGATACTTTTCGGATGATCCCTGCGATCAAAGGTGATCAGACAGGCCGACCATGGGTTAAATTTGGGGGCAACAGGTTCCACGGCATAGACATCTCGGAGTGCGCAATTGCGCTCCCTCTTTGGGATATGAGTGACATAGATCATGTCCACTATTTTGATCTCCAGTGAAAATTTCTTATGTCCCCCCGTGTTCGGCTGGCAAGATTCATCCTCGTATTCGCTCTGAGGTCCCTTCCCCTTGTGTTCGGTGGTGAGCTTGCCGGCCTGCTTGAAGACCCAACAACTGCGGTTGGTATGGTTTGCAGGTTAGCAGGGGTGCCATGGATCTGGCAGGGCCTATATAATATTTTGTCTAGGCTAGATGGACCATATTTGTTGCCTTTAAATGGCTTCTTCCGTTGACCGGGTCTGGGGCCACTAAATCCGGCGTTTACCGCTGTATCATCTGGGCTTCCAGCATTGTTTCGACGTTTGTTTTTGTTATGTCGTGGCTTTCCATTGTCACCCCTGACTTCGGATGTGCCAGGGTCGCTGGTGCTGCTGCATGCTAACCAGCTGTCCTCGCCCGTGCAAAAACGGCTCATGAGTGTAGTTAGGGCTGCCATTGTCCTTGGATTTTCCTGGCCAAGGTGTCTAGCTAGCCATTCGTCCTGGACAATGTGCTTGGAGGCCGCTAAGGCTTCGGCGTCCGGACAATCGATGATTTGGTTCTTCTTAGTGAGAAACCGATTCCAAAGCTTACACGCTGATTCCCTGGGTTGTTGGATTATGTGACTTAGATCGTCAGCATCCGGGGCCCGGACATAGGTCCCTTGAAAATTGGCCCGAAAAGCATCCTCAAGTTCTTCCCAACTTCCAATGGAGTTTTCTGGGAGGCTTTTCAGCCAGTGCCGAGCTGGTCCTTTCAGCTTGAGGGGTAAATATTTGATGGCGTGGAGATCATCTCTGTGAGCCATGTGGATGTGAAGAATAAAGTCTTCTATCTAGACTGCAAGATCCGTCGTTCCATCATATGCCTCGATATTTATGGGTTTAAACCCTTCTGGAAATTCGTGATCCAGCACCTCATCGGTGAAGCACAGGGGGTGTGCGCCACCCCTGTATTTGGCTACATCGTGGCGTGGGTCCGACGGTTGTAATGTTCGGTATCGGCTCCGAACTGGTATATGACCGATTTATTTGGCTTGATAACCATAGTCCCTGGATCCGTAGATGGATCTGTTCTTGCCAGCCTTTATGTTCAGGTCCTTACGTATATCGCGTTTCTGGCCCTGAGCCGCGGCCTCCCTTCCTTTACGGGGAGGGGGTGCGGGCTTGTGTACACCATTGCTAGCCACTCTGTCTCATCCACGAGGTGGTCGGTTCGGCTTGTCGGCGATATTGTTCTTCTGCGGTATGGGCGCAATAGCCTCGTCGTCGAATTCGGGCAGCAATTTACGCTTAGGATAGCCCTTTGTTTGGCGATTACAGCCATATTTTTCCTGAGCATCTAGCACTTCGTTCCATCTATCATTGAGTGTATCCTGTGCGGCTTTAAGCCGCTGCTTCTGCTTCTTCAGGCTCCTTGCGGTGGTGATAAGCCTTCGATGGAGGCGCTCTTATTCTAAGGGTTCTTCTGGGATGATGAATTCGCCGTCGCCCAGGCTGACCTCCTCTTCGAAGACAGGTTGATAATTGCTATCTTCGGCATCGCTGTGGTCAGACAACGACCCCGGACTGAGTTTGCCGTCCTCTCGCTCGTCCTACTCCATCACTAGATCTGCGGGGTCCTCGGCTTGGTCTGGATTATTACCGTCATCAGTGACAATGTTGTGATCTTTCCCTTTGCCATATCGAGATCGGCGCTTCTGACGCTGACGCTTGGGAGGTTCATCAACAGACTTATCGTTATCGCCATCGGCCTCCTTCTCTTTAAGTGTGTCCACCATATATACATCGTATAAGGAGGTGGCTGTCCAACGTCCTATAAGCGGTGGTTTTTGTGCCTGCTCCTCTCCGGTATCATCATGCATACCGACGATGTCTTTGGAGCTGTAATCGAGCATGTCGGTTAAGTCTTCGACAGTGGCTATAAAGTGGGTGGTGGGTGGGAAGCGGAATTCTCCGTCACCAGCTTCCAATTCAAGCCAGATATAGTTTGGCTGAGAGTCTCCTGATAAGGAGAGGGATTTTAATGAGTTTAGCACATCGCCTAAAGGTGAGTGCCGGAAGATGTCTGCGGAGCTGAACTCAACGATCAGCACCTGATCAGTTTCGATGGGCGCGGATACACACGGTTCGAAACCTCTAGCCGGAGACGAATCCCAGGTTCCGGTGACACAGGCCCCGCTCAAGGTTGGATCTGTGTGCGGCTATAATGCCGCTGAGTCTGCGGCTTCCGTGGTGGGGTTGAGTTTCCCGTCCTTGGACGGTGCAATCTGCTCTGGATCTAGGGTCGGAGCAGTTACAGGCGCTATCTCCTGATCACGGTTGTCGGTGTCAAAACCGGCGGATCTTGGGTAGGGGGTCCCGAACTGTGCGTCTAAGGCTAATGGTAACAGGAGGTAGGGGACATGATGTTTTACCCAGGTTCGGGCCCTCTCGATGGAGGTAATACCCTACTTCCTGCTTGATTGATCTTGATGATATGAGTATTACAAGAGTTGATCTACAGCGAGATCGTAGAGGCTAAACCCTAGAAGCTAGCCTATGATTCTGATTGTTGTTGTCCTATGGACTAAACCCTCCGGTTTATATAGACACCGGAGGAGGCTAGGGTTACACAGAGTCGGTTACAAAGAAGGAGATCTAACATCCGGATTGCCAAGCTTGTCTTCCACGCAAAGGAGAGTCCCATCCGGACACGGGACAAATTCGTGAGTCTTGTATCTTCATAGTCCAATAGTCCGTCCAGAGTATATAGTCCGGCTGTCCGGATACCCCCTTATCCAGGACTCCCTCAGTAGCCCCTGAACCAGGCTTCAATGACAATGAGTCCGGCGCGCGGATTGTCTTCGGCATTGCAAGGCGGGTTCCATCTCTGAACAGCGTACAGTGTCCGGCTTCCCATCAATGTTGTACTCCTCAGCTTTTGTGCTTCAATAATGGCCATCTCCACGTGTCGAGCGAATACAAGGAGCAGGAGAATTTTACCATTTGACACCCCGACCCTGCAGGCAAACCGTCTATTTGAAGAAACGGGGATCCTCAGATCCAAATCTCACCTTCTCCCCTCAGGCAAGCATTCAAAAGAGCGCATCTGGAAAAAAACCATTCCATCATGGCCGGTTGCCGCAGCTCCTCTTCTTGCTCCCTTAGCTCTAAGTCAGGTGATTGGGAAGAATGTTCTGTCCCCCACAGCCGTTTAGTAGAGTTGCAGACCCAAGGGTTTCTTCCACCGGCGTACATGGTCCCCGTCCGAGCCGGACTAGCCACCTACAATGGCGGGGCGCAAGCGGAGAGATCTCCTAACCCATCTCAGGAGGAGCGGGTATGCCTCATCCCATATTTGTTAAGAGGCGTCGGGTTTCCAATCCACCCATTCCTTCGCGGGCTCCTGGAGTTCTATGGCCTCCAGTTCCACAACTTTACCCCCGCCTCCGTGCTGCACATCGCAGGATACGTTGCCCTTTGTGAATTATTCCTGGGCTGCGAGGCTCACTTTGAGTTATGGAAGAAGTTATTCTGCCTCTGTAACATCCCAAAATTCTAAATTTTGGAATGTTATAATAAATAGATAGACTGGGTGGATTGTTTGTTTGATTGACTGAAAGTGAGTGAATTTGAAACTTTTTGAAAGTTAAATGAGAGGGAATAAAAGGACTTTCCCAAACTTTCATTTTTGCATTTTATGATCCCCGTTAATTCAAATACTTTTCACCACCAAAACCCTAGAGAGAAGATGACATGACTTCTTCCATTTATGAAAAGGGTGTTGAAAATATTAAATTCCACTTGGAAATATTTTCCAATTCGGAATATTATGCAACTCAATGATTTTCACGAGAGAAGATAAAATGACTTCTTCAAAACATATGAAATATGAGTTGGGAGTTTAAAAGAATTAAATTCAAGTTCTTTTGAATTTATTTTCAATTTGGAGTTATTTGAGTTTTATTCAAATTATTTTTCTCCAAAAATAAAATATATGGAAAATAGGGTAACATGATTCCCTACATCAGAAAATTGGAGAGAAATTAATTTGAAGTCATTTTGGTATTTCTAAAATTATTTTAGTTGGATTTTATTAGAGCAGGAGCACTGTTTGAATTATTAGAATTTGTGTGTATTTTATTTAATGCTATAAAAATGTCCATGTTGTAGAAAATCTTTTTTTGAAGATTTTGATATATAATATGCCTATATAATTTTCTATTTATTTTGTTTTTATTTGTCTAAGAAATTTTTTTTTAAAAAAAAACTCTTCTCTCCCGCCGACCGGGCCGGCCCGCCGAGCCAGCCCAGGCCCAAGATCCCGCCGCCGCCATCCTCCTCCCGTGCTCCACCCGGACTCGCCGGAGTCCGAGCGAGCCACGCCGCCGGCCGCCCCCTTCCCCAAGGAAGCCGCAGCCCCTGGCCCTTTAAAAGGCCGAGGCCCCGGGCCCTCTCCTCCTCGCCGCTCGCGCCGCCCCGCCTCGCCCGCATCTCGCGCCGCCGCCATAGATCGCCGCCCCGCCGCCCGCGCCTCTCGTTGCCGGCGCCGCCCTCGTCGCCGTCGACCGCCGCCGACGCCACCGCCGCACCCGCAGCCCGGCGCCGCCCCTCCCCGACCTCTTCACCGGCCTCGACGACCGCCGGAGCCGCCGCCCCGAGTCACCGGAGAACCTCCGCCGCCGTGGTAAATCCTAACCCGATCCACCGCCGGTTTTTAATAAAAAACCGCCTCCGACCGGTTCGACCCAGATCGGTTTTCTTCTTGAAAACCGTTTCGTTTTTATTTAGCGAATGTTTTCTGTGTAGGTAGATCTAGCGAACGTTTTCGTTCGTTAGCGTTCTGTAGCGAGCGTTCGCTTGATAGGTTTTTCTTTTTCTTTTTAATTTTCTGCCAGGGACTCGCTTGTGATGATTCTATTTACAGATTAGTCCCTAATCTTCAAACCCTCACTACTTTTTACTCGTTAGTCCAAATCCAACGAAACCAACGCCCACTTCTTCGTTATGATCTCCTCTATCCAGTAATCCAACTCAAACATGTTTTTGAAAGTTTAAAATTTTGATTTAGATCAGATTTGAATTTGAACTTCGTTGGATCATAACTTAAGTTCCGTAACTCCGTTTGAGTTGATTCTTTTTGCAAATCGAAGCTCTTGACCTTAACTTTCTAATAAGGCCAAATTCACATAATTTTGGTACTGTTAGAAATTGTTTTATGTTGCAAGAGTTATTTGTTTGGTTTTGATGATTTCCGAATTGATTTCTTCGTTCTTTAGATGTTTTTGAGTGATTGCTTATGTGTGGTTACCATTGCTTGCTTACGATAGATTGACCGGAGTGTGACGAGTAGATCTATCAAGAGTTTTGAGTGCGAATCATCTTCATCAACATTGCAGGCAAGTAACACTTGATCATACCTTTTCTACTACCCAGTTTTTATGCATTAGATCAATCCTCACACATTGCATGATTAGGATCTAATTAAATTGTGGGATGGGAAGTAGATGAGGTAGTACCTATTACCTGTTTTACTTATGAAACCTTTGGGAGTTACTTCTGCATTTGCTTATTATGCCATGCTATGCTAGTAGACGTGGATTGGGTGAGTGATATCCATGACAGATGTGAGTTTGTTAAATTAATGGTTTATCTAAGGTGGCAACTTAAATACACATCTGGGTGGATTGAGGCACCTGGGGTATCTAGTGATTGCCTGTTTTTTTGGAAATCCTGGGGGTACCGTGTGATTTTCCTATGGACCGCCACCCAGGCTCAAAGGGATCATAAGATAATTCATGCTAGTAACTTCCGTGTGCAGCCACAAGCCATTATGGGCTCTGGCATAGTTGACTAAGTTGTGCGAACTCTTATAGTGGTGGACTAGCAGATGTAGGGGATGTAGGTGTACCAGTCTACCCATCGTAAGGTGCTAGCGCTTCTGAAAGACTATGTCTTGGTCATCCGTTTCTCAAACACCATGTAGTGCGAGAAACCAAACGGAGGCGGTCGAGTCTTGTGGGGAAAAGTGCGCAAACCTCTGCAGAGTGTACAAACTAATCATGATTAGCCGTGTCCCCGGTTATGGACATCTTGAGTATCTAGTACTTGAATATCGAGTGAATCTCATCATGTTACTTCTAATTAATATTGTTGGGTTGTTAATGATTACTTTTTAATTGGGATTAAGGATGCTGTCAACCATTCTCAATGTTTAACAACCACCATGATAGTTAAATAAATTTATTCCTTTGCAGTAGGGAAAAATTGGCTTTACGCAAAACTGTAACCATAGAGCTTTCCACCAGCCATATATGCATGTAGTATAGCTTATTCTTTCATTACTCTCTATGTGTTACATTGCCAGCATATTCCATGTGCTGACCCATTTTCGGGCTGCAACTTTCATGTTGCAGACTTTTCAGACGATGAGTAAGTGATACGTTAGGGTTATGATTCCTATACTCAACTTTGCCGTTGGTGTTGATGGGAATCCACAACCTTGTTGCTTCCGCTATGTTTGGATTGAGGTAATAGTTTTTACGTTATTTTATACATGTGATTTACCTCTGTTATAAATCCTCGAGGACTATGTGTGTCAGCATACCGATCCAGGGATGACACGTAAGCACAGAGACTTGTCCGTCTGAGGTCGGGTAGCTACAGCCTCGTCCCTCGCAATAAGGGGGGGGCTATATATCAAGTGCGCGGAGCCGAAATATGGCGCGTCGCCTAGACCGGATACCTGTCCGGCACTCCAAAGAAGGCATCTGAAGACTGGCCCTCGGAGTGGTTTTATGTAGATGACATTCCCCTCCCGGACCCAATCCGAACGGGCCTCCCTGAGTTTAATAACGCTCCGCTGAAGAAACGCCGGAGTTGGCGCCCTCGGAGCCCCCAGGAGGAAGATACCACTTCCTGATGAGCAGGATAAAAACACTGGCCCAATCAGGACTGACAATGGTCGAGGTTATATCAATATGCATAATGCGGGGGGTGCAGCCACTTCAATATAGAGGGAAGCCCATGTGGCACTTCAACGGGGAAGACGATGCCACCCGCTGTGGTCGTAAAGTTCTGGACTCCGCCACTGCTCTAGCGAAAATACTGTCTGATTTGTATAAAGGAGTAGAAGAAGAATTTGTTCGTATCAAACCGCGGGATGGATTTTCCATGTACAACTCCCCAAGCTGGGTAAGCCGTTACTCTTTACCCAACTCTATCCATTCTGGCGCCCTTCATCACAATCATTTACCTTGATATTTCTAAGCAAGAACTGAGGAAGGCCGTGAAAGAGTTCAACAGCCCTCCTCCGCAGCCAGAGGATCCTGGTCGGGCCCTCGACCCCGGACTTGAAGAAGATCCAGATATATCTGTGGAGCTTGTCGACGGGACATTTTATCAAGCAAGCTGCGACGGCACCTTGGTGGCTATTATCGCTGATTATCCCGGACTGCTCCCTGCGTCGCGTGTAAGCAAAGCTGAAGCTTTAACTTCTGAAGAGGATTCCTTTCTTATACCATGCCTTATGCACAAATATCTTATTTTTATAGAGACGACCATCGGAATGCGGCGCTGAGCCCCTGGGGGCTCATCAGCAAAGGGCATCCGGGCCAAGCAGGCTCAAGAGGAAGGCGGTTAGGGTTGAAATGTCGTCACAGAGGTATAGTTAAAATCTGCTCTGTGATTATCGTGTTTGAAATGTAACAGCGTCCATCATGTCCTGGCAGAAAGAGTAGTCGTCGGACTATATCTGGAGATCCTACCGGTCACGCCTCCACCAGCCGGATTCCAGAACCGGCTTCAAGAGAGGAGGCCAATGCAGGGCTGATGCCGAATTATCCTCCGACAGAGGATGCAGATAGGCTCTCCGCCACCAATTTTGAAGTAGAGAGCGCCATGAATCACCGGCGCCGACGGGTCGTACTTTGTAATGGTATCTTTTCCGAAGAGGCATTCAATGCCTTCAATTCAGGAGACGCATACATCCGAGCTGCCCAAGATGGGCTCGCCCGAGCGACGAACCAGTGTGCAAAAGATATACGGGTAAGAGAATTTGATAAGCATGTATAGCAGTAGCCCCTAAGACTTGAAACAGTTGGAACAATTGATTTAAGGATCATTGTATGCACAGGTTCTTGTAGAGAAGAATACCCATTTGTCTCAAGAGCTAGAGGAGTGCAAGACCCAGCTGAGGGTCGCGGTTGCCAAACTAGAGGAATCCCAGAAGGCCTCCTCTGGTAACATTTGTCTCAATAGAGAAATTTTAAGGAATTATACCAGTTAGTAGTTGGCTTGCTTTATAAGTCTAACAGAAAATTCTGCAGACAATCATAGGGAGAATCCAGAGATTGTAAGAGATAGTGAGTCACATCTCCAAAGATAGCTAAAGGCTGGCGAGCGTGTGCTTACGCAGGTTAGGCAGGAGAAAAACAATCTCCAAGATGCCAACGTCTGGCTGGGCGTCGAATTAGCACATGTTCAAGCTCAGCTAGCGGACTCCGTGAAGGAGAACAGGAGGCTTCATCGCGGCATTTATGGTAAGTGCCTAAACGAACTGCAGTACAGTTCGGCGAGGAAGCATTTTAAAAGAGTTTATATCTGTAGGTATGCTGACGGGCCATCCTGAAGAGGAGATGCCCGGGTCCGCAGGCGATTTACTGCAAGATCTCTCACAGCTGCACGGACGAGCTCGGCAGGTGATGCAGGGTATTGCCCAGGCCTTGTGGCCATCCGCTTCCCTGCCAGGAGGCATGGGGGAGCTCGTGGATATGCTCCAAGGAGCACGGCGGCGCTTCCGATTATGGAAGGTATCAGCCTGCCGACAAGGTGCAAGGAAAGCCTGGGCCATGGTGAAGACGCGATACGCCAAGATTGACCCGAACCATATGGCCAAAGTCGGACCGGCGGGGCCAGATGGGCAAGAGATTCTCGTAAGGCTGGTGTATGACCAGGTAGCATTAGCTGCAAAGTATTCCCAACAGGATTGCAAGCTAGATAGCCTGTTGGATGGTATAGAGGAAGAATATAGCCAGTCCAAGTGACTATGTAATTCAATGGACATATGTAGTCCCTAGCCGGATTAAAAATCTTTTTTCATGGCGGACCTTTTCGCTTAAGCCCCCGGATCCGAGAGTCCGGGGTGTATCCGAATACCCGCTCAGTTATGTAAAACCGGGGTATGCATGGAAACCAGGCGTAGGGGTCATAAGTGCTTGAACAGACAAGTACCCAACTAGTTATGTTTTATTACATGGGTAGTAAGAAACATCTTCCAGGGAGAATAGTTCCGTTAGGGGTTCCTTTCCCTGGGTACGCATGCATCGATGTGCATGTCCGAACTGCGAACAGAAACGCAGGATACAAAACATCTAGGGATTCACGTTGTAATAAACGAAAGAAACATCTTTTGTTCACCGACCGAATATTCCCTTAAGAACGCTAGCTTTCGGCTTCACCAAGTCTGAGGTACACATCCGGCTGAACCGGCAGTAACAATTGCAGAGGTGCTCCCCTTATGCCCTAGCCGAATTAACGGGAACATAGGGCATAAACACAAGAGCCAGGCAACCCAGCATGGCCAAATCTTATGTCATATCGATGCATATAATGGTGAAGAAAAGGGCATATATGGAAAAAGGATGCATATGTGGTAGGCAGGAAGCCATAAAAATAATTATATTTAGCTTCCGTATAGGAAGCCCCCAGGTATGGTGAGCACACATAGTGCGGCCGAAGTGATCCGAGCATCCGCACTATATTTAATAATTTGTGTGAAGAAGGTAAAAAGGGCGAGAAAGGAAAAAGGGAGAACATAATTAAAAGAGCAGGGGTAAGGAGCCGAACACTGAGTTCAGCACCAGGCGTAGAATCTCCGGAGTCTGGCCGCGTTCCATGGGTTCGGCTCGAGTCTGTTATCGGATGCATTGCGCAGGCGATACGCTCCTCCGGTGAGAACTTTATCAATGATGAAGGGACCCTCCCACTTAGGTTTGAGCTTGTCCTTCTTCTTCTCCGGTAGGCATAGAACGAGTTCGCCAACGTTATAAGTTTTGACCCGCACTTCTCTGCTTTGATACCTAAGAGCCTGCTGCTGATAGAATACGGAACGGGCTTTTGCGACGTCGCGCTCCTACTCCAAGGCATCTAAGTTGTCCTCCAATCTAGCTTAGCTTCCTTCTCTTTATACATGCGCACGCGAGGTGATTCATGGATTATGTCGCAGCGCAGTACTGCTTCTGCACCGTACACCATAAAAATGGTGTATATCCGGTGGTGCGATTCGGCGTGGTCCGCAGCCCCCAGAGTACGGAGTCGAGCTCCTCGACCCAGTGCGTGTCCGATTCTTTCAAGGATCGCACTAGTCTGGGTTTGATGCCGCTCATGATGAGACCATTTGCACGTTCGACCTGGCCGTTTGTTTGGGGATGATAGACGGAGGCGTAATCGAGCATAATGCCCATGTTGCCGCACCAAGTTTTCACTTCGTCGTCTATGAAGTTTGAGCCATTGTCAGTGATGATGCTGTGGGGGACACCGTAACGGTGTACAACCCCTGATATGAAGTCTATCACTAGTCCGGATTCGGCCGTTTTAACTGGTTTGGCTTCTATCCATTTGGTGAACTTGTCCACCATGACCAATAAGTATTTTTTTCTTATGGCTTCCCCCTTTAAGAGGTCCGACCATATCCAGCCCCCACACCGCGAAGGGCCAAGTTATGGGGATTGTTTGGAGAGTGGTAGGGGGCATATGGCTCTGATTGGAGAAGAGCTGGCAACCGACGCAATGTTGCACAAGGTCCTGTGCATCTGCTCGGGCTGTCGGCCAATAAAAACCTGTACGGAAGGCTTTGCTGACAAGTGCTCGAGCCGCAGCGTGGTGCCCGCCAAGTCCGGCATGGATTTCAGCCAAGAGCTGCCGCCCTTCCTCTTCGGAGATGCATCTTTGGAGCACTCCGGTGGCACTTTTCTTATAGAGCTCCCCCTCATGGACTTTCTAAGCCTTGGAACGCCGCACAATACAACGTGCTTCATTTTGGTCCTCGGGGAGCTCTTGCCTATTTAGGTAGGCCAAGAAAGGCTCGGTCCACGGGGCGATTACAGTCATGATTTTGTGGTCCAGAGGTGTTATTTCGGTGGCGGAGCCCCCGATTACGTCAGATAGTTCGGAATCTGGGGTTGTATTCGGAGCCGGACTGGTGTTGCCGGACTCCCCTTCCCATACCACGGATGGCTTGAACAGCCTTTCCAAGAATATATTAGGTGGGACAGGGTCGCGTTTAGCGCCGATGTGGGCGAGGATATCCGCCGCTTGATTGTTTTCTCGGGCCACATGGTGGAATTCGAGTCCCTCGAACCGAGCTGACATTTTGAGGATGACATTACGGTAGGCCGCCATTTTCGGATCCTTGGCATCAAAATCTCCGTTTATTTGTGATATTGCGAGGTTTGAGTCCCCGCGCACTTCTAGGCATTGAATGCCCATAGAGACTGTCATCCGAAGACCATGCAATAGAGCCTCATATTCGGCTGCGTTGTTGGAGTCTATGTATAATACTTGGAGTACGTATTGGACCGTGTCTCTGGTGGGGGATGTCAGGACTACATCCTCTCCCAATCCGGCCAGCATTTTAGAGCCATCGAAGTGCATGATCCAATTGGAGTACACGCCATACTCTTTAGGGAGTTCGGCTTCTGTCCATTCGGCGACAAAGTCAGCCAATACTTGCGACTTAATGGCCCTCCGTGGTTTGTATGTAATGTCAAACGGAAGGAGCTCGAAAGCCCATTTAGCAATCTGTCATATGGCGTCGCTGTTGTTTATTATGTCGTTGAGTGGCACTTCGGAGGCCACCGTAATCGAACACTCTTGAAAGTAGTGTCGTAGCTTCCAGGATGCCATGAAGATCGCGTATGCTATCTTTTGATAGTGTGGGTATCAGGATTTGCATGGAGTGAGGACAGTGGACACATAATATACCGTCTTTTGGAGCGGGAACTTGTATCCGTCTGCTTCTCATTCGACGACGAGCACTGCGCTTACAACCAGATGTGTTGCAGCTGTGTATAATAGCATAGGTTCGCCAGTATTTGGCGCGGTCAGGACTAGATTGCTGGCCAATAGGGTCTTTATTTCATCCAGTCCGGCCGCAGCCGCATCCGTTCCCACGAAGTGTTTGGTGCATCGAAGAAGGCGGTAAAGAGGTAGTGCCTTTTCTCCTAATCGGTAGATAAAGCGGCTTAAGGCAGCCACATATCCAGTTAGTTTCTGTATATGCTTGAGGTCTGCTGGGATAGCCAACTGTGACAGAGCTCGAATTTTTGCCGGATTTGCTTCAATTCCTATATTGGAAACGATAAAGCCGAGCAACTTCCCGGAGGGTACGCCGAAAACACATTTTTCCGGGTTGAGCTTGATGTCGTATGTTCGGAGGTTGTCGAACGTGAGTCTCAAGTCATCTATTAAAGTTTTGACATGTCTTGTTTTTATGACCATGTTGTCCACGTATGCCTCCACTATTTTGCCGATTTGCTTCTCCAGGCATGTCTGAATCATACGTTGATAGGTTGCGCCGGCATTTTTGAGCCCGAAAGGCATAGTGTTGAAACAGAAGGGGCCATATGGCGTTATGAAGGCCATTGCGGCTTGGTCGGATTCCGCCATTTTTATTTGATGGTATCCGGAGTATGCATCGAGGAAACATAGTGAGTCGTGTCCTGCGGTGGCGTCGATGATTTGGTCAATGCGAGGGAGGGGGAAGGGATCCTTGGGGCAGGCCTTGTTGAGGTCTTTGAAATCGAAGCATAGGCGCCAGGATTTGTCCTTCTTTGGTACCATTACCACATTTGCCAGCCAATCTGGATGTTTTATATCTCTGATGAATCCGGCCTCAAGTAGCTTGGCTAGCTCTACTCCCATGGCTTGCCGTTTAGGCTCTGAGAAGCGCCTGAGAATCTGTTTGACTGGCTTGTATCCTTTCAGTATATTGAGGCTGTGTTCGGCCAGCCTGCATGGGATGCCCGGCATGTCTGAAGGATGCCAGGCGAAAATGTCCCAATTCTCGCGTAAGAAGTCTCGTAGTGCGGCGTCCATTGTGGGGCTCAACTGTGTCCCGATGGAAGCTGTCTTTGTGGGGTCCGTTGGATGGACCTAGAATTTGACTATCTCGTCCGCGGGCTTGAATGAGGTGGACTTGGGTCGTTTGTCGAGTATTGAGTCGTCTCAGTCCACTGTGGCGTGCAGCATTGTTAGTTCTTCGGCCGCTAGGGCTTCGGATAATGCTTCCAGGGCTAGTGCGGCAGTTTTATTTTCGGCGCGGAGTGAGACATCTGGATCACTAGCTAGAGTGATGATTCCATTGGGTCCGGGCATTTTGAGCTTCATGTACCCGTAATGGGGTATAGCTTGAAATCTCGTGAATGCGTCCCGCCCTAAAAGGGCGTGGTATCCGCTGCTGAATGGGGCCACTTGGAATGTGATTTCTTCGGACCTATAATTCTCTGACGTGCCGAACACCGCATCCAGTGTGATTTTTCCCGCACACTGTGCCTCCCGACTAGGGATGATTCCCCTGAAGGTCGTGCTGCTTTGCTCAATGCGGCTTTTATCAATTTCCATCTTGTTGAGGGTTTCTTCATAGATCAGGTTTAACCCGCTTCCGCCGTCCATGAGTACTTTAGTGGGCCGGAAGCCATCTATGATTGGGCTAAGGACCAAAGCGGCTGGTGCCCGGACTGTTTGCAATTGAGGTTCGTCACTGGCACTAAAGGTTATGGCAGTGTCGCTCCACGGATTTATTTTTGCCACGTGGCAGACTTCCGCGAAACTTCGATGAGCTCGCTTACGCCTATTATTTGAGGCGAAAGTCTCGAATACTGTCAGTACCGCATTGTTGTCTTCAGCAGGATGTTGTTCTGCTTTATGGTTTACAAGAAGATCCTCGCCGCTTTTTACTACCTGTCGGAGTATCCAACATGCTCTAAGGCTATGCGTTGGCGTGGTATCTGGCGTGCTGTGAATTTTGCATGGCCCATTGAGCCATTCTTCCAATACGGTTCCACGCCCTGGAGCGGGCTTTGGTTTTTTGGGAATTGGATCGGGTAACTTACGAGAGTTTGCCCTTTTAGTTCGGATAAAGGGTTTAGTGAGAGCCGGATTATCCCAGAAGTCTGTTTGGGTTTTCCGGGTGCTTTCCATCACGTAGTACTTCTGTACTATGGCTGCTAAGTCAGCAAAGTGTACTATGTCACGGTGACTTATGGCATTAAGGATCCCTTTGTTCGTGCAATTTTTGCAGAAAAGTGAGATTGCGTCTTTTTCGCGAGAGTCCTTGACCCTGTTTACCACAAGGAGGAATCTGGCCCAGTAGCGGTGTACTGTCTCTTGGGGATCTTGTCTGATATGGGAAAGACGGCATAAGTCTGGGTGGGTGGGCTTAGTTAAGTCCGAATTCTGACCTGATCTGACATCCAGGGGCAGAGGAGGTTCCGGTCTTGGCAGCTCCGACTCCGGGATGTTGCCCAATTTTTCTGGCCCGTTGCCCGATTCTAAGTTCGGGGTCTGGGTCACGTCCTCCCGCGAATGGGTATCCGGCTCAGAGATCTCGGTAATCCGGACATAGTTCGTCCTCAAAGTAGAGGGATAATCCATGTATGGCTCTTCCACTACCGCTATCTCATGGGTGACCGGTGGGGATTTAATATCCCTTTGGTTGGGTTTAAGCCCAATCCGATCATAGTCTGTTGTGACTCCCAGAGCGGCGATGCGATCCAAGATCTCATTGAGAGAGGAGAGCTCCATTGGATCCATCTGTTCGGCGAGTTCTGAACTGACGTGGAGGCTGTTTTCGATGACCCGAGAAGTCATCGTCGGTGTGACAGCCGATCGGGCGGTCATGATGAAGCCGCCTAGTTGGAGAGTTTGGCCTACCGCCAGGGCTCCCCCGGAGGTGATGTTGTTCTTGACAACGATATGAGCCATCAAGCCTTGTAGCGATGACAGAGAGGAACTCTCAATGAAAGCACCAATGTCGGTGTCAAAACCGGCGGATCTCGGGTAGGGGGTCCCGAACTGTGCGTCTAAGGCTAATGGTAACAGGAGGCAGGGGGCACGATGTTTTACCCAGGTTCGGGCCCTCTCAAGGGAAGTAATACCCTACTTCCTGCTTGATTGATCTTGATGATATGTGTATTACAAGAGTTGATCTACCACGTGATCATAGAGGCTAAACCCTAGAAGCTAGCCTATGATTCTGATTGTTGTTGTCCTATGGACTAAACCCTCCGGTTTATATAGACATTGGAGGAGGCTAGGGTTACACAGAGTCGGTTACAAAGAAGGAGATCTAACATCCGGATTGCCAAGCTTGTCTTCCACGCAAAGGAGAGTCCCATCTGGACACGGGACAAATACTTGAGTCTTGTATCTTCATAGTCCAACAGTCCGGCCAGAGTATATAGTCCGGCTGTCCGGATACCCCCTTATCGAGGACTCCCTCAACGGTCCAATGATAGATTTAGGTCATGTTCATCATGATGGCAGGGGGCGGACGTCATGGGCTCGAATCCGTCGAATATCAAGTCTCCGCAGATATCGGCCATGTAATTCAAGCTTCCAAACCTGACCTGATGGCCAGGGGTGTAGTTGTCGATCTGCTCCAGATGGCCAAGCGAGTTGGTCCGTAGTGCGAAGCCGCCGAATACGAAGATCTGTCCGGGGAGGAAAATCTCCCCCTGGACTGCATTGTTGTAGATGATTGATGGAGCCATCAAACCTTTTGGCGATGTCACAACGGAACTCTCAATGAAAGCACCAATGTCGCTGTCAAAACCGGCGGATCTCGGGTAGGTGGTCTCGAACTGTGTGTCTAAGGCTGATGGTAACAGGAGGCGAGGGACATGATGTTTACCCAGGTTCGGGCCCTCTCTATGGAGGTAATACCCTACTTCCTGCTTGATTGATCTTGATGAATATGAGTATTACAAGAGTTGATCTACCACGAGACTGTAATGGCTAAAACCCTAGAAAGTCTAGCCTATATGATTATGATTGTCTCTACGGACTAAACCCTCCAGTTTATATAGACACCGGAGGGGACTAAGGTTGTACAAAGTCGGTTACAGAGAAAGGAATCTTCATATCCGAGCGCCAAGCTTGCCTTCCACGCTAAGGAGAGTCCCATCCGGACACGGGAGAGAGTCTTCCGTCTTGTATCTTCATAGCCCAACAGTCCGGCCCATGCTACATAGTCCGGCCGTCCGAGGACCCCCTAATCCAGGACTCCCTCAGACACACGGGGCGATCTGTTTTTTACCGGATTCACCTTCCCCTTTGGCACCCTCGCCACGCCTGCTCCAGAGTTCCTCCCCGATTCGATCGGCAGATCGGCTGTGACAACTTCAAGCCAGGAGAGCTTCGCATCGAGCAGGGGGCAGACCCCGCCTCCGTCCAAACACGTCATGACCGCAGAGGACCTATCCTCGACCTTCGAGGTAGAACCAGGAGGTTGAGGCCAAGAGTCAATCTCGGCTGAACCTTCCTTTCACTACGCTTGCTTGGCCTTGAGCCCTTACGACAAAGCGGCAACCAACGGCCAGGGGTCACCCCCAGTCCAAAGTAGCTCGATCTCGAACCCCAATAGGGAAGCCACAAGCAAGGACCAAGGCCCGTCCTCGACCTCCAATGATGGCCCGGACCCCCTCAAGGATCTGGCTCCACACCCCAAGCTCAGCACGGCCAACGGAAATCAAGGACCATCCAAGGCACTAATCGCACCCCACACCGCTACAACAGAGTTCGGCCCAGAGCCCTTGTGCTCGGCGACCCTGCAATGGTAAACGAGGTGCTACACCGAATTCAGAAAATGACCATCCAGGAGGACCTGCCCTCCGCTTTCAGTCATCGACCCTTCGAGGCGTACAATAGGGAATTTTGCGTCCCACCCACAACCCATTTGGTAGCCACTATCGATGATTTAACTGATATGCTAGACTATAATTCGGAGAATGCCGAATACATGGACGAGGAGGACGTAGCCACGGCTAATGCCGAGGTCCCCCCCCCTGTCACGAGTCGCTAGTCGGCCACATCCACCTACTATATTTACATGGTGGGACACCCCAAAGGATGGACCCGGCACTCCTGATCAGGAGCGAGGCAAGCCCAGAGATGAGCTGCCCAAACGTCGAAAATAGCGCCGTCGATCAAAGCCACATCGAAGCCATGCAAGCAACATAGACTCCATGGAGAATGACACCGTAAATAGCACGGACGTCCTCGCAGGGGACGCAGCCAACGAGAAACATCAGAATGACCCCGCGGGGCAGGAGGACACGCTCAATCCAGAAAACCATGATGACTCCGTGGATAGCAACTACCTCCCACTCTCTAAAGAGGAGGCCAGCCTCAGGGATGATGATTTCATTGTCCCCGGAGATCCTCTAGAGCAGGAACGATTCAAGCAAAGATTTTTAGCCACCACCCTTAAAGAAACAAAAACACAAAATCAAGGCTGAAGACACCCTCAATGACCGATGGATTAAAGTCCTAGCTACTGAAGAAGGGTATGTCCACGAACAACCAACCAAAAGTTACCCCAAGCGAAGACTCCTGTCGCAGTTCAACAAGGAGGCCATAGAGCCCACACACCCAATATACACAAACGCAGAACAACCGGACCACCCCCCTAGAGACAGAGAAGCTGACAAGGCCGAACACCCAGCCACCCCACCTCGCCATCATGGCAAGGATCAAGTGTGGCCCACTTAAGAGTACGACCTACACCATGACCTAGACGCCCGAGGAGGCCGCACCAGGTCCATTTACGGACCCAGAGAAGACCCGCATGCTTATCAGGAAGGATACTATGATCGGCTAAACCAAAACGATAGAATCTGGGAGCAGCAGCAAATTTGGAGGGACGAAGACCGCGGACGTGACGTAGCCCGAGTGCGGGGCACCACACAACCCCTGTGTTTCACAGAGAGGGTAATGCAACACCAATTCCTAGAAGGCTTCAAGCCTGTGAATATCGAATCATATGACGGAACCACAGATCCAGCCGTATGGATAGAGGATTTCCTCCTCCATATTCACATGGCACGACGAGATGACCTCCACGCCATCAAATATTTGTCGCTAAAGCTCAAAGCTCCAGCTCGATACTGGTTGAACAGCCTTCTCGAAGACTCCATAGGCTGCTGGGAAGAGCTCGAGGACGCTTTCCGAGCAAACTTTCAGGGCACCTATCTCTGGCGGCCTCCGAATGCAGACGGCCTAAGTTGCATTACACAACACCCTGGAGAGTCTACCTGACAATTTTGGAACCGATTCCCGACCAAGAAAAAATAGATCGTTGACTGCCCGAATGTCGAAGCCTTGGCCGCCTTGAAGCATAGTGTCAAGGACGAATGGCTCATATGACAGCTCGGCCAGGACAAACCATGAACTATGACATGCCCTTACTTCCCTCATGACCTGCTTTTGCATAGGCGAAGACAGTGGGCTTGCCCGCAAAAACACCAACCCAGACACACCCGGTACCTCCGAGGTTTGGAACGAAAATGGAAAGCCCAGATGTAGCAAGAATAAACATCGCTACAATGATGGCGAGGGTGAGGATACGACAGTAAATGCCGGATTCTGAAATCAAAAGTCAGGACCCCGAAAGAAGGCCCCTAAAGGCAACAACAACGGCCCATCCAGACTAGATACAATTCTGGACAGACCGTGCCAGATCCACGGCACGTCAGAGAAGCCCGCCAACCACTCCAACTGAAACTGTTGGTGATCAAACAGGCCGGCAAACTCACAGTTGAAGATTCGGGCAAAAGCCCACGAAGTGAGGACGTTGATGAGCCACGCAGGCCAGCTAGTGGAGGCCAGAAACCCTTCCCTTTCGAGGTCAAGATGGTAAACATGATTTAGGCAACCCATATACCAAAGAAGGAGAGGAAGCGAGCACTACAGGACGTATACTCCGTCGAGCCAGTAGTGCTGAAGTTTAATCCATGGTCAGCCTGTTCGATAACGTTCGATCGTAGGGACCATCCGACCAGCATACGCCATGGAGGGTCTACAACCTTAGTGCTCGACCCTATCATCGATGGATTCCACCTCACTAGAGTCCTCGTGGACGGAGGTAGCAACCTCAATCTGACATATAAAGATACAGTGAGGAAAATGGGAATCGATCCGTCAAGGATCAAACCCAGTAATACCACCTTTAAGGGGGTCATTCCGGGAGTGGAGGCCCGCTGCACAGGCACCATAACGCTTGAAATAGTGTTTAGATCTTTGGATAACTTCTGAAGCAAGGACTTGATCTTCGACATTGCACCATTTCACAGTGGCTATCACGCCCTCCTCGGCCGAACAATGTTCGCCAAATTCAATGTCGTCCCACACTACGCGTACCACAAGTTGAAGATGCCTGGTCCCTCGGGCGTCATAACTATCAACGGCAATACAGAATGCTCACTTCGAACCGAAGAGCATACTGTGGCCCTAGGAGCCGAAGACCACACTGGCCCATATAGGCCCGGATGCCAACCCGTTATAAAGGCAGGCGACAATAGTAAATGGGTTCGAACCTGTTCCCCATCATGGGATCCCGCATGCGTTTGCCGCAAATAGGGATACGCTCCCCATGACACGCCCACTTTCTTCGCGCTCCACGTGCCTCGTCAGCACAACTTTGCACTCAAAATACCATGGGCAGCCGTGAGGCATACAATAACAAATCCAAAGTAAATGTTCAGCTAAACCCAAACTTCGGAAGTACCTCGTCTTTGGACGACCCAGGGACCAATTTCGGACACCCCTAAGCATAAAGCTTCATCGGCAGGGTCCTCACCCATCAAGATTTTATCAAAGGTCCCAACCCCCACCCATCTGAAGGCGCAGACGTGCAGCAGGGCATAGTGAAGGCTTCAACTCAGTCATCGAGGCCCTAAGTCAACCTTTACTCTGTAAATTTCCTTTTTCTCTTACAAGTACTGCCTTCGCAGTTTGAATTGTACGGTTAGACGTCCCGAGCCTACGGGAAATAATAAAAGTACCCTTTATGGTGTTCAGATATCTGCATTTTGCGATTTTTCTATTCTCTTTCCGATTCTCCCCTCGCTCTTCGAACAGCTTGGAATGAAAACACAATCGGTTGTATAACCTAGAGCTTGTTTTATCTATCAGCTCGGCACAGCAAGTCCGACACCGCTTACCGCTAAGTGTTCGGCGTCCCAGATATAGCAATATATGCATCAAGTTTTGAACCATGTCTTAGGTCAATAGTTGGGTTACCTGGCTTCTGTGCTTGCCCCTTATGTTCCGCATGTTCGGCTAAGAGGGCAAAGGGAGAACCCCTGCGATTGTACTTCTGGCTCGCCCGGTCAAGTACCTCCGTAGGAGAAAGCTGAAAACTAACCATCATGATAAGCGCAAACTGATCAGCGATCCGACGATGAGGTTTGACTCCAAAAATTGTTGGCGATTTCACCATGTAACACGAAGGGTTTGTCTTAGCACAAACCACATGATAAGAAAGGGTAAGCGTTTAGCCCTAAGTACATCACAATACACCTAGGGCTACTCCTTGGTCGCCACAGTCAAGCTCCTAAGGCTAAATGAAAACAGTAAAACCAAATAGTCTGATTGCCTAGTTTTGCTCACGCACTACCGCCTCCGGGTACCAAGACGTTGGCTAAGGGTAATAGTGTAGAGACGCAAAAAACCTCGCAACATTCACCTGGGGGCCGAAGCCGATGATTGGTAGCTTTCAGATTTAACATACGGCCGAATAGGAGTCAAAATTAAAATCAGGACAATATAAAACAAGTCAGGAGGGCGCATTATAAAGCACAAGGTCCAGGTGGTAAAAACTTAATACAATCACTCAAATATTACATCTTTCAAACACTGGCCCTCTATCGCCCGCGCGCATTTATCACCTGTGCAAAGTATTGCTCAGGGCGACGATGCTCCTTTCCCTTGGGCGGAGGACCAGGGGCCATTTCCACTGGGTTAATCTTTGGCCAATGTACCATGGTCTTTGTGAATGCAAGCCTCGCCCCCTCAAGGCACGCTGACTGCTTTCCGGCGTTAATCCGGAGCGGCGCCTCCTGCAGCTTCTGCACAAGCCCAAAGTAGGTGTCCGGAAGGGGCGCGGCAGGCCACAGACTGACACAGAGGTCCTTCAAGTCCAGCTCGAACATCCGATGCATCTCCATCAGCTGCTTCATTTGATCGCTGAGGAGGGGCGGATGCTCAAAATCCAGAAACTGTGACCAGAAGAGCCGCTGCATAGAGTCCTCCTCGTGTGTGGCATAGTGCCTCCCTACGGCCGCCACATTCTTCGGAAGTTCGGCGAAAACGCCTGCGGAGCGCCAGACCTGCGTCAGCAGGGCGAACCTGTTGCCTCTGAACACACTCTGCAGTAAGTATTTCTTACCATTGGCAATTTGTGTGGCTTGACGGAGCTCCTCCGGGACGCCTCGTGCGTTAGTCCTCGCCTCCTGGGGCTCCTTCTCCGCCTTGGATAGCTGGGAGGAGTGCTCCTCTCACCCCTTCTCACGGGCCTCCAGCTTCTCGGCGACATCCTAGAGCTCCACTTGGACTTCGTTCACCCGAGCCTCATGCTGCTCAGCAGCAAGCTCGGCCACCGCCTTCTCAGCGATCGTCTTCTTCTCGGCCTTGGCTTTCTTCAGGGCCTCCTTCAAGCCCTCGACCTTGGCGGCAACAGCTGCAAGATCATCAAGATAAAGGATTCGTAAATAGTCTGGCCCGTCAATATCCGGCAAATACACATCTTCTCATAGGGCTTACCTTGTGCCTCATCAAGCCGTTCATTGACAAGGTCAATCTCCTGATCGGAAAGCTTGAGCTTCCGATCCATCTCCCCTAACGCCATGGCATCAGCAGCCATGGCCATGGAAGATGCCTGCATCAGCAAAATAAATGTCGACATCATTAATAAGCCTACCGAATTTGATCCTCCACAAGTTTTATTCAAAGCCCTTGCAGAGTCTTGGGGGCTACTAGGTATACGGCCTACCCAAACTAACTACTACAACCGCATTATGAGTAACAAAGCATTACTTGACTTACCTCAAAGCCTGTCAAAAGGCCTTGGACAACGTCGTTCAGTCCAGATTGGACGGACCGAACACCCTGCATAACCGCACTCCTTGAGTGCGGTGCCCACCAATAATGGTGGAGTTGTCCACCAGCTCCTCCAGCATGTCTGGCCAGCCAGCTGCTGCCTGTGTCGAGGTGTTCAGCGCCGATGTCAGCCCCCCGAACCCTTCCCTGCTGGGAGGAGCCTGTGCCATCGAAGGCCTTGGGGGCTCGGGAGTGGTTGACGGATGTGGTCCGGATGGTCTGGACTCCATTCCCGCGTCAGCCAGGAGGGACGCTCCCGCCTGGTCTTCGGTGACCGAGGTGTTAACCTTGACCATTACGATGCGGCCTCCCCCTCTATGTTCGGAAGAGGAGGAGTCCTTCGGGACCGCACCTCCTCAGTCTCTTTGGGGATAAGAGGAGGTGCGGAGTGCACCATAGACCCGTTGTCTGCCAGTTCAGCGGGCGGAGATGTCCCCTCAAAAGTTTGCTCGATGGGGCGTTCATGTGGGGGACTGCAATTCGAAGGGGTTAACCTTCAGCTAAAATGAATTACTGAAAACAAGATAGCTAAAAATACCGACACCTTACCTGCTGGCAGGAGGATTGACCCTGGATCCCTTCTTCGGGAGCTCCTCGGACGCCTCAGACTCCTTATCAGAGCCCGAGCTATCGGACAGAACCAGCTTAGGTCGGCATCGTCTCTTCGGGGCCGGAGAAGGTTGGACCTCCTCAACGTCCTCAGACGCCAGCCCCTTCTTGTAATGCGAGGAGGCACTTTTCTCCTCGTCCTCATCCTCGCCCCCACCCTCTACGGGTAAGGCTACAACATCTCTGGACCGATCGCCCGGATAAACCCTACGACGGAGGCCCTCCCTGGCCTCTGGTACTTCTTTCTTATTGCCCTTCTTGGCAGGTGCCTTATAAGGCACTATGAATAATAGCTTTTCCAGCTGCTTTGAGCAGGGCTCTTCCGGCAGCAACGTCGGGCCATTTATTTTCTTGTCCTTGGCGAGCCAGCCCTGCAAAAATCCGCATAAAAGGTTAGACCGAATTAAACATGGTATGAATATCCGAACACTCCTCAAAGAAAAATGCCACTCAACTCCTTTGGGGGTTTCGCGGTGTCAAGGCCGATGTCCTTCCCCTCGAACGACCAATCCTTCTGGGGCTAGAATAATTGACCCCATATTTTGTCAGGGGTCATTCCGTAGAGGTGTAGCATGGTGGCCGGATCCTCGGGCTCGTGCTCCCACATAGGCTTGGCCCTCTCTTGGCAAGGGAGGAGCCGGCGGTGGAGCATGGCATGGACCACATCAACCAGCTTTGCACCGGTCTCTATTATGTTGTCCATGCGCTTCTACAAAGACTTCGTGTGGGCGACACACCCCCACTCCGGAGCCTTGGTGGTCCATGAGGCCAGCCAGGTAGGTGATGTCTACTACACGACTTGTTCTTGTAGACTTGTGTTGGGCCTCCAAGCGCAGAGTTCTTTAGGATAGTAGCAATTTTCCCTCAAGTGGATGTCCTAAGGTTTATCAATCCGTGGGAGGCGTAGGATGAAGATGGTCTCTCTCAAACAACCCTGCAACCAAATAATAAAAAGTCTCTTGTGTCCCCAACACACCAAATACAATGGTAATTTGTATAGGTGCACTAGTTCAACGAAGAGATGGTGATACAAGTGTAGTAATGATAGTAGATATTGATTTTGTAATAAGAACAATAAAAATAGCAAGGTAGCAATTGATAAAATGGAGCACAAACAGTATTGCAATGCTTGAAAATGAGGCCTAGGGTCCGTACTTTCGCTAGTGCAACCTCTCAACAATGCTAATCTAATTGGATCATATAACCATCCCTCAAAGTGCGATGAAGAATCACTCCAATGTTCCTATCTAGCGGAGAAATAATAATAAATTGTTTGTAGGGTATGAAACCACCTCAAAGCTATTCTTTCCGATTGATCTATCCAAGAGTTCGTACTAAAATAACACCAAAGCAAATTCAGATTCGTAATACTCAATCCAACACAAAGAACCACAAAGAGTGCCCCGAGTTTTCTACCGGAGAAATAAAGACAAGAATGTGCATCAACCCCTATGCATAGATTACCCCAATGTCACCTCGGGAATCCGCGAGTTGAGTGCCAAAACATATATCAAGTGAATCAATATAATACCCCATTGTTACCACGGGTATTCGTATGCAAGACATATATCAAGTGCTCTCAAATCCATAAAAGTATTCAATACGATAAAACAAAATCTCAAAGGGAAAACTCAATTCATCACAACAAGATAGAGAGGGGAAAACACCATATGATCCAAATATATTAACAAAGCCCGCGACACATCAAGATCGTGACATCTCAAGAACACTAGAGAGAGAGAGAGAGAGATTAAACACATAGCTACTGGTACAAACCCTCAGCCCCGAGGGTGGACTACTCCCTCCTCGTCATGGTGGCCGTCGGAATGATGAAGATGGCCACCGGTGATGATTACCCCCTCCGGCCGAGTGCCGGAACGGGGTCTAGATTAGTTTCTTGTGGGTACAGAGGCTTGCAGTGGTGGAACATCTGATCTAGGGTAACCCCGAGGGTTTTTGTAATATTTTAGAATTTATACGGCGAAGCGCGGTGCAGGAGGCCACCGAGGTGGACACAACCCACCTGGGCATGCCTTGGCCCCTAGGCGCACCCTGGTGGGTTGTGCTCTCCACGGAGCTCCCCTCTGGTACTTCTTTTTCCCCTGGTGTATTCTGGTCCAGAAAAAATCTCCAAAAAGTTTTGTTGCGTTTGAACTCCGTTTGGTATTGATTTTGTGCGAAGTAAAAAACAAGCAAAAAATGAAAAATAGCACTGGGCACTATGTCAATAGGTTAGTCCCAAAAAAATGACATAAAGTTGCTATAAAATGATTGTAAAACATCCAAGAATGATAATATAACAGCATGGAACAAGCAAAAATTATAGATACGTTGGAGACGTATCAACATCCCCAAGCTTAATTCCTACTCGTCCTCGAGTAGGTAAATGATAAAAACGTAATTTTTGATGTGGAATGTTGCCAAACATGTTCATCACATATTCTTTCCTTTATAGCATGGACAAATGGACTTTTATATGGTTCAAAGCAATAGTCTAGTTTTGACATGAGGACTTTAATACTCAAGCATATCAACAAGAAACCATGTCTTTCGAAATATCAACACTAAAGCAAGTTATCCCTAGCCCATTATGCTCAATCATTGATCCATTCATGGAACATACTCGCATATTAGCTACACATAATGCTCAAATACGATCATAGTGCTCCTTAGTTGGTGCTTTATAAGAGAAGATGGAGACTCAGGTAAAAAAAAATGCATAAAGTAAATAAAAAGGCCCTTCGTGGAGGGAAGTAGGGATTTGTAGAGGTGCCAGAGCTCAAAGCAAAAAAGATAGAGATAAAACATTTCGGGTTGCATGCTTTTCCTATCAACAAAAACGATCGAGTAGTTCCCAATACTTTTCATGCTAGATATATCATAGGCGGTTCCCAAACAGAAAATAAATTGTATTCCCTTTTCCACCATACTTTCACTTTCCATGGCTAACCGTATCCACGGGTGCCTTCCACACCAACACTTTCCAAGGAATTTATTATTTGACAACATAAAATAAATTCATTTTTTCATTTCGGGACTGGGCATCCCTAATACTGTTGCCTTGTTCTCGTGCAATGACAAGTGAGTAAACACTCATCTTGAGAACCACACATCGAGCATGGAAATATATTAGCCACCCCCAACCATTTCATGAGCAGTACGAGCACACAAAAGAGAAATGTATTTTGAAAATTAGAGATGGCACATACAAATTTGCTTAGAAACTTCCCTAAATCTTAAAAACTTCATCCCACAAAACTCAACAAGATTTCGTGAGATAAGTTAGTATAAACCAATGCAAAAACCTTATCATTCTCTACTGTATAAAATCACTAAAATCATTATTCAACATTGCATACTAAATGCCACTGCATATTTAATACTCCTATCCTCAAATAGAATAATTAAACAAGCAAACATGTGCAAACAATGCAAACATAACCGCAATCACCCAAAACAGTACAGTCTGTAAGGAACGTAAGAGTATGAAAACTTATTTAACTCCAAAAATTCTGAAAATTTAACACACTGCAGAAAATTTAGCAGAGCTTATTGTGCAAAAAGTTTCACCATTTTATCACATTCTGACTTTTATCGGGAATTTTTGCAATAGCGATAAACTTTCTGTTTTGAAACAGCAACATGTAGACTTGCAAAATAAGCATGGTAAAGGCTATCCTTGACATTTTTGTTGAAAAGAAAGACGAAAACATTATTCTAAATAACATAAAGCAAATTCTAACAAAATAAAATGACGCTCCAAGCAAAACACATATCATGTGACGAATGAAAACATAGCTCCAAGTAAGGTTACCGATAATGCTGGAGATGAAAGAGAGGATACCTTCCGGGGCATCCGCAATCCTAGTTGCTTGGATTTTCCTAGAATATTACCCTGGGGGTGACTTGGGCATCCCCAAGCTTAGGTTCTGGTCACTCCTTATTCTCCTCATATCGATATCTCACCCAAAACTTGAAAACTTCAATCACACAAAACTTAACAAAACTTCGTGAGATAGGTTAGTATGATAAAGCAAATCATTCACTTTGGTACTGTCAAAGACAAGATTCATAATTGTTCTCACACAATTACTACTATACCTTATAATTTCCACAATTTATATTGAGCAATATAAGCCATTGAAACTGGAAACAAGCAAACTATGCATTGAAAACAGAATCTGTCAAAAACAGAACAGTTTGTAATGATCTGGACAACAACCATACTTATGCTACTACCAAAATTCTGGAAAATTAGTGTCGGCGTTCTGGGAACGGGGGTCCCCAGACTTGCCTGCCTGCGGCCTGCGGCGTGGCTCAAGTGGGGGCCCAATGCAGCCCAGCTTCATCAACTCAAGCTCAAGACCCTCGCAAGGGGCCAGGCCTCACGGGGCGGACGACGGGAGCTTCCTCAGGAGCAGCCTCCTCAGGCGGGCTTGCGAGGAGGCGGAGAGATCAAGGCAGGGCACCTCCCGAGGGGCCCGTGACGCAAGCCATGATGATCGAAGGCCAGGCGGATGCCAGGCGGGCGCCGGCCTGCGCAGTGTCCTTGTTTCCCTTTCAGTGCTAAGGGGGCAAGCACAGGCCAAGGCATCGGGCAAAGGTTACCATTTCGGTGCAACAAGACCAAGACCAGCAGAACGGTAGGATGGAGGTCATCGTGGAGCCCAGGGCGGTGTCACCGTTAGAGCCTTTGGCAGCCGAAGACCAACTTTAGTCAGGATAAGTGTACTAGATATTCCCCTTCAAAATGGCCAATTGTTGGCGCCCTTCCCGCTCATTATTTGTGGAGAGGCCAAGGGCCTCGCTCTATAAATAGGACTAGCCACCACAAGGTAGAGGTATCTGGAGATCGACCAGAGAGAGAGAGAAGCGACTAAACTCACCCAAGCAGTTCATCGCACCAGCTCAAGAACAGCCCCTCGCGAGGCTGTTCTCCCTTTGTACAGTTCATCATCAGCCCCTGAGGCAATCCACCACACCACACACTGGAGTAGGATATTACACCACAATGGTGGCCTGAACCAGTATAAATCTCGTGCCCTCTCTGTGTTCATCTTTCTTGCCTAGATCTTTGTGAGACTTCGAGACCTGAGCTGGTAGGGGAGAGATCTTCGTGCGCACCCCAGTGTTCGAACCTCAAGGGTCTGCCGGAACCCGAAATCCGACATTTGGCGCGCCGGGTAGGGGGTGCGCCGGAATCTTTTCTTCCACTAGCCGCGTGTGATCTTCCGCCGTGACCATGGCTGACGCTCGCCGAGCTCACACCGAGCGTCGGGCTGCTCTCGCCACCCACGTCGCCCAGACGGCGCCCTTCGGTGGACGCCCCCGTCGTTCCCTGTCGCCTGCCGCCACCAGCCCGGCGGGGAACGGGCAGCGGTCCTCATCCATGCACCCTCCGGTGCAACGTGATGGCCACACCGCCAACCCGTCACCGACTCCACCCGGGTCGTCGTCTCGCGCCCTTCGCGCCCCCACGGAAGCGCCGCCCGCTCCAGCAATTGATGCCGATGCTGGGGCCAGGGGGCTCCGAGCCTTGGCCCCCGCCTTGCGGCAGGTGTAGTGGCCGCTCAAGTTCAAGCCCGAGATGCCGCCGCGCTACAACGGCGCGGCGGACCCGTTGGTTTTCCTACTGGCATACGAGGAGGCTGTCCTCAAGGCTGGGGGCGACGACAGGGTGATGGCCAACTGGTTTCCCATGGCCCTCACCGGCGTCCCGTGCATGTGGCTGCTCCACCTACCGACGGCTTCTGTGACCTCCTGGGAGGAGCTGCGCAGCCTCTTCCTCACCCGTTATGTTGCGCCAGCACCCCCGGTCATCACAGCTCTCCTGGGCGGCTCGCAGGCGCCGCCCGCGAGCCGCCACGTCAAGCCATTCACCCGCCAGATCGGTGTCGCCTCCAAGCGCCAGGGAGCTCCCCCAGGTTGGGTGGCGCCCGAGGCCGATCTGACCTTCAACTCGGACGATCACCCCTCCAACCCCGCCGGTTCGGGTGCGCTCCCGATGCTGTGCACCCCCACCATCTGCCAAGTGGCCATCACTAGGACCCTCATCGACGGCGGAGCTGGCCTCAACGTGCTCTCAGCGGAGGCCTTTAGCCTCCTCCACGTGCCACTCGAGCGGCTTCAACCCAGCAGGCCCTTCTCGGGTGTCGGAGCCGGTTCCACTGTCTCCTTAGGGCAAATCCGCCTCCTGGTGACCTTCGGCACCTACGACAACTTCCGCACAGAGCTGGTCGACTTCGACGTCGCCCCCATCGGCCTCCCCTACAACGCCATCCTTGGCTACCCGGCCTTGGCACGGTTCATGGCAGCAACTCACCTGGCTTACAACCTCATGAAGATGCCCGGGAGCAGCGGCGTCCTCACCGTGTCAGGAGACACAAGAGATGCGCTGCAGGCACTCAAGCTTGCCTTCAAGACAGCCACGGCGGCACAGCCCGCCAGCTCCGACACCCCTGAGCCCAAGGGGGCCACACCGGCCAAGAAGAAGCAGTTATTCACCCAAGACAAGGCGGAAACTAAGCAGGTGTCGGTCGACGAGGACGGGTCCACTAATGCGACCTTCACCATAGCGCCAACCTTGAACCCGAGCAGGAGGAGGCCTTGGTGCAGTTCCTGTGCGCGAACAAGAAGGTGTTCGTGTGGGAACCTGATCAGCTAGCAGGGGTCCCAAGGGGCGTGATTGAACATCACCTCAACGTGTGCCCCAACGTGCGCCCCGTGAAGCAGAAAGCAAGGCGGCAGTCCACTGAGAAGCAAGCTTTCATCGTCCAAGAGACCCGCAAGCTAGAGGCAGCAGGGGTTATTCGCGAGGTCCGCTACCCAGATTGGTTGGCTAACCCGGTTGTCGTGCCAAAGAAGGGAGGAAAGGAACGCATGTGTGTCGACTTCACCAACCTCAACAAGGCCTGCCCACAGGATCCATTTCCGCTTCCTCGCATCGACCAGATCTTTGACTCCACCGCTGAGTGTGACTTGTTATGCTTCTTGGATGCCTTCTCGGGCTATCACCAGATCAAGATGGTGGTAGAAGACGTGAAAAAATGGCTTTCCTGACCCCATGTGGAGTGTACTACTATACCTGCATGTCGTTTGGGCTGGGCAACGCAGGTGTGACCTTTCAGCGGCTGATGCACATCGCCTTGGGTCGGCAGCTCGGGAGGAATGCTGAGGCTTACATCGATGACATTGTGGTGAAGTCTCGAGAGGCAAAAACCTTAATACAGGACTTGGAGGAAACCTTCGCGAGCCTCAATGAGGTGGACCTATGGCTGAACCCGGAGAAGTGCGTGTTCGGAGTCCCCTCGTGCAAGCTCCTGGGTTTCCTCGTATATCACAGGGGCATCGAGGCCAACCCGGAGAAGGCCAAAGCAGTCGAGGACATGAGCCTGCCGAAGACCCTCAGAGAGATGCAGAAGCTCACCGGGCGTGTGACCGCACTAGGACGCTTCATCTCCAAGCTGGGGGAACGAGCACTGCCCTTCTTCAAGCTGATGAAGAAGGGCCCCTTTGAATGGACTGAAGAGGCCGACAAGGCGTTCCAGGATCTCAAGAGGTACTTAACTAGCCCTCCGGTAATGGTAGCTCCGCGTCCTCGAGAGCCCCTGTAGCTCTACCTTGCAGCCACCCCCTACTCCGCCAGCGCAGCCCTGGCGGCGGTTAGGGAGGAGCGTCGGACCAAGGCCGCAGCAACCGTCCGGGTCGAAGCAAAGCAGAGCCAAGAAGGCTTCACGGAGACCGCGACCGCAGCTGAAAAGGATCAGCCGCAGCAGGGGAGCACACCCAGAACAGAGGAGGCCTCTCCAAGCGATCAATCGCTGGGGGCTCCATTGTCTCAGGAGGCACCCCAACCTCTGGAGGATGCAAGCAGCGCCATCACTCTCAACCTCGTCGAGCACCCCGTGTACTTCGTCAGTATGGTGCTACGAGACGCAAGGGCGCAGTACCCCATGCCTCAAAAACTCCTCCCCGCGCTACTGGTGGCCTCACGCAAGCTGTGGCACTACTTCCAAGGCCATCCCATCAAGGTCGTCTCAGCATACCCCTTGGAAAGGGTACTCAGGAGCCCCAACTCAGCTGGGAGAGTCGCTGAGTGGAACATCGAGCTGCAAGTGTTTCAGCTAGAGTTTAGCACGACCAGAGTAATCAAGGGGGCTGCACTTGCGGACGTCGTGGCGGAATGGGCAGAGGCGCCCGGTCTCGAGGCTGGTGAGGATCGATCGCTTTCCCCGGGAAGCGAGGCACCGGATGGCTGGGTGATGTACTTCGACAGGGCGTTCTCCCGACACGGTGCGGGGGCTGGCGCGGTGCTCGTATCTCCCACTCAAGACAAGCTCTACTACGCCGTACAACTCTGTTTCCAGCACGGAGAAAAGGTCTCCAACAACATAGGAGAGTACGAAGGCCTGATAGCAGGCCTGAAAGCTGCAGTCGCCTTGGGGGTAAAGCGCCTCACCATCAAGGGCGATTCACAGCTCCTCGTCAACTTCTCCAACAAAGTATACGAGCCGAAGGATGAGCACATGGAAGCCTACCTCGTGGAGGTCCGCAGGATGGAGAAGCAGTTCTGGGGGCTGGAGTTGCAGCATGTGCCTCGCGGCACCAATCAAGAGGCTGATGACATCACCAAGAGGGAATCCAGGCAGCTGTCTCAGGAGCCTGGCGTCTTCGAGGAGCGACTCTTCAAGCCCTCGGTGGCGCTGTCACTGTCAAGCACGGCGCAACCTCGGGAAGAGCTCCCTCAGCCGCCTGCCTCAGGAGCCCCGGTCTGCGGCCCGGCCTCAGGGGCACGCTTGCTCCTGTCATTGGAGCCTCAGGAAGGATGCTGGATCGCAGAGCTCAGGAACTACCTAACACAGGGGACCTTGCCGGAGAAGGAGGAGGAAGCGGAGCGCGTGGCGCGGCAGGCCACGGCCTACTGCATCAAGGAAGGAGAACTCTACCGGAGGCGACCAAATGATGTGTCCCTACGTTGCATTTCCAGAGAGCAAGGGAAGGAGCTGCTGGCAGACATACACGATGGAGACTGTGGGCATCACTCATCATCACAGACCCTCGTTGGCAAGGCGTTCCGCAGCGGGTTCTATTGGCCCACGGCACTCAGTGACGCCATGGAGCTGGTGAAGGCTTGTGAGGCCTGCCAATTCCATGCCAAGCAGATCCATCAGCCGGCGGGGGGTCTGCAGACTATACCCCTTTCATGGCCGTTCGCAGTCTGGGGGCTGGACATCCTGGGCCCATTTCCTCAGGCGCCAGGGGGCTATCTCTATCTCTACGTCGCCATGGACAAGTTCACCAAGTGGGCTGAGGCGGAAGCTGTCTGCACCATCCCTGCAGGCTCCACGGTCAAGTTCATCAAGGGCCTCGTGAGCCGATTCATAGTGCCTAACCACATCATCACCGACAACGGTTCGCAATTCACCAGTAACCTCTTCAAAACAAACTGTGCTAACCTTGGAACACATGTATGCTACGCTTCGGTAGCGCACCCCCGGAGCAACGGTTAGGCCGAGCGAGCCAACGCAGAGGTCCTGAGGGGCCGCAAAACCAGGACCTTCAAGAAGAAGCTAGAGGCCTACGGCAGGGGCTGGTACGAGGAGCTCCAGTCTGTGTTGTGGTCTATCCGCACGACCGCGGCCAAACCAACTGGCGAGACTCCGTTCTTCCTCGTCTACGGAGCTGAGGCAGTCCTCCCTCATGAGGTCAGGCGTCGTTCCGCATGGGTCCTGGCGTTCGACGATGCGCGGCAGGATGCCATGCGGGGGACGGATCTCGTGCTGGGGGAGGAACGTCGTCAAGAGGCCGCACTGCGAGCGGCAAGGTATCAACAGGCGCTGCGGCGGTACCACTGCCGCAACATCCGCCCCAGGACTCTTGAGGTAGGGGACCTCGTGCTCAGGCGGGTCCTCTCCAGGGAAGGGTTGCACAAGCTCTCTCCCATGTGGGAGGGCCCGTTCAAGGTTGTTCATGTTTCCAGGCCCGGCTCCGCGCGCTTAGAGACCCAAGAGGGAGTACCCGTCCAGAACGCGTGGAACATTCAACATCTCCGGAGATTCTACCCCTAAGCGAGGCCCAGTGCCTGTGGAGAAGGCTCGGTGCCTGTGAAGAAGGCCAACGCCTGTGAAGCTACTGCATTTTGGAGAAGGCCTGGTGCCTGTGAAGAAGGCCAATGCCTGTGAAGTTACCATATTTTGGAGAAGGCCCGGTGCCTGTGAAGAAGGCCAACGCCTGTGAAGCTACCGTGTTTTGGGGAAGGCCCGGTGCCTGTGAAGAAGGCCAATGCATGTGAAGCTCGCCGCCTGTGACACTCTCACGTAATAATGAGTGGGGCTGTACACGCCCCGGAGTCTCCGGAGTGCCGCCCTCGAGCCTCGGGGGCTCCCACCCACGCCCAGTGGCAGCACTTAGCTCCGTGCTGGTGAGAAGACGTCGAAGACTAGATTAGGTGCCGAACACGGCTTTTTCATTTGATTTCTATAGTTGGCTTGCTCTTTCCTATTTGGAGTTTTATCGAAGTTGTCCTTGCCTCTGGCTCGGGCCCCCCTTTTCCCTTTTTGCTCACCTGCTTTGGTTTTCCTTCGCGCAAGTCTTGCGAGGGATGTGCGCGGGTGCCCTCACGAGCGTTTTCTGCCTCGGTCGCCTAAAGCTCTCCTATTCGGGTCCGCTGAGGGAGCACCACTCCCAGTCCTTGCCCCACGGGCATCGCGACACGAGCACGGGACCTGGGTCGGTCGCCCCCGCAACCGAACCAAAAGCTACCCCTCTTGACTAATCCCTGCAGTACATAAAGGGCACGGCAAGGCCTCGACCTCCGGAGGCAAAGACCGCTACAAGCCTCCGCGGGTTAAGTAACTCCCGAACACGGGTACACGGCACGGAAACGTAGCACGGGAATAGCAGAAACAGCACGATAATTAGCAATGACGGTTCAACATGCCCCGCGGGGCCCTACACTACTTCCTCTTTTTGCAGGAAAGGAAGAAAGGCAAAATATGCATAACTAGCTCGGCACCAACCACGACGAGGGCTCGTACTGCCTCCGGAGCTCGATCAGATTCCCTCTTCTCGCTTCATCAGGATGCGACGGTGGACCGGCCCGCTACCTTCCCCCAGGCGGGCGCGACGACGCGGGGGCTGGTCACGACCCCTGCTAGAGGAGCTGCTGCCCGAAGGAGAGTCGCCAAAGCTCGGCGAGCCCCAGGCCCTGCAACCCACGCGCCTTCTGTCATCGTCGCCCTGATCAACGTCGAGGTTGGGCGCCCTGCCACGGTCATCATCTTCGGGGCAGCACCCAGCACGTCGACCATCTTCCCTGAACACCCTCACGTAGAGGGTGGCGTCGCCGTCGAACCTGAAGTGCAGGGTGCACCGCCGGCCCAGGCCACGCGCGTGGGCAAAAGTTTGCCAGTCGTGGGTCAGGGCCAAACCCCCAGTGGCGGAAACCTCCAGCGAAGCCCAGGAGGCCCTGCTGTAGCAGCCGTCCGCCTGAAGCCAGAGGCCGCCCGGAGCGCCGGTCGGAAGCTCACCAATGAAGAAGCGAGGAAGCTGGAGCCAAGTGCTGGTCGGGTCCACCGACCACACGACGAACTCTGGCAGCACTTCCGCCGAGCGGAAGCGTGGTCTGGGGGGGTCGCGCAGCCACATCATGCCTCCCGTCGACGACCGGGCGCACGTCACCATGCAGGGAGCCACCTCCGCGACCGCAGGAAGCGACCACGGGGGACGCAGGGTGCTTGCGGGGCGGCCCCGACCGCGCTTGGTCGGAGGAGAGTCAGGCCCTTCCTGGCGAGCCTTTTCCTTCTCCGCGGCCGAGAACCTCTTCGGCGGAGCCATGGAGATAGCGAGCAGTCAGAGCAAAGAAGAGGAGGAATAGCAGAGGGAGACGAACTGGAGTCGCTTGCGCTGTTCCGCACTTATAGCCGGAGGAGGCCAACCGTCAGCCTCCACGATCGCAGGTAATCATGACCCGTCTTTGCATGCAGGGACTTGTCAAGTCGTGCGGTTGCCGAGGCGTCATGGGGAAGCGGAGACTCCCACGTCCAATCAACCGCCATGCGGCGCCCCAGGCTGCAGGCTGTTGGGGCCCGTGGTGCTTCGCACTTGCCCCTTCGCTTCTCTGCTAAGCCAAGTCCGGGCGCGCCTTGGGCCCGGGGGCTACTGTCGGCGTTCTGGGAACGGGGGTCCCCAGACTTGCCTGCCTGCAGCCTACGGCGTGGCTCAAGTGGGGGCCCAATGCAGCCCAACTTCATCAGCTCAAGCTCAAGACCCTCGCGAGGGGCCAAGCCTCGCGGGGCGGACGACAGGGAGCTTCCTCAGGAGCAGCCTCCTCAGGCGGGCTCGCGAAGAGGCGGAGAGATCAAGGTAGGGCACCTCCCGAGGGGCCCGTGACGCAAGCCATGACGATCAGAGGCCAGGCGGGTGCCAGGCGGGCACCAGCCTGCGCAGTGTCGTTGTTTCCCTTTCGGTGCTAAGGGGGCAAGCACAGGCCAAGGCATCAGGCAAAGGTTACCGTTTCGGTGCAACAAGACCAAGACCAGCAGAACGGCAGGATGGAGGTCATCGTGGAGCCCAGGGCGGCGTCACCGTCAGAGCCTTTGGCAGCCGAAGACCAATGTTAGTGTCAAAACCGGCGGATCTCGGGTGGGGGCCCCGAACTGTGCATCTAGGCGGATGGTAACAGGAGACAAGGGACACGATGTTTTTACCCAGGTTCGGGCCCTCTCGATGGAGGTAAAACCCTACTCCTGCTTGATTGATATTGATGATATGGGTAGTACAAGAGTGGATCTACCACGAGATCAAGGAGGCTAAACCCTAGAAGCTAGCCTATAGTATGATTGTTGTAATGGTTGTGTGTCCTACGGACTAAAACCCTCCGGTTTATATAGACACCGGAGAGGTCTAGGGTTACACAGAGTCGGTTACAATGGTAGGAGATCTACATATCCGTATCGCCAAGCTTGCCTTCCACGCCAAGGAAAGTCCCATCCGGACACAGGACGAAGTCTTCAATCTTGTATCTTCATAGTCTTGGAGTCCGGCCGATGATGATAGTCCGGCTATCCGGACACCCCCTAGTCCAGGACTCCCTCAACCAACTTTAGTCAGGATAAGTGTACTAGATGTTCCCCTTCAAAATGGCCAATTGTTGGCGCCCTTCCCGCTCATTATTTGGGGAGAGGCCTAGGGCCTCGCTCTATAAATAGGACTAGCCACCACAAGGTAGAGGTATCTGGAGATCGACCAGAGAGAGAGAGAAGCGACTGAACTCACCCAAGCAGTTCATCGCACCAGCTCAAGAACAGCCCCTCGCGAGGCTATTCTCCCTTTGTACTGTTCAACCTCAGCCCCTGAGGCAATCCACCAGACCACACACTGGAGTAGGGTATTACACCACAATGGTGGCCTGAACCAGTATAAATCTCGTGTCCTCTGTGAGTTCATCTTTCTTGCCTAGATCTTTGCGAGACTTCGAGACGTGAGCTGGTAGGGGAGAGATCTTCGTGCGTACCCCAGTGTTCGAACCTCAAGGGTCTGCCGGAACCCAAAATCCGACAATTAGGACAACCTGGGAAATTTGTATATAAACCTTGTGAAAAAAGAATCAGGATTTTTTCATGCTTCCGTAGAAAATGAAAATAAATTTTGTGGGCGCAAAAGTTTCTGTTTTTAGCAAGATCAAATCAACTATCACCATAGACCATCCCAAAGGCTTTACTTGGCACTTTATTGAAACAAAAGCTATAAAACATGATTAATACAGTATCCTAGTCATGTGAACACATAAAAATAGTAGGGGTAAATGTTGGGTTGTCTTCCAACAAGCGCTTTTCTTTAATGCCTTTTTAGCTAGGCGTGATGATTTCAATGATGTTCACATAAAGATAAATAATGGAAACGTAAAGAGAGAATCATGAATCATATGGAAATCACATTTAATTCTAACCCACTTCCTATGCATAGTTATTTTGTGAGCAAACAACTTACGGTAACAAGAATCAACTAGCATAGGAAGGCAAAAGAAGCATAACTTCAAAACTTTCAACACATAGAGAGGAAACTTGGTATTATTGAGATATGTAGAAGCACATGTTCCTCTACCATAGTAATTTTCAGTGGCATCATGAATGAATTCAACAATATAACCATCACATAAAGAATTCTTGTCGTGATCCACAAGCATAGAAATTTTATTACTCTCCACATAAGCAAATTTATTATCATGAATAGTAGTGGGAGCAAACTCAATAAAATAACTCTCATGGGATTGAAAATTAAAATCACGATGATATATTTCATGGTTATCATTATTATTTATAGCATACATGTCATCACCATAATCATCATAGATAGCAACTTTGTTGTCATAGTCAATTGCAGCCTCTTCCAAAATAGTGGATTCATCACTAAATAAAGTCATGACCTCTCCAAATCCACTTTCATCATTATAATCATCATAAATAGGAGGCATTCAATCATTATAACAAATTTGCACATCCAATCTCGGGGGACTAAAAATATCATCTTCATCAAACATAGCATCCCCAAGCTTATGGCTTTGCATATCATCAACATAATGGATATTCAAAGGATTTGTACTAACTACATTGCAATCATGCTCATCATTTATACCAAACATTTTATTGAATTATTCTTCTATCAATTGAGCACAATTTTCCTTTCCATCATTTTCATGAAATACATTATAAAGATGAATAATATGATGCAACCTCAATTCCATTTTCTGTAATTTTCTTTTATAAACCAAACTAGTGATAAAACAAGAAACTAAAAGATTCAATTGCAAGATCTAAAGATATACCTTCAAGCACTCACCTCCCCGGCAACGGCGCCAGAAAAGAGTTTGATGTCACTACACAACTTGTTCTTGTAGACTTGTGTTGGGCCTCCAAGCGCAGAGTTTTGTAGGACAATAGCAATTTTCCCTAAAGTGGATGACCTAAGGTTTATCAATCTATGGGAGGCGTATAATGAAGATGGTCTCTCTCCAACAACCCCCCAACCAAGTAATAAAAAGTCTCTTGTGTCCCCAACACACCAAATACAATGGTAATTTATATAGGTGCACTAATTGGGCGAAGAGATGGTGATACAAGTGTACTAATGATAGTAGATATTGATGTTTGTAATAAGGAACAATAAAAAACAGCAAGGTAGCAATTGACAAAACGTAGCACAAACGGTATTGCAATGCTTGAAAAATGAGGCCTAGGGTCCGTACTTTCACTAGTGCAATCTCTCAACAATGCTAATCTAATTGGATCATATAACCATCCCTCAAAGTGCGATGAAGAATCACTCCAAAGTTCCTATCTAGCGGAGAACATAAGAATAAATTGTTTATAGGGTACGAGACCACCTCAAAGCTATTCTTTCCAATTGATCTATCCAAGAGTTTGTACTAAAATAACACCAAAGCAAATTCAGATTCGTAATACTCAATCCAACACAAAGAACCACAAAGAGTGCCCCAAGATTTCTACCAGAGAAATAAAGACAAGAACGTGCATCAACCCCTATGCATAGATTACCCCAATGTCACCTCGGGAATCCGCGAGTTGAGTGCCAAAACATATATCAATTGAATCAATATAATACCCCATTGTCACCAAGGGTATTCGTATGCAAGACATATATCAAGTTCTCTCAAATCCATAAAAAGTATTCAATCCGATGAAACAAAATCTCAAAGGGAAAACCCAATTCATCACAACAAGATAGAGAGGGGAAAACACCATATGATCCAACTATATCAACAAAGCTCGCGATACATCAAGATCGTGACATCTCAAGAACACGAGAGAGAGAGAGAGAGAGAGAGATTAAACACATAGCTAGTGGTACAAACCCTCGGCACCGAGGGTGGACTACTTCCTCCTCGTCATGGTGGCCGCCGGGATGATGAAGATGGCCACCGATGATGATTTCCCCTCCGGCCGAGTGTCGGAACGGGGCCTAGATTAATTTCTTGTGGCTACAGAGGCTTGCGGCGGTGGAACTTCTGATCTAGGGTTGCCCTGAGGGTTTTTGGAATATTTTGGAATTTATAGGGCGAAGAGGCGGTGCCGGAGGCCATCGAGGTTGGCACAACCCACCTGGGCGTGCTTGGGCCCCCAGGCGCGCCCTAGTGGGTTGTTCTCTCCTCGGAGCTCCCCTCTGGTACTTCTTTGGCCCACCGGGTGTCTTATGGTCCAGAAAAATCTCCAAAAAGTTTCGCTGCGTTTGGACTCCGTTTGGTATTGATTTTCCGCGAAGTAAAAAACAAGCCAAAAAAACTGGCACTGGGCACTATGTAAATAAGTTAGTCAAAAAAAAAATGATATAAAGTTGCTATAAAATGATTGTAAAATATCCAAGAATGATAATTTAACAACATGGAACGAGGAAAAATATAGATACGTTGGAGACGTATCAGCATCCCCAAGCTTAATTCCAACTCGTCCTCAAGTAGGTAAATGACAAAAACAGAACTTTTGATGTGGAATGCTGCCTAACATGTTCATCACATATTCTTTCTTTATAGCATGGACAATAGGACCTTTATATGGTTTAAAGCAATAGTCTAGTTTTGACATGAGGACTTTAATACTCAAGCATATCAACAAGCAACCATGTCTTTCAAAATATCAACACTAAAGCAAGTTATCCCTAGTCCATTATGCTCAATCATTGATCCATTCATGGAACACACTCGCATATTAGCTACATCCAATGCTCAAGTACGATTGTAGTGCCCCTTAGTTGGTGCTTTATAAGAGAAGATGGAGACTCAAGTAAAAAAATAAAAATTGCATAAAGTAAATAGAAAGGCCCCTCACAGAGGGAAGTTGGGATTTATAGAGGTGCGAGAGCTCAAAGCAAAAAAATAGAGATAAAACATTTTGGGTGGCATGCTTTTCCTGTCAACGAAAACAATCGAGTAGTTCCCAATACTTTCCATGCTAGATATATCATAGGCGGTTCCCAAACAGAAAATAAAGTTTATTCCCTTTTCCACCATACTTTCACTTTCCATGGCTAACCGTATACACGGGTGCCTTCCATACCAACACTTTCCAAGGAATTTATTATTTGACAACATAAAGTAAATTCATTTTTTTTCATTTCGGGACTGGGCATCCCTAATACCTTTGCCTTACTTTCGTGCAACGACAAGTGAATAAACACTCATTTAGGACATTAAAATTGAGCCTAATCCCAGCCCCTCACGTCATTTGCATTTCTGGCCATCCATTTTCCTGATCTGGTCAGTTCTGGCTGTCAGATCTATTGTGTATAACAAAAATCATTAACCTGAGCCCAACTGTCCTAAGGGGCTGCTGCTCCAGAAATAAAAAACCGAGGCCTCTGGTAAACTGCGCCGCTTCAGTCAGCCCACATATATAACCACTGTGCTTCGGTCTTAAACTGGGCTGCTTCAGCCCACCGCCAAAAAAATTTTCGCCCGGGAATGAACAATGGGTGGGCGCTCGATACAGCCGAAGCGTCGTCTTCCAGGATCTAGTTGAGTGCGGTCTCTGCCATCGGATCCAACCGTTGCATGTTCTGCCATGGGTTGGCGGCCGAGCGGGTGGCCTTCCCGGCGATGCCACGAGGCGGTGCCCGGGCCAGCGGACTGTCCGCTGTCGATTCAACTCCGTTGATTCAGTAACTGAATCGCGGTTACAAGAGGCCAATAATGGCAATCGATGTGTTCAGCGGCGGTCAGTTACACTATCGATTCACACTCCTCTTTACTATCGCTTCCATATAATCTCCACTGTCTAGCTTCTCCTTCCTCATTCCCCTCCTCCCTATACGGTAGCCATGGTTGACACACAGGTCATTGATTCGTCTTTTTTCGTTTGCCAAGAGTTATAGATTATTTTATTCATGTTGTTATTTGTTGCATTGCAAGGCGAGGCACTGCTTTCACCTATAATGATTTCTTGCGTGAGGTTCATACGCTTAAACGCAACATCATCCAATTGCTCAAAGTGATAATTGTTACAGTATGAGATTATTTTCTCGGGTCCAAATACTCTTTCACAAAGTACAAAGTTGACTTGGAGAAACCATGTTATTTTCAGGTTTTCTATTCTAAATAAACAACATGAATATGGTATATATCAGAGTCTTCTATGAAGGTATTTCCTTTACACAGATCAATTCTTGGTTGTCCTATAATTTTCAAGTTCCCTCTGTATTTTGGCATGCCTCGCTTTCTTCGAATGCAAAGATGAAGGTAAGATATTTTTCTTAGTTCTCATTTGGTGCTAGTATTTTGATTGCTTGTAGGAAGTGATTTTCGAAATTGAATTATTCATCAGAACTGAAGTTTAAACCCAGCATCCAAAATGAGGGAAGAGAAAAACTATAGAGCAAAGCACGTGCCAATGATATTTATGTTGGCAAATGTGTGCAACATCATTTCCCCTTTGTTCATGTTCGATGTAATCCACACACCTAATATATGGTGTTGGAGCATGGTTCTGGTGAATTGATTCAGGAAACTGCAATGGTTGTCGAACCAGGTTAGTACGTACCCATTGCAATACCTCATCTTCCTACTTCAAGATCTCTCCGACATTTACTTAGTTAAATTTGATGCTATTGTTTATGTGTGGTTCACACCATGCTATTGCCGGGTGGCAACTCCGCTTGCTATCTGTCAGCAACCAAGCTATGTGGCCAGAGCATATAATGATTTCCTTTTGTTGGATCGATGAGTATATATTTGATGTTTGCACGCAAGCTCTCTTGTGTTTCAGTTTTATTACCTTGATTTGATTAGAAATATGTTAGTGTTCACGAACATCGTTTTTAACTTAATTCCATATTTCACTTACTTCACGTAAAGAAAAAGCCATGATTGTTCTGTTACTTGGAGTATTAATTTCGGAGATGATGTTTACATGTGGATCTTAGCTGGACAGCTTTGCTCTTGTTATTGGAGTAGTAGGATTATTGTTTTCGGATTCATCATGATAGAAATATTATGCTATCCTCGGAGTATTTTAATATGATGATGGTATGCTTTAGATTATTTGTTGGATATTGCTATGACTTGGATTACAGTTTGATAGTTGATATCGGAGTATCAGTGATTGATGGAGTCATGTACCTAGGGTAGGGTCATAGACCTGATCTAAGTACCCTACCCAAGGACACCCTTAGAAGAGATTACCTTCCAGTCGACCAGGAGGGCTCCACTCGACAGACTTGAAGGACTCGACCATGAAGACTCACTCGACCACCAGAAGGTCAAGAAGCACTCTGTACCGCAACGGTCTGTAATTAAGTAGGCTTTATGGTATTTAAGACACTTTATGTGGGGCGTTACCAGTAACGCCCAGACTTAATGTACTTTAAACCCCGCATTACTGAGGGCCGGAGGGGTCTGGCAGGCACTATATAAGCCACCCCCCGCCTCAGTGTAAAGGGTTCGCACCCCTGTAATTCATACACATATAATCCACTCGACCGCCTCCGGGCTCCGAGACGTAGGGCTGTTACTTCCTCTGAGAAGGGCCTGAACTCGTACATCTCTTGTGTTTACAAACTCTCCATAGCTAGGACCTTGCCTCTCCATACCTACCCCCCACTCTACTGTCAGACTTAGAACCACGGCAGTTGGCGCCCACCTTGGGGCAGGTGTCTTAGCGATTTTTTGGAGAAGTTGCGATTCTTCCGGGTACTTTCATCATGACTGTTGGTGGAGTTTTGGTCGAGGGTCGCGAGATCCGTCTCGGTGCCCTCACCTTCATCGCCGACGACTCCGCTTGGCTCCAAGAGGCTCCACTCGACGTTGATGCGCTCCCCGTCCGCGGTGCGACGCACTTTCGCGCATGTGTCCGCGGCGTTCTGCTGCGACAACCGTCGACTCCGTATCGGTCGACTCCCCTATCGGTCACCCTCCCGGTCTCCCACCAGCGCAAGCGCTCTGGTCGGTCGAGGCTCTAGCGGTGGGTGAGGCACGCGGTGGCTCGCCAGACGGCCACCGCCCAAGTTGCGGCAATCGAGCCCGAAGAATCCCTCTACGGCCTGTTCGGTCTATCGACTGGCTCCATAGAGACTGCATCCGAATGCGATAGCAGTGATCCGGCGGCGGAAGTCTTGATGGTCAACGGACCTCGCAGCCCTCCTGGCTTCGCCCATGAGGCGGAGTAGGCGGTGGAGGCGACCCCGCACAAGACCACGAAGAGTACCAACCCGAGTCACTCAATTCTCTGCAAAGGGAAGAGCTTCGCCGCAGGAACATGGATGCCCTACATACTCCCATCGCGGGAGAAACCCCCGAGGCTCGCGCCTTGGAGGAGGCACGTTTGGCCAACTTGGCTGAACGCGCTCGTTTGGAAAACCTTCAGCGAGCACTCGACGAGCGCGCGCGGCAACGAGTTCCCGACGCCAATCGACGTCAACTCTTCCTGCCGACTCAGGTATATCGAACCCCGATTCAGAATTTAGCAGCTGCAACCCGTATAGCAGAGTCCATCCAGCCCTCTCAGTCGGAAGCTGGCAGAGGCTTGATGCAGATCAGGGATTTGCTCCGGGCAGCAGGAGATCAGAATTCAGGCATGTCGTAGTCACGCAACAGAATTCACAGTCGATCCGTCGCTGCGAATACGGTTCAGTCGGCTCACAGTCCCAGATCGCCTCTGCGGCGTGAAGGACGCAGGAATCGGCGAGACCAGTACGGTGACCGACATGATCGTGATGATAGGCGTCGAGTGCCCACTCCTCCCCCGAGAGGTGGGTCATACGCTCCTCGGCAGCAGGACGACAGGCGTCAACTCAGTGTGGGGCGAAGAGCTCCAGTCGACCCCCGGGAACCAGGCTTCGATGCACGATCCATCATCGTGCAAGGCTTGGTCGACCGAAACAGAGCCCATCGGGGCAGCCCCGACAGAGATGCGCCCACAAGCAGTCGAGTGCATGTTTCTGGTCCAGAATGTTTCAGCAGGGCTATTAGAGCCGCGGTGATTCCCCCCAATTTCAGGTTGGCAACTGGAGTAAGCAAGTTCACTGGTGAGTCTAAGCCTGAAACCTGGCTTGAGGACTACCGAGTGGCAGTTCAGATTGGTGGTGGGAATGACGAGGTGGCCATGAAGCATTTGCCCCTCATGTTGGAAGGTTCTGCCAGAGCGTGGTTGAATCAGTTACCTCCTAGCAGCATTTATACTTGGGAAGATATGTCCCGAGTGTTTGTCAGAAAGTTTGAAGGAACTTGCAAGCGACCAGCTGGATTGACAGAGTTGCAAGTCTGTGTGCAGAAAACAAATGAGACTCTCAGAGAGTATATTCAGAGATGGATCACTTTGCATCATACCATGGAGAACGTGTCTGACCATCAGGCAGTCTGCGCCTTCAAGGATGGTGTCAAGAACAGAGAATTGAGTTTGAAGTTTGGTCGAACCGGAGACATGACCCTGAGTCGGATGATGGAGATTGCTACCAAGTACGCCAACGGCGAAGAATAAGACCGACTCCGAAGCGGCAAGTACAAGCCGAGTCAGTCAGAGAAGGGAAACACCAGTCGGAAACAGAAGCGGAAGGCCGAACCAGCAGCTCCTGGAGAGGCTCTGGCCGTGACTCAGGGAAAGTTCAAAGGGAAACCAAAGGGATCCTGGAACCCTAAGAAGGTGAAGGATAAAGAGGGAAACGACGTGATGGATATGCTGTGTCACATCCACACGAAGAAAGATGAAGAGGGTAATATCATTTACCCGAAGCATACCACTCGCCAGTGTCGACTCCTGATCCAGCAGTTCCAAGGAAAACAGTCCAAGGACAAGGAAAAGGAGTCGGACAAGGCCGAAGACAAGGAGGACAGTGAGGGAGGATATCCACATGTCAACTCCACTCTGATGATTTTCGCAGATGTGGAAAGCAAGAGCCGACTGAAGGTCATTAACCGCGAGGTGAACATGGTTGCCCCAGCGAAACCGAGCTATCTGAGATGGTCCCAAACGCCCATCACATTCGACCAGTCTGATCACCCGACTCATATTGCCACCCCTGGGAGGCAAGCTTTGGTGGTCGACCCAGTTGTCGAAGGCACTCGACTGACGAAGGTGTTGATGGACGGTGGTAGCGGGCTGAACTTGTTGTATGCAGACACACTGAAGGGAATGGGCATTCCGATGTCCCGACTGAGCACCAGTAGCATGAGCTTTCATGGAGTTATACCAAGAAAGAAAGCCGAGTCACTCGGCCAAATAGCTCTGGACGTGGTGTTTGGTGATTCAAAACATTTTCGCAAGGAAAAGCTGACGTTTGAGGTCGTGGATTTTCAGAGCGCGTACCACGCTATTTTGGGGAGACCAGCTTACGCACGATTCATGGCTCGACCATGTTACGTCTACCTCAAACTGAAGATGCCCGGCCCAAAAGGAGTGATCACTGTCACTGGTGATCGGAAAAAGGCAGAAGAGTGTTTCCAGAAAGGCTCAAAGATTGCCGATTCCCAGGTGACAGCGGTCGAGTTTGAAGAATATAAGCAAAACGCAGATCCGAGTGATTTGTTGCGAGCCAAGAAACCCGCCACAGAATCTGCATTTCAGTCGTCCGGTGAGACGAAGCCTGTCCACATTCACCCGACCGACCCCAATGCAGCCCCGACCCACATCTCCACAACACTCGACCCGAAATAGGAAGAAGCGCTCATCCAGTTCCTCCGTGAGAACTGGGACATTTTTGCATGTAAGCCAGCTGACATGCCGGGTGTTCCCAGGGGACTGGCTGAGCATCGTCTTAGAGTCGACTCATCAGCAAAACCAGTTAAAGAGCATCTTCGGCGGTCCGCCGTCCAGAAGAGAAAGGCTATTGGTGAGGAAGTGGCTCGACTGTTGGCAGCAGGATTTATCCGAGAGATATACCACTCCGAGTGGCTCGCTAATGTCGTCATGGTTCCTAAGAAGGACAACTCACTCCGAATGTGCATTGATTTCAAGCACATCAATCGGGCCTGCCCGAAAGATCATTTTCCTCTCCCTCGCATTGATCAAATTGTTGACTCGACCGCAGGATGCGAGAGATTGTCTTTTCTAGACGCCTATTCCGGGTACCATCAGATCCGTCTGTACGGGCCCGATGAGATAAAAACAGCTTTCATCACTCCATTCGGGTGCTTCTGCTATATCACCATGCCATTCGGCCTCAAGAATGCTGAAGCCACATTTATGCGAATGATTTAGAAGTGTCTGCTCACTCGAATCAGTCGGAATGTGGAAGCGTATATGGATGATATCGTGGTCAAATCACGAAAAGGTTCCAACCTGCTCACTGACCTTGCCGAAACATTTGCCAACCTCAGAAGGTATGATATCAAGCTCAATCCATCAAAGTGCACATTCGTAGTTCCTGGTGGCAAGTTACTCAGTTTTCTCGTTTCCGAACGAGGGATCGACGCTAATCCAGAAAAGATCGGCACTATACTCCGAATGAAACGCCCCGTGCGAGTGCACGATGTCCAGAAGCTTACTGGATGCTTGGCCGCATTAAGTCGATTCATCTCACAACTCGGTGAAAAGGCATTGCCTCTTTACCGACTGATGAAGAAGGCAGACAAGTTCGAGTGGACTCCAGAAGCTGATGCAGCGTTTGCCGAGCTAAAAGCTCTGCTATCCACCCAGCCGGTGCTTGCTGCTCCAATCAGCAAAGAGCCTCTGTTGCTTTATATCGCAGCCACAGGACAAGTCGTCAGCACAGTACTTACGGTCGAGCAGGAAGAAGAAGGGAAAGCCTTCAAAGTTCAGCGCCCAGTGTATTATTTGTCTGAAGTTTTGACTCCATCAAAGCAAAGATATCCTCATTATCAGAAGCTTGTGTATGGGATCTACATGACCACGAAGAAGGTTGCTCATTATTTCTCTGATCATTCCATCACAGTCGTCAACGACGCTCCACTTTCAAAGATTCTGCACAACAGAGATGCAACTGGTCGAGTGGCGAAATGGGCGATTGAACTTCTTCCCCTTGATATCAAGTTTGAGGCAAAGAAAGCCATTAAGTCCCAGGCAATAGCAGATTTCCTCGCCGAGTGGATTGAACAGCAGCAGCCGACTGAGGTTCACTCGGAGCATTGGACCATGTTCTTTGATGGCTCTAAGATGTTGAATGGTTCCGGTGCTGGGGTTGTCCTGGTTTCCCCCAGAGGAGATAAGCTCAGATATGTGCTCCAGATTCACTTTGATTCTTCCAACAATGAGGCAGAGTACGAGGCCCTTTTGTATGGGTTGCCCATGGCCATTTCACTCGGCGTCCGTCGCCTTATGGTCTATGGCGACTCAGATTTAGTGGTTAACCAAGTGATGAAGGAGTGGGACGTGAGAAGACCAGCCATGACTGGATACTGCAATGCAGTGAGGAAGCTGGAAAAGAAGTTTGAGGGGTTAGAGCTCCATCATATACCCCGACTGAAAAATCAAGCAGCTGATGATCTGGCAAAGATAGGTTCCAAGAGAGAAGCCATTCCGAGTGGTGTGTTCTTGGAGCATATACATACTCCATCAGTTAAAGAAGATCCTTTCACCGAAGAAGCCCCGCAGCCCAAGAGTGCCACAGATCCAGCCCAAGAGTGCCACAGATCCGACTGAAATAGAAGTCCCAGCAATGGTCGATTTGGTCATGGAGATATTAGCGGTCATTCCTGACTGGACAGTTCCATATATCGTGTATATCCTGAGAAAAGAACTCCCAGAGGATGAGGAAGAGGCTCGACAGATCGTTCGTCGATCCAAGGCCTTTACCGTAATCAAAGGACAGTTGTACAGAGAGAGCGCGACTGGAGTCGGTCAGAAGTGCATAACGCCAGAAGAAGGTCGAATCATTCTTGATGATATCCACTCGGGGACCTATGGTCATCATGCATCCTCTCAGACCATCGTGGCCAAAGCATACCGAGCTGGATTTTACTGGCCAAAGGCGAATGAGATGGCAAAGGAAATAGTGGACAAGTGCGAAGGATGTCAGTTCTACTCAAATATGTCACACAAGCCTGCATCAGCTCTGAAGACCATTCCACTCGTCTGGCCCTTCGCAGTATGGGGGTTGGATATGGTTGGCCCCTTGAGAACAGGTCGAAGCGGTTTCACGCATGTACTGGTGGCAGTCGACAAGTTCACCAAGTGGATTGAGGCTAAACCCATCAAGAATCTTGACGCCGGTACTGCTGTTAGCTTCATCAGGGAACTGATATTCAGATATGGAGTCCCGCACAGCATCATTACAGATAATGGGTCGAACTTCGACTCAGAGGAATTTAGGGATTTCTGCAACTCTCAAGGCACACGAGTCGACTACGCTTCAGTCGCCCATCCGCAGTCGAATGGACAAGCAGAGCAAGCCAATGGCCTGATCCTCAAAGGGTTGAAACCCCGACTGATGCGTGATCTCAAACATGCGGCTGGAGCATGGGTCGACGAACTTCCCTCAGTGCTTTGGGGACTGCGGACCACGCCTAATCGGTCGACCGGGAGAACTCCATTCTTCTTGGTCTATGGAGCTGAAGCAGTTTTGCCGAGTGATCTTCTCCACAATGCTCCTTGGGTTGAACTCTACAACGAAGCAGAAGCTGAACAAGCGCGGCAGGACGCAGTCGACCTCTTAGAGGAAGAAAGGGAGATGGCTCTGATCCGATCGAACATCTACCAACAAGACTTGCGTCGCTTCCACGCCAGAAATGTGAGGGGTCGAGCCTTCCAGGAAGGAGATTTAGTTTTTCGAGTGGATCAGCAGAAACAACATAAGCTTGCTCCTTCTTGGGAAGGACCCTTCATCGTTACCAAGGTTCTCAATAACAGAGCATACCGTATCTACAACGTCAAGCATAATATCGACGAGCCCCGGGCTTGGAACGCGGAGCTGCTCCGCCCATTTTACACTTAAGTTTTTCACTCGGATGAGTTGTAACAGAATACTTCTGTAGTTCATGGATTGCAAAATAATAGTGTCATAATTTCCCCATAATTTTTGTCACTTTTTATTTGTCCAGTAAAATTTTCCCCCTCAGTGGGTGACTTAGCTGCGAATCCGTTTCGCCCAAGTTTGTAAAAAATCCTTGTCGAGTGATGAGCCAGACTCCCACTCGGAAGGCTTAGCTGCGAACCCGTTTCGCCAAAGTTTAAATAAAATCCTACCGAGTGGCGAGCCAGACTCCCACTCGGGGGCTTAGCTGCAGTCCAAGTACTCGCCTAAGTTTAAATAAAATCCTACCGAGTGGCGAGCCAGACTCCCACTCGGGGGCTTAGCTGCAGTCCAAGTACTCGCCTAAGTTTAAATAAAATCCTACCGAGTGGTGAGCCAGACTCCCACTCGGAGGCTTAGCTGCAGTCCAAGTACTCGCCTAAGTTCGAATAAAATCCTACCGAGTGGCGAGCCAGACTCCCACTCGGGGGCTTAGCTGCAGTCTAAACACTCGCCTAAGTACAAGTACAACGTGCACTCGCAAGGAGGATGAGGTGCAGGTCGACTGCAACCCTCTCCTCTGAGCTACGCCACAAATACAACGTGCGCTCGCAAGGAGGACGAGGTGCAGGTCGACTGCGACCCTCTCCTCTGAGCTACGCCACAAGTACAACGTGCGCTCGCAAGGAGGATGAGGTGCAGGTCGACTGCAACCCTCTCCTCTGAGCTATGCCACAAATACAACGTGCGCTCACAAGGAGGACGAGGTGCAGGTTGACTGCGACCCTCTCCTTTGAGCTACGCCACAAGTACAATGTGCGGTCGTAAGGAGGATGAGGTGCAGGTCGACTGCGACCCTCTCCTCTGAGCTACGCCACAAGTACAATGTGCGGTCGTAAGGAGGACGAGGTGCAGGTCGACTGCGTCCCTCTCCTCTGAGCTACGCCACAAGTACAATGTGAAAATCCTGCCGAATGAGGACCAGACCTCCCACTCGGGGGCTTAGCTGCAGCCCAGTGCTCGCCTAAGTTATAAAAATCCTACCGAGTGAAGAGCAAACCTCTCACTCGGGGGCTTAGCTGCAGCCCAGTGCTCGCCTAAGTTACAAAAATCCTACCGAGTGAAGAGCAAACCTCTCACTCGAGGGCTTAGCTGCAGCCCAGTGCTCGCCTAAGTTACAAAAATCCTACCGAGTGAAGAGCAAACCTCTCACTCAGAGGCTTAGCTGCAGCCCAGTGCACGCCTAAGTCGCGAAAATCCTACCGAGTGGTGGACACACCTCCCACTCAGGAGCTTAGCCGCAGTCCAATGCCTGCCTAAGTGAATTGAAGAGAAAGTCGACTGCAGTAAGCACCTTTCTTTAAAACCTGCAAAAGACATTTCAAGCCAAAAACAAGTGTATTCAAACATCGAATCCAAGTTCAAATGGATACCTAAGGGAACCGAAAGTGCTCAGGCACTAAGCCTGTTAAGGTTTATCGGTTACAAAATCCGTCACAGCCCCAGATTAGCCCTTGCTTGACTTTGCTTGCTCATCATGTCATCATGTTTAAATTCCTAAGAAAATTGAAATGGGGATGGCAGAAACCCCCGGCACCACTTAATCTAACTAGGGTTACTAAAATATTTTTCAATGATCCTGAAATGGCCTTCAAAAATGTTCATCATCTTTGTCTTGGTCTAAAAACCTCTGACAAAAATGGTTTACATCTTTCTAGGACAGGTTTGGGTCACTGGATTAAATCTTATGCTATTTGCAATTGGGCATTAAATTGCTATATAACATTTTAAATGCTCAATTAAATTCTGAACTTAAGTGAGGGCTATTGGGAATATTCCAACCAGAGCCCACAATTATCTTCAGGGTTTTTGGAAACGCTCTGCTATTTTTAATAAAGCCCAGAAGTTACAGAGAAATAGAAAAAAACATTAACAAAAGAGAGGGAGAGATTACCTGGCGCCTACCTGTGCGGCCTGCTGCTGAAGCCGGCCCAGCCCAGCCACCTCCCCTGCCAGTTGTCTTCCTCCTCTTGCCAGAAGGCAGAGGGGAAGTAGTGCACGGCGCTCGCGCGCGCGGGCACGCAGCTGCCTGCCTGGCCCCTCCCTGGCCAGCGCGACGCTGGGATCGTCTCCCCGTGGCCCCTCGCTCCTCTCCCCTCTCTCCCCTGGACCCCTTCCCTCCTCTGCTCTCTCCCTACTACGCCACCGAACCCGCCCATCGCCGTCGTTCGCCGTTGCCGCGACCACCGCTGTCCCGACGACACCCCGAGCAGTCTACCAGCTCCGCCCCGATGCCCTCTTCCTCCTAACCGATCCTCAAGACGCCGAAAGCCCCTGGACGCCGCCAACATCGCCGTTTCCCTCGTCGGCCACCGGAGATCGCCGCCGCCCGTACGTCGCCTCCGACGCCTCCCCGAGCCTACTTCGACGGCCGTCGCAACCGCCGTGAGCCACTGACTCTTCTCCCTCCATCTGTTTTTCCTCTCGCACGCCGTAGCCGCCGCGCCACTTGCGCCCAAACGCCGACCGCCGCCCCGAGCTCGTTTCCGACGAGCTCCGGCCTCCCTAGCCGCTGCTGCTTGCTGTGCTGGATGCCGGCGAGCTCCGGCTCCCCGTGGGTGCTCTCCGCCGCTAATTTGGGCGCCGGGGGAGCGAGCCCGAGCCCTCCGCCGCGCGTGTTGCCACCGGCGACGAGTCGCCGGCTGGTTAGGCCCTGTTGACCAGGGGTTTGACCTCCCCTCGGTCAATGACAGGTGGGGCCAGCCCCCTGTTAATTAGTTTAGTTTATTCTAACTTAATTAACCACTGTTTCACTGACACGTGGGTCCCAATGTTTAATTAACCAACTAATTAATTAATTAGATTAATTAAGCTCTGTTAAATCGCCCTGCAGCTGACACACGGGTCCCACGCGACAGGTTTGACTTTGGCCGACCCAGTTGACCTGCTGACGTCATACCTATGTCATGCTGACGCAGTAACTTATTTTCTGGATTTATTCTTATATAGAAAATTCCAGAAAATGTTGCAAACTTCAAAAATTCATAGTAATTCAGCCGTAACTCCAAATAAAATAATTTATATATGAAAAATGATCAGAAAAATCCAATCTATCTATTTGTACCATTTTCATGCATGTTAGAACAACTTTTAGCTGTTGTTTAGGACAAATCATATTAATGGCATTTAAACCATCATATATGGAGTTTGAATTTGAATCTTTGATTCAAACCAACTTCATTTAACCTGTTGCTAGTTGCATTAGCTCAAAACACAGCATATTGCCATGTCATGATCATGCATCATATTGTGCATTGCATTGATTGTGTTCTTTCTCTGTTGCCGGTGTTTGTCCCCTCTCAGTAACGACATACCGACGATGAGATCGATGACACCGATGAAGAACTATTACTATCTTCAGAAGTGCCAGGCAAGCAAAATTCCCTTGTTCATTCCGATACAATCCCACTCTCTCGCTCCTGCTCTCTTATACTGCATTAGGACAACAACGATTCAACTGTTACTTGCTGCGGTAGCTGAACCCCTTTATCCTCTGCATGACCTGTCATTGCCACAGTAAATAGATGAAACCCACTAGCATGAGTAGGAGTTGTTTGAGCCCTGATGTGCCTACTCATTCATGCTTGTTTGTCATGCCTGCTATTGCTTAGAGTTGAGTCAGGTCTGATTCATCAGGGATGAATTGGAGGTGTGTGAACATGTCCTACTGTTGAGAGCTAAGTGTGTGAACACGATTTGGTAAAGGTAGCGGTGAGAGGCCATGTAGGAGTACATGGTGGGTTGTCTTATTGCAGCCGTCCTCAGGAACTGAGTTCTGTGTTTGTGATCCATGAACAGTTACTACCACACACTGGGTTCCGGTAACTCGGCCCCTCTCGGCTTATTAATCAACTTGATCTCTGTCCAGGATTTGCAACTAGTTTCTGGTGTTTGTAGGTAGTGTTAGTAGTCTACCAAGTGGCACCCGGTACAGGTGGGCTTGGGACAGACTAGGCACAGTGGCCCGGTGTACCAAGTGGCACCCGGTTGGTGGGCTTGGGAACCCTGCACACATCGTTTGGGGCCGTGAGCGACACCCCGGCCGGATCTCCTTGCGGATGGAACCCGAATAGGCGATAAACCTGGACTAGAGACTTGTCTGGTTAGTCAGGTCGTGGCCGACTCCCTCGCCAGGCTTCTGCTTGAAGGTTGCCGAGATACACGAGGTGTACATGGCGGTAAGTGGCGAGAGCGTGTGTGAAGAAGTACACCCCTGCAGGGTTAACATTATCTATTCGAATAGTCGTGTCCGTGGAAAAGGACTTCTGGGTTGCCTGTATAGTTCATAGACAAGTGAAAGTGGATACTCTAAAATACGCAAGATAAGCGTGAGTGCTATGGATGGCGTTCTCGTAGGGAGACGGGAGCGGATCCATAGTGGTGTATTGATATGGTGAATATGTGGACTCGTGTGCGCCACCCCAAAAGAGTTACTTGCAGTCGTAGTTCAGGATAGCCACTGAGTCAAAGCTGGCTTGCTGTAGTTAAACTCCACCACCCCTTTATTGATACCGATGCATATGTAGTTAGTTCTGATGTAAGTCTTGCTGGGTACATTTGTACTCACGTTTGCCTATTTTATGTTTTTGCAGAGAGACTTCAGTCTCACTAGTAGTTCCGTGTGGACTTCGACGTTTAGCTTGTTACCTCAGCTATGATCTTGTGCCCTCGGCGGGATCTGGTAGATAGTCAGGCTTCTCAGCCTTTTTCATTTGTAGTTGTCTGTACTCAGACATGTTAAGCTTCCGCTTGTGCTTTGATTTGTATGCTCTGAATGTTGGGTCATGAGACCCCTGTTTGTAATATCTCGCTCCTCGGAGCCTAATGAATACATACTTGAGTTGTAGAGTCATGTTGTGATGCCATGTTGTATTTGCACATATCGAGCATATTGTGTGTATGTTATTGAAATGCTTGGTATGTGTGGGATCTGACTATCTAGTTGTTTATCCTTAGTAGCCTCTCTTACCGGGAAATGTCTCCTAGTGCTTCCACTGAGCCATGGTAGCTTGCTACTGCTCCGGAACACTTAGGCTGGTCGGCATGTGTCCTTCTTCGTTCCTGTGTCTGTCCCCTCGGGGAAATGTCACGCGATGAATATCGGAGTCCTGTTAGCCCGCTACAGCCCGGTTCACCGGAGTCCTGCTAGCCCAGTGCTACAGCCTGGATTCACTCGCTGATGACCGACACGTTCGATGCTGGGTCATGGATGCCTGTCCCTGTAAGTTTTGTGCCACTTTGGGTTTACGACTAGCCATGTCAGCCCGGGCTCCTTATCATATGGATGCTAGCGACACTATCATATACGTGTGCCAAAAGGCGCAAACGGTCCCGGGCAAAGGTAAGGCGACACCCGTGGGAATACCGTGCGTGAGGCCGCAACGTGATATGAGGTGTTACATGCTAGATTGATGTGGCATTGAGTCGGGGTCCTGACAGTTTTGGTATCAGAGCTTGACTGCCTGTAGGATTACCAAGCCAAACTGGTCGAAGTTGAGTCTAGAAATTCTTTAGTTATATAAGGGAATTGATTGTGGGATGGAACGTAAGGCTCTTTTTACTCCTTATACCTTATGCCCTTCTGATCTGAGTCATCTTATACTTCCTATGGGGTTAAGGAACTAGGCTTTCGCTTCTTTCTATTAGGATCACGTGTTACTAATCCGTAGACTTATAGGATTGTTGGTTTCAAGCCTCAGTTAAGTTCCTACTACTTCCGTATGTTAATTGTTGATCTCGAAACCTTGATATTGTGATGAACGAGTGGTTATGCCACCATTTTTGTAGCATGTCTAAATTCTTTTGAGCATTTACAGTCGTTATGTTGTCCGAGTCATCCCAGGTTTCTAAACAGTCTGATGCATTTGCAAATCCCTTCCTCTTGTTCCTGATGTCCTTTTGGGCCAGGTTAATCACACTAATTGCTGAGTTGAGGTACTCTATTGCCTCGACATATATGTTGGAGTTATTAGTATGACCCTAGGTGTCTTAGAGGATCATCTAGTAATCTAACCATGATTTGTGTCCCAGTGTGATGATTCTGGCCATTATTCTCGAAAGCATCCCGTGATGCCACTTAGTTAGTAGGCATTCTACTCCTGGGTTTCTGAACCCGAGACTCACACTACTTACTTCATGTTGATAGTGATTGCTAGTTCCTTTAGGTGATTAGTAACCTTTGTGATAGTCCTCGAGGTCATGGTATATCGTTCTTCCAAATACCACGAACTACTTATGGTAGCAGTTCCTCGTTGAACCAAAAGATCTCAACCAGAGTGCTCTTGATGAGTTCTTCTCTCTATATTGTGACTCTGCCAGTCCTTCCTCTTTAGCATGGGTTATCCGGAAGAAACCTGTTGAACTTAGTTCGACATACTAATCTATGCATCCACAACTCAGAAAATCATATGTTCCTTTGAGTTGTCCCTCTTTAATTGTATTCCGACCCTTGTCTATCAATTGATAGTCAAGAGTATGCGTGCATTCGTTCATCGATGCCTATTACTCTTGTGGTCCGTCAAGCCATTCTATCCCGGAATGACTAGGAGAAACAAACTCCAGAACCCCATCCATATCCAGGATTGGGTCAAAGCAGTTGTACTCCATAGATCAAAATGCCAATCCAGCTTTGATTCTGTTCTACCCTGGAGTATTACCCCCTTTATATCAGGATTTTCATGAGAATTGCACCAGATCTTGTGAATTCTTGACGCAGTGATACTTCTCGCCCTCATTATTCATTCCTCGGTTCCGTGTTATTATAACCGGAACGCCGACAAGTGAATCGTGATGTGTGAAATCTATACTCCTAGCAACTCCGTTGCTTGGTAGTTAAAGGACAATAATTTCATTCTTAGCGTGTTGGTTTTTGAATCATCATTCTAAGATTGATCATGCTACCTAGTCCTTATTTCTGGTGCACTCTTCGATCGATGAGTTAGGATTTTGTCAAACCCTCACTCCTTTGTTCATATCATCTTGCCCTGGAAAGTAAGGTTGTTCTCAAGCTTAGTAACATGTCGGTGGTTCGTGATTTTCCGGATATCTTCACGGAAGTATCACCAGGTTGTCGCCTGACCGCTATGTTGAGTTCATGATCAAGTTAGTTTCGTGTAAACTAGCCATTCTCCAAGAATCTGTGTTGCATACCCCTGAGTTGGTTGGTCAAGCTAAACAACAACTTGGAGAGTTGGAAGATGGAAGCTTGTCCAATTTAGTTCGTCTTAAGGGATATCTTGTATGTGTGTTGTAGAAAGATGATTTCTTCATCGATTGGTCCTCGTGATCAGTTGTTGAACCTATCGTCTTGTCCAAACCTTGATTTGAGTGTGGGCTATCCTTAAATCAAATCAGAACCAATGATATTCGTAATGTTGTCTTACTCGTGGTTGATTCCTCGAGCATACACCATTACATCTTTTCGTCTGACCAATGCTATCACATTGTTCACATGATGGTGGAAGTCCAGTGATATGGAAATTCCGATGAGGTGTTGTTGAGCCCATCAGCAGCATTTTGTCTCCCCCATGACTCATGTTAAACATCAACCTAGTGTTGGCAACTTTTATAAGCATTATCTTCATGTCCCATTCGTGAAGAATATGTTGGATGAAAGAAGTGACTTTCTTTGATCCACGTGCATTTGGTGCAAGTTGCCGCCGTGAGTTCGAGAAAGATTGTTTTTGTTCCCCCTGGTACCATCTCAAGTCAGTCATGCATTTGTGCAAAGTATTCTATGGTTTGGAGACTTGCAACCTTCATTCCATATGTGTCCCTAGCACACCAAGCCACTAACTGATTTGTTCAAGGAGAAGAAGTTCCTTCATAGGAGCTAATCATATGACTTATGCAAGGACTTTGTTATCCGCGATTGTCGATGTACTAAAAGTAGGGGTACCTTAGTACCCCGAACTTGTGCACGGGCAGTCACAGCGTCCCGCGGCAAGGCTTGCCGAGCGTCCGCCAAGACCCTTCACTATTCATATTACTGCCATTCAAGAACAAAGTGTTAACCGAGAAGACAAGGCCCCGGCAAGAGAAGCTTGCCGGGAAGGACAAGACCCCGGCAAGAGGAACTTGCCGGAAAGGCCAACCAAGGCACTTCAGAAAACTTGCCGCGACGCACCGCGCGTCCCCGCAAGACCCGACGAGCGGCAAGCTTGCAAGTGCGACAAGACAGAGACCGCGGAAAGGCACTTGCCGCGGCGAAGCCACCACTCTGCGCCCACGCTCCAGCTCACCCGACGACGTGTCGCCGCAGGATCGCTCCTGGAGCACGTGGCGGGTAGCTGCGCAGCCAAGCGGTGCAAGGTGGCAAGAGAAGATGACGAGGAGGCCATTGTGGCGATCGGTGGCGCCCCTAACAGTCGCTTCCTGCACTGTTTGGACGACCGGACGGGCATTAAATGCCCTTGTCCCCTGCCGTCAGAGTTAGGTAGGGGCACTGTTGATAGCGGTTGTACCAACCCGCGTTTTTACTTTTCTACCCCTCTCTCTGCGTTGCCACCTGTCGGTGACCCCTTTAGACTATAAAAAGGAGGCCCGTGCGCACGTAGAAGAGGTTGGACTCATTCGAGACTACAACACACCACACGCTTTCTAGCAAGAACAAATACAAACACAAAGCAGCAGTAGGAGTTTTATCTCTCCGGAGAGCTCCGAAGCTGGGTAAAAATCCCTCGCGCGCTCGACCTCGATCTGCTCTTTGTGCGCCCTCCGCTCCCTGCCGGACCGAAAAGGGGCCCTGCCCCATAGGTGCTCGTTCCCCACGACATCTTTGGCGCGCCAGGTAGGGGGCGTCGAGGTCGTGCGTACCTGATCCGGCGTCTGCATGCGCTACATCAACATCTTCATCGACATGCCACCGAAGAAGAAGGCTTCGGAGGTGGTCGCTCCGTCCGCGACTATCCTGCCGCCACCGGAGCAAACCGGCGGTGGGGTGGACGCCGGCGGAGGAGCGGGCGCCGATGGGGGGACTCACGTCGTCACCCGGTCCAAGGACAAGGCCCCGCAAGCTTCAGCGTCTGTACATCCACCGCACCCCTCCCAAGAGGTGCAAGATCGACAACGCCACGGTGCTCCTAGCACCGTGCTCGCGTTGGAACAAGGCCAAGCTGGCGGATCGCGGGACGTTCAAGGCCAACATGCACGCCAACACGCTGGCACGAGCGCAGTACGATCGCCTGGGCGAGATGTTGCTCCTTGTAACACTGTTAGAAGTTTGAGCATATCCCGCACCTCGCGTCGCTCGCCACCACTACCCAAGACTCCAGAGGAAGCGCTGGCCCGAGCCCAGCTGCTTCTAGATTACCCTCCAACGTCAGACAAGATCGACGACTGGAGGGCCACCATTCAGAGCCTTATCGGCTTCGCCAACGACGACAAGCCCCGGCAACCGAACACATCGAAGCCCCGGAGAGACACCCAGGCGCAAGCCGACGCCGATAAGACCGCTGGGGGTGCCACCACCGTGTACTCCCCACCACGAAGGCCAAGATCGCCGACTCGCCAGGCCAACCTCGACGCCGATTCCACCGCGTCGTCGGACCTGCGAGTTCGCCGCGATCAACGCCAAGTTCTCCAAGAACGACGACAAGAAGACGCTCGTACTCGCATCGAGTTCGCTGCTTCTAGATTACCCTCCAGCGCCAGACAATATCAACGACTAGAGGGCCATGATTCAGAGCCTCATCGGCTTCGCCAACGGTGACAAGCCCCGGCAACCGAGCACATCGAAGCCCCGGCAAGACGCCCAGGCGCAAGCCGACGCCGACAAGACCGCTGGAGGTGCCACCACCGTGCACTCCCCGCCCCGAAGGCCAAGATCGCCGACTCGCCGGGCCAACCTCGACACCGACTCCACCGCGTCGTCAGACCCGCGAGCTCGCCGCGATCAATGCCAAGTTCTCCAAGAACGACGATACGAAGACGCTCGCACTCGCATCGAGCGTCGAAGAGAAGCGCGGCGACAGTCAGACCAGCGCGCTGGGCCCACTGTCGATATGCATGCGCCAGGGGAACCAGGAGACTTGCCGTACGTGGTAGGTTGCCCTGCGTTCACCCGTGAGCTGCGACAGGTCCAGTGGCCCAGTACCAAGAACTTCAAACCAGACGTGCCCGAGAAGTACGATGGCAGGATACATCCGTCAGAGTTCCTCAGCGTCTACACCATCGCGGTGCAGGCTGCCGGGGGGCACGATGAGAAGATCCTCGCCAATTACTTCCCGTTGGTACTCAAGCCCAACGTCAGATCTTGGCTCATGCACTTGCCGGACAACTCCATCTCTTCGTGGGCGGACCTGTGCCATCAGTTTGTCGGTGCCTTCACAGGCGGCCACAAACCCCACGGCCAGGAGAGCGATTTTCATCTGCTCGCCCAGAAAGAAGGAGAACCCCTGCGCAAGTACATACAGAGATTCAGCCAGGTGCAGCGCAACATCCCAGACGTCCACCCTGCCGCGGTTGTCAGCGCGTTCCATCAGAACGTGCGTAACCGCAGGATGAGGGAGGAGATGGCGACGTGCAAAATCAGAGATGTCAGCGAGCTATATGCTCTGGCCGACAAGTGTGCACGGGCTGAAGAGGGGAGGAAACTCCCCGGAGAGAACGCAGGAGCAGAAGGATCTGACAGTGAGGACGCCCCTCCGGCAAAGAGGATCCGGAGGCGGAATAACAGAAAGAGGAAAGCTAAGGATGTGCTAGTCGTCGAGCAGTCCGGCAACGGAGGCGGCGCCGAGAAGGCCAAAGCTGGTGACTCCGGCGAGGCTGTGGTGGCTGCCGACAAGCAGGACGGCTCCGGCAAGCAATACTGCAAGATCCATCGCACCAAGGGCCATGACCTCCAAGCCTGCAAGAAGGTTGAGCAGATGGCAGAGTTGCAGAAGGCCGAATACGAGCGCCGCGACAAGGAGAAGGCCCAGGAAGGTGGCGGAGGATCCGGCAAGAAGCGTCCCGCCCGGGGAGGGCACCGTGGCAAGGCCAAGCAGCGGCAAGGAGACAGGCCTCCCTGCGGCCGCGACAAAGATGAGGACGAAGACGAAGATGACAAGATGGAGGAGGATGAGACCGATGAGCAAGAGTTTCAGAAAGCAACGGAGGTTTTGTGTGTTGACGGCGGTGCTTCTCTGCACACCTCGCACCGCCAACTCAAACAGTGGGTGCGGGAGGTAAATGCAGCAGAACCATCAGTCGAATCGCGCAAGCCCCTGAAGTGGTCCAGCACGCCCATCATCTTCGATGTTGAGGATCGCCCTGATCGCATCACTGCGGTCGGGTGCTTGCCGATGTTGGTCTCGCCAACAATCCGCAACCTCAAGGTCACAAAGATGTTGGTTAACGGCGGGGCCGGCCTAAATCTGATCTCTTCCGCGGTGCTCAACAAGCTCCAGATCCCCGACAGCGAACTCGAAGAGACTGGTACTTTTCAAGGAATCAACCCAGGAAGGAGCAAGCCGAAGGGGAAGATCACACTGCCAGTGACGTTTGGCAGCGAGCTGAATTTCAGGACAGAGAGAGTTACATTTGACGTTGCTGATTTCCCATTACCCTACAATGGGATACTCGGCCGTCCGGCGCTTGCCAAGTTCATGGTAGCCTCTCACTACGCTTACAATGTGCTCAAGATGCCTGGTCCGATAAGTGTTATTTCTGTCCCTAGCGACAAGAAAGATGCACTTATCTGTATCGACAAGATCTACCGGGAAGCAGCAGCCGCAGCAGAACGCAAACCACTTGTCGCTGAAGCTCCCTGGGGGAAGAAGAAGACCAAGTCCGGCAAGAGTAGCTCTGATGCCCACTCCGGCAAGCGCACCTCTTCGGAGTGCTGCGCTACCGTCGAGGACGCACCATCGAGCTCCACCGGCAAGTGCAAGAAGGCAAAGACAGCGACACCAGAGACCAAGAAAGTGGCCGCCAAGGAGGACGGCACTGGTGGTACCTTCACCATCAGTGCCACGCTTGACCCTAAATAGGAAAGCGCGCTCGTTGCTTTCCTGCGGGCGAATGTCGATGTGTTTGCATGGCAACCATTTGATATCCCCGGTGTTCCCAGGAAAGTAATTGAGCACCACCTTGCCGTCTGTCCCCACGCGCGGCCCGTCAAGCAGAGAATCAGGAAGCAAGCGGTGGAATGCCAAGAGTTCATAGCAGAAGAGATCAAGAAGTTGGAAGCAGCAGGACTTGTCCAAGGAGTACTCCATCCAACGTGGTTAGCCAATCCAGTAGTTGTGCGCAAGGCAAACGGGAAGTGGAGGCTTTGTATTGACTTCACGGATGTTAATAAAGCTTGTACCAAATATCCATTTCCCTTGCCGTGCATTGACCAGATTGTCGACTCCACGGCAGGATGTGATCTGCTTTCATTTCTTGATGCATACTCAGGATACCATCAGATCTTCATGGTAGAAGAGGATGAAGAGAAAACCGCATTCATTACTCCATGTGGCACGTACTGCTTTGTACGAATGCCTTTCGGACCAAAGAATGCCGGTTCAACATTTGCAAGAGTAGTCAGTCATGCTTTTGGGCCACAGCTGCACAGAAATGTAGAAGCCTACGTGGATGACATAGTGGTCAAAAGCAAGAACAGAGGAACTTTGGTTCAAGATTTGGAAGAGACTTTTACAAATCTGCGCAAGATCAATCTCAAGTTGAACCCCGAGAAGTGTGTGTTTGGAGTTCCTTCCGGCAAGCTTCTCGGGTTCTTTGTGTCCCAGAGGGGGATTGAAGCCAACCCCGACAAGATCAAAGCCATCGAGCAGATTGAAGCCCCAAAGCACGTCAAGGATGTGCGGAGGCTTGCCGGCTGTGTTGCTGCTCTCAGTAGGTTCATTTCTAAGTCTGCTGAGCGCGCCATGCCATTTTTCAAAATTTTGAAAAAGGCGGGTCCAATGAAATGGACTCCGGAAGCAGAGGCTGCGCTATAGGACTTGAAGAGATTCCTATCCTCCACTCCAATACTTGTCGCACCTAAACCACAAGAGAAGTTGCTGCTGTATCTAGCAGCAACCAATCAAGTGGTTAGTGCTGCGTTAGTAGCGGAGAGGGAGGCGGATGATGAGCCAGCAACCATGGCAAGCGAATCCAGCGACAAGCAGGGGGCTCCCCCGGCAAGTTCTGGTCCCAACAAGGATGGATCTGTGCAGCTGCCGGAAGAAAAACAGAAGAAGATGGTGCAGCGCCCAGTTTATTTTGTCAGCTCCCTTCTACAGGGGGCTAGATCAAGATACTCTGGGGTGCAAAAGTTGCTTTTCGGCCTTCTCATGGCCTCGAGAAAGCTGCGCCATTACTTTCAGGCACATGAGATCACAGTTGTCACTCGCTTTCCGTTGAAGAGGATATTACAGAATCCAGAAGCAACAGGCAGGATCGTCGAGTGGGCACTGGAACTGTCGAGCTTTGGCCTCAAGTTTGAAAGTACTTCAACTATTCAGAGCCGAGCATTGGCAGAATTCATAGCAGAATGGACGCCAACGCCTGATGAAGAAACTCCGGAGAGGAGCATCCCCGTCAAGGAAGCAAGCAAAGAATGGATCCTGTACTTTGATGGTGCCTTCTCGCTGCAAGGCGCCGGTGCGGGTGTGCTACTTGTCGCACCCACCGGAGAGCACCTCAAGTACGTGGTTCAAATGCACTTTCCCAAGGAGCAAGCAACAAACAATACTGCAGAGTATGAAGGCTTGCTTGCCGGACTCAGGATCGCGGCAGACCTTGGGATCAAGAAGCTTATTGTCAGGGGTGACTCACAGCTTGTCGTCCGCCAAGTCAATAAAGATTATCAGAGTCCATTGATGGAAGCCTACATTGATGAAGTGAGGAAGCTGGAAGAGCATTTTGACGGCCTGCAGATGGAACATGTTCCAAGAGCTCAGAACAACATTGCAGATGGCTTGTCAAAATGTGCCGCACTTAAGTTGCCTGTGGAACCAGGAATTTTTGTGCTCATGCTGACTCAGCCATCTGTAACACAATCAACTGGACAGAGCAAGAAGAGAAAGTTGGTTACTGGCGACTACTTTCCGGCAGAGCTTCCCGAAGCCGCCGCCAAGAAGGTCCCCAGGATCAACACAGAAAGTGCTGAGGAGCAGTCTGCTCCGACAAGCCCTAAGGTTTGTTTCGTTGAAGCAGACGCTCCCGACAAGCTGTGTCCCGACACGCTTGCCGGGGAGCATCACGCTCCGGCAGGATCCCAGATTCTTGCCGTAGAAGCGGATGTTCCCGCAGCAGCATTTGCGCCTTTAGTCCTTGTTGTCGAGCCACAAGCTCCGACATGGGCACAGCAGATAGTCCATTTCCTTCAAACAGGAGAACTTCCCGAAGAGCAAGAAGAAGCAGAGAAAGTAGCCCGGCAATCAAGTATGTACCAGTTTGTCGATGACATACTGTACAAAAGAAGATTCAACGGAGTGAAATTGAAGTGCATTTCCCAGGAAGAAGGACAGGAGCTGTTGGCGGAGATACATGGAGGCATATGTGGTCACCACATTGGCGCAAGAACACTTGCCGGCAAGGCCTTCCGGCAAGGTTTCTTCTGGCCGACAACCCTCCAGGATGCAATTGCACAAGTAACCAAGTGTGAAGCGTGTCAGTTCCACTCCAAGCAAATACATCAACCAGCTCAAGCTCTCCAAACAATCCCTTTATCCTGGTCATTTTCGGTCTGGGGGCTCGATATCCTCGGCCCCTTTCCCCGAGCTGTCGGGGGCTTCGAGTTCTTGTACGTGGCAATCGACAAGTTCATGAAGTGGCCGGAGGTGGAGGCAGTGAGGAAGGTGACAGCACAGTCAGCAGTCAAGTTCTTCAGGTCAATTGTTTGCCGTTTCGGAGTCCCTAACAGGATCATCACCGACAACAGCACACAATTCACGAGCCGCACCTTCATACAGTACGTCCAAGATCTTGGCGCCAAGATCTGCTTCGCTTCTGTTGCTCACCTAAGAAGCAACAGTCAAGCGGAGAGGGCAAACGCTGAAGTGCTGCGCGGGCTCAAGACCAGAACTTTCGACAGGCTGCACAAGTGCGGAAGAAATTGGATCAAGGAGCTGCCGGTGGTTCTTTGGTCGATCAGGACGACGCCAAATCGAGCCACTGGCCAGACACCTTTTGCTCTTGTCTACGGAGCAGAGGCAGTTCTCCCCACAGAACTCGTATACGGATCGCCTCGAGTGCTCGCTTATGATGAGCTAGAGCAAGAGCAGCTGCGGCAAGATGACGCGCTGCTCCTCGAGGAAGATCGTCTTCAGGCTGCGGTACGAGCTGCTCGCTACCAGCAAGCTTTGCGCCGCTACCATAGCCGCAAAGTTAACGCCAGAAGCTTCGAGAAGGAGAAGATAATGAAGTGGATATGGCGTCGTTCAAAGAAGAACAGCCTTGCCGGAACACAGATGACAGAAAAGCTAAGTTGCCAAAGTTTGAGCACAGTCAGTTTTAATTTTTTTTAAGTTATACTCCTTGAACGACCGTGCCTTGTATGGAAAACCTGTGCACGGAGGAATCGACTCGTGGCTAAGTTGCGCCCTTAATTTTTTTCGAGTCCGCTCAACAATGAAAGTGTGCTACAACTAGCCCCGACAAGGTTTCTTGCCGGAAGCAACACCGCCGGCAGGCTGCTGATGTTCCGCACTCAGCGCTCGCGGCAAGCGTGTTCCCACCGGCAAGTTCCCTAAAAGCGTAGGGTAAAAACATACGAGGGATGGAATTGAGTAAAGGATATAATGTAGCAAGCATCCCCTTTTCATTAAAAAAACATCCCACTCAGGTACAGTCCATAGAGGATGAAAAACATGAAAGAGAGGATTACAAGTTTTAGATGCGGCTAAGGCCCGAAGGCTTACAAATTAAAAAGATAAGATGCCCGTAATCCCTTTCCTGTCCCTCTCTTCAGGAGGTAGGTCAAGGAGGCAAAAAGGGCAAAAGGGGCACCTAGGCGAGCTACAGGTGCCAGAAGACACCAAGAGAACATCCCCGGGGCCATCCGGAGGCTGGACGGTGATGGCGGCGCCGGAAGCGGGGCTCGAAGACGGGGAGGCAGGACATCAGCACGCTGTCGAGGGCACTACGCCCTCGTACTCCGATTTGACGGCCTTGTCGCCAACCCTCTTCCCCTTCCACAGCCTCCCTACGCCAGCCGCCCAAGGAGACGACCCCGGGGAGTTCAAGGAGCCGGCGACATGGATGATGGGGTCACCGGTGACGCACGAAGCGGCGCCCGACACCTAGTCGGGCCCGCCATCCCGCCGCCCGCTACCCTCATCATCGATGTCGCTCTCCTCCTCGTCACTCTCGCTCGAGGGGGAGCCTTCGCTATCGGAGGAGCTGTCCACGCAGCACTTCGCCCGAGTGCCGAAGCACCCGAAGACCTTGACGGAGAGGAGATCGCCCTCCATTAACTTAAAATGGAGGGTAAACCCCTCCATCAGGCTGTGGATACGGGCGAACGTCTTCCACCCACGATCAAGATACATCACATTAGGGGCTGGGAATACAACGCGGACTCGCGTGCCACTGATCCCACAGCCCCTCATGTGCAATCTCAGTGTCTCGGGCGGGTCCAACTCCATCGCGCTCGCAAACGGAGCTGGAAGCCGGAGGCGACGACGAGGCGCCCGGCGCAGCCTGACGAAGAACTCGCAAGGGTCATCCCCTGTATGGACCGCCGTGGGGAGAGGAACCGCTTGCGGAGGCGGAGCTGGCGTGCCGCCCCGTCCGCCTCTTCCCCGAGCGCACCTCGTCCTCGACCTCGTCCACGACCTCGCCCCCTCCCTCTTCCCCTTATGGCTGGCTCTGCCACCACGGGCGCGGGATAGGGAGGGGTGCGCTGTCTGGCGGCGACCCTCGCCGCCACCGATGAAGGGCCAGGGTTCCCTTTCTCCATGGCGAATGAGAGAAAGGGGAGCAGAAGCTGAAGAAAGGAGAAGATGAGAGAGTGCGGGCTTCTGCGCTCCCCTCCCGCTCTTCTTAAAGGAGCGGGGTGGGGGCTCGGCCGCCCCGCTCAGCGAATCAGGGCATGGGTAGAGCAGGGAGTCGGGGCCGACCCGCTACCTCTGCTCGCAATGGCCCAGTCTCCCGCTTCCACCGTCCGTGACCCCAAGCGCATGGGAGCCGCGTGGCGGGGATGTAGAACCGAGGCGAACGTTACGCATTTCCTGGATTTAAGTATTGCCCACGATCTCTCCCACAACGCCGCGATTGACGCGTGCCGTTACGGGAGGACGCGGTGGATACGGAGTGGATTTGGTTTGGACCCAGGCCGCGCGTGCCCGTGCCCTATTTTGGGCCTGGCCCAACAGCGCTCGGCACCGTGTATGGCCCAGGCCCGGGGGCTCCTGTCGGTGTACTAAAGTAGGGGTACCTTAGTACCCCGAACTTGTGCACGGGCAGTCGCAGCGTCCCGCGGCAAGGCTTGCCGGGCGTCCGCCAAGACCCTTCACTATTCATATTACTGCCATTCAAGAACAAAGTGTTAACCGAGAAGACAAGGCCCCGGCAAGAGAAGCTTGCCGGGAAGGACAAGACCCCGGCAAGAGGAACTTGCCGGAAAGGCCAACCAAGGCACTTCAGAAAACTTGCCGCGACGCACCGCGCGTCCCGGAAAGACCCGACGAGCGGCAAGCTTGCGGGTGCGACAAGACAGAGACCGCGACAAGGCACTTGCCGCGGCGAAGCCACCACTCTGCGCCCACGCTCCAGCTCACCCGACGACGTGTCGCCGCAGGATCGCTCCTGGAGCACGTGGCGGGTAGCTGCGCAGCCAAGCGGTGCGAGGTGGCAAGAGAAGATGACGAGGAGGCCATCGTGGCGATCGGTGGCGCCCCTAACGGTCGCTTCCTGCACTGTTTGGACGACCGGACGGGCATTAAATGCCCTTGTCCCCTGCCGTCAGAGTTAGGTAGGGGCACTGTTGATAGCGGTTGTACCAACCCACGTTTTTACTTTTCTACCCCTCTCTCTGCGTTGCCACCTGTCGGTGACCCCTTTAGACTATAAAAAGGAGGCCCGTGCGCACGTAGAAGAGGTTGGACTCATTCGAGACTACAACACACCACATGCTTTCTAGCAAGAACAAATACAAACACAAAGCAGCAGTAGGAGTTTTATCTCTCTGGAGAGCTCCGAAGCTGGGTAAAAATCCCCTACGTGCTTTCGCCTCGATCTGCTCTTCGTGCGCCCTCCGCTTCCTGCCGGACCGAAAAGGGGCCCTGCCCCATAGGTGCTCGTCCCCCACGACAGCGATGATGGTTTCCAACCGGAACTCGGTAGTGTTTTATTATAAGACTACCATGTGGTCATGCTTGTCTTGGACAGCGCGTTCATAGGTTTGTAGCAGAACCAACTCATATTTTGGAGCTTGCTATCGTAGTTCATCTCTCGAGAATCTCGCAATGTCATCCCGTCGATTTGTGTTGCAAACTTTCATTTTTCTTTCTAGACCCGATGAGTCTGGATTATCCTGTTACCAACCAGATCTGAATCTTAGGCAGATATGATGGTTGAAACATTCCCAGCATTTGCATTATGTTCCCAGCTAGTACCCTAGCAATTGTTGTTCAGGATCATCTTCAAAAGCGGTCCTACCATGGGTCCCATCCATTCTGGTGATAAGCAAAATCATCCATTGCATTGTCCTCAACAAGGTAGTCCACATCATCCATTCGAATCCGGATATGCCATTTCTTTGAACTCCGCCAAACGTTCGATTATGATTGCCTTAGGCTGGTATAAAGAGTTTCAATGATCTAGATATCAAAAGTAATTCTTTCTGCCAATTAAGGTAATAACTCTACGAGTCACCTTCCCCAAGGTGCCCCGTTATGGAAACATGGCAATTATTTCCTCGCCACCTTGGCACCATCCACCATCGCTCTAAGCGTGGAATTGTTGCCCACCAAATCAAACCTCGTTGTTTGTTCTTCCATCCCTTTCGATGTGTTTTGTGTCTCAACTCGAGATGTTTCAACATCTCATTCCACGAGTTGATCTTGAGTGTTCGACCTTCGAGGAGATCGTTTTCTATAGAGTTTCTTTCTGTCGCCATCGTGTTCGATGAAGATCTCGAAAGCAAGGACGTCAAGATCAATTGGAGCAATGAACCAGCATCTTCGGGAAGGGCAATTGGATCGACAAGTTTGTGTTAGCTAGTGTTCCCTCTGTCTTCTTACCTCACGTCTTGAATCTCGGGACGAGATTCTTGTTTAGTGGGGGTGAGCTGTCACAGCCCCAGATTAGCCCTTGCTTGACTTTGCTTGCTCATCATGTCATCATGTTTAAATTCCTAAGAAAATTCAAATGGGGATGGCAGAAACCCCCAGCACCACTTAATCTAACTAGGGTTACTAAAATATTTTTCAATGATCCTGAAATGGCCTTCAAAAATGTTCATCATCTTTGTCTTGGTCTAAAAACCTCTGACAAAAATGGTTTACATCTTTCTAGGACAGGTTTGGGTCACTGGATTAAATCTTATGCTATTTGCAATTGGGCATTAAATTGCTATATAACATTTTAAATGCTCAATTAAATTCTGAACTTAAGTGAGGGCTGTTGGGAATATTCCAACCAGAGCCCACAATTATCTTCAGGGTTTTTGGAAACGCTCTGCTATTTTTAATAAAGCCCAGAAGTTACAGAGAAATAGAAAAAAACATTAACAAAAGAGAGGGAGAGATTACCTGGCGCCTACCTATGTGGCCTGCTGCTGAAGCCGGCCCAGCCCAGCCACCTCCCCTACCAGTTGTCTTCCTCCTCTTGCCAGAAGGCAGAGGGGAAGTAGTGCACGGCGCTCGCACACGCGGGCACACAGCTGCCTGCCTGGCCCCTCCCTGGCCAGCGCGACGCTGGGATCGTCTCCCCGTGGCCCCTCGCTCCTCTCCCCTCTCTCCCCTGGACCCCTTCCCTCCTCTGCTCTCTCCCTACTATGCCACTGAACCCGCCCATCGCCGCCGTTCGCCGTTGCCGCGACCACCGCCGTCCTGACGACACCCCGAGCAGTCTACTAGCTCTGCCCCGATGCCCTCTTCCTCCTAACCGATCCTCAAGACGCCATAAGCCCCTGGACGCCGCCAACATCGCCATTTCCCTCGTCGGCCACCGGAGATCGCCGCCGCCCGTACGTCGCCTCCGACGCCTCCCCGAGCCTACTTCGACGGTCGTCGCAACCGCCGTGAGCCACTGACTCTTCTCCCTCCATCTGTTTTTCCTCTCGCACGCCGTAGCCGCCGCGCCACTTGTGCCCGAACGCCGGCCGCTGCCCCGAGCTCGTTTCCGACGAGCTCCGGCCTCCCTAGCCGTTGCTGCTTGCTGCGCTGGATGCCGGCGAGCTCCGGCTCCCCGTGGGTGCTCTCCGCCGCTAATTTGGGCGCCGGGGGAGCGAGCCCGAGCCCTCCGCCGCGCGTGTTGCCACCGGCGACGAGTCGCCGGCTGGTTAGGCCCTGTTGACCAGGGGTTTGACCTCCCCTCGGTCAATGACAGGTGGGGCCAGCCCCCTGTTAATTAGTTTAGTTTATTCTAACTTAATTAACCACTGTTTCACTGACACGTGGGTCCCAATGTTTAATTAACCAACTAATTAATTAATTAGATTAATTAAGCTCTGTTAAATCGCCCTGCAGCTGACACACGGGTCCCACGCGACAGGTTTGACTTTGGCCGACCCAGTTGACCTGCTGACGTCATACCTATGTCATGCTGACGCAGTAACTTATTTTCTGGATTTATTCTTATATAGAAAATTCCAGAAAATGTTGCAAACTTCAAAAATTCATAGTAATTCAGCCGTAACTCCAAATAAAATAATTTATATATGAAAAATGATCAGAAAAATCCAATCTATCTATGTGTACCATTTTCATGCATGTTAGAACAACTTTTAGCTGTTGTTTAGGACAAATCATATTAATGGCATTTAAACCATCATATATGGAGTTTGAATTTGAATCTTTGATTCAAACCAACTTCATTTAACCTGTTGCTAGTTGCATTAGCTCAAAACACAGCATATTGCCATGTCATGATCATGCATCATATTGTGCATTGCATTGATTGTGTTCTTTCTCTCTTGCCGGTGTTTGTCCCCTCTCAGTAGACGACATACCGACGATGAGATCGATGACACCGATGAAGAACTATTACTATCTTCAGAAGTGCCAGGCAAGCAAAACTCCCTTGTTCATTCCGATACAATCCCACTCTCTCGCTCCTGCTCTCTTATACTTCATTAGGACAACAACGATTCAACTGTTACTTGCTGCGGTAGCTGAACCCCTTTATCCTCTGCATGACCTGTCATTGCCACAGTAAATAGATGAAACCCACTAGCATGAGTAGGAGTTGTTTGAGCCCTGATGTGCCTACTCATTCATGCTTGTTTGTCATGCCTGCTATTGCTTAGAGTTGAGTCAGGTCTGATTCATCAGGGATGAATTGGAGGTGTGTGAACATGTCCTACTGTTGAGAGCTAAGTGTGTGAACACGATTTGGTAAAGGTAGCGGTGAGAGGCCATGTAGGAGTACATGGTGGGTTGTCTCATTGCAGCCGTCCTCAGGAACTGAGTTCTGTGTTTGTGATCCATGAACAGTTACTACCACACATTGGGTTCCGGTAACTCGGCCCCTCTCGGCTTATTAATCAACTTGATCTCTGTCTAGGAGTTGCAACTAGTTTCTGGTGTTTGTAGGTAGTGTTAGTAGTCTACCAAGTGGCACCCGGTACAGGTGGGCTTGGACAGACTAGGCACAGTGGCCCGGTGTACCAAGTGGCACCCGGTTGGTGGGCTTGGGAACCCTGCACACATCGTTTGGGGCCGTGAGCGACACCCCGGCTAGATCTCCTTGCGGATGGAACCCGAATAGGCGATAAACCTGGACTAGAGACTTGTGTGGTTAGTCAGGTCGTGGCCGACTCCCTCGCCAGGCTTCTGCTTGAAGGTTGCCGAGATACACGAGGTGTACATGGCGGTAAGTGGCGAGAGCGTGTGTGAAGAAGTACACCCCTGCAGGGTTAACATTATCTATTCGAATAGCCGTGTCCGTGGAAAAGGACTTCTGGGTTGCCTGTATAGTTCATAGACAAGTGAAAGTGGATACTCTAAAATACGCAAGATAAGTGTGAGTGCTATGGATGGCGTTCTCGTAGGGAGACGAGAGCGGATCCATAGTGGTGTATTGATATGGTGAATATGTGGACTCATGTGCGCCACCCCAAAAGAGTTACTTGCAGTCGTAGTTCAGGATAGCCACTGAGTCAAAGCTGGCTTGCTGTAGTTAAACTCCACCACCCCTTTATTGATACCGATGCATATGTAGTTAGTTCTGATGTAAGTCTTGCTGGGTACATTTGTACTCACGTTTGCCTATTTTATGTTTTTGCAGAGAGACTTCAGTCTCACTAGTAGTTCCGTGTGGACTTCGACGTTTAGCTTGTTACCTCAGCTACGATCTTGTGCCCTCGGCGGGATCTGGTAGATAGTCAGGCTTCTCAGCCTTTTTCATTTGTAGTTGTCTGTACTCAGACATGTTAAGCTTCCGCTTATGCTTTGATTTGTATGCTCTGAATGTTGGGTCATGAGACCCCTGTTTGTAATATCTCGCTCCTCGGAGCCTAATGAATACATACTTGAGTTGTAGAGTCATGTTGTGATGCCATGTTGTATTTGCACATATCGAGCATATTGTGTGTATGTTATTGAAATGCTTGGTATGTGTGGGATCTGACTATCTAGTTGTTTATCCTTAGTAGCCTCTCTTACCGGGAAATGTCTCCTAGTGCTTCCACTGAGCCATGGTAGCTTGCTACTGCTCCGAAACACTTAGGCTGACCGGCATGTGTCCTTCTTCGTTCCTGTGTCTGTCCCCTTGAGGAAATGTCACGCGATGAATACCGGAGTCCTGTTAGCCCGCTACAGCCCGGTTCACCGGAGTCCTGCTAGCCCAGTGCTACAGCTTGGATTCACTCGCTGATGACCGACACGTTCGATGCTGGGTCATGGATGCCTATCCCTGTAAGTTTTGTGCCACTTTGGGTTTACGACTAGCCATGTCAGCCCGGGCTCCTTATCATATGGATGCTAGCGACACTATCATATACGTGTGCCAAAAGGCGCAAACGGTCCCGGGCAAAGGTAAGGCGACACCCGTGGGGATACCGTGCGTGAGGCCGCAAAGTGATATGAGGTGTTACATGCTAGATCGATGTGGCATTGAGTCGGGGTCCTGACAGTTTTGTCACTCGGCATACCGAGGCAAATTTAAAGTGTCGAGCTCAAAGAAGTTTTTTACCCCTCCTGTGGAGGGCTGGAAGGTGCAACAAACTCATCAAGATCAATTCCGTCCGCGATCCGAGTGGCAGCAGCGGTGAAGGTTTCCATGAAGGACCTGAAGTCGTGTTTCTTGGTGTTGGCCACCCGAAGGGCCGCCAGCTTGTCTTCTCGCGCATCTTTGCAGTGGACTCGAGCCAGACACAGAGCAACATCTGCGCTGCACCTAGCAGAGGACTTTTTCCACTCCTGCACTCGACCAGGAACCGTGTTTAGTCGAGCCATCAGCGACTCGAGGTCGTTCTGGAGTGTCTCCCCGGGCCAGAGCGTTGTGTCAATGCGAGAAGTGGCGACCTTCAGCCTTGCAAGATAGTCCACGACAGCAGCAACGCGAGACTCAAGTCGGAACACATTCATGGCAACTTCATCGTTCACCGGAGAGTTGACGGGGTCCAGGTTTGGTTCCAGCCGACTAGTTTCCTCTTCAAGGTTTTGGCAAAATTCTGCAAATACAATCACAGAGTCAAGGCAATGGTCGAATGGAAAGATCACTGTTAAAAATGATTGTTGAGAGCAAAGGATTACCTTCGAGCATGAGGAACAACTTCTTAGCAAGTCCATTCAGGAAGGCCTCCAGATCATTCTTCTTCCCAGTCAACTGACTGGCCTTGTCGTTCAGGGCAGCTTTGTCAGTTTTCAGTCGACTGACCTCCTTGTTGGCAATCGCAAGAGCAGCTTTCAGATTAGTATTTTCTTCTTCAAGCTTGGTGACTGAAGCTAACTTCTCGTCAGCAAGCTTGGTCTTCTCAGCTAGCTCAAGGTCTTTTTTCTTCTGGGCCTCCTTCACCTTGCCTATAAGTTACAGCAAGGTCAGATTTTGAAACAAATGAAGGGAAAAAGCAGTCGTCGAGGTCTCACCGAACATACCTTTAGTCTCCTCCTTCGCCTTCGTCAGATTCTCCTGGACCAGCTTCAGATCCAGCTCGAGCTGAATGTGCTTGTTCTCCAGCTCGGTATAACGAGCCGCAAGGTCGCAGGATTTCTGCGAAGAACCAATCGACAAAATGTCAAAGATAATTCACTTCCGAGTGGATAAGGAAAAATCATATGTTTCTAAGACTACAGCCGAATACAAACATTCGACCGTAGTCTCGGGGACTACACCCAGTGGGTGCACTCAGCGTGCCCCCACTAGTTCTATTAAGATAGAGTCGACCAGTCGACTAAAAAAACAACAGCAACAGGACGTATTCTTCAGACTGTAACCGACTGCCAGCAGTCGACCACAGTCTCGGGGACTACACCCAGTGGGTGCACTCAGCGTGCTCCCACCGGTTTTGCGAAATCCATTCGACTTAGTCGAATGACGGAAGTACTTAACTTATAAAGCCTATGACCGACTGCCAGCAGTCGACCATAGCCTTGGGGACTACACCCAGCGGGTGCACTCAGCGTGCCCCCGCTAAACCGGAGTTTCAATCGACACACCCAGTGGGTGACTACTATGGATTCCGAAAAGAAAGACTTTCAGATAGCATATCCTAACAGAACAGGCGATGATCGACTGACCTGAACATTGCTTTGAAGGGTAGAGCTGGCGTCGTAAGCTGCCTGGCTTGCCTCCCGGATGGCCTTCACCTGCTCCATCATGACTCCCGCTTGGCGTATCGCTTCTTTTGCAGCACTGGCTTGGTCCTCTGGGACGTAGTGGGTCGAGAAGAGCGAAGGTTGTGCGGCACTCGACGATGCGGGATGAGCACTCGTCAGCGGCACCGCGAAAGATACGGTGTGCCAAGTGGTGTTCTCCTCCTCCGCGACCAGAGTCTCGGGTGCCGTCACATCCTGAGCCATCCTGCTGGCAGACGCTTTCCTGCTTCTCCTGTGTGAGGGAGTCCTGGACTAGGGGGTGTCCGGATAGCCGGACTATCATCGTCCGCCGGACTCCAAGACTACGAAGATACAAGATTGAAGACTCCGTCCCGTGTCCGGATGGGACTTTCCTTGGCGTGGAAGGCAAGCTTGGCGACACGGATATGTAGATCTCCTACCATTGTAACCGACCCTGTGTAACCCTAGCCTCCTCCAGTGTCTATATAAACCGGAGGGATTTAGTCCGTAGGACACAACATACATTACAACAATCATACCATAGGCTAGCTTTAGGGTTTAGCCTCCTTGATCTCGTGGTAGATCCACTCTTGTACTACCCATATCATCAATATTAATCAAGCAGGACGTAGGGTTTTACCTCCATTGAGAGGGCCCGAAACTGGGTAAAAACATCGTGTCCCCCGTCTCCTGTTACCATCCGCCTAGACGCACAGTTCGGGACCCCCTACCCGAGATCCGCCGGTTTTGACACCGACATTGGTGCTTTCATTGAGAGTTCCTCTGTGTCGTCACCGATAGGCTCGATGGCATCTTCAATCAACAACGCTGTCCAGGGTGAGACTTTTCTCCCCGGACAGATCTTCGTATTCGGCGGCTTCACACTGCGGGCTAATTCGCTTGGCCATCTGGAGCAGATCGAAAGCTACGCCCCTGGCCGTCAGGTCAGATTCGGAAGCCTAAACTTCATGGCTGACGTCCGCGGAGACTTGATCCTCGACGGGCTCGAGCCGCAGCCAAGCGCGCCGCACTGTTACGATGGGCACGATCTAGCTCTGCCGCCGAACAGTGCCTTGGTGGCCGCACACGAATCCGCTTCGGCCATTAGTCCGGAGCCGATCGCCCAGACTGAGGATCGGTGGATGGACACCGCCTTGGGGGCTTCAACTTCCACAGTGATGGAGCTGAACGCTAATCTTGTCCCCCGCGAAACTCGTGATTCCGAGGTTCCGGACTCCTGGCCGGACTCTGAACCTCCCGCGCCCCTACCAATCGATTCGGATTGGGCGCCGGTTATGGAATTCACCGCCGCGGATATCTTCCAACACTCGCCCTTTGGCGACATCTTAAATTCGCTAAAGCATCTCTCGTTATCGGGAGAATCCTGGCCGGACTATGGCCAGGATGGTTGGGATACGGACGACGAAGAAATTCAGAGCCCACCCACCACCCACTTTGTAGCCACTGTCGACGATCTAACCGACATGCTAGACTACGACTCCGAAGACATCGACGCTATGGACGACGATGCCGGAGACGAACAGGAACCAGCGCCTACAGGGCACTGGAAGACCACCTCGTATATGACATATACATGGTGGATACCCCAAAAGACGGGGACGGCGAAGAAACAGCGGAGGCAGATTCTTTAAAGAAACAGCCCAAGCGCCGGCGTCAGCGGCGCCGCTCTAAATCCCGCCACAGCAAGAATGGAGATTCCGGCACAGGAGATAATAATACCCCAGAAATTGCCGAAGATAACCCCCTCCAGCAAGACTCAGCGCAGGAGGATGCAGAAGCAAGCCCTCACGAGAAGGCGGCAGACGAAGAGGTTGAGGATTACAACTATATGCCTCCTTCCGAAGACGAGGCAAGCCTCAACGATGACGAATTCGTCGTGCCCGAGGATCCCGTCGAACAAGAGCGTTTTAAACGCAGGCTTATCGCCACGGCAAATAGCCTAAAGAAAAAGCAGCAGCAGCTTCAAGCTGATCAGGACCTGCTGGCCGATCGATGGACCGAGGTCCTCGCGGCCGAAGAGTATAAACTCGAACGCCCCTCCAAAAGCTATCCAAGACGCAAGCTGCTCCCCCAATTAGAGGAGGAAGCATACATACCTCCATCACCAGCACACGATACGGCTGACCGACCACCCCGTGGTCGTAACAGAGAGGCATCCAGGCCCCCAACCAAGACCGTACCCCGGCATCGCTCCAAAAGTACGAAGCCAAGAGGGAATGCGCCGGACCTGCGAGATATATTGGAGGACAAAGCAAGGCAATCCAGATCCATCTACGGATCACGTGGGCGCCCCACGACCCATGACGAATACCGTCGCGCCGGATACAATAACCCCGGCCGGGCCGAACACAGCTGACAGCGCTCTCTTGAGTTGCGTCGTGACACTGCTCAATACAGAGGCGCCGCACACCCGCTATGCTTCACTGACGAAGTAATGGATCATCAAATCCCCGAAGGGTTTAAACCGTAAACATCGAATCCTACGATGGCACAACAGATCCCGCGGTTTGGATCGAAGATTATCTTCTCCACATCCATATGGCCCGCGGCGACGATCTCCATGCCATCAAGTATCTCCCATTCAAGCTTAAAGGACCAGCTCGGCATTGGCTAAATAGCTTGCCCGCAGAGTCAATTGGGTGCTGGGAAGACCTGGAAGCCGCATTCCTCGACAACTTCCAGGGCACGTATGTGCGACCACCAGACGCCGATGACCTAAGCCACATCATTCAACAGCCAGACGAATCGGCCAGACAATTCTGGACACGGTTCTTAACAAAGAAAAACCAAATCGTCGACTGTCCGGATGCAGAGGCCCTTGCAGCCTTCAAACATAACATCCACGACGAATGGCTAGCCCGGCACCTGGGACAGGAAAAGCCGAAATCTATGGCAGCCCTCACATCATTAATGACCCGCTTCTGCGCGGGAGAGGATAGCTGGCTAGCTCGCAGCAACAATCTCCGTAAAAATTCTGGCAGTCCGGATACTAAGGACAACAACGGCAGGTCACGTCGAAACAAAAACAAACGCCGCATTAACGGCGACGATAAGGAGGATACGGCAGTCAACGCCGGATTCCAAGGCTCTAAACCCGGTCAACGGAAGAAGCCATTCAAAAGAACCACTCCGGGTCCGTCCAATTTGGACCGAATACTCGACCGCTTATGCCAGATACATGGCACCCCTGAAAAGCCAGCTAATCACACTAATAGAGATTGCTGGGTGTTCAAGCAGGCAGGTAAGTTAATTGCCAAAAACAATGACAAGGGGCTAAACAGCGACGACGAGGAGGAGACCCAGCCGCCGAACAATAGAGGACAAAAGGGTTTTCCCCCACAAGTGCGGACAGTGAACATGATCTACGCGACCCATATACCCAAGAGGGAGAGGAAGCGCGCACTAAGGGACGTCTATGCGATGGAGCCAGTCGCCCCAAAGTTCAATCCATGGTCCTCTTGTCCGATCACTTTCGATCGAAGAGACCATCCGACCAGCATACGCCATGGCGGATTCGCCGCATTGGTTTTAGACCCAATCGTCGATGGGCTTCACCTCATGAGAGTCCTGATGGACGGCGGTAGTAGCCTGAACCTGCTTTATCAGGATACAGTGCGCAAAATGGGCATAGACCCCTCAAGGATTAAACCTACAAAGACAACCTTTAAAGGTGTCATACCAGGTGTGGAAGACAACTGTACAGGCTTAGTCACACTGGAAGTGGTCTTCGGATCCCCGGACAATTTCCGGAGCGAGGAGTTAATCTTCGACATAGTCCCGTTTCGCAGCGGCTATCACGCTCTGCTCAGACGAACCACGTTTGCAAAATTCAACGCGGTGCCGCATTATGCATACCTCAAGCTCAAGATGCCAGGCCCTCGTGGAGTCATCACGGTCAACGGGAATACGGAACGCTCCCTCCGAACGGAGGAACATACAGCGGCTCTCGCGGCAGAAGTACAGAGCAGCCTCTTAAGGCAATTCTCGAGTCCGGCTGTTAAACGGCCGGATACAGCAAAACGCGCCCAAAGCAATACCAACCAAGACCACCTGGCGCGATCAGAGCACGCGTAGCAATGCGGCCCCAACCCCCGCCCGCGCGTGATTGCAAGAATAACCCTCCGCGTACATCATTACACTTTGGAGGTACCATGGGCGCAGGGGAAGGGGCACGATCGCAATGGACCCAGAGTGCGGTCCGACCACACCAGGGGCTCGCAAGTGTGCCCCCCTTTTTTTATTATTTTCCTTCTTTGTGTACACAGGACTCCGATTAACCAGAGGCCCTGTCCGGCGGTGAACCTGCCGAACTCATGATGCAACAGTCAGGGACGAAAGAAGGCTGCGACGAACACTCAGGTGGTCTCAATTACGAGCATTAAATTCAATTATATACACCAAGTCCGCAGCTCACCCCTGGAGGGGGGACATGTTTAATTAGTCCAAATCCCTTGCTTACCGCACTATTTGTATCAGTCCGCACTCATAGCAGACTTTCTTTCATAAATAATGCAGCACCTTTTTGACTGCAATTACATTACCTTTTATATATATATATGCCCATTACATGACATATTGCACCCGTATATTTTGGTACGGCCTAATACGCCAGGGGCTTATATTCCTCACATTATGGTGTGATAAGTCCGAACACTTTCATAAGTGCGGCACCCTGAACTTATAGCATTATATGAATCGGCTCCGAATCATGTCTTGGGTCAATAGTTGGGTTTGCCCGGCTCCCACGTTTTGGTGCCTTACGTTCCGTTCTGTCGGCTAAGGTGGCACTGGGAGAACCACTGCGATTGCGCCCCGGTTGAGCCGGGCGAGCGCCTCAGTGGAGAAAGCTAAAACTGACCGGCATGATAAGGCGAGAGACTAGTCGCTGTTCGAGAGGTTTTTTCGGGTCCTTAAAGACTCACGCCGCTTCGAGCGAAGTTCCGGACAATGTCCGACGAAGGCATGGATAGCGCCCCGGATTCGGCCTTCCGAATACCAGGGGCTTCACCGAAATTTAAAATTATAGAATTCTATGGCTAAGTGAGAGTGTTCAAGCATTATAAGTCCGGTCGCCTTGTTCGTTGTGTTGAGCGCCTCCCTAGATGGACCCAAAAATGGGAACAAGAGTGCTCAAGTTTATCCCGAACACCCCAGCACTCGTGGCTCGGGGGCTGAAGCCAACGACTGGCCATCTCTCAGATTTATAAACGGCCGCACAGAAGGTAATATTTTAAATTAAAACAAGCGTTGCTCAAGGCGCATATGAACGCAGTTTTCAGCGCACAGGATAATACACAACGAGTTTACTCAAAGATTACATTTCTGGAGCACTCATCCGCAATATCGCGGGCTCCCTTCAGGATGGTTTTATAATACATTTCAGGCGTGCGATACTCCTTGCCCGGTGGCGGTGGGTCCGTGAGAAGCTTCTCCGCATCCAACTTGCCCCAATGCACCTTTGTGCGGGCAAGGGCCCGACGAGCACCTTCAACACAGGCGGAGCGCTTGATGACCTCCACCCAGGGACACGCATCCACCAGCCGCTGCACGAGGCTGAAGTAGCTCCCAGGCACGGCCTGTCCAGGCCACAGCCGGACTATAAGGCCCTTCATGGCCTCCTCAGCTACCTTGTGGAGTTCGACTAGCTGCTTCAGCTGGTCGCTTGGGGGCACCGGATGTCCGGCCTCAGCGTACTGAGACCAGAAGACCTTTCCGTCGAGCTCCCCTCCACGCCACGATAGAATGCGGCGGCATCGGACGCACTATGCGGCAGATCTGCAAACGCCCCTGGAGAGCTCCGAATGCGGGTAAGTGTAAGGTAGTTTACATTAACATGCTTGCTTTGCATGAAAAATGCCTTACCCGCCGCTATCTTCTTCACATCTTCAACCTCCTAAAGGGCCTTACGGGCCTCGGCCTTGGCGGACTTGGCACTTTCGAGAGCCGAGGCAAGCTCGGACTCTCGAGTCTTGGAGTCACGCTCCAAACTCTCATACTTCTCCATAAGAGCCTGGAGCTCTTGCCGAACTTCCGCCACCTGTGCCTCTTGCTTTTCTCGCTCTTCCCGTTCCGCGGCCGCACTGCGTTCGGCCGCGGACATAGCCTCCTTCAGGGCTGCCACCTCATTCGTGGCCCCTGCAATAACCATATTATCCTTGTTAATTTTATTGCAACCAAAATTCTTTTCTGTAAGGTGACTATTCAAAGCGGTGTTACTCACCTTCTTTGTCCTCGAGCTGCTTCTTGGCATGGCCGAGCTCTTGCTCGAACCGCTCGAGATCCTGCTTCAACACATCGACCTCCGCCGTCAGTGCGGCAGAGGTCAGCAGCGCAGCCTGCAAACCCATATTGACATATTTTAAGCGACCCTGCGTATATCTTGTTAGATCCTCAGTCCGGCTTTTTCTTTCCGAACACCGAACTGAGCATCAGGGGCTACTGTCTATGCGGTATTACATTACATAATTTTAACTTCTTACCTCAAAGCCTGTTAGAAGGCTGCTGCAGGCTTCAGTCAGCCCGCTCTTGGCGAGCTGAACCTTTTGAATCACCGCACTCATGATAGTGTGATGTTCTTCCTCGATGGAAGCGCCTTTAAGCGCCTCAAACAAGTTATCCGGCGCCTCCGGTTGGACGGAGGTCGCCGGTGTCACGGTCTTGCCCTTCTTTCGAAGGGGCCTCCCGCCGGACTCTGGAACCACTGCGGGTTCCGATGTAGAGTCTGGCACAAAGTCCGGGAGGCAGCCTGACGGCGCCTCCGGAGCCTCCTCCTGATGGGTCCCTCTCTGGGATCCCACCTCGGCGTCCTCGTCGGCGCGGGGGGTAGTTGCAGTCGGAAGTGAATCCACATCCGACGGGGCCAATGACCCGCTTGATGAAGCGGGGAGATCATCATCAGCCGGACTACGGACAGAATGCGGCGTTAGAAGGACACTACACGACACGAAAGAAATTGCATATCAAGGATCCGGATACTTACGATCTGGCCAGACGCCTGGCCCTTGAAGGCCACTCATCCTCGCCAACGATGGTGTTGGCGAAACTGTCCGGGGGGGGTAGTCCTCCCCCTCTTGGACCCTTCGGCCTCCCCTATTGGGGAAGCCTTCCTCTTCTTCTCTCCCTCCTCTGGGAGAGAGTCCTCCTCCTCCTCGTCTTCGGGGGAGGAGTCCGCCTCGTCGTCGGACGCCTGATTGCGGGAACTCTTTCGAGTCCCCGCGGCCACCTTCTTGGCCTTCTTCTCCGGCACCACGTGCGGTGCCGGAACCAGCAGCCCTGCTAAACGGGCGTTCTCTGGGTCTTTTGGCATGGGAGCCGGGCTGATGAGCTGCTTGGCCTTCTCCATCCATTCCTGTCAAAGGAAAAGAGAGATTGAAACCCTCTTAGAATCAGTTTAATTACCACAAGTGTCCCGTAACGGGGTTGAATCACTTACCTCGTCAGCTGGATGCTGCGAGAGAAATCCGCGATCTTCCGTCGCGGATGCGGGGGCTTCGGCGCCCTTAAACAGCACCCTCCAGGCGCCTTCGTATGTCGTATCGAAGAGCCCGCTTAGCGCCTGGTGCTGTTCTGGATTGAACTCCCACAGATCGAATGCCCGTTCTTGGCATGGGAGAATCCGGCGGATGAGCATGACTTGGACCACGTCGACGAGCCTGAGCTTATTGCTCACCAGCTTCTGGATGCAGGCTCGGAGTCCCATCACCTCCTTCGGATTGCCCCACAACAAGCCCTTCTCTTTCCAGGAGGTGAGCTGCGTGGGGACGCCAGATCTAAACTCGGGGGCCGCCGCCCACGTGGGCTTGCGCGGCTCGGTGATGTAAAACCACCCCGATTGCCACCCCTTGACGGAGTCCACGAAGGCCCATTCGAGCCAAAGGACGTTGGGCAACTTACCCAACATAGCGCCTCCGCATTCCGCTTGCGTGCCCTTCACTACCTTCGGCTTGACATTGAAGGTCTTGAGCCACAGGCCGAAGTGGGGCCAGATGCAGAGGAAGGCCTCGCACACGACGATAAACGCCGAGATGTTGAGGATGAAGTTCGGCGCCAGATCGTGGAAATCCAGGCCGTAGTAAAACATGATCCCCCGGACGAATGGGTGGAGTGGAAAGCCCAGTCCGCGGAGGAAGTGGGGAAGGAAGACGACCCTCTCATGGGGCCTAGGGGTAGGGATGAGCTGCCCCTCGTCGGGCAGCTGATGCGCGATATCGCCGGAAAGGTATCCGGCGCTGCGCAGCTTGGTGATGTGCTCCTCCTTAAAGGTGGAGGCCAACCATTTGCCTCCCGCTCCGGACATATTCGGAGAAGGTCGGGGCGAGATGCGCGAGCTTGGGCGTTGGAGCTTGAGTGCGCGGAGATGGATAAGCAAAGGAGGAGAAGGCGTAGGTGAGAAGGTAAATCCTTATCCCTTATATATAGGCGGACGAAAACTATGCGTCCCCACCAGCCTGATAAAACTCGCTTATCTCCCAAGCGCCACCATCAATGGCGCGGTTGGGTTACCCACGTCCGTATTGATGAGAATCCCGGAAAAAGGGGAACACGATCTCTGCTTCGACAAGACATGCGAAGGAAACCGCTTCGCTAAACGTGCTGAGGTGGTATAGTAAAAAACGATTCAAACAAAGGCCTGGCAGCGGTGTGATGCCATGCCGCATAATACGTCAGCAGATTGGACTCGTGTGCATTTTATTCTCTCTATGGTGGAATGTGGAATTTATTTTGCAGAGCCGGACACTATCCTGGTGTTCATGATCTTCTCTGGATTATTCAAGGGAGGAACCCGCCTTGCAATGCCGAACATTATGCGCGCCGGACTTATCGTCATTGAATCCTGGTTCAGGGGCTACTGAGGGAGTCCTGGACTAGAGGGTGTCCGGACAGCCGGACTATCATCGTCCACCAGACTCCAAGACTACGAAGATACAAGATTGAAGACTTCGTCCCGTGTCCGGATGGGACTTTCCTTGGCGTGGAAGGCAAGCTTGGCGATACGGATATGTAGATCTCCTACCATTGTAACCAACTCTGTGTAACCCTAGCCTCCTCCGGTGTCTATATAAACCGGAGGGCTTTAGTCCGTAGGACACAACATACATTACAACAATCATACCATAGGCTAGCTTTAGGGTTTAGCCTCCTTGATCTCGTGGTAGATCCACTCTTGTACTACCCATATCATCAATATTAATCAAGCAGGACATAGGGTTTTACCTCCATCGAGAGGGCCCGAACCTGGGTAAAAACATCGTGTCCCTCGTCTCCTGTTACCATCCGCCTAGACGCACAGTTCGGGACCCCCTACCCGAGATTCGCCGGTTTTGACACCGACACTATGCTTCAGCGGTTCCGCGTCGTCGTCGTCATGAAGGGTGATAACGACGTTGGATGGAGCTACAGAAAAGAATCAGAATTAGAGACGAAGAGTCAATCGACTAAAAACGGAATTGAGAGAGTGGTACCAGGTTTTGAGGTTGCGGCATCCTCCATCTCATAATCGTCAGCCCTGGCTGAGGTGTCGGAAGTAGCAGCACTACAATTCCAAAAAATCAGTCGGCTAACTCAAGTGTCAATCAAAGACAAAACTCGCACAAAACAAGAAGACTCAAGCAGCATGTTTACCCTGATATGGTGGGAATGGACACCTTCATCTTCGGCAGGACCTTGGTCGGCTTCGACGGTGCCACCCTGGACTGCTTCGGAGCCTTTTCAGTCGGCACCGGAGAGGTGGTCCGAGGGCGCTTGGTCGACTGCACGACAGCCGCAACCCCCTTACCACGTTCAGTCGCAGGGTCATGGGCAAGCTTCGACCGCCTTTCCGAGCGCGGTGGTGCGACCTCCTCCTCCTCCTCTTCTTCTTCCTCCTCATCGTCATCATCATCATCATCTTCTTCAGCAGCATCCGAGTCCCACTCCTCCTGGCTTTCGCCCCCACTCGCTTCTCCCTCTTCAGTCGGAGTCTGTGCTCCATTGGGCATTGAGTACAGGTCGGTGAGGACCTGTCAGACATCAAGACAAAGATCAATCGACCAATTTGCGACGAAAACAGAAATAAATGTAGCAAGAATACAATTGGAGGTAAAGTGGGCATACCTTGTCTGGAGTGCTGGAATGGTCGAGTGGAGGAATTCGCCTAGCCCCACGAGGGTTATCCTTGTTCCCAGTGACCGCAGCCATCCACCTTTCCAGCGTGGCATCGTCGACTGCTTCTGGATTGATCCGAGTCTCATCTTCGGTCCCGCAGTACAGCCACATGCAATGGCCTCGGTACTGAAGAGGCTGGATACGGCGTCTAAGGAAAACCTCCAGGAGATCCATACCCGTCACTCCTTCCCGAACCAACTGGACTACACGCTCCATCAGCATCTTCACGTCAGCTTTCTCCTCCGGGAGCGCCTTCAGAGAGGAAGGTTTGTTGGCGCGGTTCATGGTAAACGGAGGGAGACCACTCGACTGCCCCGGCGTCGACTCATTCTTGCAGTAAAATCAAGTCGACTGCCAGCCTCTGACCGACTCAGGGAGGGTCATCGCTAGGAAGGTGCTCTTGTTCCTCATTTGGATTCCCAGACCTCCACACATCTGGATAATCTTGGTTTTATCATCATCTGGACTCGCCTTCTTCACGGTCTGAGAGCGACACGTGAATATACGCTTGAACAGACCCCAGTGCGGTCGGCAACCCAGAAAGTTCTCACACATGGATACAAAGGCAGCAAGATAGGCGATAGAGTTCAGGTTGAAGTGGTGGAGCTGCGCTCCAAAGAAGTTCAAGAAACCACGGAAGAAAACACTCGGTGGCAAAGAAAACCCTCGGTCGACGTGGGTAGCCAGAAGAATACACTCACCCTCTTCCGGCTGGGGTTGCCACTCGTTCCCCGGGAGCCTTGCTGCTCTGTGGGGGATCAGACCGTCGTTGGCCATGTCGGTGAGGTCCTTCTCCATAATGGTCGACCGGATCCAATCTCCTTGGACCCAGCCGTTCGGCAGACGAGATCTAGACGAAGACCCGCCGCGACTGGTGGTTCTCCCTTTCGCCTTCCCCGTCGTCGACGCCTTCTTCGCGCGTTCCAGCGCCGCCGTCTTCTCCTTCACCATGGCTGCCGGCGAGGCGCGCGAGGAGCGGTTGTGCGGAGGCGAGAGCGGGCGCGGTGGGCGGAGGCGGGGAGAGCAGAGAGAGAATGGAGAGATACTGTTCAAAGACCCTCGCCGGGCGCCTTTATAAGATCACTTCCGAGTGGATGACAGGTGGGCCCGAGTGATCCAATCACATCCCGAAACAGTCGTGCGGACGCGATACGTGGCGAAAAAGGTGGCGTGAGAATCGAGGCGTCTATGCCCTATCCCATCCGAGCGCCGCGGTCCGCCCCGCTTCGCGCGCTTCCCCAAATTTCGTATCCCACAAAATCCGCGAAGGCAGATCGATCTATCAGGCGCGAGATCTCCCGCGATCCATCGCTCGAGAATTGTTAAGTTCAAAAGGTCACTCGACGAAAGAAAAGAATGGATCGAGTCGACTGAAGAAAAATTGCTGATTATCAACAAAGAGATTATTGGTCTAAGACAACGCATATCCAACACGCAAAAGCAAGTCGGAAATAACATCAACTCCTCCCTCACTCAAGCCTCAATTCATTCGGGGGCTAATGATGGAGTCATGTACCTAGGGTAGGGTCATAGACCTGATCTAAGTACCCTACCCAAGGACACCCTTAGAAGATATTACCTTCCAGTCGACCAGGAGGGCTCCACTCGACAGACTTGAAGGACTCGACCATGAAGACTCACTCGACCACCAGAAGGTCAAGAAGCACTCTGTACCGCAACAGTCTGTAATTAAGTAGGCTTTATGGTATTTAAGACACTTTATGTGGGGCGTTACCAGTAACGCCCAGACTTAATGTACTTTAAACCCCGCATTACTGAGGGCCGGAGGGGTCTGGCAGGCACTATATAAGCCACCCCCCGCCTCAGTGTAAAGGGTTCGCACCCCTGTAATTCATACACATATAATCCACTCGACCGCCTCCGGGCTCCAAGACGTAGGGCTGTTACTTCCTCTGAGAAGGGCCTGAACTCGTACATCTCTTGTGTTTACAACCTCTCCATAGCTAGGACCTTGCCTCTCCATACCTACCCCCCACTCTACTGTCAGACTTAGAACCACGACAGTGATCACAGTTATATTTTTGGGGATAAATTCTGTCATTAAGTTGGTCAGGTGCCACCGAACCGGGCTTTTCCAGTGCAACCACATTTGCCTTCTATGGGAAGGCCCTAATGCGGTCTATTGTCGTGCCTCTCGCCGGTGCCTCCAACGAGGGAAGGTTATGGGCGTGCGGTACCCTGGCCCGGTAAGCAGACATGACCTTGTGTGCCCATAGTTGTTGTTAGGTGCCTTTTTGTCCCTGTTTGGGACCGTTTCTGTTTTGCCATGACGGTGGCCATTGATGCCTTTGGTAGGCACGAGGCCACCCAGGACTGAACCCAAAAGGGGTGTCGGTCGGACTGGCCAGGAGAGTGTCATGGCGGTAGATCGGTATTGTCAGAACGCCATTGGTCCACCCGAATGGGAGGGCGAGGCCATGAGTTCTGTGGTGTGGGTAAAGTGCGCTACCTCTGCAGAGTGTGTGTGTTTAATCTATCAATAGCTGCGTCCTCGGTCATGGGCATAAGTTCGTACTAGGTCACACCGTTCGATCAACACTCACATGACGGAATGACTTATAGGTGATGTATATGTTGATATTGTGAGCTGTAACAGTTTGGCACGATGATGATGATGATGTTGGGATGATCTTGAGAAGGATAATTCAATTTTTTATGTGGTCACGAGGTGATCATGTGGATGTTCCGTTCGTCATCTATGAATGATCACCGTTCGATTACGAGGTAACCCTTTGAACCTGGTGTGGTTCCGTTTGTGATCCATGAGTGATCACCATTTTGTTTTGGTCATGAGGTGATCGAGATGGTATATTGCTTGGCCGGTTAGCCAAGTGTGAGATGGTTCATGTGGTACTTGAGATCTGAGATGATGGCTGATCAGTATGCTAATAGTTCATATCGTGATTATTAGTTGCTTCATCATGGTAGCTGTTAATTTAATTAACATGTTTAATGCTATGTTATTGTCTTGCCTTGATGCTTTTGGTTGTTGTGAGCTTGCAAGTACATTCAATGTACTGACCTGGCGTGTCATGCCAGATTATAGGTGATGTCATGATTTCTTGATTGCTTGTCAAGGTTTCCGTGCGTGCGAGCTAGATCGTGTCCCAGTCAGAGTCCCTGCAGAGTGGAGTTCACCACATTCGTCGTTGTTCCGCTGCTAGAAGTATTCCGCTACTTCGAGTTGTTCTGTTGCTAGCATAGAGCAAGTGTAGTATCACAGGCGTAGTGTCGCCATGCTGATGTGCTTCTTTGTAACATCAGACCCTTGTACTATTATTCTTGTAATAAGAGTTGATTTGTTCTATGTCAAGCAGTGGCGTATCCCGGCGACTTCTCCTTGGGCGTTCCGGTTTCTCTGAGCCGGGCTGCCACAGGCTTGGTATCAGAGCAGGTCTAGCTGTACGATGCCCTAGTCAGCACGAGCGGTAGAAATTGGTAGTATAGAGTCTGGCTTGTTGATTGCATTTGGTTGCTGCATTTGTTTGTTGCATAGCATGCATATAGCCTTATTATTTTGCTACTGACGATTTATCTGGTGAGTGTAGGTGGCATCGGTTCGGATCCACTACAGCTCAGCCCTGTATTTCTCCAATTTTCTTTTCTTGCTTGTTCTTTGGTGTTTGGTGTCATTTCTGTCCCAGCAGAGTGATGCCAAGTGATCTCGACATTGTTTGCAAAAATGGTGCTCAGGTATCGTGCCGATGTCTTTCTTCCAGCCCCACCTATCGTTTCGGTGATAGACATGCTTCTATCACGGATCGTTCTTTTATTTTGTCATGTTGGCAACCCTTAATGATCTTAGTTGTCAAGAAAGGGCAATGTCAGCAGCCTCCGTGTTTCCCCGCTATCCTATTTCTTGGACAAGTACGGATCTTTTTCCGTTTGCTTGATAATAATGTGGTTGCGACCTTCGTGTCCTACTACATGATTACCGAGTATGTCCTCGCCCCGAGCTAGTCAAGGTTGCTACCTGGCTAAGCTAGCACTTGGTGTAGCGCTGTTTACACCAATTCTTCCACACATTTATTCATCCTCGTGCACATCATCACCGCATGCTAGATCGTAGTACCGGAGATTCCGTGAAATTTGTGTGCTTAAGTAGGCATGCATATTGTGTGACTAGCAGTAATATGTGACATTGATTGTGTGTGAATTGATTGTTGTTGTGTGTTTTTGTTTAGTTCAGTTTTCTTTTGCTTCTTTCTTTTGGGCCCCGGTGTTACATTAGTTTCCCCTATAAAGAGTTGCTAATCAACTGACACTGGACTCGAAGAAGCAATAAGGGTGTGAAATATTTGGAAGAAGCTCAGCTAGACATTATGGTCAACCCAGTCAACTGCATTATGACATTAATATCTGCTCAGAATACCAATGGTGTATTGTATTGACTATCAACATCGAGTCTACATCAGTGCAAAATCCTCACAGCAGTTATGATCCAGCCAACAGAAAGACAAGTCAGTTGCAAGATCAACGGTGTGTTTTCAGACAGAGGTATGGATCATATACAAAGTTTTTGTTCAACAATGCATGATGCTTGAAATATGTTATCATCCGAAATAAAGTCAGAATGTGATATGCTCAAGAAAGACAGTCAAACAAATTTTCCCATACAAATAATCAGCCACAGAATATTATGGGTGTGTGTATGGATTTCAGTCTGCATATCAGTATGAAGTTTTGGATATAAGAAACCCGGTATTCTTCCACATGCTATCAGAAGAAATTTATGATCAAACCCAGGGAGAAGCTTCTCAAGTACGGAACTCAGGCTTCTCCAGCACAATAATCAGACCAAGCTTTGTGTGAAAGCTATAAAGCCTTCTTCTGCACGATAACCAGACAAAAGATTTGAGCAGAAGTTAACAAGTCTTCCTCAACAAGCTACTCGGATGGCTTCTCTCGTAAGCCACCCAGTCCGCGTCAGTACCACAATATTGTACCATCCTCAGAGATTATATGATGAGTTGCCAATGTATGGCTGTACCTCTCAAGAATCAGACTCGCAACATTTTTGCCAGAAGCACAAATCAGTCAAGGCATAGTCTTCTTCAGAAATCGAGTGTTCGGTGGCATATCCTTCTTATATATGGTGAGCATGCATCACCGGTCATATCAGTCACTCATACGAGATACGGCAAGGATCCAACAGATATACCTAAGGAAAGTAAGGATCCCACAACCTCACGAGTCAGACAAAGGAAGATGAGCAGAGATACATCTCATGAATTACAAGGACCGACAAGATCTGGAGATGACATCACAGAATCAACAGTCTTGTCAATGGTCATCAATGTCATTATTCACGCAACTGATAAGGAGATATCATAAAACATTGTCACCTTCTTGTATGATTGGCCTCAACAATGAGCTCCGTACAGCTACAAACCCCGAATATATGTCGTATGTGTGCGGACCCGGTCAGAAAACAAGCACAAGGAATAATGTCAAAATATTGCACTAATCACGTCCATGGTCATACGAAGAATCAAGGACAGATGTGGCCAAGTTATTTTAGTAAGGTATCCCAACAAAGAAAATCATGACCATTAAAGGGTGAGACTGACAGCAAAGGTATGATAATTTTTGCACGACCATCAGGGTCCAGATACCCAAGTCAGTTGGAGGCCATAATCCCATATGGATCCACTAAGGCATACTCTCAGCGGCCTACTCTATTTACAAGGATTTGCATATCCCGCTGACCCGCTTAAAAGGGTTAGTGTGGAATATCCACATCTGGTCTGTCAGATCCAAGATTTCTTTGCAACCTCCACGGTTTGACTGCAAAGGCAGTGTTAAAGCATATCACAGCCTATTACCACATGTGGGTATATAGACCACATGAGAAAAATCAAAAGCCGAACAATCAGCTCAGACCCGGTATACTCACCGATGGAACCAAGTACACGGTCAGTCTATTAGGAAAAGCATTTGTCCGTCATCCCCCTGTCGGGCCAGTCTCAAGTTGTAAATATTTGAGATATGACACAGCTATAACTCCATTCACCGTTATATTGCTCACGATAGAAGGCAGTCGAATCTTTGGTACATATCTCATGCTCGAGCCAAAGAAATAAATCAAGATAAATCAGTACCACCTATGAGCAGTCAGATCCCATCAGGAGAATGGCCATGATTCTCATCATTTATTGGAACCAGAAGGCCTGCATTTTTTTGAAGCAACCCCATGGCAGAAGTAAAAATGTTTTCATGACCAAAGTAAAAATTTATGCTCAGATCCATTGGATATCACCGCAGATATGAGAAAAGTTGCGTCAGCAAAAGGATTTGGTATGTGAGCAAAAACCCGTCAAAATTTGGGAGGTGAAGCAAACCACCCCAGAGCAAGGTAAGTTGATCATCTGAAATTCTTGGGGGAACAATAAATAAAGGAAAAAGGATACCCAAGTTGGAAACGGTGTCTTCCAGTCGTACTTGTTCCCTGAGCAATTAAATCTCGAGGACGAGATTTCTTTAAGGGGGTAAGAGTTGTAACAGCCTGGTTTTTGGCCCTTTTCTTTTTCTTTTGATTTATTTGGTTTTTGCTCTATTTTTATGGCCTTGCCACCTAGGATATCATCCTCATTCCCCCTCCCAAGTTTCTCATCATTCTCAAAACCTTGCCAAGACCTTGTCACTTCACTCCTTGACCAAACCCTAAACTCTTTTTCTAGGGAATATTCCTTTTTCTATTAAAGGAATAACCCTATCTACCGTAGGTTGTGAAGCAACCTATATTTCTGTCCATCCAAAAATCCCCAAATAATTCTCATAATTCCTTTGGGTCATATATTGCTCAAATATGCCCAAACATTTCCTTGGCCAGTTCAAAAATAATTCCCCAATATTCCATTTTCTATTCTGCCCTGAATGGCACTTTGTGAAGGAAGTGTCATTTATATTTTCCTAGTGGCTCCCAATATTTTTGTGCATGCTTATATATATAAATAATTGCATCATGCACAAGTTCAACTTTATTTGCCTAGCCAATCTTCCTCGGTGATTTTTTAAAGTTTTTGTCAAACAGAAGGCTTTGTGAAGGAAGTACTAGCTAGGAGTATCCAAATGAGTTGAACTTTTGCACACTCCTTAATGTGCTCATATTAACCACCTCCACCCATTTGCAGCCCCATACAATCATCTATCTGAGCACAGGAGCAAATCTTTGATTTTGGCAATATTTTCATGTTGTGAAGCAAGTGTATTTTCTGATAAATTACCAGATCATTCTTATGCCCATAAAACATCTCTCTACCCAATTTGGCATCATTTCATTGAGCAATTTGATCACCAAAATTATTCCAAGTTTCTGGACAGAATTGATGTTTGTGAAGCAAGTGCCATTTTGGCTTGTCCATTTGGTATGATCTTTTTACAGCGTCTTTATATGTCCATATCATGAGGTTTTGCCAAACGTCATCCCATTCCATCACTCCATGTGAGTTCATCATCCAAATCTTGATTCTGGACCAATTTTGGGGTTACACAGCAACTATATTAGTTTGGGCTCCATTAGTCCTTCCGTAGTTAATCATCCCAGACAACACGACTTGACCCAATCAGTTTCCTTTTGATCAGCAGTGCTCTGTCAAGTTTGGTGCAGTAAACTTCAGAGCTTAGTTACCATTTAACAATAGCACCCCAGACCCAGCCATGGCCTCATCAATGCTCTATCTTGGAAGGACTATTAGCTAGACAACGTTTTGGGTGTTGTAGAGCATTGACTTCCCCTGTTTGCGTGGTGACTACGACAATGGAGTGCGTGTGCACGTGCTCTATGCGTAGTGGCCGCGTGCAGGGCGCCGTTTCTGCTTTGTCCGCTCCCCACTCGTTGTCTTCACGCGCGTGAGCATGTCCCTTGGCTTCACCTCGTTGCCGACGTTCCAATGGACCCCTCTCCCCCTCCGTCCGCTTCCTCACCGACACAAGCCACCGCGTGCCCACAGGCGAACAGCGGAATTTTGGCTCGGAGCTCGCCGTCTTCTTCCTCCCTGCGCTCCATTGGCCGCCTCTTCCCCGTGAGCTCTCCCTCCTGTTCCCTCTCGTCGCCTAACCTTGAGTTCATGCGCGTGCACACGTGTCCGTGGCTCCGGCCACGCGTTGATGGCGAGTCCAGCTCGACCCCCTCCTCCGCCGCCTATTTAAGACCTCCCCTGAGCCCTTCGAGCGCTCCAGCAGTCCTACCTCACTCCCAGTAGCGCCCCGTCCTCTCAAACAAGCTCGAGGAGCTCTCCTGCCCTCAAATGGCCGCCATGGCCTCCGCCCCTGCCCTCCTAAATTCACTCCTTGCCGAGCTCCTCCGCTCCCCATTCCAACTCCGGTGGAGTCCCTCAACTCCGGTGAATCCCTCCCGAGCACTGTCGCTCCCGTTCCTCCACCATAGCCTCGTCTTCAGTCCCGACCGAGCCTCCGTCCACCGCGGCCACTCCACTGCTCGCTCCGGGCTTCCTCGTCGCCCGTGCACCACCGAGGCGGGTGTGTGGTGTCAACCCGAGCCCACTGGTGGTCCAAGCTCCACCAGGGCTGGCCCGAGGCGCCGGGGCCAGCGTCGGCCGCGCCCTGCCTCGCCCTTCTGTCACGCCGTCGCGGGGAAGACGATGGAGGCGGGAGGAGGGAGTTCACCAAGTGCGTGGACCCCGCAGGACCCGCTTGTCAGCGACTTAAGCCTCGGGCCCCATTGCCATGCTGGATAAGTGGAAGCGAAGTTTACAGAATGCATTTTCGATGTTGGAAAGCCTATTTCTGTTTAACTGCGGCTGAAAGTGCGCTTTCCCTTACGGAAAACGTATTTCATCCGAGTGCGCTTTCAGTTCAGCCGCCAGGGGCCTGTCTGTGAATAAATGTTTTACAAATTGGTCCCTGGTCTTCAACCCTTCATATCTTTTTACCCATAGCTCCAAATCAAGTGACTCCAAAGCCCACGTCTTCGTTTCGTCGAGCTTGTTATGATGGAATCATTTTCTCCATGTTTTGAAATTCTGAAAATGATCATTATGCCCTTGCCCTTATTCAGCCCCCTCTGAGAGAGAAAGATTTCCGGCGATTCGTTCCGCGAGCTTCTCGCACTTTCTCCCGGTGATTTCTTCCACCCCAGGCAAGCCACACCCTCCATTTGCATCACTGTAATGTAGTGACATGGTTTAATCTATTTGAACTTGTTTAAAATATTGCTTTAGCTACATGGCTTTGTGCACGGCATTTGCTTGGAGTATTATTTTGATCTTGCTGTTGCCAAGCTATTGTTTGGATTACTAGGAGTTATGTTTGTAGTTGATGAGTATGTGTTGCCATTGGAGTATTAGTGGTTGATATTATTGTTTTCATGATGATATCTGTTATTATATTTTGGAGTATTAGTTTGGATGTCATGCTGCCTTTGGATTATTAGTGGTTAGTATGATTATTTTCATCATGCAAGTTGATGTTTTGTTACTGTTGCTTGGAATATTAATTTCGGAGATGATGTTTACATGTGGATCTTAGTTGGATAGCTTTGCTCTTATTATTGGAGTAGTAGGATTATTGTTTTCGGATTCATCATGATAGAAGTGTTATGCTATCCTCAGAGTATTTTAATATGATGATGGTATGCTTTAGATTATTTGTTGGATATTGCTATGACTTGGATTACAGTTTGATAGTTGATATTGGAGTATCAATGATCACAGTTATATTTGTTGGGGATAAATTCCGTCATTAAGTTGGCCAGGTGCCACCGAACCGGGCTTTTCCAGTGCAACCAGATTTGCCTTTTATGGGAAGGCCCTAATGCGGTTTATTGTCGTGCCTCTCGCCGGTGCCTCCAACGAGGGAAGGTTATGGGTGTGCGGTACCCTGGCCGGTAAGCAGACATAACCTTGTGTGCCCATAGTTGTTGTTAGGCACCTTTTTGTCCCTGTTTGGGACCGTTTCTGTTTTGCCACGACGGTGGCCGTTGATGCCTTTGGTAGGCACGGGGCCACCCAGGACTGAACCCAAAAGGGGTGTCGGTCGGAGTGGCTGTGAGAGTATCATGGTAGTAGATCGATTTTGTCGGAACACCGTTGGTCCACCCAAATGGGAGGGCAAGGCCATGGGTTCTGTGGTGTGGGTAAAGTGCGCTACCTCTGCAGAGTGTGTGTGTTTAATCTATCGATAGCATAAGTTCGTACTAGGTCACACCGTCTGACCAACACTCACATGACGGAATGACTTATAGGTGATGTATATGTTGATATTGTGAGCTGTAACAGTTTGGCAAGATGATGATGATGATGTTGGGATGATCTTGAGAAGGATCATTCAGTTTGTGATGTGGTCACGAGGTGATCATGTGGATGTTCCGTTTGTGATCTGTGAATGATCACCGTTTGTTTACGAGGTAACCCGTTGAACCCGATGTGATTCCATTTGTGATCCGTGAGTGATCACCGTTTTGTTTTGGTCACGAGGTGATCGAGATGGTATATTGCTTAGTGTAAGTGCATCTAGTGCCCCTTAGTGATTTTGGTGTATTGAAGACTTATAGGTTAAGTAACTGATGCGTTTGTGAGTGTACACAGGTCTATAAGTCTATGAGGAGTTTGATATTTACAGAGAAAGTCGACCCCTAAAAATGAAGTTCTTCAACTGAAGACTTTGATATTCTGAAGACTTTCTGAAGACTTTCTGAAGACTTTGAAAGTGAAGAAATTGGTGTGACCATGAAGACTTGATATTCATCCGAGGAATATGAAGCGTGAAGACTTTTGTTTTCGAAGTTTCATTTTCTCTTTCTTGAGTCATAGGAAACACTGTACTGTTAAAGGGGGTCGAGGAAATACTAAGGAAAAATTTCCATGTGATGCTCAACTCAAAATCCTACACCTACCAATCCCTTCGAGTGAAGCCATTGGAAATCTCATACAGTTCAGTCAAATTCATCAGTGACAGAGACGCAGTTCTTCTGTTCACTGAGGACTTTGCTCTGACTGAGGAGTTAGGAATTCGCTAGTGCGAATTGCCTACACAGTGAGGAACATGATAGCCCTGAGGACTTTGAGAGTCAAATTTCCGACCGTTGCTGTGCTGCACGCCGGCGGACCAAAATATCTTATCCACCTAACGGTCATATCATTGAAGGGCATTTATGTCTTATCATGTCGGGCTGCTCCCTAGGCTATAAATAGCCGCCCCCTACAACCACTAGTTGGTTGGCTGCTCCGAGAGAACTTGACACTTGTCATTTGAGAGCAACCCATCCTCTGAGGACTTTGAGCGAAAATCATCAAGTGAGGAAAATCCCAAAACCAAACCCACAAAACCCCAAGTGATTGAGCATCACTGAAGAAATTGATCCTGTGTGGATCCGACGATTGTTACCTTTGAAGATTGTGCTTCTTCCATACGGTTAGGCGTCAAGGTCTAGAGCATCCAAGAGGAATTGTGGATCGCCGAGTGACCAAGTCTGTGAAGGTTTGGAAGTCACCTAAAGACTTACCACGAGTGATTGGACGAGGCCTGCGTGGTCTTAGTTCAAGGAGAATACGGTGAGGACTGGGTGTCCTGAGTTGCGGCTCAGAGACTGGGTGTCCGGGACTGTGTGTCCTCGAGTTTAAATACTCAACCGCTCCAACCAGACGTACAACTGAGACAGCAGTTGGAACTGGTCTACCAAATCATTGTCTTCACCAACTGACTGGTTCTATTTCCTCAACTCATTCATTTCCTCATTCTGTGTTGCATGTTGTTCATATCTGTGCTTGAAGACTTTGACTGAAGACTTTCACAAATTCCTCAGTTCAATTTCTTCAGTCTGTTTGTCTTCATCTTGTTATCCTGTGCTTACGCTTCCCGTACTCTGTTCTTAGTCTTCATTTCATCATGCTGACTATGTGTGTATCCTGCTATGTTTACCTCTGAGTACATATTCCACTGCAAATAGTTCTTCGCTAAGGAATTTCCTCACCGGCAAATTCCTCAGTGAAGAATTTCATAAAAATCGCCTATTCACCCCCCCCCCCCCTCTAGTCGATATAACGCACTTTCAATTGGTATCAGAGCAAGGTACTCCCTTGTTCTGTGTGATTTTGGTTTAACCACCTGGAGTTCTAGTTATGTCGACCGCAGGTATGATCAAGGTCTCGGCTGGGTGTCCTACCTTTGATGGAACGGACTACCCCTACTGGAAGAACAAGATGCGAATGCATCTTGAGGCAATTGATAATGATCTCTGGTATGTTGTGGAAAATGGTGTCCCTGCTGTCACTGAAACACTGACCGCTACCGATGTGAAGAGATTCAAACAACTCGACTCTCAAGCGAAGAATATCATCTATGGCCATCTGAGCAAAGGACAGTATGGGAGAGTGAGTGCTTTGGAAACTGCTAAGCTCATCTGGGATAGGCTGTCCAAAGTAAATGAAGGAGTTTCAACTCAGCGTGACTCTCGAGTTGATGTTCTTCAGAATCTCTTCAACCGCTTCAAAAGACTCGACAACGAAAATGTCCAACAAACCTTTGATCGCCTCACTGACATCTCAAATGAGCTTCAAGCCCTCGGTGCCACTGACATCACTGATCATGAAGTTGTGAAGAAACTGCTGAGATCGCTTGATTCCTCATTTGATACTCTGGGACTGATGATACAAGAACGTGCTGACTACAAGTCGCTTGATCCTGCTGATATCCTCGAAAGGCTTAAAACCCACGAGTTCCAGCTTGCTAAAAAGAGAGATCTCTATGGCTCAAACTATGGCAAACCACGTGCCCTGAAGGCTAAGGTTGTGTCTGACTCTGAATGTGAGGATTCTGGTAGTAGCCTTGGTGATCCTGAAGAACTGAGCCAGGATCTAGCTCTCCTTGTGAAGAAATTCCAGAAGTTCACAAGACGTGGTCGTTTTGGAAAATCCTCAAGAGGAAATGATTCTTCATCTAGTGACTACAAGAGAAGACTTTGCCACAAATGCAAGAAGCCTGGTCACTATATTCAAGATTGTCCTCAGTGGGAAAAGGAAATGAAGAAGAAAAAATACAAGGACTACAGTTCTGATGATATGAAGAAGAAGAAATCATCAAAATCTTCGTCTTCAAAACCATCAAAGTCTTCATCTCACAAGAAGGGCAGCACCAAGAAAGCTCGGGCATTCATTGGCAAGGAAATGGACTCTGAAGCTGAATCTGAGGAAAATGATGAAGAGGAGGAGTCTGAAGAATCTGAGTCTGGTGTGGCGAGTCTGGCCGTTGCTACTGCTTTCGTCAGCAAGTCCATCTTCAACACTAAAGAAACTGACTCCACCGACAAGCATACTGAAGATAATGATGGCTACGCTCCCACCTATTGCTTCATGGCAAAAGGAGCTAAGGTACTCAAATACAACTCCTCTGACTCTAGTGAAAATGAATCAGATGAGGATCTAAAGCCCAGCTACTCTAAACTTGCTAAAATTGCTGTGAAACAACAACGGGCTCTTGAAAAGGTTCAAAACATGCTAGATAAAAGTGATGATATGTTGGGTGAAGAAATGGATCGCACTAAAGCCCTGACTGAAAATCTTCAGAGACTTCAGTCTAAGTATGATAACCTTCAAGGTCATCATAACTCTCTCTTGTCTGATCATGAGAAACTTTCTTATGAATTTCTTCAAGAAAAGCAAGACAATGAGAAGCTTTCTCTTGAAGCTATTCAAAGAAAGGCAGATCTTGAAAAGCTAAGAGTATGTTATGAAGATCTTCAGAAGGAGCGCGATTCATTACTAGCTCAACAAATCAGCGCTTCTCAGGAAGAATTTGTTCCTCCATGCTTAAAGTGCATTGAACGTGAATCTGCAAATTCTTCACCTGAATGTTCAAATACTTCAACTGTTACAAATTCTTCATCTGCCTCTGCTATCAGTAATTCCTCATCTCAGGACATTGCTAGTATCACTAACAATGCAGGGCTGAAGGAATTATACATGACAGGCATGTACAAAAGCCTCAAAGGGCATCAGACACTTTGTGATGTGCTCAAAAAGCAGATTCTCAACAGAAACCCTAGGAAAGAGGGTATTGCCTTTGAGAGGAAACTCAATGCCGATGGAACATATTGGAAGCCTGAGCAGTATCCCAAAACCTCTTGGTTGCTGCAAAGGGACCTCCAGTTGATCCATCTAACTTATCTGGCTTTACATGTGAATCTCCTCATTCTTCTGATGAGTCATTTGACTCCAACTATAAACTGTTCAAAAATCAGAATGGTGAAGTATTTGCTAGATATGTTGGCACTAACTGCAGGAACGGTTCCCCTATGAAGAAAATCTGGGTTCCCAAAAGTTGTGTTGAAAGTCTTCAGGTGAATGTCCTCATGACACCATCTGTGAAGAACAAGAATCCCAGATCAAATTCTTCATATGGACCAATTTCTTCACGAGGATCAAATTCCTCAACTGGATCAAAGTCCTCATATGATTATCATTGTGCTAACAAATCTGTCTCGCAGGGCAAAGCTAAGGGCTATGAATATGTGCATTATTCTTCAAACCAGTATGTTCATAAGTCCTCGAAGAATTACTCTGCTTATTCATATGCATACCCTAACCTCTCTCATGCTAAGCGAAATGGTTTGGCATCTTTGCCACCTTTCTCACATGGTGCTCGCAGGATGATGAATTCTTTGCCACCCCTCCAGATGTGGGTGGTGAAGAAAAAGAACTAATCCCTTCTGCAGGGTCAGGTCTCCAGACGTGCTCTAACGTCTGAAGAATTTGCTGGGGACCTGACAATATGCCTGAAAGGACGCAGGCGAATCATGATGAAATGAACTTTCATTTCACACGTCCTCATACTGCTATACCTGTTTACTGCTTGATGAAATTCATCTGATGAACTTGATATCATATTCTTCACTGATGAAGCATATGAGATTGTAAGTTATACTAATTCATCTGCAGGATGATCAACCCAAAACCACTGAATGGGTCCTCGATAGTGAATGTACAAATCACATGACTGGTGACAAGAATCTATTGATGGATGCTCCCTTATCACCGTCACCTCTGAAGCATATCATATTTGCTGACAAAGGCAAAAGTCAGGTATTGGGTCTTGGTAAGGTTGCTATCTCTAAGGATAAGCACATGGACAAAGTCATGCTTGTTGAGTCCTTAGGATACAATCTCATGTCAGTCTCAATGCTTTGTGATCTTGATATGGTTGTTGCCTTTGGCAAATATCGCTGTGTTGTGATTATGGAAGCTGACAATTCCAAAGTCTTCGAAGGCTTTAGGAGAGGAGACCTGTATATTGTTGATTTCTCTACAGGACCACAACCAAGCCATGTGTCTACTTGCAAAAGCTTCAGAAGGCTGGCTATGGCATCGACGACTTGGTCATGCAGGCATGAGGAATTTGAACACGCTTGCGAAGAAGAAGCATGTCATTGGCATTGAGAATGTCAAATTCCTCAAGGATCACTTATGCGGAACATGTGAAGCCGGAAAAATGACCAAGGCCAAGCATCCAGCGAAGACTATCATGACCACTACCCGTCCATTCGAATTGCTTCACATGGACCTCTTTGGACCTAACCATTATTCAGCTGTCACTAATGATGCATCTCTATATGGTTTTGTCATTGTTGATGATTATTCTCGATATACATGGGTACACATTGTTACTTACAAACATGAAGTGCAGGAAGTCTTCAAACGATTTTCCTCGAGGCCTTCAACCAACTTTGGTGTGAAGATCAAGCATATCAGAAGTGACAATGGAACTGAGTTCAAGAATTCTGGTCTTGATGCCTATCTTGATGAACTTGGTATTACTCATGAATTATCTGCTCCTTATACTCCTCAGCAGAATGGCGTCGTGGAGCACAAGAACAGAACTCTTGTTGAGATGGCTCGCACTATGCTTGATGAATACAAAACGCCTCAGCGTTTCTGGATTGATGCAATTGATACTGCCTGCCACATCATCAACAGAGTATATCTTCACAAATTCTTCAAGAAGACTGCCTATGAACTCCTCACCGACAAGAAACCCAATGTGAGTTATTTCAAAGTCTTTGGTGCTAAATGTTGGATTAGAGATCCTCACCACAACTCTAAATTTGCACCGAAAGCACATGAAGGTTTTATGCTTGGTTACGGAAAGGACTCGCACACCTACAGAGTCTTCAACATTGTTCTTCACAAGATTGTTGACACTGTAGATGTGCGGTTCGATGAAACTAATGGCTCGCAGAGAGAGCACCTACCTTCTGTGTTAGATGAACCAGCACCTGAGGATGCTATCAAGCTCAAGGCAACTGAGGATGTCATTCCTACTGAAGAATCTGCTGAAGAATTCATTCCTGTTCGTGAAGAACGTCGAGCTGATGTACCTGAAGAACATGATGAGGAAAATGGTGCTGAAGAAAATGCTGATCAAAATCCTCAGCGACAACCAACTCAACCACGTGTTGCAAAAGAAGTGCAAGTGGAGAAGATCATCGATGACATTAGCGCACCAGGTCCTCTCACCCGCTCAAAAGCCTCACACTTATCTAACTTTTGTGGGCACTATGCTTTTGTGTCTATCTCAGAGCCCACTAAGGTAGATGAAGCTTTTCTGGAGCCGGAGTGGATTCAGGCTATGCAAGAAGAATTACATCAGTTCGAGTTGAACAATGTCTGGGAATTGGCCAATCGCCCAGATCCTCGCAAGCATAATATCATTGGCACAAAGTGGATCTACCGCAACAAGCAAGATGAAAATGGCCTTGTGGTGAGGAATAAGGCACGACTAGTAGCTCAAGGCTACAAACAGGTTGAAGGAATTGATTTCGATGAAACTTTTGCACCTGTTGCTAGACTTGAGGCTATTCGCATTTTACTTGCCTATGCTAACCATCATGATATCATCTTATATCAAATGGATGTGAAAAGTGCATTCCTCAATGGTAAGCTTGAGGAAGAAGTATATGTTGCTCAACCCCCAGGTTTTGAAGATCCCAAGAATCCTGACAAAGTCTTCAGACTCAATAAGGCCCTCTATGGCCTCAAGCAAGCCCCTCGGGCGTGGTATGACACACTAAAGGAATTCTTCGTGAAGAATGGCTTCACACCCGGTTCACTCGACCCTACTCTATTTACTAAATCATATGATGGTGAACTGTTTGTGTGCCAAATATATGTTGATGATATTATCTTTGGCTGTACTAACCAACGATATAGTGATGAATTTGCCTATATGATGAGTGAAGAATATCAAATGTCTATGATGGGAGAGTTGAAATTCTTCTTAGGTCTTCAAATTCGTCAGCAGCGCAATGGCATATTCATATTTCAGGAGAAATACCTCAAAGATGTACTGAGGAAATTCGGCATGCAAGATTGCAAAGGCGTCAAAATTCCTATGCCCACAAATGGCCATCTATGCACTGATGAAAATGGTATTGACTTCGATCACAAGGTATACCGCTCCATGATTGGTTCTTTATTGTACTTATGTGCATCTAGGCTAGATATAATGCTTAGTGTTTGCATGTGTGCCCGATTTCAAGTTGCACCGAAGGAATCACACCATAAGGCTGTGAAGCATATTCTTCGATATCTAGCTCACACACCAACACTAGGATTATGGTACCCCAAGGGCTCTGTTTTTGATCTCATTGGATATTCTGACTCTGACTATGCTGGTGATCGTGTGGACCGCAAGTCAACTTCTGGCACTTGTCATTTCCTCGGACGATCTTTGGTCTGTTGGTCCTCAAAGAAACAGAACTGTGTATCACTGTCTACTGCTGAAGCTGAATACATTGCTGCTGGCTCATGCTGTGCTCAACTGCTTTAGATGAACCAAACCCTCAAGGACTATGGCGTCAACGTGAAGAATGTGCCTCTCCTCTGCGACAATGAGAGTGCCATCAAGATTGCTCACAACCCAGTTCAGCACTCAAAGACTAAGCACATCCAGATTCATCATCATTTTCTTCGTGATCATGTGCTGAAAGGCGATATCTCCATCGAGCATGTGAAGACTGAAGAACAGCTAGCTGATATCTTCACTAAGCCCTTGGATGAGAAGAGATTTAGCAAGTTACGGTGTGAGCTAAATATCTTAGAATCTTCGAATGTTCTTTGAAAAGGACACACATCCTAACCCTTATGCATAATTGATGACTTAGATGTGCAACACATGAAGAAACGTTTTTCCTCAATCAATGAAGAATAACATTCTAAGTGTGAAGAAATTAATGAAGAATTTGATTTTCAGAACCCTACGACAATTGTACGCGGTGTCTGAAATCATCATTCTTATACGGTGGGCTACGCCACCACAAAAGTTGAAAATCTTCAATTTGAGTTTTTCTTCATTTTTGAAATTCCTCAGTTTTTCAAATTCTTCAACTTTGCAAAATCTTCAATGTTTCCGTCGTTTTTCTTCATTTGCTATATATGTATATATATATGAGTTTATGTCCTCTACAGCATTCACTTATTGCTATTTCTTCAAGTTGCTATTTCTGCTAAGTGAATGTGATCGGACCCTTCCCCCTCTATGCTATACTCAATCCAATCTATTCACAAATTCTTCATGTGCGTTCTGATTGAAACTCGTTCAAAGTCTTCACTGGTCCTTGACAGCTGAAGAAATTGCGAACGAAACTTTTAAACAAATTTTATCCAAGTTTTTGGTTTTACCGCTCAAACCGTTCCGCATCCCACGATGTATTAGTTTAATCACCCACGATCTTACACGATCTCATCTGCACAGTACGTGGGTGACACATGTCGCGTGAAGGAGAAAGGGCAGGGGCATGTTCATCCAAAATCTTCGGGCGAACAGTTTTTCACCGTGGCTATAAATACCCCCTCTCCCTTCCTTACTTCATTTACTCCGCTTGATCGCTGTCTCTCGCTCGAGCTCTCCTCAAACCCTAGCGCCGCCGCTACTCCATCGCCGCCGGTGAGGAAAAGCTTCACTGCCTCGACCTCATCGCCGTCGTACTCGCGCCGGTCGCGGAAATCTTCACTCCGCCGCCGCCGTAGCTGTCTCCCTCTGCCAAGTTAGGGCGTGGGAGATCTAACGTGACGAACTTCACTACAGTTCACTCCTGTTCGTCGTGTTCTTCAGTTTGGGTAATTAAAAGTCACTTTTATTACTCGCGTTGATTCTCAAAACTTTCTGAAACTCTTCAAAAGTGTTTTTGATCTTCAAATCTTCACATATGAACACCTCGCACACTATATGCTCTTGATTTATCTCTCTAAGCATTCATTTCTTCAAGATTCCTCAATTGTGCGGATTTTCAATCTGTACAAATCTGGAACCTAAGATGAAACGCTTAGTGAAATTCCTCAAGGCTCAACTGGTCAAAACTTGTTCCTTTTGAAAAATCTTCTGAGAACGCATATGACCTCTCCAAATTCCTCGCACCTACACTCTGTTCACAGGTACTCATGTCTGCTGCTGAATCACTAGGTTCTCATCAACTTAACTCATTTGCAGCGTTCCTCAAAGAAAAACTGCATACTTCTTCAGAGTGCTCTATTGTTCAAATTCCTCACCTGAAGAAAATGGCAGAAGGCAAGAGACCACAGAAGGGAGGAAAGAAACCGGAAGTCATGACTGCCTTTGAGATTCCTGAGGAAATATACAAAGACTACTGCACACCTGATGAATCCAAGTTTGGCAAGGAGACCAAAAATCAGCGCAAAGTGCGCATACAGAGGATAGAAAGAAGATGGGCACGAGAATGGAGGGAATACCGCTATGTCACTCCCAAGTACATGAGGAAATTCACTTTAAACCCTCCATGCCCAAGAGCTCCACTGGCACCTGGCCAAGTCGCTGATCCCACTAGCATCAATAGTGGTGAAGACTTTCCTGAAGAATGGTCCAGGCGTCAAGCCAAATTGGCAAGACAGGCCAAGGAGGCAGTGAGGAAATTCAATGAGGATTCTGCTGCTGCTGCTGCTGCTGAGCCCTCGGTCAAGCCGAGGAAATCAATGCCTAAGAAGCCTGCTCGCAAGCCAAGTGCTTCACCGTCAGCGCCCTCACGGCCTAGTTCCTCAGCCGTGCCCTCACGGCAAATTCCTCAGACTGCTGCTGCTCATTCAAAATCCTCAGCAGCTCCCTCCAAGTCCTCAACACCTGTGCATCTGGCTACTTGTCAAAGGACTCAGGGTTTCTCAATTGCTTCTGGTGTCTCAGCAAGTTCCTCAGCTGCACCAATGTCCTCAACAGGCCCCACTCTGCTAAAGACAAAGGCAACAGCTGGACGCGGTCCTCGGCCAAGTCCAAAGAAGAAACAGGTTGCATTCAATGTGCCTTCTGATGATGAAGCTTCTGATGAAGAACTTGAAGAAATCATCAGAGACAGACTGACCAAGGCCGCTAGAGCCAAAAGAACTAGTGTGCCTCTGCTTCTGGATCCAAAGAAGATCCTTGACTTCATTGACCTATGGCATCAGGATCCAAACACTCCTATACCTGATCTGCCACTGACTCCTGGTCAAAGTCATATGCTTAACCATTTCATCGCTGAAGAGAAATGGAAATTTGAAAAGGCTCGTGAATTGAAGAGAGCAAAAGCCAGAAAGGAGAAGCTTCTGAGGAAGAACTTAGTCAACTTGACTCCTGAAGAACTTCTCAAAGCTCACTCTGAAATCCAAGCCCTCAGCAAGGATTTCGAAGCTTACAATGCTGATTGGCAAGGAGCCAAGGTGAGATTCGTCAATCTGACGAAGAAAATGTCAACTGTTGCAGCTCCATCGCAACAAGAAAATCCTCAGACTGAAGACTCTGCTCAGCCTGCTGAAGAACATGCCAGCACTGCTGATGACTTTCAGCGTGTTGATGAGAACACAAGTTCCAGGGCTGATGACTCCATGCCAGCCGCTGAAGAAATTCCCAGGGCATCCACTAGTGGTGTGCCTGAAGAATCTGAAGGAAACAGGGCAACTGCACCAGTTGCGCCTGAAGAAACTGTACCACAATCCTCAGCTCCTCCTGCACCAACACCAACTCCAATTCTTCCTTCTGCCTATGAAGTGAAGAAGACAAAGGCTGCAGAACGAGCTGCAGTGAAGAAGAGGAAGGCATCAGCTGCGTCAAATTCTTCGGCTGCGAAGAAAATAAAGCCAATGACCAGCTCGATTGAAAATCCTATTGATGCCATTCCCATTTCCTCCATGTCATCCAAGGAGATTGTTCCTTATGGAGAAGATTACAAGATCCCAAGCGGATCTGATGAAGAAAATCAATCTGTTGCTACCTCAGAACAGCTTGATGAAGAAATTGAAGTGGAAGCTTTCTCTTCAACCCCAGTTGTTTCCTCACCCATGCCTCAGTTCACAGCTAAAGAGGCAGGTGTTGAGGAAATTGAAAAAGAAGACGAAGACGTGGATATTGGGTGCACTACACCAGTGATGAACGATGACTTTTGGGAAAGTCCGCATCCCAATACTCCTCTCTTCACTCCGCTTCAACAAGTTCCTCTGTCCCCGGCTACAACTGTTCAAATGGGCTCTGAAGAAACTCATCCCACTTCATCTGTCAATGAAGAAATTCCAGCCACTAGCGCTGAAGAACCCACTGCTGATCCTCAAACTGCACAAGGAGAGGAACCAGAAATTCCTCAGCCTGAAGAACCTGAGATCGCGATTCCTGAGGTTGTGCTGCAAATCACAGATATTCCTCTGCCCAAGCCAAAGAATCCGTTCTCAAGCAAGCAAAAATTCAAGGCTGAAGACTTCTTTTCTGAGCACGTGTTCTTCACTGCTTATAATCCATATGACTCTGCTCGAATGAGGAAAAGATGCTTCTGGACTCCAACACAAGCAAACTTCTATTCCTCAGTGTTGTTTGACAAGGACAAGATCTTCGACCATGAGCATATTCCTCATGTGGATATGGAATCACTACCGTGCTTCGAGCCAGTACTCCGTGTTCTTCACGATGCAGGGCTGCTGAATTTCTGCACTGATATATGTGACTGGAATGAAGAACTCATTCTTCAGTTCTATGCCACCCTGCACATCACCGGAGATGCTGAAGATATCAACTCATGGGTATTGGATTGGATGACAGAGAATACTCACTACAAGGCACCAGCAACTGAATTGCTTTGTGTCCTTCCTCTTGATCCTTCCCATGAATCTGCACGTTGGATCTACAATGACCGTGAATTGTCTGATCACTTCATGCAAGTGCTTATGAAGCCACTGAAGCCAGGTCAAGCCCCTCGAACCAAATTCCTCGTCAAGGATTTGATGTATGTGCCTCAGACTGTTTATAGAATCTTGACGAAGACAATGAGTCCCATAAAAGGCCACGACTCAAAGGAAGAAGATGTCGTGGGCATCATGAAGAACATGCTTTTCAATATCATTCATGGCGTTCCTGTCAACTTCCATGATTTCTTCATGAGGACTCTGGCCAATGTTGCAATGTCACCTTTTGAGCTGAAGCCATATGCGCCTTGGATCATGAGATTCATAAGGGCAAGATCTTCACTGAACTACAAGGCTGACACTCTGAATCATGGCAGCTACTTGCCGCCCATTGAAGTCCTCAAGCGACCAGTTTCATTGTCTGATGATAAGGGCAAGGCAGCAGCTGTAATTGATGAAGGCACTCGTCCATTGGATGGTCAATTTCGCAAGGCTGCATCTTACTCTACCAATGACGATTCTGTAACGCATGACACTGCCGCAAATACCTCAACCAAGCAACAGCCTCAAGCAACTACACCCAGGGTGATGACTGATCGTGAGTTACTCCTCAGTCTTTATCAGAAGGTTGAACGCAATCAGAAATGGGTGAAGCGCCAATTTGCTGCAATTCTTCACAACATGACCTCAACGCATAATGCAGTGAAGAAAAATCAGTACTACCTTCATGATACCCTCAACCCCACCTGGGCTATTCTTAATCATGTATATTCCGCGGAAGAATTGAAGACTATGGGTCTTCAGGAAGCTTTTGACTGGTCTGCACCACCTCCGAAGAAATTCAAGAGAGTTAAAGTTCCTGATCTGGTGGCCAGCTCTTATTCTTCATCGCGTGAAACTGATGAATATGAAGATTTGGACGACACTGCGGCAGGCCCTACTTCAACAAACAACCCCGACAACGCTGGCGCTCCTCCATCAACTTGAATATCTTCAGGGGCGTTAGTCCTCAATTTCGATCCTTTTGGTCATTTGATGACAAAAGGGGAGAAATCTGAGTTAGTCTTCAAGCGGGTTTATACTATGGGCGTTTTTTTAAGTTACAACTCTCGTTCTTCCGAAACTTTTATTGGATCGAGTTGTAATCTTAAGTCCGATGGTGCCCTGACACTTTTGAACGGTGCATTGTGCTGACTGCACTGTGCTCTGATACTTTTGATGTGTTATTCTGCATGCTTATTCCTCGTTAATATCATTGCACGCATGCTGAATCTCATCAGGCACCATATTTCATCATGCATTTCAAATTCTTCATATTACATATCAAATGCGTGTATGAATTACAAGATATAGGGGGAGATCTCCATGATTAAATTCTTCAAATGTGCATTGCCTCAAAAGCAAATTCCTCATTATGCACACATCCAGGGGGAGTTCTTCTATATCTTGCAATCAAATTCCTCAATATCAGTATTTACACTTCATATGTTTATCCCCGTTGAAAACTTAACCTATGTTGTCATCAATCACCAAAAAGGGGGAGATTGTAAGTGCATCTAGTGCCCCTTAGTGATTTTGGTGTATTGAAGACTTATAGGTTAAGTAACTAATGTGTTTGTGAGTGTACACAGGTCTATAAGTCTATGAGGAGTTTGATATTTACAGAGAAAGTCGACCCCTAAAAATGAAGTTCTTCAACTGAAGACTTTGATATTCTGAAGACTTTCTGAAGACTTTCTGAAGACTTTGAAAGTGAAGAAATTGGTGTGACCATGAAGACTTGATATTCATTCGAGGAATATGAAGCGTGAAGACTTTTATTTTCGAAGTTTCATTTTCTCTTTCTTGAGTCATAGGAAACACCGTACTATTAAAGGGGGTTGAGGAAATACTAAGGAAAAATTTCCATGTGATGCTCAACTCAAAATCCTACACCTACCAATCCCTTCGAGTGAAGCCATTGGAAATCTCATACAGTTCAGTCAAATTCATCAGTGACAGAGACGCAGTTCTTCTGTTCACTGAGGACTTTGCTCTGACTGAGGAGTTAGGAATTCGCCAGTGCGAATTGCCTACACAGTGAGGAACATGATAGCCCTGAGGACTTTGAGAGTCAAATTTCCGACCGTTGCTGTGCTGCGCGCCGGCGGACCAAAATATCTTATCCACCTAACGGTCATATCATTGAAGGGCATTTATGTCTTATCATGTCGGGCTGCTCCCTAGGCTATAAATAGCTGCCCCCTACAACCACTAGTTGGTTGGCTGCTCCGAGAGAACTTGACACTTGTCATTTGAGAGCAACCCATCCTCTGAGGACTTTGAGCGAAAATCATCAAGTGAGGAAAATCCCAAAACCAAACCCACAAAACCCCAAGTGATTGAGCATCACTGAAGAAATTGATCTTGCGTGGATCCGACGCTTGTTACCTTTGAAGACTGTGCTTCTTCCAGACGGTTAGGCGTCAAGGTCTAGAGCATCCAAGAGGAATTGTGGATCGCCGAGTGACCAAGTCTGTGAAGGTTTGGAAGTCACCTGAAGACTTACCACGAGTGATTGGACGAGGCCTGGGTGGTCTTAGTTCAAGGAGAATACGGTGAGGACTGGGTGTCCTGAGTTGCGGCTCAGAGACTGGGTGTCCGGGACTGTATGTCCTCGAGTTTAAATACTCAACCGCTCCAACCAGACGTACAACTGAGACAGCAGTTGGAACTGGTCTACCAAATCATTCTCTTCACCAACTGACTGGTTCTATTTCCTCAACTCATTCATTTCCTCATTCTGTGTTGCATGTTGTTCATATCTGTGCTTGAAGACTTTGACTGAAGACTTTCACAAATTCCTCAGTTCAATTTCTTCAGTCTGTTTGTCTTCATCTTGTTATCCTATGCTTACGCTTCCCGTACTCTGTTCTTAGTCTTCATTTCATCATGCTGACTATGTGTGTATCCTGCTATGTTTACCTCTGAGTACATATTCCGCTGCAAATAGTTCTTCGCTAAGGAATTTCCTCACCGGCAAATTCCTCACTGAAGAATTTCATAAAAATCGCCTATTCACCCCCCCCCCCTCTAGTCGATATAACGCACTTTCACTTAGCCGGTTAGCCAAGTGTGAGATGGTTCATGTGGTACTTGAGATCTGAGATGATGGCTTATCAGTATGCTAATAGTTCATATCGTGATTATTAGTTGCTTCATCATGGTAGCTATTAATTTGATTAACATGTTTAATGCTATGTTATTGTCTTGCCTTGATGCTTTTGGTTGTTTTGAGCTTGCAAGTACATTCAATGTACTGACCTGGCGTGTCATGCCAGATTGCAGGTGATGCCGTGATTGCTTGATTGCTTGTCAAGGTTTCCGTGCGTGCGAGCTAGATCGTGTCCCAGCCAGAGTCCCCGTGGACTGGAGTTCACCACCTTCGTCGTTGTTCCGCTGCTAGAAGTATTCCGCTGCTTCGAGTTGTTCCGCTGCTAGCATAGAGCAAGGGTAGTATCACAGGGTAGTGTCGCCGTGCTGATGTCCTTCTTTGTAACATCAGACCCTTGTACTATTATTCTTGTAATAAGAGCTGATTTGTTCTATGTCAAGCAGTGTCGTATTACACAGACTTCTCCTCGATCTATGGGCTGGAATACGGGGTGTTCCGGTTTCTCTGAGCCGGGGTGCCATAGATACAACCTCAGTGTCATGTTATACAAATTTCCAAAATATTGAGTAGCTACCCTGATCAAGTCTGGAACGAAGGAAAGAAAAAGGAACTATAGATATATAGTACGCAAGCCATGGATCTTAGCAAGAGCAGCTACCTGGAAATATTACATGACCTTAGAAAAAAGATCATGCACGCCCCTCCATATGTAGGAAACGACTATAAAAGCATGCAAGCAAATTTAGTATATACAAAATCAGTCTGTGCCACTTTCTTACTATGCGTGTAAATGAATCAACTTCTTGCGATAACCAATAACATTTTACGAAACTATCTCTTTGCTTTATAAATGATAACCAACTATCACATGTCTATAATTTCAATATTTTATCATAGGTTATCAGACCCTCAGATGCATCAGTTCAAAATATTGATTAATGTAACATGAGAGTAGAGCAGATGCTCATTATCAGTTGAACATGAGAAATAGTTGTGCAGAACACTCATATCGTTTAGTCAGAACAACATACTCAGTTGTATGACATCTTACTTGCAAAATCATAAATATTGCTATTGAGCTCCCCCTGCCTACAAAATCAAATGAATTGGACTAATGCTATTTCATGTGAATAGCATGGGCAAATTAATCAACAAGCTCGATGAATAGTTTCAGGAACATGATGGCCCCCCTTGGTGACCAGTGGGAAGTCGCCTCCCGGTGGACCGGCAATACCAATTGACGGTCTCCTCCAAACCTTCACGCAATCAGGATTAGCAGAAAGATTTTTCTTTTTGCTGGTGACTTGGCGCAGACAGTGGAAAGATTTCAACTTCAAAAATCCAGTAGCTGCTCAAAGTATGACACTATAAGTAATTATCAGATGGATGAGGGGCGCACCTCTCGTCTCCTAGGAAAAAACCGAGTAGAAGTTTGCCCATAGAGACATAGCTGAGTCTTCAAGCTCTAGGCCGGCGGCCGCGGCCACATGAGGACACGAGTCGGAGGAGTCGCACATCAATGACGGCCAGAGAGGAGTGAGGCAAGGTGGGGAGGCCTTGAGCAGAGGAAGGCGAGGGGTGGGCGGAACGCGGGCGCAAGGGGATGCGATGCGACATTGGCGTGGGGAGGCGTCTCAGATTCACAGGGATTGATGCATCCTGGTCCATCCCCGCGCGCCGCCGGACCTTCGCCATTGACCACGCCTCCGGCCATCTCTCCTTCCTCTCCCTTCCCTCTCTCTTTTCTCCTGTCTCTCTCTCTCAAAATCTCTCTCCTCTTCTCCCGCAGGTAGCAACCACCATGGATGGTGCTGCCCGAAGCTTTGCTCGCCTCCCATGGCGTGCCCCCACCTCCACTCCGATCTCTCCTCGCCGGATCCGCCCCGCCGCACCCTTTCCCATGCCCCTCGAGCTCCGGCCTCCTCCCATGGCATGGCCCGCCTCGACTCCGGCCTCCTCCCCCCCGGATCCGCCCTGCCACGTCCATTGTCGTGCCCCTCGAGCTCCTACCTACTCCCATTGCCTTCGTGTTGCCTGCATCCCAGCCCTCGCTTGAGCGCCGTTGACTGCGCCACCATCCACGGAAAGGGAGATCTCTGTCGGCGCGCTGCATCTCTAGATAGGATCGGGAGGCTGTGCCGGTTTAGGTTGGGCTATTTATTTTTCTTTTCTCTCCTCGCATCGGTTCGGGCTGAATTATGAGTATGACTGCGGGTTGAATACCAAAAATAGGAAGGACTATTTTGCAAAAATGACGCGACGGTGAACCCGACAAACTCAACTCGTGCTTTATTATGAGGGAAAGATGTCAATAGGTTAGTCCCAAAAATGATATAAAGTTGCTATAAAATGATTGTAAAACATCCAAGAATAATAATATAATAGCATGGACCAAGCAAAAATTATAGATACGTTGGAGACGTATCAGCATCCCCAAGCTTAATTCCTACCCGTCCTTGAGTAGGTAAATGACGCGACGGTGAACCCAACAAACTCAACTCGTGCTTTATTATGAGGGAAAGATGTCAATAGGTTAGTCCCAAAAATGATATAAAGTTGCTATAAAATGATTGTAAAACATCCAAGAATGATAATATAATAGCATGGACCAAGCAAAAATTATAGATAAGTTGGAGACATATCAGCATCCCCAAGCTTAATTCCTACTCGTCCTTGAGTAGGTAAATGATCAAAAATGATTTTTTTTATGTGGAATATTGCCTAACATGTTCATCACATATTCTTTCCTTTATAGCATGGCCAATTGGACCTTTATATGGTTCAAATCAATAGTCTAGTTTTGACATGAGGACTTTAATACTCAAGCATATCAACAAGCAACCATGTCTTTCAAAATATCAACACTAAAGCCAGTTATCCCTAGCCCATTATGCTCAATCATTGATCCATTCATGGAACACACTCGCATATTAGCTACACCCAATGCTCAAGTACGATCATAGTGCCCCTCAGTTGGTGCTTTATAAGAGAAGATGGAGACTCAAGTAAAAAAAATAAAAAATTGCATAAAGTAAAGGCCCTTCGCGGAGGGAAGTAGGGATTTATAGAGGTGACAGAGCTCAAAGTAAAAAAGATAGATATCAAACATTTTGGGTGGCATGCTTTTCCTGTCAACAAAAAGATCGAGTAGTTCCCAATACTTTACATGCTAAATATATCATAGGCGGTTCCCAAACAGAAAATAAAGTTTATTCCCTTTGCCACCATACTTTCACTTTCCATGGCTAACCGTATCCACGGGAGCCTTCCATACCAACACTTTCCAAGGAATTTATTATTTGACAACATAAAGTAAATTCTTTTTTTTTCATTTCGGGACTGGGCATCCCTAATACCTTTGCCTTACTCTCATGCAATGACAAGTGAATACATACTCATCTTGAGAATAACACATCTAGCATGGAAATATATTAGCCACCCCTACCGTTTCATGAGCGGTACGAGCACACAAAAGAGAAATTTATTTTGAAAATTAGAGATGGCACATACAAATTTGCTTAGAACGGCAAAAGAATACTACATATAGGTAGGTATGGTGGACTCATATGGCAAAACTGGTTTAAAGAGTTTTGGATGCACAAGTAGTAATCATACTTAGTACAAGTGAAGGCTAGCAAAAGATTGAGAAGCAACCAACCAAGAAACAAAAAATCACATAAGCGAGCATTAAGCATAACTAACACCGAATAATGCACCACAAGTAGGATATAATTTCATTGCATAATCATTGACTTTCATGCTTGCACAGGGAATCACAAACCTTAACACCAATATTCTTACTAAAGCATAATTACTCATCAACATGACTCACATATCACTATCATCATATCTCAAAAATATTACAAAGAATCAAGTTTATTTTGTCCAATGATCTTCATGAAAGTTTTTATTATATCCTCCGTGGATATCTATCACTTTCGGACTAGTTTCATATGTTGCTTTTGATAGCTCAAACAAATATAAGTGAAGAACATGAACATAAAAATTTTCTTTCTCTGAAAATAATTTAAGTGAAGCTTGAGAGAATTTCTTCAAAAATATTAAAGCACACCGTACTCAAAAGATATAAGTGAAGCACTCGAGCAAATGACTAACTACTCCAAAAAGATATAAGTGAAGATCAAGCGAGTAGTTAAGTGAATAGGTAGCTAAGTGAGGACTCTCTCTTATTTAAAAACTTTCAGATATAAATATTTTATTAAAACAGCAAGCAAAACAAAACAAAATGGCATTCCAATAATAGCACAACTCATGTGAAGAAACAAAAACTTAGGCTCAATCGATACTAACCGATAATTGTTGATGAAGAAAGGTGGGATGCCTACCAGGGTATCCCCAAGCTTAGATGCTTGAGACTTATTGAAATATTATCATGGGATGCCTTGGGCATCCACAAGCTTGAGCTTTTGTGTCTCCTTAATTACTTTTATATCACAGTTTCCCTAAATCTTAAAAACTCACCCACACAAAACTCAACAAGAATTCGTGAGATAGTATAAACCAATGCAAAAACCTTATCATTCTCTGCTGTAGCAAATCACTAAAATTATTATTCAACATTGCGTACTAAATGACTCTGCATATTTAATACTCCTATCCTCAAATAGAATCAAACAATGCAAACATAATAGCAATCGGCCAAAATAGTACAGTTTGTAAAGAATGCAAGAGTATCAAAACTTATTTAACTCCAAAAATTATGAAAAATTAACACACCGTAGAAAATTTATCAGAGCTTATTGTGCAAAATGTTTCAACATTTTATCACATTCTGACTTTTCTTGGGAAATTTTACAATAGCGATAATTTTTCTGTTTTGAAACAGCAACATGTAGGCTTGCAAAATAAGCATGGTAAAGGCTATCCTTGACATTTTTATTGAAAACAAAGATGCAAAACATTATTGTAAATAACAGTAAGAAAATTCTAACAAAATAAAATGATGCTCCAAGCAAATCACATATCATGTGACGAATGAAAACATAGCTCCAAGTAAGGTTACCGATAATGTGGGAGACGAAAGAGGGGATGCCTTCCGGGGCATCCCCAAGCTTAGTTGCTTGGATCTTCCTTGAATATGATCCTGGGGTGCCTTGGGCATCCCCAAGCTTAGGGTCTTGTCACTCCTTATTCTTCTCATATCAATATCTGACCCAAAACTTGAAAACTCCAATCACACAAAACTTAACGGAACTTCATGAGATAGGTTAGTATGATAAAGCAAATCATTCACTTTGGTACCATCAAAGACAAGATTCATAATTGATATCACACAATGCCTACTGTACCTTATAATCTCCAAATTTTATATTGAGCAATATAAGCCATTGAATCTAGGAAACAAGCAAACAATGCATTGAAAACAGAATCTGTGAAAAATAGAACAGTCCGTAATGATCTGGACAACAACCATACTTCTGCTACTCAAACAATTCTTAAAAATTAGGAAAACCTGGGAAATTTGTATATAAATCTTGTGCAAAAGAATCAGGATTTTTTCACGCTTATGTAAAATAAAAATTTATTTTTTTGGGCGCAAAAGTTTCTGTTTTTCAGCAAGATCAAATCAACTATCACCATAGACCATCCCAAAGGCTTTACTTGACACTTTATTGAAACAAAAGCTATAAATCATGATTAATATAGTAGCTTAATCACATGAACACATAAAAATAGTAGGGGTAAATGTTGGGTTGTCTTCCAACAAGCGCTTTACTTTAATACATTTTTAGCTAGGCATGATGATTTCAACGATGCTCACATAAAAATAAATAATAGAAACGTAAAGAGAGCATCATGAATCACATGGAAATCACATTTAAGTCTAACCCACTTTCTATGCGTAGGTTTTTGTGAGCAAACAACTTATGGTAACAAGAATCAACTAGCATAGGAAGGCAAAAGAAGCATAACTTCAAAACTTTCAATACATAGAGAGGAAACATGATATTGTTGAGATATGTAGAAGCACATGTTCCTCTCCCATAATAATTTTAAGTAGCATCATGAATGAATTCAACAATATAACCATCACATAAAGCATTCTTTTCATCATCCACAAGGATAGAAATTTATTTACACTCCACATAAGCAAATTTATTCTCATGAATAGCACTGGGAGCAAACTCAACAAAATAACTATCATGGGATTGAAAATTAAAATCACGATGATAAGTTTCATGGTTATCATTATTATTCATAGCATAGATGTCATCACCATAATCATCATAGATAGCAACTTTGTTGACATAGTCAAGTGCAACCTCTTCCAAAATAGTGGATTCATCACTAAATAAAGTCATGACCTCTCCAAATCCACTTTCATCATTATAATCATCATAAATAGGAGGCATGCTATCATTATAACAAATTTCCACATCAAATCTCAGGGGACTAAAAATATCATCTTCATCAAGCATAGCATCCTCAAGCTTATGGCTTTGCATATCATTAGAATCATGGATATTCAAAGAAGTCGTACTAACAGCACTGCAATCATGCTCATCATTTATACCAAACATTATATTGAATTCTTCATCTATCAATTGAGCACAATTTTCCTTTCCATCATTTTCATGAAAGACATTATAAAGATGAATAATATGATGCAACCTCAATTCCATTTTTTGTAGTTTCTTTTATAAACCAAACTAGTGATAAAACAAGAAACTAAAAGATTCAATTGCAAGATCTAAAGATATACCTTCAAGCACTCACCTCCCCGGCAACAATGCCAGAAAAGAGCTTGATGTCTACTACACAACTTGTTATTGTAGACTTGTGTTGGGCCTCCAAGCACAGAGTTCTGTAGGACAGTAGCAATTTTCCCTCAAGTGGATGACCTAAGGTTTATCAATCCGTGGGAGGCGTAGGATGAAGATGGTCTCAAACAACCATGCAACCAAATAATAAAAAGTCTCTTGTGTCCCCAACACACAAAATACAATGGTAATTTATATAGGTGCACTAGTTCTGCAAAGAGATGGTGATACAAGTGTAGTAATGATAGTAGATATTGATTTTTGTAAAAAGAACAATAAAAACAGCAAGGTAGCAATTGATAAAACGGAGCACAGACGGTATTGCAATGCTTGAAAATGAGTCCTAGGGTCCATACTTTCGCTAGTGCAATCTCTCAACAATGCTAATCTAATTGGATCATATAACCATCCCTCAAAGTGCGATGAATAATCACTCCAAAGTTCTTATCTAGCGAAGAACATAAGAATAAATTATTTGTATGGTACGAAACCAACTCAATCTATTCTTTCTGATTGACCTATCCAAGAGTTCGTACTAAAATAACACCAAAGCAAATTCAGATTCCTAATACTCAATCCAACATAAAGAACCACAAGAGTGCCCCAAGATTTCACCAGAGAAATAAAGACAAGAACGTGCATCAACCCCTATGCATAGATTACCCCAATGTCACCTCGGGAATCCGCGAGTTAAGTGCCAAAACATATATAAAGTGAATCAATATAAATACCCCATTGTCACCATGGGTATTCGTATGCAAGACATATATCAAGTGCTCTCAAATCCATAAAAGTATTCAATCCGATAAAACAAAATCTCAAAGGGAAAACTCAATTCATCACAACAAGATAGAGAGGGGAAAACACCATATGATCCACGTATATTAAAAAAGCCCATGATACATCAAGATCGTGACATCTCAAGAACACGATAGAGAGAGAGAGAGAGATTAAACACATAGCTACTGGTACAAACCCTCAGCATCGAGGGTGGACTACTCCCTCCTCATCATGGTGGCCGTCGGGATGATGAAGATGGCCAGCGGTGATTATTTACCCTTCTAGCCGAGTGCCGGAACGAGTTCTAGATTAGTTTCTTGTGGCTACAGAGGCTTGCAGCGGCAGAACTTCTAATCTAGGGTTATCTCGAGGGTTTTTCAAATATTTGGGAATTTATAGGGTGAAGAGGCGATGCGGGAGGCCATCGAGGTGGGCACAACCCACTTAGGCGCACCTGGGCCCCTAGGCGCACCCTGGTGGGTTGTGCTCTCCTTGAAGCTCCCCTCTGGTACTTCTTTGGCCCACCGGGTGTCTTCTGGTCCAGAAAAAATCTCCAAAAAGTTTCACTCCGTTTGGACTCCGTTTGGTATTGATTTTCTACGAAGTAAAAAACAAGCAAAAAAACAACAATTGGCACTAGGCACTATGTCAATAGGTTAGTCCCAAAAAATGATATAAAGTTGCTATAAAATGATTGTAAAACATCCAAGAATGATAATGTAATAGCATGGAAAAAGCAAAAATTATAGGTATATTGGAGACGTATTAGCATCCCCAAGCTTAATTCCTACTCATCCTCGAGTAGGTAAATGATAAAAAAGAATTTTTCATGTGGAATGCTGCCTAACATGTTCATCACATATTCTTTCCTTTATAGCATGGACATTGGACTTTTATATGGTTCGAAGCAATAGTATAGTTTTGACATTAGGACTTTAATAAACAAGCATATCAACAAGCAACCATGTCTTTCAAAATATCAACACTAAGGCAAGTTGTCCCTAGCCCATTATGCTCTATCATTGATCCATTCATGGAACACACTCGCATATTAGCTACACCTAATGCTCAAGTACGATCATAGTGCCCCTTAGTTGGTGCTTTATAAGAGAAGATGGGGACTCAAGTAAAAAAATAAAAATTGCATAAAGTAAATAGAAAGGCCCTTCACGGAGGGAAGCTGGGATTTGTAGAGGTGCCAGAGCTCAAAGCAAAAAAATTGGAGATAAAACATTTTGGGTGGCATGCTTTTCCTGTCAACAAAAATGATCGAGTAGTTCCCAATACTTTCCATGCTAGATATATCATAGGCGGTTCCCAAACAAAAATAAAGTTTATTCCCTTTGCCACCATACTTTCACTTTCCATGGCTAACCGTATCCACGGGAGCCTTCCATACCAACACTTTCCAAGGAATTTATTATTTGACAACATAAAGTAAATTCTTTTTTTCATTTCGGGACTGGGCATCCCTAATACCTTTGCCTTACTCTCGTGCAATGACAAGTGAATACACACTCATCTTGAGAATAACACATCTAGCATGGAAATATATTAGCCACCCCCTACCGTTTCATGAGCGGTACGAGCACACAAAAGAGAAATTTATTTTGAAAAGATGGCACATACAAATTTGCTTAGAACGGCAAAAGAATACTGCATATAGGTAGGTATGGTGGACTCATATGGCAAAACTGGTTTAAAGAGTTTTGGATGCACAAGTAGTAATCATACTTAGTACAAGTGGAGGCTAGCAAAAGATTGAGAAGCAACCAACCAAGAAACAAAAAATCACATAAGTGAGCATTAAGCATAACTAGCACCGAATAATGCACCACAAGTAGGATATAATTTCATTGCATAATCATTGACTTTCATGCTTGCACAGGGAATCACAAACCTTAACACCAATATTCTTACTAAAGCATAATTACTCATCAACATGACTCACATATCACTATCATCATATCTCAAAACTATTACAAAGAATCAAGTTTATTTTGTCCAATGATCTTCATGAAAGTTTTTATTATATCCTCCATGGATATCTATCACTTTGGGACTAGTTTCATATGTTGCTTTTGATAGCTCAAACAAATATAAGTGAAGAACATGAACATAAAATTTTTCTTTCTCTCAAAATAATTTAAGTGAAGCTTGAGAGAATTTCTTCAAAAATATTAAAGCACACCGTACTCAAAAGATATAAGTGAAGCACTCGAGCAAATGAGTAACTACTCCAAAAAGATATAAGTGAAGATCAAGCGAGTAGTTAAGTGAATGGGTAGCTAAGTGAGGACTCTCTCTTATTTAAAAACTTTCAGATCTAAATATTTTATTAAAACAGCAAGCAAAAATAAATGGCATTCCAAGAATAGCACAACTCATGTGAAGAAACAAAAACTTAGGATCAACCGATACTAACCGATAATTGTTGATGAAGAAAGGTGGGATGCCTACCGGGACATCCCCAAGCTTAGATGCTTGAGACTTATTGAAATATTATCTTGGGATGCCTTGAGAATGCCCAAGCTTGAGCTTTTGTGTCTCCTTAATCCTTTTATATCACGGTTTCCCTAAATCTTAAAAACTTCATCCACACAAAACTCAACAAGAATTTGTGAGATAAGTTAGTATAAACCATTGCAAAAACCATATCATTCTCTACTGTAGCAAATCACTAAAATTATTATTCAACATTGCATACTAAATTCCTCTGCATATTTAATACTCCTATCCTCAAATAGAATCATTAAACAAGCAAACATAACAACAATCAGCCAAAAAAGTACAGTCTGTAAAGAATGCAAGAGTATGAAAACTTATTTCACGTCAAAAATTCTGAAAATTTAACACACTGTAGAAACTTTATCAGAGCTTATTGTGCAAAAAGTTTCAACATTTTATCACATTCTGACTTTTCTCGGGAATTTTTGCAACCACGATAAACTTTCTGTTTGAAACAGCAACATGTAGACTTGCAAAATAAGCATGGTAAAGGCTATCCTTGACATTTTTATTGAAAAGAAAGATGCAAAATATTATTCTAAATAACAGAAAGCAAATTCTAACAAAATAAAATGACGCTCCAAGAAAAACACATATCATGTGACGAATGAAAACATAGCTCCAAGTAAGGTTACCGATAATGTTGGAGACGAAAGAGGGGATGCCTTCCGGGGCATCCCCAAGCTTAGTTGCTTGGATATTCCTTGAATATTACCTTGGGCATCCCTAATCTTAGGGTCTTGTCACTCCTTATTCTCCTCATATCGATATCTCACCCAAATCTTGAAAACTTCAATCACACAAAACTTAACGGAACTTCGTGAGATAGGTTAGTATGATAAAGCAAATCATTCACTTTGGTACTGTCAAAGACAAGATTCATAATTGTTCTCACACAATGCCTACTATATCTTATAATTTCCACAATTTATATTGAGCAATATAAGCCATAGAAACTAGGAAACAAGCAAACTATGCATTGAAAACAGAATCTATCAAAAACAGAACAGTATGTAATGATCTAGACAACAACCATACTTCTGCTACTGAAAGAATTCTGAAAAATTAGGACAACGTGGGAAATTTGTATATAAATCTTGTGCAAAAGAACCAGGATTTTCTCATGCTTATGTAAAAAATAAAATTATTTTTCTGGGCGCAAAAGTTTCTGTTTTTCAGCAAGATCAAATCAACTATCACCATAGACCATCGCAAAGGCTTTACTTGGCACTATATTGAAACAAAAGCTATAAAACATGACTAATACAGTAGCCTAATCATGTGGACACATAAAAATAGTATGGGTAAATGTTGGTTTGTCTTCCAACACGCGCTTTTCTTTAATGCCTTTTTAGCTAGGCATGATGATTTCAATGATGCTCACATAATGATAAATAATTGAAACATAAAGAGAGGATCATGAATCACATGGCAATCACATTTAAGTCTAACCCACTTCCTATGCATTGGTGTTTTGTGAGCAAACAACTTATGGTAACAAGAATCAACTAGCATAGGAAGGCAAAACAAGCATAACTCCAAAACTTTCAACACATAGAGAGGAAACGTGATATTATTGAGATATGTCGAAGCACATGTTCCTCTCCCATAATAATTTTCAGTAGCATCATGAATGAATTCAACAATATAACCATCACATAAAGCATTCTTTTCATGATCCACAAGCATAGAAATTTTATTACTCTCCACATAAGCAAATTTATTCTCATGAATAGTAGTGGGAGCAAACTCTACAAAATAACTATTTTCAGATTGAAAATTAAAATCATGATGATAAGTTTCATGGTTATCATTATTATTTATAGCATACATGTCATCACCATAATCATCATAGATAGCAACTTTTTGTCATAGTCAACTGCAACCTCTTCCAAAATAGTGGATTCATCACTAAATAAAGTCATGACCTCTCCAAATCCACTTTCATCATTATAATCATCATAAATAGGAGGTATGCAATCATTATAACAAATTTGCACATCAAATCTCGGGGGACTAAAAATATCATCTTCATCAAACATAGCACCCCCAAGCTTATGGCTTTGCATATCATTAGCATCATGGATATTCAAAGAATTCGAACTAACAACATTGCAATCATGCTCATCATTTATATCATACATTTTATTGAATTCTTCTTCTATCAATTGAGCACAATTTTCCTTTCCATCATTCTCGCGAAAGACATTATAAAGATAAATAATATGATGCAACCTCAATTCCATTTTTTGTAGTTTTCTTTTATAAACCAAACTAGTGATAAAATAAGAAATTAAAAGATTCAATTGCAAGATCTAAAGATATACCTTCAAGCACTCACCTCCCTGGCAACGGTGCCAGAAAAGAGTTTGATGTCTACTACACAACTTGTTCTTGTAGACTTGTGTTGGGCCTCCAAGTGCTGAATTTTGTAGGACAATAGCAATTTTCCCTCAAGTGGATGACCTAAGGTTTATCAATCAGTGGGAGGCGAAGGATGAAGATGGTCTCTCTCAAACAACCCTGCAACCAAATAATAAAAAGTATCTTGTGTCCCCAACACACCAAATACAATGGTAATTTGTATACGTGCACTAGTTCGGCGAAGAGATGGTGATACAAGTGTAGTAATGATATTAGATATTGATTTTTGTAATAAGAACCATAAAAAACAGCAAGGTAGCAATTAATAAAATGGACTACAAACGGTATTTCAATGCTTTAAAATGAGGCCTAGGGTATGTACTTTCGCTAGTGCAATCTCTCAACAATGCTAATCTAATTGGATCATATAACCATCCCTCAAAGTGTGATGAAGAATCACTCCAAATTACCTATCTAGTGGAGAACATAAGAATAAATTATTTGTAGGGTACGAAACCACATCAAAGCTATTCTTTTCGATTGATCTATCCAAGAGTTTGTACTAACATAATACCAAAGCAAATTCAGATTCGTAATACTCAATCCAACACAAAGAACCACAAAGAGTGCCCCAAGATTTCTATCGGAGAAATAAAGACAAGAACGTGCATCAACCCCTATGCATAGATTGCCCCAATGTCACCTTGGGAATCCGCGAGTTGAGTGCCAAAACATATATCAAGTGAATCAATATAATACCCCATTGTCACCACGGGTATTCGTATGTAAGACATATATCAAGTGCTCTCAAATCCATAAAAGTATTCAATCCAATAAAATGAAATCTCAAAGGGAAAACTCAATTCATCACAATAAGATAGAGAGGGGAAAACACCATATGATCCAACTATATTAACAAAGCCCATGATACATCAAGATCATGACATCTCAAGAGAACGAGAGAGAGAATAAACACATAGCTACTGGTACAAACCCTCAGCCCCGAGGGTGGACTACTCCCTCCTCATCATGGTGGCCGTCGGGATGATGAAGATGGCCACCGGTGATGATTTCCCCCTCCGGCCGAGTGCCAGAACGGGGTCTAGATTAGTTTCTTGTGCCTACATAGGCTTGCGGCGGTGGAACTTCTGATCTAGGGTTACCCCGAGGGTTTTTGGAATATTTGGGAATTTATAGGGTGAAGAGGTGGTGCGGGAGGCCACCGAGGTGGGCACGACTCACCTGGGCGCGCCTGGGCCCCCAGGCGCGCCCTGGTGGGTTGTGCTCTCCTCGGAGCTCCCCTCTGGTACTTCTTTGGCCCACTGGGTGTCTTCTGGTCCAGAAAAAATTTCCAAAAAGTTTCGCTGCGTTTGGACTCCGTTTGGTGTTATTTTTTGCGAAGTAAAAACAAGCAAAAACAACAACAACTGGCACTGGCCACTATGTCAATAAGTTAGCCCCAAAAAATGATATGAAGTTGCTATAAAATGATTGTAAAACATCCAAGAATGATAATATAACAACATGGAAAAAGCAAAAATTATAGATACGTTGGCGACGTATCAGCATCCCCAAACTTAATTCCTACTCGTCCTCGAGTAGGTAAATGAGAAGAACAGAATTTTTGATGTGGAATACTGCCTAACATGTTCATCACATATTCTTTCCTTTATAGCATGGACAATTGGACTTTTATATGGTTCAAACCAATAGTCTAGTTTTGACATGAGGACTTTAATAAACAAGCATATCAACAAGCAACCATGTCTTTCAAAATATCAACACTAAAGCAAGTTATCCCTAGCCCATTATGATCAATCATTGATCCATTCATGGAACACATTCGCATATTAGCTACACCCAATGCTCAATTACAATCATAGTGCCCTTATTTGGTGCTTTATAAGAAAAGATGGAGACTCAAGTAAAAAAAATAAAATTTGCATAAAGTAAATAGAATGGCCCTTTGCGGAGCGAAGTAGGGATTTGTAGAGGTGCCAGAGCTCAAAGCAAAAAATATAGAGATAAAACATTTTGGGTGGCATGCTTTTCGTGTCAACGAAAATGATCGAGTAGTTCCCAATAATTTCCATGCTAGATATATCATAGGCGGTTCCCAAACAGAAAATAAAGACAAGAACGTGCCTCAACCCCTGTTGCCTAGATTACCCCAATGTCACCTCGGGAATCCGCGAGTTGAGTGCCAAAACATATATCAAGTGAATCAATATAATACCCCATTGTCACCATGGGTATTCATATGCAAGACATATATCAAGTGCTCTCAAATCCATAAAAGTATTCAATCCGATAAAACGAAATCTCAAAGGGAAAACTCAATTCATCACAACAAGATAGAGAGGGGAAAACACCATATGATCCAACTATGTTAACAAAGCTCGGGATACATCAAGATCGTGACATCTCAAGAACACAAGAGAGGGAGAGGGAGAGAGAGAGATTAAACACATAGCTACTGGTACAAACCCTCAGCCCCGAGGGTGGACTACTCCCTGTTGGGAAACGTAGCATGCAATTTCAAACAAATTCCTACGCTCATGCAAGATCTATCTAGGAGATGCATAGCAACGAGAGGAGGAGAGTGTGTCCACGTACCCTCGTCGACCGAAAGCGGAAGTGTTAACTTAACGCGGTTGATGTAGTCGAACATCTTCTCGAGTCAACCGATCAAGTACCGAACGTACGGCACCTCCGAGTTCTGCACATGTTCAGCTCAATGATGTCCCTCAGACTCTTGATCCAGCAGAGTGTCGATGGATCCAATGAGTTCCGTCAGCACGATGGCGTGATGACGGTGTTGGTGATGTGATCCGCGTAGGGCTTCACCTAAGCACTACGATGCTACTATCGGAGGAGTAAACGGTGGAGGGGGCACCGCACATGGCTAAGAAAATAACTGTTGTGCCTTTGGGGTGCCCCCCGACCCCGTATATAAAGGAGGAGGGGAGGAGGTGGCCGGCCTAGAGGAGCGAGCCATGGGGGAGTCCTACTAGGACTCCTAGTCCTAGTTGGATTCCCCTTTCCTTTTCCGAAGTGGCAAAGGGGGGAAGGGAGAGGGGGTAGGAGAGGGAAAGGGGGCGCCACGCCCTCCCCTAGTCCAATTCGGACTCCCATGGGGGGGAGGGCGCGTGGCCACCCCTTGTGGGATGTCCCCTCTCTCTCCCATGGCCCATGTTGGCCCATTACTTCCCCGGGGCGTTCCGATAACCTCCCGGTACTCCGAAAACATCTGAAACTTCCCGAAACCATTCCGGTTTCCGAATGTAACCTTCCAATATATCAATCTTTACCCCTCGACCATTTTGAGACACCTTGTCATGTCCGTGATCTCATCTGGGACTCCGAACATTCTTTGGTCACCAAAACACATAACTCATATAATACCAATCATCATCAAACGTTAAGCGTGCGGACCCTACGGGTTCGAGAACTATGTAGACATGACCGAGACACCTCTCCAGTCAATAACCAATAGCGGAACCTGGATGCTCATAATGGTTCCCACATATTCTACGAATATCTTTATCGGTTGAACCGCAATGTCAATATAGTTATTCCCTTTGTCATCGGTATGTTACTTGCCCGAGATTCGATCGTCGGTATCTTCATACCTAGTTCAATATCGTTACCGACAAGTCTATTTACTCCTTCCGTAGTGCATCATCCCATAACTAACTCACTACTCACATTGCTTGCAAGGCTTCATGTGATGTGCATTACCGAGAGGGCCCAGAGATACCTCTCCGATACTCGGAGTGGCAAATCCTAATCTCGATCTATGCCAACCCAACAAACACCTTCGGAGATACCTATAGAGCATCTTTATAATCACCCAGTTACGGTGTGACGTTTGATAGCACACAAGGCATTCCTCCGGTGTCCGGGGGTTGCATAATCTCATAGTCGGAGGAATATATATTTGACACGAAGAAAGCAGTAGCAATAAAACTGAACGATTAGTATGCTAAGCCAACGGATGGGTCTTGCCCATCACATCATTCTACTAATGATGTGATCCCGTTATCAAATGACAACTCATGTCCATGGCTTGGAAACTTAACCATCTTTTGATCAATGAGCTAGTCTAGTAGAGGCATACTAGGGACACGTTGTTCTGTCTATGTATCCACACATGTATCAAGTTTCCGGTTAATACAATTATAGCATGAATAATAAACATTTATCATGAATAAGGAAATATAAAATAACAACTTTATTATTGCCTCTAGGGCATATTTCCTTAAGTCTCCCACTTGCACTAGAGTCAATAATCTAGATTACATTGTAATGAATCTAACATCCATGGAGTGTTGGTGCTGATCATGTTTTGCTCGTGGAAGAGGCTTAGTCAACGGGTCTGCAACATTTAGATCCGTATGTATTTTACAAATCTCTATGTCTCCCTCCTTGACCAAATATCAGATGGAGTTGAAGAGTCTCTTGATGTGTTTGGTCTTTTTGTGAAATCTGGGTTCCTTCGCTAAGGCAATTGCTCTAGTATTGTCACAAAAGATTTTCATTGGACCCTATGCACTAGGTATTACACCTAGATCGGATACGAACTCCTTCATCCAGACTCCTTCATTTGCTGCTTCCGAAGCAGCTATGTACTCTGCTTCACATGTAGATCCTGCCACGACGCTCTGCTTGGAATTGCACCAACTGACAGCTCCACCATTCAATAAAAATACGTATCCGGATTGTGACATAGAGTCATCTGGATCAGTGTCAAAGCTAGCTTCGACGTAACCATTTACGACAAGCTCTTTGTCACCTCCATAAATGAGAAACATATCCCTAGTCCTTTTCAGGTACTTCAGGATGTTCTTGACCGCTGTCCAGTGATCCACTCCTAGATTACTTTGGTACTTCCCTGCTAAACTTATAGCAATGCACACATCAGGTCTGGTACACAGCATAACATACATGATAGAACCTATGGCTGAAGCATAGGGAACAACTTTCATTTTCTCCTATCTTCTGCGTGGTCGGGAATTGAGTCTGACTCAATTTCACACCTTGTAACATAGGTAAGAACCCTTTCTTTGACTGATCCATTGTGAACTTCTTCAAAACTTTATCTAGGTATGTGCTTTGTGGAAGTCCTATGAAGCGTCTTGATCTATCTCTATAGATCTTGATGCCCAATATGTAAGCAGCTTCACCAAGGTCTTTCATTGAAAAACTCTTGTTCAAGTATCCTTTTGTGCTATTCAGAAATTCTACATCATTTCCAATCAACAATATGTCATCCACATATAATATTATAAATGCTATATGCCTCCCACCCACTTTCGTGTAAATACAAGCTTCTCCAAAAGTTTGTATAAAACCATATGCTTTAATCACCTCATCAAAGCGTATATTCCAACTCTGAGATGCTTGCACCAGTCCATGAATGGATCGCTGGAGCTTGCACACTTTGTTAGTACCTTTAGGATCGACAAAACCTTCTGGTTGCATCATATACAACTCTTCTTTAAAAAATCCATTAAGGAATGCAGTTTTGACATTCATTTGCCAGTTTTCATAATCATAAAATGCAGCAATTGCTAACATGATTCGGACAGACTTAAGCATCGCTACGAGTGAGACCGTCTCATCATAGTCAACTCCTTGAACTTGTCGTCCTTTGCAACAAGTCGATCTTTATAGATAGTAACATTACCATCAGCGTCAGTCTTATTCTTGAAGATCCATTTATTCTCTATGGGTCGCCAATCATCGGGCAGATCCACCAAAGTCCACACTTTGTTCTCATATATGAATCCTATCTTAGATTTCATGGCCTCGAGCCATTTATCGGAATATGGGCTCATCATAGCTTCTTCATAGTTCGTACGTTCGTCATGGTCAAGTAACATGACTTCCAGAACACGATTACCGTACCACTCTGGTGCGGATCATGATCTGCCAGACCTACGAGGTTCCGTAGTAACTTGATCTGAAGTTTCATGATCTCTATCATTAGCTTCTTCTCCAATTGCTGTAGGCATCACGGGAACAGATTTCTCGGATGAACTACCTTCCAAATTAAAAGCAGGTACAATTACCTCATCAAGTTCTACTTTCCTCCCACTCACTTCTTTCGAGAGAAACTACTTCTCTAGAAAGGTTACGTTCTTAGCAACAAAAATCTTGCCTTCGGACTTGTGGTAGAAGGTGTACCCAATTGTTTCCTTAGGGTATCCTATGAAGACACATTTCTCCGACTTGGGTTCGAGCTTGTTGGGCCGAAGCCTTTTGACATAAGCATCGCATCCACAAACTTTAAGAAACGACAACTTAGGTTTGCTACCGAACCATAGTTCATACAGTGTCGTCTCAACGGATTTTGACGGTGCACTGTTTAAAGTGAATGTAGCTGTCTCTAATGCATAACCCCAAAACGATAGTGGTAAATCGGTAAGAGACATCATAGATTGCACCATATCCAATAAAGTGTGGTTACGACGTTCGGACACACCATTACGTTGTGGTGTTCCAGGTGGCTTGAGCTATGAAACTATTCCACATTGTTTTAAATGAAGGCCAAACTCGTAACTCAAATATTCTCCTCCACGATCAGATTGTAGAAACTTTCTTTCTTGTTACGATGATTCTCCACATCACTTTGAAATTCTTTGAAATTTTCAAATGTTTCAAACTTGTGTTTCATTAAGTAGATATACCCATATCTTCTCAAATCATCTGTGAAGGTCAGAAAATAACGATACCCACCACGAGCATCAACACTCATTGGACCGCATACATCGATATGTATTATTTCCAATAAGTCACTAGCTCGTTCCATTGTTCCAGAGAACGGAGTTTTAGTCATCTTGCCCATAAGGCACGGTTCGCAAGTATCAAATGATTCATAATCAAGTGATTCCAAAAGTCCATCTTTATGGAGTTTCTTCATGCGCTTTACACCGATATGACCCAAACGGCAGTGCCACAAATAAGTTGCACTATCATTATCAACTTTGCATCTTTTGGCATCAATATCATGAATATGTGTATCATCACGATCAAGATTCAACAGAAATAGACCACTCTTCAAGGGTGCATGACCATAAAAGATATTACTCATATAAATAGAACAACCATTATTCTCTGATTTAAATGAATAACTGTCTCGCACTAAAAAAGATCCAGATATAATGTTCATGCTCAATGCTGGCACCAAATAACAGTTATCCGGGTCTAAAACTAATCCCGAAGGTAGATGTAGAGGTAGCGTGCCGACGGCGATCACATCAACCTTGGAACTTCCGACGCGCATCGTCACCTCGTCCTTAGCCAATCTTCGTTTAATCCATAGTCCCTGCTTTGAGTTACAAATATGAGCAACTGAACCGGTATCAAATACCCAAGCACTACTATGAGAATTAGTAAGGTACACATGAATAACATGTATATCAAATATACCTTTGTTCACCTTGCCATCCTTCTTATCCACCAAATACTTGGGGCAGTTCCGATTCTAGTGACCAGTCCCTTTGCAGTAGAAGCACTCAGTTTCAGGTTTGGGTCCATTCTTAGGTTTCTTCCCTGGAGTGACAACTTGCTTGTCAGTCTTTTTGAAGTTCCCCTTCTTTTTACCCTTGCCCTTCTTCTTGAAACTGGTGGTCTTGTTAACCATCAACACCTGATGCTCCTTCTTGATTTCTACCTCTGTGGCCTTTAGCATCGCAAAGAGATCGGGAATAGTCTTTTCCATCCCTTGCATATTGTAGTTCATCACGAAGCCTTTGTAGCTTGGTGGCAGTGATTGAAAATCTCTGTCAATGACACAATCATCTGGATGTTAACTCCTAGCTGAGTCAAGTGATTATGGTACCCAGACATTCTGAGTATGTGCTCACTAACAGAAGTGTTCTCCTCCATCTTGCAGCTATAGAACTTGTTGGAGTGTCGGAGTAATGGGCCACGGGTAGGCTAACCCGAGTCCCAGGACCTTTCAAGACATCGGGGCAGGCCGCGCCCCTCAGGCCGAGTCCCAGACGGCGACTCCAAGACAAGCCGAGTCCTAGACGGCGACTCCAAGACAAGCCGAGTCCCAGACGGCGACTCCGAGATAAGCCGACTCCAAGCTGGCGACCTCCGGAGAGGCCGACTATGGAGAGTCGGCCCATGACTCCTCCCTCATCCCGAAGCACGATGCGGGGTACGGTCGTGGCGTGGCCGTTCCCCCTACCTACGAAGGATCGGCATGGCTACAGTGAGCCATATCGCTGGAAGATCTCCGGCGAGGCGCGGCACTGTTGCCATGCCTGCCCTGACCTCAGCCATAGTGCGCAAGGTACTGTGCCCATGACGCCGGCCTGTACGACCCGAAGACCGCGGGGCCGCCTGTCAGTGGGTGGACCGAAGGCGGCCTGAGTGCCCCGAAGACGGACCTGTGGGAGTCGGCCTCCCTGGAGTCGGCCGACCCCTCCCTAGGGCCCCACGAGCCATTAACCAGATAGGATGGGGAATGGCGACAGTGATTGCCCGATAGACGGCAGCACTGTTGCCACGACCCAATGACCAAGCCTGCGTCATCAGGAGTGCCGCTACAGTATCAAGCCTGTCCACGGGACCCGCCAGTCGGCGGGCCCCAGAAGCCGGCGGGAAGGACGACGGTCTGAGAGACAGACGGCTGGGACCCGCGCCCAGCCGGATTACCATTGTACCCTCGGGGGGTAGGCCTATATAAACCCCCCGGGGCACCCATGCAAAGGGTTCGGACCTTGATAGAGATAGACCAGATAGCATAGGAAGGGGAGCTAGCCTTGCCCTCTCCTGCCTCCCGATACAGCTCCAGGAGCACCATTGTAGTCACTTTGCTTTAGTGATCATGCGGAGACCCCGCAGAGCAGTAGTAGGGGTGTTATCTCCTCGGAGAGCCCTGAAGCTGGGTAAGATTCGCCGGTGTGCATGCCTTCACCTCATCCCGTTTCCAGGCACCGGCGATGTTCTACTCGCCCCCACCATGATAAGCCATCCTTTGGCATATGTCGCAGCCAACCCCCAACATTTGGCGCCCACCGTGGGGCCTGGTGCACCGTTGTCCGGAGATCTGTTCTGGACGGGAACCCTCTTCCTCCCTGGCGAGCGCAGCCAGCCAGGCTCGCCAGATGGAGTCTGCATCGATGCGCTGCGCGGCGCCGAGGCCGCCTGCGCAGCAAGCAGCCTCGCCGAACTTGTCGGCGAGGTGCGCCTCTCCAACGAGCCTGCATCCGACGCAGGCACGGGTGGCCCCGAGAGTCTTCTCGCGGGCCTCCTCGACCAACTCCATGTCATCGGCGAGCCTGCCGTGGACTTGGAGTCCGTAGGCTCCACCGACCCGATGCTGGTCGACTCCGACACCGTGTCGCTTGACACTTTCCCCACCAACGTGGTGGTCTACGACGAGCCGCTTACTCACGAGGAGAGTGGCGGAAGCGCCGTCACGGAGGTGCTCGTCATCAGCCACGACGAGCGCTCCGGTGAAGAAGCTCAGGACCCGCTCGCTGCGGCCCTGCAAGACCTAACGGCGCCCATTCCAGAGGACGCAGACGCTGAGACCTGGAGACACGCCGCCTTCAGATCATCGAAGGCGGCAAGAGGCTGGCAAGCATGAGGCGCCTGTCAGAAGCATACCAGCGTGAGATGGATCGCGCTGTGGGCGGCTCGCCGGCTCCAACTGGGTCGAGCCGTCTAGGCGCGGTCCGGCAGCGTGGCGCGACCATCGCCGACTTGTTCGGGGCAAAATGCCCCGTATACGCCACCCTTGCGGAGAACATCCGCGCTGCCCAAGCGGCGACTGACGAGTTGAAGAACTTCGAGGGCGAAGAGCGTCGTTTGATGATGGAGCGAGTCCAGCAGCTCCTCGACGCGGTTGCTACGCAGAACGCGGCCGGCGGCCGCGCGGATGCACTGCAGCAACCGAACGACGACTTGCCTTCCCGCCGAGATCAAGGCGCGACTTCTCGGACGCCGACTGGCGGAGTCTGCGGAAGGAAAGAAAAGGAGCCGGCTGCCAGTCACAGTCGAACTCGCCTCACCATTGAGCGCGATCAAGACGGCCGGCCGAGAGCAGTGGAGCGGCGGGACGACTACCTGCCTCCCCCACCAAGAAGAGAACGGCGAGTTTCCCCGCCGCCTGTTGAGCATCTGACTCTCGGCGGCCGCCTCGGCCGTCGAGAAGGAGTCGGAGAGAACGACGCCCGCCATCGAATCGACCGACTCCACCGATCCCTGGCGCTGGAAGAAGAAGACGAGCTGGGTCCGCCTTGCTTCGGGCCCCGCATCCGAGACGAGCCCTTCCCCAAAGGGTTCACGCTTCCCCGAGACACACCCAAGTACACCGGCTCTGTGAAGCCGGAGGATTGGCTGATAGATTACTCCACAGCCGTCAGCATAGCGAACGGCAACAAGCGGGTTGCCGTGAAGTACGTCCCACTCATGCTCCTGGGCATGGCCCGGACATGGTTGAACAGTCTGAAGCCCCGCAGCACCAACAGCTGGGTCAACTTCACCGAAGCCTTCATCCGTAACTTCACGAGCACGTACAAGCGACCTCCCAAGCCGCGCCAGCTTTCCTTGTGCGTGCAAGGCCCTGATGAGTCAACACGCGACTACCTCACACGCTGGGGCGAGCTTCGGAACTCCTGCGAGGGCGTGCACGAGGTGCAGGCTATCGAGTACTTCACTGCCGGGTGCCGAGAAGGCACCCTCCTCAAGCACAGGCTCCTCTGCGACAAGCCAGAAACCCTCGACGAACTGCTAGTCATAGCAGACAAGTACGCCACGGCCGACTTCTCCATGAAGACAGAGATTCAAGTCAATGCGGCTGGCAAGGTGGCTCCTCAGGCTCCCAGAACTCCAGCTGGAGACTCCAGTCGGCGCCAACAACAAAACGACAACAAGCGCAAGGCCCAACAGCTGACTTCCAACAGTCGGCAGGTTGCGACAGTCGAAGATCAACAGCCAGAGGGGCAGCCTCCGGCCAAACGGCAGAAAGGCGGCAAATCCAATTGGTTGCCGGCCTTTTCCTATGAGCAGACTCTGGATGGTCCGTGCAAGTTCCACAGTGGCGCGAAGCCGTCAAACCATACCACCCGAAAGTGCCACTAGCTCGCCAGAATCGCCAAGGGAGACGACCTCCTTCCTCCGCCGCCTGCTGGGCCGCCGCCCCAACAGCCGGCTGCTCGGCCAGTCGGTGCAGTGCAAGACGAGTTCCCAGATGAGCATGGAGCCTATGTGGTGTTCACCAGTGTAGCAGATGATCGGCGCAGCAAGCGCCAACAGCAGCAAGAAGTGAATGCGGTCGCGTCAAGCACTCCAGAGTTCATGCATTGGTCCGAGAGGCCTATCAGTTGGAGTAGAGCGGATCACCCAGAGGTGATGCCGAATCCGGGTTCCTATGCCCTGGTCCTAGGTGCCACCTTGGCCACTGATAGGTGGGCCGCCCGCTTTTCGAGAGTGCTGATAGACGGAGGCAGTAGCATCAACATCCTATACAAAGATACCATGGAGAAGCTAGGAATCAAGCAGAGACAGCTGCAGAGTAGCCGGGCTGTGTTCCATGGTATTGTACCCGGCCTTTCCTGTTTGCCAATCGGCAAGATCCCGATAGATGTCCTCTTCGGAGACAAAGATCATTTCCGCCGAGAGCCAGTCTGGTTTGAAGTAGTGGACCTGGAAAGCCCATACCACGCGCTTCTTGGCCGACCTGCCTTGGCCAAGTTCATGGCGGTTCCTCACTACGCCTACGTCAAGATGAAGATGCCAAGTTCCAAGGGAATTCTGACCGTAGCCGGCGACTACAGGAAGTCGTCTGCCTGCGCGGTCGAGAGCAGCCGACTGGCCGAGTCCCTGGTGATCGCAGCTGAGAAGCGGCTCCTTAACCGAGTCGTGGCGATGGCCGGAAAGCAGCCAGAGATGTCGCCCGACCCCAAGGAGTCGGAAGCTGAGGGCTCGTTTAAGCCGGCCAAAGAGACCAAGAAGATACCCTTGGACCCGGAGCACCCAGAGAGGTACGCTGTCATAGGTGCAAACCTTGACAGCAAATAGGAAGGCGAGCTCGTCGATTTCCTCCGTGAGAATCGAGACATCTTCGCATGGTCCCCCAAAGACATGCCAGGTGTACCGACGGAATTCGCCGAGCACAAGCTACATGTCAGGCCAGATGTGAAACCCGTCAGGCAGCCCTTGTGCCGCCTGTCAGAAGAGAAGAGAAGAGTTGTTGGAGAGGAGATAGCCTGGCTTCTTGCGGCCGGCTTCATCATGGAGGTGTTTTTTCCAGAGTGGCCGGCGAACCCGGTTTTGGTACTGAAGAAAAACAAGCAGTGGCGGATGTGTATTGACTACACAAGCCTCAACAAAGCCTGCCCAAAGGATCCGTTTGCCCTGCCAAGAATCGATCAGGTGATAGACTCCATAGCCGGATGCGAGCTGCTGAGTTTCTTAGATGCATATTCAGGATATCACCAGATCAAGCTGAACCCGGCAGACAGACTGAAGACCGCCTTCATCACACCATTCGGAGCCTTCTGCTACCTGACAATGACGTTCGGCTTGAGGAATGCCGGCGCCACCTTTCAGCGTTGCATGCAGAAGTGCCTCCTCAAGCAACTCGGCAGGAATGCCCACGTCTACGTGGATAATGTAGTGGTGAAGACGGAGAAGCGTGGGATGCTGCTAGAAGACCTCAAGGAGACCTTTGAGAACCTGCGCCGATTCCAGATCAAGCTCAACCCAGAGAAGTGCGTCTTTGGAGTACCAGCCGGCTAGCTCCTCGGCTTCCTGGTCTCTGAACGCGGCATAGAGTGCAACCCTGTGAAAATCAAGGCCATCGAGAGGATGGAGGTACCCAGCCGACTGTTAGATGTGCAGAAGTTCACCGGCTGCTTGGCGTCCATCAGCCGATTCATCAGTCGGCTGGGCGAGAAAGCTCTGCCTTTGTATCAATTGATGAAGAAAACCACCTTTTTCGAGTGGAACCACAAGGCGGATGAAGCATTTCTCCAGCTGAAGAAGATGTTGACTACTCCCCCTGTGTTGGCGGCTCCGACTCCTAAAGAGCCCAGGCTCCTGTACATCGCCGCCACCAGCCGAGTAGTCAGCACAGTCATTGTAGTCGAACGCAAAGAGGAAGGCAAGGCGCTCCCTGTCCAGAGACCGGTATATTACATGAGCGAGGTACTGTCGACCTCCAAGCAGAACTACCCTCACTACCAGAAGATGCGCTATGGTGTGTATTTCGCCGCCAAGAAGCTGAAGCCTTACTTTCAAGAGCATCCAATCACCGTGGTTTGCACGGCTCCACTGGCCGAGATCATTGGAAGCCGAGACGCCTCCGGCCGAGTAGCCAAATGGGCCATAGATCTGGCTCCTTACACCATCTACTACCAGCCACGCACCGCCATCAAGTCACAGGCGATGGCTGACTTCCTCGTCGACTGGGCCGAGACCCAGTACCTGCCACCAGCGCCTGACTCCACCCATTGGCGGATGCATTTCGACGGCTCCAAGATGCGCACCGGCTTGGGAGCCGGCGTCGTCCTCACCTCCCCCAAGGGCGACAAGCTCAAGTATGTGCTGCAGATCCACTTCGCCGCCTCCAACAACGTCGCCGAATACGAGGTGCTCATTCATGGGCTCCAGCTTGCCAAAGAGCTCGGCATTCGCCGGATCCTGTGCTATGGCGACTCCGACTTAGTGGTCCAGCAGTCATCTGACGACTGGGATGCTAAAGACGCAAACATGGCGAGCTACCGCTTCCTGGTGCAGCAACTCAGCGGATACTTCGAGGGGTGCGAGTTCCTTCACGTGCCAAGAAATGACAATGATCAAGCAGACGCCTTGGCACGAGTCGGCTCCACCCGCCAAGCAATACCTTCCGGCGTCGCCCTTCAGCGCCTCCTTAAGCCGTCTATCAAGCCTTCACCAGAATCAGACTCCATCTTTGTGCCGGCTCCTCCCGAAGAAGTCGGATCCGACTCAAGAGCACCAGCAAACGGCCCCAAGAAAATCATAGTTGAACCCGGCCCGGGGACTTCAGAACCCGGCCCGGAGACTTCAGAGCCCGGCCCGAGGACTGCGCCACTCGGCCCAGGAACCGCGCCAGTCGGCCCGGGGACTCCGTCAATCCAGCAAGCGGTCGTAGACTCCAGCTCGCCGCCTCCCAGCCCAGCCACCCTTGTCGAAGTCGCTGAGGTAGCAGTTGAAGAAATAGCAGCACCCTCATGGGCACAGCCCATCCTCAAGTTTCTAGTGAACAGAGAGCTGCTGACAGATGAGATCCTGGCTCGGCAAGTGCAACGCCGAGCGGCAGCATACACCATAGTCAACAGAGAGCTGGTCAGGCGCAGTGTCACTGGTGTTTACCAGCGCTGCGTAGAGCCGGAACAAGGCCAAGCAATTCTCAGAGACATTCATCAGGGCGAGTGCGGCCACCATGCGGCTTCAAGGGCACTCATCGCCAAAGCCTTTCGGCGCGGTTTCTTTTGGCCGACTGCCCTGGAAGAGGCTAAAGAGTTAGTCCAAAAATGCAAGGGGTGCCAGAAGTTCCGCTCCAAGCCACTTCAGCCGGCTTCCGCGCTGAAGACAATCCCCATCGCCTGGCCCTTTGCAGTTTGGGGCCTGGACATGGTGGGACCATTCAAGACGGCCCGAGGCGGCCTAACTCATCTGCTTGTCATGGTGGAAAAGTTCACCAAGTGGATAGAAGCAAAGCCCATCAAGAAGTTGAACGGTCCGACTGCAGTGACTTTCATCGCCGACATCACGGTGCGGTATGGCATACCGCACAGCATCATCACCGACAATGGCACAAACTTTGCCAAAGGCGCCCTGGCCCGTTTCTATGCGACGCAGGGCATCCGACTAGACTTAGCGTCCGTTGCCCATCCGCAGTCAAACGGCCAGGTGGAACGAGCAAACAGCCTCATCCTGTCCGGCATCAAGCCTTGACTGGTCAAACCACTCGAGCATTCGGCCGGCTGCTGGGTTGAGGAGCTACCAGCCGTCCTCTGATGTCTGCGCACGACTCCAAACAAGTCAACCGGCTTCACGCCTTTCTTCCTCGTCTACGGTGCTGAAGCCATCATCCCGACGGACATAGAATTCGACTCTCCACGAGTCACCATGTACACCAAAGAGGAAGCTGAAGAAGCACGCCAAGACGGTGTTGACCTGCTAGAAGAGGGTCGGCTGTTGGCACTCAGCCGGTCCGGCATCTACCAGCAGAGTCTGCGCCGATACTACAACCGAAAGGTCAGGCCGAGATCGTTTCAAGAGGGCGACCTTGTGCTCCGGCTGATTCAGAGAACAGCCGGCCATCACAAGTTGTCGGCGCCTTGGGAAGGCCCCTTCATCATCAGCAAAGTCCTGGGCAACGGCTCCTACTACCTAATCGACGCTCAGAAGCCTCGAGCGCGCAAGAGGGACGATTCCGGCAAAGAAACAGAGCGCCCGTGGAATGCAAATCTTCTTCGAAGATTTTACAGTTGATGCAGTATGTACCGCACTACCCCCTTTGTATTAAAGTACCAAGACCTTGGGCCCCCCGAGATGAGCTCAGGGACTGCCCTTTTTTGTCATCTGTATGATAAGAATTATGCCTTCGAGTACATTACTTTCATTACAAGCCGCTTGGCACCGGGCCAGACTAGTCGGCCCGGGGACTCGCCGCCTTGCGCTATGAGGAGCTTCCTGCAGTCAAACAAGTAGTGCGCGGTGCCCAATCCGCCTCCTGCCAAAGCCGCAGCTCGCAGAGCGACTGTGAGGCGGGCAGGGGTGAGGAAGAACGGGCGCCCACATGAAAATGGCTAAGGACCTAAAGCACGAACATAGCGTAAGACGGCCTCCAGCATTTCTGAAACAGAAAGCCGACTCATGAATAGTCGGCTCGCCATCTTAAGCCTCTATCAAGGACGGCCGACTCTTGGGTAGTCGGCCTGTCGCTTCTAGCAGACTTGCTAAAGAAACTCTAAACGGCCAAGTACTTGCCTTCCCGAAGTAGCCAAGCACTTGACCCAGCGACAGTCTGTAGAGCGGCTGTCCAACTGGCAAGGCAGCAACTAAAGGAAGGCGGCAAAGGGAAAAGCCTAAAGAGCAGTAAGCAAGGAAAGGCGGAAATCAGATAAATATTTACATAGGCCCTTGGCCGAATCTTCGAATAGAAGTTCAAGATACACCCCGCGGGTGGAACTGTTCGAATCTAACAAAGTTTTCAAAAGATTACTAAGACAGACAAACAGAGGCGAAAAAGGCAGCCTAGGAGGCGGCATCTGGGATCGGAGGATCGGAGGAGATGGCGGTGTCAGGCGCCGGGGCAGTCGGCTGGGCGGTCTCGGTTTGGTCATCTCCGGCGGCAATCGCCTTGTCTCCACGCGGCTCGTTGCTGGAGGCACGGTCGATCTGAGGCTGGCCGCCTGCTCCGTCTTCTGGCACCTCCGCCTCGCCTCCGTCCTCCGCCTCGTCCTCCTCCTTGGTGCTGGAGTCGATCACCTCTGCCGAGTCCTCGCCATACTCCGGGTTCATCCTGAACCACTCTGGCGGCACTTCCTCGCCGCCTTCAGCCCGCTCGGGCACGAAGACACTGGTGTCCGTGTACTCGGCGATGGCCGCCGCACGCTCGATAAGGGCGCCCTCCACGGCCTCCAGCTCGGCCTGGGCTTCTGACTGGAACGCGGCCAGACGGTCCAGGTCCAGCCCTGGATACCACGCCTTGACGAACTCCAAGGCACGGCGCGCTCCGGCCCGGGCCGAGGAGCCCTTCCAAGCCTCGAGACGGCCGGCGGCGACTTCCAGCCAGTCGGCGGTCCGACTGGCGGTGCGCAAAACCGGCATGTCTGGCCACAGGGCGGCAACCGCCTGGGCACCGGCACGCTGAAGCCGGCACAACAGCCGGTGAGCCGGACGAAGACGGGCTTCAATGCTCAGAAGCTGCTCATCGATGGTTCGGGGGGCGTTAGCGGCGATCTCCTCACCGGTTGCCCTTCGCGCCTCTCGAGCAGCCTCGATGGCCAGAGGGACTGCCTGTGAGTGACCAGGGAAGAAGTCTGCCAGGACAAAAAAGAAGCAAGTCGAAAATCATAAGTCGGCCTGACGCATAGTCGGAAGCCCGAAGAAACGAAAGAAACTTACCATCAACGATATCCTTGATCTCATGGAAGACGGAGGTCAGCATCGCCTCCTTGTCAGTCCAGGAGGAGCACTCGCTCTCAAACTCGGCCAGGAGAGCGGCCTCCCTCTTCTCGGCCTCGTCCTGCGCCTTCTTGAGCAGCTCCTTCTGCTCGGCCAGCTGCGCCGCCAGCAGGTCGCGCTCCGTGGCAAGCCTGCCACACTCCTCCTCCTTGGCACGTCGGGCGGTATTGGCCTCGCCTAGCTGCTCCTGAAGAGCGGCGTTGGCGCCTGAAGAATGAAAGAGGAGACAAATAAGTTGTCAGCAAAGTAGATCGCCGGGAAGATCCGGCCCGACTGCTCAGCAGTCGGCCCGAATCTTGGGAACTACAGCCCGCGGGTGCGCCAGCGCGCCCCCGCGAAGAAAAGGAAAAAGAGCTTACTTCGGCTTTCTGCCAAGTCGGCGGTCCGCTTGTTCAACTCCTCAACATTGCGGTTGAAGGCAGTGGCGCAGAGGTTATGATACTCCTGCAATAAGTCAATGGAGACAAAGTTAGTATTTGGAACTCGCTAGAGGGAGTTCCGAACCGCCTGCTCAGCAGCCGGCCCGGAACTCAGGGACTACACCTAGTGGGTGCGCTAGCGCGCCCCCACAGAGAAAAACAAGAATAAAAAAGAAGAGGGAAACGTACTCAGACGGATGTCCGCGCGGCCAGATGCGCCCTGGTGCAAGCTTGAAGGGCGTCGCCTTCAGCGCGCAACTTCGCCTGAACGTCCAGGAGCGCTTGGTTCAGCGGCCCGGTGCCGCCTCCGCGCAACCACCCGGTGGGCGCGGCGCTTGTGGCCTCGGTGTCTAGGGTTGTCGAGCTGGCAGCGCCGGTCTCCCGAGGTCGCGGCGCCGAGGTCGCCCTCTCAAGACGGCAGCGCACCGGCGAGGCGACCTGAAGAAGCAGCCGCGCCTCAGCCTCGTCCGCGATCCGCGGCTCCGACTGACCCATCGGCTGTTTGCCGTGCGGTCTCCCAGACAGCGGCGGAGGCGGCGGTGGCGGCACGAGAGTGTCCGACATAGAAGCCTCGCTGCTCTCCTTCTCCACGAGGGGGTTCTCGGTGCCGGCCTCCCCGGTCTGCCCCGTGAACTCCAGAGGCGGCGGCGCAGACGACAATGGGGGGACGAGCATCGCCGATCGGCGACGCGCGGCCTCCTCGGCACGCCGTCTCGCCGCAAGGGCGGCTTCGGCTTCCTCCAGCCTCTTCTGAGCGTTGGTGGCCGCCTTCTCGGCCTGCGCCTTCTCCAGGCGGTCGGCCTCCTCCTCGTCGCGCTTCTCCCGCGCATTTCACTTTGTCGCCTCCCGGAGGTCGGCGGCGGGATCGGCCCGCCGAGTGTTGGCGGACGTCTCTGCCGACCCCATGACGGAGGGGAAGGAGACTCTCTCAAGGGAAAGAGGGGCCCTGAAGCAGAAAACAGAACGAAGAAACTCAGACAAGATTCAATGAAGGAAAATAAAAGAGCATAAAGACTTACGCAGAGACTAGCGGCGGCCTTTTCACTTCCCTTCGGAAGCGGTTGGCCTTCGCGGCCGCCTCCTCCCGTTTCGTCGCGGCGGCCGCCCCCTTGAGCTTCTTCAATTTGCCGCCGGGCGCTCGGCCCGGCGTGACGCCTCTTCGCGCCGCCTTGGCCTGCCAGGCCGGCCCTTGGCTGGTGGCGCGGGGCGACTTCCTCGTCGGCGTCGGCGTCAGGCCAGTCGGCGAAGGTGGCCGAGGGCCTGAAGCCGCCTTCTGTTGCTTCTCCCCCTCCTTCGGCGTCGGCTTCCATCGCCGCCACCCCCAAGTCGGGGTCGTCGACGTCGCTGTCCGCATGATCAGGGACATACTCGCGGGGCTGTCTCGTGGCGCCGGCTGCAGGCTGCATGAGGGGGTTCTAGCTCAGAAGAAACCGACAAGAGTCAGAAGCCGGAGACGGCCGCAAAGAAGACAAAACAATAGGGGGACGCGACTTACCACTGGTGGGGGGTTGTCGCGCGAGTACGGCTCCTTGCCGAACTGCCAGTCCTCCTCGAACTCGCAGTGTGCGATATGGTTCACCAAGTTCGCCACCTCCTTGCGGGGCATCTCCTTGGTGCTCATCTGACTTGGGTCTCGGAGGCCGCTCATCTAACAGATCAGGTGAGGCCGGCCTTGAAGTGGGAGAACTCGGCGCGCCACGAAGGCGGCCAGCAAGTCGGCCCCGACGAGGCCCTCCGACTGCGTCAAGACTCGGAGTCGCGCTACGGCGGCGGCTCCGGCGGGAGTCAGCGACTTGACTCAGTGAGACCAGCTGGGGAGCCTCCCAGTTAGGGGCGCGACGTTGTAAGGCGGCAGGTTGACCCAGTCGCCGTCGGAGAAGAGGTTCTTCACGTAGAAATATGAGCGCTGCCACATCTTCACCGATTTGATCAGCGCGATGGGAGGAAAAGGGTTGTCGGCTATCGAGCGCCGCACCGTGATGTAGGTGCCGCACTGAGCCGGTATGCCGGCGACTTGCGTGCCGAGCTTAGAAGAGAAGAATTCTCCCCACAGCTCGAGGGTGGGGAGAACGCCGAGGAAACCTTCGCACAGAGTGGCGAAGGCGGAGAGCAACACCACCGTATTCGGAGTGAGGTGGTGCGGTTGAAGGCTGTGGAACTCCAAGAACGAGCGAAAGAAGCCGCTCGCCGGCAGCCCCAGGCCGCGCATGAGGTGCGAGCGGAAGATGACCCGCTCGCCCTCCTCCGGCGCCGGTCGGGTCTCCCCCTCCGGCGCGGGGCGGGCGCGCACGAGGTCCGTGCTGGGGAGATGGTGTGTCTGGCAGAGGAACTCGATGTGTTCCTCTTCCACCTCCGAGCCGTCCCACACGCCGGAGCGCACGACGGGGGCCGTGGCGGAGGAAGAGCTCATCGCCGTGGTGTGGAGTGCTCTCGCTCAACGGCAGAGGCAGGAGGGAGAGAAGGCAAGATGAGGCGGGGGAATGGGGGAGAAGGGTGCATGTGCGGTGCCGCCCCGCTCCCCCCCCCCCCCCCCGCCTACTTATAGCCCTATGGGCTGAGAAGCCGAGGGGGCGGGCGTGGGATTAACTGCGCACGATGCCCCACGCCGCCCCATGATTTACCCCACGAAGTTACTACGCGCAGTAACAACATGGGGAAACCAACCGTCCACGGCCGCAACGGATCCGTTCGTATGCCGAGGCATGGTAGTGGCGGGCCCCGCCTGACGGCCCGTCCCGTCGCGCGCGTGGGTGGGCAGACTGTCCTCTCGACGTGGTGCCACGCGATAGGACTGCCTCGATGGCAGCAGGGAAGCGTATCAGGCACGCCGCCTGGTTTCCCGCCGCGAATTTCAAGCTGCGGCTCCTCGCTAGAAAAAATCAGACTCTCGACAGTCGGCCCAAGAGAAGACGGCAGCCGAGTTCCAGAGTCCGCACGGGGAAGGTTGAAACTGTTGAAGCCCCACAATGCAGCGTCCGCGGGGCTTCACCAGCTTCGGGGACTACTGTCGGAGTAATGGGCCATGGGTAGGCTAACCCGAGTCCCAGGACCTTTGAAGACATCGGGGCAGGCCGCGCCCCTCAGGCCGAGTCCCAGACGGCGACTCCAAGACAAGCTGAGTCCCAGACGGCGACTCCAAGACAAGCCGAGTCCCAGACGGCGACTCCGAGATAAGCCAACTCCAAGCTGGCGACCTCCGGAGAGGCCGACTATGGAGAGTCGGCCCATGACTCCTCCCTCATCCCGAAGCACGATGCGGGGTACGGTCGCGGAGTGGCTGTCCCCCTGCCTACGAAGGGCCGGCATGGCTACAGTGAGCCGTATCGCTGGAAGATCTCCGGCGAGGCGCGGCACTGTTGCCATGCCTGCCCTGACCTCAGCCACAGTGTGCAACGCACTGTGCCCATGACGCCGGCCTGTACGACCCAAAGACCGCAGGGCCGCCTGTTAGTGGGTGGACCGAAGGCGGCCTGAGTGCCCCGAAGACGGACCTGTGGGACTCGGCCTCCCTGGAGTCGGCCGAATCCTCCACAGGGCCCCACAAGCCATTAACTAGATAGGATGGGGAATGGCGACAGTGATCGCCCGATAGACGGCGGCACTGTTGCCACGACCCAATGACCAAGCCTGCGTCATCAGGAGTGCCGCTACAGTATCAAGCCTGTCCGCGGGACCCGCCAGTCGGCGGGCCCCAGAAGCCGGCGGGAAGGACGGCGGTCTAAGAGACAAACGGCTGGGACCCGCGCCCAGCCGGATTACCATTGTACACTTGGGGGGTAGGCCTATATAAACCCCCCGGGGCACCCATGCAAAGGGTTCGGACCTTGATAGAGATAGACCAGATAGCATAGGAAGGGGGGAGCTAGCCTTGCCCTCTCCTGCCTCCCGATACAGCTCCAGGAGCACCATTGTAGTCACTTTGCTTTAGTGATCATGCGGAGACCCCGTAGAGCAGCAGTAGGGGTGTTATCTCCTCGGAGAGCCCTGAAGCTGGGTAAGATTCGCCAGCGTGCATGCCTTCGCCTCATCCCGTTTCTAGGCACCGGCGATGTTCTACTCGCCCCCACCATGATAAGCCATCCTTTGGCATATGTCGCACCCAACCCCCGACATGGAGACTTCATATCTCTCAACTCGGGCATTTGCTTGAAATATCAACTTCAACTCCTGGAACATCTCACATGGTACATGACGTTCAAAATGTCTTTGCAGTCCCGATTCTAAGCTGTAAAGCATGGCACTCTGAACTAACGAGTAGTCATCAGATCGAGCTTGCCAGGCGTTCACAATGTCAGCTTCTGCTCCTGCAGCAGGCCTTGCACCAAGCGGTGCAACAAGGATATAATTCTTGTGTGCTGCAATGAGGATAATCCTCAAGTTACGGACCCAGTCCGTGTAGTTGCTGCCATCATCTTTCAACATAGCTTTCTCTAGGAACGCAATAAAATTCAAAGGAACGGTAGCACGGACCATTGATCTACAACATAGATATGCAAAAAACTATCAGGACTAAGTTCATGATAAATTAAGTTCAATTAATCATATTACTTAAGAACTCCCACTTAGATAGACATCCCTCTAGTCATCTAAATGATACGTGATCCAAATCAACTAAACCATGTCCAATCATCACGTGAGATGGAGTAGTCTTCAATAATGAACATCACTATGTTGATCATATCTACTATATGATTCACGTTCGACCTTTTGGTCTCCAGTGTTCCGAGTTATATGCTAGGCTCGTCAAGTTTAACCCCAGTATTCCGCATGTGCAAATCTGGCTTGCACCCATTTTATTTGAACGTAGAGCTTATCACACCCGATCATCATGAGGTGTCTCAGCACGAAGAACTTTCACAACGGTGCATACTCAGGGAGAACACTTTATACCTTGAAATTTAGTGAGGGATCATCTTATAATGCTACCGCCGTACTAAGAAAAATAAGATGCATAAAAGATAAACATCACATGCAATCGAAATATGTGACATGATATGGCCATCATCATCTTGTGCTCATGATCTCCATCATCGAAGCAACGTCATGATCTCCATCGTCACCGACTTGACACCTTGATCTCCATCATAGCGTCATGGTCGTCTCGCCAACCATTGCTTCTATGACTATCGCTACCGCTTAGTGATAAAGTAAAGCAATTACATAGCGATTGTATTTCATACAATAAAGCGACAACCATATGGCACCTGCCAGTTGCTGATAACTTTTACAAAACATGATCATCTCATACAACAATCTTTATATCACATCATGTCTTGACCATATCACATCACAACATGCCCTGCAAAAACAAGTTATACATCCTCTACTTTGTTTGTTGCAAGTTTTACATACGGGCTTCTAGCATGAACCGTACATACCTACGGCACATAAACCACAATGATGATTTATCAAGTTTGTTGTTTTAACCTTCACAAGGACCGGCCGCAGTCAAATTCGATTCAACTAAAGTTGGAGAAAGAGACACCCGCCAGCCACCTTTATGCAAAACTAGTAGCATGTCAGTCGGTGGAACCGGTTTCATGAACGCGGTCATGTAAGGTTGGTCCGGGCTGCTTCATCCAACAATACCATCGATTCAAAATAAGACATTGGTGGCAAGCAGTATGTCGATCACTGCCCACAACTCTTTGTGTTCTACTCGTGCATATCATCTACGCATAGACCTAGCTCGGATGCCACTGTTGGGAAACGTAGCATGCAATTTCAAGAAAATTCCTACGCTCATGCAAGATCTATCTAGGAGATGCATAGCAACGAGAGGGCGAGAGTGTGTCCACGTACCCCCGTAGACCGAAAGCGGAAGCGTTAACTTAACGCGGTTGATGTAGTCGAATGTCTTGTCGAGTCAACCGATCAAGTACTGAGCGTACGGCACCTCTGAGTTCTGCACACGTTCAGCTCAATGACGTCCAGCAGAGTGTCGATGGAGCCGATGAGTTCCATCAGCACGACGGCGTGATGACGGTGTTGGTGATGTGATCCGTGTAGGGCTTTGCCTAAGCACTACAATGATACTATCAGAGGAGTAAACGTCGGAGGGTGGCACTGCACACGGCTAAGAGAATAACTGTTGTGCCTTTGGGGTGCCCCGCCCCCGTATATAAAGGAGGAGGGGAGGAGGCGGCCGGCCTAGAGGGGCGCGCCATGGGGGGAGTCCTACTAGGACTCCCCTTTCCTTTTCCGGAGTGGCAAAGGGGGAAAGGAAGAGGGAGCAGGAGAGGGAAAGGGGGGCGTCGCTCCCTCCCCTAGTCCAATTCGGACTCCCGTGGGGGGGGGGGCGGCCACCCCTTGTGGGTTGTCCCCTCTCTCTCCATGGCCCATGTTGTCCCATTAACTCCGACTAGGTTCCGGTAACCTCCCGGTACCTCTCAACCATTTAGAGACTCCTCATCATGTCCGTGATCTCATTCAGGACTCCGAACAATCTTCGGCCACCAAAACACATAACTCATATAATACCAATCATCATCGAATGTTAAGCATGCGGACCCTACGGGTTCGAGAACTATGTAGACATGACCGAGACACCTCTCCAGTCAATAACCAATAGTGGAACCATGCTCATATTGGTTCCCACATATTCTACGAAGATCTTTATCAGTTGAACCGCAATGTCAATATAGTTATTCCCTTTGTCATCGGTATGTTACTTGCCCGAGATTCGATCGTCGGTACCTTCATACCTAGTTCAATCTCATTACCGGCAAGTCTCTTTACTTGTTCCGTAGTGCATCATCCCGTAAACTCATTAGTCACATTGCTTGCAAGGCTTCATATGATGTGTGAGGGAGTCCTGGACTAGGGGGTGTCCGGACTGCCGGACTATCAATATCCGTCGGACTCCCAGACTACGAAGATAGAAGATTGAAGACTCCGGCTCGTGTCCGGAAGGTACTTTCCTTGACGTGGAAGGCAAGCTTGGCAATACGGATATGTAGATCTCCTACCATTGTAACCGACTCTGTGTAACCCTAGCCTCTCCGGTGTCTATATAAACCGGAGGGCCTTAGTCCGTAGGACGAACATTACATCTCAACAATCATACCATAGGCTAGCTTCTAGGGTTTAGCCTCCTTGATCTCGTGGTAGATCTACTCTTGTACTACCCATATCATCAATATTAATCAAGCAGGACGTAGGGTTTTACCTCCATCGAGAGGGCCCGAACCTGGGTAAAAACACTATGTCCCTCGTCTCTTGTTACCATCCGCCTAGACGCACAGTTCGGGACCCCCTACCCGAGATCCGCCGGTTTTGACACCGACATTGGTGCTTTCATTGAGAGTTCCTCTGTGTAGTCGCCGATAGAGCGGATGCCTTTACCCGCCTTCAAAGACGGTGTTTTCGCCGGAGGGGCCTTGGCCGCCGGCCAGACAATCCGGCTTGGTGGCTTTCTTATGATCGCCTGTCCGGCCGCCGCTTCGGCAATGACTTCTCAAGTCGTCGGAAGCAATCTTCGCGTCAGCCCTAAAGCTGCCAAACAGTTAGATCCAATTGAGCTCTCGTCTGTTAACGAGCTCTTGGATCGTATCGCCGCCCTGGGAGTCGCTACGGACTACAATCAGATCGGGCTTAAAACCGATCTGAGAGAGATTAACTCCCCCCAGGCTACCCACCACGTCGAAGTGGTAGAGGAACAACTCGGCAATTCTTCGCCAGTGTTGAAAACAATCCGTGTCCGGATTCCCGAACCCTCCATGCCGGATTCCCGCGGAGGGACGGACTTTGATCGAGCATCGAACCTAAAATCATGCGCCGCTCCGGACTCGCTGGGCTGTCTCCAGCAAATCAAGCTTCCGAATTCGGAAGTCCCTCGGCCTTTGAGCCCAAAGATGGGATGGGATCCGGATTTTAAGCCACCCACCTGCCCAGACATATGCGACCTATCTCTAATTCGGCAAGAGTCCTCAGAAACAGTACATCATTACTGGGCCAGATTCCTCCTGGTTATGGACAGGATAAAGGACTGCCGAGAAGAAAACGCAATCTCAATCTTCTGCAATAACTGCATGGACAAGGGAATTCTGAACGCCATTGATCGTCGCAGGATTACGCGTTTTTCCGATCTGGCGTCCATAGTGCGAAAGTACTGTGCGATGGAGAGTTTCTGGAAAACTGAAAATCAATTTTGGGATAATCCGGCCCCAAACCCAGTCCGCGGTAAAAGGGCGCCTTACAATCAGGCCCCAGATGCAAAAACAAAAAAGCAAAAACCCAGCAAGGGAAACGGAACCGTACTGGAGGGATGGCTCAATGGACCCTGTAAACTTCATAGTGCAGAGGGAGCTGTCCCAACACATAGCCTTCGAGCATGTTGGATATTACGGCAGGTGGCCAAAAGTGGCGAAGAGCTTCTAGCTCCGGGAAACCACTCCAACAATACCAGCACGGTATCAACAGTCTTCGAGACTTTCGCGTCAAATAATATGCGAAAATGAACAATCCGCGAACTCGCCGAGGTCTACCAAGTAGCAACAGCAAATCCATGGAGTGACACAGCTATTACCTTCAGCGCCAGCGACGAGCCCACATCTCGAACCACCAGAGCCCCAGCCGCACTGGTACTTAGTCCCATAGTGGACGACTTTCGACTGACAAAAGTCCTCATGGACGGCGGCAGCGGACTAAACCTCATTTACGAGGAAACTCTGCGGAAAATGGAAATCGATTGGAGCCGTATTGAGCAAAGCAGCACAACCTTCAGAGGAATAATCCCTAGTCAGGAAGCGCGCTGCACCGGAAAAATTACACTCGATGTGGTGTTTGGCTCTCCGGACAATTACAGATCCGAAGAAGTCACGTTCCAGGTGGCCCCGTTCAGCAGCGGCTATCACGCCATATTAGGACGAGAGGCATTCACAATTTTTCAAGCAATACCTCATTACGGGTACATGAAGCTCAAAATGCCTGGGCCCAGTGGAATAATCACTCTCGTTAGCGATCCGGATATAGCACTCCGCGCCGAAAACAAGACAGCCGCACTAGCCCTCGAGGCACTATCCGAAGCCTTAGCGGCAGAGGAACTCACCGCGCTGCGCTCTACGGTAAACAGGGACGATGTGATACTTGATAAAAGATCCAAGTCCACCTCCTTCAAACCAGCAGACGAGATAATAAAATTTCAAGTCCACCCAACGGACCCAACAAAGACGGCTTCCATCGGGGCGCAGCTGAACCCCGAAGTTGACGCCGCACTGCGCGAATTCCTTCAGGAAAACTGGGACATCTTCGCCTGGCATCCCTCGGACATGCCCGGAATCCCTCGCAGGTTGGCAGAACACAGCCTAAACATCCTAAAAGGATTTAAGCCAGTCAAACAGGCTCTTCGACGATTTTCCGAGCCCAAAAGACAGGCAATGGGAGAAGAGCTAGCCAAGTTATTAGAAGCCGGATTCATTAGAGATATCAAACATCCGGACTGGCTAGCAAATTTGGTGATGGTACCAAAGAAGGATAAATCATGGCGCCTCTGTGTCGACTTCAAAGACCTCAATAAGGCTTGCCCAAAGGATCCTTTCCCCCTCCCCCGCATCGATCAAATTATCGATGCCACAGCAGGACACGATTCATTGTGCTTCCTGGATGCATACTCTGGCTATCATCAAATCAAGATGGCGGAAGCAGATCAAGCCGCAACGGCATTCATCACTCCATACGGACCATTCTGCTTCAACACGATGCCCTTCGGACTCAAAAACGCCGGTGCAACATATCAGCGCATGATTCAAACATGTCTGGCCACCCAGATAGGCAAAACAGTCGAGGCATACGTAGACGATGTAGTCGTCAAAACAAAACACGTCAAAACTTTAGTAGACGATTTGAGGCTCACATTCGACAACCTTAGAGCATATGACATCAAGCTGAATCCGGAAAAATGTGTTTTCGGTGTACCAGCCGGAAAGCTGCTGGGCTTCATCGTATCCGGTAGAGGAATTGAAGCAAATCCGGCCAAAATCCGGGCTCTGTCACAGTTGGATATTCCAAAGGACCTCAAGCAAATACAAAAATTAACAGGATGCGTGGCAGCTCTAAGCCGTTTTATCTCCCGCTTAGGAGAGAAGGCGTTGCCCCTTTATCGCCTCCTAAGGCGCACCGAACACTTCGAGTGGACGGATGCCGCCACGACCGGACTCGAAGAAATAAAGGCCATATTGGCAACAAATCCGGTCCTGGCTGCGCCCACTCTGGGCGAACCAATGTTGTTATATATCGCTGCAACACATCAAGTTGTAAGCGCTGTCCTCGTCGTCGAACGAGCGACAGAAGGGCATAAATTCCCTCTTCAAAAACCAGTGTATTACGTATCCACTGTGTTAACCCCCTGCAAATCCCGTTACCCGCACTATCAGAAGATAGCATATGCGGTGTTCATGGCGTCTCGGAAGCTCAGGCACTACTTTCAAGAGTGCTCGATAACAGTGGCCTCTGAAGTACCACTCAATGACATTATAAATAACCGCGACGCAACGGGCAGGATTGCAAAATGGGCCATTGAGCTCTTGCCATTCGACATAACTTACAAACCTCGACGAGCCATGAAGTCACAAGTTTTGGCTGACTTCGTCGCCGAATGGACTGAAGCCGAACTACCTAAAGAGTACGGCGCATACTCCAATTGGACTATGCACTTCGACGGTTCCAAAATGTTGGCTGGACTGGGGGCTGGCGTCGTACTGACGTCCCCCACCGGAGATACAGTCCAGTATGTACTTCAAATAATGTACACGGACTCCAACAATGCAGCCGAATACGAGGCCCTATTACATGGTCTCCGGATGGCAGTCTCCATGGGCATTCAACGCCTAGAGGTGCGCGGGGATTCAAACCTTGCAATATCCCAAATAAATGGAGACTTTGACGCCAAGGATCCGAAAATGGCAGCATATCGTAATGCCATCCTGAAAATGTCAGCTCGGTTTGAAGGACTCGAATTCCATAACGTAGCCCGAGATAATAACCAAGCGGCCGACGTCCTGGCACGCATCGGTGCAAAACGTGATACTGTCCCTCCAAATATCTTCCTGGAACGGCTCTTCAAGCCATCCGTACTATGGGAAGAGGAGCCCGGTAGCGACAAACCGGAGAAAACCGCACCAACTGGTGACTCAGCAGATGACATAACACCCTCCACCCACGTTATAATGGCAGTAATCGCCGCGTGGACAGAACCTTTCCTAGCCTACTTACTTAGGCAGGAACTTCCTGAAGACCAAAATGAGGCCCACTGCATAGTCCGGCGATCGAAGGCCTACAAGGTCCATGAGGGAGAACTTTACAAGAAAAGTACAACCGGAGTCCTTCAAAGGTGTATCTCCGAAGAAGAGGGGCAAAACCTTCTGGCTGAAATTCACGCCGGACTAGGCGGACACCACGCAGCAGCCCGGGCCCTGGTAGGAAAGGCATTCCGTACAGGATTTTATTGGCCGACGGCTCGGGCAGATGCACAGGACTTGGTCCAGCGATGCGTTGGTTGTCAGCTCTTTGCTAATCAGAGCCATATGCCACCCACCGCCCTCAAAACCATACCCATTACCTGGCCGTTCGCGGTCTGGGGGCTTGACATGGTTGGACCCCTTAAAGGGGGAACCCACAAGAAAAAGTACCTATTGGTCATGGTGGATAAGTTCACCAAATGGATAGAGGCCAAACCGGTCAAAACGGCAGAGTCCGGACTGGTGATAGATTTTATATCAGAGGTGGCACACCGTTACGGCGTCCCCCACAGCATCATCACCGACAATGGCACGAACTTCACAGCCGATGAAGTCAAGTCATGGTGCAAAAATATGGGCATTAAGCTCGACTATGCGTCAGTCTATCACCCTCAAACCAACGGTCAAGTGGAAAGAGCAAACGGTCTAATAATGAGCGGCATTAAACCCAGACTAGTGAGGTCACTCACTAAATCATACACCCAATGGGTCGAGGAGCTCGACTCCGTACTCTGGGGGCTGCGGACAACGCCTAACCGTACTACCGGATTCACACCATTTTTTATGGTATACGGCGCAGAGGCAGTCTTGCCCTGCGACATTATTCATGACTCACCTCGAGTGCGCATGTATGAGGAAAGAGAAGCCGAGCTGGATCGGCAGGACAGCTTGGACACATTGGAGGAAGAACGTGACGTCGCGAAGGCTCGTTCCGCATTCTATCAGCAGCAGGCCCGAAGATATCAAAGCAGAGAAGTACGGGCCAAGACTTATAACGTTGGCGAACTAGTTCTACGCCTGCCGGACAAGAAAAAGGACAAGCTCAAGCCCAGATGGGAAGGCCCCTTCATTATTGATCAAGTACTGACCGGCGGAGCATACCGTCTACGAAATGCGTCAGACAACCGACTCGAGCCGAACCCGTGGAATGCAGCCCGACTCCGACGATTCTATGCCTAGCGCCGGACTAAGAGTTCGTCCCCTTCCCCCGTCCAACCCTTTATATTTCGGTTGTCTTCTGTTTCTCTTTTTGTCCTTTCAAATTAACAAGCCCCTCGGGGCCTATTTTCGCATTCTTTGCATACGTACGATGTGCCATCCGCACTCGTTATTCCTGGGGGCTTCTTTTACAGAAGCTCAACTATACGGGTTTCATACCCAACACATGTGTCAAGCTTCCACATGTACCTTTTACTCGCCATTATATGCATCGATATGACTTAAGTTTTGGCCAAGCTGGGTTGCCTGGCTCCTGTGCTTACCCCTACGTTCCCGATTGTTCGGCTAGGCGGTAAAGGGAGCACCTCTACGATTGTTACTGCCGGGTCAGCCGGATGTGTACCTCAGACTGGGTGAAGCCGAAAGCTAGCGTTCTTAAGGGAATATTCGGTCGGTGATTTAAAAGATGACTTTTTACCTATTTTTTCCCATCTGCCCCCAGATGTTTTACTGCTCTCTTGGCAGTCCGGACATGCACTTTAGGGCATGCCTCCCCAGCGAAAGGAACCCTTAACGGAACTATTCTCCCTGGAAGATGTTTCTTACTAACCATGTAATATAACATAACTAGTTGGCACTTGTCTGATAAAGCACTAATGACCCCTACGCCTGGTCTCCATGCATACCACGGTTATTTCTTAACCAAAAAGGTATTCGGACACACTCCGGACTCTAGGGTCCCGAGGTCGAAGCGAAAAGGTCGGCAAAGACAAACGATCTACAATCCGGCTAGAAGGCATTTCACATGTCATTTTTAAAGGATAACATACATTGTCAAGTTCATTGATTGTATTCCTCCTCAATACCGTCTAACAGGCTGTCTAGTTTACAGTCCCGTTGGGAAAACTTAGCAGCCAGTTCTACCTGGCTATACACTAAACTCACAGGGATCTCCTTCCCGTCGGGCCCCACCGGTCCAACTTCGGCCATATGGTTGGGATCCGCCTTCTTGTACCGCGTCTTCACCATGGCCCAAGCCTCCCTGGCACCTTGACGGCAAGCCGAAATCTTCCACAAACGGAAGCGCTGCCGTACTCCCTGCAGCTTCTCTGCAAGCTCCCCGAGGCCCTCGGGCAGGGCGAGGGACAGCCATAAAGCCTGTACGGCGCCACTCATTGCCTGCCGAACTCGTTCGAGTAGCTGCAACAGTTCGGGAAGTTGATCACCCATTGATACGGGCATCTCCACCGTAGGATGACCCATGAGTATACCTACAAGACACATTCTGTCAAATTGCTTCCTCGCCGAACTCTTCTTCCTTAGAGAGTTCGCTCAAGCACTTACTATAGATGCCGCGACGAAGCCGTTGATTCTCCTTAACGGAGCCGGACAGCTCGGCCTGTGCGCCTTTCAGCTCTTCTCCGAGCTTGGCGTTGGCATCTTGGAGCTTGTTCCTTTCCTGCTGAACTCTGTTCAGCACATTCTCGCCGGCCTTTAGCTGGCGCAGTAGTGCTTGCCTGTCCGGATCTTGTTCGGCGGCACCTGGAGTATCATTATTAGACTCACGCGCATGCCGCACAACGCTTATATTAATTTATACAAATGTGTTACCAGGGGGGTCTTTCCGTCTCCTCCTGCGGCAGCAAGTGCAGCCTCAAGTTGGGCCTTGCAATCTTGCAGCTCCCGAGACAGCTGGGCATTCTTCTCGTTAAGAGCCTGGAATTTCAAATGATCCTTAAATCAGTTAACATAACTAATTTAAGTCTCGGGGGCTACTGGTGTATACAACCATTAAAATTTCCTTACCCGTATGTCTTTAACATACTGCTCCGTGGCTCTGGTAAAACCATTTTGAGCAGCCCGGAGATGCGCGTCCCCTGCGTTAAAGGCATCCAATGCCTTAGGGGAAAAGCACGCTTCTTGAAAAACTGTCCGGCGGCGTCTATGATTCATAGCGCTCTCCACCTCTGACTTGGTGGCGGACAGTCTGTCGGTATCCTCCGTTGGAGTAGGATCCGGTTCGCGTCTTGCGCTTGCCTCCCCCTCCAGTCTGGGCGCTGGAGCCTGGCTGGTGTTGGTTGGGACGGCAATTCCTGCGCTCGCAGTCCGGCGAGCGCTTTTTCTCCTATAAAGATCATGAGCACTTAGAAGTTTCCTCGGAACGTTGCTCAAAAAGATCAAACACGAGCTATACCTCTGCGGCGACGTTTCTGCCCGCACGGCGCTCCTTTTCCTCCTGCTGGTTCGGACTGACCTCTGTAGGTCGGCCGCCGCAGGCTCGGCTTCCTGCCGTAATGGCGCTTCCTGCAAAATACCATCGTTCGCGAAGGTCAGAAACAGGCAAGGATAGGATAGCGGTGTCCGGACCTCGGTCGTGGTCACCTGGGATGCCGAACTTAGCCCGGGGTAGTCAGCCGTAATGGCGACCAAAGCATTATCAATGCTGAGCTGGTGATACACCCCGTCGATCAGCTCCACCTCGATGTCCGGATTCTCTTCGGAGGCCGGACCCAGGGATCCTTCCGGATCCTCAGGTTGTGGAGCAGGACTCACCATGTCCTCCACAGTCCGGCGTAGATCCTGCGCCGAAGACGTAATGTAAGAAGCTTAAACTTCGAGAGCACGGGTAGAACCCTTCGAGGTGTTTGCTTACCCATCCTCTAGGATTGACCATGGAAAACCCATCCAAAGGGTTTGGACGAAGGAAGTCCTCCTTCTCCCCCTTGTACAGACCAGACAAAATCTTCACCAGATCCTCGGTCGAACCCGGCCCTTTGCGGCCGTGCCGGGTAGCGTCGTCCTCCCCATTGAAATCCCACATGGGGTGGCCTCTGTATTGCAGCGGCTGCACCCCTCGCTTGATACACGTCGCCATGACTCCAATCATGGTCAAGCCGGAATGAGCCATTAATCTTATCCGGCCCATCAAGTAATGGACGCTCTTGTCTTCCTCCAAACGGGGGCTCCGGGGGCGCCAACTGAGGCGTTTCTTCAAGGGAGCAGCATCAAACTCCGGGAGGCCAATCCGGACTGGGTCGGGTAACGGAGCGTCTACCATATAAAACCACTCCGAGGGCCAGTCTTCGGACGCCCTCTTGGGGGTGCCGGATAGGTATTCGGTCCCGGCGATGCGCCATATTTCGGCGCCGCCCACTTGATATATAGACCCCTGGTGAGAACGGGGCACGAGGCAGAACAGCCTCTTCCACAATGCGAAATGGGGCTCGATGCCCAGGAATAGCTCGCAAAGAGCTACGTAGCCCGCGATATGCAGCACAGAGGCGGGCGTGAGGTGGTGGAGCTGGAGTCCGTAGAACTTCAGGAGCCCGCGGAGGAACGGATGTATTGGAAATCTGAGCCCCCTTATCAGATAGGGGACGAAACACACCCGCTCCCCCTTGTTGGGGCTTGGGGTGTCCTCCGCCTGCCTCCCACCTCGATAAGTAACCAGTCCGGCTCGGACTGGAACCATGAAGGCCGGAGGAAGAAATCCCTCCGTTTGGAGCTTTACTAGCTCATTGTGCGAAATAGAGCACCTCCTCCAATCCCCTGGCGATGGGCTAGGAGCGTGTGAGGAAGAGCCGCGTTGACGATCCATGGTGGAGTGGATTTCAGGGTCAGAGGCGCTTCGATGAAGTATACGCGGGAGGAAGACGGTGCGGTTTGGATCTGGATCCCTGCCCCTTTTATAGGCGGGCGACCCGCATAATTAGGGGGTGAAATGTAAAAGACACCCTGGCTTTTCGCATTCGTGCGACGCGTGGAAGAGGGCCATCATTTGGCGTAGAAGCCAAGAAGCACAGTATTCGAGGTGAAGCCGGACACTATTCGGCAGGTACATGGGATTTGAAGGGAGAACCCGCCTGGCAACGCCGAAGACTACAAGCACGCTGGACTTATCGTCATTGAAGCCTGGTTCGGGGGCTACTGAGGGAGTCCTGGACTAGGGGGTGTCCGGACTGCCGGACTATCAATATCCGCCGGACTCCCAGACTACGAAGATAGAAGATTGAAGACTCCGGCTCGTGTCCGGAAGGTACTTTCCTTGGCGTGGAAGGCAAGCTTGGCAATACGGATATGTAGATCTCCTACCATTGTAACCGGCTCTGTGTAACCCTAGCCTCTCCGGTGTCTATATAAACCGGAGGGCCTTAGTCCGTAGGACGAACATTACATCTCAACAATCATACCATAGGCTAGCTTCTAGGGCTTAGCCTCCTTGATCTCGTGGTAGATCTACTCTTGTACTACCCATATCATCAATATTAATCAAGCAGGACGTAGGGTTTTACCTCCATCGAGAGGGCCCGAACCTGGGTAAAAACACTGTGTCCCTCGTCTCTTGTTACCATCTGCCTAGACGCACAGTTCGGGACCCCCTACCCGAGATTCGCCGGTTTTGACACCGACAATGTGCATTACCGAGAGGGCCCAGAGATACCTCTCTGATACTCGGAGTGACAAATCCTAATCTAGATCTATGCCAACCCAACAAACACCTTCGGAGATACCTGTAGAACATCTTTATAATCACCCAGTTATGTTGTGACGTTTGATAGCACACAAGGCATTCCTCCGGTGTCCGGGAGTTGCATAATCTCATAGTGGGAGGAATATATATTTGACACGAAGAAAGCAGTTGCAATAAAACTGAATGATCAATGCTAAGCTAACGGATGGGTCTTGTCCATCACATCATTCTACTAATGATGTGATCTCGTTATCAAATGACAACTCATGTCCATGGCTAGGAAACTTAACCATCTTTTGATCAATGAGCTAGTCTAGTAAAGGCATAGGGACACGTTGTTCTGTCTATGTATCCACACATGTATCAAGTTTCCGGTTAATACAATTTTAGCATGAATAATAAACGTTCATCATGAATAAGCAAATATAAAATAACAACTTTATTATTGCCTCTAGGTCATATTTCCTTCACTCACTCCTCATCACGGTGGCCGCCGGGATGATGAAGATGGCCACCGGTGATGATTTCCCCCTCCGACCGAGTGCCGGAATGGGGTCTAGATTAGTTTCTTGTGGCTAAAAAGGCTGGCGGGACTTCTGATCTAGGGTTACCACGATGGTTTTTGGAATACTTGTGAATTTATAGTGCGAAGAGGCGGTGCGGGAGGCCACCGAGGTGGGCACAACCCACCTGGGCGCGCCTGGGCCCCCAGGCGCACCCTGGTGGGTTGTGCTCTCCTCGAAGCTCCTCGCTGGTACTTCTTTGGCCCACCGGGTGTCTTCTGGTCCAGAAAAAATCTCCAAAAAGTTTGGGTGCGTTTGGACTCTGTTTGGTATTGATTTTCAGCAAAGTAAAAAACAAGCAAAAAAACAACAACTGGCACTGGACACTATGTCAATAGGTTAGTCCAAAAAAATGATATAAAGTTGTTATAAAATGATTGTAAAACATCCAAGAATGATAATGTAACAACATGGAACAAGCAAAAATTATAGATACGTTGGAGACGTATCAGTAGGGGGTCCGGAACTAAATGCGGGGGCCGCTCCCCATGCGGCCTCCCTCGGCTCGGTGATTTAAAACCACTCCTTTTGCCACGTCCGGACGGTGATGACGAAGTGTCCATCCGGCCACTGGACCCGCGTTAGTTTGCTGATCATGGCCCCTCCGCAGTCTGCATGCTCGTCGCCAACCACCTTGGGCTTGACGTTGAACACCTTCAACCACAAACCAAAGTGCGACTGAACTCGAAGGAGCGCTTCACAGACAACAATGAAGGCCGAGATGTGGAGGAGGGAATTGGGGGCTAGATCGTGAAAATCTAGCCCGTAGAAGAATATAAACCCTCGCACGAAGGGGTGTAGGGGAAATCCTAGACCTATAAGAAAATAGGGAAGAAACACAACCCTCTCGCCCGGCGGGCATGGGGATGATCTGGCCCTCTTCGGGGGCCCAATGAGCAACATTGGTCGGCAAATAGCCGGCCTCCTTCATCTTCAAAATGCCCCCCTCGGTGACACTGGAGGCCTCCCACTTCCCATTGGCTTTGGATCCAGCCATGGTCAAAGCAGGCAAAGAGGGATTCGCTGTGGAAGTAGAGAGAAAGGGCGCTGGAGCTCTAGAGGTCTGTGTAAGCGGGAGGTGGAAGAAGGAGTGAGATGCAGACTGTAGCAGCATGATGACCCACAAGTAGGGGAACTATCATAGTCCTTTCTATAAGTAAGAGTCTTGAACCCAACAAGGAGCAAAAGGAAATGACAAGCGGTTTTCAGCAAGGTATTCTCTGCAAGCACTGAAATTATCGGTAACAGATAGTTGTGTGATACGATAATTCGTAACAGGTAACAAGTAACAAAAGTAACTAAGGTGCAACAAGGTGGCCCAATCCTTTTTGTGGCAAAGGACAAGCCTGGACGAACTCTTATATAATGCAAAGCGCTCCCGAGGACACATGGGAATTACTGTCAAGCTAGTTTCCACCATGCTCATATGATTCGCGTTCGTTACTTTGATAATTTGATATGTGGGTGGACTAGTGCTTGGGTGTTGTCCTTCCTTGGACAAGCCTCCCACTTATGCTTAACCCCTCTCGCAAGCATCCACAAGTACGAAAGAAGAATTAAGATAAATCTAACCATAGCATGAAACATATGGATCCAAATCAGCCCCTTACGAAGCAACACATAAAACTAGGGTTTAAGCTTCTATCACTCTAGCAACCCATCATCTACTTATTACTTCCCAATGCCTTCCCCTAGGTCGAAATCATGGTGAAATGGCATGTAGTCGACGTTCACATAACACCACTAGAGGAAAGACAACATACATCTCATCAAAATATCGAACGAATACCAAATTCACATGATTACTTATGACAAGACTTCTCCCATGTCCTTAGGAACAAATGTAACTACTCACAAAGCATATTCATGTTCATAATCAAAGGAGTAATAATTACCATTGAGGATCTGAACATATGATCTTCCACCGAATAAACCAACTAGCATCAATTACAAGGAGTAATCAACACTACTAGCAACCCACCGGTAACAAATCTGAGGTTTACAAAGATCGGATACAAGAGATGAACTAGGGTTTGAGAGGAGATGGTGCTGGTGAAGATGTAGGTGGAGATTGACCCCCTCTTGATGAGAGGATCGTTGGTGATGGCGATGGCGATGATTTCCCCCTCCCAGAGGGAAGTTTCCCCTGCAGAACAGCTCCGCCGGAGCCCTAGATTGGTTCTGCCCAGGTTTTGCCTCAAGACGGCGACGCTTCATCTTGAAAGCTTCCTTCTGATTTTTTCCAGGCCAAAACACATCATATAGTAGAAGATGGGCGTCTGGGGCCTGCCAGGTGGCCCACCAGGCAGGGGGCGCGCCCCCCACCCTTGTGGATGGCAGATGGCCCCCATCTGGTGCTTTCTTCACCCAATATTTTTTATATATTCCAAAACAATTCTCCATGAAGTTTCAGGACTTTTGGAGTTGTGCATAATAGGTCTCTAATATTTGCTCCTTTTCCAGTCCAGCATTCCAGCTGGCGGCATTCTCCCTCTTCATGTAAACCTTATAAAATAAGAGAGAAAAGGTAAGTATTGTGATATAACATGTAATAACAACCCATAATGCAATAAATATCAATATAAAAGTATGATGCAAAATGGACATATCACAGCCCCCCTTTATAGGCCGATGACAGGCCTAGGATTTCCTTTTCCCACGTCATTGGCTTCTCCACTTCCCGATATGCCCGCGATGTTATGAGTAGGGAGGGGAATCAAAATAATTAACCATATCCCCCGAAAAGCGGGACATGATCCCCACCTCGAGGGAATGTGTCAAATGTGGTGTCAACCTCGAACCGCGCTTCGAGAAATAGTAACTGCTTGGCATTTTGGCCGGAAGCGACTCTTCGTTGAAAGAGAAAAAGTTGTCAGATGAAGGCATCATTTGCGCTTGAGCGTTATTTCTTATTATTCCTTTGTTGTTAAGCAAAACTGTCGTTTCAGATTCCGGACATTGCCTGGTTCCGAATAGGGGAGAGACATACTGAAGAACTCGCCTCACAAGCCGAATACTGGTCGGATGAATGGATACTGGATACAAGTCTGGGCGTTGGAGGCAAGTCCGGGGGCTACTGAGGGAGTCATGGACTAAGGGGTCCTCGGGGCGACGACCCATTGTACATGGGCCGGACCGGTGGAGCCGTATAGTGACAATAGACTATGAAGCCGTAGTGTGCCCTCCAAGTCAAGAAGGCGCAGGATCTCTTTAAACCCTTATTGTAATCTATCTTCGGTAACCCTAACCCTACTGGTGTCTATATAAACCGAGGGTATTTAGTCTTTAGGGCTAGAGCTACATTCACCGCCTCATCGCCTTAGGGTTTAGCTCATACTGATCTCGAGGTAGATCTACTATGTAAACAATATCATACATCCAATATAATCGAGCAGGACATAGGGTTTTACCTCTTCGAGAGGGCCCGGACCTGGGTAAACAATGTGTTCGTTGTCCTTTGTTCCCCATCGGTCCTAGATCCACAGCTCGGGACCCCCTACTCTGAGGTCTGCCGGCTTTGACATCAACAGGGTGTTTGGTTTCTAGCCATATTTTGCCACATATTACCACACCTCAAGTTAACAAGTTTGATCAGGGTGTTTGGTTCTAGCAATACCTTAGGCAAGATTATTTTTGTGAAAAATAAACCCCACGTGTTTGGTTTAATAACTTGAACAATTAAGTCTGTGCTAACCACGTATGCAGAACTTAATCATAATAGTTTTTAACAATCAGTAGTTACCAACAGAAATGTGGGAGTTTGTGCTGTCAGTATATATACTGAAGGCCCAGAGGAGTAAAGCTAACATTTTGCATGGCTTAAAGAAACCGAACATGTAAGTGTGCATAATACAAGTTGTATAGAACATATCCTTGCACAATGTCTCCCCATTCTTTGATCATAGCAAACAAAGTTACAAACACAAGGAAGCACACATCAAAGGTACAATGCCACAAAATAGGGCAATCAAACCAGATCCTATGCATCTCAAACAAGACAGTATACTGGATGATGTACTTAGTTACTTACTGATGTATTTTATGAGGGCGGCTGCCCATCAAGCAATCCGCTGAATAATTCCCATTTTAGAAAGCAACTTGAACTACTAACGAACCTGTAACACGGGTGTCATCGGTCTAAAAGAAGTCGAATCTACCACCCTTTTTATTTAGAACAAAGGAAGTCTGGAATGACGAAAAGTAAGATATGTTCACCTCCGCAATTACTCATGAATCAAGTTTTCCGAATCTAGCTCAAGAAATGCAATGTACTTTATTTTTAATTTGTAATAAATGAAACCCGCAATGACAAAGAATAACAATTGTTCACTTCTTCAGGTATCTATTAATCAAGCTTTGATCCTAGGATGCACAACCAATACAAAACACCAATTATGTAAGCTATAAACCACTGTACCTTGAAGCACAATCAAAGTGCGGGACATAGCTCTGATCCCTATTAGGAATCAACATTTTCACAAAAAAGCAGATAAAATTGATGTTTTCTTGCTAATTCTCCACTGCTAGCACGAATAAGACAAATGGCATGTTTAGACTGAAGGTGAAAGCACTAAAAGCAGACTACTTGATCATTTATGATAGTTGAACATTGTTCTTACTTACGACTTTTTAAGACAACTAAAGCATCATGAACCATTATTTAAGCCATGTTCAAAATTATAGTAGAACTGATGGTACTAAATGGCAGAGTAAGAAGCATTTTTATTTTGGTCGTAAATATGCACATTACATTGGTATAATGACACATATGACTTTGGTAAACACATCTAAGATACTAATCAATAGGAATAGAGAACATATTTCCTTTATAAAAATAGATTTTTTAGGGGTTATACAAATAGAGTATGTCACATGAGTTCCGCTCACTTAAGCATTGCACTATTGGTTTAGAAATAATTGATATTGTAATAAACAAAGGGGAATACAAAATTACAAAATCACACTTGATATACTAAAGGTTAGGAATGGCTCTACGAAAACCTGGTAACAGCCTCCTCTTATACCGACAAAATGTGTTGGAGGCTAAACGGCCTAAACACACACACAAACATCAGGCATCTTTATAGTACCATTTCAGGTAGAGCAAGTAAGAAAACGAATGGCCGAATAGCGTGGCATATTTAGATTAATATATAGTGTGGTCAGAAAAGCTGAAGAGCATCCGAACAAACAAACGCCTCGTACCAAATCCAGGCGCATCAAGGAAATCAATAGTTGGATACAGGATAGTTGAATACAACTCATTACAATCGATAGTTCCACATGATGATCTCCATTACAATTCATAAGTTGGCCATAGGTTACAGTTGAGAACTCAAAACAGGACATATGTTACTCAAACACAAAGAATATAGCACTAAGCACAGTTCACCACACTGGTCATGGTTTCAAACATACGAACATGCGAATTAGGACGTTTTTCTAGTCAGAATGCTTATAGGGTTAGGGCAGATGGCGTGGGTCCAAGTTATCGACGAAGATTTCCGCTGCGATGTTTTACTTGATGTTTAGCCCTTGATGCTTTATCTATGTAAGACTTGACCATAATGGTCCTATTTGTGTAAGACGCTATGTAATGGATGTAAACTCTTGATACTCAGTCCGATGTGTACGATGAGCATTGATCCTTGGGATCATTGTGCACGGACAATCGGTGGCTTCGACTGCATAAGTCGGGTTCCCCATACACCACCACCACGAAGCTTCACCATAATGGATTGTCGCTCCGAGCTTCCGTCTAAGGTGCTCAACACCCAAAAGTAACAAGATCCGCAAGGGATTAGTGGGGGGGGGGGGGGGTGAATCAAATATCTCTTGGTGGAAGTGTAGATCGAGGCCCTCCCAACCAAACCCTAGAAAATCAACAAGTTTTGTTGGCTAGGGAGAGAGATCAGGCAGAAATAGAGTTTTGAGCAACAATGAAGTTTGGGGGGATAATAAGTGACTCTTCCTGGAGAAGAAGACCCCTATTTATAATGGGAACAAATCCAACCGTTTTTCTGTCCACAACCCACACACAAGCGGTACGGCGGAAGCAGTGGGAACGACGGCCACGGCGGGCACGTCGACGACCCACCCCGCAAGCGCAACCACGACGCGGAGGCTGGGAGCTCCTTCGTCCGTCAGCGGGTGGACGAACGACGGAGGGAGCCGCGGGGGCGCGACATCGGCGCTCGGGTGTGGACGATCTTCCGTCGTCTCGACCACATCTTCTCCCCCGCGCTCAATCGTTGCCGGGAGGCAGAGAAGGTGTGGTTCGAGGCCAAGGAGGCAGCTTCCATCGGAGACGAAGCTGTGGCCGCACGCGTCCCGACGCTCTTCGAGGCGTACCAGCTTGCGCATGTCCTCTCTAGCACCTTTGTGTACCACACCTCCGTGGCAACCCGCCCCGCAAGGACGCCGACGATGGGAACGATAGCGGCGACGGCGATGAGGAGTAGACTAGTATGCAACCTGTAGTATAAACTTCCGTATGCTATGTTTAATTTCCGTTTTTATGTATGAACTTTGGTATGTACTAAATATACGGGCTCGGTATGAAGGATCTGCTCTGACCAAGCGTTCCGCAAAATTCAGAATACCGTAAACGAGTTTTATGGGACGACCGATTGCATGATCCACTAAAATGCTCATACAACGAATCATAGGCCACACATGGGAACAGCCCGGCCGGCACATCGGCGCCTATCACCATCTCCCAACAGAAAAAGATCTTCTGCACCTCGACGGCCTCCCTCACCGTCTCGCCCCGTCACTGCTGGGTGGGCCCATTCAACCCGCGCTCCTGGCCGCTGGCTGGAATTTATACACGCCGCGGGGTCGGGACTCAACCGGCGGCCGCAAAATTAAAAACTTCGTGCGCACCGCACACCACCCGCGACCGCGGAGGCGGAGCTTTCAAATCCCCCGCCTCCGCTTCTTATTCCCTCCCCGTCTCCAAATTTTCGGCGAAATTTTCCATTCCCCCACCCCCACCCGCCTTCCCTTCCCTTCCCCCGTCGCTCTCAGCCGCGCAGCGCTAGCTAGGGTTGGGATCGATTTGGGGCCTAGGTTTAGGTCAGTTTCCCCATGGCGGCGGCGGCGGCGGAGGGGTCCGGGGCAGAGGGCCGCGGCGAGGCCGGCGGCGGCGGCAGGCGGCAGCAGCAGCAGCAGGGGCTGGCGGAGCGCCGGATGCTCCGGTCCCAGTACCACGCCATGAAGAGCCTCATCAACGGTACGCCCCTCCTGTTCGGGTTCCTTCCGCGGTTCCATTTCGGGGGTTTGGCGCGGTCCGATTCTGAGTTGTTTTCGTGTGCGCGTGTTTGTGTTGCGCAGAGGAGAGGGATGACATGGCGAAGGAGGACTCCGACAAGTTCGCCTCCATCATCACGCAGGTGGAGAGCTTGCACGAGCAAGGTAAGACCATGAATAATCATACTATCCTGCTCTTGCAACCCGCGATTATTTTTCCTCTCTCAGATGGGTGAACTGGGGACTATAGCCATGACATAAAAAGAGCCCCGGCCCTTTTGACCGGGTCTATCAGTCTGTCTAAGTCACCACAATGTACAATCACAAGTTGTAATAATCTCCAAGTGTGAAACGGACCGTGTATTTATTTTCTAATAACGGATTCAGACGGACCTAAACTACTAGAAGCAAACTGCTCTAAAAACTAAATATGTCTAGGGGACATCACTAGAAGTACACCACCGAGCAAATGATATGAACTTGTGTTCTACCTTGTTTTATTTTGGAGCTTTCTGAAGTATTCTGTATTTCTGTGTCATACGGTAGAATGGAGCTGACTTAGGAGTATGCATCATAAATAGACTGCAGGTTGTTCTTGCATGTTCATGTGGAACACATTTTGATCTTGTCACACAATGCGTGGCTGTTTGTCTGCAAGATTGCATTTCCAGACAAACGTGGGCGAGTATTGCCGTGCCTTGAGGTCACTGTGGCATGTCAAAATGTTTGCTAAATGGGTGTTGATGAGGGATTTTGGATTTTTTGAAAGGTTAGACTGAGGGCGTGTTCGGTAGCCCTCCAACTTCTCAACTCCTCAACTCCAGATGAGGAGCCCAGCCAAACGGTCCAAAACCTGGCTATGGGAGTGAGAAGCTGGCTATGGGCGTAGTGTAAAATTGGCGGAGTCGTGGAGTTGGATTAATCGAGCTCCCAGAAATCGACGGAGCTAGAGTTTGACTGAAATTACCAGCGATTGCCACCGCCAAGTGAACATCGGGCGTACCAATTCGAGCTCATCCCGCACGACCGCTCTATCCCCACGTTCTCCTCCTTCTCTCGTTCCTCACACCAACCCAAGGGAGCCAGCGAGGAGGCTGCCGAGCCCATTGACCATACAAGTCCGACCGCCGCCCTCCCCGCTCGCTGCCTGCCGTCCCTATTCTCCTCCGCCGCTGCCGTTCCAATCCGCTAGGAGCAGCGTGGGAGCCACGGCCGCTGCTCCCATCCCTGACTCCTGACGACCTCGATGTCCGCTCGTGGGCGTCTGATGTTCTTTGTTGACCAGGAGATTGGGAGTTAGATGGGCTATGTGTGGGCCAGATTTGTTGTTTGTGGGCTTCTGGCTTGGCGGATCGATTTTAGCAAGAAGCTAGCGCACCGAACAGAATGCTCGCTCCGGGAGTTAACGAGAGAAGCTGGCTGCTGGCTACCGGCGACGGAGTTGAGGATTTAGCAGCCGTGGTGGACTACTGAACACGCCTTGAATCCAAAGGATTTCTATAGCTAAAATCCAAATCCCCCTCTCCTACTGGAACAAGCCCTTACGTAAAAGAAAATGTCTACTATTTTCTATGTTTTACTGGTTGGAGCTTTGAAATATTTATCTCTACTACCTAAAAGATACGTGAGGTTCCCTCTCCCCTCTTACGTCAATTTTCTTCCCACCCGTTCGTCAAACCTTTTCCCTTCCGTTGTAGTACTATGTCGTCCGCCCCTTCCATCTCGATTTTTTCCTTACTTTCAACCGATTTTCCTGCAAATCAGGCTTAATTAATGGTTTTTATTTGTTTCCGCCATCTACTCCACAATCAGCGCTTTGGTGTCTACTAGGAGCACGACACGCCTCCCACAGGAGGATGAGAGAAACCGAGGCGAGAGGACGGGAGAAACCGACACGCCCGAGCGCCGCCGCTCCTCCCTAACTGCCATGCCGATTCTTCTCCCCGGCCGCGGCCTCCTCTGCTCCTCTTTCCGCACGCCGCCACCTCACTCAAGCCTACGCTACCAAGTAAAGCTCATGCCACCATGGAGGATGCCATGTCCGCTGCTCCCACCACCCTACGCCGATCCATAGCCAGAGGGTGCGCCCCGATGGCAACCCAACGCCCTCGGCCACCTGAACACTGGGATGTCCCTTCTATTCCATCAACTGCGCCGCCATGCCGTCGATCTCTCCGGCCGATTCAGGTCGCCCAAGGGACCATACGGACATGGGGAAGGCAGCCCTGTGGTCGGTCCCCTCATCATCTACAACAGCGTCCGAATTTGGTTTTCTTCCTCAACTCCTCTCTAGAATTCCCCGTTCTCAAACAGCATAAAGAAAGGCTGACTGGGTAAGGAAGTTTGTCCATGATAATACGAGTATCATTGCGTGGTGCTTAGTATTCAGAATTCCATAAACGTTTCAGGTCTGCTTCCGGGTAGATGTTGTTATATCCATCTGTATTCGTGTAACTTCAGTTTCTGAATCACTTTTTAGACATGTTCGATTAATTGCGTTGCCAAAGTTACATAAAAATAGCATTGCAGAACCATTGTGGCTAGCAGCCGGAAGGCACATGTGATGGCATGCATGTCTAAATTTCATCACCTGTAAGATAACAAGCGTGATTGTTACTTTCTTTTTGGGCTTGACAGCGGCACCATATATATGTATGCCTTGACAGCGGCACAGGTGAGAGTAATACTTGTTAAGGAAGAACCAAATTGTCATAAAGAAAATTTGTAACATCTCACCACTTTCTTCTAGTCACATATGACACCATTCAAATCGGTGGTTCTTTTAAGTGTGTTACAAATTCTTCAAGTATGCTTGTGAAAATAACAACCATGGTCTCTCGATGGTGATAAGTACTACTATATGGATCTTGAAGATAATAGTTGCACATTACCAATTTGGAGGGCGGTGCCCAGTACAACGAGGAGCACAACAACATCTCGAAGACCAGACCCCAAAATTTGAATTTAAAAGTAAAAGACGGTTTTGTATACAGAAAACCTTTGATTATTAGATTTGTAGTTTATTACTTAGAAAAGGGATTGCTTAGACAAGGGATAACAGACCAATAACAGAGCGGTATTGCTAAGAAAAAGTATTTAATATGTGATCGGTCGAAGTAATGGGTCTTCCTTTGTGGTGATAATTTGCCTACTTAACTGCTTTGATACGGCGGGAGTCATTGGTTCAAATCCAGTAGTAGGTAAGTAGGTACAAAAATTACTAGATAGCATTGGACTTGCTTCGCTTTGCTATATAATAACTTTTTCTATTCCTCTTCTGTGTTTCTTTGTATCAACTATAAACCACTCGATTGTCTTTAATTGGGTGGGGGAATCCAGTTGACAGGCTTGATTCGTATCCTAGCTCATCTGAGAGCGAGCTTTGCTTCAACCAAATCTTTCGTACCCTGAGCTTTACTCAAGTTAGCTTCATCTATTTCTGGCTTCTTCTTTCACTTCCACGCTTGTGCTTTCAACAAGTTTGTACCAATCACTAGAAGAAGAAAAAGAAAGAGAAATGATTACCTTTGTTGCTCTCCATTATAGGTTTAAAATGTGCACGGTTATATCTGCATTTTATAGTCAACGCAAACACTTTGATTTGTAATTGAATGCTTTAGATTTTTAATTCTGAATCAAATAGGTATGATTACATGATCAATTGACACTATTTGGTGTAGCATGTTGTTTTGCATTTAAGAGTTATATCTCTTATAAGGTTAGGAAGATTTGCAACGGAGAAGTTGTCATGACAACATTGCAAGTCAACTTGACAGAAGGAAGTCCTTACAGTGGCTTTAGAATATTTATATCCCGTTGCAACGCACGGGCACTTACCTAGTGCTATATAAAAAACCCAATTTGAGATGTCCTTCCACAATGCAGTGCAGAGACCCAGGGAGCAAGTAGCGGATGCAGAGGCTCTGCTGGACATCACAAGCACGTTGGTAAAATCCGTGAGGTCCCAGTCAAGTGAAGGAATCACACCTTCTGATTTCGTAACAGCATTGCTGAAGAAATTTGGGCAGCAAGCAACCCTTGATTCCGAGCCTGTCTCGTTGCGCTGGGCTGATGTTGGGCTTTCTGCTTCACATGTCTTCAGGGCTGCGCCTGGATGCTGCACCATGTAATTAAGCTCCTTTCTTCTTATTAGTTCTCAACATTTTTTTGCAGTGCCTACTTGGTATGTGACTTAAACCATGCATGCTCTTAATCCTTGCAGGCTTGGACCCATGGATACAGAAGTAAAGCAGCGTAAGCTTTCAGTTGTTAGTAGAAAAAGAAGTGCCAGGCCAACTGAAAATACTTGTCCAGAAGAGGTATTCACATGCTTTTGTCTAGCATAATTAATAAAGCACTAGAGATTAATAACATCCATTTGTACACTTCTCCCATGATTTGTTTTGCCATCTGTTTGCCTTCTGTTATTGATGGGCGACATAGTTTGAACAATCTTTGGTTACTGTTGTGTAAATCTTAATTAATTCTATGCTTAAAGTTAGAACCCTGATAAGTGCCACACGTGTGGCACGAAGCAATTCCGCCCTGATGTTTTTTGCTGGCAAGTTTAGTTACTCGAGGATGTCAACTTTAATTGTCAAGCATGGCAACTTTCTGTTTGGATGGCAAGTTTCAGTCTTTTGGGGTTTTTGTTTTTTTCGGTATGGCAATTTTAGTTATAAAAAACGTCAGGGCGGTGTTACTTCATGCCACACGTGTGGCACTTATCATCTGGGTAAATTATCAATCACCTTCTGTTTTTTTTGAAAGACACATATTAGGCAGTACCATTCATATGTTTGCTATCTTCTGTAGCCACTATTGAGTTTCTGGGTTGCTAGCTAGACTTCTTTCCCTGCCATAGCATTATTATTTTTGTCAGAAATGTATGATCACCTCCAATAGTGGATTCATATCATCTTCTTAATGTGCAGCTTGCCGATTCTTCGGAGGGAGCAAAGACAGACACTGACCGGAATGTGACTGTTGTATTTGATATCCTGAGGAAAAATAAGCGTGCGAGGCTGGAGACCCTTGTTTTGAACAGACAATCATTTGCCCAAACGGTTGAGAATGTTTTTGCACTGTCTTTCCTAGTTAAAGATGGCAGGGTGGCAATAAACATTGATGACAATGGGCACCATATAGTCTGTAAGAATTTTCTCCTATGGTTTCATTTGTGCTTTAATAGTACCACAGAGATGCTCGTGTATCCTACATAATTCTGTTGGCCTTGCGCAGATCCACGAAATGCACCTGCTGCTAGTGCCATAGCGTCAGGAGAAGTGTCCTACAGCCATTTTGTTTTCAGATATGATTACAGAGATTGGAAGGTACTGTTTCTGATCATAGAGCTCTCTTACGGTATTTCAATATTTGACCTGGATGGTCAACCTTATTGTTTGTAGTGCATTCATGCAAGAGCAGTAAAACCTGTATTGACTTCTGTTAATAGAAATTGATAAATAGAAACAGCTTTCTATTTGATTTGAGTACCACTATGACTGCATGGTGCTGCTGCTTTTGTAATGGTCCTTAGGTTAAATCATAGGGTAGATCAGATTAGGCTTAAGAAGGAAGAGCAAGGTAACAAGGTTAGAGGAGGCAGCAGGAGATAAGAACTAGCATATGGCTGGTTGATCATAGGTGAGTGCACATCCTCTCTTATAGAAGGATGGATAACATGGTCCATACGGATCTAATCCTAACTTTCCAAACTAATAAGGTTGTATACCTTGTTTAGTGACTAGGGCTGTCTGCCCCCTGACTAGATGGGCCATTTATGCAGTTTATTGTCTTGGACCCATCAGCTTAGCATCCTTTATTTAGTTTGCAACAGAAATCATCTTGACCCTCCTAACTTAGGAAGAAATTTTATTGACTCTGTTTGCATCTTCCTCTGAAATGGCTCCTATATTTGCTAAACGAGTGACTCATTTTCTCTCCCTAGTCCCCCTTTGCGGGCAAGATAAAAGCACACAGTATCATAATTCATCAGATGCTGTAGGAGATTTTAATTTCTCAAATAATCTGATCTTTCCTACCTGTTTTTAGCTTATGAAAGAAGTCGTCCCTGAAGGGCAAGAACTGATGCCGCACAGGACGGCGCACAGCCTCTCTGCTGAAGAGCGAGAACAGATGGAGCCATGTGCGCAACGAACACCGATAAGGAAACTTTGCCGGAACCGAGGTTTGGTTCTTCAGGAGCAGATGGTTGTTGCAGAGACACCCGAGGAGGACAGAAGCTCCAAACGCAAGCGTCTATTCATAGATCAGGAGTGATCATGCCTGCTTGAAATGCCGTGTGCCGTGGTCTACGCTGTGTCTGTATGTAGGAGGTATTTGCCTGATTAACGTACCCATTGTAGAACAAGGTGTGCCATAGCACCGCTTGTGCTAGTTCTTACCTTGAGACGAGATTCCTCCGGGAGAGGAAAGAGGGCAATAGAAATGAAGCTCAATAGGAATGCTACTGTAGTTCTTTAGATCAGTCGGCTTAAATAATGTTCTTGGATCAGACTTGTATAATGTTGCTCACGGTAATATGCTTGTGCTGATAGAGAAAAAGAAAATGTTTGCTTCTAGCTGAACCAAAGTTCCTATTCAGCATTTGTGAGTAGTCTGCTTATGGTTTGATGATTGTATCGGTTTTTGCTTGATTTTCTGTTAACTAATTGGGCAATTTTCTTCTTAATTATTAATTGAGGAGGCAAAAGCTGCCTCCGTTTCAAAAAAATATATATTTCTATTCATAGTCTATAATTTTGACAACAAGTGGGTTTTTTCCACTCCATTTTTAGTTTTGCCTTTAGATCATTCCTCCACTGAACTGGAAAACCATCGGGCTACGGCATGGATCGACAAGAAATTTATCGGTCTGTTTACCGATAGGAGATGCAGAGCTTTTTTTTTTGACGGGATGCAGAGCTTCTGTTTATGCATTTCCGAGAACGAAAGTAGTATGCAGACGATACTCACTGGCCGATCATCACAAACACCATGAGGAAGAGAAACGTTTTGATCTTGAGACCCTCAAGACGCGTCTGGCCTGCGCAGCTCGTCGTCGCCATGGGCGAAGTGGCACCTGCCGGCGAAGGCGCACGACCCGCCGGCAACGAAGCTCACGCACAGCCTGGTCTTGAAGCTGCTCCCGGGTCCCATGGGCTTGCCGAGCTCGCCGTCGCCGTGCGCGAAGTGGCACCTCTCCCCCCACTTGCACCCCTCCGGCGCGCCGTGGTTCTTGCAGAGCCGAGTCTTGACGGTGGCTGGTGCCCGTGCTGGAGCCGGGTCGCCGCCTAGGTCCAGCTTGCTCATCTTCTTGGCAACGGCCTGGCCGGGTTCCTGGTCGCCGCTGGGAACACGATGGAGGAAACGGCAGTCCTCGCCGAAGGGGCAGTCGCCGGCGCTGCACAGTTGGCGAGAAAAACAAGATCCACCGCCGCGAGGAATTTACACGAGAGAAAATTGATTATACAGCTGCTGCAGCGAAATCCTTGTTTGTAGATATGAAATTTTGTTCACTGGGGTTTGTTAGCGCCACGATATTCTTTTTTTGAGAAAAATGTGCTTGCGGAATGCCAACCTGAAAAACCTGGTGCATATCTTGTCTATCTTCTTCGATTTGCTTCCTGCACGCGTTCGGGGTGGCTCCGACCCTGTTACATGAGAGGAATGTTTGAATCGCTATAATCCAAAAATGAAAAAAAAAGTGCAGTTCCATGAACCACCAATCGGGCGTGCTGTTCCATGAAAAACAAACCTGTGAAACTATTTTCTTTGAAAACAAAACACAATTTGAGTGAGGCGGCCATCTAAGACAGAAGAAGAGTGATGCACTCATGTAGTAGTACAAGTCTAATAAAGTTACAACATGGCCAAAATTACAACACCAACACTGCCGGGAGGAGAAGGGACACCGGCACCGGCCGTACTCACCACCCCGCGGTTCCGAGTCCCACATGAGTGATGCCGCTTCGACCTCCCTCTTGCATGCGTGGATGCCAGCGGGCAGCTTGTCGCGGCAGGCCTCACGAACAGAGAGCAGGGACTCCTTGGAGTAGGCGATCCTCCTCTCCTCCACCCTGCGTACGTTAACTAGCAAGACCGCGTCACGAACCACGCGTCAAAGACGTACGCACATGCTACTACTCTGCACACATCGGGCGCGTACGGAACTGGGTAGTACGTACCTGGGAGGAGTATCGGCGTCAGGGGTGGAGCTCATCTCGACGGCGGACGGCGGACGGCGGACGGCGGCGGCGGAAGGAGCGCAGCTTGTGTGAGCAACACTGCTAAGATCCACAGCTTTATTACGGCGATCCCGAACCGGCCTATATATGCACGCGTCATGGACTCATGGCCCCTGCGGCAACAATAAGTACTAAATAAATAATAAATGACCGGAACACGTGAGAAACACGGGAGGCCAGCAGACGGCGGCCGGCGCCCTCCCAGGGAGCGTTACGTTACGTTTGCCGTGCGTGCGTGCGCTGGCTCATCGATGGGTGCGTGCGTGCGTGCTCTGCTCACCTCGGGTGCATGTCCCTTCTGCGCTTGTACTGTTACATCAGTGACACGGGCTACGTTCCATGAGGGAAAACGCTGAGGTTTAGGAGGAAGAATGAAACTTCGGAACTACCGTACGTGTTGCTGTTTGATAGAGGAGACCCGCATGATGGCTTCCACGGTGTTGTCTAGACCCTAGAAGACCATGTTTCTAACTAATATAAGTTATACGTGCAAAAAGTAATATCATTGCAAACTATATATAAATACAAATCCAATAATATAATTTCTTGCGACATGTATTAACATTTTGCTACTCAAATATGTGGTCAAAGTTTGACCCAAAATACGTTGCGGACTAATAAACCCAGACAAAGATAGTTGTAGGCTAATAGCTAGCGCTTTTGCTTAGAGATGCTAATCGTTCGGAATTAATTAATAGGTTAATTAGCACATGCTAATCAATGAATAGTCATTAGCAAAGGGGTGTGTCCAACCCCCATGTCTCTTCTCTATCTACTGTCAACATACACCTGTTCGGGAAGGATGCCTCAGGCACCTCTTCTCACCTCTCCCCGATGTAAATATACTTGAGAATCAAGAGAAATTCGAACTGATCGTCCATTCACTTTTTTTGAAAAGGAGGTTAAACCCTCGACCTCGGCATCAATCGATGCATGCATCCATCTTTATTAATTAGCCCATAAAGGTTTGACAAGAACATACATCAAATCATCCAAAGCCATCACTCACACCTACAAATTCGATAATGAGGAGTGCTCTCACTCCCCATATCTAAAACCAGTGTCGTCGCCAATCCATCCACAGAATGTATCGGGACAAACAACTGGTGCAGCAGACCTAAAGTGCACGCCACATGCACACGTTTTAGAAGCCGCCATCTTTATCGGACCACTGACCCATCTTCAGGAAAGAGATCTGTTGGAAATATGCCCTAGAGGCAATAATAAAATGGTTATTATGATATTCCCCTGTTCATGATAATTGTCTATTGTTCATGCTATAATTGTATTGATCGGAAACCGTAATACATGTGTGAATACATAGGCCACAACATGTCCCTGGTGAGCCTCTAGTTGACTAGCTCGTTGATCAACAAATGATCATGGTTTTCTGACTATGGACATTGGATGTCATTGATAATAGGATCACATCATTAGGAGAATGATGTGATGGACAAGACCCAATCCTAAGCATAGCACAAGATCGTGTAGTTCGTTTGCTAAAGCTTTTCTAATGTCAAGTATCATTTCCTTAGACCATGAGATTCTGCAACTCCCGGATACCGTAGGAAAGCTTTGGGTGTACCAAACGTCACAACGTAACTGGGTGGCTATAAAGGTACACTATGTGTATCTCCAAAAGTGTCTGTTGGGTTGGCACGAATCGAGACTGGGATTTGTCACTCTGTATGACGAAGAGGTATCTCTGGGCCCACTCGGTAATGCATCATCATAATGAGCTCAATGTGACTAAGTAGTTGGTCACGGGATCATGCATTGCGGAACAAGTAAAGTGACTTGCCGATAACGAGATTCGACGAAGTATTGTGATACCGACGATCGAATCTCGGGCAAGTAACGTACCGATTGACAAAGGGAATTGTATACGGGATTGCTTGAATCCTCGACATCGTGGTTCATCCGATGATATCATCATGGAACATGTGGGAGCCAACATGGGTATCCAGATCTCGTTGTTGGTTATTGGCCGGAGAGCTGTCTCGGTCATGTCTGCATGATTCCCGAACCCGTAGGGTCTACACACTTAAGGTTCGATGATGCTAGGGTTATAGGGAAGGTTTGTACATGGTTACCGAATGTTGTTCGGAGTCCCGGATGAGATCCCGGATGTCACGAGGAGTTCCGGAATAGTCTGGAGGTGAAGATTTATATATGGGAAGTCATCATACCACTACCAGGGAAAACCTTATACACAGAATGTTACCAGTAGCGCTTGTTAAAATGAGGCGCTACTGCTACTTAGCAGTGTTGGAAATATGCCCTAGAGGCAATAATAAAAGTATTATTATTATATTTCCTTGTTCATGATAATTGTCTTTTATTCATGCTATAACTGTATTATCCGAAAATCGTAATACACGTGTGAATACATAGACCACAATCTGTCCCTGGTGAGCCTCTAGTTGACTAGCTCGCTGTGATCAACAGATAGTCATGGTTTCCTGGCTATGGACATTGGATGTCGTTGATAACGGGATCACATCATTAGGAGAATGATGTGATGGACAAGACCCAATCCTAAGCCTAGCACAAAGATCGTGTAGTTCGTATGCTAAAGCTTTTCTAATGTCAAGTATCTTTTCCTTAGACCATGAGATTGTGCAACTCCCGGATACCGTAGGAATGCTTTGGGTGTACCAAACGTCACAACGTAACTGGGTGGCTATAAAGGTGCATTACAGGTATCTCCGAAATTGTCTGTTGGGTTGGCACGAATCGAGACTGGGATTTTTCACTCCGTGTAAACGGAGAGGTATCTCTGGGCCCACTCGGTAGGACATCATCATAATGTGCACAATGTGATCAAGGAGTTGATCACGGGATGATGTGTTACAGAACGAGTAAAGAGACTTGCCGGTAATGAGATTGAACAAGGTATCGGGATACCGACGATCGAATCTCGGGCAAGTATCGTACCGATAGACAAAGGGAACTGTATACGGGATTGATTAAGTCCTTGACATCGTGGTTCATCCGATGAGATCATCGTGGAACATGTGGGAGCCAACATGGGTATCCAGATCCCGCTGTTGGTTATTGACCGGAGAGTCATCTCGGTCATGTCTGCATGTCTCCCGAACCCGTAGGGTCTACACACTTAAGGTTCGGTGACGCTAGGGTTATAGAGATATTAGTATGCGGTAACCCGAAAGTTGTTCGGAGTCCTGGATGAGATCCCGGACGTCACGAGGAGTTCCGGAATGGTCCGGAGGTAAAGAATTATATATAGGAAGTGCTATTTCGGCCATCGGGACAAGTTTCGGGGTCATGTATTGTACCGGGACCACCGGAAGGGTCCCGGGGGTCCACCGGGTGGGGCCACCTGCCCCGGGGGGACACATGGGCTGTAGGGGGTGTGCCTTGGCCTACATGGGCCAAGGGCACCAGCCCCAAGAGGCCCATGCGCCAAGAGAAGAGAAAAAGGGGAGAGTCCTAAAAGGGGAAGGCACCTCCGAGGTGCCTTGGGGAGGATGGACTCCTCCCCCCCCTTAGCCGCACCCTTTCCTTGGAGGAAGGGGCAAGGGATGCGCCTCCCCCCTCTCCCTTGGCCCTATATATAGTGGGGAAAAGGAGGAGCAATCATACCTAAGGCCTGGCGCCTCCCTCTCCCTCCCGTGACACATCTCCCTCCTCCTGCAGCGCTTAGCGAAGCCCTGTTGGAATCCCGCTACTTCCACCACGCCGTCGTGCTGCTGGATCTCCATCAACCTCTCCCTCCTCCTTGCTGGATCAAGGCATGGGAGACGTCTCCGTTCCGTACGTGTGTTGAACGCGGAGGTGCCGTCCGTTCGGCACTAGGATCATCAGTGATTTGAATCACGACGAGTACGACTCCATCAACCCCGTTCACTTGAACGCTTCCGCTTAGCGATCTACAAGGGTATGTAGATGCACTCGCCTTCCCCTCATTGCTGGTCTCTCCATAGATAGATCTTGGTGATACGTAGGAAAATTTTTGAATTTCTGCTACGTTCCCCAACAGTGGCATCATGAGCTAGGTCTATGCGTAGTTACTATGCACGAGTAGAACACAAAGTAGTTGTGGGCGTTGATTTTGTTCAATATGCTTGCCGTTACTAGTCTTATCTTGATTCGGCGGCATCGTGGGATGAAGCGGCCCGGACCAACCTTACACGTACTCTTACGTGAGACCGGTTCCACCGACAAACATGCACTAGTTGCATAAGGTGGCTGGCGGGTGTCTGTCTCTCCCACTTTAGTCGGATCGGATTCGATGAAAAGGGTCCTTATGAAGGGTAAATAGCAATTGGCATATCACGTTGTGGTCTTTGCGTAGGTAAGAAACGTTCTTGCTAGAAACCCATAGCAGCCACGTAAAACATGCAAACAACAATTAGAGGACGTCTAACTTGTTTTTGCAGGGTATGCTATGTGATGTGATATGGCCAAAAACGATGTGATGAATGATATATGTGATGTATGAGATTGATCATGTTCTTGTAATAGGAATCACGACTTGCATGTCGATGAGTATGACAACCGGCAGGAGCCATAGGAGTTGTCTTTATTTATTTATGACCTGCGTGTCAACTTAAACGTCATGTAATTACTTTACTTTATTGCTAACCGTTAGCCATAGTAGTAGAAGTAATAGTTGGCGAGGCAACTTCATGAAGACACGATGATGAAGATCATGATGATGGAGATCATGGTGTCATGCCGGTGACGATGATGATCATGGAGCCCCGAAGATGGAGATCAAAAGGAGCAAAATGATATTGGCCATATCATGTCACTATTTGATTGCATGTGATGTTTATCATGTTTACGCATCTTGTTTACTTAGAACGACGGTAGTAAATAAGATGATCCCTTACAACAATTTCAAGAAGTGTTCTCCCCTAACTGTGCACCGTTGCTACAGTTCATCGTTTCGAAGCACCACGTGATGATCGGGTGTGATAGATCCTTACGTTCACATACAACGGGTGTAAGACAGATTTACACATGCAATACACTTAGGGTTAACTTGACGAGCCTAGCATGTACAGACATGGCCTCGGAACACGGAGACCGAAAGGTCGAGCATGAGTCGTATAGAAGATACCATCAACATGAAGATGTTCACCGATGATGACTAGTCCGTCTCACGTGATGATCGGACACGGCCTAGTTTGACTCGGATCATGTGATCACTTAGATGACCAGAGGGATGTCTATCTGAGTGGGAGTTCATAAGATGAACTTAATTATCCTGAACATAGTCAAAAGGATTTTGCAAATTATGTCGTAGCTCACACTATAGTTCTACTGTTTAGATATGTTCCTAGAGAAAAATTAGTTGAAAGTTGATAGTAGCAATTATGCGGACTAGGTCCGTAAACTGAGGATTGTCCTCATTGCTTCATAGAAGGCTTATGTCCTTAATGCACCGCTCAGTGTGCTGAACCTCGAACGTTGTATGTGGATGTTGCGAACATCTGACATACACATTTTGATAACTACGTGATAGTTCAGTTAAACGGTTTGGAATTGAGGCACCAAAGACGTTTTTTGAAACGTCGCGAAACATATGAGATGTTTTGAGGGCTGAAATTGGGATTTCTGGCTCGTGCCCACGTCAAGAGGTATAAGACTTCCGACGATTTTCTTAGCCTGCAAAATAAGGGAGAAAAGCTCAATTGTTGAACTTGTGCTCAGATTGTCTGAGTACAACAATCACTTGAATCGAGTGGGAGTTGATCTTCCATATGAGATAGTGATGTTTCTCCAAAGTCATTGCCACCAAGCTACTAGAGCTTTGTGATGAACTATGATATATCAGGGACATATATGATGATCCTTGAGTTATTCGCGATGTTTGACACCACAAAAGTAGAAATCAAGAAGGAGCATCAATTGTTGATGGTTGGTGAAACCACTAGTTTCAAGAAGGGCAAGGGCAAGAAGGGATACTTCATGAAACGGCAAATCAGCTGCTGCTCTAGTGAAGAAACCCAAGGTTAAACCCAAACCCGAGACTAAGTGCTTCTGTAATAAGGGGAACAACCACTGGAGCAGAATTACCCTAGATACTTGGTAGATGAGAAGGCTGGCAAGGTCGATAGAAGTATATTGGATATACATTGTGTTAATGTGTACTTTACTAGTACTCCTAGTAGCACCAGGGTATTAGATACCGGTTCGGTTGCTAAGTGTTAGTAACTCGAAACAAAAGGCTACGGAATAAACGGAGACTAGCTAAAGGTGAGCTGACGATATGTGTTGGAAGTTTTTCCAAGCTTGATATGATCAAGCATCGCACGCTCCCTCTACCAAAGAGATTGGTGTTAAACCTAAATAATTGTTATTTGGTGTTTGCGTTGAACATAGACATGATTGGATTATGTCTATCGCAATACAGTTATTCATTTAAGGAGAATAATGGTTACTCTGTTTATTTGAATAATATCTTCAAATGGTCTTACACCTGAAATGAATGGTTTATTGAATCTCGATCGTAGTGATACACATGTTCATGCCAAAAGATAGTAATGATAGTACCACCTACTTGTGGCACTGCCACTTAAGTCATATCGGTATAAAACGCATGAAGAAGCTCCATGTTGATGGATCTTTGGACTCACTCGTTTTTGAAAGGATTGAGACATGCGAACCATGTTTGTTGGTAGATATGCATGAAGAAACTCTATACAGATGGATCGTTTGGACTCACTTGATTTTGAATCACTTGAGACATGCAAATCATACCACATGGGCAAGATGACTGAAAAGCCTCGTTTTCAGTAAGATGGAACAAGATAGCAACTTGTTGGAAGTAACACATTTTGATGTGTGCAGTCCAATGAGTGCTGAGGCATGCGGTGAATATCGTTATGTTCTTACTTCACAAATGATTCGAGTAGATGTTGAGAATATTTACTTGATGAAACACAAGTCTGAATTATTGAATGGTTCAAGTAATTTCAGAGTGAAGTAGAAGATCATTGTGACAAGAGGATAAAATGTCTATGATATAATCATAGAGATGAATATCTGAGTTACGAGTTTTGGCACACAATTAAGACATTGTGGAAATTGTTTCGCAATTAATACCGCCTGGAACACCATAGTGTGATGGTGTGTCCGAACATCATAGTTGCACCCTATTGGATATGGTGCATACCATGATGTCTCTTATCGAATTACCACAATAGTTTATGGGTTAGGCATTAGAGACAACCACATTCACTTTAAATAGGGCACCACGTAATTCCGATGATATGACACCGTATGAACTATGGTTTAGAGAAACCTAAGATGTCATTTCTTAAAAGTTTGGTGCTACGACACTTACGTGGAAAAGTTTCAGACTGATAAGCTCAAACCCAAAGCGGATAAATACATCTTCATAGGACACCCAAAACAGTTGGGTATACCTCCTGTCTCAGATCCGAAAGCAATAAGGGATTGTTTCTAGAATCGGGTCCTTTCTCGAGGAAAAGTTTCTCTCGAAAGAATTGAGTGGGAGGATGGTGGAGACTTGATGAGGTTATTGAACCGTCACTTCAACTAGTGTATAGCAGGGCACAAAGAGTTGTTCCTGTGGCACCTACACCAATTGAAGTGGAAGCTTATGATATTGATCATGAGACTTCGGATCAAGTCACTACCAAACCTCGTGGGATGACAAGGATGCATACTACTTCAAAGTGGTACGTGATCCTGTCTTGGAAGTCATGTTGCTAGACAACAATGAACCTACGAGCTATGGAGAAGCGATGGTGGGCCCGGATTCCGACGAATGGCTCAAAGCCATATAATCCAAGAAAGGATCCATATATGAAAACAAAGTCTAGATTTTGGCAGAACAGCTCGATGGTCGTAAGGCTGTTGAGTGCAGATGGATTTTAAAAGGAAGACGGACAATGATGGTAAGTATCACCATTAAGAAAGCTCGACTTGTCGTTAAGATGTTTTTCGACAAGTTCAAGGAGTTGACTATGATGAGACTTTCTCACTCGTAGCGATGCTAAGAGTCTGTTGGAATTATATTAGCAATTACTGCATCATTTATGAAATCTTGCAGATAGGATGTCAAAACATTGTTTCCTCGACGACTTTTCTTGAGGAAAGGTTGTATGTGATACAACCGGAAGGTTTTGTCAATCCTGAAAGATGCTAATAAGTATGCAAAGCTCTAGCAATCCTTCTAAGGACTGGAGTAAGCATCTCGGAGTTGGAACGTATGCTTTGATGATGATCAAAGATTTTGGGTTTATACAAAGTTTATGAGAAACTTGTATTTCCAAAGAAGTGAGTGGGAGCACTATAGAATTTCTGATGAGTATATGTTGTTGACATATTAATGATCATAAATGATGTAGAATTTCTAGAAAGCATATAGGGTTATTTGAAAGGTGTTTTTCAATAGAAAGCCTGGATTAAGCTACTTGAGCATTGAGCATCAAGATCTATAAGGATAGATCAGAACGCTTAATAGTACTTTCAAATGAGCACATACCTTGACATGATCTTGAAGGTGTTCAAGATGGATCAGTCAAAGAAGGAGTTCTTGCCTGAGTTGTAAGGTATGAAGTTAAGACTTAAAGCTCGACCATGGCAGAATAGAGAGAAAGGACTAAGGTCGTCCCCTATGCATAAGACGTAGGCTCTACAGTATGCTATGCTGTGTACCGCACCTGAAGTGTGCCTTGCCATGAGTCAGTCAAGGGGTACAAGAGTGATCCAAGAATGGATCACGGGACAGCGGTCAAAGTTATCCTTAGTAACTAGTGGACTAAGGAATTTTCTCGATTATAGAGGTGGTAAAGGGGTTCGTCGTAAAGGGTTACGTCGATGCAAGCTTAACACCTATCCGGATAGCTCTGAGTAGAGATACCGGATACGTATAATGGAGCAACAATTTAGAATAGCTCCAAGTAGAACAGCTATTTGGAATAGCTCCAAATAGAACGTGGTAGCTGCATCTAGGAGATGACATAGAGATTTGTAAAGCACACACGGATCTGAAAGGTTCAGACCCGTTGACTATAACATCTCTCACAAGCATAACATGATCAAACCCAGAACTCATCGAGTGTTAATCACATGGTAATGTGAACTAGATTATTGACTCTAGTAAACTCTTTGGGTGTTAGTCACATGGGGATATGACCTTGAGTGTTAATCACATATCGATGTGAACTAGATTATTGACTCTAGTGCAAGTGGGAGACTGTTGGAAATATGCCCTAGAGGCAATAATAAAAGTATTATTATTATATTTCCTTGTTCATGATAATTGTCTTTTATTCATGCTATAACTGTATTATCCGGAAATCGTAATACACGTGTGAATACATAGACCACAATCTGTCCCTGGTGAGCCTCTAGTTGACTAGCTCGTTGTGATCAACAGATAGTCATGGTTTCCTGGCTATGGACATTGGATGTCGTTGATAACGGGATCACATCATTAGGAGAATGATGTGATGGACAAGACCCAATCCTAAGCCTAGCACAAAGATCGTGTAGTTCTTATGCTAAAGCTTTTCTAATGTCAAGTATCTTTTCCTTAGACCATGAGATTGTGCAACTCCCGGATACCGTAGGAATGCTTTGGGTGTACCAAACGTCACAACGTAACTGGGTGGCTATAAAGGTGCATTACAGGTATCTCCGAAAGTGTCTGTTGGGTTGGCACGAATCGAGACTGGGATTTGTCACTCCGTGTAAACGGAGAGGTATCTCTGGGCCCACTCGGTAAGACATCATCATAATGTGCACAATGTGATCAAGGAGTTGATCACGGGATGATGTGTTACGGAACGAGTAAAGAGACTTGCCGGTAACGAGATTGAACAAGGTATCGGGATATCGACGATCGAATCTCGGGCAAGTATCGTACCGATAGACAAAGGGAATTGTATACGGGATTGATTAAGTCCTTGACATCGTGGTTCATCCGATGAGATCATCGTGGAACATGTGGGAGCCAACATGGGTATCCAGATCCCGCTGTTGGTTATTGACCGGAGAGTCATCTCGGTCATGTCTGCATGTCTCCCGAACCCGTAGGGTCTACACACTTAAGGTTCGGTGACGCTAGGGTTATAGAGATATTAGTATGCGGTAACCCGAAAGTTGTTGGGAGTCCCGAATGAGATCCCGGACGTCACGAGGAGTTCCGGAATGGTCCGGAGGTAAAGAATTATATATAGGAAGTGCTATTTCGGCCATCGGGACAAGTTTCGGGGTCATCGATATTGTACCGGGACCACCGGAAGGGTCCCGGGGGTCCACCGGGTGGGGCCACCTGCCCCGGGGGGCCACATGGGCTGTAGGGAGTGCGCCTTGGCCTACATGGGCCAAGGGCACCAGCCCCAAGAGGCCCATGCGCCAAGAGAAGAGAAAAATGGGAGAGTCCTAAAAGGGGAAGGCACCTCCGAGGTGCCTTGGGGAGGATGGACTCCTCCCCCCCCCCCTTAGCCGCACCCTTTCCTTGGAGGAAGGGGCAAGGGCTGCGCCTCCCCCCTCTCCCTTGGCCCTATATATAGTGGGGAAAAGGAGGAGCAATCATACCTAAGGCCTGGCGCCTCCCTCTCCCTCCCGTGACACATCTCCCTCCTCCTGCAGCGCTTAGCGAAGCCCTGTTGGAATCCTGCTACTTCCACCACGCCGTCGTGCTGCTGGATCTCCATCAACCTCTCCCTCCTCCTTGCTGGATCAAGGCATGGGAGACGTCTCCGTTCCGTACGTGTGTTGAACGCGGAGGTGCCGTTCGTTCGGCACTAGGATCATCGGTGATTTGAATCACGACGAGTACGACTCCATCAACCCCGTTCACTTGAACGCTTCCGCTTAGCGATCTACAAGGGTATGTAGATGCACTCTCCTTCCCCTCGTTGCTGGTCTCTCCATAGATAGATCTTGGTGATACGTAGGAAATTTTTTGAATTTCTGCTACGTTCCCCAACAAACAGTAGCGCGTCTGGCAGAACCGCGCTACTGTTAGCCGCTTAGCAGTAGCGCGGCAGGAATAGAAAGCGCTACTACTATAATTGCCACACCGTTCCCGACGTGCTAGGTATAGTAGTAGCGCCCTTCTACGAACAGCGCTACTACTACGGATTTTAGCAGCAACGCGTTTTTCCTCCCCACGCTACAGTTAAAGCTATTTTCACCTAACCCCCCGCGCGGCCTGATTCCCTCTCCTCTGCTTCCTCCCCCAATTCTCCTCTACTATTCCTCGTTGCCTCCGCCTCGCCGCCGTCTCCCCCGACCCCGCCTCGCCATCGTCTCCCCGACCCCGCCTCGCCGCCATCACCCCCGACCCCGCCTCGCCACCGTCTCCCTCGACCCGCCTCGCCGCCGTGTCCCCCGACCCCGCCTCGCCGCCGTCTCCCCCGACTCCGCCTCGCCGCGCCTCGGTGCCGCCGTCTCCCCCGACCCCATCTCTCTCCCCGCCCTCTGTAAGCACTCTCCCCTTCCGATCCCTCTTCTCTGTTTAGTATGAACCCTAGCTATTTAGTGCTAGTTAGTATGAACCCTAGGCTATTTTTAGTGCTAAGTTAGTTAATTACTTAGATGGTAATTAGGGCAGTAGTTCCTAGGTACTAATTAGTTAGTAAGAACTAGGTACTAATTAGGTACTAGAATATTTTTATTTATAGTAAGTTTATTTTTAGTAAGAACTAGTTGAATTAATATAACTAGTTAGTAAGAACTTGTTTCTATTTTTTAGTTAAAGCAATTTTTCCCGCCTCGACGTGGACGATGCCTATCCCGCATCCTCGTCGTCGAGTCGGCGGAGGACGACACCTGCTTGACCAGATCGGCCATATCCGGGACTGGGCTCCGCCGGGGTGGTACTGGGAGGCGCTACCTACCGGGAAGACCGCCGGGGTGGTACTGGGTTCCCTTGGCCGCTTGGCGGGGGCAGTGGCGGTGGTCCGGGAAGACCCCGCTCCAGTTGCCGCTGCGGTGCGAGGCGCTCCCGCGGCAACATTACTTGTCGCGGCGGAGCGCGTCGCGCTGCGCGACGGCTGCTGACCCGTCTGCCGCCCTGCTACATCCCCGGCCTTGCGGAGATGCCTTCTTGGTGGAGCTGGGGGCTGCGCTGATGGCTCCGCTTGCGGCAAGTTGCCTGGAGATGGCGGGCCGCTCGCACCCTCGGCGGGTTCGCTCGACTCGGCTTCAGATCCGGCAAGCTCTTCCTCGCCGTCAAGCCACTCTCGCTCGGCAAGGCTTGCCGCCTCTGCTGCCTCTGCTTCCTCCACGGTGAACCCAAATTCACCCGCAGCGGCGGCTGCCGCCGCCTCTTCCGCTCTGGTGGCGATGCGCTGCATCTCCTCGTCAGTGGTGTCGCGGGTGAGGCTCTTCTGTTCATTGGGGCGGACCGCCACCTCCACCAAGCCATTGAAGAACTACTGCACAACGTTGTCGGCAGGCTCTTGACAGGTTGGGACAAGTCCATGCGAGTCGCACAGCGGCATCATTGCGCGGATGCAGTCGAGCGAGGAGTTGTTGCACAGTGGCACGACGCCCTGCGGCAACCTAAACCATTCGGGATGCTGAGGGTCGTGTTTGAACAGCTCCGTCAGCATCGCATCCAACTCCAGGACAGTGAAGTTGAAGTTGAGGCCCGGGCGCAGCCTCATGATGTCCGCCGGACCCCCGAACATCCAAGCGGGTCTCCCCCTCTCCTGCAGAGGGGCAATGCGGCGGCGAAGGAAATCTGCGCCTACAGCGCCTACAGTGAGCCCAGCAAGCCTGAGCCGCAAGATCCGGGTGATGGCAATCTTCAGCTTGTCGTCGTCCGCGGCCAGGGCGCTCCAATCATTGCCGCACACTGCTGGGGCTTGGCGCAAGGCAGTAAACGGCTGCGGGTTCTCCTCGATGATCCAGCACCAGTCTACCCTCCACTCCTCCCATTTGCTGCGGAGCTCCCCCTCCAGATAGGCCTCCTTCTTGCCGGCCCTCGAGATCCAGGCGATCCCGCCGGATAGGGGTTCCCCTCTCTCGACCCGGGGCATGAAGAAGTGGCAGAAAAGGGCTACATTTGGGTGGAATCCGACAAAGTTTTCGCAGAGATGTGCGAAAACTGCCATGGTCAGAACGGTGTTGGGGGTGAAGTCAAGGAGGTGAAACCCGTAGGTATTCATGATATCACAGAAGAACTCAGAGAAGGGCGGGCAGAGCCTGCAGTAGAAGAACAGTGCGAAGAACGGATATCCATTCGGAGCCCGTTTTGAAGCGGCGGCGGAGAGTACCTTCGTGCGCAGATGCGCTCGCGTCTCCGTCGACCAGAAGAGGTAGTACCACTCCCTCAGCTCCTTTCGCAGCGAGCTCGGGGGGGGGGGGGGGGGGGGGGGGAAGGTTGCCCGCTCCTTTCGTAGCGCCTCGAGCCGCAGCGCCTCGGCCGACTTCGTAGCCTTCCCGGTTTTCGGAGCCATGGCGGAGGTGGTGGGGGAGATCGACGGCGTTGGTGGCGACGGCGGCGATGAGGGGCGGAGCGCTGCTCTCTTTCGGTTTTGGAAGAAGGGGGGAGCGGCGGAGATTTCTGAGATTGGAAACAACAACTGGCGAGATGGGGGAACTGCCCCTGTTTCCCCTGCTTATAAATAGGGAAGAGGCGAACGTTACGCTTTTTCCGAATAAAGAACCACCCACGATCTCTCCCATGATGCCGCCTTTGACGCGTGCCGTTAAGGGAGGGCGCGGTAGATACGGAGTGAGATACGGTGTGGGCCAGACGTCGCGTGCCCGTGCCCTGTTTTGGGCCTGGCCCAACAACGCTCGGCATCGTGTGTGGCCCAGGCCCGGGGGCTCCTGTCGGTGTACTAGAGTAGGGGTACCCTAGTATCCCGAACTTGTGCACGGGCAGTCGCAGCACTCCGCGGCAAGGCTTGCCGGGTGACCGCCAAGGTCCTCCGTGGTTCCTTTGGAGCCATTCAAGAACAAAGTGTTTAAGCCAAGGAGACAAGGCCCCGGCAAGAGGAGCTTGCCGAGAAGGACAAAGCCCCGGCAAGAGGAGCTTGCCGGGAAGGCCAGCCAAGGCATCTCAAGAAACTTGCCGCGACGCGCTACGCGTCCCGGCAAGACCCGGCGAGCGACAAGCTTCCGGACGCGACAAGACAACGGCCGCGGCAAGACGCTTGCCGCGGCAGGATACCACTCTGTACCTACGCTCCAGCACATCTGTCAACATGTCGCCCTGGGACCGTTCCAGGCGCGCGTGGCGAAAGGCTGTGCAGCCAAGCGGTGCGAGGTGGCAGGTGGAGATGACAAGATCGCCATCGTGGCAAGCGGTGGCGCCCCTAACGGTCACTTTTCTGCACTGTTTGGGCGACACAGACAGGCATTTAATGCCTTTGTCCCCTGCCGTCAGGGTTAGGTATGATACACTGTGCAAGTAGGTATACCTACCGCACCGCTTTTCCATTTTTACCCTTGCACGCGTTGCCACCTGTTGGTGACCCCTTGAGCATATAAAAGGAGGCCCATGCGCAACGTAGAAAGGGTTCGAAACCAGAAAACACTCACGCTCGGTCTTGTAGCTCTCGACGCTCCCGAGCAAGAACAAAATACAATCCGACAAGCAGCAGTAGGAGTATTATCTCTCCGGAGAGCTCTGAAGCTGGGTAAAATCGCTCGTGTGCTTCGCCTCGATCCGCTCTTCGTGCGATCTCCGCCCCCCGCCGGACCGAAAAGGGGCCCTGCCCCATAGGTGTTCGTTCCCACGACATATGGCATTATGGGGATCAGATAAATAGCTGGCATCTGCATATGCAATCATATCAGAGTCTTGATTTCTCTGGAACTGGAAAAATAGGCCAAGATCCTTTGTGACTTAGAGATATCGAAAGATATTCTTCACTCTAGACCAATGACATTTGGTGGGAGCTGCCCTATGTCTAGCAAGTAGATTCACCACAAATGCAATATGAGGTCTTGTGCAATTTGCAAGATACATAAGGGCTCCAACGACACTGAGGTGTAGAACTTCAGGTCCCAACACCTCTTCTCCATCATCCCTTGGTCTGAACAGATCTTTCCCCACGCCCAGAGATCGAACCACCATGGGAATTTTAGATGGATATGATTTGTCCATATTGAATTTCTCCAATATTTTCTGGATATTGGCAGCTTGGTGTACCATGATTCCTGAGGAAAGGTGCTCAAGTTGAATACCTAAGCAAAATTTGGTTTTACCCAAATCCTTCATCTCAAATTCCATCTTTAGGTGATTGCATGCTTCATCAATGTCTCGTGTGTTGCCAATGATGTTGAGATCATCAACGTACACCGAAATGACGCAAAATCCTGTAGAGGACTTTTAGATGAAGACACATGGGCAACCAACACTATTGGAGTAACCTTTCTGAAGAAGGAACTCACTGAGTCGGTTATACCACATCCGTCCTGTTGGGGAACATAGTAATTTCAAAAAATTCCTACGCACATGCAAGATCATGGTGATGGCATAGCAACGAGAGGGGAGAGTATTGTCCATGTACCCTCGTAGACCGTAAGCGGAATCGTTATGACAACGCGGTTGATGTAGTCGTACGTCTTCACGATCCGACCGATCCAAGTACCGTACGTATGGCACCTCCGAGTTCAGCACACGTTCAGCTCGATGACGATCCCCGGGCTCCGATCCAGCAAAGCGTCGGGGATGAGTTCCGTCAGCACGACGGCGTGGTGACGATGATGATGTTCTACCGGCGCAGGGCTTCGCCTAAACTCCGCAATGATATGACCGAGGTGGAATATGGTGGAGGGGGGCACCGCACACGGCTAAGGAACGATCCGTAGATCAACTTGTGTGTCCTAGGGTGCCCCCCCGCCCTCGTATATAAAGGAGCAAGGGGGGGAGGCCGGTCGGCCCTAGAGGGCGCGCCAGGAGGAGTCCTCCTCCTAGTAGGAGTAGGACTCCCCCTTTCCTACTCCTACTAGGAGGGGAAAGGAAGGAGGAGAGGGGGAAGGAAAGAGGGGGCACTGCCCCCCTTCCTAGTCCAATTCGGACCAGAGGGGGAGGGGGCGCGCGGCCCATGCTGGCCGCCCTCTCTCTTTCCACCAAGGCCCATGTGGCCCATTATCTCTCCGGGGGGGTTCCGGTAACCCTCCAGCACTCCGGTTTTCTCCGAAAATGTCCGGAACACTTCCGGTGTCCGAATATAGTCGTCCAATATATCAATCTTTATGTCTCGACCATTTGGAGACTCCTCGTCATGTCCGTGATCACATCCGGGACTCCGAACAAACTTCGGTACATCAAAACTTATAAACTCATAATAAAACTGTCATCATAACGTTAAGCGTGCGGACCCTACGGGTTCGAGAACTATGTAGACATGACCTAGAACTGTTCTTGGTCAATAACCAATAGCGGAACCTGGATGCCCATATTGGTTCCTACATATTCTACGAAGATCTTTATCAGTCAAACCGCATAACAACATACGTTGTTCCCTTTGTCATCGGTATGTTACTTGCCCGAGATTCGATCATCGGTATCCAATACCTAGTTCAATCTCGTTACCGGCAAGTCTCTTTACTCGTTACGTAATGCTTCATTCCGTAACTAACTCATTAGCTACATTGCTTGCAAGGCTTATAGTGATGTGCATTACCGAGAGGGCCCAGAGATACCTCTCCGACAATCGGAGTGACAAAACCTAATCTCGAAATACGCCAACCCAACATGTACCTTTGGAGACACCTGTAGTACTCCTTTATAATCACCCAGTTACGTTGTGATGTTTGGTAGCACCCAAAGTGTTCCTCCGGTAAACGGGAGTTGCATAATCTCATAGTTACAGGAACATGTATAAGTCATGAAGAAAGCAATAGAAACATACTAAACGATCAAGTGCTAGGCTAACGGAATGGGTCATGTCAATCACATCATTCTCCTAATGATGTGATCCCATTAATCAAATGACAACTCATGTCTATGGCTAGGAAACTTAACCATCTTTGATTCACGAGCTAGTCAAGTAGAGGCATACTAGTGACAATATGTTTGTCTATGTATTCACACATGTATTATGTTTCCGGTTAATACAATTCTAGCATGAATAATAAAAATTTATCATGATATAAGGAAATAAATAATAACTTTATTATTGCCTCTAGGGCATATTTCCTTCACGTCCCGTCTGCCATAAGCCATATAGTGACTTATTCAGCTTTACACAATACATGTTGCGTTTTGCACTTTTATTCGGGACAAAGATTCCATCAGAAACCTTTTTATATATGTCCGAATCTAGTGACCTGTAAAGATATGCAGCCATGACGTCCATCAACTGCATAGATGGACGATTTTGCACTGCCAAAGATATAAGATACCGGAAAGTGGTTGCAACTCATTACTGGAGAATATGTTTCAGTGAAATCAATGTCGGGTTTCTGCGTGAAACCTTGTGCTACGAGCCTTGCTTTATATCTCACCACTTCATTGTTATCATTCCGTTTCCGGAGAAAAACCCATTTGAATCCCACAGGGAAAACACTGGGAGGTGTCGGTATTGCTTCAGTGAATACCTTTCTTTTGTTAAGCGATGCAATTTCTGCTTGGATTGCATCCTTCCATTTAGGCCATTCAGAGCGCTTTTGGCACTCATCAGTAGACCTTGGATCATGATCAGTGAGAAGGGAATCTGCAATCTTTTGAACAAAATACATGTCGACAGTCGTAGTCTTACGGTCAAATGATTCTCCAGAATCAATATAGTTGATGGAAATTTCCTGCACCCCTAGTGACCCTTTGTAGTTTCCCAGTACGATTGAGTCTGGGTGATCTGATGTCCCAGTCAATTTGTGCACACTGGAGCTGGGTTGTGAAGGTTGCCCTTCCACTGGTGTATACTACCCATCAACTGTTTGTCAACGTTGAGTTGACCTGCATTTACTGACTGAGGTTTTTATCCTCGATTACCTTTGCTGCTTGCTAGAAGCATGCTCCGGGTCAGAGGCCGTACTACTCCCGCTCTTTTTAGGAATAGGGAGTTGAGTGGGTTTTATTGGTACCTCCACTCTTTCTGGCGCGTTTCTGGCCAGATTTAAGGATTTTGTAACACCTTTCAGATCATTAAATAAATCTGGCAGATTATTTGCAAGATGTTGCAAATTAATGATCTTCCGAACTTGAAGTTCAGTCTCTTGGGTACGTGGATCAGAGGATGAAATTGCATGAGCATTCCAATCAATTTCTGGGCATTCTTTCTGGTACTTGAAATCTCCCCCTAATGCCGGAAAATGTTCCTCACTAAATATGCAATTAGCGTGACGGGCTATGAACAGATCCCAGTCAGGGGTTCCAGGTACTTGATAATCGATAATGATCTGTACCCCACATAGATCCCCAACTTCTTGTGTGGGCCCATAGATGTCCGTTGTGGTGGTGAGATCGGTATGTATGCATCACATCCGAACTTACGCAGATGGGAAATGCTAGGTGGATTTCCACGTACCAATTCCAGAGGGGAAGAATTGTGATATGCAGTTGGCCTCAATTGTATCAGGTCAGCAGCGTGTAAAACAATGTGACCCCAACAAGAGGTTGACAAGTTGCAATTCGTCAACAAAGGTCTTGCAATGAGTTTGATCCTCTTAATCAATGATTTAGCCAAACCATTTTGTGTAAGGACATATGGAACAGAGTACTGAACTTCAATCCCCAAAGCCATGTAATAATCATTGAAAGCACGTGAGGAGAATTCTGCAACATTGTCCATTCGAATTGACTTAATTCGACTTTCTGGATAATGGGCTTGCAACTTAATGACTTGCCTCATTATCTTGGCAAATGCATGGTTCTGTGTGGATAGAAGACACACATGTAACCATCGTGTAGATGCGTCAATGAGAACCATGAAATACCTATAAGCTCCAGATAATTGTTGAATGGGACCACAAATGTCTCCTTGAATACGTTCAAGGAACTGAGGTGGTTCAGTTTGTATTTTGAGGTGCGAGGGCCTCAAAATTAGCTTTCCTGTGGCACAAGATGTGCACACAAAATCTGAATATTGATGAAATTTTGACTCAAGCAAATTATGACCAATAGAATTGCTAGTAATTTTTCTCATCATGCCGATTCCGGGATGGCCTAGGCGATCATGCCAGGTTTGGGATGCGTTCACATTCTGAAAAATTACTTTGTATGCAACATGTTCCATGGGTTTGATGTACGTATAGTACAAACCGAATGATAGAGAAGGAATTTTCTCATGTACCTTTTTGCCATATCCGTGATTTTTAGTAAAGAGTAGATACTCCTCTTTGATGTCTTCATGGGTTTCAATATGAAAACCATTTTTATGGATATCTCGACAACTGATCAGGGTACGTGAAGAATCAGAATAAAATAAAGTATCCTCAATCGTCACTTGTGTACCACTTGGGAGGTTGAATATGGCACGTCCAGTACCAACAATCACTGTATCGCGTCGAGCGATAGTTAGAATATCTCAATTCATCTTTTTCAGAGTTTGGAAATATTTCATCTCCCTCAGTATGGAGTTTGTGGTACCGCTGTTCACAAGGCATAATTCCTCTTCCATCGGATTGTACCCGTAGAGAACGGCGGCGAGTGCTCCCTCCTTTCTTTCTCTGTTGTTTTTCTTGCTCTCGCTGGCTGTTCTAGCGTGCTGATAACGTGTTCGAGAAAATCAGATCTCTGTTGGATTGATGGTTTCAGGCGCTACTTAAAGCATCTGGAGAGACACGAGCGAAGGGAGGCGTCGGTTCCAGAAGGCAAGAGCGAGAGGCGCCTGTGCGAGACAAACCTCACGACGGTTGGGGCAAGGGGAGATTTTCTCCTAATTACAAATTGTAATTAATTCTAACGGTGATAGAGTGGTGACCGAGAGGGTCTTTCTGCGACGCTCCTCTGACACTATTATTTTTTTTAAATTTTTTGCGTTCCTGCAACACTGGCACCCGCTCAATAGGCAACGGGACCTGGCGCGCCTTGGGCGGATGCTGGATGCACTATAGGCCATGGCTCATCGACTTGCTTCGCCGGTGACCGCTTGATGTGTCGACCACTCGGTGGTCTTTTTTTATGCCTTTTTTTATGGGCATGCTTGTGTTGTGCCCCAACACATTATGTGTGTCGGTTGTTTTATTTACAAAACGGGGCAAAAGTCTGTTTCAAGGTGGTTGCGTTGCACCTCCTCCTTAGATGCCCTATGCACCTAGACTCAGGGGGTATGATATTTAGGATGTTTTGTACGTCTTCTGAACATTGCAAAAGACAACTAACACCTCTGCGTCAAAGCAGAAAATGATTTGGGTTGCAAGTTGCAACACGAGCAGCAGACAAATGAAATACCCGGTTTACCAACGGCAACAAGCAGCTAGCGCACATGAGGTCGTCACATCACAAACTGATAGAGCAAGGCGGAAGGTTCACATAAGCGCAAGAGCAGACAGAAAATCCACCTTCAGACTTAAATCAGAGTCGTCACATCACATCAACCGGTCGATCGCTACCAACCACCGGGATCACGAGGAGCAGGAACCGGCCTGCGCAGCTCGCTCTCGCCGTGGGCGAAGCGGCACACGTCGCCATGAGTGCAGCATCCCCTGGCGAAGTGCCCGCAGAGCTTGGTCTTGAAGCTGTCTAATTGCCATCCGCCGCCGTGAGACGTCGTGTTTCCTCCCGCCGCAGGCGAAGGGGCACCGCCGCCGTCGTGGTTGACAACGTGGATCAGCTGCTCCATGGCCATATCGTAAGCGTTCTTGATCTGATCGAACGTGCCCTCCAGCTCCACGTTCTTCAAGTCGGCGTCCCAGTCGTGGTCGCGGACGCGCAGCCTGGCGCCGCTGGTCCGGGATATCTGCTTTATGGTGGCTCCGCCACGCCCGATGATGGCGCCCGTGAGGGACGCGTCCACGCTGATCTTGGCCGTCGCCGAAGCGCCGAAGCTCGCCACCGCTTCCTTGCGGGGGTCGGGCTCCATCTGTGCTTGATGTGCATGGTCACCGGTGGGAGTCGGTTCCATGGGTGGTGGCGTCGCGTTGTCCGTGGACAAATGCTTGGCAGGCTTCTCCTCGCCTTGTGCTGCTGGAGGAGCAGGAGCTGCGGCACTCAGGATGCCCAGTTTCTGGACGGCCCAGTAGCCGCCCGGGATGTCATGGATGAAGTGACAATCATCACCAAAGCGGCAACCCGCAGTACTGCACGATGGGAAACATCATGAGGACAAACAACCGAACCAGCAGAATGCAAACAAAACAGCAACTGTTGAAATATTCGAGTACCTGAAGAATCTGATGCATGGCTTCGATTTGCTTCCTACGCCTGCTTGAAAAGACTCCGGCTCTGTTTCACCAAAACAGCCGATCATGCGGTTCCAAGTTAATACTAAAGCTCTGAATGGAAAATCTGGAGCCGGAACGACGAAGCCAGGTTCGCCTGGATCCAGATCCAGCTCGACTGACCTCGCACTCGGTGAGGCAATTCCGACTTCCCTTGGCGTCCAACCGAGCGGGCAGACCAAGTCTCGGCGCGAACCCAAAGTTTCACGTCATCTGGGTGCTTGGACAGGTCGACGCCGGCGGGCAGCACCTTGCAGGCGTCGGAGCTGGCGACGGCGAGCAGGAGCTCCCTCGAGTACTTGATCCTCTGCCCCTCCCTTGCATCGATCGGCCCCGGTCAGATGCATCAGATCAGTCACGAAGGAAGGAACTCAACTAACCATGCATGCATGCCACGATGGACAGTCGCATGCAGCATGAACAGGCGTGCGTACCTGGGCAAGGTCACGGAGGAAGGAACAGTGGCATCGTCAGGAGGCGCCGAGCTCATGTCGCCGGCAGCGGAAGAACGGTCTAATACATGCTGTTTCTACGGTGGTTCACTGCGTCGCCAAGAAGTAGGCAATGGCGTGAAAAAAGCTGGGAGCAGAGAAGTCGCGGTATGTAAATACCCCTGGGGTGGGGGAGGCCAGTGGGCGTGCGGCCGGCGGCGCCCTCCTCCTATGGTAATGGTAGGGAGCGTTACTGGTAAATTGATTGACGGGACAAGTCCCGGGCCCCGGCGCAAGCTCGATCGCCAATAAAGAGCCTTTGCCTCTGGCGCAGTCGCGCATGCAGGAACGAGGCGTCGCTTGTGACGTTGATCCATCGCGACGATTGGGTTGAGCCGCTGCATGCACATTCAGCCTCTTCGGCTTCAACTCCCCAGGGGCTGCAACAGCACGCGGATCTTCTCCCGAATATGTGGGCAGAGCACAAACGTGGAGGTGAATCGTCCGGTTGGTCAGGGTGGCGACTCTGCAACTCGGAGCTTCAAATTTCAACCTCGAAGTTCAGAGGCGAACTTTTTTTTTCCGGGTGAAACGAGAATGTATTAATTAATGAATGGTGTTACACTCGTTTTCACAAATATGACAAAGGTCATTAAAGCATGGTTGGCTATATGATGTTGCCATGCCACATATAGTAAGCTTAGAGCAAGTACAATAAGTCCTAGTCAGCTGGCTATATGCTGCTCCACGTCATCAAAGTCATTGCTGGAGGAAAGAGAATGGAGGAAAGAGAAGGAGGCGGGCGATTCAGCTAGCGCCGGCTCCAGCACAAGAAACAAGAAAAAGAATTCTGCATGCAGTCTTGTGAGCCGGCATTCAACTCTTCTCACCAATCACATGTCTCTCTTTGCCTTTCCCCACTTGCAAACATTAAATACCAATAGCTAGACTATAGCTAATCTGTTGTACTAGTGGGCTTTTATGAAGGCTTTATGTGACATGGCACTCATATATAGCCAGCAGCGGGCTTTCTTATTAACCATGCTCTTATAGCCAACAAGTACAATACCTATTTTGTTGACACATGGCCCACCCCACTCTCTCACAAAGTACCTAGGACCACGTGCTGCAGCTGGCTGTTAATTAGTAGCCCGCTTCTCTTCTCTCTCCTTCAAGTAAGCAAGAATATAATATTTAATGTCTTACAGCCCGCCTACATCATCTTATTGTACTTGCTCTTAGGCCCGGAGCCTAGCCACACCAACGTACGCTGGGTGGTTCGTCCCCTATGAGCTAGACAGTGCGCAACACTATTAACTGATCTCCGGACATGGGCAAAACTATGCCTCCAGATGCCATGCAGGGCCCTCTTCGTGTCCTCCACCCAGCTCGCCAGTGAGGATCTGTTGACGCTGCTATCCATCAAGGCATCCACTCCCACTTTGCAATCCAGCTCAATGATAAGGGGCTTCTCTGTTCGTTGCAGCGCCAGGGACGTGCCCTCGAGACACGCTGCCATTTCCGCCTCCATCGGGGAGCGACATGATCGAAGGAAGCGACACGAAGAGAAGATAATGGCTACCGTGTCGTCCCTTAGTACCATGCCTGCACCCCCTGTACTCTCGCCATGGACATACGATCCATCCACGTTTAGCTTCGCCCATCCCGCCGGAGGTTTCTCCCAAGTTGTGTCAGCTGGCGTACCTTTTAGTGATGCTATTGTTTGCTTCACCACATGCGATATACTCTGAACCACCATCGTGCCTTTCACCAAATCAAGGTAAGGAGCCATGTTCAGATATGTACATATAGTTTGTCGTATGGTATGAAAAAAAAAGATTACCATCCATTTTTTTCTTTTGATAAAGCACCATCTGGTGGTATGAATAAGTTATGTTTCACATTGTTCAGCCATGTTCATGCGAGAACATAGCACGGAGTTTGTCATGTTCACGATAAAAAAAGTGCACCTATATGTTAAATTGTTTGGCATATTCATGATTAATGTATTGAAAAATTGCCATGTTATGTACTAAAACATGGCAGTATTTGCCATGGGACACATGTAAAAAATTGCACTAGCACAGTTTCGGAACAAGTAAACACAAGCACAGAGTAAATTGCCATGATCCATGGCAAACACTACATAAATCCTATACAAGTCACGGCGAAATTGTCTGGTCACATGGCAAATCCTGAAGAAAAAAATGTCTACATCTTGGACAGTGTGGGCAAATTTGTACTTGTGACATCGCAAATTCAGAAGAAAAAAAATGTCTATATCTTGGAAAATATAGGTAAATTTGTGTTTGTGACATGGCAAATGAAAGTAACTTTTTTGCTAGTGACATGACAAATTACTGAAAAAGTTGTCATGTTAATTATGTACAATTTTTTTGCCATGGACACGTGTTATATACAACAAATTGGCCATGCTACAAGACTATGCTCCAAAAAACTTTACATTTTAGTTCGCAAGGCAAAAGAAGGATATTAAACTTAATTTGCCATGTGAACCGAAACTTGGCAGGGCAGAAGTTTGCCATGCTACAAAACTATGCACCGAGAACTCTAATTAAGGTTTATTTACTTGGCATGGCAGTAATGAAACTTAATTTATAAAAGGTTCACATTGTAAACATTAGAAAAATGTTTGGCAAACACTATATAAATCCTATACACGTCACGGCGAAATTGTCTAGTGACATGGCAAATCTAGAAGAAAAAAATGTCTACATCTTGGACAGCGTGGGAAAATTTGTACTTGTGACATCATAAATTCAGAAAAAAAATACATACCTTGGGAAATATAGGTAGATTTGTGTTTGTGACATGGCAAATGAAAGTAAAATTTGTGCTAGTTAAATGACAAATTCATGAAAAAGTTGTCGTGTTATCTACAAAAAATTTGCCATGGACACATGTTATATACAACAAAGCTGCCATGCTACAAAAAACTCTATATTTTAGTTGGCACGGCAAAAGAAGGAAACTGAACTTAATTTGCATGTGGACCTAAATTTGGGAGGGTACAAGTTCGCCATGCTACAAAACTATACACCAAAAAATATAATCAAAGTTGATTGCGTGGAAACGATGAAAATCTGAAAAGTTACATCACGGGACATCGGATTAAGAATAAACGACACAGATTCAAGGTGAAATTTTAACCTTCCACTTAAATGCCTATTAGCAGATAACTCCCTCCGTCTATTCTCTAACTAGGTTCCTAATCCATCAATCCACCCACGATCAATTCGTCTTCGATCGTCTGGTGCGATGGATACTTGCCCTACGCCGACCACCAAGCACCCACCGCCGGCCGTAAACTCTCTCCCTCCATCGGACATAAACTCTCTCCCTCAGCCGACTGTGACGCATCCTCGGACGACCATGATCCCTGACTTTTGCCTTTCGGAACACATGAAATCTCTACCTCTCGGAACCGTCGATCTCGCCACCATGCCTCAGCTTTCTTGTAGCCCTATTTGTTTTGATGAGCAGCACAGTGCTTGCGACGAATCTAAAGGACATGGGCTCAAAGGACTGGTTGTCAGGAGAATCTATAGCCCACGGCCCCACAACAGTTGTGATATGGCTCCATATACACACAACAGAATATCACATGACCAGGGAATACACAGCATGGCTGACAACATAGTGGGTAGGTTGATTGGACATCACACTAGATGGACGACAAAGATTCGGGTTGTGCACACAATCAGTTAGGAAAAATTCACATCCCTCACATAAGTGACATGCAATTTTTTGTAAACTAGATAACGCCCCTCAGATTGGTGTGAAATGTTTTAGCAATGAACTTATCAAAATTAAAATTAGAATATATTAGAATTGTACTATATCACATATCACATTCAACCTAACCTCACATTAGAAGCCGAGATATTTAACCCAGGGGTCAATGCCCCCCCCCCCCCCCCCCTCCTCAAAAAATGGTTATTGTCTTAAATTTACTATGGCAATTGTAGAAAAACAAAAATCTTAGTTTTGCCATGTGAGTACTACACATGGTGGCAATCTAGAAAAATACATAGAGCGAATATGCTACTGGTTGCGCGAAACACGAGGTTGCTATCGCTGAATCATGAGGATCAGCGCGAGCCTGCCCCACATGGCCCCACCCATATATGGCTATTCCTGTTTTCTTAGCGCCATTCATAAGACTAGCCACGGCGGGGAGTAACTTAGAGTAGTAACATGCATATGTTACTAGTCTATGTTACTACCTCCATAATGGGGATAGTAACATATGTGTGGTGTCATGCAACATTTTATTTATTAAGTTATAGACTCGTCTTGTCTTGGTATGTGTGATGTTACTCATACTACCAGTAACCAGCTATGTTATCACATCACTCTCTTTCTTTATTAATTACTTGCCACATCATCTATTTTATCTAAGTATGTGTGATGTTACCATCTATGTTACTCCCATTATGGGTAGTCTAACGAATACAGTCACATCGTATTTGCCAACATATCTACTCCTGCACCTATCGCGTACTCGCCTACGGGCCGTGTCTCATCACCCGAGCGGGACACAATTCAAAATCCGAATCCCCTTGGGCAGCCTCATCACCACGAACCACCATGACCCCCATCCCCGCACGACTACACCTAGATTTGCATATTAATTCATGATTCATGAGCGAATCTTGGTGCAGAGCCATTCGCGGATCTTTTCTGCATAACTTTATGGTGTAATTCCACAAAAAATGTTCATGGTACTACGAGATAATTATGTACCAGACTAAACATACATGTGTCATTTCTTAAATAGCAGCCTCAAATGTTATGCGTAACAGATTTTGTGCCTAGACTAGCATAGTTTTTTTTTTGCGGGGCTAGACTAGCATAGCTAATGAGCAGTGCAGTACTTGCGACGAACTTGAAGGACATGGGCCCAAAGGACTTGTTGACATGAGAATCTATAGGCTACGACCCCACGATTGTTGTGGTACGGCTTCATATACACACAACAGAATATTAGATGACCACGGAATACATTGCATAGCTGAGAACATGGTGGAGTAGGTTGATTGGACATCACCCCATATGGACGGCAAAAATTCGGGTACAAGCATGACATATTGCTTGTTTGGATAACGCCCCGCGGATTGCTGCGGAATTCTTTAGCAATGAACATATCCAAAATAAAATTATAATATATTAGAATAGTACTGTATCACATTCAAACTAAAGGTAAATGTTTACAACACGAATACAACATACCAACATGGTGGCAGAGGCCGAAATATTTAACCGAGGGGGGCAATGCCCCTACCCCCATGTTTGAGAAGAACTTATTTTTATGGGAGGGCTTAGATGGGAATTTTTTTGAGTCCTTTTATATCTTTCCCGCATCCAGGGCTTCTCACCACCACTGTTCCAGACCACATCGTTTCCACCTTATCCCTTGGTTGTCAGTTGCATATTTCTTCAAGGGCCAGCAAGTTCTGAAAATCGGCAGGCTCCTACTGGCCACCATTGTCGTCGTTATGGTCGCCCTTTGGGCATTGTTCAAATTTATCATGTAGAGGGCAAGCCACCAGGCGATGATGATGCCGCAACCTGGCATGAGGCGTGGGCCTTTCATGGTTGTTCCACGCCGCTACAGCAGACTAGTCTTTTTTTTTTCTGTGTTTGAGCAGGTAGGAGCATCACCCTGAGTTACGTGATTATGTACATCAAATTACCTGAGACCATTCATTTTTCCCGACCAAAGGTCTAGATTAGGCAATACTACAGAAGGATTCTGATAGTATATCCAGGCTTCAAGGGCATTTGGGGTAGTTAATTATTATAAATCACCTGACAGAACGTTGGAGCTATCAAATATTCTAGGCTGTAAAATTGGTACTCTTCCCCATGCCTATCTTGGCTTGCCTCTCAATATCAATAAACCAAGAATTGTGGACTTTATGCCCATGTTGAAGAGGATTGAGAATAGACCCTTGAGTTGTTCCACTTTATTATCCACTGGTGATAAACTTACCTTGGTCAAATCAGTTTCTGCCAGCATGCCAATCTTTTTCATGTGTTCCTTGATGTTGCCCAAATCTATGATCAAACAAATTGAGGGCTAGAGAAAGTTTGGGTCAATTGACTCTCGACCTGCTTTGATTGTTTGGGATGCAGTTTTCTTGATATCACTGTCCACAACAAAGCTCTGCTGATGAAATTTCTTCATAAAATTCTGAATAAAGTGGACATTCCTTGGGTACTCATCATTTAAGAAACTTACTACCACAATGGCCTTCCTAGTGACAAGTTACTTGGCTCCTTTTGGTGGAAAACCCTGTTAAAGATCATGCCACCGTACAAATCGCATACCATTTATCAAGCTGGTCAAGGAGATACCATTTTCTTTTGGACAGATAATTGGGATGGACAACCTCTGCAAGCAAAATTCCCCGAGTTATTCTCCTTTGCTATTCACAAGGATTGTACTCTCCATTTTGTGGTTAATCAAGAAGATATCAGCACCCTCTTCCATAGACCACTCTCTTACAAGCTTACCAGCCATTGAACAGGGTTGAGGACATGTTAGCCTCCAGAGAACAATCTTATAGCAGAGACATTTGGAAATATCATTGGACATCAGGGTAGTACTCCTCTATGAAAATGTACAAGCACCTCATGGATACATATTCTGCCCATAGCATCTTTCAAAACATCTGGGGTACCTCTTGCAGACTGAGGCACAAGATTTTTTGCTGGCTACTCCTGCATGACAGAATTAATACAAGAAATATGCTCCATCGACGTAATATGTACCTCCGTGACTAACTATGACTTATGCTCTGACAAGGTGGAAGAGACTTTGAACCACTTATTCTGGAACTGCCCATTTGCACTCTCTTGCTGGGATATCATAGCACCTGGGAGGGCCAAAGGCATCTCCACTTTTGATGAGATCTTACTCATTGCTAATCAGTTACCAAAAGACTTGGCACTGGATATTATAGTTATGAGTTGCTGGGGTATTTGGTCCGTGAGAAATGACAAGATCTTTCGGTCTGCGGCACCTGCTATTGATTCATGGAAATTTCATGATCAAGGAATGGATTGATTTAAATCTATAATGGGTTTGTCCATGATTCCTAGAACTGGGATTGGCTGAGTGAGCTTTGCTCCTTTTTTTGTATTTTTGTAACGTTTTTTGTACCCACTTTATTATTAATAAAAATACCGTAGTTAGGGCTAAAAAAAGCAAGCTAAAAAAAGTAGATTAGAATTTCAGGATTCGTTGATTCACTTTGGACGTTGTTGGTCTGCTGCTACAAATCCTCAACTCAATCTAGGTTGTTGGCCCGCTACTGGGCAGCAAATCGATCTCCTCAACATCTCGATCAATGCTGCTTCAAATCCCGAAACAATAAGAAGATCAAATTAGCCAAATCATTGGGGGTGTTCTCACGCCAGGCTCAATAGGTTTGTCAATAGGCCTGCATTTGCGCCTTTGACTATTTGCATTCACGTGAAAGCATAATTCCACGTTACCAAGTTAGCCTTCGACCAAACTCTGAGGGAAATCATATTAACCATTGGATCAACTTAATACTTCCTCCGTTCCAAATTACTCGTCGCTAAAATGGATGTATCTATAATTAAAATACATCTAGATACATCCATATGTGCGACAAGTAATTCAGAAGGGAGGGAGTACTTGGTAGTGCGGTGTATCCTGAAACCTCTCGATTTTTTATAGCACAGATACTTGAGAAAAGGCGACCACTAGGCGTCGGCGCGCCGGCCGAATCCTTTCGGCCGGTCCGCTCCTAGCCGAATTCGGCCGGTCCGCTCCTAGTCGCCCGATACATGCATCCACAGCCGCTCGATTGGATCCGCAATATTTTTTCCTTCGCCGCAGAAAACAAAAACAAAAAAACATCGTCCGCTCGCATCGGGCAAGGCCGTGCCCCGCGCCCTCCCGCTGACTCGAAGTTCCCCTCCGGCTTGCCTCGCTGCCGATGCTCATCGCCGTCGTGCAGCACGCGTGCCCCTCGCCGGTGTTGCCCACCCTCGCCCCTTTCCTCCCCGCCCCCTCGCCCCCCAACAAAATCAATGGCGACGCTGCCATGGTTGGCCATGGTAGCAAAAATAGGGATGGTTCCAGCAAACCCAGAAACACTCGTAGTACCAAAAAATGGAGCCGGTTCAGCAAATCAAAACGGGTGTGGTAGCAAAAAATGCAACAATTTGGCGCTAATTCCAGCAAAAGATCAGAAATTATGTGGTAGCAAAATATAAACATAGTTCCAGCAAAAAAGAATATTGGTTGTAGCAAACGCCGATGACGGTTGTAACAAAAATTGTCGCATACCCTCAGTTGTAGCTCATCACACCATGGACGCCGACCGCACCACTGCAGGTTGCAACATCTTTTGGAGCGGGTTCCAGCAAAAACCAAATCCGGTGGAAGCATATTGGGCGGTTTCCGTAACCTCATCGTTGTGGGTCTCCGTAACCTCATGAAAAAATGGATGTAACAAATCAACACGGCGGTAGTAGCAAAAAAATCAAAACGTGTGTAGCAAAAGTGATACAATGGTTCCAGCAAGAAATGACATGGAAGCAAAAAAAATATTAGTTCCACAAAAAATTGAAGACAGTTGTAGCAAAAAATACACTGTTTCCAGCAAGGGAAGAAGCATGGAAGCAAAAGAATTGGTTCACTCCAAACAAAAACCCAAATACTTGGTAGCAAAATTTGAAGCTGGTTCCAGTACACTTTGTTGCAGCAAAAAAAAAAAAAAAAAAAAAACTGGCCAAGATCTTGAACGCCGGCCGCCACGGGGTCTCCACCACTTGTGTCCGTCCTAGTTGCAGCACTTGTCGCCGCCGTTGTCGTCGCACGTTGCTGCTCACCGCCGGTAGTTTGCCACCAAAAACTGCATCTCCTCTCCGCGTTGGTCGCCGCCGTGCGGCAGCAAGGATTGAATGTGGAGGAGGGGGGAAGGGAGGAGGGTCGCCGGAGTTGCAAAACGGGAGCCATGCCCAGCAGTGAGCTCGTGTTTCATGTGGTGGTCCCGGTCTTCAATAGTCTGCGTCTAAGATTTTTCCATTTTTCCCTAAATGCTCTGCATGATCCACTTTTCCAGCAACAGTTGCCAAGTTTACCCCCTGATTTATAGCAGCGCATGCAGCCAGGGAGTAATGTTAGTCCAAACGCATGCATGCATAGAGGAGGCCGGGGAAGCGTGCACGGAGAAACCGAGGAGACTAAAGCACGAACCAAGGAAAAGGGGGCAATGACTTCATGCGTTTTACTAGCCATGCATCTCTCTAGACCGTTGCATGCAGGGGTAAAATATTCCAAAATAACCCATCTGATGGTCTGCTTGGTATGCGTGTGCTGAGTTATACGCGAACTAAAAAAGGTAAACGTTTGTGACCGGCGGACCGGCCGAAGCTTCGGCCGGTCGCGCACGCGCCGTGTGATTGTTTCAATCGTGCGCCTCGCACCTCCCACGCTGGCACAAGCTAGGCCCACACTTTTTTGCAACTAACGTTATCTCCTCACCGAGCATCCCTATCCATTCCTTTCTTCTTTCCCGCAATGCAAATTCAGCTCTCTGTTTCTTTCTCCACCAGCGCAGCTCACGCCATGGTTCATGCCTGCTCTCAGACCGGTGCGTGCGAGGCCATCTTTGCTGCAATCACTTGGTGCTACGGACGCCCTGGTCCACCTTTTTATCTTGCTGGGAGCAGCCAGTCCTGCGAGCAGCCGACAGCAGCACTTCAACCCTTCGACGGCGAAGCTGCGACCGCGGGGGAAGAAGCCCGGTGCCGGCGAGGCCACCTAAGGAAGTTGCATTTGAGGTGTTGCAACCGACGTGGTAGAAAGCTGGAACCGACGTATGCAGAAGCTGGGACCGACGAAATCTCGAGCTGCAATCGGCGGGCACGGTCACCACGAGATGCTACCAACGGCGTCGACATTTGTTGGAACCGGTGTCTCCGGTTGCTGTGACCGTTGGTGCCAGATGCTGGAAGGGCTGCGGTAGTGCTACAAGCGCGGGCGCGGCGACATATGATGCTACGACTCGGGACGCTGGTGCTGGAATCATTGACGGGCAAAGCTTCAACCTTTGACTCAGAAAGCTTCAACCATAGAGATGGCCTGCTACAACCGGCAGGAGGAGATGCACCGACGGCTAGCCGGAAAGCTGCAACTGGAAGGAAGAGATGCATCGACGGCTAGTAGATGCTACCACGGCCACTTCAGGATGTTGCGTCCACGACCAATTCAGGATGCTACCATAGCCAATTCAGGATGCTACCATGACGGCGGCGGCTGGACAGCAAGCTTTTTGCTGGAACGGGAGACTTGCGGAGCTACAACGATGATCTATTTTTGCTGGAAGCGGCGAGCATCTTTGCTGGGAACGGCGAGCTATTTTGCTACAAGCCTGCAACCAGCAAGCTCGGATGGTATGTCGGGCGAGACGAGATGCCGGTGACCGGTGAGGTGCTACGACGGCGGCGACTAGCTCGCTGGTGGATGTTGGAGCACGATTAGGGATGTGGCCAGTGAGGGGCGGCCGTCCATGCTTTGAACGACGACTGTCGGGGAGCTGCGAACAGCGACCACCGGTGCAGGGAGCAGCAACCATGGCGAGGCGGTGGACGGCGAGGACGGCTGGTGAGGGTGGCCGGCGACATGGAGTGTTCATCGGGCATCGGGGCAAAAAATTTACGGCTCCTGTTTTTCGCGTGAAGAAGAGCAGAGGATGCGCGCGCGAGGGAAAGGAGGAAGGAACAAGGGAATCGTTCGGCTATAATCAGTTATATCGAACGGCTTGCAGCTGACCGGCCGAAACTTACGCCAGTCCGCCGGCGCGTAGCATCGGCCACTAAAAAAGGACGAAGGGAGTACGTGCCGCGTGCGACCGGCCCAATCTTCGGCCGGCGCACTGGCCACAAACGTTTCCCTTGAGAAAATGGATTACAGTACTAAAAACAGAACATGCTAATAAGAGTCATGACTAAAATGCAATATGGAATCCATAAACTCGACGGACGACGGCATAATCCCAAGTTTAGAGTTACACCGATCTCATCCGGCCACTGATCTCATCCGGCGGTTGGTAGATCGCTACCAACCACACGGCTCTCGAGCAGCAGGAGCCGGCCTGCGGAGCTCGCTCTCGCAGTGGGCGAAGCGGCAGCCGTCGCCATAGGTGCAGGACCCTGTGGCGAAGTGCGCGCACAGCCTGGTCTTGACGCCCTTGTACTGCCCTCCGCCCGGCACCGGCAGATGCTCCCAGACCATACCGCTGGCGTGCCTGATCTGGTCGGTCGTGCCCTCCAGCTCCACGTTCTTCAAGCGGGCGTCCCGCTCGTGGTCGCGGATGCGCAGCCTGCCGCCGCTGGCCCGGGATATCTCCCTTATGGTCGCTCCGCCACGCCCGATGACGGCGCCCACGAGCGACGCGTCCACGGTGATCCTGGCCGTCGCCGGAGAGCCGAAACCCGCCGGAGCTGCCTTGCTGGGGTTGGGCGCCAGTGGAGGTGCGTGGCGACCAGCGGTCCCTTGCTCTATGTGTGGTGGCGCTGAGTTGTCCTGGGGCAGATGCTCGGAAAGTTCCTTCTCGCCTTGCAAAGGAGCTTCACCGCCCAGGCTGCCCAGGTTTGCGACGGCCTGGTAGCCGCCCGGGAAGTCGTGGGTGAAGAGGCAATCCTCACCAAAGCGGCAGCCTGCAGTACTGCACGATGGCAATATGAATATCACGCGGATGAGCTTAAAGCAACGGGACAAGAGCTTGTACGTGTTCACGCTGACAGCAGTTATCATGAAATCTAATTAATTCATTTTGTTAGAGTGCACCTATACTTCCATACACAAATTAATGTACAACTATTACAAAAAGAACTAAACTATCATGGCGGGCGGCATGGAACTAGCAAAATGTCCTTCGCTCCGTCCACAGCCCAGGAATCTACGGCATTATGTTAAACAACATAATAATTACCTGAAGAATCGTGTGCATGGCTACGGCTTGGATTTACTCCCTACGCCCGTCTGGAATGACTCCGGCTCTGTTACACCAAATCAATCGATGAGTCATCATCAAGTGCACCAAGTCGATCAATACGACGTGGCAGAAACGAAGATGGATCTGTAGCCGGTTTCTGTGGGCTGGACTCCATATCCAATCGACCCACCTCGGGCTCGCCGAGGCAAAACCCCGCGGCCAGCTCCGCATGCTCTTCCAGCCGGGCGGGCGCCCCGAGCCTCCGCGCGAGACGAGCAATCGCAACCCCTCGCCGCTCCCGACGCCCAGAGTGTCACGGTGCTCGGGTCGTTGGACAGCAGGTGGAAGCCGGCGGGCAGCGCCTTGCAGGCCTCCGAGCCGCCGACGGCGAGCAGCAGCTCCCTCGAGTACGTGATCCTCTTCGCCCGCCCCTCCTCCTCCCTGGCATCCATCGGCCGGTCAGATTAATCAGATCAGTGTAAGGAAGGAACTAACCATGCGTGCCTCGATTGATGGCCCGCGCTGCCTGACGGTGGCGGCATGAACTACCGCGCGTGCCTACCTGGGCATGGCGACGGGGGTAGGGATAGTGGCATCGTCACGAGGCACCCAGCCCATCTCGCCGGCACCGGAAGTTCAGTCTAAGGAGGCCAGTGGGCCTATGCACGATTGGTTGGTGGCTTGGTGCGGTAATGGCTCAGGGCATCTCCAGCCGTTGGCCCCCGAGGGGGCGTCTAAAAGCGCCGCCTGGGGGTAAGCCGGCGCAAAAAAAGGCCCTGGGGGCGAGTCGTCGCCCAGCCGTCGGCCCCCAGGGCCGCCCCCAGGCGAGTGTTTTTTTTAAAAAAAAGGGGCCGTTCGGCGAAGTTATGATAAAAGAGTAGTTAAATTTCGGCTAAACATGACGAATTTCGGCCAAATTCGCGCATTTTCATTACATTTAGCTAATCTAAAAAAGAAAGGGGCTGAAGTCGTCGCCGCCGTCGCCGCCATCGTCGTCGTCGGTCTTCTCCTCCTTGACGCGGACCCCCCGGCTGGACCCGACGTCGCCATGGTGGACTGGCGGCGGCGCGTCGTCGTCGTCGTCGCTGTCGCATAGGACGACGACTCCGCCTTCGTCGCAGCCGCGTCGGCGCTCCTCGAAGCGGTGCAGGGCGGCGCGCTGGCGCTCCTTCGCCTTCTCCCGATGCGCCTTCTCCATCGCAATGGAGTCCTGTCGCGCCCATTCGAGGGCCGCGTCGTCGTCGACGAACTCCGCCTTCACCGGCACCAGCCCCCGCTCCGTCTTCACCGGCGCCAGCCCCGGCTCCGTCTTCACCGGCGCCAGCCCCGGCTCCGTCTTTGGCTTGACGAAGCGCGGAGGAGCCGACGAGGAGGGGGCGCGCCGGCCGCCCTCGTTGATGACGATGCCGGTGCTGCGAGTGCGCCGGCCGAGCGGCGACTCCGCCGCGGGCTCGGCCTTGACGCCGAGTAGGGCCGGAGTGCCAGAGGAGTGCGACGAGGATCGGGAGGAGGAAGAGGAGGAGGAGGACCCGAACCGCCTTGGCGCCCATGCCCCGACGCGTCGGTGCTGCGCCGGGGGGTACGCCAACGGCGGCTCGTTGCCGCCCTCGAGGTGCATGAGCACGCCCTTGAGTGTGCGGCCGGGGACGCCCCACCAAAGGTGGCGCCCCTCGCTGTTCTGCCGCCCGCCGACCACCGGCGCGCCGTTGGTGGATGCCAAACGCTGCTGCTGGCGGCGCTCGAAATACGCCGCCCACGCCGTGTGGTTGTCGGCGGCGTACTGGGGGAGGGAGCGCTGGGTGTCGGTGAGGGAAGCGCGCGCGATCTCGACCTCCTCGGCGAAGTACTCCGGCTTCGCCGCGGCGTCGGGCAATGGGGGAACGGGCACTCCCCCGACGCTGAGTCTCCACCCCGATGGCCCGGCGCGCATATCCGGCGGCGCCGGGATGTTCGCCTGGAACAGGAGCCAGGACTCCAGTACGCGAAGCGAACGGCGGCCGAAGCCTTTGGCCGCAGCCTCGTCTCCGGGGAACCGTTCTGCCATGGTGTCGGCGCTCGGGAGAGGCAGGGAGAGGGAGGGCTGGACGGCGGCGAGGGGGCGGGCGGGGCTGGTGGGGGTACAGGAGAGTGGAGTGGAGGCCGCCGGCTTTTATAGCCGGGCCGCGCCCGTGTGTACGCGTGCGACGGAGGGGAGGCGTCGGCGCGCCGTCCCGTGAAGCGCCGCCCGTGAAGAAATCAATGGCAATGCTGACCGGCGGCAGCCTTGGCATTGATTCCCCACGGGAACCGAGGCCATTGGGGGGAGACGAGGCGCCGAGTCGCTGACGCGGCTGGCCCGCGGCTTCTTCACGCCAAAACAACTCGCCCCGGCGCCCCCGGGCGCCCCCCAGCGCGCCGGGTTCGGGTTGGGTCCGCCGGCGCTGTTTTCGGCCCAAGCCGGCGATTTTCGGCATCCTGGGGGCGCGACTGGGCCGTTTTTTCGGCGCCGGCGCTAAAAAGTCGCCTGGGGAGGCCTTCTTGGGGCGCGGCTGGAGATGCCCTCAGCCGCTGCATGCACATTGAGCTTCTTCAACTCCCCAAGAGCTGCACGAGCACGCGGATCTTCTCCCCAGGCTTATTAATGTGTCTGCCGAGCACAAACGTTGAGGTTGCAGACCAAGGCCCAGTTTTTTTTGCTAGAATATGAGGGTTCTCCTAGAATCCGACCCCTACCCAGCTTCTCCCAGATTTTTTGAGCTTCATTTGTTTTACAATCCTATCTTATTAGACTCTAACTAGATAGGATTGTAGTAAAACAAAGGGAAACACTTGTATCCGGTGGACCGGCTAAAAATTGCACCAGTCGTGCACGGGGGTCACGCGTACGCATCTTCAGTGGTGGGGCCCATCCACCGCCGTCCCCTCATCTTATCTTCTCATAGTCTCAAACGACCACGTCCACTCCTCCCATCCCGTGACGCTCTCATCTCATCCGCTCCGTAGCTCTGCTCCACCTCATCTCGCATGCCGCCGCCGGGATTCTCTGCCACTGGCGACGCGATCTCGGCTGGCCATGACCACCACTCACCTTCTGTTTCTTCTATCTCTGCCATGGCTGCTCCACCAATCGCAGCCGCAGTGTCCAAGGGTGCTGGAAGCGGCACCGCAACTCCCAGTGGTGACCACGCCAACGTGTGCTGCAACCATGGTGGCAAAACGCTGGAATCATGACGGAGGATGCTGGAACCGGCGTCCACCGGTGCTGGAACCGGACGCGGCCTCTCGGCGCGGATGGTTTTATGTTGGAACTTGCTACGTCTTTTGTTATTGCTTGAAACAACCTTTTTTGCTACCACCGGGTTGCTTTTTTGCTGGAACTAGTATCCATTCTTGCTCTCTGTTTTCGTTGGAAACAACACATTTTTGCTATCGCCGTATTCGAGTTTTGCTGGAACCAGCGCCTAGTTTTGCTACAACCGGCTTTTTGAGTTTTGCTGGAACCAGCAACCACTCCCCGGCCATGTCCAAATGTGATATGGCCGGCGACCAACAGTGCTACAACCGGCAACCATGCAAGCTACATCCGGTTAACGTTTTTGCTACAATGGCGACGACGGGTGGCAGCGGCGAGTCTTTTTTGCTGGAACCGATATTGTTTTTTGCTACAACTGACCAACTTTTTTGCTGCTACTGGCAGTCCTGGGGAATAGTACATATCTTCGCGAAGGCGTCGCCGGAGGTGCTCTGGCCGACGATCGCTGCCACCGGAAGCTGCGGCCGCTGCCCCTGGAGCAGCGACCGTCACCACGAGGAGCCGCAACCAGGGGCACTTCATGCATGAAGCCTGCAAGCAACACAGGAGACGACAGGCAGCGAGGGAGGTGACCGGCGACGAGCAGCAGCGCCCGACAGAGAGCAGTGTGCCCGGCGGCGAGGTGGTAACCGGCCAGACACCCAAGCATTGCTTCGAGGACGGGCGTGTCGCTCGTCCATGGCGGCGCGACGGGGATTTGTTTTCTGTAGAGAAGAAGAATGCGTAGGGGTAGATGAAGGGAGATCGTGTGGCCTCGTACGTCTGGGATGCGACCTGTCGAAAGTTTAGGCCGGCGCACCGACGCGGATAAGTTCCCTAAAACAAATGGGGCTCAAAGATTCTGGGAGAAACTGGGTAGGGTCGGATTCTGGGAGAATCCCGAGATTCTGGCAGAAGAACCGGGCCCAAGTGTCGAGGGAAATCATATACTACTAGGAACTGTTGGTCAGTGTCGCGACTATATGCAACTTAAATCATGTCTAGTTCAAATTTCAACCAAAAAGTTGAGAGGCCAATTTGGGGTGACAAGGCAAGGAAAATATGATGTATCATACTTCAGTAGAGGCCTGTAACGTGCCTTGCTCGTGGCGGATCTGGATGGCGAAGGGAAGGAAGGAAGAAGATGGGGATCTATTGCTTAGAAGGGAAGGAAGGAGTTCTGGAGATCATCTCCGATACAAGTCGAGTACAAAATGCATACCCACTCCCACACACACGCTAGACTATATGTAGCGGCCGCCAGTTGGCATCCGTATCCAATCGCTGCGCATGTCCTCGTCACGCCTTGTCCACCTGGTTATCGACTAGGTCAATGGTTGCTTGACTTGGGCCGGCCTGGCTCCGGGGCCCATCGTCAGGTGGCTCCAGGGTGGCCTTGACATTCTCCCCCCCTTGGGAAACGGCTTGCCCCCAAGCCGTGAAGAAAGGAAAATGCTGGCGCAGTTGCCTTGGATCTTCCCAGGTGGTCAAGGAAATGGGCAACCCGGACCAGTGCACACAAACCTTCTGGACAGCCCCAATGTTCGTCTTGACCGTGCGCTCTCCGATGATTGCCACTGGTTCATGCTCCATACCAAGGATCTCAGTGTTCGGGGGTAATTCTTGTTCGACTAAGGCGTCGCTGCCAATCGCTTTCTTCAGCTGCGACATGTGCACCACCGGATGGATCTTGCTCCCTGTTGGCAAGTGAAGTTTGTAAGCTACCTTGCCAACTCTAGCCACAATCTTGTATGGTCCATAGTGACGAAATGCGAGCTTCTGGAACGGGCGTTGTGCGTCAGCTGTCTGAATGAAGGGCTGTAAGCGCAAGAAGACTGAATCACCCACTTCAAGCTCCCGGTCTGTGCGCTTTTTGTCTGCTTGACTTTTCATCCTGTCCTGAGCCTGTTTCAGTTGTTGTTGTAGCAGGTCCATCATCACTTCCCTTTCCTTCAGCCATGTTGCTAGGTCGGGCACACTGCAATCATCCACTTGAGTGACCCCAAATTCTCTCGGCAGAGTGCCATAGATCACTTCATATGGAGTTCTTCCCAGAGCTGAGTGAAAGGTGGTATTATACCAGTATTCTGCAAGGAATAGCCATCTGTACCAATTCTTGGGGCAAGCATGGACAGAGCACCGAAGGTATGTCTCTAGGCATTGATTTACCCGTTCCGTCTGTCCGTCCGTCTGCGGGTGGTATGACGAGCTCATGCGCAACTGAGTTTGAGCTAACTTAAAGAGTTCCTGCCACAAACTGCTAGTGAATATCCTGTCGCGATCCGAGATGATAGCCAACGGAAGACCATGCAGCTTGAAGATGTGTTGCATGAAGGCTGTAGCCACTGAGAAGGCTGTGTATGGATGCTTCAGTGGCACAAAATGGCTATATTTCGAAAACTTGTCAACCACCACTAGGATCACATCATAGCAATTGGATTTTGGAAGGCCTTCAATGAAATCCAATGATATGACTGCCCATGGACGCTTCGGAATTGGTAGAGGCTGAAGCAGCCCTGCCGGAGCGACCCGTTCTGTCTTTGCTTGCTGACAAGTTGTGCACTGACGAATAAACTGACGAATCATGTCTTTGAGTCCTTTCCAAGCAAACAAGCGTCACACTCTATGATAGGTGGCGTGGAATCCCGAGTGCCCCCCCCCCCGGCTGCACTGTCATGTAGGGCCTTGATCAAAGATTCCTGAGTTTGAGGATCATCCCCTATCCAGATGCGTCCTTGAAAACGAATCACTCCCTCCTATATAGCATATCCAGGATCGTTGTTTTCATCAAGCGCAAGTCGCGACATCAGCCGTTGAGCTGCGGGGTCTTGTTGATAGCTGTCCAAAATTGCTTGGAGCCAAGCTGGTTTGGCCAGGGCGATTGCTGCCAGCTCCTGGGATTTTTCTTGGGCGCGTCGGGACATGGCATCAACAGCCCTATTAGACACTCCAGCCTTGTATTGAATTTGGAATCGTAGCCCCACCAACTTGGTAAAAGCCCTCTGCTGGATAGGCGTATTGAGTCTCTGATCCTTCAAGTTGAGCAAGCTGCGTTGATCGGTGCGGATAATGGATTCTGAATGTTGCAAGTATGGGCGCCAATGATCAACAGCAAGGAGTAGAGCCAAGCATTCCTTCTCGTAAGCCGACAACCCAAGGTTACGAGGAGCTAAACTCTTGCTCAAGTACGCGATGGGATGCCCTTCTTGCATGAGCACCGCGCCAATTCCTGTGCCACTGGCATCTGTTTACACCACAAATTGCTTCAAGAAATCCGGCAAGGCCAACACCGGAGCAGTAACTGTTGGGGAACGTAGTAATTTCAAAAAAATTCCTACGCACACGCAAGATAATGGTGATGCATAGCAACGAGAGGGGAGAGTGTTGTCCACGTACCCTCGTAGACCGAAAGCGGAAGCGTTATGACAACGCGGTTGATGTAGTCGTACGTCTTCACGATCTGACCGATCCAAGCACCGAATGTACGGCACCTCCGAGTTCAGCACACGTTCAGCTCGATGACGATCCCCGTACTCCGATCCAGCAGGGTGTCGGGGATGAGTTTCGTCAGCACGACGGCGTGGTGACGGTGATGATGTTCTACCGACGCGGGGCTTCGCCTAAGCACCGCTACGATATGACCGAGGTGGAATATGGTGGGGGGGGGGGGGGGGGGGGACACCGCACACGGCTAAGGAACGATCATGAAGATCAACTTGTGTGTCTAGAGGTGCCCCCCTGCCCCCGTATATAAAGGAGCAAGGGGGGAGGCCGGCCGGCCCTAGGGGCGCGCCAAGGAGGGGGGGAGTCCTCCTCCTAGTAGGAGTAGGACTCTCCTTTCCTAGTGCAACTAGGAAGAGAGAAGGGGGAAGGAAAGAGAGGGAGAGGGAGAGGGAAAGAGGGGCCGCGCCCCCCTCCCCTAGTCCAATTCGGACTCCTCATGGGAGGGGGCGCGCCACCTCCTGGGCTGCTGCCCTCTCTCTCCCCTCAGGCCCACTAAGGCCCAATACTTCCCCGGGGGGTTCCGGTAACCCCTCCGGCACTCCGGTTTTCTCCGAAATCACCCGGAACACTTCCGGTGTCCGAATATAGTCGTCCAATATATCAATCTTTATGTCTTGACCATTTCGAGACTCCTCGTCATGTTCGTGATCACATCCGGGACTCCGAACAACCTTCGGTACATCAAAACTTATAAACTCATAATAAAACTGTCATCGTAACGTTAAGCGTGCGGACCCTACGGGTTCGAGAACTATGCAGACATGACCTAGAACTGTTTCTGGTCAATAACCAATAGCGGAACCTAGATGCTCATATTGGCTCCTACATATTCTACGAAGATCTTTATCGGTCAAATCGCATAACAATATACGTTGTTCCCTTTGTCATCGGTATGTTACTTGCCCGAGATTTGATCGTCGCTATCCAATACCTAGTTCAATCTCGTTACCGGCAAGTCTCTTTACTCGTTACGTAATGCATCATTCCGTAACTAACTCATTAGCTACATTGCTTGCAAGGCTTATAGTGATGTGCATTACCGAGAGGGCCCAGAGATACCTCTCCGACAATCGGAGTGACAAAACCTAATCTCGAAATACGCCAACTCAACATGTACCTTTGGAGACACTTGTAGAGCTCCTTTATAATCACCTAGTTATGTTGTGACGTTTGGTAGCACACAAAGTGTTCCTCCGGTAAACGGGAGTTCCATAATCTTATAGTTATAGGAACTTTGTATAAGTCATGAAGAAAGCAATAGCAACATACTAAACGATCAAGTGCTAAGCTAACGGAACGGGTCAAGTCAATCACATCATTCTCCTAATGATGTGATCCTGTTAATCAAATGACAACACATGTCTATGGTTAGGAAACATAACCATCTTCGATTAATGAGCTAGTCAAGTAGAGGCATAGTAGTGACATTAAGTTTGTCTATGTATTCACACATGTATCATGTTTCCGGTTAATACAATTATAGCATGAATAATAAACATTTATCATGATATGAGGAAATAAATAATAACTTTATTATTGCCTCTAGGGCATATTTCCTTCAGTCTTCCACTTGCACTAGAGTCAATAATCTAGATTACACAGTAATGATTCTAACACCCATGGAGTCTTGGTGCTGATCATGTTTTGCTCGTGGAAGAGGCTTAGTCAACGGGTCTGCAACATTCAGATCCGTATGTATCTTGCAAATCTCTATGTCTCCCACCTGGAATTGGTCCCGGATGGAATTGAAGCGTCTCTTGATGTGCTTGGTCCTCTTGTGAAATCTGGATTCCTTTGCCAAGGCAATTGCACCAGTGTTGTCACAGAAGATCTTCATTGGTCCCGATGCACTAGGTATGACACCTAGATCGGAAATGAACTCCTTCATTTGCTGCTTCCGAAGCAGCTATGTACTCCGCTTCACATGTAGATCCCGCCACGACGCTTTGTTTAGAACTGCACCAACTTACAGCCCCACCGTTTAATAAAAACATGTATCCGGTTTGCGATTTAGAATCGTCCGGATCAGTGTCAAAGCTTGCATCGACGTAACCATTTACGACTAGCTCTTTGTCACCTCCATAAACGAGAAACATATCCTTAGTCCTTTTCAGGTATTTCAGGATGTTCCTGACCGCTGTCCAGTGATCCACTCCTGGATTACTTTGGTACCTACATGCCAAGCTTATTGCTAAGCATACGTCAGGTCTGGTACACAGCATTGCATACATGATAGAGCCTATGGCTGAAGCATAGGGAACATCTTTCATTTTCTCTCTATCTTCTGTTGTGGTCGGGCATTGAGTCTGACTCAACTTCACACCTTGTAATACAGGCAAGAACCCTTTCTTTGCCTGATCCATTTTGAACTTTTTCAAAACTTTATCAAGGTATGTGCTTTGTGAAAGTCCAATTAAGCGTCTTGATCTATCTCTATAGATCTTGATGCCCAATATGTAAGCAGCTTCACTGAGGTCTTTCATTGAAAAACTTTTATTCAAGTATCCCTTTATGCTATCCAGAAATTCTATATCATTTCCAATTAACAATATGTCATCTACATATAATATCAGAAATGCTACAGAGCTCCCACTCACTTTCTTGTAAATACAGGCTTCTCCAAAAGTCTGTATAAAACCATATGCTTTGATCACACTATCAAAGCGTTTATTCCAACTCCGAGATGCTTGCACCAGTCCATAAATGGATCGCTGGAGTTTGCATACTTTGTTAGCACCTTTTGGATCGACAAAACCTTCTGGCTGCATCATATACAACTCTTCTTCCAGAAATCCATTCAGGAATGCAGTTTTAACATCCATTTACCAAATTTCATAATCATAAAATGCGGCCATTGCTAACATGATTCGGAGAGACTTAAGCATCGCTACGGGTGAGAAAGTCTCATCGTAGTCAACCCCTTGAACTTGTCGAAAACCTTTCGCAACAAGTCGAGCTTTGTAGACAGTTACATTACCATCAGCGTCAGTCTTCTTCTTGAAGATCCGTTTATTCTCGATGGCTTGCCGATCATCGGGCAAGTCAACCAAAGTCCATTGTTCTCATACATGCATCCCATCTCAGATTTCATGGCCTCAAGCCATTTCGCGGAATCTGGGCTCATCATCGCTTCCTCATAGTTCGTAGGTTTGCCATGGTCAAGTAACATGACTTCCAGAATAGGATTACCGTACCACTCTGGTGCGGATCTTACTCTGGTAGACCTACGAGCTTCCTCACTGATTGGTGTAGTTGTCATAGGAACCGGTTCTTGTGATGAACTACTTTCCAACAAGGGAGCAGGTACAGTTACCTCATCAAGTTCTACTTTCCTCCCACTCACTTCTTTCGAGAGAAACTCCTTCTCTAGAAAGGATCCAAATTTAGCAACGAAAATATTGCCCTCAGATCTGTGATAGAAGGTGTACCCAATAGTCTCTTTTGGGTATCCTATGAAGACACATTTCTCAGATTTGGGTTCGAGCTTATCTGGTTGAAGTTTCTTCACATAAGCATCGCAACCCCAAACTTTAAGAAATGACAACTATGGTTTCTTGCCAAACCACAGTTCATAAGGCGTCGTCTCAACGGATTTTGATGGTGTCCTATTTAACGTGAATGCGGCCGTCTCTAAAGCATAACCCCAAAACGATAGCAGTAAATCAGTAAGAGACATCATAGATCGCACCATATCTAGTAAAGTACGATTACGACGTTCGGACACACCATTTCGTTGTGGTGTTCCGGGTGGCGTGAGTTGTGAAACTATTCCGCATTGTTTCAAATGTAAACCAAACTTGTAACTCAAATATTCTCCTCCACGATCAGATCGTAGAAATTTTATTTTCTTGTTACGATGATTTTCCACTTCACTCTGAAATTCTTTGAACTTTTCAAATGTTTCAGACTTGTGTTTCATCAAGTAGATATACCCATATCTGCTCAAATCATCTGTGAAGGTGAGAAAATAACGATACCCGTCGCGAGCTTCAATATTCATTGGACCACATACATCAGTATGTATGATTTCCAATAAATCAGTTGCTCGCTCCATAGTTCCGGAGAACGGCGTTTTAGTCATCTTTCCCATGAGGCATGGTTCACAAGTACCAAGTGATTCATAATCAAGTGATTCCAAAAGTCCATCAGTATGGAGTTTCTTCATGCGCTTTATACCGATATGACCTAAACGGCAGTGCCACAAATAAGTTGCACTATCATTATCAACTATGCATCTTTTGGCTTCAACATTATGAATATGTGTATCACTACTTTCGAGATTCAATAAAAATAGACCACTTTTCAAGGGTGCATGACCATAAAAGATATTACTCATATAAATAGAACAACCATTATTCTCTGATTTAAATGAATAACCGTCTCGCATCAAACAAGATCCAGATATAATGTTCATGCTCAACGCTGGCACCAAATAATAATTATTTAGGTCTAAAACTAATCCCGATGGTAGATGTAGAGGTAGCGTGCCGACCGCGATCACATCGACTTTGGAACCATTTCCCACGCGCATCGTCACCTCGTCCTTAGCCAATCTTCGCTTAATCCGTAGTCCCTGTTTCGAGTTGCATATATTAGCAACAGAACCAGTATCAAATACCCAGGTGCTACTGCGAGCATTAGTAAGCTACACATCAATAACATGTATATCACATATACCTTTGTTCACTTTGACATCCTTCTTATCCGCCAAATACTTGGGGCAGTTCCGCTTCCAGTGTCCAGTTTGCTTGCAGTAGAAGCACTCAGTCTCAGGCTTAGGTCCAGACTTGGGTTTCTTCTCTTGAGCAGCAACTTGTTTGCTGTTCTTCTTGAAGTTCCCCTTCTTCTTCCCTTTGCCCTTTTTCTTGAAACTGGTGGTCTTATTGACCATCAACACCTGATGCTCCTTCTTGATTTCTACCTCCGCAGCTTTGAGCATTGCGAAGAGCTCGGGAATAGTCTTATCCATCCCTTGCATATTATAGTTCATCACGAAGCTCTTGTAGCTTGGTGGCAGTGATTGAAGAACTCTGTCAATGACACTATCATCAGGAAGATTAACTCCCAGCTGAATCAAGTGATTATTATACCCAAACATTTTGAGTATGTGTTCACTGACAGAACTATTCTCCTCCATCTTACAACTATAGAACTTATTGGAGACTTCATATCTCTCAATCCGGGCATTTGCTTGAAATATTAACTTCAAATCCTGGAACATCTCATATGCTCCATGACGTTCAAAACGTTGTTGAAGACACGGTTCCAAGCCGTAAAGCATGGCACACTGAACTATCGAGTAGTCATCAGCTTTGCTCTGCCAGACGTTCTTAACGTCGTCAGTTGCATCTGCAGCAGGCCTGGCACCCAGCGGTGCTTCCAGGACGTAATTCTTCTGTGCAGCAATGAGGATAATCCTCAGGTTACGGACCCAGTCCATGTAATTGCTACCATCATCTTTCAACTTAGCTTTCTCAAGGAACGCATTAAAATTCAACGGAACAACAACACGAGCCATCTATCTACAACAAACATAGACAAGCAAAATACTATCAGGTACTAAGTTCTTGATAAATTTAAGTTCAATTAATCATATTACTTAAGAACTCCCACTTAGACAAACATCTCTCTAGTCATCTAAGTGATCACGTGATCCAAATCAACTAAACCATGTCCGATCATCACGTGAGATGGAGTAGTTTCAATGGTGAACATCACTATGTTGATCATATCTACTATATGATTAACGTTCGACCTTTCGGTCTCCGTGTTCCGAGGCCATATCTGTATATGCTAGGCTCGTCAAGTTTAACCTGAGTATTCTGCGTGTGCAACTGTTTTGCACCTGTTGTATTTGAACGTAGAGCCTATCACACCCGATCATCACGTGGTGTCTCAGCACAAAGAACTTTCGCAATGGTGCATACTCAGGGAGAACACTTCTTGATAATTTAGTGAGAGATCATCTTAAAATGCTACCGTCAATCAAAGCAAGATAAGATGCATAAAGGATAAACATCACATGCAATCAATATAAGTGATATGATATGGCCATCATCATCTTGTGCTTGTGATCTCCATCTCCGAAGCACCGTCATGATCACCATCGTCACCGGCGTGACACCTTGATCTCCATCGTAGCATCGTTGTCGTTACACCATCTATTGCTTCTACGACTATCGCTACCACTTAGTGATAAAGTAAAGCAATTACAGGGCGTTTGCATTTCATACAATAAAGCGACAACCATATGGCTCCTGCCAGTTGCCGATAACTTGGTTACAAAAAATGATCATATCATACAATAAAATATAGCATCACGTCTTGACCATATCACATCACAACATGCCCTGCAAAAACAAGTTAGACGTCCTCTACTTTGTTGTTGCACATTTTACGTGGCTGCTACGGGCTGAGCAAGAACTGTTCTTACCTACGCATCAAAACCACAACGATAGTTCGTCAAGTTAGTGCTGTTTTAACCTTCGCAAGGACCGGGCATAGCCACACTCTGTTCAACTAAAGTGAGAGAGATAGACACCCGCCAGTCACCTTTAAGCACGAGTGCTCGTAACGGTGAAACCAGTCTCGCGTAAGCGTACGCGTAATGTCGGTCCGGGCTGCTTCATCTCACAATACCGCTGAACCAAAGTATGACATGCTGGTAAGCAGTATGACTTGTATCGCCCACAACTCACTTGTGTTCTACTCGTGCATATGACATCTACGCATAAAACCTGGCTCGGATGCCACTGTTGGGGAACGTAGTAATTTCAAAAAAATTCCTACGCACACGCAAGATCATGGTGATGCATAGCAACGAGAGGGGAGAGTGTTGTCCACGTACCCTCATAGACCGAAAGCGGAAGCGTTATGACAACGCGGTTGATGTAGTCATACGTCTTCACGATCCGACCGATCCAAGCACCGAACGTACATCACCTCCGAGTTCAGCACACGTTCAGCTCGATGACGATCCCCGGACTCCGATCCAGCAGGGTGTCGGGGATGAGTTCTGTAAGCACGACGGCGTGGTGACGGTGATGATGTTGTACCGACGCAGGGCTTCGCCTAAGCACCGCTACGATATGACCGAGGTGGAATATGGTGGGGGGCACCGCACACGGCTAAGGAACGATCACGAAGATCAACTTGTGTGTCTAGAGGTGCCCTCCTGCCCCCGTATATAAAGGAGCAAGGGGGAGGCCGGCCGGCCCTAGGGGCGCGCCAAGGAGGGGGGAGTCCTCCTCCTAGTAGGAATAGGACTCTCCTTTCCTAGTCCAACTAGGAAGAGAGAAGGGGGAAGGAAAGAGAGGGAGAGGGAGAGGGAAAGAGGGGCCGCCCCCCCCCTCCCCTAGTCCAATTCGGACTCCTCATGGGAGGGGGCACGCCACCTCCTGGGCTGCTGCCCTCTCTCCCCCCTCAGGCTCACTAAGGCCCAATACTTCCCCGGGGGGTTCCGGTAACCCCTCTGGCACTCCGGTTTTCTCCGAAATCACCCGGAACACTTCCGGTGTCCGAATATAGTCGTCCAATATATCAATCTTTATGTCTTGACCATTTCGAGACTCCTCGTCATGTCCGTGATCACATCCGTGACTCCGAACAACCTTCGGTACATCAAAACTTATAAACTCATAATAAAACTGTCATCGTAACGTTAAGCGTGCGGACCCTACGGGTTCGAGAACTATGTAGACATGACCTAGAACTGTTTCTGGTCAATAACCAATAGCGGAACCTGGATGCTCATATTGGCTCCTACATATTCTATGAAGATCTTTATCGGTCAAACCGCATAACAACATACGTTGTTCCCTTTGTCATCGGTATGTTACTTGCCCGAGATTTGATCATCGGTATCCAATACCTAGTTCAATGTCGTTACCGGCAAGTCTCTTTACTTGTTACGTAATGCATCATTCCGTAACTAACTCATTTGCTACATTGTTTGCAAGGCTTATAGTGATGTGCATTACCGAGAGGGCCCAGAGATACCTCTTCGACAATCGGAGTGACAAAACCTAATCTCGAAATACGCCAACTCAACATGTACCTTTGGAGACACCTGTAGTGCTCCTTTATAATCACCCAGTTATGTTGTGACGTTTGGTAAACAGGAGTTGCATAATCTCATAGTTATAGGTGTAAGTGCATCCAGTGCCCCTTAGTGATTTTGGTGTATTGAAGACTTATAGGTTAAGGGACTAATGTGTTTATGAGTGTACACAGGTCTATAAGTCTATGAGGAGTTTGATATTTACAGAGAAAGTCGACCCCTAAAAATGAATATCTTCGACTGAAGATTTTGGTATTCCTGAAGACTTTCATGAAGACTTTGAAAGTGAAGAAATTGGTGTGTCCGTGAAGACTTGATATTCATGCGAGGAATATGAAGCTTGACGAATTTCGTTTTCATAGTTTTGTTTTTCTCTTTCTTGAGTCATAGGAAACACCGTACTGTTAAAGGGGGTCGAGGAAATATTAAGAAAAAAATTCCCTGTGATGCTCAACTCAAAATCCTACACCTACCAATCCCTTCGAGTGAAGCCATTGGAAATCTCATACAGTTCAGTCAATTTCTTAAGTGAAAGAGACGAAGTTCTTCTGTTCGCTGAGGAATTTGTTCTGACTGAGGAGTTAGGAATTCGCCAGTGCAGATTGCCTACATAGTGAGGAACATGATAGCCCTGAGGAATTTGAGAGTCAAATTTCCGATCGTTGCTGTGCTTTGCGCAAGCTGTCCCAAAATATCTTATCCACATAACGGTCATATCATTGAAGGGCATTTATGTCTTACCATGTCGGGCTGCTCCATAGGCTATAAATAGCCGCCCCTACAACCACTAGCTGGTTGGCTGCTTCGAGAGAAACTGACACTTGTCATTTGAGAGCAACCCATCCTCCGAAGACTTTGAGTGAAAATCATCGAGTGAGGAAAATCCAAACCCAAACACCCACAAACCCAAAGTGATTGAGCATCACTGAAGAGATTGATCCTGCATGGATCCGACGCTTGTTACCTTTGAAGACTGTGCTTCTTCCAGACGGTTAGGCGCCATGGTCTAGAGCATCCAAGAGGAATTGTGGATCGCCGAGTGACCAAAGTCTGTGAAGGTTTGGAAGTCGCCTGAAGACTTACCACGAGTGATTGGACGGGGTCTGTGTGACCTTAGTTCAAGGAGAATACAGTGAGGACTTGGTGTCCTGAGCTGCGTGCTCAGAGACTGGGTGTCCGGGACTGTGTGTCCTCGAGTTTAAATACTCAGCCGCTCCAACCAGATGTACAACTGAGACAGCAGTTGGAACTGGTCTACCAAATCATTGTCTTCACCAACCTTACTGGTTCTATTTCCTCAACTCTTTCATTTCCTCATTACTGTGTTGAGTGATTGTTCATATCTGTGTTTGAAGACTTTGACTGAAGACTTTATCAATTTCCTCAGTTCAATTTCTTCAGTCTGTTTGTCTTCATCTTGTGTTATCCTGTGTTTACACTTTCTGTACTCTGTGATTGTCTTCATTTCATCATGATGACTGTGCATGTCTTCTGTTATGCCTACTTCTGAGTACTTATTCCGCTGCAAGTAGTTCTTCGCTAAGGAATTTCCTCACCGGCAAATTCCTCAGTGAAGAATTCATAAAAATCGCCTATTCACCCCCCCTCTAGTCGATATAATGCACTTTCAATTGGTATCAGAGCAAGGTACTCCCTTGTTCTGTGTGATTTTGGTTTAGCCGCCTGGAGTTTCAGTTATGTCGACCACAGGTATGATCAAGGTCTCTGCTGGGTGTCCTACCTTCGATGGCACGGACTACCCCTACTGGAAGAATAAGATGCGAATGCATCTTGAAGCAATTGAAAACGATCTCTGGTACATTGTGGAAAATGGTGTTCCCTCTATCACACCTTCCCTGAATGCTGCTGATGTGAAGAGATTCAAGCAACTCCATTCTCAAGCGAAGAATATCATATGTGGTCATCTGAGTAAAGGGCAGTATGTTAGAGTGAGTGCTTTGGAAAATGCTAAGCTTATATGGGATAGGCTCTCCAAAGTAAACAAAGGAGTCTCAACTCAACGTGACTCTCGTGTTGATGTTCTTCGCAATCTCTTCAACCGCTTCAAAAGACTCGACAAAGAAAATGTTCAGCAAACCTTGGATTGCCTCACTGATATCTCAAATGAGCTTCAAGCGCTCGGTGCCACTGACATCACCGATCATGAGGTGGTGAAGAAATTGCTGAGATCACTCGATTCGTCATTTGACACTCTGGCACTGATGATTCAAGAGCGTGCTGATTACAAGTCATTAGATCCCGCTGATATCCTCGAGAGGCTAAACACTCATGAGTTCCAGCTTGCTGAAAAGAGAGAGATCTATGGTTCAAGCTATGGCAAACCACGTGCCTTGAAGGCCAAGGCAGTGTCTGAATCTGAGTGTGAAGATTCTGGTAGTAGCCTTGGTGACCCTGAAGAATTGAGCCAGGAGCTAGCGCTGCTCGTGAAGAAGTTCCAGAAATTCTCAAGACGTGGTCGCTCTGGAAAATCTTCAAGGAGCAGTGATTCCTCATCAAGTGACTATAAGAGAAGGCTATGCCACAAATGCAAGAAGCCTGGTCACTACATTCAAGATTGTCCTCAGTGGGACAAGGAACTAAAGAAGAAGAAATACAAGGATTACAGTTCTGATGATGCCAAGAAGAAGAAGAAATCTTCAAAGTCCTCATCATCAAAATCCTCGATGTCTTTGTCCCACAAGAAGAGCACCTCCAAGAAGGCTCGGGCATTCATTGGCAAGGAAATGGATTCTGAGGCTGAATCTGAGGATAATGAGGAAGAAGAGGAATTCGAGGAGTCTGGTCAGGTGTGGCGAGTCTAGCTCTTGCCACCGCATTTGTCAGCAAGTCTATCTTCAACTCTGAAGAAAATGGCAACACCAACAACGCTGATGAAGGCAATGATGACTATGCCCCCACCTATTGCTTCATGGCAAAGGCTGCTAAGGTAACTAAATACCCCTCCTCTGAATCAAGTGAGGATGAATCTGATGAAAATCTTAAGCCTAGCTACTCTAAACTTGCTAAGATTGCTGTGAAACAACAAAAGGCTATTGAAAAACTTCAAAACATGCTAGATAAAAGTGATGATATGTTGGGTGAAGAAATGGACCGCACTAAAGACTTAACTGAAAATCTTCAGAGACTTCAGTCTAAGTTTGACAACCTTCAGAGTCATCATAAAACACTCTTAACTAATCATGAGAAGCTTTCTTATGAATTTCTTCAAAGAAAGCAAGATCTTGAGAAGCTAAGAGTGAGTTATGAAGATCTACAGAAGGAGCGCAATTCATTACTTGCTCAACAAATCAGCGCCACTCAGGAACAATTTGATCCTCCATGTTTAAAGTGCATTGAACGTGAATCTGCTAATTCTTCACCTGAATGTTCAGATGCTTCAAATGTTACAAATTATTCACCTGCCTCTGCTATCACTAATTCCTTATTTGAGGACATTGCTAGTATCACTGACAATGCAGGGCTGAAGGAATTGTACATGACAGGCATGTACAAAAGCCTCAAAGGGCATCAGACTCTTTGTGATGTGCTTACAAAGCAGATCCTCAACAGAAACCCTAGGAAAGAGGGTATTGCCTTTGAGAGGAAACTCAATGCTGATGGAACATATTGGAAGCCTGAGCAGTACCCCAAAACCTAATGGGTTGCTGCAAAGGGACCTCCAGTTGATCCTTCTAACTTATCTGGTTTTACCTGTGAATCTCCTCATTCTTCTGATGAGTCACTTGACTCCAACTATAAACTGTTCAAAAATTAGAATGGTGAAGTATTTGCTAGATATGTTGGCACTAACTGCAGGAACGGTTCCCCTATGAAGAAAATCTAGGTTCCCAAAAGTTGTGTTCAAAGTCTTCAGGTGAATGTCCTCATGACACCACCAGTGAAGAACAGGAACCCCAGATCAAACTCTTCATATGGACCAAATTCTTCATATGGATCCAAGTCCTCATATGGACCAAATTCCTCACATGGATCAAATTCCTCAAAAGGATCAAAGTCCTCATATGAACATCATCGTGCTAACAACTCTGTTTCGCAGGGCAAAGCTAAGGGCTATGAATATGAGCATTATTCTTCAAATCATTATGTTCATAAGTCCTTGAAGAATTTCTCTGCTTATTCATATGCTTACCCTAACCCTACTTATGTGAAACGAAATGGGTTGGCATCTTTGCCACCTTTCTCATATGGTGCTCGCAGAGTGATGAACTCTTTGCCAACCCTCCAGATGTGGGTGGTGAAGAAAAAGAACTAATCTCTTATGCAGGGTCAGGTCTCCAGACGTGCTTTAACGTCTGAAGAATTTGCTGGGGGCCTGACAAAATGCCTGAAAGGACGCAGGCTAATCATGATGAAATGAACCTTCATTTCACACGTCCTCATACTGCTTATCTGTGCTATTGCTTGATGAAATTTAACTGATGATACTGATGTCATATTCTTCACTGATGAAGTATATGAGTTTGTAAGCTCCACTAATTCATCTGCAGGATGATCAACCCAAAGCAAATGAGTGGGTCCTCGATAGTGGATGTACAAATCACATGACTGGTGACAAGAATCTATTGATGGATGCTCCATTAACATCGTCACATCTGAAGCATATCATCTTCGCTGACAAAGGCAAAAGTCAGGTATTGGGTCTAGGTAAGGTTGCGATCTCTAAGGATTGACACATGGACAAAGTCATGCTTGTCGAGTCCTTAGGATACAACCTCATGTCTATCTCAATGCTTTGTGATCTGGATATGGTTGTTGTCTTTGGCAAGTATCATTGTGTTGTGATCATGGAAGCTGACAATTCCAAAGTCTTCGAAGGCTTTAGGAGAGGAGACTTGTACGTTGTTGATTTCTCTACAGGACCACAACCCGTCGTATGCTTATTTGCAAAAGCTTCAGAAGGCTGGCTATGGCATCGACGACTTGGTCATGCTGGCATGAGGAATCTGCACACGCTCGCGAAGAAGAAGCATGTCATTGGCATAGAGAATGTCAAATTCCTCAAGGATCACCTGTGTGGTGCCTGTGAAGCTGGAAAAATGACCAAGGCCAAGCATCCAGCGAAGACTATCATGACTACCACTCGACCATTTGAATTGCTTCACATGGATCTCTTCGGTCCCAATCATTATTCTGCTGTGACTAATGATGCATCTCTATATGGCTTTGTTATCGTTGATGATTACTCTCGTTACACATGGGTGCACATTGTTACTTACAAGCATGAAGTGCAGGAAGTCTTCAAACGATTTTCCTCGAGGGCTTCAACCAACTTTGGTGTGAAGATCAAGCACATCAGGAGTGACAATGGAACTGAGTTCAAGAATTCAGGTCTTGATGGCTATCTTGATGAACTTGGTATTACTCATGAATTATCTGCTCTTTATACTCCTAAGCAAAATGGCGTCGTGGAGCGCAAGAACAAAACTCTTGTTGATATGGCTCGCACTATGCTTGATGAATACAAAACCCCTCATCGGTTTTGGATTGATGCAATTGATACCGCGTGCCACATCATCAACAGAGTATATCTTCACAAATTCTTCAAAAAGACTGCCTATGAACTCCTCACTGACAAGAAACCCAATGTGAGTTATTTCAAAGTCTTCGGTGCTAAATGTTGGATAAGAGATCCTCATCACAATGCTAAATTTGCACCGAAAGCACATGAAGGTTTTATGCTTGGTTACGGAAAGGACTCGCACACCTACAGAGTCTTCAACATCGCTCTTCACAAGATTGTTGAAACTGTAGATGTGCGGTTCGGTGAAACTAATGGCTCGAAAAGAGAGCACCTACCTTCTGTGATAGATGAACCAGGACCTGAAGATTCTATCAAGTTCAAGGCTACTGAGGATGTCATTCCTACCGAAAAAACTATTGAAAAATTCATTCCAGAACGCGAAGATCGTCGAGCAGATGCACCTGAAGATAATGCTGAAGAAAATGGTGCTGAAGAAAATGCTGATCAAATTCCTCGACGACAACCAGCTCATCCTCGCGTTGCGAAAGAAGTGCAAGTTGAAAAGATCCTCGATGATATTGAAGCACTAGGTCCTCTCACACGCTCAAAAGCTTCACATTTATCTAACTTTTGTGGGCACTATGCTTTTGTCTCTATCACAGAGCCCACCAAGGTAGATGAAGCATTTCTGGAGCCTGAGTGGATCCAGGCCATGCAAGAAGAATTACATCAGTTCGAGCTCAATAATGTCTGGGAACTAGTCAAACGTCCAGATCCTCGCAAGCATAATATCATCGGCACAAAGTGGATCTACCGCAACAAGCAAGATGAAAATGGTCTTGTGGTGAGGAATAAGGCACGACTTGTAGCTCAAGGCTACACACAGGTTGAAGGAGTTGATTTCGATGAAACTTTTGCACCTGTGGCTAGACTCGAGGCCATTCGCATATTACTTGCATATGCTAACCATCATAATACCACTTTATATCAAATGGATGTGAAAAGTGCATTCCTCAATGGTAAACTTGAGGAAGAAGTGTATGTTGCTCAACCCCCAGGTTTTGAAGATCCTAAGAATCCCGACAAAGTCTTCAGACTCAACAAGGCCCTCTATGGCCTCAAGCAGGCCCCTCGGGCGTGGTATGACACTTTGAAGGATTTCTTTGTGAAGAATGGCTTCACACCCGGTTCACTCGACCCTACTCTCTTTACTAAATCTTATGATGGTAAACTGTTTGTGTGCCAAATATACGTTGATGATATTATCTTTGGCTGTACGGACAAACGTTATAGTGATGAATTTGCCTACATGATGAGTGAAGAATATCAAATGTATATGATGGGAGAGTTGAAATTCTTTTTAGGTCTTCAAATTCATCAACAGCACAATGGCATATTCATATCTCAGGAGAAATACCTCAAGGATGTACCAGGAAATTCGGCATGCAAGATTGCAAAGGAGTCAAAATTCCTATGCCCACAAATGGCCATCTATGCACTGATGAAAATGGTATTGACTTCCATCACAAGGTATACCACTCCATGATTGGTTCTTTATTGTACTTATGTGCATCTAGGCCAGATATAATGCTTAGTGTTCGATTTCAAACTTCACCGAAGGAATCACACCATAAGGCTGTGAAGCATATTCTTCGATATCTAGCTCACACACCAACACTAGGATTATGGTACCCCAAGGGCTCTACTTTTGATCTCATTGGATATTCTGACTCTGACTATGCTGGTGATCGTGTGGACTGCAAGTCAACATCTGGTACTTGTCATTTCCTCGGACGATCTCTGGTCTGTTGGTCCTCGAAGAAATAGAACTGTGTATCACTGTCTACTGCTGAAGCTGAATATATTGCTGCTGGTTCTTGCTGTGCTCAATTGTTGTGGACGAAGCAAACTCTCAAGGACTACGACATCAACATGAAGAACATGCCTCTCTACTGTGACAATGAGAGCACCATCAAGATTGCTCATAATCCAGTTCAGCACTCGAAGACAAAGCACATTCAGATCCATCATCACTTTCTTCGTGATCATGTGTTGAAGGGCGACATTGCTATTGAACATGTGAAGACTGAAGAACAGCTAGCCGATATCTTCACAAAGCCCTTGGATGAGAAGAAATTTAGCAAGTTGCGGTGTGAGCTAAATATCTTAGAGTCTTCGAATGTTCTTTGAAAAGGACACACATCCTAACACTTATGCAAAATTGATGACTTAGATGTGCAACACATGAAGAAACGTTTTTTTCAATCAATGAAGAATAACACTCTAAGTGTGAAAAAATTAATGAAGAATTTGATTCTCAGAACCCTACGATAATTGTACGCGGTGTCTGAAATCATCATTCTTATACGGTGGGTCACGCCACCACCAAAGTTGAAAATCTTCAATTTGAGTTATTCCTCAGTTTTGAAATTCTTCAGTTTTTCAAATTCTTCAACTTCGCAAAGTCTTCACTATTTCCGTCGTCTTTCTTCATTGGCTATATATATATATATATATATATATATATATATATATATATATATATATATATATATATATATATATATATATATGGGTTTATGTCCTCTACAACATTCACTTATGGCTATTTCTTCAAGTTGCATTTTCTGCTAAGTGAATGTGATCGGACCCTTCCCCCTCTATGCTATACTCAACCCAATCTATTCACAAATTCTTCATGTGCGTTCTATTTGAAACTCGTTCAAAATCTTCACTGTGTCCTGTCAGATGAAGAAATTGCGAACGGAACTTTAAAACTAATATTATCCAAACTTTCGGTTTTGCCGCTCAAACCGTCCCGTTTCCCACGATAGACTTATCTATTCACCCACGATCTAACATGATCTCCACTATTCAGTACGTGGGTGACACATGTCAAGCGAATGAGAAGGGTCAGGGGCACGTTTGTCCTAAATCTTCGGGCGAACAATTTTTCACTGCGACTATAAATACCCCTCACCCTTCCTCACTTCCTTTACTCTGCTCAACCGCTCTCTCACGCACTCGAGCTTCTCAAACCCTAGCGCCGCCGCTACTCCATCGTCGCCGGAGAGGAAGAGCTTCACTGCCTTGACCTCGTCGCCGTCGTACTCCCGCCGGCGGCGGAAATCTTCACTCCGCCGCCGCCGTAGCTGTCTTCCTCTGCCAAGTTAGGGCGTGGAAGATCTGAACTGAAGAGCTTCTAATCTACTCTTCTCAGTTCGTCGTGTTCTTCAATCAGGGTAATTAAAAGCTGCTTTTACTGCCCTCTTTGATTCAGTTTTTCTCCACAAAATATTCAAAGGTGTTTTATTCTTCAATTCTCACACACAAAACACCTCACAAATTATCTGTTCTTGATTCGTTTTCCTAAGCTTCATTTTCTTCAAGAATCCTCAATTGTGTGGACTGTAGATCTATACAACTCTGGAACCTAAGACAAAGTACGCTTAGTGAAATTCCTCAAGACTCATCTGGTCAAATTCCTCAAACTTGTTCATTTTCAAAACCTTCTGAGAACGCATATGACCTCTTCAAATTCCTTGCAACTATACTCTGTTCACAGGTACTCATGTCCGCTGCTGAATCACTAGGTTCTCATCAACTTAACTCATTTGCAGGGTTCCTTGAAGAAAAATTGCATACTTCTTCAGAGTGTTCAATTGTTCAAATTCCTCATCTGAAGAATATGGCTGAAGGTAAGAAACCGCAGAAAGGAGGAAAGAAGCCTGAGGTCATGACTGCTTTCGAGATCCTTGATGACATTTATAAGGACTATTGCACACCTGATGAGGCCAAGTTCGGCAAAGAGAACAAAAATCAGCGCAAGGTGCGCATTCAGAGGATTGAAAGGAGATGGGCAATAGAATGGAGGGAGTACAGATATGTTACTCCAAAGTATATGAAGAAATTTGCTCTAAATCCTCCATGCCCAAGACCTCCATTGACACTTGGGCAAGTAGCTGATCCTACCAGCATCAAGCGTGGTGAGGATTTTCCTGAAGAATGGGCCAGGCGTCAAGCCAAGTTGGCTAGACAAGCCAAAGAAGCAGTGAGGAAATTTAATGAAGACTCTATTGCTGTTGCTGCCACAAAGGCCTCTGACAAGCCTAGGAAATCTATGGCAAAGAAGCCCGCACACAAGCCAAGTGCTTCATCAATTGTGCCCTCACGGCCAAGTTCCTCAGCAACGCCCTCACGGCCAGTATCTTCAAAGCCCTCACGACCAATTCCTCATGCTGGTCCTGCTCCTCCAAAGTCCTCAGTTGCTCCGGCAATGTCCTCAACACCTGTACATCTGGCTACATGCCGAAGGACTATAGGCATCTCCATTGCCTCTGGTGTCTTAGCAAGTTCCTCAGCTGCACCAAATTCTTCATCTGGCCCCACTCTGCTGAAGACAAAGGCCACTGCTGGACGAGGTCCTCGCCCTAGTCCGAAGGAGAAACAAGTTGCTTTCCATGTGCCATCTGACGATGAAGCTGATGATGAAGAACTTGCAGATATCATCAGAGACACGCAAGAAAGGGCCGCTAGAGCCAAAGGCACAAATGTGCCACTGCTTTTGGATCCTAAAGTGATCCTCGACTACATTGATCTCTGGCACAAGGATCCAAACACTCGTATGCCTAATTTTCATCTCACACCTAGCCAAAGTCACGTGCTGACCCACTTCATCAATGAAGAAAAATGGAAATTTGAGAAGGCCAGGCAAATCAAGAAGGCTTAGTTCAGGAAAGAGAAGTACCTGAAGAACAATGTTGTCAAAATGACACCTGATGAACTCCTCAAGATCCAGTCTGAGATCAAAACACTCAACGACAACTTCAATTCCTATTATGCTGATTGGCAAGGAGCCAAAGTCAGGTTTGTTAAACTGACCGAGAAGTTCACCAATATTGCAGAACCATCGCAACATGAAATTCCTCATGCTGAAGCCTCTGCTCAGCAAACTGAAGAACATGCCAGCACCGCTGATGATTCTCAGCCTGCTGAAGAAAATGCTAGTTCCAGAGCTGATGACTCCATCCCAGCTGCTGAAGAAATTGCCAGGGCATCCACTAGTGGTGCGCCTGAAGAAACTGAAGAAGTCAGGGTAACTGCATCAGCTGCACCTGAGGAAATTCAACCAGATTCCTCAACTCCTCCTGCGCCTACACCAACTCCTACCCTTCCATCTGCATCAGATGTGAGGAAGACCAAGGCTGCAGGGAAAGCTGCAGTGAAGAAAAGGAAAGCATCATCTGCTTCAGATTCTTCAGCTCCGAAGAAAATGAAGACTATGACCAGCTCTTATGAAAACCCTATTGATGTTGTTCCGATTTCCACCATGACATCAAAGGAACTTGTTCCTTATGGTGTAGAATATGTGATCCCCAGCGGATCTGATGAAGAACATCATTCTGCTGCTTCGTCAGAGCAGATTGATGAAGAAATTGAAGTGGATGCGATCCCTTCAACTCCTGCTACTTCCTCGCCCATGCCTCAGTTCACAGCTGAAGAGGCTGGCATTGAAGAACTTGAAGACGAAGACGTGGACATTGGGTGCACCACGCCTGTGATGAATGATGACTTTTGGGAAAGTCAGCATCCAAATTCTCCACACTTCACCCCACTACAGCAAATACCTCAGTCCCCTGCACCAACTGTTGAAATGGGCTCTAAAGAAACTCAGTCTGTGCATGAAGAAATTCCAGCCACTAGTGCTGAAGAAACTGCTGCTGCTGATACCTTGAAAATGCAGACTGCCACTGAAGAGGAACCAGAAACTCCTCAGCCTGAAGAACCTGAGATTGTGATTCCGGAGGTTGTGATGCAACTCACTGACACTCCTGTGCCCAAGCCAAAGGATCCCTTCTCAAAGAAGCAAAAGTTCAAGGCTGCTGATTTCTTCAACGAGCATGTGTTCTTCACTGATTATAATCCCTATGACTCTACTCGCATAAGGAAGAGGCGTTTCTGGACTGCTAGTCAAGCAAACTTTTATTCCTCTATACTATTCGACAAAGACAAAGTCTTCGAGCATGCACACATTCCTCACGTGGACATGGAATCTCTATCATGCTTCGAGCCTGTCCTCAGTGTTCTTCACGATGCTGGATTACTAAATTTCAGCACTGACATCTGTGATTGGAATGAAGAACTCATTCTTCAATTCTATGCAACGCTGCACATCACAGGAAATTTTGAAGATGGGAACACTTGGGTGCTGGACTGGATGTCTGAAAATACTCACTACAAGGCACCAGCAACTGAATTGCTTCGTGTCCTTCCACTCAGTCCTCCCCTTGATGGTGCTCGTTGCATCTACAATGAACCTGAGCTTACAAATCATTACATGCAAGTACCGATGAAGCCTTTAAAGCCAGGGCAAGCCCCATGAACCAAATTCCTCATCAAGGAGTTGTTGTATGTGCCACGAACTGTCTATCGCATTCTGACAAAGACAATGAGTCCTATCAAAGGCCACGACTCAAATGATGAAGAAGTCGTTGGCATCATGAAGAATATGCTTTTCAACATCATTCATGGCGTTCCCATTAACTTCCATGATTTCTTCATGAGGACTCTGGCCAATATTGTTATGTCACCGTTTGAGCTAAAGCCTTATGCACCATGGATTATGAAATTCATCAGGACAAGGTCTTCACTCAATTATAAGGCTGATACTCTGAACCATGGCAGTTTCTTGCCTCCAATTGAAGTCCTCAAAAGGACATATTCCTCAGCTGATGACAAAGGCAAGGCAACTGCTATGATAGATGAAGGCATTCGTCCATTGGATGGTCAATTTTGTAAGGCTACATCTTACTCCACCAATGATGACTCTGCCACACATGATTCTGCCGCCAACACCTCTGCCAAGCAAATTCCTCAAGCAACAGCACCCAGGGTGATGACTGATCGTGAGTTACTCATCAGTCTTCATCAGAAAGTTGATCGCAATCACAAATGGGTCAAGCGTCAGTTTGGTTCAATTCTTCACAACATGACCTCAACCCACAATGCAGTGGGGAAGAACCAATACTACCTCCATGAAACCTTCAACCGTACCTGGGTTGTTCTATCTCATATCTATAGCGCAGAAGATCTGAAGAGCATGGGTCTCAAGAAAGAATTTGACTGGTCTGCACCTCCACCGAAGAAATTCAAGAAGGTCAAGGTTCCTTCCTTGGAAGCCAGCTCATATTCTTCATCGCGTGCCACTAATGAAAATGAAGACTTGGACGACACTACAGCAGCCCCTACTACGACAACCAACCCTGACAACGCTGGCGCTCCTCCATCAACTTGATAATCTTCAGGGGCGTTAGTCCTCAGTTTCGATCCTTTTGGTCATTCGATGACAAAGGGGGAGAAATCTGAGTTAGTCTTCAAGCGGGTCTATTATATGGGCGTTTTTTTGTTAAGTTACAACTCTCGCTCTTCTGAAACTTTTATTGGATCGAGTTGTAATCTTAAACCCGATGGTGCTCTGATACTTTTGATGCACTGTGCTCTAATTTTGCATGCTTATTCCTCATTAATATTATTGCTCGCATGCTAAATCTCTTCAGGCACCATATTTCATCATGCATTTCAAATTCTTCATATTATATGCATGTATGAATTACAAGATATAGGGGGAGATCTCCATGATTCAAATCTTCAAGTGTGCATTGCTTCAAAAGCAAATTCCTCACTATGCACATCTTCAGGGGGAGTTCTTCTATATCTTGCAATCAAATTCCTCAATATCAGTACTTACACTTCATATGTTTATCCCCGTTGAAAACTTAGCCTATATTGTCATCAATCACCAAAAAGGGGGAGATAGCCCTGAGGAATTTGAGAGTCAAATTTCTGACCGTTGTTGTGCTTTGCGCCAGCTGTCCCAAAATATCTTATCCACATAACGGTCATATCATTGAAGGGCATTTATGTCTTATCATGTCGAGCTGCTCCATAGGCTATAAATAGCCGCCCCCTACAACCACTAGCTGGTTGGCTACTCTGAGAGAAACTAACACTTGTCCTTTGAGAGCAACCCATCCTCCGAGGACTTTGAGTGAAAATCATCGAGTGAGGAAAATCCAAACCCAAACACCCACAAACCCAAAGTGATTGAGCATCACTGAAGAGATTGATCCTGCATGGATCTGACGCTTATTACCTTTGAAGACTGTGCTTCTTCCAGACGGTTATGCGTCATGGTCTAGAGCATCCAAGAGGAATTGTGGATCACCGAGTGACCAAAGTCTGTGAAGGTTTGGAAGTCGCCTGAAGACTTACCACGAGTGATTGGATGGGGTCTGTGTGACCTTAGTTCAAGGAGAATACACCGCTCCTTTCTTGAGCATATCATTCAGCGGTCGGCTGAGCAGACCAAAAAATTTGACAGATTTTCGATAGTATCCTACCAGTCCTAGAAATCCTCTTAACTCTTTGACATTGGACGGTTGCTCCCAGTTCTGCACTGCCCGAACATGCTTTGGTAAGGTGGACACTCCATCCCCGCTGATTTGATGCCCTAGATATGCGATCTGATTTGTGGCAAATGTACACTTGGAGCGCTTGGCCACTAACTCGTTGTCTGCTAGCAGTTGCAGGACTTGACGTAAGAGAGTGAGATGTTGTTGAAATGTAACTGAGTGGATCAGGATGTCATCCATGAAAACCAACACTCCTTTGCGCAATACTGGCGACAAGACAAAGTTCGCAACCGACTGAAACATGCTAGGGCCTCCTGTAACCCCGTATGGCAGCACTCGAAACTGAAAGTGTCCTTGGTGGGTTGTGAAGGCCGTCTTCTCTTCGTCTTCTTCCACCAGACGTATCTGGTGGTATCCCGCGCGCAAGTCCAACTTGGAGAACCAGTGCGAGCTTGCAAGCTCATCCAGCAATTCATCGATGCCAGGTAGGGGAAAGCACTTCTTCACTGTGATTGCATTCAGGTGACGAAAGTCGAAACAAAGGTGCCATGTTTGATCCTTCTTCTTCACAAGTAGAACTGGGGAGGAGAAGGGGCTCACACTTGGAACAATCAACCCTTGCTTGAACATTTCTACGACTTGTTTTTCAATCTCAGATTTCTGCTCTGGGGTGTATCGATAGGGTCTGATATTAACTGGTTTGGTCCCTTCCAACAGCTGAATTTTGTGATCCCACACTCGATGTTTAGGAAAAGTGGTTGGTTCAGCGAACACTTGCTGAAACTCCTCGAGAATTGCCGCCACTGCTGGGTGCTGCTCCCCAGACTCCTGGCTGTTCACGGCATCTATCACACTACACAGAAGAACTACATGTGCCACTGCATGTTGCTCCTCTAGTTCCTGCAGCTGAGCAGCTGAAATCTGTTCGACTGGTTGTAACTGAGGCTGCACACCGACAAGCTCAATCCATTGCTCATGATGCTGAAACTGCAACTGCTTCTGCTCCCAGTCGATCCACATAGGTCCACAGCGCTGCAGCCAGTCCATGCCCACAACAACATCATAGCAGCCCAACGATAACACCCGGAGGTCAGTTTCAAACACTTGCCCTTGCGTTGTCCATGAGCATCGAGGGATCATGCTGTCACATTGAAGAATTCCCCCATCAGCAATCTTAACAGGTGAACAGTTGGTCTTCTGCACTCGATGAGGCATCGCAGCGGCCACTGCCTGACTCACAAAACTATGAGAACTGCCAGAATCTACCAAGACCAAGACTTCCTTAGACTCAATCATCCCCACTAATCGAACTGTGTGTGGTGTAGTCTGCCCTGTAGTGGCTAGTTTGGAGATGGACATGAGTACTTCGTCATCTGACTCTGCTTCTGGCTGCTCTTGATAGTGTTGGTCAGCTTGAAGGAGTTCCAGTAATTCTTCCACCACATGCAATTGGACCGTGGCGGCACACTGGTGGCCTTGGCCCCAGCGTTCCCCACATTTGAAGCATAAGCCCCGCGCGCGACGATAGTTGCGGAGCGCGGCGACCCGATCATCACCCGCCCGCGAACGGTCTGGTGGATTGGCCGCGTCGACGCCGCGTCTGTCTTCAGCCGCAACCGGCGCTCCCGGCACCGTAGCGCGAGCTGGTGGTGCTCCGAGCGCTATCAGCGGCCGAGCGCCTCCGCGCTGTACTGGCCCCTCCTGCCGACGGTACTCCCGCCTTGGCAACGCCTCCAGTAGCTCTTCCTGCATCGAAGCCAAATAAAAAGCGGAGTCCAAGTCCTTTGATTGATGAAGAACTACACTAGCCCGAATTTCGTGTCTTAATCCTTCCAAAAATTGGGTAGTGAAAAACACAGGATCAAATGAAGGATTATGTGCAAGTAACTGGTGCATGAGTTCCTCGAATTGCAGCATGTAATTGTGCACGGTGCCTGTCTGACGCAGTGCGCGGAACTGACGAAAGTGAGCTTGATACTACTCCCAGCCAAATTTGCCGCATAGTACCGCGCACAATTCCTCCCATGACATCGATTCGCTCTGTGACTCATGCAATTGCAACCAACGGGCCGTGTTGCCGGTGAAGTGAAGGGTAGCCACACGCACCCAGAGATCTGAGTGAACACCATAGACTGAAAAATACTTTTCGCAACGAGTTCGCCAGAATTGGGGATTTTCTCCATCGAAGGGAGGAAAATCCAGTTTGGGCAATGACCAACTAAACGGAGCGGAGTGTGGTGCGGGCGGCTCGATCACTGTCGTATGGTTGGTAAGGGAGGAGGAAGGCCCGGTCAGGAACGTACCCTTGACCGGAGGCAGCACATGGGTGGTGACCACGCCATATGTTTGGCCCCCGGTGTCGTCGATCTCGCCGCGGCCTCGTGGCCCGTGGTGGTCGGGGGCGCTCATAGTTGTCGTCGCCGCCGGTCACACCACCGCGTCGCCCTCCGGGATAGGATCCGGAGGCGCCGCCAGGGTCGGGTGAAGGGCGATGCGCCCCACTTGGGTACGCAGCTCATCCACTTGTTGCTGGAGATGGGGCACCGTCGGCCTCCAGAGTTCCAACGACGTCTGGATCGCGTCGAATCGGGCCTCGCTGGCCACTCTGCCGTCGTTGACCGATTTGATGAGCGCGGCGAATTGCTCCTCCATCTCCGCCGTCTTGAGTGCTTGTTTGGTGTGGTAGCGGGGCTTGGGGCATGCGGTCTCCAGATCGATGGACTGGACCTCTGATACCAGATGTAACGTGCCTTGCTCGTGGCGGATCTGGGTGGCGAAGGGAAGGGTGGAAGAAGATGGGGATCTATTGCTTAGAAGGAAAGGAAGGAGTTCTGGAGATCAGCTCCGATACAAGTTGAGTACAAAATGCATACCCACTCCCACACACACGCTAGACTATATGTAGCGGCCGCCAGTTGGCATCCGTATCCAATCGTTGCGCTTCTCCTCGTCACGCCTTGTCCACCTGGTTGTCGACTGGGTCAATGGTTGCTTGACTTGGGCCGGCCCGGCTCCGGGGCCCATCGTCAGGTGGCTCCAGGGTGGCCTTGACAAGGCCTCTCACAAGCCGCTACGGCCTAGGTAGAACGTGACAGGGCTAAACTGTTGGTCACTCAGACAAATGACCCACAGTACTAGTACTGAAAACAGAAGAGCCTCATAAAAGTCATGAGTGACTAAGGTGCATTACAAAATCCATAAACTTGACGGCATAATCCCAAGTTTAGAGTTACACTGATCTCATCCGGCTGTCGGTCGACCGCTACCAACCACGCGGATCTCGGGCAGCAGGAGCCGGCCTGCGAAGCTCGCTCTCGCCGTGGGCGAAGCGGCAGCCGTCGCCATAGGTGCAGGATCCTCTGGCGAAGTGCGCGCACAGCCTGGTCTTGACGCCGTTATATCGCCCTCCGCCGGGCACCGGGAGATGCTCCCAGACCATGGCGCTGGCGTGCTTGATCTGCTCTGGCGTGCCCTCCAGCTCCACGTTCTTCAAGCCGGCGTCCCGCTCGTGGTCGCGGATGCGCAGCCTGGCGCCGCTGGCCCGGGATATCTCCTTTATGGTCGCTCCACCCCGCCCGATGACGGCGCCTGCGAGGGACGCGTCCACGCTGATCTTGGCCGTCGCCCAAGCGCCGAAGCTCGCCGGAGCTGCGTTGGGCGGCGTCGGTGCTCTGAGTGCATGGTCGCCGGTGGGGCTTGGTTGGTCCATGCCCATGGGTGGCGGCGTTGGATTGAGCCTGGCAAGCTCCTCCGCGTCTTGTGCTGGAGCTGGAGCTGGGCCACTCGGGATGCTCGTTTCAGCGACGGCCTGGGAGCCGCCCGGGATGTCGTGGATGAAGTGGCAGTTGGAGCCAAAGCGGCAACCTGCGGTGCTGCACGATGGGGAACAAGAAAGTGATCAGATCCCGTATTGATGCCGAAATCAGGGAAGCTGGTTGTTCAGTGACTAGCTGAGACACTACAATCACAATGCAAACAACAATGTTCTACTATAATACAAATTCGGCAAGCTTAAGAGCCATCGAACCCATCCATACAATCCAACTCGCCCATCATGTTCATTTAGCGCTGTCCGAGAAAGGGATTACCTGAAGAACCTGACGCATGGCTTGGATTTGCTTCCTGCGCCTGCTTCAAACGCCTCCGGCTCTGTTACACCAAAACAATCGGTCATGCGGTTCCAAGTTCATACGACAGTAAGTACTACATACAGTATACGCATCGTAGAATGAAAAATCTGGAGAGGAAACGAGCAAGCCAGTTTCGTCTGCACTCATTTGGCTCGCTCACCTCGGTTTCGCCGAGGCAGTTCCTGATCCCCTAGGCCTCCAGGTGCACCTCCAGCCAGGGTTTGGGAAGGAGCCCACAGTGCGGCGTCATCGGGGTGCTTGGACAAGTCGGCGTCGGCGGGCAGCAGCTTGCATGCCTCCAAGCTGCCGACGGCGAGCAGGAGCTCCCTCGAGTACGTCATCCTCTCCGTCCGCCTCGCGATGACGGCATCCCTCTCCTCCTCCTCCCTTGCAACGATCGGCCGGTCAGATTAATCGCATAATTAAGTCGGGAAGGAATTAACGACGCGCGTCAGTCGGCAGACCGCACGACGGTCGCTGTACGAACGAGCGTACCTCGGCATAGTGGCGTCATCACGAGGCGCCGAGGACGAGCTCATCTCGCCGGCGGCGGAAATTTTCAGCCTAATACATTTACTGTGGTTCACTGAATCTCTCCGCGATATATTGTAAATAATCCGGGGGTGGGGGAGGCCAGTGGACGTACGGCCGGCGACGCCCCTCCTATGCTGCCATGCTGGGGAGCGTTACTGGTAATTGAAGCGATTGATTAATGCGAACGAGGCGTCGATTGTGACGTTGATCCGCTGCATGCATGACGACGATTGGCTGGTGCAACTGCTTCAACCGCTGCATGCGCGAGACGTAGCAGAGCTTCTTCAACTCCCCAGGAGCTGCACGAGCGTGCGTGCGTGCGGATCTTCTCCCCAGGCGAGCACAAACGTTGAGAACGCAGACCAGGAGTCTGAGGGAAATCCCGTTGTTGGTCAGTGTTGTGACTCTGCAACTTAACATGTCTCCCCCGGCCTCGCGGACGTTCAGGTTTCAACATGAAAGTTCAGATGCCGACTTGTAGGAAAGCTTTCAACTAATAAAACCACAAAAGGCCGATAGAAGTCATGACAGATATGAAAATCCATAAAATCGATGGCATTATCCCAAAGACAATCAGAGAATAAATCTTCAGCCTTCAAGGGTTCACAGTTACACTGACTAATGGGTGGGTAAATCAACCTCACGCTGCAGCCTACTTGCGCAGTTCGTTTTCACCGTGGGCAAAGTGGCATCTGACGCCAAATGTGCACGATCCTTTCATGAAGTTGTCGCACAGCTTGGTCTTGAAGTTACTTCCCTGCCCACCGGCGCCGCCGCGGTGATATCCTCCGGCCAGGTTCTCACTCGGCGGAGGGGTGTTGGCGCCGCCGCTGATCCTGAAGAACAACTCCCTGAGCATGGCGCTGGCGTTGTTGATCTGATCAAACGTGCCCTCGAGCTCAATGTTTTTCAAGGCCTCGTTTGATTCGTGGTCCCGGACGGCCAGCTTGGCCCCGGTGACTCGGGATATCTGCTTTGTGTTGACCCCACCTCGCCCGATGATGCCACCTACGAGGGACGCATCGACACTGACCTTGGCTGTGGAAGAAGCCCCGAAGCCTGCTGGGGTGGTCATGGCAGGGCTCGGCATTGCCGGAGGTCCAAAGTGGCCGGTGGGCCTTGGTCCCATATGGGGTGGCATGGAATTGTTGATGAACGTGTGTTTGCCGAGCTCCCTCTCACCATGCGCAAAGTGGCACTTGTCGCCCCATTTGCATCCCTCCGCAGTGTTATACTTGTTGCACAATTTAGTCTTGACAGTTGGTGTAGGGGGGCCATCTGGAACAGCAGATCCTGCGGGCATTCTTCCTTGGGGATGTGCAAATGCTTGGCCACCCAGGTTGCTCATCTTTGCAACAGCCTGCTGGCCACCGGGGAAGTAATGGAGGAAATGGCAACCTCGCCAAAGGGGCAACCAGCAGTACTGCACAAACAGAATAAGATGTGGGTAAGTAACTTAATTAGCAAAACAATTCATTTAAGCACAACTGATATTGACTAGGAGGATTTAGGCATGAGAGTTCATAAGCCACAGGGCTCATGAATATGATTACAGGTGTTGATAGCATCTGAACAACAATAAACATTCTAGGGCAAACTTTGCTGAACCCAGGAGACATTGTGGAGTACAATCCAAATGGACAGAAGAAAAGTTCTACAGTGACTGATGTTCTGATATTACAGTGAACTAATCTACATTTTTAATGTTTATTGATAATAATCATTTCTTTCGGTTGGCTCATTCTGCATCACCAAATCACAAGCAGTTTGGAGGACAAGAAACTATTCATGTGTGTTTCAGCAAAAGAAAAAATGAACAGTTCCATAGTCAACATTGTCAGTTTGGTCAAAGTACTTAAATATTGATGTTTGTTGAACGTCTATTTCAGGAAAGCTCTTTTACGGATCATAAGTTCAAATTTTGTTACTCCCTCATGATTAAGTATCACAAGCTTGTGATGCTTCAGTGACTCAACAAGAAACTGTTGATGGACATATAATTTAAACCATACAGTAAGACTATTCATGCATGTACCAAATGTTAGAATAAATAGTATATATCAAAAAGGATATGTGTGGCAGAATTTCAGGTGTCCAACTCATATATTCAATCTTCGTTTCTCTCAATTTGATAAGAGGCTGTATCATGATATTACTGGCTGGTTGTTCGTCTGAAAAGCAGTTACATATCCTTATACTGTTCTTGCACTCTCACATATTCAGAAGCGATTTTGCACAACCCATGCACATTCCAACTTTTACTCCAGTGGAAGTTCTTAAAGCATCAGAAGATGCAAATTTGGAGATGTAAAAATTTACATCTCCAAAAAAGAGACAACTCCACCAGATGATGGAAATTGGTGATGTAAAAGTGCAACTCCAATACATGATGCTAATGGAGATGTAAAAACTAGAATTGGGGCGGCTGAGCGGCGGCTGCCGAAACGCAGCGTTCGAATCGGGGCGGCGGCCGCGGGGCAAAAGTTGTGCGACGGGGCGGCGGTGGGTGTAGGGGCTAGGCAGTGGCTTGGTGGTGGCGGATGAGCGGCGGTGACAGCGGAAACGGCGTCGGGGATGAACTGGGCGGCGGCGGTGGAGCGGCGAAAAATATGGTCGATTCGCAGCGTGCGGGCAGAGCGACGGTGCGGTGGTGGCTAGGCGGGTGCTTGGCGGTTGGGTGGTGGCTGCAGCGACGGTGGCCGGGACGAACCGGGCGGCAGCGGTGGAGCGGCGGAAAATACATCTGATTCACGGTGTGTGGGAAGAGCAGCGATGCAGTGGTGGCTGGGCGGGTGCGTGGCGGTCGGGTGGTGGCTGCGGTGACGGCGGCGGGGACGAGCCGGGCGGCGACAGTGGAGCGGCGGAAAATACGTCTGATTCGTGGCGTGCAGGCGGAGCGGCGATGCAGTAGTGGTTGGGCGGGTGCTTGGTGGTCGGGTGGTGGCTGCGGCAACGGCGGAAACGGGACGGCGGGGGTGGCGAATCAGGGCGGCGGCCGCGCGAATCGGGGCGGCGATTTGAGGCGGAGGGGTGGCGGGGGTGGTTGACGGTCGGAGGTGGCGCAGGGGGCGGCGGCGGCTGTGCTTCGGGCAGAGAGAGGGAGAAGGGAAAGGAAATGAAGGGCGGTTGGCGCGCGACCACCGTTTTTACATCTACTGGAGGTGGAGATACAAATTTACATCGTGTCAATTTACATCGTGTGGTGTTGTATTTTACATCTCCGAAAGCAGAGATGTAAATTTTTTTGCATCTACATCATCTATTAGAGGCGACGATTGGCTGGCTGCATGCACGCGCGAGATGCAGCGGAGCTTCTCCAACTTCCCAGGAGCTGCACGAGCGTTCGTGCGTGCGGATCTTCTCCCCAGGCTTATTAATGTGAGAGCAGAGCACAAACGTTGAGCCTGAGCAGGAATCGTGTTGTTGGTCAGTGTTGCGACCCTGCAACTTAACATGTCTCCCGTGGCCTCGGCAACATCACGGGGAGGTTCAGGTTTCAGCATGAAAGTTCAGAGGCCGACTTGTTGTGGTATATCAAGTTCAGGTCAGTCAGATACTGTAGGAAATGAACATGTCAAGCTTTCTACTAAACCACAACAGGCTGATAGAAGTCATGACAGATATGAAATCCATAAAATCGATGGCATAATCCCAGGGACAGTCAGAAAATCCATCATCAGCCCTCAAGGTTCAGAGTTACACCGACTAAACGCTACTACAAATCACGTTGGGTGGGTAGATCAACCTCATGCAGCAGCCGACTTGCGCAGCTCGTTCTCGCCATGGGCAAAGTGGCATCTGTCGCCAAACGTGCACGATCCTTTCGTGAAGTTGTCACACAGCTTGGTCTTGAAATTGCTTCCGCGGTGAGACCCTCCAGCCGAGATCACGCCCGGCGGAGGGGCGTTGGCGCCGCCGCTGATCCTGAAGATCAACTCCCTGAGCATGGCGCTGGCGTTGTTGATCTGATCAAACGTGCCCTCGAGCTCAATGTTTTTCAAGGCTTCGTTTGATTCGTGGTCCCGGATGGCCAGCTTGGCCCCGGTGACTCGAGATATCTGCTTTGTGTTGACTCCACCCCGCCCAATGATGGCGCCTGCGAGGGATGCATCGACGCTGACCTTGGCTGTGGAAGAAGCCCCGAAGCCTGCTGGGGTGGCCATGCCAGGGCTGGGCATTGCCGGAGGTCCAAAGTGACCAGTGGGCCTTGGTCCCATATGGGGTGGCATGGAGTTGTTGATGAACGTCTGCTTGCCCAGCTCCCTCTCACCATGTGCAAAGTGGCACTTGTCGCCCCATTTGCATCCCTCTGCAGTGTTATACTTGTTGCACAATTTAGTCTTGACAGTTGGTGTAGGGTGGCCATCTGGAACAGCAGATCCTGCGGGCACTCTTCCTTGGGGATGTGCAAATGCTTGGCCACCCAGGTTGCTCATCTTTGCAACAGCCTGGTGGCCACCGGGGAAGTAATGGAGGAAGTGGCAACCCTCACCAAAGGGGCAACCAGCGGTACTGCACAATGAGAATAAGATGTGGGTAAGTAACTTAATTAGCAAAACAATTCATTTAAGCACAACTGCTATTGACTAGGAGGATTCAGAAATAGATGCGAAGAACAATTTCTAGGGCAAACTTTGCTGAACCCAGTAGACACTGTGGACTACAATCCAAATGGGCAGAAGAAAAGTTCTACAGTGACTGATGTTCTGATATAGAGTGCAACTAATCCACATGTTGAATGTTTGTTGATAATAATCATTTCTTTGTGTTGGCTCGTTCTGCATCACCAAATCACAGGCAGTTTGGAGGACAAAAACTATTCATGTGTGTTTCGGCAAAAGAAAAAATGAGCAGTTCCATAGTCAACATTGTCAGTTTCGTCAAAGTACTTAAATACTGATGTTTGTTGAACGTCTATTTCAGGAAGGCTCTCTTACGGATCATAAGTTCAAATTTTATTACTCCCTGTCACAAGCTTGTGATGCTTCAGTGACTCAACAAGAAACTGTTGATGGACATATAATTTTAAACCATGCAGTAAAACTATTCATGCATGTACCAAATGTTAGAATAAATAGTGTATATCAAGAAGGATATATGTGGCAGAATTTCAAGTGTCCAACTCATATAATCAATCTTCTTTTCGCTCAATTTGATAAGAGGCTGTATCATGATATTACTGGCTTGTTGTTCGTCTGAAAAGAAGTTACATATCCTTATACTGTTCTTGCACTTTCACATATTCAGAAGCAATTTTGCACAGCCCATGCACATTCCAATTTTTACTCCAGTGGAAGTTCATAAGCTTGGATTAGGGAGAACCTGTCGCACAATTTTGCTTAAATGATTTGTTAGCAGCAAGCATTCTTTCACAGATAAGAGCAAGTTTTAAGGAAATAACAGGTATGCAGAATAAATGTTACCAGGTGGAGTTCATTTTAAGTTCGACTATAACCTGAAAAATTTGGTGCATGGCTTCGATTTGCTTCCTACACCGGTTTGAAATGACTCCGATTCTGTTGAATCAAATTAATTATGCGCGCCAAGTTAATAAGCTGTTGATTAACTAATCGCGATGCATAAAAGGACATTAATAGGCTGTTGACTAATTGTACAATATAGTGCATTAATCGAAGCATAGATTGCTAGTAACTTTTCAGCTTGAACTAGTATTGAGCACTCAGAGCCTCGCTCCAAACTCCAGGCGAATTGTTGAGTAGGGAGCGAGGGCATGCCAAGTATTAATGCGCAGAATCAAGAAAAGAAGAGGCAGCCAGCCCCAATCGAGCAGGGCAACAATACGCGACATTAATAGGCGAATATTCATGTGCTCGGGTGAAATTACTGATCCCCAACAAACCAGCATGTGGCGAATTGGCATATCTTAAGCAACACGAACTTCTGAATAGCCCCAAAACCCAAACATGGAGAACTACAGATCCCATCAGGCCACCGCACCACCGCTTCCACCGAAAAAAAAAAACGAAACCCTAACCTAGCAACAGAGCAGTTCAGCGGCATTCCCCGAGAACGCTGAGCCGGAAGCTTCACCGGACTAAACAAGCAGGGCGCCCTAGAGAAGCCGCCGGGGAGGATGATTTAGGGCAGGGCTCCACCCGACTCACCTCGCGTGCGCTTGCCTCCGACGGAGGCGCCGTCGGGCGTGCCCCTCTTGCGGCCGCCGCCTTCCATCGCTGCGTGCGCGCGCGCGGTAGCTCCGGCGAGCTTGGCTAGGGTTTGTGGCCTGTGAGTGGTGGCGGCGAGCAGTGGCGGAGGGGGGCTACCGGAAAGGCACGGCAGGGTCGCTAAAGAGATCCGGACGGAGGAGTGAGGAAAAAGCTTAAAAGGCGACCCGGTCGGATAGGCTTGGGTGAGCGCGGTGTTGGGTTGGGCGGCCGGGCCGGATGGTTCGAGAAGACATTTTAGTTTTGTTTTTTTTTTCTTCTCCTCTCCGTCTCTTTGTTTCGCGGTACCCAATTTTTTGAAAAATAATCTGCCCACAATCATAATCCGCTATGAAACGTGGGAGCTTGTCAAAATGACAAAATTTCATGTAGAACGGTAGCGATATCCATCCTCTTAGTGTAAAGAAACGAATTAGGAGGCTTGACACATTTCTACGAACAAACCATATCCGTTTCACAAAAATCTCTCACGTATTACTCCATGCATGCTACTTTCTTCCGCATTTGAAACCGTTGACACTCCACCCTTAGGGTTGTCGTTTGTTCACAAGCTCGATGTCCGCTGCGAATGTGCCATGATATCACTCAGAGCTTTGCCGCCAACCTCACCCCTCGGCTCATCCTTCACCAACCATCCCCTTTCATGCTCATGTGATCCATCCCGCGGCTTCCCAGTTACCGCTTCCCATGGAGTTGCCACATCATCTTCTGCTCTCACCTTCTTTAATGCCCTGGTAGCTACCCCCCTCGTGTAACGCCACTACTCTGTTTCGTGCAATGAGAAGATGAGGAACACTACAGAAAATAGAGCGAGGGTTGAACTTGAGGCTGGATTCCCACATCCGTATTTCTCCTCACACAAAGTGATACTATGTGAATGCTTATGGTGACAAGAATTATGACATGGTGGGCGGTACCTCCTGAATGGCATTCTTGTGTTGGCGGAATGACAAGGAGCTGAAGGGGGGGAGCTCTTCATCGTTGTTTGCCGCTCTGTCGATGATGACGTACGCATGGGATTTCTTCCCCTTCACCATCGGTGAGTGTCACCCAGAAGTGCGTAGTCGGGACAACAACTTGTTGGTCGTCGACTACCCACATGACTCACCTACCACATTGTAATCCGCCGCTTTTCTTGTTTTGTCAAGTGATCTTCATAGGGTATAGGCAGTGGCGGAGCCAGGAAACCTGAATGGACAGGGCCAAGACCTGCTAAACTAGCTTGGGGAGGGCCAGACCAACGGAATACAAAGCTAAATAGACTGTTTTAGCAGAAAAACTCAGTGTCGTAGTGGAACTATTTGCATGTTGGCTTGGGCCCAGGCCCTGGCTGGCACCCACCTGTCTCCGCCACTGGGTATAGGATGATCATGTTTGATGATTATCAACATGGGTGTGTGGCAAGGGAGTTCACCCAGCATGGCATCCAACACTCCAACCCATGGACATCTCCCAAGTATGCAAATGTCATTACCCTTTCAACACATCCAGCTTCCTCTCTTGCGCACCGGGTTGGACCATGATTGAATCCCTTCCTCCAAGCTGGCCATTTTATGCTCTTTTGTGTTTTTTTTTGTGTGTGTTCACTTACTTAATTTCCCCATGTGGGTTCTTATGTTGAATCGACAAGGCGTACCCCTTTCCCAGAATATGAAATGACGACCTCGAAGTTGCAACACAACACAGGAGAAGTGCAACAACCTTGACCCATTGGATTTGTGATTGCTACGAGATGAGAGAGCATGAGGCCATGGATGGAGGAGGGAGACAGTGGGAGAGTGGGAGGTGGGCAGACGTTCTGCGGCGAAAGCGGTGAACCCTAGTGAGTAGCGAGAGAGAGAAGAGGCGAGCAAGAAGTGTGTTCTCTTGACTGGGCTATCTCCGGGATAATTACACACCAATCTTAGGGCACACAGGTAAGAAAGGGCTTGAGAAATTCGGTAAGCCAGTCTGGACTAGCCTTTTTCTCATAGCGCATCATTTTTTTCGAAAAGGAGGTTATCCCCCGGCCTCTGCATCAGAACGATGCATACGGCCATATTATTAAACAAGTAAAAGGTTCAACAAAGTCTTCAGGTCTCAAAGGTAAACAAAGATCACAAAGAGCATAAACAGAAAAAAGCCACAACCGGCTGGCATATAGAAGATAGGAAACTAAACACCTATTCTATTACATGACCGCCATCCAAACCAGTTGAGATAGCCTATGCTACCGTCTCCCACCGGATAGACCCAGTAACCATACGCTCCCTGGCATCCGTTGGAGCGAGTAGCGACCACATATGGATCAATGCAGTGGCCCGGAAAATAACCTGCAAGAAATGAAAATTTGTTGTTCTGTTAAAAACCATGTCATTCCTGCAGTTCTATACCGCCCATAATAAAGCACACACTCCTACACGGATCTGTCTCGCCGTTTCCGAATCTATTCCATCTAACCATGTCCCAAATAACGTGTTAATAGTGTTCGGAGGAGTAATATTAAACGCTATGTGGATAGACCGCCATAGTATTTTTGCCATTGGGCAATCAAGAAAGAGGTGTTCGATGGATTTGTTCTGATCACAGAAGCTACGTCTTCTAGATCCTCTCCAGTTGCGTTTTTCCAAATTGTCCTTAGTTAGAATGACTTGTTTATGGACAACCCACACAAACACTTTAATTTTTAAAGGCACTTTGACTTTCCAAACATGTTTCGATTGAGGAATATGGCCAGTGTTAATAAGATTCACATACATGGACTTAACCGAAAACTCTCCATTCTTAGTGAGTTTCCAGTGTAACTGATCTGGCTGTTGAGAGAGGTGAACATCCATCAATCTTCTCACAAGATGGAGCCAAGCTTCCCAACGGTTTCCTGTTAAAGTCCTCCTGAATTGAATATTAAGAGGCTTGGACTGTAATATTGTTGCAATGTAAGCGTCTCTTCGCTGAACAATATTATAGAGAGAAGGATATTGGAGAGCAAGGGGCGTCTCCCCTAGCCATGTATCCTCCCAGAATCTCGTGGTAGTACCATTTCTAACTAAAAATTTTGTCCTATAGAAGAAGACTGATCTCATTCTCATCAGTCCCTTCCAAAATGATGAATCAGTCGGTCTGACCGTCACCTGGGATAGGGTTTTGGAATGTAGGTACTTATTACGCAGAATCTGGGCCCATGTGGCATCGGTCTCTATAGATAGCTTATACAACCACTTGCTGAGAAGACATCTATTTTTCACCTCTAGATTCTCTATGCCAAGGCTCCCTTGGTATTTTGGTCTACAAATAATGTCCCATCTAGCGAGCATGTACTTCCGTTTTAATTCATCACTCTGCCAGAGGAAACGCGATCGATAGAAATCTAGTATTTTCTGAACTCCAACTGGTACCTTGAAAATGGACAAGAGAAACATAGGCATACTCGTGAGAACCGAATTAATGAGAATAAGTCGGCCTCGATATGACATAAGATTTCCCTTCCAGCAGCTTTCTATCCTCAATGCACTTCCATTCTGCGTTGGAAAGCTTGCAATGGTGAATCGCACCTGAACAGTTGTTTATAAGCTTCTTGTTTGTCTCTAGCTCTTCCAAAGCAGAACAATTCACTTTTATGAAAGTTAATTTTTAACCCCAATAACTGTTTGAATAAGCATAACACAAGCTTCATGTTTCTTGCTTTTGCCAAATCATGCTCCATGAAGATGATAGTATCATCCGTGTACTGTAAGATGGACACATCTCCATCTACTAAATGCGGGGCAAGGCCGCCTATCTGGCCATTATCCTTGGCTCTTTCTATTACGATCATCAACATGTCTACCACAATGTTGAATAGAATCGGTGACATTGGATCTCCCTGCCTCAGACCCTTATGTGTCTGGAAATAGTGACCTATGTCATCATTCACTTTGATTCCTGCACTCCCTTTTTGCGTGAAAGCATCTACCTGGTTTCTCCAGCCTGGTCGAATCCTTTCATACGCAAGGCCTGCTGAAGAAATGGCCATTTTACCTTATCGTACGCTTTCTCAAAATCCACTTTAAAACCCACCCCATCTAGTTTTTTCGTGTGGATTTCATGGAGCATTTCATGCAGGACCACAACCCCTTCTAGGATGTTTCTATCCGGCATGAAAGCAGTTTGAGATGGTTGCACCACAGAATGCGCAATTTGCGTAAGCCTATTAGTTCCAACTTTGATGAAAATTTTGAAACTTACAGTAAGAAGACAGATGGGCCTGAACTGCTCAATCCGCACGGCCTCAGTTTTCTTCGGAAGCAATGTAATTGTTACAAAATTCAGGTGAAATAGCTGCAGATGTTCTGCGAACAAATCATGGAACATCAGGAGCAAGTCACCCTTAATGATATGCCATCACTTTTTATAGAGCTCAGTCGAAAAGCCATCTGGCCCCGGCGCTTTATAATTCTTCATTTGTGAAATTGCCTCAAACATCTCTTTCTCCAAAAATGGGGCGGTTAATATATAATTCTCATTCGCTGCTAGTTGAGGGACATCCTCAATCCTTGACTCATCTAAGGACACGAAATTATCCTCAGGTGGCCCAAAAAGCTGCTTATAATAATTGGTGCTGTAAAGTTTTAGGTTCTCCTGACCTAAAATCGTCCCCTCATCTTGCTCTAACTGAAAGATTCTCTTCTTTTGATGCTTGCCATTTGCTATCATATGGAAGAATTGAGTATTATCATCCCCTTGGACGACTTTGCAGACTTTAGCTCTTAGTGCCCACTTCAATTCCTCCTCTCGAAGCAGTTCTTTCAATCTCATTTTCGCCTCCACTTTAATTTCCAGCTCCTTGGTATCTAGCATGGAGGACTCGGCCTTTAATTCGAAGGAATTGATAAGGATAAGGAGCCTTTCCTTTTCAGCCTTATATATCCCACTCAAATGTTTGGCCCAGACACATAAGAACTACCTGAGGTGCCAAATTTTGTTCTGCCACCTTTCTACATTCGACCTCCCTTCTGAATCTTCAGCCCATTCCCGTGCTATCAGTTCCAAGAACCCTTCTTTTTCAAACCATACTAAATCGAAAGAGAAAGTGTTTTTGTTTCCCACGTGAGTTGCCTCTCCAGAGTCAACAAGCAATGGGGTATGATCGGAGATCACGCATGACAACGCTTGGACCGTCACCATAGGAAACTTCTGCTCCCATTCGACGCTGGCGAGGACACGATCCAACTTCTCAAGCGTTGGATTTGGTAACGTATTCACCCAAGTGAATTTTCTACCGGAAAGCTCGATCTCTCAAAGATCCATGCTTTCAATGATAGTATTAAACATAAACGACCATCTGCCGTCAAAGTTATCATTGTTTTTTATAGGGTAACACAACAGAAAACAAAAATTTCCTGACCTACGCACTAGCCCAGGACCACTATGGAAACTGCATACAAGGTTTGATCTTTTCCGTTACCGACTCGTAGCGCAGCGGAAGAAGAGTCGATGACGATCGGCAGTGCAGATCCCCGCAGCTAGGATTTACAACCTCCCAACCACGAGGATGTATACCCTAATCCGCCCCACGGACAGCCCTCCGGGAGGCGGTCAGACAGTCCCTCGGACGGTGTCACAGATAGCCCTTCGGGAGGACCCTCAAAACTCGGACGATCACACGGACAACCCTTCGAGAGGACCTTCGAAACTCGGATGGTCACACGGCAGCCCTTTGGGAGACACTCTCGAACTAAGATCGAAACTACGATCTCTCTATAGAGTTGCACACATACGGTGTCATCTATCCGGCAGGGCTTCGCCGTCCAGAACTAGTTCTTGCCGGAACCCAGACATCCTTTCGGCTCTACGAAACTATTTCGCTAGGAGGGAGAGAAAGAGCAAGATCATGCATGGCATTTGTATGAGAGTAAGGAGTGAAGATATGGCAGCCCTCACCTCCTATATTTATAGGAAACCCAAGGGGTAGGGTGGTTTTACAAGAAAACCCAAAACCCACATGAAATGGAGTCCTTCCTAAGGACCTAAAGAGTTAAACCAAAGGACAAGTGGGGCCCCATGGATGAGCTGCACCCATGAACGTCCCACCCCTAGTGGGCCCCCCAAAAAAGAGGTTCCCACCCTTCCATGTCATCCCTAGATCTTTTGGAAAGATCCCCTTTAGATATTTTCACAAAAAGCAACCAATCAGTGCTTTTCACTATTCACGATGACATTTTTCAGCGTCCGTTCGAACTGAAAATATTTATGTGGGCTTAAAACATTTCCAGTACCCACTAAAACAATTTTTAACGTGTTTCGAAACAATTCTGGTTTAGTGATTTTCATCTGCGAAAAGCATGTGAAGTGGCTCCGGCAGCTCCGGAACATTTCCAGCTTTTATCCCGGAAATTTCCCAGAAGTTTCCAGAATGATTCTGGCATCCTCCAAGAATTATCAGGCATGTGCCGAAACCAATTTGACTTAATGGTATCCCCTGAAACAACTTTGCAGTTTTACCGGAACTCATCCGGTGACCTCTCTCTGCGGAACTTTTCCGCTGTCCAAAACTTTTCCGGTGTCCGAAACTTTTTCGGTGATTTTCTCTCAGACTCCCTGTCTAGTATTCAATAGATAGATGACCCTTAAGCGTGTGACCCTATAGGTTCGGTGAAGTATAGACATGACCGGAACACTTTCCGATCAATGATCAACATCAGAGCCATGGACACCCATATTGACCCCTATACCCACACGAATGAATATTCGAGTGAACCTCCAGTTGCCGTGTGCTATTCCTGTTGCTTCACGATATGTTACAAATACCTGAGGTGAGACATGTTGGCATTCCTATGGATCAACAACTTGTCCACTATGCTAGTTACCTTGTTACCAGTATTGTTCTCTTTTCTCGTTCCCGTGTTCCGGCATCCCCGTGATCAAATCACAAAGTGTCTGGCCAGACGATGATGGATACCGTAACACCGAGAGGGCCCAGAGATATCTCTCCATCGTCGGAGGAGAAAATCTCAATGTTGAGCTATCAAGTTACTTAACATACTTTTCCATGAACCTGTAAGCCGCCGTAATAGCCACCCATTTACGGATGACATTTAACAAACTCCAAAGTTCATGAAGCAAGCATGAAGAAACTCAATACTCTCATGGTCTAAGGAATCATGCAAACGTTAACCATCTCTATGTTATTTACCATTAACTTCTGACGAATGAATCTCATAGCATAACATCAATCCGGGTCGATTCAACACAAATGTTCTGTTAACATTGTGCCCTCAAAATTGCTAGCATAGACATGCCCATGATTAGGAAAACAGAACCATCATGCAACACTTGATCTAGTCTTAGAGGCCAGAGTAGGAATACTTCTTACCGTTTATTATTCCACACGTGCATACGAGTCTTCCTCCGAGCCTCGTGGTTATTGCAGACCCGAGAACCATAGCAGTTATAGCATGGAACATAAACATAATTATGAACAGGGAGATAATCAATAACATTTATTATTACCTCTAGGGCATATCTCCTACAGACTCCCACTTGCACTAGAGTCAATAATCTAGTTTAATGCTAATGCACTTCACACCTGTGGCACACCGATGTAAATATGCTTCGCTTGTGGTATAGCCTGATGTCCAACGGATCTGACGACTTCAGCTCTGTGTGTATCTTTGCATATCCTCGCGTTTTCATGCTTTCACAAAATTCATATTTTGTGGGACTTGGCTTTGTGTATATGTGAATCATTGGTCGAAACCTGATTCCTCAGACTGAGCTGTGGAGCAACTATCTGCAATAGTGTACCATTGACCAAAGCCTTCTTGGAACCATACTTAAGTTCATGAATGAACTATATGATTAAACATCTTGTTTGTCACTTCTAAAGCGGAAACATACTTCGCCTCTGTTATAGAATTCGCCACAATAACTTGTTTTGAACAATTTCCAACTAACTGTGCCACCATATTGTGTGTTACACAAAACCCTCAATTTAAATTGAAAATCGCATGGAGAAATGATGAAGACCGTATCGACGTAACCTTTTACAACGAACTCTTCATGATTTCCACTTGCGAGAAAACATGTCATCAGTGCTACTTTAGTACTCAATGACCCTTTTCACTGTTGTCCCATGATCAGTACTTTTGATCACTTTGGTATCTATACTCGCAACAGCTTGGGAGTATTGGACATATCTGGTTGTTTTACATACCATGGAATACATGATTAATCCAAACACATGAGTGTGTGGAATCTCCATCATGTATTTTGCTCACCAGTGTTTTGGGACACCGATTCTTGCAAAAACTCTTTGCATGTGACTTCGGCAAGAATCACTCCTTGTTGTTCTTAGTGCTAAATGGTTTTAGCATCTTGTCAATATGTATTTTTTCTCAGCCCCATTAGGTAAATCTATCGCCATAGATCATTATGCCTAATATCAAGGCTATTTAGCCCAAGCACTTCATCAAAAACTATTTTCAAATGAAGTCCTAATTCGTGTCAAGAAATTTATTTGCAATTAACAATGTGTCAAGCACACAAGGTTTTTAGAAATAGTATTATGCTCCCACTTACTTCCTTGGAACCACAAGCACCTTCGTTACCCATTGATGAAGTCAAACTCCTTTGACCATTCCATCAAAAACGAAGATTCCAACTCCATTTTGCTCTCTTCTGTCCATTGCTGGACCTCTGAAGTTTGCATACTTACTAGCATCCTCTGGAACGACAAAATACTTTGGATTGTATCACATACAAGTCCTAGGTTGTATTTCCATTTCATGGAAATTCTTTTGTCATCCATGTTTCATATCTCATGTTTGAAATATGTATTAATTGCTAGTTTAATCCGAACCGAATTTAAGCATTGCTACGGTGAGACAATCTCATTGTAGTCAACTCCTTGAACTTGCTATTGCAACAAGTCGAGCGTAATGGATAAAACATTTTTATCCGATCAGTTTATAGTCCCATTACAATCCGTTAGACTCTATGTCTTTCGGAGGGTTTGTCAAGATTTAAATCTTGAATCATTTATGGAAACTATCTCGGATTATATTGGCATTTAGCCAATTCTAGAGTCAGGGCCCATCAACCCTTCTTTGTGTATCATAGGTATATTGTCGTCTAACAACAATATCTCGTTTGCGCACCTGAGAGGTTTGCACGAGCCTTGCCTACGTGGTTCATCTGCAAGTTCGACCGAAGTCCATACATTTTATTGTAGAGACTTCTGTATCAGTCATAGTAAGAAACTCTGGAATTACTTCCAAGGTTCCTTTCCTTTGATCTGATGACAAAGATATTGTTATCTCGTCGAGTTGCACTGTCCTCCCACTCACCTTTTTGAAAGAACAATTTTCTTCAAAATCACACTGTTCTTTGTGGCAAAACTTTTTGCCTCTGTATACTGGTGGGGGAATACCCAATAAATTTGGATAACCTACAAAGTAGCACTTGTCTGATTTGGAATAGATTTGTAACCTTTTACACAAGCCCCATATTCCAAATGTTAAGAAAAGATATAACATGGTTGGGAGTACCATACCATGCCGTCATTTCAACAGACCTGATGGAGCTCTTTTCAGTGTAAAAGCCGCAGTCTCTAAAGCATTACTCTTTAAAAGTGATAATGGAAAATTTATTTATGTCATATTTGATCTTACCATGTCATAAATGGTTTGATTACGTCTTCACAGACATTCCACTCATATGGTGTTCCGGGAGGTGTAAGTTATGAAACCCCTTTCACAACTCATCAGACAATCGCTAAACTTGTAACTCAAGTATTCCTTTCTGCAATCAAATTGCAGAAAACATAACTTTCTTGTTACAATAATTTCTACTTCATTTTTGAAAACCTTTCGAATGACTTCAAAAGATCCAGACTTATGTCTCATCAAGCAAATATCCATATATCTACTTGAGTCATTTCTGAAGATAGATAAATCCACTACTTATAACAACATTTATTGAACTACACACATCAAAATGTATGATCACCAATAAGTTTGTTGCTCGTTCCTTATGGCCTGAGAACGGGTTTTCAGTCACTTCACTTTTCGGAGGAAAGTTGCAAGTGTCACATGATTCAAAATCCATCATAATGGAATTTTTCTATGCGAGTTTCTCCAATGTGACCAAATGCAGTGCCACACATGTGTGGTATTCTCATAGTCTTGATACATTTAGCGTCAGTGTTATGGATGTATCATTTTACCATCAATATTCATAACATACATCCCATCTTGGATGGAAGCATGGCCCTTCATGTTATTCATAATACTAAACACCACTTGTTCTTTTATGAACAACCCTTTTGCAATAAACATTGTGCAATGGGCTAGAGTGTATGAAACTCTAAAATGAATTATGAAAGTAAACACAGAGGTAATATTAATATCATTATTCATAACATACATCTCATTCATAATGAAAGTATGGCCCTTATGTTTATTCATAATGCTGAACATCAAAAGTTCCCTTATGAACAACCTTCTTGCAAGATACCTTATGCAAAGGGCTAGAGTGTGTAAAGCTCTAAAATGAATTATGAAAGAAAATACTGAAGGAAATATGCCCTAGAGGCAATAATAAAGTTATTATTTATTTCCTTATTTCATGATAAATGTTTATTATTCATGCTAGAATTGTATTAACCGGAAACATAATACATGTGTGAATACATAGACAAACATAGTGTCACTAGTATGCCTCTACTTGACTAGCTTGTTAATCAAAGATGGTTAAGTTTCCTAACTATAGACATGAGTTGTCATTTGATTAACGGGATCACATCATTAGGAGAATGATGTGATTGACATGACCCATTCCGTTAGCCTAGCACTTGATCGTTTAGTATATTGCTATTGCTTTCTTCATGACTTATACATGTTCCTGTAACTATGAGATTATGCAACTCCCGTTTACTGGAGGAACACTTTGGGTGCTACCAAACGTCACAACGTAACTGGGTGATTATAAAGGAGTACTACAGGTGTCTCCAAAGGTACATGTTGGGTTGGCGTATTTCGAGATTAGGTTTTGTCACTCCGATTGTCGGAGAGGTATCTCTGGGCGCCCTCGGTAATGCACATCACATAAGCCTTGCAAGCAATGCAACTAATGAGTTAGTTGCGAGATGATGTATTACAGAACGAGTAAAGAGACTTGCCGGTAACAAGATTGAACTAGGTATTGAGATACCGACGACCGAATCTCAGGCAAGTAACATACCGATGACAAAGGGAACAACGTATGTTGTTATGCGGTTTGACCGATAAAGATCTTCGTAGAATATGTGGGAGCCAATATGGGCATCCAGGTCCCGCTATTGGTTATTGGCCGAGAATAGTTCTAGGTCATGTCTACATAGTTCTCGAACCCGTAGGGTCCGCACGCTTAAGGTTTCGATGACAGTTATATTATGAGTTTATGAGTTTTGATGTACCGAAGGAGTTCGGAGTCCCGGATGAGATCGGGGACATGACGAGGAGTCTTGAAATGGTCGAGATGTAAAGATTCATATATTGGATGATATGGTTAGGCCAAGGGGTCAAGCCCATGAGGTCGGTGCAAAAGGAGTTTTGTGGAGGCCAGGGGGCCAAACGCCGGAGACCCTGGCGTCTGGCCCTGGGCCAGACGCCAAGGATTGTGGCGTTTGGTCCTGGAGTCCGAGTGGGACTCTTGCCTTTCAGGCAAAACTGACTTTGAGGAGGCTTTTGCTCCAAGTTTCGACCCCGGGGCTCAACATATAAATAGAGGGGCAGGGCTAGCACCAAAGACACAACAATTGATCCCTTGGATCTCTTAGCCATGTGCGGTGCCCCCCTCCACCATAGTCCACCTCGATATTATCGTAGCGGTGCTTAGGCGAAGCCCTGCGACGGTAGAACATCAAGATCGTCACCACGCCGTCGTGCTGACTGAACTCTCCCTCGACACTCGGCTGGATCGGAGTTCAAGGGACGTCATCGAGCTGAACGTGTGCTAGAACTCGGAGGTGCCGTAGTTTCGGTGCTTGATCGGTCGGGCCATGAAGACGTACGACTACATCAACCGCGTTGTGCTAATGCTTCCGCTTAGCGATCTTCAAGGGTATGAAGATACACTCCCCCTCTCGTTGCTATACATCACCATGATCTTGCGTGTGCGTAGGAATTTTTTTGAAATTACTACGTTCCCCAACAGTGGAATCCGAGCCTAGGTTTTATGTGTTGATGTTATATGCACGAGTAGAACACAAATGAGTTGTGGGCGATATAAGTCATACTGCTTACCAGCATGTCATACTTTGGTTCGGCGGTATTGTTGGATGAAGCAGGCCGGACCGACATTACGCGTACGCTTACGCGAGACTGGTTTTACCGCCGTGCTATGCACACAGGTGACTAGCGGGTGTCAGTTTCTCCAACATTAGTTGAACCGAGTGTGGCTACGCCCGGTCCTTGCGAAGGTTAAAACAACACCAACTTGACAAACTATCGTTGTGGTTTTGATGCGTAGGTAAGAACGGTTCTTGCAAAGCCCGTAGCAGCCACGTAAAATTTGCAACAACAAAGTAGAGGACATCTAACTTGTTTTTGCAGGGCCTGTTGTGATGTGATATGGTCAAGACGTGATGAGATATAAGTTGTTGTATGAGATGATCATGTTTTGTTGAAGTTATCGGCAACTGGCAGAAGCCCTATGGTTGTCTCTTTGTTGCATAAGATGCAAGTGCCAAATAATTGCTTTACTTTATCGCTATGCGATAGCAATAGTTGCAAGAGCAATAGTTGGCGAGACGACCATGTGACGACACATTGATATGGATCAAGATGATGAAGATCATGGTGTCGTGCCGGTAACGATAGAGATCATGATATTACTTTGGAGATGGAGATCAAAGGCGCAAGATGATCATGGCCATATCATGTCACATATTTTGATTGCATATGATGTTTATCTGTTATACATCTTATCTTGCTTTGATTGACGGTAGCATTTTAAGATGATCTCTCACTAAATTATCAAGAAGTGTTCTCCCTGAGTATGCACCATTGCCAAAGTTCGTCGTGCCCAGACACCACGTGATGATCGGGTGTGATAAGCTCTACGTCCATCTACAATGGGTGCAAGCCAGTTTTGCACACGCAGAATACTCAGGTTAAACTTGATGAGCCTAGCATATGCAGATATGGCCTCGGAACACAGAGACCGAAAGGTCGAGCGTGAATCATATAGTAGATATGATCAACATAGTGATGTTCACCATTGAAAACTACTCCATCTCACGTGATGATCGGTTATGGTTTAGTTGATTTGGATCACGTGATCACTTAGAAGACTAGAGAGATGTCTGTCTAAGTGGGAGTTCTTAAGTAATATGATTAATTGAACTTTAATTTATCATGAACTTAGTCCTGGTAGTATTTTGCAAATTATGTTGTAGATCAATAGCTCGCGTTGTTGCTTTCATATGTTTATTTTGATATGTTCCTAGAGAAAATTGTGTTGAAAGATGTTAGTAGCAATGATGCGGATTGGATCCGTGATTTGAGGTTTATCCTCATTGCTGCACAGAAGAATTATGTCCTGATGCACCGCTAGGTGACAGACCTATTGCAGGAGCAGATGCAGACGTTATGAACGTTTGGCTAGCTCAATATGATGACTACTTGATAGTTTAAGTGCACCATGCTTAACGGCTTAGAATCGGGACTTCAAAGACGTTTTGAACGTCATGGACCATATGAGATGTTCCAGGAGTTGAAGTTAATATTTCAAGCAAATACCCGAGTTGAGAGATATGAAGTCTCCAACAAGTTCTATAGCTAAAAGATGGAGGAGAATCGCTCAACTAGTGAGCATGTGCTCCGATTGTCTATGTACTACAATCGCTTGAATCAAGTGGGAGTTAATCCTCCAGACAAAATAGTGATTGACAGAATTCTCTAGTCACCATCACCAAGTTGGTAGAACTTTGTGATGAACTATAATATGCAAGGGATGACGAAATTGATTCCCAAGCTCTTCGTGATGTTGAAATCGACGAAGGTAGAAATCAAGAAAGAGCATCAAGTGTTGATGATTGACAAGACCACTAGTTTCAAGAAAAGGGCAAAGGGAAAGAAAGGGAAACTTCAAGTAGAATGGCAAACAAGTTGTCACTCCCGTGAAGAAGCCCAAAGCTGGACCTAAGCCTGAAACTGAGTGCTTCTACTGCAAAGGAAATGGTCACTGGAAGTGGAACTACTCCAAATATTTGGTGGATAAAAAGGATGGCAAAGTGAACAAGGGTATATTTTGATGTACAAATTATTGATGTGTACCTTACTAGTGTTTATAGTAGCCCCTGAGTATTTGATACTTGTTCGGTTGCGAAAAATTTAGTAACTCGAAACAGGAGTTACAGAATAAACAGAGACTAGTTGAGGGTGAAGTGACGATGTATGTTGGAAGTGGTTCCAAGATTGATATGATCATCATCGCACACTCCCTATACTTTCGGGATTAGTGTTAAACCTAAATAAATGTTATTAGGCGTTTGCGTTGAGCATGAATATGATTTGATCATGTTTATTGCAATACGGTTATTCATTTAAAGTTAGAGAATAATTGTTATTCTGTTTACATGAATAAGATCTTCGATGGTCATACACACAATGAACATAGTTTGTTGGATCTCGATCGTAGTGATACACATATTCATAATATTGATGCCAAAAGATGCAAAGTTAATAATGATAGTGCAACTTATTTGTGGCACTGCCGTTTGGGTCATATCGGTGTAAAGCGCATGAAGAAACTCCATAAACATGGATTTTTGGAATCACTTGGTTATGAATCATTTGATGCTTGCGAACCGTGCCTTTTGGGCAAGATGACTAAAACTCCGTTCTCCGGAACAATGTAACAAGCTACTGACTTATTGGAAATAATACATACCGATGTATGCGATCCAATGAGTGTTAATGCTCGTGGCAAGTATCGTTATTTTCTGACCTTCACAAGATGATTTGAGCAGATATGGGTATATCTACTTGATGAAACATAAGTTTGAGATAGTTGAAAGGTTAAAAGAATTTCAGAATGAAGTGGAAAAATCATCGTAACAAGAAAATAAAGTTTCTGCGATCTGATCGCGAAGACGATGATTTGAGTTACGAGTTTGGTCTTCAATTAAAACAATGTGGAATAGTTTCACAAACTCACGCCACCTGGAACACCACAATGTAATGGTGTGTCCGAACGTCGTAATCGTACTTTACTAGATATGGTGCGATCTATGATATCTCTTGTCAGTTTACCACTATCGTTTTGGGGTTATGCATTAGAGACAGCTGCATTCACGTTTAATAGGGCACCATCTAAATCCGTTGAGACGACACCGTATGAACTGTGGTTTAGCAGTAAACCTAAGCAGTCGTTTCTTAAAGTTTGGGGCTGCGATGCTTATGTGAAAAAGCTTCAACCTGATAAGCTCGAACCCAAATCGGAGAAGTGCGTCTTTATAGAATACCCAAAGGAAACTGTTGGGTACACCTTCTATCACAGATCCAAAGGCAAAATATTCGTTGTTAAAATGGATCCTTTCCAGAGAAGGAGTTTCTCTCGAAAGAAGTGAGTGGGAGGAAAGTAGAGCTTGATAAGGTAATTTGTACCTTCTCCCGAATTGGAAAGTAGTTCATCACAGAAATCAGTTCCAGTGATTCCTACACCAATTAGTGAGGAAATTAATGATGATGATCATGAAACTTCAGATCAAGTTACTACAAAACCTCGTAGGTCTTCCAAAGTACAGTCCGCACCAGAGTGGTACGGTAATCCTGTTCTGGAAGTCATGTTACTAGACCATGATGAACCTACAAACTATGAGGAAGCGATGATGAGCCCAGATTCCGCGTAATGGCTTGAGGCCATGAAATCTGAGATGGGATCCATGTATGAGAACAAAGTGTGGACTTTGGTAGAGTTGCCCGATGATCGGCAAGCCATATTGTATAAATGGATCTTCAAGAGGAAGACAGATGCTGATAGTAGTGCTACTATCTACAAAGCTCGACTTGTCGCAAAAGGGTTTTTGACAAGTTCAAGGTATTGACTACAATGAGATTTTCTCAACTGTAGCGATGCTTAAGTCTATCCGAATCATGTTAGCAATTGCCACATTTTATGAAATCTGGCAAATGGATGTCAAAACTGCATTCCTTAATAGATTTATTAAAGAAGAGTTGTATATGATGCAATCAGAAGGTTTTGTCAATCCTAAAGATGCTAACAAAATGTGCAAGCTCCAGCGATCCATCTATGGACTAGTGCAAGCATCTCAGAGTTGGAATATACACTTTGATAAGTTGATCAAAGCATATAGTTTTATGCAGACTTGCGGTGAAGCCTGTATTTACAATAAAGTGAGTGGGAGCACTACCACCTTTCTGATAAATATATGTGAATGACATATTGTTGATCGGAAATAATGTAGAATTATTCTGCAAAGCATAAAGGAGTGTTTGAAAGAAGTTCTTTCAAAAGAAAGACTTCAGTAAAGCTACTTACATATTGAGCATCAAGATCTATTGAGATAGATCAAGACGCTTGATAAGATTTTCAATGAGTACATACCTTGACAAGATTTTGAAGTAGTTCAAAATGGAACAGTCAAAGAAAGAGTTCTTGCCTGTGTTACAAGGTGTGAAATTGAGTAAGACTCAAAGCCCGACCACGGCAGAAAATAGAAAAGAGAATGAAAGTCATTCCCTATGCCTCAGTCATAGGTTCTATAAAGTATGCTATGCTATGTACCAGACCTATTGTATATCTTGCTCTGAATTTGGCAAGGGAGTACAATAGTGATCTAGGAGTAGATCACTGGACATTGGTCAAGAATATCCTTAATGAGGACTAAGGAAATATTTCTCGATTATGGAGGTGATAAAAGAGCCCGTCATAAAGAGTTACATCGGTGCAAGATTTTACACCAATCCAGATGACTCTAAGTCTCAGTCTGGATACATATTGAAAGTGGGAGCAATTAGCTAGAGTAGCTCCGTGCTGAGTATTGTAGACATACAATATTTGCAAAATACATACGCCTCTGAATGTGACAGACCCGTTGACTAAGCTTCTCTCACGAGCAAAACATGATCACACCTTAGTACTCTCTGGGTGTTAATCACATAGCGATGTGAACTAGATTATTGACTCTAGTAAACCCTTTGGGTGTTGGTCACATGACGATGTGAACTATGGGTGTTAATCATATACAGATATGAATATTGGTGTTAAATCACATGGCGATGTGAACTAGATTATTGACTCTAGTGCAAGTGGGAGACTGAAGGAAATATGCCCTAGAGGCAATAATAAAGTTATTATTTATTTGCTTATTTCATGATAAATGTTTATTATTCATGCTAGAATTGTATTAACCGGAAACATAATACATGTGTGAATACATAGACAAACATAGTGTCACTAGTATGCCTCTACTTGACTAGCTTGTTAATCAGAGATGGTTAAGTTTCCTAACTATAGACATGAGTTGTCATTTGATTAACGGGATCACATCATTAGGAGAATGATGTGATTGACATGACCCATTCCGTTAGCCTAGCACTTGATCGTTTAGTATATTGCTATTGCTTTCTTCATGACTCATACATGTTCCTGTAACTATGAGATTATGCAACTCCCGTTTACTGGAGGAACACTTTGGGTGATACCAAACGTCACAACGTAACTGGGTGATTATAAAGGAGTACTACAGGTGTCTCCAAATGTACATGTTGGGTTGGCGTATTTTGAGATTAGGTTTTGTCACTCCGATTGTCGGAGAGGTATCTCTGGGCCCTCTCGGTAATGCACATCACATAAGCCTTGCAAGCAATGCAACTGATGAGTTAGTTGCGAGATGATGTATTACAGAACGAGTAAAGAGACTTGCCGGTAACAAGATTGAACTAGGTATTGAGATACCGATGATCGAATCTCGGGCAAGTAACATACCGATGACAAAGGGAATGACGTATGTTGTTATGCGGTTTGACCGATAAAGATCTTTGTAGAATATGTGGGAGCCAATATGGGCATCCAGGTCCCGCTATTGGTTATTGGCCGAGAATAGTTCTAGGTCATGTCTACATAGTTCTCGAACCCGTAGGGTCCGCACGCTTAAGGTTTCGATGACAATTATATTATGAGTTTATGAGTTTTGATGTACCGAAGGAGTTCGGAGTCCCAGATGAGATCGGGGACATGACGAGGAGTCTCGAAATGGTCGAGACGTAAAGATTCATATATTGGATGATATGGTTAGGCCAAGGGGTCAAGCCCATGAGGCTTTAGGTCGGTGCTAAAGGAGTTTTGTGGAGGCCATGGGGCCAAACGCCGGAGACCCTGGCGTTTGGCCCTGGGCCAGACACCGAGGCCCATGGCGTCTGGGCCAGACGCCAAGGATTGTGGCGTTTGGTCCTGGAGTCCGAGTGGGACTCTTGCCTTTCGGGCAAAACCGACTTTGAGGAGGCTTTTGCTCCAAGTTTCGACCCCGGGGCTCAACATATAAATAGAGGGGCAGGGCTAGCACCAAAGACACAACAATTGATCCCTTGGATCTCTTATCCGTGTGCGGTGCCCCCCTCCACCATAGTCCACCTCGATAATATTGTAGCGGTGCTTAGGCGAAGCCCTGCGACGGTAGAACATCAAGATCGTCACCACGCCGTCGTGCTGACTGAACTCTCCCTCGACACTCGGCTGGATCGGAGTTCGAGGGACGTCATCGAGCTGAACGTGTGCTAGAACTCGGAGGTGCCGTAGTTTCGGTGCTTGATCGGTCGGGCCGTGAAGACGTACGACTACAGCAACCGCGTTGTGCTAACGCTTCCGCTTAGCGATCTTCAAGGGTATGAAGATACACTCCCCCTCTCGTTGCTATACATCACCATGATCTTGCGTGTGCGTAGGAAATTTTTTGAAATTACTACGTTCCCCAACAAATACATAGGTAATACACTGATGGAAGGTATAGTAACTTGTACTATGTTCTCAACATGTATTAAAACCTCATTCCTGGCTAGTCGTTTTTAGGCCATGGTAGCTCTTACATCGATTCGTAACAGAATGCAATCAAGCAGGTATTTTTTGTGATTAACTCACAATACCCAAGAATTAGTGATTAACATGTTTGACCATAATTCCCAAGAACTATATATTTGACCAGCCTTCTATACATCAAAAACTTGTATGACATTCATACATGAGCTGGATATTCCTGTCTTCTTTCCTTTTGGCTTTATACTTCTAACAATTCAACTTTCAATATTTTTCCTACTCTCAGAAGAAGCATCCAACTTAAGAGTGGTGTTAGCCCCGGACTTCCTAGGCGTGAAAGTTTCACCAACACCCTTCGGACACTTTCTTTCTCTTTAAGTTGTTGTTTTATTCACCTTCATATCATATGACAGGCGTTCTCCTGGATTCCTCTCCTAACAGTCAAATGCATAGTAGAAATTTTTATTAATAGTTTGCAAACAAACAGTGCTTTGTTTGTATCTCTAAAAATGTTTTTCAGCTCCATGAATATCACATAACTATCCCAAACTTTCGAAGTTCGGGTCTCATGGAAGCAAACATATTGCATTTGACCGTAATGGAATTCTAGCTTTTGGATCGAAGGTACGAGAGTCATATCATCCATAGCATTCGCGGGAGGATACCGAAAACATGCAATAGGACAAAATCCTCCCCGGAACTCTTTGAGGACAATCCTCACATTACGTTACCAACCCTAAAGTTTTAACCAGATATTTAACAGTTATTCAATTTTAACAGGGAAGGTGGAAATGCAAGCCATTCTTCTACAACTGTTATGCAAATAATACTTAGACAATGTTCATAATTAAATTGCACTGAGAATTAAACGAGTTAACTCTACAGTGCGCTCCCACTCAAATAAACATCTCTCATAATTGATTTAGAGTGATTCAAGATCCATATTTCTATTCGATGCCATTGACGGGTTCATCACTGATGACACGAATTTCAATTGGTAGGCCAACTTGCCGATCACATCTCTATGTGATTCTTGTTCATCTTACGATGGGTGTGTTTTGAGCTCAGGACTCTCCTGTCTGAACGTCAAAGACAACCAAGTGATCTTGATGCGAGGTCTGACCTCACCCGCCTCATTCCTCTCGATTCATTCATGCTCATGTGTACATGGCGCACCCCGAAAAGATACGAATTTCAGACGGTGCTACACTTGGGTGAACACTAACTACTTTGATATTTTAAGTGAGAGATCACCCTAATAAAAAGCGACTACCGCACAATCAAGAAGGGTGCATCATAAGGGATAAACATCTCAGACAATTCATAATAGCATGATATGGTATAGCCCTTTCTGACGGAGAAGTATTTCATTTCTTCGTCTTTGGCATTTGCGTCAGTGTTCACCTTCGCAAAGATTGCCACCACCTTGTCGATGCACCAGATAATATTACTATCTCTATAGCTAATAAAATAAGTGCATTACTTAAGGTTGACACGCAGACGCAGGTCATTAAAGTGACAATCATATGGCTCCAGCCATCATGTCGAATCATGACACGCAGGTCATGTTAATCAATTTTACATCATATAGTCATTTCATACATAATCAAATTATTATGAGCACTGCTATACCATATCACATGCACATGCAAATCCTCCTGCAAAACCAAGTTGGACGCCTCTAATCGGTTCATGCAAAAACTTGTTATTCGTGGCTTATAAGGTTTCGAAACAAACTGAAGCTACCAACGTCCAGCAGTGAAGGAAATATGCCCTAGAGGCAATAATAAAGTTATTATTTATTTCCTTATTTCATGATAAATGTTTATTATTCATGCTATAATTGTATTAACCGAAAACATAATACATGTGTGAATACATTGACAAACATAGTGTCACTAGTATGCCTCTACTTGACTAGCTCGTTTATCAGAGATGGTTATGTTTCCTAGCCATGGACAAAAGAGTTGTCATTTGATTAACAGGATCACATCATTAGGAGAATGATGTGATTGACTTGACCCATTCCGTTAGCTTAGCACTTGATCGTTTAGTATGTTGCTATTGCTTTCTTCATGACTTATACATGTTCCTGTAACTATGAGATTATGCAACTCCCGTTTACCAGAGGAACATTTTGGGTACTACCAAACGTCACAACGTAACTAGGTGATTATAAAGGAGTACTACAGGTGTCTCCGAAGGTACATGTTGAGTTGGCGTATTTCGAGATTAGGTTTTGTCACTCCGATTGTCGGAGAGGTATCTCTGGGCCCTCTCGGTAATGCACATCATTATAAGCCTTGCAAGCAATGTGACCAATGAGTTGGTTACGGGATGATGCATTACAGAACGAGTAAAGAGACTTGCCGGTGACGAGATTGAACTAGGTATTGGATACCGATGATCGAATCTCGGGCAAGTAACATACCGATGACAAAGGGAACAACGTATGTTGTTATGCGGTTTGACCGATAAAGATCTTCGTAGAATATGTGGGAGCCAATATGGGCATCCAGGTCCCGCTATTGGTTATTGACCAAGAATAGTTCTAGGTCATGTCTACATAGTTCTCGAACCCGTAGGGTCCGCACGCTTAAGGTTTCGATGACAGTTATATTATGAGTTTATGAGTTTTGATGTACCGAAGGAGTTCAGAGTCCCGGATGAGATCGGGGACATGACGAGGAGTCTCGAAATGGTCGAGACGTAAAGATCGATATATTGGACGACTATATTCGGAGTTCGAAAAGGTTCTGAGTAATTCGGGTATTTTTTAGAGTACCGGAGAGTTACGGGGATTCGCTGGGAAGAAGTATTGGGCCTTATTGGGCCCTGCGGGAAAGAGAGAGGGGCTGCCTAGGGCAGGCCGCGCGCTCTCCCATGGCCTAGTCCGAATTGGACTAGGGGGAGGGGCCGCACCCCCTCCTTCCTTCCCTTCTCTCTTCCCCTTCCTAGTCTCCTACTCCTACTACATGGAAGGACTCCTAGTTGGACTAGGAAAGGGGGAATCCTACTCCCGGTGGGAGTAGGACTCCCCATGGCGCGCCCCTCCTAGGGCCGGCCTCCTCCTCCCTCCCTCCTTTATATACGGGGGCAGGGGGCACCCCATAGACACACAAGTTGATCTATGGATCGTTCCTTAGCCGTGTGCGGTGCCCCCTTCCACCATATTCCACCTCGGTCATATCGTTGCGGAGCTTAGGCGAAGCCCTGCGCCGGTAGAACATCATCATCGTCACCACGCTGTCGTGCTGATGGAACTCATCTCCGGAGCCTTTGCTGGATCGGAGGGCCGGAGATCGTCATCGAGCTGAACGTGTGCTAAACTCGGAGGCTCCGTACGTTCGGTGCTTGGATCAGTTGGATCGTGAAGACGTACGACTACATCAACCGCGTTGTGCTAACGCTTCCGCTTACGGTCTACGAGGGTACGTGGACGAACACTCTCCCCTCTCGTTGCTATGCCATCACCATTATCTTGCGTGTGCGTAGGAAATTTTTTGAAATAACTACGTTCCCCAACAGTGGCATCCGAGCCTAGGTTTTTATGGTTTGATGTTATATGCACGAGTAGAACACAAGTGAGTTGTGGACGATATAAGTCATACTGCCTACCAGCATGTCATACTTTGGTTCGGCGGTATTGTTTGATGAAGCAGCCCGGACCGACATTACACGTACGCTTACGCGAGACTGGTTCTACCGACGTGCTTTGCACACAAGTGGCTGGCGGGTGTCAGTTTCTCCAACTTTAGTTGAACCGAGTGTGGCTATGCCCGGTCCTTGCGAAGGTTAAAACAGAGTCTATTTGACAAACTATCGTTGTGGTTTTGATGCGTAGGTGAGATTGGTTCTTGCTTAAGCCCGTAGCAGCCACGTAAAACTTGCAACAACAAAGTAGAGGACGTCTAACTTGTTTTTGCAGGGCATGTTGTGATGTGATATGGTCAAAACATGATGAGATATAAGTTGTTGTATGAGATGATCATGTTTTGTTGAAGTTATCGGCGACTGGCAGAAGCTCTATGGTTGTCTCTTTGTTGCATAAGATGCAAGTGCCAAATAATTGCTTTACTTTATCGCTATGCGATAGCAATAGTTGCAAGAGCAATAGTTGGTGAGACGACCATGTGATGACACATTGATATAGATCAAGATGATGAAGATCATGGTGTCGTGCCGGTGACGATAGACATCATGACAGTACTTTGGAGATGGAGATCAAAGGCGCAAGATGATCATGGCCATATCATGTCACATATTTTGATTGCATATGATGTTTATCTGTTATACATCTTATTATGTTTTGTTTGACGGTAGCATTTTAAGATGATCTCTCACTAATTATCAAGAAGTGTTCTCCCTGAGTATGCACCGTTGCGAAAGTTCTTCGTGCTGAGACACCACGTGATGATCGGGTGTGATAGGCTCTACGTTCAAATACAACGGGTGCAAAATAGTTGCACACGCGGAATACTTAGGTTAAACTTGACAAGCCTAGCATATACAGATATGGCCTCGAAACACGGAGACCGGAAGGTTGAGCGTGAATCATATAGTAGATATGATCAACATAGTGATGTTCACCATTGAAACTACTCCATCTCACGTGATGATCGGACATGGTTTAGTTGATTTGGATCACGTGATCACTTAGAGGATTAGAGGGATGTCTATCTAAGTGGGAGTTCTTAAGTAATATAATTAATTTAACTTTAATTTATCATGAACTTAGTCCTAGTAGTATTTTGCAAATTATGTTGTAGATCAATAGCTCGCGTTGTTGCTTTCATATCTTTATTTTGATATGTTCCTAGAGAAAATTGTGTTGAAAAATGTTAGTAGCAATGATGCGGATTGGATCCGTGATCTGAGGTTTATCCTCATTGCTGCACAGTAAAATTATGTCCTTAATGCACCGCTAGGTGATAGACCTATTGCAGGAGCAAATGCAGATGTTATGAACGTTTGGCTAGCTCAATATGATGACTACTTGATAGTTTTGTGCACCATCCTTTATGGCTTAGAATCGGGACTTCAAAGACGTTTTGAACGTCATGGACCATATGAGATGTTCCAGGAATTGAAGTTAATATTTCAAGCAAATACCCGAGTTGAGAGATATGAAGTCTCCAACAAGTTCTATAGCTAAAAGATGGAGGAGAATCGCTCAACTAGTGAGCATGTACTTAGATTGTCTGGGTACTTCAATCGCTTGAATCAAGTGGGAGTTAATCTTCCAGATAAGATAGTGATTGATAGAATTCTCTAGTCACCATCACTAAGTTACTAGAACTTCGTGATGAACTATAGTATGCAAGGGATGACGTAAATGATTCCCAAGCTCTTCGTGATGTTGAAATCGACGAAGGTAGAAATCAAGAAAGAGCATCAAGTGTTGATGATTGACAAGACCACTAGTTTCAAAAGAAGGGCAAAGGGATAGAAAGGGAACTTCAAGTGGAAAGACAAGCAAGTTGTCACTCCCGTGAAGAAGACCAAAGCTGGACCAAAGCCTGAAACTGAGTGCTTACACTACAAAGGAAATGGTCACTGGAAGCGGAAATGCCCTAAATATTTGGTGGATAAGAAGGATGGCAAAGTGAACAAGGGTATATTTGATATACAGATGTTTGATGTGTGCCTTACTAGTGTTTATTGTAGCCCCTGAGTATTTGATACTTGTTCGATTGCTAAGATTAGTAACTCGAAACAGGAGTTACAGAATAAACAGAGACTAGTTGAAGGGGAAGTGACGATGAGTGTTGGAAGTAGTTCCAAGATTGATATGATCATCATCGCACACTCCCTATACTTTCGGGATTAGTGTTAAACTTAAATAAATGTTATTTGGCGTTTGCGTTGAGCATGAATATGATTTGATCATGTTTATTGCAATACGGTTATTCATTTAAAATCAGAGAATAATTGTTGTTCTATTTAAATGAATAAAACCTTCAATGGTCATACACCCAACAAAATAGTTTGTTGGCTCTCGATCGTAGTGATGCACATATTCATAATATTGATGCCAAAAGATGCAAAGTTAATAATGATAGTGCAACTTATTTGTGGCACTGCCGTTTTGGTCATATCGGTGTAAAGCGCATGAAGAAACTCCATAAAGATGGATTTTCGGAATCACTTGGTTATGAATCATTTGATGCTTGCGAACCGTGCCTTTTGGGCAAGATGACTAAAACTCTGTTCTTCGGAACAATCGAACGAGCTACTGACTTATTGGAAATAATACATACTGATGTATGCAGACCAATGAGTATGAAGGCTCGTGGCAAGTATCGTTATTTTCTGACCTTCACAAGATGATTTGAGCAGATATGGGTATATCTACTTAATGAAACACAAGTCTGAAACATTTGAAAAGTTCAAAGAATTTCAGAGTGAAGTGGAGAATCATCGTAACAAGAAAATAAAGTTTCTGCGATCTGATTGTGGAGATGAATATTTGAGTTACAAGTTTGGTCTTCAATTAAAACAATGTGGAATAGTTTCACAGCTCACGCCACCTAGAACACCACAACGTTATGGTGTGTTCGAACGTCGTAACCGCACTTTATTGGATATGGTGCGATCTATGATGTCTCTTACTGATTTACCAATATTGTTTTGGGGTTATGCATTAGAGACAGTTGCATTCACATTAAAAGGGCACCATCTAAATCCGTTGAGACGACAACATATGAACTGTGGTTTAGCAAGAAACCCAAGTGGTCGTTTCTTAAATTTTGGGGCTGCGATGCTTATGTGAAAAAGTTTCAACCTGATAAGCTCGAACCCAAATCGGAGAAGTACGTCTTCATAGAATACCCAAAGGAAACTATTGGGTACACCTTCTATCACAGATCCGAAGGCAAGTTATTCGTTGCTAAGATGGATCTTTTCTAGAGAAGAAGTTTCTCTCGAAAGAAGTGAGTGGGACGAAAGTAGAACTTGATGAGGTAACTGTACCTGCTCCCTTATTGGAAAGTAGTTTATCACAGAAATTAGTTCCCGTGACAAATACACCAATTAGTGAGGAAGCTAATGATATTGATCATGAAACTTCAGATCAAGTTACTACAGAACCTCGTAGGTCTTCCAGAGTAAGATCCGCACCAGAGTGGTGTAGTAATCATGTTCTGAAAGTCATGTTACTAGACCATGATGAACCTACGAACTATGAGGAAGCGATGATGAGCCCAGATTCTGCGAAATGGCTCGAGGCGATAAAATCTGAGATATAGTCCATGTATGAGAACAAAGTATGGACTTTGATTGACTTGCTCGATGATCAACAAGCCATGTTAAATAAATGGATCTTCAAGAGGAAGACGGACACTGATAGTAGTGTTACTATCCACTAAGCTCGACTTGTTGCAAAAGGTTTTCAGCAAAGTTCAAAGGTGTTGAATACGATGAGATTTTCTCACTCGTATCGATGCTTAAGTCTGTCTGAATCATGTTAGCAATTGCCACATTTTATGAAATCTGGCAAATGGATGTCAAAACGGCATTTCTTAATGGATTTATTAAAGAAGAGTTGTATATGATGCAACTAGAAGGTTTTGTCAATCCTAAAGGTGCTAACAAAATGTGCAAGCTCCAGCGATCCATCTATGGACTGGTGCAAGCATCTCGGAGTTGGAATATAGGCTTTGATAAGTTGATCAAAGCATATAGTTTTATATGGACTTACGATGAAGCCTGTATTTACAATAAAGTGAGTGGGAGCACTACAGCCTTTCTGATTAGTATATGTGAGTGACATATTGTTGATCAGAAATGATGTAAATTTTTCTGCAAAGCATAAAGGAGTGTTTTAAAGGAGTTCTTTAAAAAGAAAATACCTCAGTAAAAGCTACTTACCTATTGAGCATCAAGATCTATTGAGATAGATCAAGACGCTTGATAAGATTTTCAAAGAGTACATACCTTGGCAAGATTTTGAAATAGTTCAAAATGGAACAGTCAAAGAAAGAGTTCTTGCCTGTGTTGCAAAGGTATGAAATTGAGTAAGACTCAAATCCCGACCACAGCAGAAAATAGAAAGAGAATGAAAAGTCATTCCCTATGCCTCAGTCATAGGTTCTATAAAGTATGCTATGCTATGTACCAGACCTATTGTATACCTTGCTCTGAATTTGGCAAGGGAGTACAATAGTGATCTAGGACTAGATCACTGGACATTGGTGAAGAATATCCGTAGTAAGGACTAAGGAGATGTTTCTCGATCATGGAGGTGATAAAAGAGTTTGTTGTAAAATTTACATCAGTGCAAACTTTTACACTGATCCAGATGACTCTAAGTCTCAACCTGGATACATATTGAAAGTGGGAGCAATTAGCTAGAGTAGCTCCGTGCAGAGCATTGTGGACATAAAATATTTGCAAAATACATACGGCTCTGAATGTGACAGACCCGTTGACTAAGCTTCTCTCACGAGCAAAACATGATCACACCTTAGTACTCTTTGGGTGTTAATCACATAGCGATGTGAACTAGATTATTGACTCTAGTAAACCCTTTGGATGTTGGTCACATGATGATGTGAACTATGGGTGTTAATCATATACAGATATGAATATTGGTGTTAAATCACATGGCGATGTGAACTAGGTTATTGACTCTAGTGCAAGTGGGAGACTGAAGGAAATATGCCCTAGAGGCAATAATAAAGTTATTATTTATTTCCTTATTTCATGATAAATGTTTATTATTCATGCTAGAATTGTATTAACCGGAAACATAATACATGTGTGAATACATAGACAAACATAGTGTCACTAGTATGCCTCTACTTGACTAGCTCGTTTACCAGAGATGGTTATGTTTCCTAGCCATGGACAAAAGAGTTGTCATTTGATTAACGGGATCACATCATTAGGAGAATGATGTGATTGACTTGACCCATTCCATTAGCTTAGCACTTGATCGTTTAGTATGTTGCTATTGCTTTCTTCATGACTTATACATGTTCCTGTAACTATGAGATTATGCAACTCCCGTTTACCAGAGGAACACTTTGGGTACTACCAAACATCACAACGTAACTGGGTGATTATAAAGGAGTACTACAGGTGTCTCCGAAGGTATATGTTGAGTTGGCGTATTTCGAGATTAGGTTTTGTCACTCCGATTGTCGGAGAGGTATCTCTGGGCCCTCTCGGTAATGCACATCATTATAAGCCTTGCAAGCAATGTGACCAATGAGTTGGTTACGGGACGATGCATTACAGAACGAGTAAAGAGACTTGCCGGTGACGAGATTGAATTGGGTATTGGATACCGACGATCGAATCTCGGGCAAGTAACATACCGATGACAAAGGGAACAACATATGTTGTTATGCGGTTTGACCGATAAAGATCTTCGTAGAATATGTAGGAGCCAATATGGGCATCCAGGTCCCGCTATTGGTTATTGACCGAGAATAGTTCTAGGTCATGTCTACATAGTTCTTGAACCCGTAGGGTCCGCACGCTTAAGGTTTCGATGACAGTTATATTATGAGTTTATGAGTTTTGATGTACCGAAGGAGTTCGGAGTTCCGGATGAGATTGGGGACATGACGAGGAGTCTCGAAATGGTCGAGACGTAAAGATCGATATATTGGACGACTATATTCGGAGTTCGGAAAGGTTCCGAGTAATTCGGGTATTTTTCGGAGTACCGGAGAGTTACGGGAGTTCGCCGGGGAGAAGTATTGGGCCTTATTGGGCCCTGCGGGAAAGAGAGAGGGGCTGCCTAGGGCAGGCCGCGCGCCCCCCCATGGCCTAGTCCGAATTGGACTAGGGGGAGGGGCCGCACCCCCTCCTTCCTTCCCTTCTCTCTTCCCCTTCCTAGTCTCCTACTCCTACTACATGGAAGGACTCCTAGTTGGACTAGGAAAGGGGGAATCCTACTCCCAGTGGGAGTAGGACTCCCCATGGCGCGCCCCTCCTAGGGCCGGCCTCCTCCTCCCTCCCTCCTTTATATACGGGGGCAGGGGGCACCCCATAGACACACAAGTTGATCTACGGATCGTTCCTTAGCCGTGTGCGGTGCCCCCTTCCACCATATTCCACCTCGGTCATATCGTTGCGGAGCTTAGGCGAAGCCCTGCGCCGGTAGAACATCATCATCGTCACCACGCCGTCGTGCTGACGGAACTCATCTCCGGAGCCTTTGCTGGATCGGAGGGCCGGAGATCATCATCGAGCTGAACGTGTGCTAAACTCGGAGGCTCCGTACGTTCGGTGCTTGGATCGGTTGGATCGTGAAGACGTACGACTACATCAACCGCGTTGTGCTAACACTTCCGCTTACGGTCTACGAGGGTACGTGGACGAACACTCTCCCCTCTCGTTGCTATGCCATCACCATGATCTTGCGTGTGCGTAGAATTTTTTTTGAAATTACTACGTTCCCCAACAAGCAGGGGCAGCAAGGCACATATTGTATTGTTGCCATCGTGGATAAAAAGATGGGGTTTATATCATATTGCTTGAGTTTATCCCTCTACATCATGTCATCTTGCCTAATGCATTACTCTGTTCTTATGAACTTCATACTCTAGATGCATGCTGGATAGCGGTCGATGTGTGGAGTAATAGTAGTAGATGCAGAATCGTTTCGGTCTACTTGTCGGGGGCGTGATGCCTATATACATGATCATGCCTAGATAATCTCATAACTATGCACTTTTCTATCAATTGCTCGACAGTAATTTGTTCACCCACCATAATACTTATGCTATCTTGAGAGAAGCCACTAGTGAAGCCTATGGCCCCCGGGTCTATTTTCCATCATATAAGTTTCCAATCTACTTTGTTTTGCAATCTTACTTTCCAATCTATATCGTAAAAATACCAAAAATATTTATCTTATCTTATTATCTCTATCAGATCTCACTTTAGCAAGTGGTCGTGAAGGGATTGACAACCCCTTTTATCGCGTTGGTTGCAAGGTTCTTGTTTGTTTGTGTAGGTACGAGGGACTTGCGTGGAGCCTCCTACTAGATTGATACCTTGGTTCTCAAAAATTGAGGGAAATACTTACGCTACTTTGCTGCATCACCCTTTCCTCTTCAAGGGAACACCAATGTAGTGCTAAAGAGGTAGAAAGAAGGATTTCTGGCGCCGTTGCCGGGGATGTCTTCGCTCAAGTCAAGACATACCAAGTACCCATCACAAACTCATCTCCCTCGCATTACATTATTTGCCATTTGCCTCTCATTTTCCTCTCCCCCACTTCACCCTTGCTGTTTTATTCGCCCTCTCTTTCCCATTCGCCTCTCTTTTTCGCTTTCCTTTTGTGTGCTTGTGTGTTGGATTGCTTGTCACAATGGCTCAAGATAATACTAAATTGTGTGACTTTTCAAATACTAATAATAATGATTTCCTTAGCACTCCGATTGCTCCTCTTAATGATGCTAAATCTGTGAAATCAATGCTGCTTTGTTGAATCTTGTCATGAAAGATCAATTCTCTGGCCTTCCTAGTGAAGATGCCGCTACTCATCTAAACAACTTTGTTGATTTGTGTGATATGCAAAAGAAGAAAGACATGGATAATGATATTGTTAAATTGAAGTTATTTCCGTTTTCACTTAGAGATCGTGCTAAAACTTGGTTTTTGTCTTTGCCTAAAAATATTATTGATTCTTGGAATAAGTGCAAAGATGCTTTTATCTCTAAGTATTTTCCTCCCGCTAAGATCATCTCCCTTAGGAACGTTATTATGAATTTTAAGCAACTTGATCATGAACATGTTGCACAATCTTGGGAGAGAATGAAATTAATGGTTCGCAATTGCCCTACACATGGTTTGAATTTATGGATGATCATACAATTTTTTTATGCCGGATTGATTTTGCTTCTAGAAATCTTTTAGATTCGACCGCGGGAGGCACTTTTATGGAAATCACTTTAGGAGAAGCTACTAAACTCCTAGATAATATTATAGTTAATTATTCTCAATGGCACACCGAAAGATCTACTAGTAAAAAAGTTCATGCGATAGAAGAGATTAATGTTTTGAGTGGAAAGATGGATGAACTTATGAAATTGTTTGCCACTAAGAGTGCTCCTATTGATCCTAATGACATGCCTTTGTCTACTTTGATTGAGAATAATAATGAATCTATGGATGTGAATTTTGTTGGTAGGAATAATTTTGGTAACAATGCTTATAGAGGAAACTTTAATCCTAGGCTGTTTCCTAGTAATTCCTCTAATAATTATGGTAATTCATACAACAACTCTTATGGAAATTTTAATAAGATGCCATCTGATTTTGAGAATATTGTTAAAGAATTTATGATCTCACAAAAGAATTTCAATGTTTTGCTTGAAGAAAAATTGCTTAAAATTGATGAATTGTCTAGGAACGTGGATAGAATTTCTCTTGATGTTGATTCTTTGAAACTTAGATCTATTCCACCTAAGCATGATATCAATGAGTCTCTCAAAGCCATGAGAATTTTCATTGATGAGTGCAAAGAAAGAACCGCTAGGATGCGTGCTAAGAAAGATTGCTTTGTAAGAGCGTGTTCTTCTAGTTTTCGTGATAATAATGATGAAGATCTAAAAGTTATTGATGTGTCCCCTATGAAATCTTTGTTTTGTAATATGAATCTTGACAATGATGGGACTGTAGATGAGTCAACTTTAGTTAAAAGGCATCCCAATGATTCGGAGTCTTGAGATCTTGATGCTAAATTTGGTAAAAGTGGGATTGGAGATGTCAAAACTTTACATAGCAATGAACCCACTATTTTGGATTTCAAGGAATTTAATTACGATAATTGTTCTTTAATAGATTGTATTTCCTTGTTGCAATCCATGCTAAATTCTCCTCATGCTTATAGTCAAAATAAAGCTTTTACTAAACATATCATTGATGCTTTGATGCAATCTTATGAGGAAAAACTTGAATTAGAAGTTTCTATCCCTAGAAAACTTAATGATGAGTGGGAACCTACTGCTAAAATTAAAATTAAAGATCATGAATGCTATGCTTTGTGTGATTTGGGTGCTAGTGTTTCCATGATTCCAAAAACTTTATGTGATGTGCTAGGTTTCCGTGAATTTGATGATTGCTCTTTAAACTTGCACTGATTCCACTATTAAGAAACCTATGGGAAGGATTAATGATGTTATTATTGTTGCAAATAGGAATTATGTGCCCATAGATTTTACCCTTCTTGATATAGATTGAAATTTTTCATGTACTATTATTCTTGTTAGACCTTTCCTTAGAACAATTGGTGCAATTATTGATATGAAGGAAGGAAATATTAGATTCCAATTTCCGTTAAGGAAAGGCATGGAACACTTTCCTAGAAAGAAAATCAAATTACCTTATGAATCTATTATGAGAGCCACTTATGAATTGAATACCAAAGATGGCAATACTTAGATCTATTCTCGCTTTTATGCCTAGCTAGGGGCGTTAAACGATAGCGCTTGTTGGGAGGCAACCCAATTTTATTTTTTGTTCCTTGCTTTTTGTTCCTGTTTAGTAATAAATAAATCATCTAGCCTCTGTTTAGATGTGGTTTTATGTTTTAATTAGTGTTTGTGCCAAGTAAAACCTATAGGATCATCTTGGGTGATAGTTAATTTGATCTTGTTGAAAAACAGAAACTTTTGCGTGAACGAGAATAATTTTAATAAATCACAGAAACGTGATTTTCAGTTGATTCTTTTTGCAGTAGATCAATAGACAAATTGCCTAGGACTTCCAATTTTGGTAGGATGTTTAGAGTTCCAGAAGTATTCAAAAGTTACAGATTGCTACAGACTGTTCTATTTTTGACAGATTCTGTTTTTCGTGTGTTGTTTGCTTATTTTGATGAATCTATGGCTAGTATCGGGGAGTATGAACCATAGAGAAGTTGGAATAAAGTAGGTTTAACACCAATATAAATAAAGAATGAGTTCATTACAGTACCTTATGTGGTGGTTTTTATTTCTTGCACTAATGGAGCTCATGAGATTTCCTGTTGAGTTTTGTGTTGTGAAGTTTTCATGTTTTGGGTAAAGATTTGATGGATTATGGAATAAAGAGTGGCAAGAGCCTAAGCTTGGGGATTCCCATGGCACCCCAAGATAATTCAAGGACAACCAAAAGCCTGAGCTTGGGGATGCCCCGGAAGGCATCCCCTCTTTCATCTTCGTCTATCGGTAACTTTACTTGGAGCTATATTTTATGCACCACATGATATGTGTTTTGCTTGGAGCGTCTTGTATGATATGAGTCTTTGCTTTTTTAGTTTACCAGAATCATCCTTGATGTACACACCTTTCGGGGGAGATACACATGATTCGGAATTTATTAGAATACTCTATGTGCTTCACTTATATCTTTTGAGCTAGGCAATTTTGCTCTAGTGCTTCACTTATATCTTTTTAGAGCACGACGGTGGCTTTATTTTGTAGAAATTATTGATCTCTCATGCTTCACTTATATTATTTTAAGAGTCTTTTAGAACAGCATGGTATTTGCTATGGTTATAAAATTGGTCCTAGAAAGATGGGCATCCAAGTTGGGTCTAATAAAAACTATCATAGAAAGTGCATTAACACTATAATCAATTTGATGCTTGATAATTATTTTGAGATATAAAGGTGGTAATGTTAAGAGTCATGCTAGTTGGGTAATTATGAAATTGAGAGATACTTGTGTTAAAGTTGGCAAGTCCCGTAGCATGCACGTATGGTAAAAGTTGTGTAACAAATTTGTTGCATGGGGTGCTCTTTTTGATTGCCTTCCTTATGTGTGGAGGTCGGGATCGCGCGATGGTTAACTCCTACCAAACCTTCCCCTAGGAGCATGCATAGTGGTACTTTTCTTCGAGGGCTAATATACTTTTGCAATAAGTATATGAGTTCTTTATGACTAATGTGAGTCCATGGATTATACGCACTCTCACCCTTCCACCATTGCTAGCCTCTCTTGTGCCGCGCAACTTTTGCCGGTATCATACACCCACCATTTACCTTCCTCAAAACAGCCACCATATCTACCTATTATGGCATTTCTATAGCCATTCCGAGATATTGCCATGCAACTTTCCACCATTTCATTTATTATGACACGCTCCTTCATTGTCATATTGCTTTTGCATGATCATGTAGTTGACATCGTATTTGTGGCAAGGCCACCTTCATAATTCTTTCATACATGTCACTCTTGAATCATTGCATATCCCGGTACACCGCCGGAGGCATTCACATAGAGTCATATTTTGTTCTAAGTATTGAGTTGTAATTCTTGAGTTGTAAATCAATAAAAGTGTGATGATCTTCATTATTAGAGCATTGTCCCAAGTGAGGAAAGGATGATGGAGACTATGATTCCCCCACAAGTCGGGATGAGACTTCGGACTTTTTAAAAATAAAAGAGGCCAAAGAAGCCCAAAAAAGAGAGGCGAAAGGAGCCCAGCAAAAAAATGAGAGAAAAGAGAGAAGGGACAATGTTATTATCCTTTTTCCACACTTGTGCTTCAAAGTAGCACCATGATCTTCATGATAGAGAGTCTCCTATGTTGTCACTTTCATATAGTAGTGGGAATTTCTCATTATAGAACTTGGCTTGTATATTCCAATGATGGGCTTCCTCAAAATGCCCTAGGTCTTCGTGAGCAAGCAAGTTGGATGCACACCCACTTAGTTTCTTTTGTTGATCTTTCATACATTTATAGCTCTAGTGCATCCATTGCATGGCAATCCCTACTCACTCACATTGATATCTATTAATGGGCATCTCCATAGCCTGTTGATACGCCTAGTTGATGTGAGACTATCTTCTCCCTTTTTGTCTTCTTCACAACCACCATCCTATTCCACATATAGTGATATATCCATGACTTGCGCTCATGTATTGCGTGAGAGTTGAAAAAACTGAAGTGCGTTAAAAAGTATGAACCAACTGCTTGGCTGAAACCGGGGTCGTGCATGATGGGAGTATTTTGTGTGATGAAAATGAAGCATAGCCTAACTATATGATTTTGTAGGGATAAGCTTTCTTTGGCTATGCTATTTTGATAAGACATGATTACTTGTTAGTATGCTTGAAGTATTACTATTTTTATGTTAATATGAACTTTTATCTTGAATCATTTGGATCCAAACAATCATGCCACAATAAAGAAAATTACATTGAGAAATATGCTAGGTAGCATTCCACATCAAAAATTCTGTTTTTATCATTTAACTACTCGAGGACGAGCAGGAATTAAGCTTGGGGATGCTTGATATGTCTCCAACGTATCTATAATTTTTGATTGTTCCATGCTATTATATTACCCATTTTGGATGTTTATGGGCTTTACTTTACACTTTTATATCATTTTTTGGACTAACCTACTAATCGGAGGCCCAACCCGAATTGCTGTTTTTTTGCCTATTTCAGTGTTTCGAAGAAAAGGAATATCAAACGGAGTCCAAATGGAATGAAACCTTCGGGAGCGATCTTTTTGGAACAAACTCAATCCAGGAGACTTGGAGTGGACGTCAAGAAGCAGCCGAGGTGGCCACGAGGGTGCAAGGCGCGCCCTAGGGGGGTGGGCGCGCCCCCACCCTCGTGGGCCCCTCGTGGCTCCCCTGACCGACTTCCTTCGCCTATATATATATCTACGTACCCCAAAAACATCCAGGAGCACCACGAAACCCTATTTCCACCACCGCACCCTTCTGTATCCATGGGATCCCATCTTGGGGCCTTTTCCGGCGCTCTGCCGGAGGGGGAATCAATCACGGAGGGATTCTACATCATCGCCAAGGCCTCTCTGATGAGTTGTGAGTAGTTTACCACAGACCTTTGGGTCCATAGTTATTAGCTAGATGGCTTCTTCTCTCTCTTTGAATCTCAATACAATGTTCTCCTTGATCTTCTTGGAGATCTATTCGATGTAACTCTTTTTGCGGTGTGTTTGTCGAGATCCGATGAATTGTGGGTTTATGATCAAGTTTATCTATGAGAAATATTTGAATCTCCTCCGAATTCTTTTATGTATGATTGGTTATCTTTGCAAGTCTCTTCGAATTATCAATTTGGTTTGGCCTACTAGATTGATCTTTCTTGCAATGGGAGAAATGCTTAGCTTTGGGTTCAATTTTGCGGTGTCCTTTCCCAGTGACAGCAGGGGCAGCAAGGCACGTATTGTATTGTTGCCATCGAGGATAAAAATATGGGGTTTATATCATATTGCTTGAGTTTATCCCTCTACATCATGTCATCTTGCCTAATGCGTTACTCTGTTCTTATGAACTTAATACTCTAGATGCATGCCGGATAGCGGTCGATGTGTGGAGTAATAGTAGTAGATGCAGAATCGTTTCGGTCTATTTGTCGCGGACGTGATGCCTATATACATGATCATGCCTAGATAATCTCATAACTATGCACTTTTCTATCAATTTCTCGATAGTAATTTGTTCACCCACCATAATACTTATGCTATCTTGAGAAGCCACTAGTGAAATCTATGGGCCCCAGGTCTATTTTCCATCATATAAGTTTCCAATCTACTTTATTTGGCAATCTTACTTTCCAATCTATATCATAAAAATATCAAAAATATTTATCTTATCTTATTATCTCTATCAGATCTCACTTTCGCAAGTGGCCGTGAAGGGATTGACAAGCCCTTTATCCCGTTGGTTGAGAGGTTCTTGTTTGTTTGTGTAGGTATGAGGTACTTGCGTGGAGCCTCCTACCGGATTGATACATTGGTTCTCAAAAACCGAGGGAAATACTTACGCTACTTTACTGCATCACCCTTTCCTCTTCAAGGGAAAACCAACGCAGTGCTCAAGAGGCAGCAATCATCAAGTATGTTAATTCAAGTTGCTAGATTAACTTTGCGGGGTGTATGAAGGACGAGATAATAAAATCTCGAACCCCATACTAAACTTCATCATATGCATGACCCCCGTGCAGATCATATCTGCATTGCCCTTTCGTCTGCAAAACATCCATCTTTCTTTAACTATGGTGGAATCCAAAGAACTGTTAGCACTTCGTTGATCTATCAATCAGCATACTCAGGAGCAGCATGAAAGGATCACGGATTGCCAGAACTTTGTGAGATTCCACCATGCCGTCAAGATCAGGATTATGCAAATTCAAGGGAAGCAACAAACAGATTTCATCTGCTACCCGCACAAATAATTTTTAGTAATAGAACTCATCTATTACCTAATTATATTGTGCAACACCCATACATCTCTATGTATTCTGGATCGCAACCTGCATCTATGCATAGCACGACTCATGATGCCACTGTAGGGTAACAGAGCAGAAAACAAAAATTTCCCGACCTACGCACCAGCCCAGGACCACTATGGAGACTGCATACAAGGTTTGATCTTTTTCGTTACCGACTCGTAGCGCAACGGAAGAAGAGTCGATGACGATCGGCGGTGTAGATCCCTGCAGCTAGGATTTACAACCTCCCAACCGCGAGGATGTATACCCTCATCCCACGGACAGCCCTCCGGGAGGCGGTCTGACAGTCCCTCTGACGGTGTCGCGGACAGCCCTTCGGGAGGACCCTCGAAACTCGGACGGTCACACAGACAGCCCTTTAGGAGGACCTTCGAAACTCGGATGGTCACACTGACAGCCCTTTGGGAGGCACTCTCGAACTAAGACCAAAAGTACGATCTCTCTATAGAGTTGCGCACATACGATATCATCTATCTGGCAGGGCTTCACCATCCAGAACTAGTTCCTGCTAGAACCCAGACAACCTTTCGGCTCTATGAAACTATTTCGCTAGGAGGGAGGGAGAGAGCCAGATCATGCATGGCATTTGTATGAGAGTAAGGAGTGAAGAGATGGCAGCCCTCACCTCCTCTATTTACAGGAAACCCAAGGGGTAGGGTGGTTTTACAAGAAAACCCCAAACCCCACATAAAATGGAGTCCTTCCCAAGGACCTAAAGAGTGAAACTGTAACGTCCCGGATTCGATGCGCCAGGTGTTTCCCAGTTATTCGCTGTCTTTGCTGTGTCATTTGCTTGCGTGTTGCACTTTGCCAGGTCATCTTATGCATTTCATATCATGTCATCATGTGCATCTCATTTTGCATACGTGTTCGTCTCATGCATCCGAGCATTTTCCCCGTTGTCCGTTTTGCAATCCGGCACTCCTATGTCCTCCGGCGTTCCCCTTTTGTCTCTCATTGTGAGCGGGTATAAAACGTTCCCGGAATGGACCGAGGTTTACCAAGCGGCCTTGGTATACCACCGGTAGACCGCCTGTCAAGTTTCGTGCCATTTGGAGGTCGTTTGATACTCCAACGGTTAACCGGGTAACCGTAAAAGCCCTCTTTTGTTGCAGCCCAACACCCCTTCCAAAGTGGCCCAAAACCCAGCAAACTCCCCTCCATGCTCTCGGTCGTTCGATCACGATCGCGTGGCCGAAAACCGCACCTCATTTGAAGTCTCCTAGCTCCCTCTACCTATATATATGCCCTCCCCCTCCAAATTCGCGGTCTAATCCCCCGAAACCCTAGATCCATCCCTCCGCCTCGCCGGACACGTCCGCATCGCGCCGGACATGTCCGCGCCGCCGCGCCCGTCCAATCGCGGCCTGCCGCGTGGCATTCGCCGCCTCCCACCGCCGCCGGCCCGCGGGGCCCGAGCTGGGCCCGCGCGGCCCGCTCGCCGCCGCCCCCGCGCCCGAGGCGCCGCCGCCACCACCCCGACCGGCTCCCCGCGCCGCCGCCGGCCGGGCTCGCCCCGCCGCCGCCCCGACCGGCTCGCCCCGTCCGCCGTCGTCCAGGCGCCGCCGCGCCTCGACTCCCGGCCGCGCCGCCGCCCGCCGCTGGAGGCCGGCGCCCCGCCTCCGCGCTCCTCCCTCGCCGGAGCCCGAGCTCCTGTCGCCGCCGCGTTGACCGCGACCCCCGCGCCCGAGGCCTCCTTTGCTGCGCCTCCCCGTCGCCCCTCCGCCTCGACCCGGACCGGATCCTGCGAGATCCGGCCGGAGGAGCCCCGGATCCGCCTCCCCGGCCCCGTCCCCGACAGCTCCGACGACTTTTCCGGCGAGATCCACCGCCGGGTTGACTTTCCCGCGAGGTCCAAATTCCACTAAGTCCTCAGGATTTTTGCATAATCATGCCAAGTTCATCATGCTGTATCTCTACATCCGTAGCTCCGTTTCGTGCGTGTAATATGTCAAATTGTTCGCCTCCACGAGTACTTCATTATAATCCATTGCATCATTTTCATTTGAGCTCATCTTGATGCCCGAAATGCTGTTGGAAGAGTGCATATTGATGTTAATCTGCTGAAACTGTTATAACTTGCTCATTTGTCATTTTTGCCATGTTTGATGTGTGCATCCTATGAGTATGAGCTCTACATATGTTTTGGTCCATGCTATGCCATCTTTCCAGGGGTTCCATCCATGTATTTTTGTGAGTTGTGTGTTGAGTGCATCAAGCTTGCTAAGGAGGGTACTCGCTGTTGCTGTTTTCCTGACAGATTCTGTTATATTTTGTTGCTATGTTAACATGCTTCTACTAATCATTCTATGCATAATCTGGAGATGTTCTATAAACATGTTTTGATCTACATATTATGCCCTATCCATCCATGCCCCTAGTTGCATTTATAGCTTGCTGTAGATTGTTCATATCTTGCTCCAAAGTTGCTTGATAATGTTGCTGTCAGCCTGTTAACATTAAGTTCAATGTTTCCATGATTGTTTTCTAGTGATCCATGCACTCTATGACCTTGTTCTTGCCATTCTTAGCTTCATAAACATGTCTTCTTACAGTTGGTTGCCTTGCCATGCCATGTATTGCTCTGTGGTGAGTGGTTCAAGCTCACCAACATGCCTACTTATTGTTGTTCCTGCCATGTTTGAATCTATAATATAACTTGCCATGTTTACATGGGTGCCATCTTATCTTATGATCCTTTTTGGCTCATGTTCAGTAAGGGACTTTTGTTCTATGCATTTAGTAGTATCATGCCATGCCTTTGTTTGCCATGATATGTTCCTGTAACATGTTGTTTGCTTGCTCTAAACATTGCAACCTGATGTTATTTCCTGATAAGTCTGAAACTGTTATAATTTGCAATCTTCCCATGTCCTTTTGAGCATGATCTAGTTGTTTCTGGAGATAGCTCAATGTTCATGTTTTGTCATGCTTTACCTGTACTTCATGCCCATGCCTTCTGTTATTATGTTGGGGTGTTGTAGCATATTGTTTTGATGCTTGCAAGATGCCTAGTTGCTGTTATGGACAGATTGTTGATATGACTTGTATAGAGTGTATGTGTTGCACCGATGCTCCGTTTTGAATGTGCTCTATATGCAACTTGCTTGATTTTGCATGTAGTTTCATATTAGCATGTTGCATCCTTGTTTTGGGGTGTTTGCTTGATGTTTGTATGCATTTTGCATCAATGCCATGTTTAACTTGTTTTGCTCATATCTTCTAGACCATAACTCCGAATTAAATGAACTTTATATGTAACTTGACTAGAATCTCGTGTAGATCATCTTGGTGCATCTTAACTTGCTGTTTAACAACTTGAACATAATATTTATTCAGTTCTGGACCAATTTCGAAATATGCATATGAGGACTTACCGGATTTGTTATATGTTGTTTCCGGCCTCATTTAAACTTGCCTTGATGTGTTGTTCTTGTTTGCATCATCTCTTGCCATGAGTAGCTTCATGTAGCCTTGTCATGCATCATGCTTGTTGTGCATCATGTCTTGTTCATGTGTGGTATGTTTACTATGTTGTGTGCTTCTTCTCGATAGTTCCTGTTTCGTTGCGATCGTGCGGATTCGTTCGTCTACGCTTGGTTCGTCTTCGTGGCTTCATCTTCTTCATGGATTCGTTCTTCTTCCTAGCGGGATTTCAGGCAAGATGACCGCTATCCTGGATCTCACTACTATCATTGCTATGCTAGTTGCTTCATTCTATCACTATGCTGCGTTGCCTATCATTTGCTCTTCAATCCTCCCAAATTGCCATGAACCTCTAACCTTTGACACCCTTCCTAGCAAACCATTGCTTTGCTATGTTACCGCTTTTGCTCAGCCCCTCTTATAGCGTTGCTAGTTGCAGGTGAAGTTGAAGATTGCTCCATGGTGGACAGGATTTTGGTTGGGATATCACAATATCTCTTATATTATTAATGCATCTATATACTTGGTAAAGGGTGGAAGGCTCGGCCTTATGCCTGGTGTTTTGTTCCACTCTTGCCGCCCTAGTTTCCGTCATACCGGTGTTATGTTCCCGGATTTTGCGTTCCTAACGCGGTCGGGTGATTTATGGGACCCCCCCTGACAGTTCGCTTTGAATAAAACTCCTCCAGCAAGGCCCAACCTTGGTTTTACCATTTGCCTCACCACCACCTACTTTTCCCTTGGGAGTAATTAACCCAAGGGTCATCTTTATTATAGCCCCCCCGGGCCAATGCTTGTCTAAGTGTTGGTCCAAACTAGAGCACCGTGCAGGACCATCCCTTGGCAACTTGGGTTACGTCGGTACCTGTATGTTTAGCTTATCCGGTGTTGCCCTGAGAACGAGATATGTGCAGCTCCTATCGGGATTTGTCGGCACATCGGGCGGCTTTGCTGGTCTTGTTTTACCATTGTCGAAATGTCTTGTAAACCGGGATTCCGAGACTGATCGGGTCTTCCTGGGAGAAGGTCTATTCCTTCGTTGATCGCGAGAGCTTGTCATGGGCTAAGTTGGGACACCCCTGCAGGGTATAAACTTTCGAGAGCCGTGCCCGCGGTTATGTGGCAGATGGGAATTTGTTAATGTCCGGTTGTAGATAACTTGACACCAGATCCGAATTAAAACGCATCAACCGCATGTGTAGCCGTGATGGTCTCTTCTCGGCGGAGTCCGGGAAGTGAACACGGTTTCTGTGTTATGTTTGACGTAAGTAGGTGTTCAGGATCACCTCTTGATCATTGCTAGTTGACGACCATTCCGCTTGTTCTCTTCTCGCTCTTATTTGCGTATGTTAGCCACCATATCATGCTTAGTCGCTGCTGCAACCTCACCACTTTACCCCTTCCTTTCCCATTAAGCTTTGCTAGTCTTGACACCCATGGTAATGGGATTGCTGAGTCCTCGTGGCTCACAGATTACTACAACAATAGTTGCAGGTACAGGTTATGCGATGTTCATGACGCGAGAGCGATGTTTGCTTGTTGGAGTTCTTCTTCTGCTTCTTCTTCGATCAGGGGATAGGTTCCAGGTCGGCAGCCTGGGCTAGCAGGGTGGATATTGTTTGAGTTTTTGTTTATGATTCATCCGTAGTCGGATGTTGTTCTTGTATGTTGTATTGTTGTATTCGTGTGGCATTGTATGCCTTATGTATGTATCCCCATCTATTATGTAATGTTGATGTAATGATATCCACCTTACAAAAGTGTTTCAATATGCGGGTCTATCCTTGGTGGGACCGTCGAGTTCCTTTGGGATAGGGTCGCATATTGGGCGTGACAAGTTGGTATCAGAGCCTCGACCGACCTTAGGAGGCCCCTTGATTGATCGTGTAGTTTGGCCATTGTCGGGTCTAGAAGAAAACTTTTTCGGAGTCTAGTTATATCGGAGAGTAGGAATTCTTTTTACTCCTCAGCCCCTTCGTTGCTCTGGTGAGGAATCTTGACGTAGGTGTTTTGAATTACTCCTCTTCCCCTTCAAATTTTTCTTTAGGTTCACGCAGTTGGTTTTCTGATCGTTGTTCCTCAGCTCTTTTCATTCGGTGCATTTCTCGTCAAGTTGACTCGAGTCTCTTCATCTTTGAGTTCAATCCTCAGTTCTTTTCGATCGAAGTTGTTTTCCATCCTTAGTTGTTTTCTTTCCCACCCACCCTCCCTTCTTTTTCTCGAATCCAGAGTCCGCAATCGAGTATCCATCCTACTCGTGCAAAGTCTTTGCTTTCTTTCCTCAATGTTTTCAACCGGTGTTTTTCTCTTCAAGTTATTCATCGGTTTTCCCCCTTCCAAGTTGCCTTTGTTTTTCCCGCCCTCCCACCCTCTTCTTCCCGGAGCCTGAGTCTCTTTCGAGCATCAATTTCATTCGTGCGGAGCCTCTTCAGTCTTTTGTCAATTATTTCAACCGGTGAATTCTCTTTTGTTTGTTATTCTTCATCTCTTTTTCTTTTTCGGTGGATTCGATTCAAGTTTTCTGGGTTGATCACATTCTTTTCCTTGGATCAAGTGTTCTCCTTACTCGTTTGCCTCTCGTCATTCAATCATTCTGGAGTTCGGAAGACATCACAGGAGATTCGCCTGTGGTCGAGTTAATTCGAGGTTGTCACCTCATTCAAATATTTCAATTGTTCCGGTGCTTCATCTATCTTTTCAACAATCCTTTTCCAACGGTGTTTTCTTCAGTGGGCCCTAACCCACAGGTCTTTTCCCAGGATCTTACCTGACTCTTCTAATTCCCCCAGAGTTATTCTCAAATTCTTTTCAAGTGTGATGTAAGAATGAATTTCATCAGTCACATGCCTTTTCCAAGATCGATTTCAAATCATTTCATTGTTGGCTCAACCTCTCTGCTTTTCATTCTCCTGGAGTATCTCAGTAATTTTGGTGGCGTTCCTCGTCGTCATTTGAAGATTGAAGAAGAGTTTTTCCTCTAAATCTTGTCCGTTCTCCCGAAGATTCGTGATTCTAGCTTCTTTTTCACCCCATCCCTTTTCCCTTCCGTCTCGGTCCTAAGATATCGGGACGAGATCTCTTGTTAGTGGAGGAGTGTTGTAACGTCCCGGATTCGATGCGCCAGGTGTTTCCCAGTTATTCGCCGTCTTTGCCATGTCATTTGCTTGCGTGTTGCACTTTGCCAGGTCATTTGCTTGCGTGTTGCACTTTGCCAGGTCATCTTATGCATTTCATATCATGTCATCATGTGCATCTCATTTTGCATACGTGTTCGTCTCATGCATCCGAGCATTTTCCCCGTTGTCCGTTTTGCAATCCGGCACTCCTATGTCCTCCGGCGTTCCCCTTTTGTCTCTCGTTGTGAGCGGGTATTAAACGTTCTCGGAATGGACCGAGGTTTGCCAAGCGGCCTTGGTATACCACCGGTAGACCGCCTGTCAAGTTTTGTGCCATTTGTAGGTCGTTTGATACTCCAACGGTTAACCGGGTAACCGTAAAAGCCCTCTTTTGTTGCAGCCCAACACCCCTTCCAAAGTGGCCCAAAACCCAGCAAACTCCCCTCCATGCTCTCGGTCGTTCGATCACGATCGCGTGGCCGAAAACCGCACCTCATTTGGAGTCTCCTAGCTCCCTCTACCTATATATATGCCCTCCCCCTCCAAATTCGCGGTCTAATCCCCCGAAACCCTAGATCCATCCCCTCCGCCTCGCCGGACACGTCCGTGTCACGCCGGACATGTCCGCGCCGCCGCGCCCGTCCAATCGCGGCCTGCCGCGTGGCATTCACCGCCTCCCACCGCCGCCGGCCCGCGGGGCCCGAGCTGGGCCCGCGCGGCCCGCCCGCCGCCGCCCCCGCGCCCGAGGCGCCGCCGCCGGCCGGGCTCGCCCCGCCGCCGCCCCGACCGGCTCGCCCCGTCCCCGTCGTCCAGGCGCCGCCGCGCCTCGACTCCCAGCCGCGCCGCCGCCCGCCGCTGGAGGCCGGCGCCCCGCCTCCGCGCTCCTCCCTCGCCGGAGCCCGAGCTCCCGTCGCCGCCGCGTTGACCGCGACCCCCGCGCCCGAGGCCTCCTCTGCCACGCCTCCCCGTCGCCCCTCCGCCTCGACCCGGACCGGATCCGGCGAGATCCAGCCGGAGGAGCCACGGATCCGCCTCCCCGGCCCCGTCCCCGACAGCTCCGGCGACTTTTCCGGCGAGATCCACCGCCGGGTTGACTTTCCTGCGAGGTCCAAATTCCACCAAGTCCTCAGGATTTTTGCATAATCATGCCATGTTCATCATGCTGTATCTCTATATGCGTAGCTCCGTTTCGTGCGTGTAATATGTCAAATTGTTTATCTCGACGAGTACTTCATTTCGTTCCATTGCATCATTTTCATTTGAGCTCATCTTGATGCCCGAAATGCTGTTGGAAGAGTGCATGTTGATGTTAATCTGCTGAAACTGTTATAACTTGCTCATTTGTCATTTTTGCCATGTTTGATGTGTGCATCCTATGAGTATGAGCTCTACATATGTTTTGATCTATGCTATGCCATCTTTCCAGGGGTGCCATCCATGTATTTTTGTGAGTTGTGTGTTGAGTGCATCAAGCTTGCTAAGGAGGGTACTCGCTGTTGCTGTTTTCCTGACAGATTCTGTTATATTTTGTTGCTATGTTAACATGCTTCTACTAATCATTCTATGCATAATCTGGAGATGTTCTATAAACATGTTTTGGTCTACATGTTATGCCCTATCCACCCATGCCCCTAGTTGCATTTATAGCTTGCTGTAGATTGTTCATATCTTGCTCCAAAGTTGCTTGATAATGTTGCTGTCAGCCTGTTAACATTAAGTTCAATGTTTCCATGATTGTTTTCTAGTGATCCATGCACCCTATGACCTTGTTCTTGCCATTCTTAGCTTCATAAACATGTCTTCTTACAGTTGGTTGCCTTGCCATGCCATGTATTTCTCTGTGGTGAGTGGTTCAAGCTCACCAACATGCCTACTTATTGTTGTTCCTGCCATGTTTGAATCTGTAATATAACTTGCCATGTTTACATGGGTGCCATCTTATCTTATGATCCTTTTTGGCTCATGTTCAGTAAGGGACTTTTGTTCTATGCAATTAGTAGTATCATTCCATTCCTTTGTTTGCCATGATATGTTCCTGTAACATGTTGTTTGCTTGCTCTAAACATTGCAACCTGATGTTATTTCCTGACAAGTCTGAAACTGTTATAATTTGCAATCTTCCCATGTCCTTTTGAGCATGATCTAGTTGTTTCTGGAGATAGCTCAATGTTCATGTTTTGTCATGCTTTACCTGTACTTCATGCCCATGCCTTTTGTTATTATGTTGGGGTGCTGTAGCATATTGTTTTGATGCTTGCAAGATGCCTAGTTGCTGTTATGGACAGATTGTTGTTATGACTTGTATAGAGTGTATGTGTTGCACCGATGCTCCGTTTTGAATGTGTTCTATATGAAACTTGCTTGATTTTGCATGTAGTTTCATATTAGCATGTTGCATCCTTGTTTTGGGGTGTTTGCTTGATGTTTGTATGCATTTTGCATCAATGCCATGTTTAACTTGTTTTGCTCATATCTTCTAGACCGAAACTCCGAATTAAATGAACTTTATATGTAACTTGACTAGAATCTCATGTAGATCATCTTGGTGTATCTTAACTTGCTGTTTAACAACTTGAACATAATGTTTATTCAGTTCTGGACCAATTTCGAAATATGCATATGAGGACTTACCGGATTTATTATATGTTGTTTCCGGCCTCATTTAAACTTGCCTTGATGTGTTGTTCTTGTTTGCATCATCTCTTGCCATGAGTAGCTTCATGTAGCCTTGTCATGCATCATGCTTGTTGTGTATCATGTCTTGTTCATGTGGTGTGTTTACTATGTTGTGTGCTTCTTCTCGATAGTTCCTGTTTTGTTGCGATCGTGAGGATTCGTTCGTCTACGCTTGGTTCGTCTTCGTGGCTTCATCTTCTTCATGGACTCGTTCTTCTTCCTAGCGGGATTTCAGGCAAGATGACCGCTATCCTGGATCTCACTACTATCATTGCTATGCTAGTTGCTTCGTTCTATCGCTATGCTGCGTTGCCTATCATTTGCTCTTCAATCCTCCCAAATTGCCATGAACCTCTAACCTTTGACACCCTTCCTAGCAAACCATTGCTTGGCTATGTTACCGCTTTTGCTCAGCCCCTCTTATAGCGTTGCTAGTTGCAGGTGAAGTTGAAGATTGCTCCATGGTGGACAGGATTTTGGTTGGGATATCACAATATCTCTTATATTATTAATGCATCTATATACTTGGTAAAGGGTGGAAGCTCGGCCTTATGCTTGGTGTTTTGTTCCACTCTTGCCGCCCTAGTTTCCGTCATACCGGTGTTATGTTCCCGGATTTGCTTCCTAATGCGGTCGGGTGATTTATGGGACCCCCCTGACAGTTCGCTTTGAATAAAACTCCTCCAGCAAGGCCCAACCTTGGTTTTACCATTTGCCTCACCACCACCTACTTTTCCCTTGGGAGTAATTAACCCAAGGGTCATCTTTATTATAGCCCCCCCGGGCCAATGCTTGTCTAAGTGTTGGTCCAAACTAGAGCACCGTGCGGGACCATCCCTTAGCAACTTGGGTTACGTCGGTACCTGTACGTTTAGCTTATCCGGTGTTGCCCTGAGAACGAGATATGTGCAGCTCCTATCGGGATTTGTCGGCACATCGGGCGGCTTTGCTGGTCTTGTTTTACCATTGTCGAAATGTCTTGTAAACCGGGATTCCGAGACTGATCGGGTCTTCCTGGGAGAAGGTCTATTCCTTCGTTGATCGCAAGAGCTTGTCATGGGCTAAGTTGAGACACCCCTGCAGGGTATAAACTTTCGAGAGCCGTGCCCGCGGTTATGTGGCAGATGGAAATTTGTTAATGTCCGGTTGTAGATAACTTGACACCAGATCCGAATTAAAACGCATCAACCGCGTGTGTAGCCGTGATGGTCTCTTCTCGGCGGAGTCCGGGAAGTGAACACGGTTTCTGTGTTATGTTTGACGTAAGTAGGTGTTCAGGATCACCTCTTGATCATTGCTAGTTGACGACCGTTCCGCTTGTTCTCTTCTCGCTCTTATTTGCGTATGTTAGCCACCATATCATGCTTAGTCGCTGCTGCAACCTCACCACTTTACCCCTTCCTTTCCCATTAAGCTTTGCTAGTCTTGATACCCATGGTAATGGGATTGCTGAGTCCTCGTGGCTCACAAATTACTACAACAACAGTTGCAGGTACAGGTTATGCGATGTTCATGACGCGAGAGCGATGTTTGCTTGTTGGAGTTCTTCTTCTGCTTCTTCTTCGATCAGGGGATAGGTTCCAGGTCGGCAGCCTGGGCTAGCAGGGTGGATATTGTTTGAGTTTCTATTTATGATTCATCCGTAGTCGGATGTTGTTCTTGTATGTTGTATTGTTGTATTCGTGTGTCATTGTATGCCTTATGTATGTATCCCCATCTATTATGTAATGTTGATGTAATGATATCCATCTTGCAAAAGCGTTTCAATATGCGGGTCTATCCTTGGTGGGACCGTCGAGTTCCTTTTGGATAGGGTCGCATATTGGGCGTGACAGAAACCAAGGGACAAGTGGGGGCCCATGGATGAGCTGCACACATGAATGTCCCACCCCTAGTGGGCCCCCCAAAAAAGAGGTTCCCGCCCTTCCTTGTCATCCCTAGATCTTTTGGAAAGATCCCCTTTAGATATTTTCCCAAAAAGCAACCAATCAGTGCTTTTCACTATTCACGACGACATTTTTTAGCATCCGTTCGAACTGAAAATATTTATGTGGGCTTAGAACATTTCCAGTACCCACTAAAATAATTTTCAACGCATTCTCAAACAATTCCGGTTTAGTGATTTTCATCTGCGAAAAGCATCTGAAGTGGCTCCGGCAGCTCCGGAACATTTCCAGTTTTTATCCCGAAAAATTCCCAGAAGTTTCCAGAATGATTCTGGCATCCTCCAAGAATTATCAGGCATGTGCCGAAACCAATTTGACTTAATGGTATCCCCTGAAACAACTTTGCAGTTTTACCGGAACTCATCCGGTGACCTCTCTCTGCGGAACTTTTCCGCTGTCCAAAACTTTTCCGGTGTCCGAAACTTTTTCGGTGATTTTCTCTCAGACTCCCTGTCTAGTATTCAATAGATAGATGACCCTTAAGCGTGTGACCCTATAGGTTCGGTGAAATATAGACATGACTGGAACACTTTCCGATCAATGATCAACATCGAAGCCATGGACACCCATATTGACCCCTATACCCACATGAATGAATATTCGAGTGAACCTCCAGTTGCCGTGTGCTATTCCTGTTGCTTCGCGATATGTTACAAATACCTGAGGTGAGACATGTTGGCATTCCTGTGGATCAACAGCTTGTCCACTATGCCAGTTACCTCGTTACCGGTATTGTTCTCTTTTCTCGTTCCCGTGTCCCGGCATCCCCGTGATCAAATCGCAAAGTGTCTGGCCAGATGATGATGGATACCGTAACACCGAGAGGGCCCAGAGATATCTCTCCATCGTCGGAGGAGCAAATCCCAATCTTGAGCTATCAAGTTACTTGACATACTTTTCCATGAACTCGTAAGCCGCCGTAATAGCCACCCATTTACGGATGACGTTTAACAAACTCCAAAGTTCATGAAGCAAGCATGGAGAAACTCGATACTCTCATGGTCTAAGGAATCATGCAAATGTTAATCATCTCTATGTTATTTACCATTAACTTCTGACGAATGAATCTCATAGCATAACATCAATCCGGGTCGATTCAACACAAATGTTCTCTTAACATTGTGCCCTCAAAATTGGTGGCATAGACATGCCCATGATCAAAAAAACAGAACCATCATGCAACACTTGAGCTAGTCTTAGAGGCCAGAGTAGGAATACTTCTTACCGTTTATTATTCCACGCGTGCATATGAGTCTTCCTCCGAGCCTCGTGGTTATTGCAGACCCAAGAACCATAGGAGTTATAGCATGGAACATAAACATAATTATGAACAGGGAGATAATCAATAACATTTATTATTGCCTGTAGGGCATATCTCCTACATTTTTTCCTCCCGTCTTCCAATAAAGTTAAAATCGCCCCCAACCAGAATTGGGAGCTGCTCGCTACCGCAAATACGAACTAAGTCTGCCAAAATATCAGGTTTAAGTTCAGGCTGTGCGGCGCCATACACCGCCACCATTGCCCATTGAAACCCATCGACCTTCGATCTGACCCGAAACTTAACCGCAAATTCTCCCATAACCACATTCCGGACTTCCAAAGTGTCGCATTTAACCCCAAGTAAAATCCCACCGGATCTTCCTCTTGGAGGTAGGTAATGCCAATCGAAATCAACTCCTCCCGATAAAGTGCTAAGAAACTGAGGGGTAAAGTTGTCCCTTCCAGTTTCAGGGAGGGTGATAAAATCTAACTTGTTCTCTATAGAAGCGTCTGCTAGAAACCTACGTTTAGCCAAGTCCTTAAGACCTCTGCTATTCCAAAAGACTCCTTTCATATTTCATCATGAAATTTTTTAGTGGTCCGGATCCTAGCACTTCTGCGCACAGCCGAATCCAGATAAATCTTTCGTTTCGACTTGCGCTTAGGCTTGTTTTGGTCCTCTACCCGGTCCTCACAACCAAGTTCAGTAGACTAGCCGACTGAGTTTCTGCAGGGTTTGACTCATCCTCCTCGGTCTCGGGGAGTAAGGGAACAAAATCCGCACAAAAGCTATCAAGTATCCTGACCCCAACGCATCTATATCGCATCATATTTGAGCTATTTTCAACTTCAATTGCCTGAGTCCGACCCAGAAAGCTTGAAAATACTGACCCTTAAATCATCTGTAACCAATAATGGTTACAAATTACACCATTCTTCGATAGTATGCCTCTTACAAACCGGTATGAGTCAACCAGGAAGAGTACAAAATATGTGTGAAACGCTAAATATCTTCATTGTGGTGACATAAAGAGAAGCGATTATTGAAAACAACACTAGGGCGATCCAACGCATAGCTGGCGATTCGCCACAGCAGTGTAAAAGCTCAATCATCTTTGAGCTTAGGCTTCTACTTTAGAATGCCTCTCGCAGAAAGATTTCAGCCTTTCAAGGCCATCCTCGAGAGATGGCAGGTCAATGGCGAAAGTGATCCGAACCCAATCCTTCATTCCCAGTGCAGTACCTGCAAAACATCATGTACATCAGGGAAGATTTGAGCAATGGAGTAGCAGCACAATTTTTTCCCAACTTTGTGTTGTTGCTGTGTACATTTGTTTTAGTTCTTGAGGAATTTCTTTCAGAATGAAGTTTTAGCTATATATGGCCTGCCAGAAAATTTCTGAATGGTGAAAGTGACTTCTAACATTCTTCAGTAAGTACTATTTTTCGAACTCGGCGTTCTTCAGTAAATCCATCTAATATAAATTTTATTTGCATTTTAGCATGTCTATGTCATAAAGATGGTAAAATGGCAGAGCTGTAATAGGGCAAAAAACTAACTTTCTAGAACGAGCTCCCAACCCATAATTGGGAAGGTAAGGTTGGTTTGTAAAATGTATTTTAATTTACTAAGTAGTTTCTTCTATAACAATCACCCAATAGTATCATGAAACTAGTAATATACTCCAACCTTTAGAAATGTATAATGCAGATAAACATTTCTAGGGTCATGCATGTCTGGTCCAGTTCATTAATTCTTTGTGTATAATTTGGTCCTTCCTTGGTAAGTACATATTGTGAAGACTCTTGTATAATGAAACAGAGGGATTTTTCCAACAGAGGGAGCCGGTCTTCAAACTAGAAAGTCAACATATACTTTTCTTGGAAATATAGTCTTCTATTTATTCTTTGCACCTTATCAAATTGATACAACAACAAAAGAGTTTCAACATATATAGAACTTCACCTGGTAAAACTATTACAGATTCTTCTTTTGCCAGCCTGCAGCAGAAATCTATATCATCAGAAAAGCCATCCAAGCAAGAGAGGTCCAACTTAGCCTGAAAAATAAGCATCAACTCAGAATTATATCCTCACTGGACTAGAATACAACTTAACCAGCTGATCTAGAGCATGTTAACCTGCGCATTTCCTTACCATCACAAACATTGATCCCTCCGGTTTGTGCGGACATGTAATGCCCCTGATGTCCTTTATTTTACCGTAACATAAATCTGCCGAGTTTCTTAATAAATCAAGAATTTTGTTGAAGTATTCTTCCTTTGTGTTGGCTATAATTTGAGGGACTGCTCCCTGTGATAAACAATTATTTAGAGTGTAAGACACTTGCTGCAAACTTATGGCGTGAGAGATAGACGTACATCGGTAAATCATATTATCTTAAACAACACATGTGGAAATGAATAGATTTTCATTCAAAAAGTGGAAATGACAAGGAATATATGTACCTGAATGAATGTTGCAGGATCACTTGTGATGTTAATATAATTTTGAATTGACTGGTCAATCTGTTAGGAGAACAAAGATAAGTAACTAAGCCAGACAACCGGGTGATAATATTAAGACTGCCAACATGACCTTTCAGAAGGACTCGGTACACGTCGATAGCAAAAACTTTAGGAGGGTGCAGAGAAATTTCCGCAATTGTACTCCGAAAGTCAGTCACGAACGAAACAACATGTAAGTATGGCATAGTATGTTGCTTTGGACTCGCCCAAATTTTCAAGCCAGTATGGCACAAAAACAACTAACTCAAGCTTTGTTATCAACTAAACTGTTTTAGACAGGATGAAGCGCAAAATTTATATACAATGGATTGGCCATTCGCCACAGCCAGAATGCAAATACCAAAATAGAAGATGCATCCAATTGTAGATCAAACGTTCACCTTGGTTTCCTTTAAGATGCCATTTGGGTCACACGTTGCTATCCAGCCAAGTCGCCAACCAGGCACAAGCCATCTTTTAGATATAGCTCCCAAGGTGATGACTGGGACCGTCTTGCCAAAAACGCCCATTGGTATAAAAGGTCTACTCCCAAATGCCAAGTGGTCGTATACCTCATCAGCAATTATCAATATGCCAAGTTCTCCTGCGGTTTCTGCAATCTGCTCATTGCAAGTACATGTTGTGCAAACTGCATCAGATACAAAATAGTAATGAACACACTGTAGACTTACTTACTTTTTCTAGGAACATATACTCACTTGGGCCAAATGATCATGTGAGTAGACACTCCCACAAGGGTTACTGGGATTGATGATGAGCATCGCAACCGTGTTCTCATCAGCGATAGCCTTCACAGACTCGAGGTCTGCCTCCCAGCCTCTTTCGGGGACGAGGTCGAAATATCGAACCTCTAGCTCGCTGAATGTGGTCCGCGACTCGTACATCGGAAACCCGGGTCTCGGGAGCAAGATGTTAGCCCCCGGCTGGGCAAGGACAGAGATCATGATCTCGATGGCTTGCACGCATCCGGAGGTCAGGTAGATATCATCTGGTGAAAGCTCGTAAGGAAGGTCTCGAGACAGGTACTCTGCAATAGCACTGTGTTTTGGCAAACGGATGTGAGATGCTCTGTCCGGGGATGGTAACTTTTGGAAACAGATAATGTGCTATTGGAGGGCAAACATCTGGACAGAGTAAATTTTACATGTTGAAAATTTATAAATGAACACTACCTCAAGCCAATAAATTCAGTTATTCGGATGAAGTGTGTTCAAAAGTAGTAGTCATAGATTAGTAGGTTGTGTTGTTTTGTGCTACTACCTCTCTCTCAGTTTACAAGGCGTGCGCGTACCCCTAGGTCGTTAATTTGACCAAGCTAATACAAGTTATATATTACAAAAATTATACCAATATAAACTTCAGATGTTTTATTTTCAAAATGTATAATTTTTGTGTTATATAGTTTATATTAGGATGATAAAATTGGCAACTTAGGTATACGCGTAGGACTTGTAAACTGAAACGGAGAAGGGAGTACTGCGAAATACATCAAACAGGGTAAGAGCATTTATGAGAACGCTCCTATATTCCAGACGACTGGATAGTTTCCTTTCCTAGCCAGACATGCAGGGAGAACGAGTGCTAGCCACACACCGATGCTGGTGGAGTAGCCGGCCAGTGGACGGGTGGGTGGACGTGCTCACCTGCGCGCCTGGGGCACACCGACGGTGGGGGAGTAGCCGTTGTGCTTCCTGGAGCGGAGCGCGTCCACGACGGCGTCCTCGGCCTCCGGCGCGGTCCGGAAGCAGGCGGAGGAGGTGGGGTCGCCGTGGCCGAGCGGCACGACGGGGCGCGTTCCGGACGCGTCGACGGACGAGTTGAGACGGTTGAGAACCGAGCGGATGCTCATGCTGCCGGCGGCCGCCAGCGGCGTGCCAGCCGATGGCCGGAAGAAACGCCATCGGGATGGGGTGGCGCCGACGTCGCCGTCCGCGCGGCGGCTGCTGCTGCCGTTGTTCGCCATTCTCTGTGTGGCCGTACGTGTCTCTGGTTGCTTGCCCGTGTATATTCTGTTCAAGGGATTCCTATTTCCTCGTTAGGTTACTGCTTCGGTATTTAAGTGCTACTGTCAGTTTTTTTTTACTCTATTATTTCAAGGCAACCAGCTTCGTAATGGACAGGGCATCGGACACCAGGTAATACAACCAACTTGTCATTTGATTCTCGATGGTCAGTGGGTGGAAGTCTTCACTAGTCATCCAGTTGGTGTCGACAAGGCCCCATGTATGGATTGAGTACCAGGGTATGTCCATAGCCTGGACATGTGAGAACAAATGAGGGAGTCCGGTTTGGGACCCTATACTCTGTCAGGGAACGAAGTGGAATGAAATGTCACGGTTCCATTTCATTTTATTTCAGTAGAATGGGTCGGTTCCGTTTCTGTGTTTGGTAGAGGCAATTACGTGGAATGGAACGGTTCTGTTTTGGTGTTTGGTTGAAAAGATAAAATGGAATGCATTTAATTTAATAAAGAGGAAACTTGCAATCAACAGTGAGTTAAGGCCATATGGGTCGCCACTGATTATTGCTGGCTGCCACTTAGCCAAGAAATCACATCGTTGCTTTCGTGGAGACGGCGTGCGGCAGGAAGAGAACAACCAAATCGAGCGGAGGTAGACGGTGCTCCGCATCCTCGCCATCGCGAAGACCAGATCGAGCAGCTTCTCCAGCCACGGGTGACGCCCGCCCCGGCCACCGTCGCCCGCCTCTCCTGATGTCGCCTTTCCGTCAGCCGCTGTCGGCCGTCTCTCCGGCTGCCGCCTTCCCGCCGGTGTCAACCGACCTGAGCACTGGCCGCCGCAACCCGTTTTCCAGGCCGTAGCCGCGCGCCCGCCATAGATGAGAGAAAGACGAGAGAGAGACGAGGAAGAGGCAGCATAGATGGCGAATGAGTCGGGCGAGATGAGAGCCGAGACGAGGAACGGGGTAATTCCTTCGGATCGGAGGTACGAGCATATTCCGCATCTAGGGCGAATATTCGGCTCACGGGAATCGACAGGTTCTGGTTCCACTCGTGAACCGAACGCAAGAATCAGCTCCAGGTGCGGGACGGTTCCGTCTGGTTCCATCCCGTGACCTGAACCAAAGGCACATGTGAGTGAGAAGCATGCTCGGCGCACACAGATTGCAATGATGAAGCACTTCAACATCCTAGTAAACAGTGGGTCGGAGAAGATGCTGAAATTTTATCTATTTATATGGACTAGCCCAATAGCAGTTTTAAAAATTCCTAATAAATCCTAGAGGCCCATATAGCCCATTCGTGCAAGGCAAGAGGCGGAGCGGAACTAAAGTTTAGTCCCACATTGCTAGTTTAGAGGGAGTTGGACCTCTTTATAAGGGAGGTTCTTTCCCCACATGTATGAGCATGAGAACAAGAGAGACATCCACGCGCGCTCCTCCTCCGCCGCCCGCCTCGCCTGCAGTGTGGACAGTAGGCTTCCGAAACCGCACCGACGACTACATGTTATTATAGGCAATTTACCCCGAGTGGTTTTGCTGCTTCCATGAGACCTCCTATGTTTGAGGGTATCCACTATAAGAGGTGGCGCGTGATGTATTCTACCAGACAAGTTTGTTGCTGGAGGTATCATCACTAAGCTTCCTCCTTCGTAGAGGAACTTTGCTACCTTACTGAAGCATAAGAGGCAGGAGTTTTCCGTTCCGGATCTCATTGGTACTCTTGATGTGGAAGAAAAGGCGAGAGCAAAGGACACACGTGCTCGTGGTATTGAGGGAGAATCTAGTGCCAATCTGGTACAAAAGAAAAACTTCCAGCCCCACTAATTCAAGAACAAGGGCAAGTTTGATGGAAAAACAAAGTTGGATGGGAAGAACAAGGTTGTACAGCACACGAACTTCAAGAAGAAGAATGAAAAGAAGAAAGGTGTTTGTCATGTGTGTGGAGATCCTGATCATTGGGCTCCTAGTTGCCCTAATCGCTATGACAAGCGTCATCTTGGGAAAGGCGGCAAGACCGCTAATGTTGTCATTGGAGACACTGACATGAAGGATGCTGGGTATGGTATATTTCCCACTATTCTTTCAGTATGTCATTCTCCTGATTGGTTAATTGACACGGGTGCTAATGTGCATGTATGCGGTGATATTTCCATGTTTTCGTCTTATCAGACCGCAGGGACTTCCACCGTGCTGATGGGCAACCGTTCAAGTGCTTCTATTCGTTGTGTTGGCACGGTTGATCTGAAGTTTACTTCGGGGAAGATCGTGCGGCTGAAGAACGTGCATTATGTCCCCTCCGTCAATAAAATTCTTGTTAGCGGATCTCTTCTGTGTAGAGATGGCTACAAGCTTGTCTTTGAGTCGAATAAATTTGTAATATCCAAGTATAGAACCTTTGTTGGTAAAGGCTATGCGTCATGAGGCCTGTTTCGTTTATCCTTGTCAGACGTTTGCAATAAAGTTGTTAATCATGTTTGCAATAATAGTGAATCAAATGTGTGGCATTCACGTCTTTGTCATGTTCACTTTGGTTGTATGTCGCAATTAACGAAGTTGAACTTAATCCCTAGTTTCACCACTATCAAGGGATCTAAGTGTCAAGTGTGTGTGCAAGCTAAGCAACCTCATAAGTCTCATATGACTGCGGAAACGAGAAATCTTGCACCACTAGAGCTCATACATTCATATCTTTGTGAAATGAATGGTGTGTTGACAAAAGATGGAAAGAAATATTTTATGACGTTAGTTGATGACTCCACTAGATACTGCCATGTGTATATTCTGAAATCTAAGGATGAGGCTTTGAACTATTTCAAAATCTATAAAGCTGAAGCGGAAAACCAACTTGATTGAAAGATCAAGAGGCTTAGATCCGATCGTGGTGGAGAGTATTTCTCAAATGAATTTGATTCCTTTTGTGCGGAACATGGTATAATCCATGAGAGGACACCTCCCTATTCACCTCAGTCAAATGGGGTGGCCGAAAGAAAGAACCATACTCTAACTGATTTGGTTAACGCCATGTTAGACACATCGGGTCTCTCCAAGGCATGGTGGGGGGAGGCGATATTGACAGCATGTCATGTCCTAAACCAAGTCCCACAAAAAACAAAGATAACTCCATTTGTGAGGAATGGGAGAAGAAAAGGTTAAAGCTCTCTTATCTACGAACCTGGGGTTGTTTGGCGAAAGTCAATGTGCCAATTCCAAAGAAGCGCGAGCTTGGACCAAAGACTGTGGATTGTGTTTTCCTCGGATATGCTTTTCATAGCATTGGTTATAGATTCTTGGTTGTAAAATCTGAGGTACCTGACATGCATGTCGGTTCGATCATGGAGTCGAATGATGCGACTTTCTTTGAAGATATCTTTCCCATGAAGGATATGGCTACCTCATCTAATCAGGAGATGCCTAGTTCATCAAATCAGGAACCAGTTACAATTACTAAACCTGCCATTTCAATGGAACACTTTGAAAATGTTGTGGAGGAGAACAATGAAGTTCCTACTAGGAGCAAGAGACGGAGGACTGCAAAGTCCTTTGGTGATGATTTTCTTGTGTATCTCATAGATGACACTCACAGTTCTATTTCAGAGGCCTATGCATCTGAAGATGCTGACTACTGGAAGGAAGCGGTCCATAGTGAGATGGATTCCATCTTGGTAAATGAAACTTGGAAGATAACTGAGCATCCTTATGGGTGCAAACCTATAGGGTGCAAATGGGTATTCAAGAAGAAGCTTAGGCCTTATGGTACTATCGAAAAGTACAAGGCATGGCTCGTGGCCAAGGGTTATACCCAAAAGGAAGGTGAAGACTTCTTTGATACCTACTCACCTATGGCTCGACCGACCACTATTCGAGTTCTAATTTCACTAGCTACCTCACATGGTCTTCTCGTCCATCAAATGGATGTTAAGACTGCTTTCCTAAATGGAGAGTTGGATGAGGAAATTTACATGGAACAACCAGATGGGTTTGTACTAGATGGTCAGGAAGGAAAAGTGTGCAAGTTGCTGAAGTATTTGTATGGACTTAAGCAAGCACCCAAGCAGTGGCATGAGAAGTTTGAAAGAACTTTAACAGCTGCAGGCTTCGTTGTAAACGAAGCTGATAAATGTGTGTACTATCACCATGGTGGGGGCGAGGGAGTTATTGTTTGCTTGTATGTTGATGACATACTGATTTTTGTAACAAATCTGAATGTTATTAAGGAGGTCAAGGATTTTCTATCTCGTTGTTTTGAGATGAAGGATTAGGAGTGTCTGATGTCACTCTGAACATCAAGTTATTGAGAGACAAAGATGGTGGGATTACATTGCTTCAATCTCACTATGTGGAAAAGATCTTGAGTCACTTTGGTTATAGTGACTGCAAGCCCTCTCCAACACCATATGATGCCAGTGTGTTGCTTGGAAAGAATCGAAGAATTGCTAGAGATCAATTGAAATATTCTCAGATTATTGGCTCGCTTATGTACTTAACCAGTACTACAAGACCTGACATCTCTTTTGCTGTTAGCAAACTGAGTCGGTTTGTCTCAAAACCAGGAGATGTGCATTGGAAAGCTCTAGAGAGAGTTTTGCGTTATTTGAAAGGTACTGCGAATTATGGAATTCACTACACTGGGTACCCAAAGGTACTGGAAGGGTATAGTGACTGGATCTCAGATGCTGATGAGATAAAGGCAATGAGCGGATATGTATTCACTCATGGAGTTGGCGTTGTTTCTTGAAAGTCTTGCAAGCATACCATCTTAACGAGGTCAACAATGGAAGCAGAACTCACAACACTAGATACAGCTATGGTCAAAGCAGATTGGCTTTGTTGGCTCTTGAATGATTTGCCGGTTGTTGAGAAACCTATACCAGGTATCCTTATGAACTGTGACAATCAAACAGTGATTACAAAAGTGAGCAGATCAAAGGATAACATGAAGTCATCAAGACACGTTCAGAGAAGGTTAAAGTCTGCCAGAAAAATGGAAAACTCCGGAGTTATTGCATTGGATTATATCCAAATGTCTAAGAATCTGGAAGATCCTTTTACTAAGGGTCTATCACGTAATGTGATAGATAATGCATCGATGGAGATGGGTATGAGACCCACAATGTGAGTTGTTCACAGTGGTAACCTACACTATGTGATCGGAGATCCCGTGAATTAGATGTGGAAGACAAGTTGTTGGTCAACTGAGAGGAGAGTATCCTTACTGTTAACAATACCACTCCATGAAGATGCAATACTCTCCTAAATCCGCATCGCAGGTTCATGTATATCTTAATGTGTTCTAAGTGGCTCATTGAAGTAGAGATGTTGTCCTACAAAACATCTTTTGAAGAACGCACCTATATGAGTCTGATTGTTAAACGTTGCAATCTATGAGAGTAGGGTTCTCTATAGTAAACTCATGAAAGGTCTCGGAGTATGACGCATAAGCTCCACCCACAGGGAAGACCCACGGTAGCCACGTATCGGTCAAGGCTTTGTGTGAAGCTAGATTCGTAGAAAACTTGCAATTCAAGGCCCAGTCCACTGTTCAAGTTGCTTACTAGTGTAGCATAGAGTTCTAGGTGGAAGTTCAACTTAACAGTCTCCACTGCAGTACCGATATATACAAAAGTGTTTTGGAACTACAGGCAAACTCTATGTGCCTCTAGGATCTGTGGGGATTGCTGGAATTTTATCTATTTTTGGGCCAGCCCAATAGCAGTTTCAGAAATTCCTAATAAATCCTAGAGGCCCATGCAGAACTAAAGTTTAGTCCCACATTGCTAGTTTAGAGGGAGTTGGACCTCTTTATAAGGGAGGTTCTTTCCCCACATGTATGAGGATGAGAACACGAGGGACATCCACGCGCGCTCCTCCTGCGCCGCCCGCCTCGCCACACCACGCCTCGCCTCGCCTCGCCTCGTCACGACGCGTCGCGGGTTGTGGGAATGAGTCGAGCCGATGTCTAACTTTTTGCCACGCATGACGGGTATACGGAAGGTCACGCGGGAGCTGAAACGTTTTTCTGTAGTGGACGCTGAATCCGAACGGCTCGCCTCTTTGGCTGAAGTCTGTTTGTCTTGTCTCCCTCATTCCATTCAGCTGCCGGCGTAACCTCTCGCCTCCTTCTCTTGCGCCTATAAAAGGGAGGTCGCTCCTCTCAAAGAGACATACCAGAAGACTCTCTTCCTCTCGCCACCGAGTTCATGAGCACCGCGCTACTACCATGATCTTCCCCATCCCGGCTTGCGGCATGCACCGCAGGTTGGGAAAGTAGGCCTCTGAAACCGCACCTCTTTGAGTCCTGTATGGGAGAAGGGTGATAAGGTTTTCGGGGAGCGCTCCGCGCGGGTACTGACTTCTTGATCACGGACGCCCCGGACTCCGACGACTACTTCCCCGACGTTGAAAACATCTTCGACGACATGGCTAGCGAGGATGTCGACCCCAAATCCAGTGCTTCTGCTGCCGCTGCTATCCCATACATGTTCTTGCTCTTTCTGTTAGAGGTCCTATCACAATTCTTTGTTCTAGTGTCTGTCCTACATATGTTAGGTTCTACTTCATATATGCAACCTGTTCTACTGTCTGCTTTAGACATGTTTGGTTATAGTTCATATTTGCAGATGCTATTTACCTTCTCACTGTCAGATTGCATGACTAGTTTCTCTGCTATAATAGTCATTTTTTATCTTGTATTTCTACTAATAAAATCATATGGTAAATTGCTCATATTTCCAACAGAAGAGCATCACCCCAGAGGACAAGGGGATCTGTGATCATAGTACTTGGACCGACGATGAGGCCTCTGGCCAGCCTGCTACCTCCACCTCCGTTGCCACTTCTGATGATGATATGGAGGATGCCGAGGAGTCTGATGGCGCTGATCCAGATGAGACCGAGAAGTCAGACGAGGACTAATGATCTCTTGGGCGTTATCATCGCTCTTTTCCTTTTTGGTGTCTTGATGCCAAAGGGGGAGAGAGTTCTATTAGGTCTTGGAATTTGCATGGGTGTGTCTTGTTTACTTCAAGTTGAACTTCTATTTGATTTGCTTGGCTTGTGAGCTCTTTGTGTACGGAGACTTAGTGCATGGTGTGAGATGTGTGATCCCTATCTATTATCGTATTTATTTATCTTGCCTCGTTTACTTACCGGTTATTTCATACAAATGTATGCTTAATGCCTATTTTTTCATTTGTACTTATTGGTTGGTCTATAAAATCTAGGGGGAGTTTCAATCCTTATGTGAGCACTTTGCATTCCAAAAGCAAATTAGTGCACACATATAAGGGGAGCCGAGTCTATATTTTCTAGACTCCAAGTGCAAATCATGTGTGTGTCATCATCCACCAAAAGGGGGAGATTGTTAGGACATTTCCTGCCTTAGTGTTTTGGTGATGATGACAACTCACTTTGTGGTCTAATCGTGTTCCAAGTTCTTCAGGTACTTTATCTTTTGGTACAAGACGATTAGGCATTCCCTCTGAACGAAAAAGATCGAAGACGGTGTTCCCTACGTGTTTATTTCTTTGGCCATAGGAAATCCATACTATTAAGAGGGAATCCGCATCAGAAGGTATTGGGAGAATCAATTCACATACACATTCTTGTCCTCCCTTGCTATCCTTTCGTTCGAGGAGAGAGAGGCCCTCAAACTCTCCGATACAGTGATTTTAACCCTACATAGGTTGTACCGCTGATCAGGGCGGTTGTACGGCCTGTCCGGTTCGACTGGTACATCCACCATCCTAGGGGTGATACCCTGGGGTTGCTACTCCTAGGTTTTGCCCCAGCGGTTGTACCGCTCCCCCCGGGCGGTGGTACCGCCATTTTGCTGGGAAAACCTAGGGCTGCTTCAGGAGCGGTTGCACCGGCCCAGTACCGCTCAACCACCGGTCTGGTTTCTGTGGTGGAGCGGTTATTGGGCGGTGGCGGCCCGGTAGTCTCCTCTAACCAGCACTACCGGTGCCCGGAGTGGTTCTACCGCTCGGGACTTAGCCACCACCCGAACTCGGGCCAGGCGGTTGTACTGGTGCAACTACCACGAGTACCACCATCGGGGTGATTACCTTTCTGTCTGAAGCGGTGGTTGAGTGGTGGTGGAGCGGTTGTTCCGGTTGCTTATGGCAACAGGTACTACCGCCCGCGCTACCAGGTGCACCACCTGTTAGGGTTCCTGCAAAGTACCCGTGAATCCTGGTTGTACCGGGATGATGAGCGGTTGTACTGCTGCAGTGTAAAAACAGGTGGAACGGTTAGTTTTGGGGGTACTATAGAAATAATGGTTCTTCCTTCTACCACTTCATCTCTTACCTCTCTCTCACCTCCATTAATGCCCTTCAAGCTTTCTTGCCTGCTCTCTCTCTCTCTCTCTCTCTCTCTCTCTCTCTCTAGCCACTCAAACTCGTTGATTTGCTAGGGATTGAAGGAGGATACATAGATCTACACTTCCACCAAAGAAAATTTGATTCCCCCATACTTTCTTGTGTGGATTTTGTTACTCTTGGGTGTTTGGGCACCCTAGACGGAAGAGGTCACCTCGGAGCCACATTCCATTGTGGTGAAGCTCCATGGTGGTGTTGGGAGCCTCCAATTCAGTTGTGGAGAGAGCCCCAACGTTGTTGTAAATGTTTGGTTGCCCTCTTCAAGGGCATAACTAGTGGAATCACAACATCTTGCATTGTGTGAGGGCATGAGGAGAATACAGTGGCCCTAGTGGCTTCTTGGGGAGCATTGTGCCTCCACACCGCTCCAATGGAAACGTGCTTCCTCTCAAATGGAAGGAACTTCGGTAACACATCCTTGTATCCACCAGCTCCACTTGTGGTTACTTCTTACCTTTACCTTGTGCAAGCTTTACTTGTATTGTATCCTTTGCTCGCTTGTGTTGTTCTTGTTGTTGCTAGCATCATCTAGGTTGCTCACCTAGTTGCATATCTAGAAAACCTATTTGTTGCTAATCTTAATTTGTTAAGATATGCTAAAAATTGGTAGTTGCCTATTCACCCCCTCTAGTCAACCATATCGATCCTTTCAGCTGTAATACAAAAAAGATCGGTGACCGGAATGAGAGCTCGCTAAGCCATCGATGGTAAGCCATTCAATAGTCCGCCAACATATTTTGTGGTGCATATGCACAAATACAAAACTGAATGCCAAGTGGAATGTCACTCCACAAGGGGAGCTCGAGTATTCAATGGTCCAACTTTGAGGTGGTTCTTGATGAGGCCGATGAGTTTGTGATCAATGAAGATGAGGATCCGCGTGATCTCTATCAAAGATTGGCAACACTTGCGGTCGCTCTTCAAGATCATGGGAGCAAGGATAGGGATGACAATTTGATCAAGGACAAGTTTCTCAAGGCCATCATGCCTTTCAACAAGGCCATGTCCTCCGTGATCCGTCAAAGATCAGACTTCCACACCTTGTATTCAAGTGAGGTGTTGGATGAGTTTATCGCAATGAACATCATGAACAACACCGCCGACAATGCACTAGCTTGTGTCCAGCGGTCAAATAAGCCTCACCCAACCTTGCTTTGAAGGCCAAGGAAATTCTGGAAGAAGAAGAGGAGGAAGAAGAGAGTTTCCCCGAAGACACCAAATATGCTTACCACGAGCACATGGCTCTTGCGTTAAGGCAATTTTGGGGCAACAAGAGGAACTCAAGGCCTAACTTCTCCAAGAACAACTCAAGTGCCTCGAAGGGCAAGCAACATGTGAGAACTTGCTACAATTGTGGCAATATGAGTCACTTTGTGGTGGATTACCCCTATGAGAAGAGGGAAAACAATAGTGGCAAACTTATCCGCAAGGACAAGGCCAAGTCCATCCCAAGCAAGAACAATTTCACCAAAAAGGTTCCTCAAAAGGGGTCGGTGGCACAAGAAGAGTACCTCCGATGATGATCATGAAGACTCAAGTGGTGAAGGAATGGCAACAGCCACCGTGGCCATTGCCATTTCTTCCCCAACCAAGGTGTCTCTCTTTGATGCCCCCAACGAGAACCTCATTGCCAAGTGCCTCGTGGCCAAAGGTACCAACAAGGTAACCTCCAACGTCAAAACTACCATCACTACTACTCCTTCCTTGTTGGATAGTGTGGATATTAATGTGGAGGCAAAAGTGGATGAGAATGAATTCGATAAGTTCTTGAGTAAGATAAGAGGTGAGACCAAGAAGCACTTTGTTGCTCTCTTGGAACAACTTGGTGAGGCCAATGATATCATTGAGTCTCATGAGGATACCATCTCTAAGTTAGAAGGGCATAGTCGTGATTGTGTCGATGAGATTGCGGATCTTTGAATTGCTCTTGAGGAAGAGCAGAGTCTTCGTTTGGCTCTTGAGGAGTCACACAACGTTGATCTTGCTAAACTGCAAAAGGATCTTGATCATGCTATTGTTCTTTCTCGTGTGTTTAAATCTGAGAAGGTTGCACTTGGGGTTGGCCATGATAGACTCAAGGAAGAGTTTGACATACTTGACAAGGCCCATGATGTCACTTGAACAACGTCGGTATTTCCCCAAAGAGGAAGGGATGATGCAGCACATATATAGTAGGTATTTCCCTCAGTTATGAAACCAAGGTATCAATATAGTAGGAGAACCAAGCAACACTATGTAAACGGTACCTGCACACAAAAAACAAATACTTGCAACCCGACGCTTATAAGGGGTTGTCAATCCCTTTTTCAGGTAACGGCGCCAGAAATTGTCAAGTTGACAGGATAAAAATAGTGGTAGATTGGATAAATAGATCTCAATAAAACACGAAATAAAAGATGCAAATAAAAAGTGCAGCAAGGTATTTTGGGTTTTTGGAAATATAGATCTGAAAATAAAAGGAAATAAAAATACATCTCAAAGGAAAATAATATATCGGAAAGCAAATATGATAAAGAATAGACCCGGGGGCCGTAGATTTCACTAGTGGCTTCTCTCAAGAAATAGCACCCGGTGGGTAAACAAATTACCGTTGAGCAACTGATAGAAAATCGAATAGTTATGACGATATTCAGGCAATGATCAATATATAGGCATCACGTCCAAGATTAGTAGACCGACTCCTGCCTGCATCTACTACTATTAATCCACACATCGACCGCTATCCAGCATGCATCTAGTGTAAGTTCATGGAGAAATGGAGTAATGCAATAAGAACAATGACATGATGTAAGAATAGCCCCCATCTTGTTATCCTGAATAGCAACCATACATGCATGTCTTGCTGCCCCTTCTGTCACTAGGAAAGAGCACCACATGATCGAACCCATCACAAAGCACCTCTTTCATGGCAAGAAAAATCAATCTAGTCAGCCTAACTAAACCAAAGATTCGAAGAAGAAAATACGAGGCTATAATAAGCATGCATATAAGAGATCAAAACTCAAATAACTTTCATGGATATATAGATCTGATCATAAACTCAAAGTTCATCGTATCTCAACAAACACACCGCAAAAGAAGAGTTACATCAAATAGATATCTAGGCGACCATTGTATTGAGAATCAAAAGAGAGAGAGGAAGCCATCTAGCTATTTCCTACAGACCCGTAGGTCTATGATGAACTACTCACACATCATCGGAAAGGCACCAATGAGGATGATGAACCCCTTTGTAATGGTGCTTATATTGGATCTCGTGTTTCTGGAACTTGCAGCGTTTGGAATTGTGTTTCGTCGACTCCCCTTGGGTTTCTGGAATATTTGGGGATTTATATGGTGAAGAGGCGGTGCGGGAGGCCACCGAGGTGGGCACAACCCGCCTGGGCCCCCAGGCGCGCCCTGATGGGTTGTGCTCCCCTCGGAGCCTCCCTCGGGTACTTCTTTGGCCCAACATGTGTCTTCTGGTCCAAAAAAATTCTCCAAAAAGTTTCACTGCGTTTGGACTCTATTTGGTATTGATTTTCTGCGATATAAAAAACAAGCAAAAAACAACAACTGGTACTAGGCAGTATGTCAATAGGTTGTCCCAAAAAATGATATAAAGTTGCTATAAAATGATTCTAAAAGATCCAAGAATGATAATATAACAACATGGAAGAATAAAAAAAATTATAGATACATTGGAGACGTATCAGCATCCCCAAGCTTAATTCCCGCTCGTCCTCAAGTAGGTAAATGATAAAAACAGTTTTTTGATGTGGAATGCTGCCTAACATGTTCATCACATATTTTTTCTTTTGTAGCATGGACATTTGGCTTTTATATGGTTCAAAGTAATAGTCTAGTTTTGACATGAAGATTTCAATACTCAAGCATACCAACAAGCAACTATGTGATACGTCTCCAACGTATCTATAATTTTTGATTGTTCCATGCTATTATATTACCTGTTTTGGATGTTTATGGGCTTTACTTTACACTTTTATATCATTTTTGGGACTAACCTACTAACCGGAGGCCCAGCCCGAATTGCTATTTTTTGCCTATTTCAGTGTTTCGAAGAAAAAGGAGTATCAAACGGAGTCCAAACGGAATGAAACCTTCGGGAGCGATCTTTTTGGAACAAACGCAATCCAAGAGACTTGGAGTGGACGTCAAGAAGCAGCCGAGGCGGCCACGAGGGTGCAAGGCGCGCCCTAGGGGGGTGGGCACGCCCCCCACCCTCGTGGGCCCCTCATGGCTCCCCTGACCGACCTCCTTCCCCTATATATATCTACGTACCCTGAAAACATCCAGGAGCACCACAAAACCCTATTTCCACCGCCGCAACCTTCTATACCCGTGAGATCCCATCTTGGAGCCTTTTCTGGTGCTCCGCCAGAGGGGGAATCGATCACAGAGGGCTTCTACATCATCACTAAGGCCTCTCCGATGAGTTGTGAGTAGTTTACCATAGACATTCGGGTCCATAGTTATTAGCTAGATGGCTTCTTCTCTCTCTTTGAATCTCAATACACTGTTCTCCTCGATCTTCTTGGAGATCTATTCGATGTAACTCTTTTTGCGGTGTGTTTGTCGAGATCCGATGAATTGTGGGTTTATGATCAAGTTTATCTATGAGAAACACCTCTGTGTTCTTTTATGTATGATTGGTTATCTTTGCAAGTCTCTTTGAATTATCAGTCTGGTTTGGCCTACTAGATTGATCTTTCTTGCAATGGGAGAAGTGCTTAGCTTTGGGTTCAATCTTGCGGTGTCCTTTCCCAGTGACAGCAGGGGCAGCAAGGCACGTATTGTATTGTTGCCATCGAGGACAAAAAGATGGGGTTTATATCATATTGCTTGAGTTTATCCCTTTACATCATTTCATCTTGCCTAATGTGTTACTCTATTCTTATGAACTTAATACTCTAGATGCATGCTGGATAGCGATCAATGTGTGGAGTAATAGTAGTAGATGCAGAATCGTTTTGGTCTACTTGTCGCGGACGTGATGCCTATATACATGATCATGCCTAGATATTCTCATAACTATGCACTTTTCTATCAATTGCTCGACAGAAATTTGTTCACCCACCGTAATACTTGTGCTATCTTGAGAGAAGCCACTATCGAAACCTATGGCCCCCGGGCCTATTTTCTATCATATAAGTTTCCGATCTATCTTATTTTGCAATCTTTACTTTCCAATCTATATCATAAAAATACCAAAAATATTAATCTTATCTTATTATGTCTATCAGATCTCACTTTCACAAGTGGCCGTGAAGGGATTGACAACCCCTTTATCTCGTTGGTTGCGAGGTTCTTGTTTGTTTGTCTAGGTACGAGGGACTTGCGTGGAGCCTCCTACTGGATTGATACCTTGGTTCTCAAAAACTAAGGGAAATACTTACGCTACTTTGCTGCATCACCCTTTCCTCTTCAAGGGAAAACCAAGAGGTAGCAAGAAGGATTTCTGGCGCCGTTGCCGGGGAGGTCTTTGCTCAAGTCAAGACATACCAAGTACCCATCACAAACTCATCTACCTCGCATTACATTATTTGCCATTTGCCTCTCGTTTTCCTCTCCCACTTCACCCTTGCCGTTTTATTCGCCCTCTCTTTCCCGTTCGCCTCTTTTTCACTTGCCTCTTGTGTGCTTGTGTGTTGGATTGCTTGTCACAATGTCTCAAGATAATAGTAAATTGTGTAACTTTTCCAATACCAATAATAATGATTTCCTTAGCACCCCGATTGCTCCTCTTAATGATGTTGAATCTTTTGAAATCAATGCCGCTTTGTTGAATCTTGTTATGAAAGATCAATTCTCCGGCCTTCCTAGTGAAGATGCCGCTACTCATCTAAACAACTTTGTTGATTTGTGTGATATGCAAAAGAAGAAATACATGGATAATGATATTGTTAAATTGAAGTTATTTCCATTTTCACTTAGAGATCGTGCTAAAACTTGGTTTTTGTCTTTGTCTTAAAATAGAATTGATTCATGGAATAAGTGCAAAGATGCTTTTATCTCTAAGTATTTTCCTCCCGCTAAGATCATCTCTCTTAGAAACGATATTATGAATTTTAAGCAACTAGATCATGAGCGTGTTGCACAATCTTGGGAGAGAATGAAATTAATGATTCGCAATTGCCCTACACATGGTTTGAATTTATGGATGATCATACAATTTTTTTTTGCTAGATTGAATTTTGCTTCTAGAAATATTTTAGATTTGGCCGCGGGAGGCACTTTTATGGAAACCAATTTAGGAGAAGCTACTAAACTCCTAGATAATATTATGGTTAATTATTCTCAATGGCACACCGAAAGATCTACTAGTAAGAAAGTTCATGCGATAGAAGAAATTAATGTTTTGAGTGGAAAGATGGATGAACTTATGAAATTGTTTGCTACTAAGAGTGCTCCTATTGATCCTAATGATATGCCTTTGTCTACTTTGATTGAGAATAACAATGAATCCATGGATGTGAATTTTGTTGGTAGGAATAATTTTGGTAACAATGCTTATAGAGGAAACTTTAATCCTAGGCCGTTTCCTAGTAATTCCTCTAATAATTATGGTAATTCCTACAACAACTCCTATGGAAATTTTAATAAGATGCCCTCTGATTTTGAGAATAGTGTTAAAGAATTTATGATCTCTCAAAAGAATTTCTATGCTTTGCTTGAAGAAAAATTGCTTAAAGTTGATGAATTGGCTAGGAACGTGGATAGAATTTCTCTTGATGTTGATTCTTTGAAACTTAAATCCATCCCACCTAAGCATGATATCAATGAGTCTCTCAAAGCCATGAGAATTTCCATTGATGAGTGCAAAGAAAGAACCGCTAGGATGCGTGCTAAGAAAGATTGCTTTGTAAAAGTGTTTTCTTCTAGTTTCCATGATAATAATGATGAAGATCTGAAAGTGATTGATGTGTCTCCTACTAAATCTTTTGTTTTCTAATATGAATCTTGATAATGATGGGACTGGAGATGAGTCAACTTTAGTTAAAAGGCATCCCAATGATTCGGAATTTTTAGATCTTGATGCTAAAATTGGTAAAAGTGGGATTGGAGAGGTCAAAACTTTACATAGTAATGAACCCACTATTTTGGATTTCAAGGAATTTAATTATAATAATTGTTCATAGATTGTATTTCCTTGTTGCAATCCGTGTTGAATTCTCCTCATGCTTATAGTCAAAATAAAGCTTTTACTAAACATATCATTGATGCTTTGATGCAATCCTATGAAGAAAAACTTGAGTTGGAAGTTTCTATCCCTAGATAACTTTATGATGAGTGGGAACCTACTATTAAAATCAATATTAAAGATCATGAATGCTATGCCTTGTGTGATTTGGGTGCTAGTGTTTCCACGTTCCAAAAACTTTATGTGATGTGCTAGGTTTCCGTGAATTTGATGATTGCTCTTTAAACTTGCACCTTGCGGATTCCACTATTAAGAAACCTATGGGAATGATTAATGATGTTCTTATTGTTGCAAATAGGAATTATGTGCTCGTAGATTTTATCGTTCTTGATATATATTGCAATTTTTCATGTCCTATTATTCTTGGTAGACCTTTCCTTTGAACGATTGGTGCAACTATTGATATGAAGGAAGGAAATATTATATTCCAATTTCCATTAAGGAAAGGCATGGAATACTTTCCTAGAAAGAAAATAAAATTACCTTATGAATCTATTATGAGAGCTACTTATGAATTGAATACTAAAGATGGCAATACTTAGATCTATTCTTGATTTTATGCCTAGCTAGGGGCGTTAAAGGATAGTGCTTGTTGGGAGGCAACCCAATTATATTTTTGTTCCTTGCCTTTTGTTCCTGTTTAGTAATAAATAATTCATCTAGCCTCTGTTTATATGCGATTTTATGTTTTAATTAGTGTTTGTGCCAAGTAGAACCTATAGGATAACCTACGACGATAGTTAATTTGATCTTGCTGAAAAACAGAAACTTTTGCACGCACGCGAATAGTTTTAATAAATCACAATATTGTGATTTTGAGTTGATTCTTTTTGCAGTGGATCAACGGACAAATTTACTAGGACTTCCTATTTTGGTAGGAGTTTTGGAGTTCCAGAAGTATTCTAAAGTTACAGATTGCTACAGACTGTTCTGTTTTTGACAGATTCTGTTTTTCGTGTGTTGTTTGCTTATTTTGATGAATCTATGGCTAGTATTGGGGGGGTATGAACCATAGAGAAATTGGAATACAGTTGGTTTAACACCAATATAAATAAATAATGAGTTCATTACAATACCGTAAGTGGTGGTTTTTCTTTCTTGCACTGACGGAGCTCATGAGATTTACTGTTGAGTTTTGTATTGTGAAGTTTTCAAGTTTTTGGGTAAAGATTTGATTGACTATGGAATAAGGAGTGGAAAGAGCCTAAGATTGGGGGTGCCTATGTCACCCCAAGATAATTCAAGGACAACCAAAAGCCTAAGCTTGGGGATGTCCCGGAAGGCATCCCCTCTTTCGTCTTTGTTTATCGGTAACTTTACTTGGAGCTATATTTTTATTCAGCACATGATATGTGTTTTGCTTGGAGCGTCTAGTATGATATGAGTCTTTTCTTTTTAGTTTACCACAATCATCCTTGCTGTACACACCTTTTGGGAGAGACACACATGATTCAGAATTTATTAGAATACTCTATGTGCTTCACTTATATCTTTTGAGCTAGACAGTTTTGCTCTAGTGCTTCACTTATATCTTTTAAGAGCACGGCGGTGGTTTTATTTTGTAGAAATTATTGATTTCTCATGCTTCACTTATATTATTTTGAGAGTCTTTTAGAACAGCATGGTATTTTCTATGGTTATAAAATTGGTCCTAGAATGATGGACATCCAAGTTGGGTATAATAAAAACTATCATAGAAAGTGCATTGAATGGTATGATCAATTTTATGCTTGATAATTGTTTTGAGATATAAAGGTGGTAATGTTAGAGTCATGCTAGTTGGGTAATTATGAAATTGAGAAATACTTGTGTTGAAGTTGGCAAGTCCCGTAGCATGCACGTATGATAAAAGTTGTCTAACAAATTTGTTGCATGGGGTGCTCTTTTGATTGCCTTCCTTATGTGTGGAGGTCGGGATCGCGCGATGGTTAACTCCTACCAACCCTTCCCCTAGGAGCATGCGTAGTAGTACTTTGATTTGAGGGCTAATAAACTTTTGCAATAAGTATATGAGTTCTTTTTGACTAATGTGAGTCCATGGATTATACACACTCTCACCCTTCCACCATTGCTAGCCTCTATTATGTCGTGCAAATTTCGCCGGTATCATACTGTGACGCCCGGATAATTAAGCTACAGTGAACCTCTGCTAATAATGCCATGTCACCTCGATTATAGTTGCTAATCTCGAGTTAGTTCAAAAACAATTCAAATTCAAAATTTTAATTAAAGACAAACAACAAAAGTTTCCAAACATTAAAACTAAAATGTTCTAAATGTGACGAATAGTTCATGAGTAATAATGGTGGAGAAACCAACATTTCTTATAATATTTAAATTCACTAAAATAACCAAAGCTTAGGGCAAAACAATTACTTTAATGCCTTTTATAAAGTTATAGTAATATAACTAAATTAATAGTGTGCCAAAATAATTATGGCAGAGGCCTAATTAGTAATACTAATTTAGGTGCTAACTTGGTATTTTATAAAACGAAAATAATAGAAACTTTAAACGAAAACAGTAAAGAAATAAAAGAGAAATAATAAAAGAAAATAGAAAACAAAAAAAGGAAAGAACTCCCCCCACTGGGCTACGGCCCCGCAAGCCACCGCGCCCCCTTTGGGGCCTCGACCCACTAGGCCCAGCCGGCCCACTTCCTACCCTTATCCCCCACCCCGCAAACCCTAACCCACTCCACGATCCCCACTCGCCCCACCCCGTGCGCCCCCCTCGCTCCCCCCCGATCTGGATCGGGGGAAACGGCGCCCCGACACTGCTGCCTCATCCCTACACCCGTCGCTGACCGGCGCCGCCCGTCTCCGCCGGCGCCTCCTCGTCGCCTTCCCACACCGTCTCCTCAACCCTCCACCCCCGATCCAGATCGGATCGGGCTTGCACGCGCGTTGCCGCCTGGACCGCGCCGGCGACTGGAGCTTCCTCGCCGGCCTGCTTCGCCCTCCCCCACCGGACTGCCTCCCGCTCCGCCGTGTCGTCCCCGTCGGCCTCCCCGAACCTCACCGCGCCCATTTCCCAGACCCTACACTCCCGGTGAGGCCCTCGGCCTCCTCTCTCTGCCCGTCCCGCTCCGACTCACGTTGTGTGCGCTCATCACGCTCGCTCGCGCCGACCCGGGCCCGAGTTCGCGCGTGCCTCACTCGCACTCTGCCATGCCCCGCACGAGCACACGCGCGTCGCGCTCCGGCCGTCCGCTGGCCATGCCCGTAGCCGTCGTCTCCGCTTCTCCTGGGAGTGCTTGGCCCCACCTCCTTGGCCGCACCCCGCGGGCGCTCGCGCCGCGCCCCCCCCTTTCCCCGTACGCCCCGCGCCCGAGCTCCGGACGGGCTCGCGTCTGCCGCGCCCGTCGCCGTGAGCCCCGCCTCTCGCCCACGCCGGCCTGGCGACCTGCCAGGTCCGCCGCCCACGCCCGCATGCCCCTGGGCGTGCGCCCGAATGGGGCGCGCCCGTTACCCGTCGCCCGCGCCCTGTATGGCCTCTGTGCCACTGAACGGGGGGGCCCACGCCCCCCAGAACGTTTGCAAAAAAACAAAACAAACAAAAAATATAACAAAATAAATAAATAATAATTAAATTAATTAATTAATTAGTGGATTCATTAAGTTAATTAAACCTGTGTAATTAACTTGGTAGTTTAATTAAACAGTAATTAGATTAGTTAAACACTAATTAGGCTAAACAGTCAATGACCAGTGGGACCCACACGTCAGCGACCCAGTCAACACCTCTGTTGGCTGCTGATGTCATGCTAACGTCAGCAAACCCTGTTCTGGATAATGTTGGATTAAAATATTTAAATTAATCCTAAAAATGATTTAAATCTTTTAAAATTAATATAAAATAAACCGTAGCTCAGATGAAAATACTTTGTACATGAAAGTTTCTCAGAACGACGAGACGAATTAGGATACGCAGCCTGTTCATCCGCCACGCACCCCTAACATATCAAACTCGCAACTTTCCCCCTCCGGCTTCTCTGCCCGAAAACGCAAAACACCGGAGATACTTTCCCGGATGTTTTCCCGCCTTCACCGGTATCACCTCATACCGCATTAGAACACGTCTAGCTCTGCTTGTTGACCTGTTTGCACTTGCTTGCTATGTATTTACTGTTTCTCCCCCCTCTTCTCTCCGGTAGCCCCCGTGACGATGCTGATGCCCCTGTGGATGACTACGTCACCGACGAACCCTCCTTGTCTGAGCAACCAGGCAAGCCCCCCCCCCCCCCCGTTGATCACCAGATATCGCCTATTCTCCTCTATACTGCTTGCATTAGAGTAGTGTAGCATGTTACTGCTTTCCGTTAATCCTATTCTGATGCATAGCCTGACATTGTTGCTACATCTGTTGATACCTTACGTGCAATCCTAAATACTTAGTATAGGATGCTAGTTTATCATCATTGGCCCTACATTCTTGTCAGTCTGCCTTGCTATACTATTGGGCCGTGATCACTCGGGAGGTGATCACGGGTATATACTATACATACATACATACTACAGATGGTGACTAAAGTCGGGTCCGCTCGAAGAGTACCCGCGAGTGATTCACGGATTGGGGGCTGAAAGGACCTTTTGTCCCGACGGCCCTCTATGTGGATCTTTGTGGCGGAGCGACAGGGCAGGTTGAGACCACCTAGGCGAGAGGTGGGCCTGGCCCTGGTCGGCGTCCGCGGTTGCTTCATAAGAACACGCTTAACGAGATCTTGGTATTTGATCTGAGTCTGGCCATTTGGTCTATACGCACTAACCATCTCCGCGGGAGTAGTTATGGGTATCCCGGCGTCGTGGTATCAGCCGAAGCCTTCTAGACGTCAGCGACTGAGCGGTGCGCGCCGGATTGGAACGTAAGCCTGCTCTTGTATTAAGGGGGCTTGTTCTGCTTTCGGCCGTCCTCGCAACGTGCTGGTGTGCAATGGGCGATGGGCCCAGACCCCTGCGCCATAGGAGTTAGACCGGCGTGCTGACCTCTCTGTTAGGCCTAGGTGGGGCTGCGACGTGTTGATCTTCCGAGGCCGGGCATGACCCAGGAAAGTGTGTCCGGCCAAATGGGATCGAGCATGTTGGGTTATGTGGTGCACCCCTGCAGGGAAGTTTATCTATTCGAATAGCCGTGTCCCTCGGTAAAAGGACGACCCGGAGTTGTACCTTGACCTTATGACAACTAGAACCGGATACTTAATAAAACACACCCTTCCAAGTGCCAGATACAACCCGGTGATCGCTCTCTAACAGGGCGACGAGGAGAGGATTGCCGGGTAGGATTATGCTATCACTACTAGGGAAAAGCCTATACACAGAATCTTAGCAGCAGTGCGGTTCAAAATAGAGTGCTGCTGCTAAGTAGTTGTAGCGCGTGTTACATAAACTCGCTGCTGATAAGGATTTAGCAGTAGCGCGCTCGACCAGAAACGCGCTGCTACAAATATCGACCGGCGGTGTTCCCCTAACTCTAAGTAGCAGTAGCGCGGTCGCAATAACAGCGCTACTGCTAAGTACGTAGTAGTAGCGCGCTTTCCTCGAGATCGCTGCTGGTAAGTTTCAAATTGCCATAATTTTTTGTCCCAGTTAGCAGTAGCGCCTTATCGCAAAGCGCGCTGCTGCTAAGTACTTAGCAGCAGCATGTTTTCTCTCTCGCGCTACTGCTAACCCCACCAACCCAACACCTTTCCCCACCCGTCCCTCCCCTCCCCTCCTCTTCTCAATACTTCTCCCCCATTACTCTCTCTTCTCTATCCACCTTCTCTCTCTCTTCATTACTCCTACATAACTACACCACCTCCATTAATGCATCTCCTTTCTCTTTTTCCTTCCCCCTCCACTAGTTGAAGTTGTCTCCTTCCAAATTAGGTAGCTAGGTAGATGTAGGATTTAGTTAAGTGATCTATTTGCCCCCTAACTAGATCTATCTTTGTCAAGAAGAGCTTTGTGCACTTTTGATCTCCCTACAACATCATCTCCGGCCATCGAGATAAAGGTGATGAAAATTTCATGCTTTTGCAAAATGGAAATGTGTTTATGTGTGTGTGATATGTTTGTGGAAATTGTGTGTGTGGCATGAGTTGACGCCGCCAAATTGTGCTTTTGAGTTGCCTATGTTTTGCCGAAATGTCGATTTATTTCCGTTTCGGTGAATTCCGGGCAAACTCTAGATCCATATATGTCCTATTTTTAGGGAAGGTCATGCCAAATTTTTTATGACTTTGATGCATGCTTGCATTTTTACAATCAATTTTTTATATTACCGTGCAGAGTTGACGATGGTCAGTGGAACGATGGTGGACAGGTGGTTGCGGTCGGCGGTGCAAGACATGAAAGAAAATAACCGGACAGAGGTTTTATGTCCGTGTCGAAAATGCAAAGGAATAGTTTGGCTCGACCCCCATGACGATGGTCGTGTCGAAGAGCACCTGCTCATGACTGGTTTCATGGATGGCTATACTCGGTGGATAATTGAAGATGAGGATGACGATGTTGAGGATGCCGACGGGGCAGGGAATGATGACACGGGGCAAGACGAAGAGATGATCGATAATGGCGGCGGGGAAGAGGCCGGACATGGCGGCGGAGAAGGGGCCGGACATGGCGGAGGACAAGGGGCCGGACATGGCGGCGGAGAGAACGACATGGACTCCACGCAGCAGAGTTCATCGGTACTAAGTTCAATTGTGCGGGACCCTCATGTTCAAGCATTGCTTCGCAAGGAGACGAGTACTGAGAGAGCTGCTTCTAGAGAGGAGGCTAAGCTGGAGCAACTGGTAGTAGACTCGAACACTCCATTGTATGATGGTTGCAATCCTGAGGTGACCCGGTTGAGTTTCACGCTCCAACTCCTGAAGACGAAGGCTAAAAACAAATGGACCGACACTAGCCTCGATGAGCATCTCAAGTACCTAAAGGATGTTCTTCCCGCGGGTAATCTATGTCCTACTAGTGTTGATGAGGCCAAGAAGATCGTGTGCCCTCTTGATCTGCCACACGTTAGATACCATGCATGCATGAACGATTGCATAATTTATCGGAAGGAGCACGCGGAAAAAACAACCTGTCCGGTGTGCAATGCTTCTCGATACAAGAAGGCCGGGAAGAAATGTCCCCAGAAAGTTGTATGGTACTTACCGATCACTCCCCGTCTCCAGAGGTATTTTGTAGATCCCAAGGAAGCAAAGCTAATGCGCTGGCACGCGGAGAGGAAGAGGCCCGACGATGGAGATGATCCGAAGTTGAGACACGTGAAGGATGGAAGCCAGTGGAGAGCGTTGAACAGCTTCTATCAGTATTTTGAATGTGATGCAAGGAACATCATGCTCGGCGCGTGTACCGATGGCATGAATCCGTTTGGCAACCAGAACACCAACCATAGTACATGGCCCGTGTTTGTATGGATGTACAACCTCCCCCCTGGTTGTGCATGAAATCGAAGTACATTCACATGAGCATGCTTATTCAAGGGCTGAAACAACCAGGAAATAATATTAATTTGTATCTGGGGCTACTTCAAGAGGAGTTAGACACGTTATGGAAAACACCAGCCAAGACATGGGACGTCAGCAAAGGTGAGTATTTCAACATGAGAGCCGCGCTGATCACGACAGTGCAGGACTATCTCGGTTACGGATATGTGGCAGGCCAGGTGTGCCATGGATATTGCGGATGCACGCGGTGCATGGATGATACAACGTCTCAACAGCTAACGTCAAGGAAAGATGGCGGGTCTGGGAAAATCGTGTACATGGGGCATCGAAGATGGCTTGAACAGGACGACCCGTGGAGAAACCGTGGAGATCTATTCAATGGTCACGCTGAGCATCGAGGACCTCCACGTAAGCGGAGCGGTGCCGAAATCGATGACCTGTTGAAAAACTGGAAGGAGTGCCCCACGCCGGGAAATCCGATGAGAAAGGCGCCGGAGCCGCTGCTGAAGGTATGGAAGACGAGGTCTGTGTTCTGGGACTTGGAGTACTGGCACAAACTCGATACACCTCATTTCCTTGATCAAATGCATATCTGTAAGAATGTCCTTGAGAGCTTGCTCGCAACACTGATGAACATGCCGGATAAGACCAAGGATGGGCCGAAGGCAAGAAAAGACTTGCAAGATTTGAAAATCAGGGAAGATCTGCACATGCCGCCCCATAAAATGTCAGACGAGACAGAGACGGAGACAGAGGCACGGGAGAAGAAGGGCAAGAAATTAAAGAAAGAGGATTATTGCCCCCCCTCTTGCTTCACCTTAAGTCAGGCTGAGATCAATCAATTCTTTAAGTGCCTTACCGGAGTGAAAGTTAGTTCCGGTTACTGTGGCAAGATAAGCAGATATCTAGACACGGACAAGAAAAGGTTCAGCGGGATGAAGTCTCATGACTGTCATGTGATGATGACGGAGATACTACCTGTTGCCCTTAGAGGGATAATGGACAAGCACGTCCGTGACACTCTTATTGGTCTCTGCAACTTTTTCGACGTCATCTCTCGAAAGTCGATCAGTGTGAAGCAGCTCCAAAGGCTACAGGAAGAGATCGTTGTGATACTGAATGAGCTTGAGATGTACTTCCCGCCCGCGTTCTTCGACGTGATGGTGCATCTGTGTGTCCATATTGTGGATGACATAATAGACCTGGGGCCGTCATTCCTGCACAACATGATGCCATTTGAGAGGATGAATGGGATCATCAAAGGATTCGTTCGTAACATGTCCCGTCCGGATGGAAGCATCGTCCAGGGCTATTTGGCACAAGAGTGCATCTCTTTCTGTGAGAATTTTCTATATGGCGCAGACCAGCCGCCTGGTGTTAGTGTTGGTTTGTCCGTTAACAAGCACGATGGGAGGCTCGAAGGAGATGGTCACTGCAACGGTCGCAGGGAACTGCACGTGGCATACTCAGATCGACGCAGCGACTTTGACAGAGCAAACTTGGTAGTGCTGCAACACCTAGACGAGGTAGATCCTTTCGTGGCACTACACAAAGAAATTATCGCAAAGAAGTATCGTGACCGGGGGGTATGCAGGACGGACGCCGAAGTTACTAGAGAGCACAACTCCACTTTCCTGCATTGGTTCAAAGAGCATATTATTGCTAATCCCCCGGAGGAGGGCTCTAAGGACGGATTGCTCATATACGCCTTAGCACATGGCCCCTCGCCCAACCTCGTAACCTATCAGGCATATGATATCAATGATATACGTTCTACACGGAGGCAAAAGATATGGACAGTGATGATCAGAACTCAGGGGTGACGATGGAATGCATGATCGACAGCGACAACGGCACAACTGAACGATTTTATGGAAGGGTCGAGGAGATCTGGGAGCTTGACTACTCTGGACTGCACAACACGACGATGTTCCGTGTTAGATGGGCTAAGAATGTCAAAAGAGAAAGCCGGATGTTCACTACCATGACTATACCCGACGCCAAGAGCGCTACCGTGAACGCTATCGCAAAAAATGAGCCATGGGTACACGCTAAGCACGTGACACAATGCTTCTTCATAACTGACCCGCGCAATCCCAGCCGTGTTGTCGTGAGGAGAGGCAAAAGGAACATCATTGGAATGGATGGAGTCGCCAACGAGGAAGACTATGATCAGTACGGCAACCCAATGAGGGAAGATGACGATGATGATGAAGTATACGTCAAAAGAAGAATCAATACTACATTACCTAAGAAAAATCGTACTCCATGGAAAAGGCAAAGTCACAATGAGGGGCTCAATTATTCTTCGACGAACAAGAAGGGAAAGAAGCTGACTCAAAAACGAAAACGTCAGCACTGAGAAAACGTATGTTATGGGTCCAATGATGTGTAATATATATATGTTCCTATTTTGTATACACACTTAGCCATTATTATGCGTGGGTCCAATGATGTGTAATATATATGTTCCTATTTTGCATACATATTTAACCGTCAAATGATGCAATATATATCGCCCTCCCTTCGTTCACTGCCCTCGGGAAATAAAAGTGGGATAAAATAAAGGAAAAGAAAAAGGAAAACTGGCAGTAGCGACGGCAGTAGCAGCGCGTTTCTACAAAACCGCTGCAGCTAGATCTTAGTAGTAGCGTGTTTCTCATAAACCGCTGCAGCTACGCATCATAGTAGTAGCGAGTTTCTCATAAACTGCTGCAGCTACAGATCATAGTAGTAGCGCGTTTCTCCGTAACCGTTGCAGCTACAGAATTTAGTAGCAGCGCATTTTGACATAACGCGCTACTGCTACGTCCACTTAACCCAAAATTCTCACTTGCCCAGCTTCATCCCGCCATTTCCCCCCAAATCCCCACTCTCTCTCCCCCGTCGCTCCGCCGCGCCCGACCCGTCCCCGGCGCTCGCCCCCGACTCCGCCGGCGCCGGCGCTAGCCCCGGCGCTCGCCCCCGTCCCGGCCCTCGACCCCGACTCCGGCGCCGGCGCTAGCCCCCGACCACGCCGCTCGCCCCCGACCCAGCCGCTCGCCCCCGACTCCGGCGCCGGCGCTCGCCCCCGACCCCGGCGCGGTCGCCCCCAACCCGTCGACCCTCGCCTTCCTCCTCTCCCCTGCCGGTCGTCGTCAGGCCTGCCTCCTTGCCCCTGCACTCTCTGTAAACCCCCCCTCTCTGCTAGGGTTCTTCATGTTAATTAATTAGGTTATCTATTTAGTTATGAATTTAGCTAGGTTTCAAAATTAGCTTAGTTTATATGGAAATTTGAACTGGACATGTGATATGTGCATATGTCATGTTTTGGACATGTCATGTTTGGAAAACGATCCGAGTGGCCTATGTTACGCCGGAATGTTGATTCATTTCCGTTTCGGTGAATTTCAGGCACTCGATATGTCCATTTTTTAGCAAAGGTCATGCCGAAATTTCCCGTGAATAAAGGCATGATTTGTGCTACATAGTTGGCATATCGAGTGCTGGCACATAGATTTCTTTTTATGTCATTTCTCATTTATTCATACTTTTAGAAATAAATGAGGCCACTTAATCATAGGAAACATGTTGAACAACGAAGAAACTGGGCCTTCTGACCAAGATGCAGACGAGATGGATTATGAGGGTGAACAAGAGTACCTCGACTATTTGACTGCTAAGCAAGGTTTGCAGGTCGGCCTCGATGATGGTACTGACGCCGACATCGACACCGACGGCGCCGGCACCGACGGCGCCGGCACCGACGGCGCCGGCACCGATGGCGGCGCCGAGACCGGTGGGGAAGGTACCGGCGGGGAAGGTACCGGCGGGGAAGGTACCGGCCCCGATGCCGATACCGAAAAGAGGAAGCATAAGAAGCAGAGGATACGAAAACCTAACAAACTAGGGATTGGACGACTTGTGATCACAAAGATGGCACCTGGCAAGTTTGAGCCGTTAGAGCCGGAAGAACCTCGCAAGTGCTATGGGAACCAAGTAGGATGCATCCTACGGGAATGCGCGAGCATCAACGACGATGACTTAAGGAGTAAAGAACATTTGACGCAGTTGCTCCTAACAAAGTTGCACAAGAGATTCAAGTTCCCCGACCGGGATGATAACATAGAACAACCGTGGGATGATCCAAAGATGAAAAATATTAACAATCACGCCATGGGCATGTTCAGCAATGATTTGGCCTCCTGAAAAGGGAGGGTGAAACGAGCTATTGAGGCTGATGAACCCTTGTCCAAGATTCTGGAGGAAAATCCGACACTTACGGAAGAGGAGTTCGAAAAGTTCAAGGACACTTGCGCTACAGTGGGAGCCAAGGCTAAGGCTGCGAAATTCAAAAGCCTTCAGCAAAGGAACACGGGGAAGCATCACCTCGAAAGCCGTGGCTACCTCGGTAAAAGGCCCATATGGGATAAGGAGGACGTGGAACGTGAAGCCGCGAGTCTCCCAGACCCCTTCGCGAAGTTCACCAACCCCTTGGAGCATGACTTCATCAGGGCCCGCTACAAGTGGGACAAGGAGAAAAAGGTTTTTTACACGGACAAGATCACGAGGAAATTGATTAGACTACTGGAGAAGCAACACCGGCTTGCAGCCGAAAGCCCTACTTCTCTGATGAGGCCCAAGTGGGACACCCCTCTCAACCGGGCCTTGAACGAACTTAAGGGAGTTCCGTTGGACCAGCGGCCGCAATATGGTCGTGTGCACGGCGCTAGAGACGGCGCCACATGGAAGGTGTTTTACAACGACGGCCCGAAGGCCAAGAAGCAGAAAAAGAAGTTTAGTCAGGCGGACATCGATGCAAAGGTGAAGCTTGCGGGCGAGAAAAAAGCAGTCGAGGACGCGAAAAAAGCAGCCGAGGACAAATATGAGTTGCTACAGTAGGCAGTCAATGCAGCTGTAACTGCCTGCAGAAATGATTTCGCTACTAACTTGGTTCCAGTTATCATCAACTGGGCGAAGGAAAATCCAGACAAGACGGTACATGATTTCCCGATGCCCAGTTTCGTCGCGAGCAACTCCATGAACAACAACACCATCGCACCATCACTTGCTCAAGCAACCGGGCCTCCTCTCGCAGCTGCTCCCGCTCATAGCAGCCCGTCCTCAGTCTCAGGCGCGCTAGGTGGGCCTTCGTCTTTGGCTGAGCTCGACGCCGTCACGGTAATTACATGTCGCACCAACATATATATATATATAGATAATATTCCATTTTTGTTGCCTTTCGGTTGTTTTACAGCACAGACATATGTGTTTGCAGGCGAAAGAAACCCCATGCACGATACTCTACTTGATCAAAGGCCAGAAGGTGGACGTGGGAAAGGGGATGATAATGGACCCCTCTCAACGCACATTCCACAACCAGCCGATCCCTGCTAGGCACTTCAGGGTTAGCTTGACCAGTGTGAAATCGGGGCACGAGGATTTGCCTCCTCCAGTACAGCATGTGGGAGCGGATGACGAGACCTCGCCGCGGATTGGACGCTGCAAGGGTTGGGTGCTGCTATGGCCGAAGAATCTTATTCGTCTGGAGCCGGCCGAGAGCACACCAATAACTACCACACATCAACAAGCATGTGCGGAGACCACCACCCCACCTACACAATTACCAGCTCCTGTAGTAGTGCCGGGTGAGAGCGGCGGACGACATGATGAAGGGGGTGCAATAGTACTGGCTGATGTAATTTCTCCTGTAGAACAGAGAATGGATGATGAGACGGAGGTCGACCCTATGGATTACCTCAATACAAACGCGTATGACTGTGACATAGATATGATGAGTCAACCATATGACGAATCGGGCTATCAGCTTGCTAATGAGGATATGGATGATATGCCCGGGCAGGGCCGTACCATGGGTTGCAAAAAGTATCTCTTCATGAAATCCTCACAGGACACGCCTGAAGATGCCGCCTCAACACAGGCTCAACTAGCCGGGCGCGAGGGTCGTACAGTACTTAGCCCGGGAACACTTGGGCAGGGGTTAAGGAAGGGTCTGGAAGGTGTGCCCAAGAAAAAGGAGAGGAAGAGATCGGGGAAGGTAACTGCCTCCAAACAAGCCAGAGCACACAGCAGCCAGACGATGCATTCTGAAGAGCGTGTACCCGTGAAAGGTGCGGTCATGTTCCATCTCACGGGCGAGCCGATGCTACCGCCGAAACCGCTGGATGCACTATCAGGGGATCTCAGGAGACTGCATGACCATGTGCTGTCGACTGAGAAAAGCCTACTAGCCTCAAAGGATCCAGGATATCCGACATACGCGGCCCGTGTGCCTGAGGGGAAGTGCTACGTCGACACACGGCCCGCGGAGGTGTTCTTCCTGCGGTTTGACCATATATTTGAGATGTTTCTAACAAGGCGGCTTGATTTTACTATCGTCCGCCTTTTTGCGCTACATATGAGCTCCGTCATGAAGAGTGAAGAAGTCTCGCAAATCTGTGTGGCGGATTCGTACTACATGCACGAGTCTTTCTTGAGTCTCGGCGACTTTGAGCGTGAAACTGCTAGGGAGTACCTCCAAAACTTCATGGTACAGAATAAGGACCGGGAAATTGTCCTCGTGCCTTATCATCTAAAGTAAGTCAGTTCCGGACAACCCTTTCGTACATTTCAATCATTCCTTCTCTCTCATATGGGGAATAATTTGAGGTGTCTTTTCCCCGCAGCAACGGGCGCGCCGTCCTTATCGTTCTTTACCCGCAAGTCTCCCACGCTGTGTATTTTGACCCTTCCAGAGACTACGAGAAAAAGGACTACACCCACATAATGAATATTCTAGATGATGCTCTCCAAGGCTTCAGCTTTAGAGGTGGCCACGTGCATATCAAGAAACAAAGGAACAAGAAGATGGGTTTTGCGCATAAAACTAACTTCTCCTGCATCCATGTCCCAAAACCAAGCAAGAAGGATGGATTCTACATCGTCCATCTCATGATTCAGTTCAACACGGACCACCAAAAGCTTCGCATTAACAGCAGAAATGATGATCATATCCACAAGTGGCTAGAATCTCATGGAGAAGCAAATTATAAACTTAGAGATGACTTCTTTCGCATCCAAAGCGACATTGCGACGATCATCATGAAAGAAGTCGTCAATGAGAAGGGGATGTTCCACCACGGCCCTATATCGCGAACTGACGTCCGAACTCGCATAGGCATGCAACGTCTAGACCTCACGCTGTTCAAGAAGCTAGGGTTCGTCCTCGATGATATGGAAGGATGGAACTTCTAGTGATTTACGATGTCGATGATGATGATATGTGTCGGTTGAACTTGTATACTTTTTGTAGCGATGAAACTTTGTGATGTCCACGGTCCCTGCCGAACTTGCGTAACGCTACTTTGTTAGTTTGCGTACGATGACCTGCGTACCTCTAGTTAATTAATTTGCGTACTGTATATGTTGCATCTAGTTGCTAACCTTTCTTTTTTGGTGTTTCTCTAGTATATTTTGTTGCATATATATGATTGTACATCCTCTTCATGAACATGCATCTCTAACAGGTACCTAGTTTCTTGATGGCGAGATGGAAATGCTATGTCGTGTACAAAGGGAAGGTTCCGGGGGTGTACAACGAGTGGCATGAGTGTCAGGCGCAAGTGAATGGGTTCACGGGCGCCAACCATAAAGGCTTCAAAAGCAGACAAGAAGGAGAAGCTAGTTACTTGAGGTTCACGCTAGCGCGAGAGAGGACTCGTAACCGCCACCTTATGTACTGCATGGTTCCGCTCTCACTCATAGTGATAGAACTTCTTGCGTATACCTTTGTTTAGATGGATGACGTTGTTGTAGTTGCAAGTATTCGAGACTTGCATGTATTGCTATTTTCGAGATGATGACAAGATATCACTTTGTGTTGGATGATGATTATGAAGAGACTATTTGTATGTACATGCTATGATTACATTTGTGGTCTCGCAGGCATTTGTATGTGTATCATGATGACATTTCTATGTGCTAAAGATTCTTCTACAAAGCCGGTTCAAATACAAAACAAATATGCCAAAAAAAAACTACTTAAATTAGCAGTAGCGAGTGTACAAAAGTTAGCAGCAGCGCCTCAATAGTAGTAGCGCGTCCAGCTAAAGAGCGCTAGCGCTACTAGCGGTAGCGAGCTTCCCATAACCGCGCTGCTGCTACACTTGTGTAGCAGTAGCGCTGGTGCGCACGCGCTACTGCTATGAGTTAGCTGTAGCGTCGTATTAGTAGCGTGGGTACCCGCGCTACTGATACATCTAAAACCCGCGCTGCTGCTAGCCTTTTCCCTAGTACTGTATGCGATGCTACTTGAGATGCTACTTGGAGATGCTACTTGGAGATGCTACTTGGAGGACTTCAATATACTCTCTTCTACATGCTGCAAGACGGAGGCTGCCAGAAGCATAGTCTTCGATAGGACTAGCTATCCCCCTCTTATTCTGGCATTCTGCAGTTCAGTCCACTGATATGGCCTCCTTACACATATACCCATGCATATGTAGTGTAGTTCCTTTCTTGCGAGTACTTTGGATGAGTACTCACGGTTGCTTTCTCCCCCCTTTTCCCCCCTTTCCTTTCTTTCTGGTTGTCGCAACCAGATGCTGGAGTCCAGGAGCCAGACGCCACCGTCGATGACGACCCCTACTACACTGGAGGTGCCTACTACTACGTGCAGCCCGCTGACGACGACCAGGAGTAGTTAGGAGGATCCCAGGTAGGAGGCCTGCGCCTCTTTCGATCTGTATCCCAGTTTGTGCTAGCCTTCTTAAGGCAAACTTGTTTAACTTTTGTCTGTACTCAGATATTGTTGCTTCCGCTGACTCGTCTATGATCGAGCACTTGTATTCGAGCCCTCGAGGCCCCTGGCTTGTATTATGATGCTTGTATGACTTATTTATGTTTTAGAGTTGTGTTGTGATATCTTCCCGTGAGTCCCTGATCTTGATCGTACACATTTGCGTGCATGATTAGTGTACGATTGAATCGGGGGCGTCACAAGTTGGTATCAGAGCTGACTGCCTATAGGAATCCCCCTTCCACACTCCTTGGCCGAAGTCGAGTCTAGTCACTACAAAACTTTTACTAACTTGGCTGTGTGCCTTACGTGCCCACGTCGCCATTGGGTGGTATTAGGATCTTTTACTCCTCGTCTATACTCTGGGCCTCTGATCTCTCTTCTATTTGGGTTAAAAGATTTTACTAAATCTAACTCTAGGTTCTCGTAACTACTTCCTCCCAGAGAGCCATTCGATACAGGTGATCGCCCGATGCACTAGAAGATTCCAAAGTTACTCTCCGATGTTCCCTCGATACTTATGCCCATTGCCTTTGCAAATTCCCTGCCAGTGTATATCATTATGGATAACTACATACACTTGCCCTTTCAATCCAATTGATCTTGTTATTACAAGATACGCCGAAAATTCTCTATTGTTCCGAGAATACTTTGTGCCTACTGCCTTGCAGTTCTAAGCCACCCGAATACCCTTACGGATAATTCCTCGCACTTATCGAATATCCGCCCATCCCCAGTTGTTTATGTGTTTCGCAAAAGTCTTCAAAATACTATTCAATCCTCCGAAAACCCTTAGCAGCTTTATTGCTCTACAAATACTTGTCTACTAGCATTATGGATGCTTCCCATATATCTGGCAATATACACTAGTATCTTTTGACACCGTCATTTTGATCCTATTGATTCAACATGTGTGCGAATGCACACAATCATCTATCAACCCTTCTAAATTATCTTTCCGGCTCAGACATCATTTTTGAACATGAGCTGGTTCTCGACCAAACTATTTGTTGCCAATTGTGCCTCTGGTCTATCCAACTTATCCACCCTCGATCAGAGCGACTGCTTCTGATCTTTTGTTTTGGAAATTGTAATTCCTTTGTTATCTAAGCATCGAATTATTCCGATGTTCTATAATATGATGCTCGTGCATTCTTTCTTCCTCTGATGGAGTACCGATACTCACATCAACTCCGTTGTGGATCACCCGATCCATTGTTGGATTGTTATCCGACATTGTCCTTCATAGTCAATCACCTTGTGAGTCCTTTCCCTGATACATAATGCCTTCGGTAAATTGTATCCTCTCCTTTTGTCACCCATGCTCTACTATCGAGCTTGTGTTACTTACTATTGAAGCTTGCGACATATGTTCCCAAGATGACCCTAAGGGTTGAACCTATGCCTTCCTTAATATGTGTGCACTCGAAAGTTTTCATGAGTCATACTCTTCTGGTATTTTGCCAGATAAAATTTCAACACTACAACTTCATCGAACTTGAGAAGTAAATGAAAGATTATGCATTGAAGAAGTGGGAGTCGACCTTGAACTTTGTGTTCATGCCCATGGACAAGATGTAGACCCTATCATGGAAGCTTCTTATAATAATAAATATTTCCTTGGTATAATATCTTTTGGTATCGGTGAATTGATCCTTTGCAATCGTGGTTCCGACCATGTTTGTTCTCCTTTGATTTTATTTCTCGGACAAGTTAAATTACTTGCCTTCTGCAGATCAATACACCTTCCCAACCTCTATTTAGTTCTACCTTCGAGTATTACCCCCTGGTATCTCGAGAATATCCACCCATTGCACTTCATCTATGAAATTCTGACGAAGTAGTAGCTTTTCCCATCATAGTCACTCCACGGGTTCTGGGTTGTCATCAACCGAGAACACCAATTGGTGAATCAAATCAATACTGAGATTCATTACTCTCAGTACTTTGTTGTTGAGAAGTTTAATACTCCATCACGCAACTCCTAGCCTGATCGGCTATATCATTATCATGCTAAACCTTAACTGTGCTACCTGGTCCTTAATCTCGGAGCACAACTTTCGATGATGAGCTAAGCTTACGTCGAGCTTCCTCGTCCTATCAATTCTCCTTGAACAACAAACTTGATTCCAAGTTTGTGTCGTACCCTTGGTTCCAATAACCTTTCGCTTCACCATTCATTTGACTTGATGTCATCGCCGATCGATTACATCTTGAAATCTCTCGACAAAGTGTGTCGTGATCATCATCAACCTTATGAGCTCTTCCAGGATATCAATTGAGTTCATGATGAGAAATACTATCCTTGCCCTCGATGATCTGCGTTGTCATCGACCACTTTATTGCCTTCCCACCAACACAAGCTTGTTCGTGTTTGATGATTATACCTTGAGTTCCTTGCTATCTAGCAATTGTTCTCCCATACCTTGGAACATTAACATCTCTTGTGTCATCAATGTTGTGAGAATTTCACCACCGCTTAAGAATTCTTGGTAAAGTGATACTTCTCACCATCACCATTCTTTCTTGGGTCCTCGTGTTGGTTCCAACCGGGGTACCAGCAAGTGAGCGATGCTGTTTGGATTCTGCCCTTCTAGCAACCCTATTGCTTTGAAGTTAATGGTCGGCCATTCATTCTTAGACTATTGATTATTGAATCACCATTCGGACATTGGTCGTGCAACCCAGCCCATATTTTGGGTGCACCTTTCAACCAATGTTTAATTGTGCATGTTTTTCCTCGGGCATACACCATTTTACCATTTGATCTGACAAATGTTATCTCCTTGTTCACATAATTGTGGAAATCCATCTTTTGTTAAACTCGATGGATTGTCGCTGAGTGAATCAGTCACCTCCTCACCCTCTCCTTGATTTTATGATGAACTCTTGTTTTGGAACTCTCTTCCATAGTTCGTTCCCCGAGAATCTTACGATGTCACCTCGTTACTTTGTGTCGCACCTTTTCTTCTCAGGCATCCTGAGCCTGAGGTATCCAAACACCAATCAGATCTGAATCTCGGTTAGATATGATGGTTGGAACTTATTTCCAAGAGTTATAACAATGGACTTTATGTGACCCGGTAAGGTGATGTCGTGCCTACTACACCTGGTCGGAGGCCTATTGTTGTAGTTCCCTTTTCAGCAAAGTTACCCATTCTTCCATGGGGAAACTGTAAGACTTATTTTACAAGTTATTCTTGATGGATCCTTGGTGTTTCCAAAGTTTGATCTTCACCTAATGACCATGTCAATGCTATCTCGAAGCATGTCTATGGTACTCCGATTTTCAACAAAAAACATTTGAAGCCCAATGCTAAATGTTTCCTGCTCGAGTATCCAAACACCGCTGTATGGGTAATGTCATGAAAATTCTCTCCCCTACCTAAAGAGTTTAGTACATTATATCCTGTCATGGATATCATGCTCTGCTCGTCCTTCCGAAGGTTATACCTTTGAAATATGTGTTTAAACACATTTTCCTTTCCATTGTTCTGTCTAATCTGATAATCATATTTTTCTTTCCATTTGTTGGGATAACGTTTCTTGTGATCTATATGATCTAAGCAGTAATATTCTCCTGCTTAGGTAAACACCTCGTTTTACAACTCTTTCAGTGTGACCCTGTTGCTATTGTTGAAAACATTCCGGTAACCATCGATGGATAAGAACTTTGCCTATTGGTCCGCCTCATTCAACGAGCAAGAATTGGTTCTCTTCGTCCCTCGCCCTTGGTACCGATGTTGTTGCCGACATAACCGACAGACTATCCTCTGACATGCCTTGCTCACATGATCGTGCAAGATGTCATCGCTCTTCCTACTTTTAACCCACATGGTGGGCCCATAACCCATAGTTCCATAGGATCGAAACCTGACTCTCCTGTACAACCTATGGTCAAAGTTATTCCCCACGCTTGACTTCGTATGTAATTCATGGGCCACCTACCTAGTGATCTATTATGGTGTCAGACGCAATACTTATTCTCATGCTTTGAACCCTCTTTCACACTTGGTTTTAGGCAACGAACGATTGCCTAAGCGCTTGAAACTTGTATTTTGCACCTCCTTAATTTGCTCCCGATAATTTCTTAAGTTTCAATTCGAGAGTTACTATTCGTCACCCTCCTTGATGTTCTCTACCAGATACGTGACCTTGTAGAGGTCAGTTCCTCTGAAGATAACCTTGATCATTTTTCATAAGTACGATGAGACCCCCAAAGAAAGGATGAAGACTTCATCATGATGACCTAAAGCAGAGAAATGAAGACATCAACAAGAGGGTTCAACTTTTTCGAGAAGGGCAACCAAGACCGAGAAGATTCATTGAATATCGTAACCAGACCTTTCCCCCTTGCTCTACCTCTCAAATCTCGGGACGAGATTTCTTGTAGTGGAGGAGAATTGTGACGCTCGGATAATTAAGCTACAGTGAACCTCTGCTAATAATGCCATGTCACCTCGATTATAGTTGCTAATCTCGAGTTAGTTCGAAAACGATTCAAATTCAAATTTTTAATTAAAGACAAACAACAAAAGTTTTCAAACATTAAAACTAAAATGTTCTAAATGTGACGAATAGTTCATGAGTAATAATGGTGGAGAAACCAAAAATTCTTATAATATTTAAATTCACTAAAATAACCAAAGCTTAGGGCAAAACAATTACTTTAATGCCTTTTATAAAGTTATAGTAATATAACTAAATTAATAGTGTGCCAAATTAATTATGGCAGAGGCCTAATTAGTAATACTAATTTAGGTGCAAACTTGGTATTTTATAAAACGAAAATAATAGAAACTTTAAATGAAAACAGTAAAGAAATAAAAGAGAAATAATAAAAGAAAACAGAAAACAAAAAAAGGAAAGAACTCCCCCCACTGGGCTATGGCCCCGCAAGCCACCGCGCCCCCTTTGGGGCCTCGACCCACTATGCCCAGCCGACCCACTTCCTGCCCTTATCCCCCACCCCGCAAACCCTAACCCACTCCAGGATCCCCACTCGCCCCACCCCGTGCGCCCCCCTCGCTCCCCCCCGATCTGGATCGGGGGAAACGGCGCCCCGACACCGCCGCCTCATCCATACACCCGTCGCCGGCCGGTGCAGCCCGTCTCCACTAGCGCCTCCTCGTCGCCTCCCCACACCGTCTCCTCAACCGTCCACCCCCGATACAGATCGGATCGGGCTCGCACGCGCGTTGCCGCCTGGACCGCGCCGGCGACTGGAGCTTCCTCGCCGGCCTGCTTCGCCCTCCCCCACCGGACTGCCTCCCGCTCCGCCATGTCGTCCCCGTCGGCCTCCCCGAACCTCACCGCGCCCATTTCCCAGACCCTATACTCCCGGCGAGGCCCTCGGCCTCCTCTCTCTGCCCGTCCCGCTCCGACTCACGTTGTACGCGCTCATCACGCTCGCTCGCGCCGACCCGGGCCCGAGTTCCCGCGCGCCTCACCCGCACTTTGCCATGCCCCGCATGCGCACACGCGCGTCGCGCTTCGGCCGTCCGCTGGCCACGCCCGTAGCCGTCGTCTCTGCTTCTCCTGGGAGTGCTTGGCCCCGCCTCCTTGGTCGCACCCCGCGGGCGCTCGCGCCGCGCACCCCCCTTTCCTCGTACGCCCCGCGCCCGAGCTCCGGACGGGCTCGCGTCTGCCGCGCCCGTCGCCGTGAGCCCCGCCTCTCGCCCATGCCGGCCTGGCGACCTGCCAGGTCCTCCGCCCACTCCCGCATGCCCCTGGGCGTGCGCCCGAATGGGGCGCGCCCGTTACCCATCGCCCACGCCCTGTATGGCCTCTGTGCCACTGAACGGGGGGGCCCACGCCCCCCAGAACGTTTGCAAAAAAACAAAACAAACAAAAAATATAATAAAATAAATAAATATTAATTAATTAATTAATTAATGGATTCATTAAGTTAATTAAACCTGTGTAATTAACTTGTTAGTTTAATTAAACAGTAATTAGATTAGTTAAACACTAATTAGGCTAAACAGTCAATGACAAGTGGGACCCACACGTCAGCGACCCAGTCAACACCTCTGTTGACTGCTGATGTCATGCTGACGTCAGCAAACCCTGTTCTGGATAATGTTGGATTAAAATATTTAAATTAATCCTAAAAATGATTTAAATCTTTTAAAATTAATATAAAATAAACCGTAGCTCAGATGAAAATACTTTGTACATGAAAGTTGCTCAGAACGACGAGACGAATCAGGATATGCAACCCGTTCGTCCACCACGCACCCCTAACATATCAAACTCGCAACTTTCCCCCTCCGGCTCCTCTGCCCGAAAACGCAAAACACCGGGGATACTTTCCCGGATGTTTTCCCCCCTTCACCGGTATCACCTCATACCGCGTTAGAACACGTCTAGCTCTGCTTATTGACCTGTTATGCACTTGCTTGCTATGTATTTACTGTTTCTCCCCCCTCTTCTCTCCGGTAGCCCCCGTGACGATGCTGATGCCCCTGTGGACGACTACGTCACCGACGACCCCTCCTTCTTGTCTGAGCAGCCAGGCAAGCCCCCCCCCCCTTGATCACCAAATATCGCCTATTCTCCTCTATACTGCTTGCATTAGAGTAGTGTAGCATGTTACTGCTTTCCGTTAATCCTATTCTGATGCATAGCCTGACATTGTTGCTACATCTGTTGATACCTTACCTGCAATCCTAAATACTTAGTATAGGATGCTAGTTTATCATCATTGGCCCTACATTCTTGTCAGTCTGCCTTGCTATACTATTGGGCCGTGATCACTCGGGAGGTGATCACGGGTATATACTATACATACATACATACTACAGATGGTGACTAAAGTCGGGTCCGCTCGAAGAGTACCCGCGAGTGATTCACGGATTGGGGGCTGAAAGGACCTTTTGTCCCGACGGCCCTCTGTGTGGATCTTTGTGGCGGAGCGACAGGGTAGGTTGAGACCACCTAGGTGAGAGGTGGGCCTGGCCCTGGTCGGCGTCCGCGGTTGCTTCATAATAACACACTTAACGAGATCTTGGTATTTGATCCGAGTCTGGCCATTTGGTCTATACGCACTAACCATCTACGCGGGAGTAGTTATGGGTATCCCGGCGTCGTGGTATCAGCCGAAGCCTTCTAGACGTCAGCGACTGAGCGGCGCGCGCCGGATTGGAACGTAAGCCTGCTCTTGTATTAAGGGGGCTAGTTCTGCTTTCGGCCGCCCTCGCAACGTGCAGGTGTGCAATGGGCGATGGGCCCAGACCCCTGCGCCATAGGAGTTAGACTGGCGTGCTGACCTCTCTGTTAGGCCTAGGTGGGGCTGCGACGTGTTGATCTTCCGAGGCCGGGCATGACCCAGGAAAGTGTGTCCGGCCAAATGGGATCGAGCGTGTTGGGTTATGTGGTGCACCCCTGCAGGGAAGTTTATCTATTCGAATAGCCGTGTCCCTCGGTAAAAGGACGACCCTGAGTTGTACCTTGACCTTATGACAACTAGAACCGGATACTTAATAAAACACACCCTTCCAAGTGCCAGATACAACCCGGTGATCGCTCTCTAACAGGGCGACGAGGAGAGGATTGCCGGGTAGGATTATGCTATGCGATGCTACTTGGAGATGCTACTTGGAGATGCTACTTGGAGATGCTAATTGGAGGACTTCAATCTACTCTCTTCTACATGCTGCAAGACGGAGGCTGCCAGAAGCGTAGTCTTCGATTGGACTAGCTATCCCCCTCTTATTTTGGCATTCTGCAGTTCAGTCCACTGATATGGCCTCCTTACACATATACCCATGCATATGTAGTGTAGTTCCTTTCTTGCGAGTACTTTGGATGAGTACTCACGGTTGCTTTCTCCCCCCTTTTCCCCCTTTCCTTTCTTTCTGGTTGTCGCAACCAGATGCTGGAGTCCATGAGCCAGACGCCACCGTCGACGATGACCCCTACGACACTGGAGGTGCCTACTACTACGTGCAGCCCGCTGACGACGACCAGGAGTAGTTAGGAGGATCCCAGGCAGGAGGCCTGCGCCTCTTTCGATCTGTATCCCAGTTTGTGCTAGCCTTCTTAAGGCAAACTTGTTTAACTTATGTCTGTACTCAGATATTGTTGCTTCCGCTGACTCGTCTATGATCGAGCACTTGTATTCGAGCCCTCGAGGCCCCTGGCTTGTATTATGATGCTTGTATGACTTATTTATGTTTTAGAGTTGTGTTGTGATATCTTCCCATGAGTCCCTGATCTTGATCGTACACATTTGCGTGCATGATTAGTGTACGATTGAATCGGGGGCGTCACACATACACCCACCATTTACCTTCCTCAAAACAGCCACCATACCTACCTATTATGGCATTTCCATAGCCATTCCGAAATATATTGCCATGCAACTTTCCACCGTTCCGTTAGTTATGACACGCTCCATCATTGTCATATTGCTTTTGCATGATCATGTAGTTGACATCGTGTTTGTGGCAAGGCCACCTTCATAATTCTTTCATACATGTCACTCTTGATTCATTGCATATCCCGGTACACCGCCGGAGGCATTCACATAGAGTCATATTTTGTTCTAAGTATTGATTTGTAATTCTTGAGTTGTAAATCAATAAAAGTGTGATGATCTTCATTATTAGAGCATTGTCCCAAAGTGAGGAAAGGATGATGGAGACTATGATTCCCCTACAAGTCGGGATGAGACTTCAGACTTTATTAAAATTAAAGAGGCAAAGAAGCCCAAATAAAAAAAGAGGCCAAAGGAGCCCAACAAAAAAAATGAGAGAAAAGAGAGAAGGGACAATGTTACTATCCTTTTTCCACACTTGTGCTTCAAAGTAGCACCATGATCTTCATGATAGAGAGTCTCCTATGTTGTCACTTTCATATAGTAGTGGGAATTTCTCATTATAGAACTTGGCTTGTATATTCCAATGATGGGCTTCCTCAAAATGCCCTAGGTCTTCGTGAGCAAGCAAGCTGGATGCACACCCACTTAGTTTCTTTTCTTCAGCTTTCATACATTTATAGCTCTAGAGCATCCGTTGCATGGCAATCCCTACTCACTCACATTCATATCTCTTAATGGGCATCTCCATAGCCCTTTGATACACCTAGTTGATGTGAGACTATCTTCTCCCTTTTTGTCTTCTTCACAACCACCATCCTATTCCACATATAGTGTTATATCCATGGCTTGCGCTCATGTATTGCGTGAGAGTTGAAAAAACTGTAGTGCATTAAAAAGTATGAACCAATTGCTTGGCTGAAACCGGGGTTGTGCATGATGGGAGTATTTTGTGTGATGAAAATGAAGCATAGCCTAACTATATGATTTTGTAGGGATAAGCTTTCTTTGGCTATGCTATTTTGATAAGACATGATTACTTGTTAGTATGCTTCAAGTATTACTATTTTTATGTTAATATGAACTTTTATCTTGAATCATTTTGATCCGAACAATCATACCACAATAAAGGAAATTACATTGAGAAATATGCTAGGTAGCATTCCACATCAAAAATTCTGTTTTTATCATTTACCTACTCGAGGACGAGCAGGAATTAAGCTTGGGGATGCTTGATACGTCTCCAACGTATCTATAATTTTTGATTGTTCCATGCTATTATATTACCTGTTTTGGATGTTTATGGGCTTTACTTTACACTTTTATATCATTTTTGGGACTAACCTACTAACCGGAGGCCCAGCCCGAATTGCTGTTTTTTTGCCTATTTCAGTGTTTTGAAGAAAAGGAATATCAAACGGAGTCCAAACAGAATGAAACCATTGGGAGCAATCTTTTTGGAACAAACACAATCCAGGAGATTTGGAGTGGACGTCAAGAAGCAGCAGAGGCGGCCACGAGGGTGCAAGGCGCACCCTAGGGGGGTGGGCGCGCCCCCACCCTCGTGGGCCCCTTGTGGCTCCCCTGACCAACCTCCTTTGCCTATATATATCTACGTACCCCGAAAACATCCAGGAGCACCACGAAACCCTATTTCCACTGCCGCAACCTTCTGCACCCGTGAGATCCCATCTTGCAGCCTTTTCCGGCGCTCCACCGGAGGGGGGAATCGATCATGGAGGGCTTCTACATCATCACCAAGGCCTCTCTGATGAGTTGTGAGTAGTTTACCACAGACCTTCGGTTCCATAGTTATTAGCTAGATGGCTTCTTCTCTCTCTTTGAATCTCAATACAATGTTCTCCTCGATCTTCTTGGAGATCTATTCGATGTAACTCTTTTTGCGGTGTTTGTCGAGATCCGATGAATTGTGGGTTTATGATCAAGTTTATCTATGAGAAACACCTCTGAATTCTTTTATGTATGACTAGTTATCTTTGCAAGTCTCTTCGAATTATTAGTTTGGTTTGGCCGACTAGATTGATCTTTCTTGCAATGGGAGAAGTGCTTAGCTTTGGGTTCAATCTTGCGGTGTCCTTTCCCAGTGATAGCAGGGGTAGCAAGGCACGTATTGTATTGTTGCCATCGAGGATAAAAAGATGGGGTTTATATCATATTGCTTGAGTTTATCCCTCTACATCATGTCATCTTGCCTAATGCGTTACTATGTTCTTATGAACTTAATACTCTAGATGCATGCTGGATAGCGGTCGATGTGTGGAGTAATAGTAGTAGATACAGAATCGTTTCGGTCTACTTGTCGTGGACGTGATGCCTATATACATGATCATGCCTAGATATTCTCATAACTATGCACTTTTCTATCAATTGCTCGACAGTAATTTGTTCACCCACCGTAATACTTATGCTATCGTGAGAGAAGCCACTAGTGAAACCTATGGCCCCCGGGTCTATTTTCTATCATATAAGTTTCCGATCTATCTTATTTTGCAATCTTTACTTTCCAAACTATATCATAAAAATACCAAAAAATATTTATCTTATCTTGTTATCTCTATCAGATCTCACTTTTGCAAGTGGCTGTGAAGGGATTGACAACCCCTTTATCGCGTTGGTTGCGAGGTTCTTGTCTGTTTGTGTAGGTACGAGGGACTTGCGTGGAGCCTCTTACTGGATTGATACCTTGGTTCTCAAAAACTGAGGGAAATACTTACACTACTTTGATGCATCACCCTTTCCTCTTCAAGGGAAAACCAATGCAGTGCTCAAGAGGTAGCACTACGTCTTTCGTAATATCAACACTAAAGAAAGTTATCCCTAGCCCATCATGCTCAATCATTGATCCATTCATGAAACACACTCGCATATTAGCTACATCCAATGCTCAAGTACGATCATAGTGCCCTGCAGTTGGTGCTTTATAAGAGAAGATGGAGACTCAAATAAAAATAAAAATTGCATAAAGTAAATAGAAAGGCCCTTCGCAGAGGGAAGCAGGGATTTGTAGAGGTGCCATAGCTCAAAGCTTAAATTGAGAGATAATTCTTTTGAGAGGCATACTTTTCCCGTCAACAAAAACGATCGAGTAATTCCCAACACTTTCCATGCTAGATATATCATAGGCGGTTCCCAAACAAAAAATAAAGTTTATTCCTTTCTCCACCATTCTTTCACATTACACATCTAGCCGTATCCAAGGGTGCCTTCCATACCAACACTTTCGAAGGAATTTATCATTTGAAAACATGAAGTAAATTTCTTTTTAATTTTGGGACTAGGCATACTTATTACTGCCATACTCTCGTGCAATTACAAGTGAATAAACACTCATCTTGAGAATAACACATCTAGCATGGAAAATACTAGCCACCCTGCCGCTTCATGAGTGGTATGAGCACACAAAAAGTAAATTTATTTTGAAAATTAGATATGGCACATACAAATTTGCTTAGAACGACATGGGAATACCGCATATAGGTAGGTATGGTGGACTCATATGGCAAAACTGGGTTCTAAGATTTTGGATGCACAAGTAGTATTTCTACTTAGTACAAGTGGAAGCTAGCAAATATATTGAGAAGCAACCAACCAAGAAATTAAACATCACATAAGTGAGCATTAAGCATACCTAACACCGAATAATGCACCAGAAGTAGGATGTAATTTCATTCCATAACTATTGACTTTCGTGCTTGCATAGGGAATCACAAACCTTAACACCAATATTCTTACTGAAGCATAATTACTCACCAACATGACTCACATATTACTAACATCATATCTCAAAACTATTACAAATAATCAAGTCTATTTTGTCCAATGATCTTCATGAAAGTTTTTATTATATCCCTCTTTAATATCTATCACTTTGGGACTAGTTTCATATGTTGCTTTTGATAAGCTCAAATAAATTGAAGTGAAGAACATGAACATTAAAATTTTCTTCTCTCAAAATAATATAAGTGAAGCATGAGAGAATTTCTTCAAAAATTTACTAACTCTCAAATAAATCTTAGTGAATCATGACAACATTTGTTCAAAAACATTAAAGCACACCGTGCTCAAAAAGATATAAGTGAGGCACTAGAGCAATTCCATAGCTCTAAAAATTTAAGTGAAGCACATAGATCAATTCTAACAAATCATAGCATAATTTTGGCTCTCTCAAATAGGTGTATCCATCAAGGATAGATGAAACAAACTAAAAAGAAAAACAAGCAAAGACTCATATAATACAAGACACTCCAAGCAAAACTCTTGACATGTGACGAATAAAAATATAGCTCCAAGTAAAATACCGATGGTCGTTAGAAGAAAGATGGGGTGCCTTCCAGGGCATCCTCAAGCTTAGTTGCTTGTTTCTCTTTGGATAATAACTTGGGGTGCCATGGGGCATCCCCAAGTTTAGGCTCTTCTTACTCCTTATTCCTTCATCCATTGTGATCTCACCCAAAACTTGAAAACTTCAATCACACAAAACTTAACAAAACCTTTGTGAGATCCGTTAGTATAACAAAGCAAATCACCACTCTAAATACTGTTGCAAACCCATTCATATTTTATTTTTGCATTACACCTACTATATTCTAAATTTAACATGGCTTATACCCTCCAATACAAACCATAGATTCATCAAAATAAGCACATAACGCAAAGAAAACAGAATCTGTCAAAAATAGAACAATTTGTAGCAATCTGAAAACTTTGTATACTTCTGTAACTCCAAAAATTCTAAAAAAATTAGGGAATTTGTATACGAATCTTGTGTAAAATATTCAGAATTTTATCACGCTTCTGTGATTTTAAACAATTCTATTACTGGCGCACAAAGTTCTATTTTTCGACAAGATCAAATCAACTAACACCCAACATGATCCCAATGGCTTTACTTGGCACAAAAACTAATTAAAACATACAAAACACAATCATAATAGTAGAATAATTGTACAAACACTCAAGAACAGAAAGAAAAAGGCAAAATATAATTTATTCATTGGGTTGCCTCCCAACAAGCGCTATAATTTTATGCCCCTAGCTAGGCATAATGCATAGATTCAAGTATTGCCATATTTGGTATTAGATTCGTAGGATGCCCTCATGATTGATTCACATGGTGGCCTAATTCTTGTTCTAGGGAAGTGTTCTATACCCTTCCTTAGTGGAAATTGAAATTTAATATCGCCTTCTTTCGTATCAATCATGACACCTATAGTGCGTAAAAGGTCTACCAAGTATAATTGGACAAGACGGATTGCAATCAATATCAAGAAAAATAAAATCTAGGGGCACATAATTCCTATTTGCAAGAATAAGAACATCATTAATTCTTCCCATAGGCTTTTCAATAGTAGAATCCGCCAAGTGCAAATTAAGAGAACATTCTTTGATGCCGGTAAGACAAGCACATCACATAAAGATTTCGGAATTGTGGAAAAAATAGCATCCAAATCACATAAAGCAAAACACTCATAATTTTTAATCTTGTCTTTGATAGTAGGTTCCCATTCATCATGTAATTTTCTAGGAATTGACATCTCTAATTCCCTAAAGCTTTCATCATGGCATCTACGATATGTTTAGTAAAAGCTTTATTTTGTTCATAGGCATGTGGTTAATTAAACCATGGATTGCAACAAATAAATACAATCAATAAAAGAGAAATTATGATAATTAAAGTCTTTGTAATCCAAAAGAGTAGGTGCATCACTAGTTAACGTTTTGACCTCTCCAAACCCACTTTTATCAATTTTCCAATCAAGATTTTCACCCTCTGAATTATCGGGGTGCCTTCTAGCTAAAGTTGACTCTTCTCTAGTTGCTTTATCATCAATTTTAATTTTACTAAACAAGGAACCAATAGAAGAAACATCAATCATATTAAGATCTTCATCATTTTTATGAAAGCAATCACTAGAAAACGCTCTTTCTAAAAGTTCACTTTTAGCTCTAAGCATAGCGGTTCTTTTCTTACTTTCATCCATAGAAACATATAAAGCTTTAATTGATTCCTCAACCTTGGGTACAAAAATTTTCAACTTGAGATTTTCTACGTCTGAGAGATTCTATCAATGCTTCTAGACATATCATCAATCTTATTTAACTTTTCTTCTATCGTAGCATTGAAAACTTTTTGAGCATTGATAAATTCTTTAATATTATTCTCAAGATCAGAGGTTCTCCTATTATTATTGTAAGATGGATTACTATAGGAATTACCATAATTATTAGAAAAATTTCCAGGAAAAGGCCTAGGATTAAAATTACCTCTATAATCATTGTTATTGAAAATGTTTCGTGAGACAAAATTCACATCTACGGGATCCCTATTTTGCTCAATCGAAGTAGACAAAGGCACATCATTAAGATCAATAGGAGCACTTTTATTAGCAACTAATTTCATAAGAGCATATTACTCAAAGTAGAATTTTCTTCAACCAAATTAACCTTTTTACTAGCAGGTGCTCTTTCGGTATGCTATTATGAATAATTTGCCATAATATTATCTACAAATTTAGTAGCTTCACACAAAGTAATTTCCATAAAAGTACCACCCACGGTGGAATCTAAAATATTTCTAGAAACAGAATTCAATCCCGCATAAATTTTTTGTATGATCATCCAAAGATTTGAACCATGAGTAGGACAATTACTTAGCATCAATTTCATTCTTTCCCAAGATTGCGCAACATGTTCATGCTCAAGTTGCTTAAAATTCAAGATTTGAATTCTAAGGGAAATAATTTTTGCGGGCGGAAAATAGTTAGTAATAAAAGCATCTTTGCACTTATCCCAAGAATTGATACTATTGCGAGGTAAAGAAGAAAACCAAAATTATGCACGATCCCGCAAAGAGAACGGAAATAATTTCAACTTCAAAATATCATTGTCCACATCTTTTTCTTTTGCATATCACACAATTCTATGAATGTGTTTAGATGGGACGCGTCATCCTCATTAGGAGAACCGGAAAATTGATCTTTCATAACGAGATTCAACAAAGTGGCATTAATATCACAAGATTCCGATTCAGCACTAGTGGTGGGAGGACCAATCAGAGTGATAATAAAATCATTATTATTGGTATTGGAAAAATCACACAATTTGGTATTTTTTTGACACATCGTAACTACGCAAACAAGCACTACAAAAAAAATACACTTCCGTGATGATACGTGTTTGTCACAGTAGGTCGCGGTTTTTTGTCATGCATGTACATCCATGACGATTTTATGACAGAATCAAGATAGTCATACCTGTGCTGTCGTAGAAGTGTTCCATGAGATTACCAAAATTATCATCACGGAAGTGTCCACTTCCATGACGATAAATCGCGCGTCACAGAAGTGCTTTCGTCAAGGGTGACCGACAGGTGGCATCCACCGTAACGGCACGCCGTTAAGCTATCGGGTCGGGTTTTGGATCCGATAACCTGTTAACAGCCCCGACCAATGGGGATTTTCCACGTGTAAAATCATCATTGGCTGGAGGAAACACGTGTCGGCTCATCATTGGGACAGATGTCATCCACTCACTGGACAGATGGTGCCTATGATACGTCAACACGTGGCATGGCCCAACAGTGGCCCATTCCTGTGAAAAGGCCGGCCCGTTTGACTTGGTCAAAAGCTGGCGGGCCGGCCCATGGAAAGCCTGTTAACGACCTGTTAGCATATAGCCCATTTACAGCCCGCTAACCCAAGGCCCGTTATGCCCTATGCGAATTAGGCCCAGTAGCGTCATCTGGGCCATCCAATATGATTCCAGCCCATTTTCACTTCTGGCCCTTGTATGGCCCATTACGTCTTTCGGCCCATATGAGGCCCTTTGTAACTCTTGGCCCATTAGGAGGCCCATGCTCAAACTGGCCCGTAATGAACAATGTATTACTTTACACCCATTAATGGCCCAAGGTGAAACTGGCCCATAATGAATAGTGTAACACTTTATACCCATTAACGGGCCGTTATTCCGTTGGGCCGTTTCTAGCCCAAGTTAACTTTCGGCCTTCTGAGGGCCCATTTATTCTTGGGCTCATTTGTAGCATTCGGTTACTTACGGCCCGTTAATGTCATTTTCTGCTTGTGGGCCAAATTCAGCCCGTCATTACAGTCGGCCCATTTGTGGTCCGTTAGTCTGTTGGGCCATTTTCATAGCATCACCAAATACGGCCTATTAACGGCCTGTTATGGTCAGCCCATAAAACGTACGATTTCCATTGTAGGCCCGTATACGGCCCATTAAAGGCCCGTACAAGACCCATAATTGAGTTGGCGGCCCATGGATCCTACGTGACGTAGAAGGCCCATGGATCCTATGTGACGTAGAAGGCCCATGGATCCTACGAGACGTAGAAGGCCCATGGATCCTACGAGACGTAGAAGGCCCATGGATCCTACGAGACGTAGAAGGCCCACGGATCCTACGAGACGTAGAAGGCCCATGGATCCGACGGCCCGTGAAGGCCCATGGTCGGGCGAGTTGGCCCCCGTTTGAACGATATAGCATATTCAAAGAATTATCCTACTCAATACTATCACCTCTTAAAAGCATACACTATACAACAAAGAGATCAAGGCATAGAAAGGTAGAATAATCCTACACTATACAATAAAGAAATTACAGCCGGTGATAATAAAGCATACACAAACAGCAAATTACATACACTGGGCAAATACAGCTCATACATCATGGACGCGCACCAACTTAACTCCATTTGAACTATAATCTCTTCAGAAAATAGGATTGGCCGGATTCAGATAGCACAAATTTCAGTGTACAAAATCTCCAATTCCTTCATGGTTACCTCGGTGTCTTGTTTCATTTTTTTGACTCCTGCATCTAATACCTGCATGTCCAGTCTCAACTTGTTGATTATACGTTGACAATCATGTACATGTTGTCTTGCCACCTCTAGTTGATGCTCGAGAACATCAACACATTCCAATTCCAATCCATAATCATTCGGTAACGGCCATGCCGCACTGCTCGCAGATTTTTGTGTTGATGTCACTTCATCCTGAAATGTTTCTGTAAGTACACATGACTAGGGCAAAAATATAGTTACAACAGTGAAGCGAACAAGACACTATTTTGTACTACATGGCAAAACAGGACTAACAATAATGTTACACGTCACTTTCACACAAAAAATGTTACACGTCATGAAGCATAAGCAGGTGATATTTTAAAAATTATAAAAATGATAGTCTGTGCAGCCTGCATACAGAAATCCCTCTTAGCTCACCAGAGGAGCATGATGTTGGGGCCCAATCGAAAACACAGACAAGTTACAAATTTAGACAGCACATTGCGTATAAGTAAGCAAGCAGTTGGCCATTCTGTACCTCAATTAAAGTCTCAGGGAGCATAATGAATAGCAGAGGGTTTCATGCAAACATACTACAATAGGCAAAACTATGCAATCATTAGCGTAGTATAAACTAGATTGTGAGCCTCATGCAATAATAGTTGGTTAATAGACTTCAAAGCTTTAGGCACACTTCGGCAGAGTAATTAAATGGTAAGGCCTTTAATTATGTCAACTAATAGTGATACAAGTACCGAACATCAGGCATGATTATTTGGGCATCTCATTAAGTCAGGAGAAATAAAGCAATTGAAAAGAGAAAATTAACTATGCCTGAAACAAACAAGGAATTGAACTGTTGAGTTGCATACAGTGACTTACCTTAGCAGGTTGAAGAGGCTCAGCGCAGCTCCTACTTCTCTTGCAAGGCTCCTTCCTAACATCTTGTACTTGGAAATCCTCAATCTTATCTTCATTGCACCCCCTCTGCAAGGTGACACAAACTAGTTACTCGTCTCCTTGGAAGATAAATATGGATACTTTCCAGTCTGTGAACACAAAAGGATGAGATTATAACAAAACAACACCACATAATGAAACATGCCGCATCTCTTGCACTTGTACACAATGAAATGAGCATTTACTATGTCTGCACTATGTAAAAACTACGCATACCTTGAACTAGATCTCCAGGTACTCTTGGAGAGCCTACTGTAGTGTACAGCCAAACCTTTATGTCACCTATGAGTTAGACAAGGCCCCACTGCAGCAGCCCTTAGTGTTTAAATCGATGACAAACTCTGTTAGAGTGTTAGGTCAAGAACAACAAGTAATCAAAGCAAAGAGTCCTAGTATGGCTGGCCGATGCAAACAAGCAATTGAACAGATGTGTGAGCAAATCTTACATATCAAGAAAAGAAGCAAAGAAGGAGGCTTAAAGACCATCACTTGACTGACCAGATTTAAGGGGCATTTAAACATCATGTGCAATGTATGAACTAACATAAACATTGCATATTCCAGATTCTACAATGGAATGCACATGTATTAGGTTATGCCATGTATGATGATGCCTAAATGTACAGATAGCAGGCAGGAGTGATTCATCATTGCACGCACAATTGAATTGCAGGTTAAGGGCCAGTTCGATTCCGCCTTTTCAGGGCATATTGTTAAAATAAGCCATAAAAGATGTAAAGAAGTCATTTTTGAGTTATGGGCTTGGGCTTAACTAATTTCGCTTTGGAGGGGGGTGTTTTGGGTAGAACCTCACTAAAAATTGAAGGGAAGGGGAATAGTGAAATGACTCTGTTGTCTGCCTATATTACACTCAAAATGCAACTACTGACGCCCGTGTTACACCTGACCCTCAAGTAAAAACAAACACGCAAGCATTCATTGCCCTGCCCGCTTGCATCTCCTCTCCCCTTCCCCTCTACCTCGATCCCCTGCCTGCAGCACTAGGGTTCCTCCAGCGAGCCGTCACCACTGGTCCCATCTGGCCTGGTCCCCGATGATGCTATGTCCAGCTAGGCTACATGGCCGGCGGGTAGGGGCAAATCTCCCTGGCTGCTCCTCCCTCTGGCGCCGCCCCTCATTCTCATGGTCTCCAGCAGCTACTCCACTGTGGTTCATCCAACGCACTACTCCAGCGGGCGCTGCACAACTACGGCTGATGCCACACTGCGGTAGAAGGCACCTTATTCCCCCTCCCCTCCTCTCAGGCCATGGCCTTGAGGTGCTGTTGAAGGATGAGCTCAACCAACAAGGTGAGGATCTCCTTTGATTTTTTGCCAAATTTTCATTCTGATCCACTATACGATGAATTGCTATGAGGTGCTGTTGAAGGATGAGCTCATCCAACAAGGTGAGGATCTCCTTTGATTTTTTTGCCAAATTTTCATTCTGATCCACTATACGATGAATTGTTATGAGCTGCTTCTGCTGCTTCTATATGATGCATTGCTATGAGCTGCTCCTGCTGCTGCTATATGATGAATTGCTATGAGCTGCTGCTGCTGTATGATGAGTTGCTATGAGCTGCTGCTGCTATATGATGAATTGCTATGAGCTGCTGCTGCTATATGATGAGTTGCTACAAGCTTCTCCTGCTGCTGCTATATGATGAATTGCTATGAGCGGCTCCTGCTGCTGCTATATGATGAATTGCTATGAGCTGCTCCTGCTGCTGCTATATGATGAATTGCTATGAGGTGCTGCTGGTATATGATGAATTGGAGACTGCTGCTGCTGCATGATGAGTTGCTATGAGCTGCTGCTGCTGCTGCTGCTATATGATGCTTTCAGGTGGTGCTGTTATATGATAATAACCAGCCACTTGGACCATCGAATTTCAGTAAATAATTGTTCTTCATTTAAATGTGGGTCATGCGTTCTTCGTTTAAATTAGGCAATGGGATCTCTATGGAAAACATTGACCAAAGTAGATTGGGCCAAGTAGATGGTATCTTTCTATTTGCATTTTGAGCAAATAGTGATGGTCTGTTTTCCTATCATATTAATTACTGCACTGGGTTCAATTTGTGATGTTTGCAAGTCAAATTAATTTCCATATGGGAAGCAAAATGAAAAATATATAATGCAATCTAGACTTTCCACTGATCATACCAAAGATAAGCTGAAAACGCAATGAAAAGAACTGGTTGGCTTATTACATGGAGCTTATATTCACAGGTGCTTATTTTCTTAGGATAACTCGTAATAACTGTCCCTAAGAAACTTGGCTAATAGAACTGGCATACAAATAACATGCCACGATGATTGCAATGGAGGAGTGACGTACCATAGCACACTGTATAGGCTCACCGCTGCCTCTCCTTTTTTTGCGATCTTCCATGAAATTGCCACATATATCTTGTACTTTTTCATTGTGTCACCCTATCTGCAAGTTGACACGGCTAATTTCAGACATCTCTACATGATACTACATTGCATATCCCTTGCGCATATTTAAACCACCAATTAACGATTGTTTGTGTACCATAAACTAGCCATGACTCTGTATGCTGGACTAGCAGGCACTCTAAGGGAGCCTAATGTAGTGCACTGGAATTCCTACATGCCACCTACAATTTGTGTAATGTACTGCCCCTGTTCCTAAATATATGTCTTTGTAGAGATTCCAGTATGGACCACATACAAATGTATATAGATGCATTTTTGAATGTAGATCCACTCATTTTGCTCCGTATGTAGCCTATAGTGGAATCTATAGAAAGACTTATATTTAGGAACTGAGGTAAGAGGTAGTATCATGTATGACATCTACATATCTAATTTAGCAGCTAGTAGTAGAAATCATTGTCTGCACAAAGGGATTACTGGTCGAAAATCCTAGCAAAGCATGCAGGCAGGCACAGAACAATACAAGAGAGAGAGACGCGCTTACAAGATCATAGCAATGCCTCAGTCCAGGATCTTGGTTGGCCAAGCTGTTAGATCCAGAAGAAACATCGTCCTTGTAGTTTTTGCCAGCTGCATAACAGGTAACAGAGACCGTTTAGTATATTTGATTTGAAGTACATCGGGCAGGTGATGCTGGACGGGTTTAAAGGTGAGAAGTACCTAGGCCGTGGCGGGTGCTTGGCATCTCTCCAGACGGTGGGAATTAGGTTAGAAATGTCGAGGGTGATGACGCTGCGCTGGCTGTCGGGGTCCGGTAAGGAGATCTAGAACCGTCGAGTAGGGTCTTTGTGGAGCGGCTCCGGTAGGGTGGACTACGGTGTGGGCAAAGCGAATCTGTGGCCGTGGACGAGGGCGTAGGTGAAGCTGCTCCGGTGGTTGGTTAAGGATGGTGTCGACGACGCGGGTCTGCGGCTGTGGACGGGGTGTCAGAAGCTGCTCCGGTGGTTGGGTTAAGGATGGTGTGGGCGAAGCGAATCTGTGGCCGTGGACGGGGCGTCAGAAGCTGCTCCAGTGGTTGGGTTAAGGGTGGTGTCCACGATGCGGATCTGCGACCGTGGAAGGGGCATCAGAAGCTGCTCCGGTAGGTTGGATGAGGGTGCGAGGAAGCGGATCTGAGGCCGTGGACTTGTGAGTTGGCAAAGCAGCCCCGGTAGGGTTGAGAATGGTATAGGCAAAGCTACTCCGGTAGGGTTAACGATGGTGTCGGCGAAGCGGCTCTGGTAGGGTTGAGGAAGGTGTTGGCGAAGCAGCTCCGGTAGGGTTGAGGAAGGTGTCAGCGAAGAGGATCAGAGGCCGTCGATGGGGCTTCGGTGGGGAGGCTCCGGGGGGTGTGGACGAAGCGTCTCTGGTGGGGAGTACGAATGAGCTGCTGCAGATGCGTGGCGGTTGACGAGAGTACCGGCGGAGCAGATCCGACGCCGTGGACAAGGCCGACACTGAATGGGTTGTGGTACAGTGGTGGATGAGCAGTCTACTTGTTTCTAGGGGAGGTGGGAGGGGTAGATGCGGCCGCAGAAGCAGATCTGGCGAGGTGGATGCCGCTGGTAGTGAATGGGCTATGGTACGCCGGTGGATGAGCAGTCTAGGGTTTCGAGAGGGGAGGGGAGAAAGGGCGATGAAGTACGGACGGCGTGATGTAAGACGCTCTGGTGCTGTGGAATTAGTCGTTTTTGCGGGAGGGGGAGAGGAAATGGGGGTGCCGTGTAGTGGGGGGAACCAGAAGTTACCAAAGCAGCCCCGACCTATCATGTAGATGAGGGCGGTATTGTAACTATTGGTCTCCGTGCACCAAGGACAAAAGGGGGATTTCGCATGCTAAGGACTAAGGTGGCGGAAATTTCAGAAGGAGGCAGGAGATTTTGCCACCCGCGGGATCGTTCGTATCCAACTAATTTTGGTCCGTGCTAGCGGGAAGGTCATGCTAGACTGTGTACACGGGGCACGCGTCAACAGTTAATAACTGGTGTGAAGTCCACCCGACAAAAAAAGTCAATAACCCGGGATGATGCGCCGATAACTTGGACATTCACACGGGCGCGGCCAATCGTACGGGTGTAGTGGCACGTTCACAAAAAAGGGATCAAACGCTCAGCCTATGTATTTCTCGTGTAAATAGAAAATTTAGTGCCATTGGTTATTTACTTTAAACATAATGCATTGACGTGTTAGTGTAGAGGTGCACAAAAAGAAATGGATATTTTAGTTAGCTACTTAAAAGTGTTACCTCATATGATTACATAGCCTCCATTTCATAAATTGCGTACCCGTTGAATTCATATATGAATATTACATATATTACTTCAAAATAGAAACTTAAATCATCCAAGACTAATGAATTTGAATGCAAGAGTAACAATGGTGCATGTACATGATAGCTACATTGGTTGTTTGAAGAAACATCACTGTAACTTTCGCATGCACAACTGAAAAGGTTTATTTAAATAGAAAAAAATGTGATATGTGAGTGTCCAATCTTTATAGCGTTGAATCGATATTGTACCTTTGGCCACGATATGAAGTAGATATTGACTTATGTTCAAGCGATGCACGTCCACGATCGCTAGATAGTGATACGTGAATGAATTGTGCAATCTCTGTGACACACATACATATCTCATTTCCCTGTGGGCATCGGAATCACACACACGCACTTCATGTATTTCTCTCCCTCCATCAGGGTTAAATTCGTCTTTCTACCCCGTCCTACAAGTCTCTCACACAGAAACACACACGCTCTCTATGTCTAACACGCCCACCCCTTTAATTCTGCCCACCCACAGCCACTAATGTCTCAAAGTATAATAATGTCTCTCACACATATGCTATCTACCTATCCCTTAATATAGCTAGATATGTGTCACACAAACTCCTTCTCCCTACTAGCAAGATGCCCATGCGTTGCATGGAACATCAATATGCATTTGTATGAGAAGTTTATCTTGTGGGAGAAAAGGATGAACGAGGGAATGCCTTATTTGCAAATGCGGAGAGGGATGTGGGTATCTTTTTGCAAAATTGCCATATTTTCCTTCCTGTCCGTCTGATATAAATCGGATGGCCTATATTGCAGGATGGCAGGAACACCATCATCACCAACTCTGCTTTTTTATAAGAGTAGAGATATGTGAGTGTCACTGCCCCCCCCACATGCACACACACCCACACTTCCCAACACCGAAGGAGTAGGGTGACACCTCGATCTTGATACTAATCTATCGACTGGATTCTCTCTCAAACATACACACACACACTACCCGGCACCGAAGGAGTAGGGTGGCACATCGATCTTGATAATAATCTGTCTACTCCTCTTTCAAACACACACACACACACACACACACACACTCGCTAGTTGTGCCTCTGTGCCTACCGCGCACACTCTCGATACGTCTTTCTCCCCCCAACAATGACAGCAGAAGGGTGACAACTCGATCTGATATAATCTGTCAATTGGTTTCTCTCTCAAACATTGTGCCACGGTGCCTCGCTCAGTACCCCCCTCGATATGTAGACTACTCGCGCACGCACAACTGTAGTGACGATGACGCTGAACCCATTGTGCCTTGTTTTTACTGGCCTCATGTGATAGTTTTCACCCTGTTTTATGTTAATTAACGAGGCAACCTTTTCTTTGTTACTACTAGTGAATCTGAAATCATTCGGGGCAGACAGAAAATATATCACTTCAACCCAATTATCGCAGCAACTATTTTAAAAGAAATTAGCTAGCTGCCCGTGCGTTGCAAGGAACATCAAGATGCATTTGTATGAGTAGTTTATATTGTGAGAGAAAAGGCTGAATGAGGGAAGGCCTTATTTGCGAACGTGGAGAGACGTGTGGGTATATTTTTGCAAAACTGCCATAGTTTCTTTCCTATCCGTTAGATATAAATCTGACGGCCTATATTGCAGGATGGCACGCACACCATCATCACCAACTCTATTTTCTACTCCCTCCGTCCGAAAATACTTGTCATCAAAATGGATAAAAAGAGATGTATCTAAAACTAAAATACGTCTAGATACATTTCCTTTTATCCATTTTGATGACAAGTATTTCCGGACGGAGGGAGTATTTGTCTTTTTAGAGATCTCAACAAGTGACTATGACCGGACCTTACCAACATACTCAAAAAAGTAGTCCATAATTTTGATGTTACCCTCTTTTCTTGGCGGTGCAGTGCCATCTGGATTCCTCATAAATAAATCAAGGACAAATCTGACCCCTTCCTTGAAAAGACATACGTAGCAAAATGAGTGAATCTACACTCTAAAATATGTCTACATACACATTCGTATGTGGTAGTCCATTTGAAATCTGAAAAAGGCAAATATTTAGGAACGAATGGAGTATATATAAGAGTAGACATGGAGATATATCTCCAGCATGGTCTACAACAAAAAATGTGCTGGGCTGGTTAGCGCCGGATGCTCGCAACGCGATGACTTGAGTTTGAATTCATTCTGTCTTTTAACTTTAGATTTTTATATTATATATTACTCTACTTATTTCATATTTACTTCTTTCTCTACTGTACTGACAGTGGAACCCACATAGTACTTAGAATATTAAGGATGGACTTGTTTCTCTTTAACTTTCTATACGAAGCTGTAGCCACCCTGCAAGTCACGTGTACACTGTACATGCAATTAACTTTTTATAGAGGGACAATCATACATGCAATTAACTCAAATGGATTAGATGTCACTCTATTATTTCCAGCATAAAGAGCATCTCCAACGGCAGCCGGCAAATTTCCTCCCGCTTCCTTCCGCGGAGGACGACATCAATCGCCAGCGGCATACATTTTTACAACTCTAACCATAACCAACCAAATGGAATTCGTGCAAACATGGACTAATTTCATATAAGCATGAAGGATTTCGTATAAAAAAGCCGGATCTTCATATAAACATGATGGATTTCATTACATTTACATGAACTAAGAGGTGCCAATCCGGCTCTGTTGTATAATTAATACTCCCTCCGTCTGGAAATACTTGTCCTAGAAATGGATATATCTAGACTTATTTTAGTAATGGCCGCCCGCGGATCCCTTTGTCTTTCTCATGTCCGTCAGAAACTTGCGGGGTCGACGAAGCTCCTCGGAAGAGATGAAGCAGCAAAGAAACCACCTGAATCCGCGGTCGTCACCTCGGTGGTGGCCTTCATGGGTCCCAAGTGGCGGCGGCCTCCCGTGTTCTACTTCTCCTCGATGATGGCGCGGACACGGAGAAGCTGGCCACCGACTCATCGCTCTCCACGCACCCGGCTTCTGTCTCTGCCTGCATGGCGCTGCCGCAGGCACGGGAGGCGCGCCCACAGACACGGGAGGCGCGGCCACCGCAGACACTGGTGGCGCGGTACGACGCGGCAACGACGGCGCCTGTACCGGCGTGCTCGCCGCCGTGCCGGCATGGAGCAACTCGCCACTCCTCATCGAGCTGAACTGGAGCGGCGAGTTGCTGATCCACGCGCCTGCTTGGGGCGGCAACTGGCTCCGTCGGGCCAAGCGAGGTTGGTGCAACACCGAGTGGCCTCACCCGTATCCGGAGGGCTCGGCGGGCCACCCAGCCGTGTAATATGCCGGAGAATGGCTCATCGGAAGCCATCAGAAGGGTGGAGAAAATGGTGAAGGAGGAGATGGGGGAGCGGCGGAGGGGTGCGATTCTTGCCCGCTGTTTGTCTGGCCTCGTGTAAATAGAGGGCAGACGGTTGGAGCTTGGTCGGCGTCTGGCCTCGTTTAAACTGAGGGCCAACGGGAGGAGCTCGGCCGGTGTTGCGTTTAATTCCGGCCCGCTCATGAACGGACGTGTGGCCGGAGTAGGATTCTCGGTTTGCATGCGGGTTTAACGGAGGGGTTTAATGGAGGTGCCGGGCGTGCAGCGGGCTGTGCAGTACTATTCGATTTGACAGCATTAATGAGCCATCAAATCACAAAGGCCCTCGTCTCTCGTGAAACCGACCGAGCTAGACTGCCCCGCCTTCTAGCCTTTTAAAAATGTATATACTCCACTTTTGTACAGTAGTAGTATCGATGGATTGCGCCATGGAGCAAAACTTGAAATTAAAAAAAGGTGGTACATATAGAGAGCGCTTGTGAACTATGTGTCATACATGGCAATAAATAAAGTACTACATGATACTAATATATGATACATGGCGCAGGAGTACTAAGGCTGGCCATAGTGGGGGTAACATAAGTAGTAACATGCACTTGGGACTCGCAAACATGCTTATGTGGCAGGCAAAGAAGAGAAAGATGGTTATAGTAACATAGGTAGATACCGTAACATAATAAATGCGATGCTACTATGTGTCATGCATGGCAATAAATGAGATCACCTATGATACTAATCTATGATACTATGCACTATAGAGGTAGTAACATAGACTAGTAACATATACATGTTACTAGTCTAAGTTACTCCCCACTATGACCAGACTAAGTATTATTAATACAGTTTTGCTAGAACTCATCTAGATGAGATATAATTTGGTCTCATTCATCTTTTATAGCCATTGGATGTGTTGCTATAAGATGCGTGTGTGCTGACGTAGATTGTATTTGCTCTTGTACAACGAACTGACCACTGCATGTCATGTTTGATAGTCTCAAGTCATTAAAAGCATACAAGTTATTCCTCTATTTATATCAAAAAATAAGAAACAACGTGAGAGTTAATGCACCACGCCTATGTGTTTACTATTTGGTTTTCGTAAGATGACTTAATACTCACCTAGACGGAGGGAGTATTCGATTTGACAGCGGGTGGTGCAGTTCCCGATACGGCTTTAATGCAGACGAGGGAGGGAGTAGCGGTTCCCGGTATGTTGAACAGCCAATGCATCCTCCTTCAATTAATGCATGAGGGAAGTAATGGGAGGAGGTCCGGGAAAAGAGGCTGCATGATGTGAATGCAACGTAGTTTGCCCTCATTGCCCTCATATAAAGGCGCCCCTCCGTTCCAATGCATCTACTACATCGTACGCACCTAAGCATTTGCCTAAGCACCTACACTAAGCGCGAAAGAGCTCACTCCAAACCCATGGCGGCGATGCGCGTCAGCGGCCAGCGGCTGCGCCAGATGGTCCACGACGTCGGCCTGCGGCATGGCGCCGAGGATCGTCTCCAGATGGTGTTGGAGACCGGCTGGTGGATGGCCACCGTCGACGCCAACTACGACTCTCAGTTGGACCAGATGATTGTTGCCACCAGCAACAAGTTGACCGTCCTCAAGAAGCTCGCGGACGACATCGCCGTACTCCTCCAGCCCGCGCGCCCGGGCTCCTCATTGCCTGCCACCCTAATCGGCCTCCATGGCCGGAACCTCTTTCAAGCACTGGTGGCCCTGCGACTGCCCGCCAACGCCACGAAGAATGTCCACCTGGAGGTCGCGCTGGTCGCGAGGCGCCTCGCCCTGCAAGAATTCGTCGACCTACACATCCACGTGTACGGGCAAATTGTATACATAGGTATCTACAAGGCCAGTGAGGACACTATGACATTGGCTTTCCTCAACCGGCTGGAAGCCTTGGATGCCTTTGCTGAGAAGCACCTCGACCTCGCCACAAAAGCCGCTGCTCCTTAGCCGCCGGTCGATGGCCCGACGCACTAAGTTGAGGAGGAGGAGGTCGCACGTTCGTGGATCCATCTTTCTTCTTGCCTTCTGTAACCACCATTGCGATCGCATCATCGTGGCCTTAATTCTTATTGTGCTATTGTATTCTTGTTCCAGTCAATACTGACATGTGCGATCCCTTTGCTTAATTATATGCATCACTGTAACTAGTACTCCATCCGTCAATTTAGAAGTTGTGCTTACCTTTTCCATTAACTTCGTGCAACGCGCGGGCATCTTGCTAGAAACACTAGAATATGTCTATATAATCCCTATGTGATAGTCCATTTGAAATCTCAAAAAAGACAAATATTTAGGTATGGAGGGAGTAATATATTAGGAGTATATCAAAACAATAGTGATTTCTTTCAAGTTTGTGCACAAATACTACTCTACTACATTGGATCCGTCGCAACGCATGGGCACATTGCTAGTAAAAGGAAAAGGCATGCCGCGTTCGTGTCGCACCCCCACACGCCCGGGAATCGGGAGTACAACACGACCCGTCCGGCACGACACATAGCTTAGGGAAGGCGTGTTCCTAGCATTTTCACTTTCATGTGGGACCGCCGTTGAGCAAACCGACACCCCTCCCACCGCCGGGTTGGAAAACAGAAACGAGGGGAAGATCTAGCTGTTGCACAGAAGCCAAGAAATTTGGTGTCAGACGGGGCTCGTTGATAGAGTAGGAGCATTTCATACTAGTACTACTCCTACTAGTACCAAGTTTGTACTCCTAATACTATATTACTAGTAGTACCACTATACAATTAGTAGGTACGTGCACGACACAACATCGTAGGAACAAAAAACGGGAAGATCTTGTTTTTGGTGATTTATCTTTTTTTAATCAACATAGTATGAATAATATGATGTGGGGGGCACCGATGAAGCTTATGTGGCTTGGTTGCATGGCTACGGAAGGTTAGAGAAAAATAAATAGATAATGTGTTAGAGTGCACTCCACTAAATAGATATACTTTGGATCCATTGCAACGGACCGACACATCTATATCTATACCCCCTATATAGTGTGTGAAAAACTTTGAAAGTTGGTCGTTGGATGAAGCCAATCCGACGGTACAAAGATGGCACATCCGAGCACTACTGGCCGTTGGATATCATCCAGCTGATTCTGGCACAAGTATAACCTAGAAGACTCCATAGTTGAACTTAATTCATGACTAACTTTGCCACAACTAAGCTTAGGCAAAGTTATTAGTTCTTAAAAATGAGAGGCACAAGTTGGCAAGCCTAAGGGAATCTTGCCACTTTTTTGTGTGTATGTCATGTGGGGCCTTAGTGTGGCTTGCCTAAGGTGTGGCTTGAACCGAACACTCACCTAAGTTAATCAAACTTGCCTAACCTTACATTCCACCAGATTTTGCCACATGTTAGAATCCAGAAAACTCCACATGTAGAAGCATAATGCACAAACCACCAGAATCTCATGCGTGCAATGCACGTGTACCTTACTAGTACTACTCCAGTTGGTAGTACTAGTAAGAAACAAATTCCAGTTTTGGCACGAGCTCATACCGCGGGAGCACCACAAGGCCTGCCGCAGGAGTTACATTTCCCTCTCGGGGCCCACGGGACCGAACTTCAGTGGCTTAGTGCCCGGCCTATGAGTCAATGACATGTGGACCTTAAATGCGGCTGGCCCACATGTCATTCTCATGGTGGTGGCGTGGTTCGCGACTTACTCGTTCAAGATGAACCGGCCGGTGGTGGCGTGGCCGTGGCGAGGGTGCCATAGTTGGGCGTCGGGGCGATACGAGGCGTAGATGGCCACACCGACGGGTACTACCTGTAGTACATAAGTACTCTAGCTGAGGATTGATGCCCGGGAGGAAATGTATCACAGCCGCTGGATGAAAATTCGATGGTGCGGGAGTACGGATCGGAGCACAGCAGCGGAGCAGGCAAACCGCGTCCAATCGGGTGTGTTTGTGGTAGAAAGTTGATGGTCACCGCAGTTTAGCTGGCCCGCATGTCATGCACGCAAAGGCAGAGGATCGGTGGGGCCGAGAGGGATGAGGGGCACGAACAATCCTACCATTCTGTCACTGACATGTGGGACCAATAAGCATGGGTCCCACCTGTCAGTGAAGGAAAGGCAGGGCAAGGCAGTGATAGCCACGTCAGAGGATCCATGTCCACGTCGGGGGACGTCGTGCCGTGGGTTGGAGCGGCGTCGTGGGAATCGCATGTGGGTGTGGTAGTGGTAGAAACAAGAAACATGATGGTCGCCGTGGTTCAACTTCCGTGGACAAGCTGTCGTGTCTGCTGACACATGTATATCAAAACTAGAGTGTTTATATTTCAAGCACATGAACAAGTATTATTCTACTAGTTTGGATCCATTGCGATGCACGAGCCAGCACATTGGTAGTAGTAGTGTCTATCTCTATCTCTAGAGGCCTTCCCTCGTTCATCCTTTTCTCTCACAAGATAAACTACTCATACAAATGCATCTTGATGTTCCGTGGAACGCACGAGGATGTATCCTTGGTGGTCTCTCCAGCACGGCGTGGCCGTAGTTGCAAGTTGACGCCCCTTGAGATGCCGACGTTGAGGGGCACTCGGATTTCCTCCGATGAGCAGGTAAGATGAGTTTGATCATGTATTAAATGCATTCTAAAGACTACTTCCGTGTCCATTTCCTAATTCTCCCCCTGCCCACTGTTTCACAGGCTAGGCTCGGTGCGAGTGGAGATTGGCTTACAAACTCACGAAGGGTAACGGCTCGGTGCGAGTGGAGATTGACTTCAACCCACGAAGGGTAACGGCTACGCGAGTCCACGGAGGGCTCCACCCAAGAAGGGTCCACGAAGAAGCAACCTTGTCTATCCCACCATGGCCGTCGCCCACGAAGGACTTGCCTCACTAGCGGTAGATGTTCACGAAGTAGGCGATCTCCTTGCCCTTACAAACTCCTTGGTTCAACTCCACAATCTTGTCGGAGGCTCACAAGTGACACCTAGCCAATCTAGGAGACACCACTCTCCAAGAAGTAACAAATGGTGCGTTGATGATGAACTCCTTGCTCTTGTGCTTCAAATGATAGTCTCCCCAACACTCAACTCTCTCTCAATGGGTTTGGATTTGGTGGAAAGAAGATTTGAGTGGAAAGCAACTTGGGGAAGGCTAGAGATCAAGATTCATATGGTAGGAATGGAATATCTTGGCCTCAACACATGAGTAGGTGGTTCTCTCTCAGAAATGGTAAGTTGGAAGTGTAGGTTCGTTCTGATGGCTCTCTCCATGAATGAAGAGGAGGTGGAGGGGTATATATAGCCTCCACACAAAATCTAACCGTTACACACAATTTACCAAACTCGGTGGGAAAGAATTGTTAAACTCGGTCGAACCGATTTAGTAAACCTAGTGACCGTTAGTGATTTCGGTGGGACCGACATGCATCTCGGTGAGACCGATTCGGTCAGGGTTAGGGCATAACATAATCTCGGTAAGACCGATTACACAAACTCGGTGAGACCGATTTGGTAATAAGCTTTCCAGAGAGTTGGTCAGGTAAACTCGATGGGACCGATTTGCTCTTTTCGGTGAGACCGAAATGTTACAAAAAGGAAACAGAGAGTTTACATTGCAATCTCGGTGGGACCGATCGCTCACTTCGGTTAGACCAAAATGTTACGAAGGGAAACAGAGAGATTGCAACCCCATCTCGGTGAGACCGATATCCCTATCGGTAAGACGGATTTGCTTAGGGTTTGTGGCAGTGGCTATGACTTTTGGAATCGGTGGCGCCAGATAGGAAGTTTCGGTGTGACCGATTTTGGCTTTGGGTTTAGGTCATATGTGGATGTGGGAAAGTAGTTGAGGGTTTTGGAGCATATCACTAAGCACATTGAAGCAAGAGGCTCATTAAGCAACACCTCATCCCTCCTTGATAGTATTGGCTTTTCCTATAGACTCAATGTGATCTTGGATCAATAAAATGTAAAATGAAGAGTCTTGAGCTTTTGAGCTTGAGCCAATCCTTTGTCCTTAGTATTTTGAGGGATCCACTTTCATCATCCATGCCATGCCATTCATTGAGCTTTCCTGAAATAATAGTCTTGGAATAGTATTAGCTCAATGAGCTATATGTTGTTATTAATTACCAAAACCACCTGGGATAGTTGCACTTTCGATATCCCCCTTTTTGGTAATTGATGACAACATATAGATCAAAGCTTCGACAAATGATAATAAGATTGAATAACATCGTCGCTTTGAGAAGTATGTGATAAGCAAGAGCTCCCCCTAAATTTGTGCATAGTTTAAGATTTGCTTTGGACTGCAAATGCACAATGAATTAGGCTCATGGGTTACTCTTCCATGTCACATACATCTTGGTGGAGCGCTCAAAATAATAAACAATGAATACATGAACTCATCACCAAGCATAGTGAGTGATCACATAGGATAGATAGGATAATATCAAGCATGCATAAGTGTAGCTTATGATCAAACACATGATCATCAATGTCTCACAGGCATAGTATCTCAACCAAAAGCAAACAAAGTTTGAAAAACCACCAAATAAAGCAAGAGAGAATAAAAGCAACACTCTCTCTCGAAGCCTATGATCTATACATTTTTCTCCCCCTTTGGCAACAAGTTACCAAAAAGTTCATAGAAAATGCATAGTGCTAGATCGTCTCTCAGGCTTGATCTTCTAGTGGTGGTGTAGAGATGGCTCCTTGGATGAAGGCTTAAGTTGAAGTAGAGGGTGCTATAGGAGTTGCTGCTGGAGCTGGTTGCACTGGAACTATTGGGGCAGTAGCTGGTGCTGAAGTTGTAGCTCTAGTGTCTGTCACTGGCACTGCAACTGACCTCTGGGCTCTGGGCACTCTGGCAAACACATTGGTGGTTGTCTTGCCCTTCCTCTCCTGCATGTCATCCTGCAGCTGCTCTACAACTGACTGAATCTCGGTTACCTTGACATCTAGATCATAGAACTTCTATTCCATGATTCTCTCCAGGCTCTCCTGGTTTTGAGTTAGGGTGGCCAACCCCTTCTCAATCCTCAGAGTTGATGCTATCAAGTAACCAAGCTGCTCTTGTTTTGTCTTCAAGAAATACTCAGATGCCTCCTCTTGAGTTGGCATCTTGGCAGCCTTCTCCTTCTTTGCCTTCTCCTTCTTCTCCTGAGCTTGGACAGATTGTGGATCATCTTCATTCATGACAACCTCATTGCCCTCAAAGTCTGGATAAATTGGAAAGTGTTCCTTATCCAACTGGTATTTCCCTATGCCCATCTTGGAGTTGATCAATTCTTGAATTTGAGGTGCATATCCACAGCTCCTCTTCTGATCTGCTGCAGTCCTCTTGATTGTCTCAATGATCAGGCTCATGACTTTGAACTTCTGGGGCACATCAAACACATGCAGCATGTTGATGGCATGCCCTCTGATCATATTGTGGTCACCTGACTTGGGCAACAAAGTGTGCCTTAGAATCCAGTTGATGGTTGCCAATCCTGACAGCAGAAAATGAACTGATCCAAACTTGTGAGTCTCTATAGCCTTGTCAGGAATTTCCTTTTACATGTGAGCCATTGAATTGTGACCCAACTTCTTCTTGGCATATATATCCAAGTCATCTTCTTCTTCCTTGGGGGCATTGATCAAACTTGCCCATTCTTCGACAGTGGATTGGTACCTAGTACCTTCAGACATCCACACAATTCTACCATCTGGATAAAAGTGTGCTCTGGAGTAGAACTGCATGATAAGCTCATCATTCCAGTTGGTAAACTTCTGTCCAACAAAATCTGCTACTCCACAAGCAATAAAGCTCTCCTCCACTCCAAGGTAGTGCTGCTCATTCTCCCTGATGAATTTCCAGTCAACCCACCTCAAATCACAGACAATGGGCTTCTTGTCCAGCAGAATGGTCTCATAAAAGTCCTGCTGTTCCTTTGTGTGGAACCTGTAGTCAACAACAGTTCTTCTTCTTGAAGCATATGGGTCTTCCATCCTCCACAGCCTCAGCCCTGAATCCTTCGTGATTCTCATGTCCTCAGCCACAGGATGGGCATCATTGTGGTCTGGTATCTTGGGCTTGAGCTTTCTGAGGACCTTCCCTTCTTCATCTTCATCTTCTGCAACATTTGGCACTGGGGCCTTGTTCCTTTCAGCAGCTGGAATACTCCTAGTATTCCTCTTTGGAGCTTGCTTGGCCTTGGAGGCAACTTTGGGTGCATCTTTGGGCTTGGATGTTGCAGCCCCTGACCTGATTGCATCTCCCATAAGCTTAGCTGCCTTAGGAGCTGGTGCAACATCCTCTTCCTCTTCATCAGAATCCCTTCTCATTGAGGGCTTTCCAAGGACCTTGGCAGTTGTGGTTCTAGCTCTCTTCTTTTTCTTGTCCTGTTCACCATCATCCTCTGATTCAATTGTGAACTTCATGGTTGCACCAGTGGGGACTTTCTGAGGTTTTGATGGTGGCTCTTTCCTTGCAGGTGCCTGTTTGGGTTGAGCCTGAGCTGGCACTTGAGTGGACTTCCTGGCCTTTGGCATTGGAGTTCTCTTGGCAGGAACTTTCTTCTGCAGGCCTGGCTTTGTGCTTTGTGCAGAACCATACTCTTTCTTGAGCACCACCTTCTTGGAAGTGGCCTCATCCTCCTCAGCTTTGTAATCCTCATCTTCTGAGTTTAAGGTTCTCTTCTTCCTTTGCCTAGTTGCAGCCTTAGGCAAATTGCTAGGAGTGCTTCTGCTCCCATCATCTGAAGTTGAGGGACTAGTGCCCTCACTCAAGTCCATGTGCTCTTCAGACCTGTTCTGGCTGTCACTTTGATTAGACATACTGCAAAAGCTGACTGCTGACCCTGTGAAGAGTTATAGATGAGATAGAATAGATGAGCATCACAAAATGCAGAGATTTTTGCAAAATAATGATTCAAAAGTTCAGTTTTAGTTTTCCACAGAAAGCATTTCGGATCAACCGATTTTCAAACTCGGTGATACCGAAGCAGTTTTGGAACCTAAACTGATGATCTCTGTTGGACCAAGTTTCAGTTCAGTGGCACCGAGACTGCTAGGGTTTCACAGAATCTTCAAATCGGTCGCACCGATTAGTAATTCTCGGTCAGACCGAGAGTCACTAGTGCAATGGCATACACCAAATCGGTGAGACCGAGTTTTTCAACTCGGTGGGTCCGAGATGGTTTCGGCGGAAACCTAACCCTAAAAATTTGAATCGCATCTAAACTACAAACTATTTTGGTTGGATAGAAGAATCTCAATCGTGGCAAGAATCAATATGTAAACAATGTGCTAGGAATTAGACGTGGATAGCAAAAAGATCAAGTCCATAACCTAACTTGGCGGTGGACTTGCCACGGCGGCAACGGCGGGGACGATTTCCATTGACGGCGACGAAGACCAGCGACAGGAGGCTGCTGGTGGCGAGGAGACGATCCGGAGACCACGATGGCAGAGCGAGCTATTGCGCGGGCGAAGGGTTTCTGAGAAGGGGTTATTCCATCTGTGCCCCCAATTCCTTAGTTGTGCTCAGTTTACCCCACTCGCTCATTTTGCCTTGGTTTTGAGCAACTTTTTAGGGGCAAAAGTGAGAAAAATGTGAAGGAAAAAATTTCGAGTCATGGGGAAAAGTGAGTAAAAAGTTAACGAATGGGGAAAAGTGAGCACAACTAAGAGACGAGGGGCATAGATTTAAATAACCCTTCGGAGGGGTTATTCCATCTGTGCCCCCAATTCCTTAGTTGTGCTCAGTTTTCCCCACTCGCTCATTTTGCCTTGGTTTTGAGCAACTTTTCAGGGGCAAAAGTGAGAAAAATGTGAAGGAAAAAATTTCCAAACTTTTGCCCGTGGATATATATAGCCCGACCCTGTCGGTGTGACCGAGTGGAACAACTCGGTGGCACCGAGATGCATAACTGTGTTCAGTTATAGCAAATCGGTGAGACCGAAAAGTTCAAATCGGTTGCACCGAGATTGAAAACTCAGATCAACTTGGTGATCTTGGTAGTACCGAAATGGAAGAATCGGTCAGACCGAGAATCACAAAGAGGTTTTGGAAGTTTAAGTCTATGACGAATCGGGGACTCCGAGTGCTCCTCACACAGAGTGGTTCGAATCTGACTTGATCAAATTTTGTGATGTAGCATGAATAGAGTTTGAGATGAGGAAAGCATAGATAGCTAAAGAAGGTTCTTAGGCATTCTTGTCCATCCACTTGGCACAAGGAAAATAATCCAAACAATCAAAACAACAAGTGGATGTCCTTGAATGAGTAAAATATGCACCAACATGCTCACACAATAAGATAGCAAATGAAATATGTGGCAAAGCATGCACAACCAATTTTAGCATCTATCAAACAATTGGCGATGACTAGGTCATCTATATATGAGTATATTGACTTAGGCGTCAAATGGAAACATTTGATCATAGGTCATACTCATCGTTTAAGCTCAAGTGGGGTTACCACTTTTACATAATGCATTAATGTGTTCACACCATTAGAGTTGCTTTGACTCAATTCTTAGAGTTAAGCTCCCCCTAGATGTGAGATCCTCCCTTAGAGGGATGAACTAACCTTGGGTTGTGTCGATGATGACTTCATGTAGGTGTTGATCATTTGGAGCAATCCTTTGGAGTGAGTTGCACTTTCAACTTACCTACATGGGTTAGTCCCACAAGGAACAAACAAGAATATCCATAGACATAGAGTGATGCACACATAAGATGATGTCCATGAAATCATTAGGTTACCTTGTCCCTTGCCTTACCAACATGAGGGTTTGTGACTCCTTGAACTAGTGCAAGATGTGGAAGTTGATTGCACTTGTTCTTGCCAAAATGATAAGAGTGAAAAATGTTGGCGGAGTCACCCTCAAGAACCCTCTAGTTCTTCTTCTTTGGGATCCACATCATCTTGATGGGAATCCTTGGAGTTGTAGTCGTACTAGATGAAGTAGAACTTGACGTAGTCTTGGGGACCCACTTGAATGAGGCTTTGGGTGCTTCTTCAAATGCATCAATCTCTTCTTGAAGCTTGTCCTTGCCTTTGTTCTTATGGTCTTGTGGTGGAAGATCATCTTGAGCTTCTGTTCCCTTGAAGAAGTAGGGTCATACTTCTCTTGTTGAGGAACAAACTTCGTCTTGGGGTATTGATCTTCTTCCCACTCAACTCCATTGGCATTGAACTTTCGTTCAAAACTAACACCTTGATTCTTCCGGTGCCTTCCTTGCTTGCGTATAGTTTCCTCAAATTGCTTATGTCGGTGTACTAAAGTAGGGGTACCTTAGTATCCCGAACTTGTGCACGGGCAGTCGCAGCGACCCGCGGCAGGGCTTGCCGGGCGTCCGCCAAGATCCTCAGCGGCTACTTTGATGCCATTCAAGAACAGAGTACTCAAGCTAAGGCCCCGGCAAGAGGAGCTTGCTGGGAAGGCCAACCAAGGCCCCGGCAAGAGGAGCTTGCCGGGAAGAAGACAAGACCCCGGCAAGAGGAGCTTGCCGGGAAGGCCACTCAAGGCATTCCAAGAAAACTTGCCGCGACGCCCCGCGCATCCCAGCAAGGCCCGGCGAGCGGCAAGCTTGCTGGTGCGACAAGATAAGGGCCACGGCAAGGCGCTTGCCGCGGCAAGGCTGCCACTCTGCGCCCACGCTCCAGCGCATCCGATGACGTGTCGCCACAAGATCGCTCCTGGTGCACGTGGCGGGTAGCTGTGCAGCATGGCGGTGCGAGGTGGCAAGCAAAGCAGACAAGGAGGCCATCATGGCAATCGGTGGCGCCCCTAACGGTCGTTTCCTTGCACTGTTGGGGCGACCGGACGGGCATTAAATGCCCTTGTCCCCTGCCGTCAGAGTTAGGTAGGGGACACTGTTGGTAGCAGTTGTACCAACCCGCATTTTTACCTTTCTACCCCTCTTTCTACGCTGCCACCTGTTGGTGACCCCTTTAGCCTATAAAAAGGAGGCCCATGCGCACGTAGAGGGGGTTCGGAATTTTGGTTCCACAGCTTGGGGGACGGCCATTCTCACGCTCGGTCTCGCCAGCCGCTTGAGTGTACTGTAGCACTCGCCGCCCCCGAGCAAGAACTCAATACAACCACCAAAGCAGGAGTAGGGTTTTACGCATCCGTGCGGCCCGAACCTGGGTAAATCACGCGCGTGCCTCGCCTCAATCTGCTCTTTGTGCAACCACGCCCCCCTGCCGAACCAAGAAAGGGGCTCTGGTCCGCCGTGGTCCCATAGGTGCTCGTGGGTCAGCCATCGACCCCGACATCTCTGGTGCGCCAGGTAGGGGCTGCGTCGAGGTCGTGCGAACCTGATCCGGCGTTTGCGCGCGCTACATCAGCATCTTCATCGACATGCCACCGAAGAAGAAGGCTTCGGAGGTGGCCCTCCATCCGCGTCTATCCTACCGCCACCGGAGCAAACGGGCGGTGGGGTGGACGCCGGCGGAGGAGCGGGCGCCAGCGGAGGGACTCACATCGTCACTCGGTCCAAGGACAAGGCCCCGCAAGCTTCAGCGTCTGTACATCCGCCGCACCCCTCCCAGGAGGTGCAGGATCAACAACGCCACGGTGCTCCTAGCACCGTACTCGCGCTAGAAAAAGGCCAAGCTGGTGGGTCGCGGGACGCTCAAGGCCAACATGCGCGACAACATGCTGGCGCGAGCGTGAGACGGTCGCCTGGGCGAGATGTTGCTCCTTCTAACAATGTTAGAAGTTTGAGCATATCCCGCACCTCGCGTCGCTCGCCACCGCCGCCCAAGACTCCAGAGGAAGCGCTGGCCCGAGCCCAGCTGCTTCTAGATTACCCTCCAACATCAGACAAGATCGACGACTGGAGGGCCACCATTCAGAGCCTTATCGGCTTCGCCAACGGCGACAAGCCCCGGCAACCGAACACATCGAAGCCCCGGAGAGACACCCAGGCGCAAGCCGACGCCGATAAGACCGCTGGGGGTGCCACCACCGTGTACTCCCCACCACGAAGGCCAAGATCGCCGACTCGCCAGGCCAACCTCGACGCCGATTCCACCGCGTCGTCGGACCTGCGAGTTCGCCGCGATCAACGCCAAGTTCTCCAAGAACGACGACAAGAAGATGCTCGTACTCGCATCGAGCGCCGAAGAGAAGCGCGGCGTCAGTCAGACCAGCGCGCTGGGCCCACTGTTGATATGCACGCGCCGGGGGAACCAGGCGACTTGCCGTACGCGGTAGGTTGCCCTGCGTTCACCCGTGAGCTGCGGCAGGTCCAGTGGCCCAGTACCAAAAACTTCAAGCCAGATGTACCCGAGAAGTACGATGGCAGGATACATCCGTCGGAGTTCCTCAGCGTCTACACCATCGCGGTGCAGGTTGCTGGGGGGCGCGACGAGAAGATCCTCGCCAACTACTTCCCGCTGGTGCTCAAGCCCAACGTCAGATCTTGGCTAATGCACTTGCCGGACAACTCCATCTCTTCGTGGGCGGACCTGTGTCATCAGTTTGTCGGCGCCTTCACGGGCGGCCACAAACCTCATGGCCAGGAGAGCGATCTTCATCTGCTCGCCCAGAAGGAAGGAGAACCCCTGCGCAAGTACATACAGAGATTCAGCCAGGTGCAGCGCAACATCCCAGACGTCCACCCTGCCGCGGTTATCAGCGCGTTCCATCAAAACGTGCGTAACCGCAGGATGAGGGAGGAGATGGCGATGTGCAAAATCAGAGATGTCAGCGAGCTATATGCTCTGGCCGACAAGTGTGCATGTGCTGAGGAGGGGAGGAAACTCCCCGGAGAGAACGCAGGAGCAGAAGGATCTGACAGTGAGGATGCCGCCCCGGCGAAGAAGAACCAGAGGCGGAACAACAGAAACAGAAGAGCTAAGGATGTGCTAGTCGTCGAGCAGTCTGGCAGTGGAGGTGGCGCCGATAAGGCCAAAGCTGGTGACTCCGGCGAGGCTGTGGCGGCCGCCGACAAGCAGGACGGCTCCGGCAAGCAGTACTGCAAGATCCACCGCACCAAGGGCCATGACCTCCGGGCCTGCAAGAAGGTTGAGCAGCTCGTTGAGCTACAGAAAGCCGAGTACGAGCGCCACGACAAGGAGAAGGCCCAGGGAGGTGGCGGAGGATCCGGCAAGAAGCGTCCCGCCCAGGGGGGGCGCCGCGGCAAGGCCAAGGAGCGGCAAGGAGACAGGCCTCCCCGCGGCCGCGACAAGGACAAAGACAAAGACGAAGATGATGAGATGGAGGAAGATGAGGCCGACGAGCAGGAGTATTAGAAGGCAACAGACGTTTTGTGCGTTGACGGCGGTGCCTCTCTGCACACCTCGCACCGCCAACTCAAACAGTTGATGCGGGAGGTGAACGTAGCAGAACCATCCGTTGAGTCGCGCAAGCCTCTGAAGTGGTCCAGCACGCCCATCATCTTCGACGTTGAGGATCACCCTGACCGCACAACTGCGGTCGGGTGCTTGCCGATGTTGGTTTCGCCAACGATCTGCAACCTCAAGGTCACGAAGATGCTGGTTGATGGCGGGGCCGGCCTGAATCTCCAACAGCGAGCTCGAAGAAACCGACACCTTTCAAGGGATCAACCCGGGAAGGAGCAAGCCGAAGGGGAAGATCATGCTGCCAGTAACGTTTGGCAGTGAGCTGAACTTCAGGACAGAGAGAGTCACATTCGACGTTGCCGATTTTCCATTGCCCTACAATGGGATACTTGGCCGTCCAGCGCTTGCTAAGTTCATGGCAGCCTCTCATCACGCCTACAACGTGCTCAAGATGCCCGATTTGATAAGTGTCATTTCTGTCCATGGCGACAAGAAAGATGCACTTATCTGTACCGACAAAATCTACCGGGAAGCAGCAGCCGCAGCAGAACACAAACCACTTGCCGCTGAAGCTCCCGGGGGGGGGGGGGGGGAGAAGAAGACCAAGTCCGGCAAGAGTAGCTCTGGTGCCTACTCCGGCAAGCGCACCTCTTCGGAGTGCTGCGCTACCGTCAAGGACGCACTATCGAGCTCCACCGGCAAGTCCAAGTCCGGCAAGAGTAGCTCTGGTGCCTACTCCGGCAAGCGCACCTCTTTGGAGTGCTGTGCTACCGTCGAGGACACACCATCGAGCTCCACCGGCAAGTCCAAGTCCGGCAAGAGTAGCTCTGATGCTTACTCCGGCAGGTGCACCTCTTCGGAGTGCTGCGCTAACGTCGAGGACGCACCATCGAGCTCCACCGGCAAGTGCAAGAAGGCAAAGATAGCTTCACCACAGACCAAGAAAGTGGCCGCCAAGGAGGACGGCACTGGTGGTGCCTTCACCATTAGTGCCACGCTTGACCCTAAATAGGAAAGCGCGCTCGTTACTTTCCTGCGGGCGAATGTCGATGTGTTTGCATGGCAACCATCTGACATCCCCGGTGTTCCCAGGAAAGTAATTGAGCACCACCTTGCCGTCTGCCCTCACGCGTGGCCCGTCAAGCAGAGAGTCAGAAAACAAGCAGCAGAACGCCAAGAGTTCATTGCAGAGGAAATCAAGAAATTGGAAGCAGCAGGCTTGGTCCGAGGAGTACTCCATCCAACGTGGTTAGCCAATCCAGTAGTCGTGCGCAAAGCAAACGGGAAGTGGAGGCTTTGTATTGACTTCACTGATGTTAATAAAGCTTGTCCCAAGGATCCATTTCCCTTGCCGCGCATTGACCAGATTGTCGACTCCACGGCAGGATGTGATCTGCTTTCATTCCTTGTTGCATACTCAGGATATCATCAGATCTTCATGGCAGAAGAGGATGAAGAGAAAACCGCATTCATTACTCCATGTGGCACGTACTGCTTTGTACGGATGCCTTTCGGACTAAAGAATGCTGGTTCAACATTTGCAAGAGTAGTTAGCCATGCTTTTGAGCCACAGCTGCACAGAAATGTAGAAGCTTACATGGATGACATAGTGGTCAAGAGCAAGGTAAAGAAACTTTGATCCAAGATCTCGACGAGACCTTCGCAAATCTACGCAAGATCAACCTCAAGTTGAATCCTGAGAAGTGTGTGTTTGGAGTTCCTTCCGGCAAGCTCCTCGGATTCTTCGTGTCTCAGCGGGGGATCGAAGCCAATCCCGACAAGATCAAGGCCATCGAGCAAATCGAAGCACCGAAGCGAGTCAAGGATGTGCGAAGGCTTGCCGGCTGCATTGCTGCTCTCAGTAGGTTCATCTCTAAGTCCGCTGAGCGCGCCCTGCCATTTTTCAAAATTTTGAAAAAGGCAGGTCCAATGAAATGGACTCCGGAAGCGGTGGCTGCGCTGCAGGGCCTGAAGAGATACCTATCCTCTACTCCAACACTTGTCGCACCTAAGCCACAAGAGAAGTTACTGCTATATCTGGCGGCAACCAATCAAGTGGTTAGTGCTGCGTTAGTAGCAGAGAGGGAGGCAGATGGTGAGCCAGCGACCGCGGCAAGCGAGTCCAGCGACAAGCAGGGGGCTTCCCCGACTAGCTCTGGCCCGACAAGCCCTGATCCGGCAAGTTCCGGTTCCGGCAAGGACGGACCTGCGCAGCCACAAGAAGAGAAACAGAAGAAGATGGTGCAGCGCCCAGTTTACTCTGTCAGTTCCCTTCTTCAGGGGGCTAGATCAAGGTACTCTGGTGTGCAGAAATTGCTCTTCGGCCTTCTCATGGCCTCGAGGAAGCTACGCCATTACTTTCAAGCGCATGAGATCACAGTGGTCACTCGCTTTCCGTTGAAGAGGATATTGCAGAATCCAGAGGCAACGGGCAGGATTGTCGAGTGGGCACTGGAATTGTCAAGCTTTGGCCTCAAGTTTGAAAGTACTTCAACTATCGAGAGCCGAGCATTGGTAGAATTCATAGCAGAATGGACGCCAACGCCTGATGAAGAATCTCCGGAGAGGAGCATCCCCGTCAAGGAAGCAAGCAAGGAATGGATCATGTACTTTGACGGGTCGCTGCAAGGCGCCGGTGCGGGCGTACTACTTGTCGCACCCACCGGAGAGCACCTCAAGTACGTGGTCCAGATGCAATTTCCCAAGGAGCAAGCAACAAACAATACTGCAGAGTATGAAGGCTTGCTTGCCGGACTCAGGATCGCGGCAGACCTTGGGATCAAGAAGCTTATTGTACGGGGTGACTCACAGCTTATCGTCCGTCAAGTAAACAAAGGTTATCAAAGTCCATTGATGGAAGCCTACGTCGACGAAGTGAGAAAGCTAGAAGAGCACTTTGACGGCCTGCAAATGGAACACGTTCCGAGAGCCGAGAACGGCGTTGCCGATGGCCTGTCAAAGTGCGCCGCACTTAAATTACCTGTGGAACCAGGGATTTTTGTGCTCAAGCTGACTCAACCGTCCGTGACTCCATCAACCGGGCAGACCAAGAAGAGGAAGTTGGTTTCTAGCGACTATCTTCCGGCAGAGCTCCCTGAAGCCGCCGCCAAGAAGGTCCCCAAGATCAACATCAAGAGTGCTGAGGAGCGGTCTGCTCCGGCAAGCCCTGGGCCTTGTTCCGTTCGAGCAGAGGCTCCCGACAAGTTTTGCTCCGGCAAACTTCCCGGGGAACGTCCTGCTCCGGCAAGCCCCAGGCCTTGTTCCGTTCGAGAAGAAGCTCCCGGCAAGTTCTGCTCTGGCGAACTTGCCGGGGAACGTCAAGCTCCGGCAGAACCGTCAGTTCTCGCTGTAGAAGCGGGCGTTCCCGCAGCACCAGATATGCCTTTAGTCCTTGTTGTCGAGCCACAGGCTCCAACATGGGCACAGCCGATCGTCCGTTTCCTTCAGACAGGAGAACTTCCCGAAGAGCAAGAAGAAGCGGAAGGAGTAGCCCGGCAGTCAAGTATGTACCAGTTCGTCGACCAGACACTGTACAGAAAAAGACTCAATGGTGTGAAATTGAAGTGCATTTCCCGGGAAGATGGACAGAAGCTGTTGGCGGAGATACATGGAGGCATATGTGGTCACCACATTGGCGCAAGAGCACTTGCCGGCAAAGCTTTCCGGCAAGGTTTCTTCTGGCCGACAACCCTCCAGGATGCAACTGCACAAGTAACCAAGTGTGAAGCGTGCCAGTTCCACTCCAAGCAAATGCATCAGCCAGCTCAAGCTCTCCAAACAATCCCTTTATCCTGGCCATTTTCGGTCTGGGGGCTCGACATCCTCGGCCCCTTTCCCCGAGCTGTCGGGGGATTTGAGTACTTGTACATCGCAATCGACAAGTTCACAAAGTGGCCGGAAGTGGAAGCAGTGAGGAAGGTGACCGCACAGTCAGCAGTCAAGTTCTTCAGGTCGATTGTTTGCCGTTTCGGAATCCCTAACAGGATCATCACCGACAATGGCACACAATTCACGAGCCGCACCTTCATGCAGTACGTCCAAGATCTTGGCGCCAAGATCTGCTTCGCTTCTGTTGCTCACCCGAGAAGCAACGGTCAAGCGGAGAGGGTAAACGCTGAAGTGCTGCGCGGGCTCAAGACCAGAACTTTCGACAGGCTGCACAAGTGCGGAAGAAATTGGATCGAGGAGCTGCCGGTGGTTATTTGGTCGATCAGATCGACGCCAAATCGAGCCACTGGCCAGACACCTTTTGCTCTAGTATATGGAGCAGAAGCAGTTCTCCCCACGGAACTCGTATACGGATCGCCTCGAGTGCTCGCTTATGATGAGCTTGAGCAAGAGCAGCTGCGCCAAGATGACGCGCTGCTCCTCGAGGAAGATCGTCTTCAGGCTGCTGTACGAGCCGCTCGCTACCAGCAAGCTTTGCGCCGCTACCATAGCCGCAGAGTTAAAGCCAGAAGTTTCGAGGAAGGCGACCTTGTTCTTCGGCACGTTCAATCCGCCAAGAATTCCAGCAAGTTGACGCCAAAGTGGGAAGGCCCTTATCGGGTGAAACGAGTCACTAGGCCTGGCACTGTCCGCCTAGAGACCGAAGATGGCGTTCCGGTGAGCAGCTCCTGGAACATAGAGCATCTTCGTAAGTTTTATCCATAAGGCGCGGTTGTCGGACCCTGTCCGACAACCACCTTTCTGTACAAGCCTTGCCGCTGTTGCATGTAACCCTTTGTACAGAGCCAGGCGCAGACCCTGAGCACAAGTAAATGAAGTGCTGATACCCGGGGTTATAGCATGCATGCTAAGTTGAGTCTCGTCCTTGGTTAGGGTTGATAGTGCCTAACAGCAGCTAACCCTTAGCTTAGAGGTCGAGGGTCCGTCCTTTTGCTTTTCCTTCGTTCGTAGGGCTCGCACATCCTGGCCAGACCGCTTGAGAGCGAAAAGGAGAAGAAGGGCGTGCCGGCACCTAGACGCCGGCAAGCCGGTGTCGCTGGGGGCTGCGAGTGCCAAGATTCGTCCCCGGCAAGCCAGAGTTGCCGGGGGCTGCAATATCAGATAAGTCTTTCGTCCCTCTTCATGCATCCTTTTATGGACTGGGGAATGCGAAACCGCGTTTCTTCCAAAAACTGCCGTGCTCCCTCAACTCTAGGCCCTGGAGCGCGTTCCCGGGGCCAAGATTGGTCGTAGTCGCGGCAGCAGAAGGGTGAAACGAGGAGGCCGCACCCACCTCGTTCCCGCCTCCGTCAAAGGCGTGAGAAAGGTCGAGCGACGTGGGAAGGCGGCAGGGCCTGTTGCCGGGAGGCGAACTGTCTGTCCAAGGGATACCAAGGATTTGCTCCTTGGCGTGGGTTTAACCCGCGAGACAAATAACCCGTCAAGCAACCCCTTTTTCATTAAAAAAACATCCCACTCAGGTACAGTCCATAAAGGATGAAAAACATGAAAGAGAGGATTACAAGTTTTAGATACAGCTAAGGCCCGAAGGCTTACAAATTAAAAAGATAAGATGCCCGTAATGCCTTTCCTATCCCTCTCTTCAGGAGGTAGGTCAAGGAGGCGAAGAGGGCAAAAGGAGCGCCTAGGCGAGCTACGGTTGCCAGAAGACACCAAGAGAACAGCCCGGGGGCTGTCCGAAGGCTGGACGGTGATGGCAGCGCCGGAAGCGGGGCTCGAAGACGGGGCGGCAGGACGTCAGCACGCTGTCAAGGGCACCACGCCCTCGTACTCTGACCTGACGGCCTTGCCAGCCCTCTTCCCCTTCCGCAGCCTCCCTACGCCAGCCGCCCAAGGAGACGACCCCGGGGAGTTCGAGGAGCCGGCGATGCGGATGATGGGGTCGCCGGTGACGCGCGGAGCGGCGCCCGACACGTAGTCGGACCCGCCACTCCGCCGCCCGCTACCCTCGTCGTCGCTGTCTCTCCCCTCCTCGTCACTCTCGCTCGAGGGGGAGTCTTCGCTATCGGAGGAGCTGTCCACACAGCACCTCGCCCGGATGCCGGAGTCCCCGAAGACCTTGACGGAGAGGAGGTCGCCCTCCATTAACTTAAAATGGATGGTAAACCCCGCCGTCAGGCTGTGGATGCGGGCGAACATCTTCCACCCTCGATCAAGATACATCACATTAGGGGCTGGGGATACAACGTGGACTCGCGTGCCGTTGATCCCACAGCCCCTCATGTGCAATCTCAATGTCTCGGGCGGCTCCGACTCCATCGCGTTCACAAACGGAGCTGGGAGCCGGAGACGACGACGAGGCGCCCGGCGCAGCCTGACGAGGAACTCGCAAGGGTCGTCCCCTGTATGGACCGCCACGAGGGGAGGAACCGCCGGCGAAGGCGAAGCTGACGCGCCGCCCCGTCCGCCTCTTCCCCGAGCGCCTCGACCTCGTCCTCGACCTCATCCGCGACCTCGCCCCCTCCCTCTTCCCCTTATGGCCGGCTCTCCCGCCAAGGGCGCGAGAGAGGGAGAGGTGCGCTGTCTGGCGGCGACCCTCGTCGCCACCGATGAAGGGCCAGGGTTCCCTTTCTCCATGGCGAATGGGATAAAGGGGAGCAGAAGCTGAAGAAAGGAGGAGATGAGGGCGGGCTTCCGTGCCCCCCTCCTGCTCTTTATAAAGGAGCAAGGTGGGGGCCCGGCCGCCCCGCTCAGCGAATCAAGGCACGGGAAGTGCAGGGAATCGGGACCGACCCGCTGCCTCTGCTCACGACGGCCCGGATTCCCACTTCCACCGTCCGTGACCCCAAGCGCATGGGAGCCGCGTGGCGGGGATGCAAAGCCGAGGGGACGGGTAAGGCAGCCTCGCCCCACCCCGTGATCGTGGGAGTGGACGCCTCGAAAGCCGCGCACTGGCCCTGTCCAGTAAATGCACCACGCCCCCACGCCTACCTCCGTTTAGGTAGGAGGGCGTGAGCCATCCCCTTCATCATGGCTTGATGCATGCTCACGAGGCTCAGCCCCGCACACGCCGCCCACGTCACCCATGACGCCGCGTTTAACGCGTGCCGCTCTGGGCGTGCGCGGTGGAAGCGGAGAGATATGCGGTGTGACCTAGGCCGCGCGTGCCCGTGCACTATTTTGGGCCTGGCCCAACAGCGTTCGGCACCGTGTGTGGCCCAGGCTCGGGGGCTCCTGTCGGTGTACTAAAGTAGGGGTACCTTAGTATCCCGAACTTGTGCACGGGCAGTCGCAGCGACCCGCGGCAGGGCTTGCCGGGCGTCCGCCAAGATCCTCAGCGGCTACTTTGATGCCATTCAAGAACAGAGTACTCAAGCTAAGGCCCCGGCAAGAGGAGCTTGCCGGGAAGGCCAACCAAGGCCCCGGCAAGAGGAGCTTGCCGGGAAGGCCAACCAAGGCCCCGGCAAGAGGAGCTTGCCGGGAAGAAGACAAGACCCCGGCAAGAGGAGCTTGCCGGGAAGGCCACTCAAGGCATTCCAAGAAAACTTGCCGCGACGCCCCGCGCGTCCCAGCAAGGCCCGGCGAGCAGCAAGCTTGCTGGTGCGACAAGATAAGGGCCGCGGCAAGGCGCTTGCCGCGGCAAGGCTGCCACTCTGCGCCCACGCTCCAGCGCATCCGACGACGTGTCGCCACAAGATCGCTCCTGGTGCACGTGGCGGGTAGCTGTGCAGCATGGCGGTGCGAGGTGGCAAGCGAAGCAGACAAGGAGGCCATCGTGGCAATCGGTGGCGCCCCTAACGGTCGTTTCCTTGCACTGTTGGGGCGACCGGACGGGCATTAAATGCCCTTGTCCCCTGCCGTCAGAGTTAGGTAGGGGACACTGTTGGTAGCAGTTGTACCAACCCACGTTTTTACCTTTCTACCCCTCTTTCTACGCTGCCACCTGTCGGTGACCCCTTTAGCCTATAAAAATGAGGCCCATGCGCACGTAGAGGGGGTTCGGAATTTTGGTTCCGCAGCTTGGGGGACGGCCATTCTCACGCTCGGTCTCGCCAGCCGCTTGAGTGTACTGTAGTACTCGCCGCCCCCGAGCAAGAACTCAATACAACCACCAAAGCAGGAGTAGGGTTTTACGCATCCGTGCGGCCCGAACCTGGGTAAATCGCGCGCGTGCCTCGCCTCGATCTGCTCTTTGTGCAACCACGCCCCCCTGCCGAACCAAGAAAGGGGCTCCGGTCCGCCGTGGTCCCATAGGTGCTCGTGGGTCAGCCATCGACCCCGACAGCTTACTCCCGGCAAGGCTCTTGTAAACACCTTTCTCTATAATTCCCTTCAATAAGCTATTTTCTTGCTCAAGTGTAACTTGGCTAAGAGAATCATTAGTGGAATCAAGAGAACTACTAGAAGCAACAATATTGGATTTAACATTATTATTGTTACTACTAGAGGAAGTATCTTTCTTGTGCTTGTTATTAGACTTGACTTGAGGCATGTAAGTAGATAAGAGTAAATGCTTGGCAATGTAAGAAGAACTTTTCTTGCAAAGATCATCATTGATTGCTTTTAAGAACTCATGCTCTTGCTCAAGATTGAGCTTTTCAAAGCGTAACTTCTCATGAGCCTTTAAAAGTTCTCGATGATCTTCGTAGATAGTTTCATGAGCTAACTTAAGAGAGTTTAATTCTTTAGTTAGAAGCTCAATCTTCTCCTTATCATTGTCATTCGTATTAGCATGATTAGCATGATTAATTGACGTTTCATCATAGTATTCATCACTAGAGTTGTCAACAAGTAAATCATCATCCACAAGCAAGTCATCTTCATCACTATTGAAATCAACATACTCGGGATGTGTTACCTTTGGACCTTTGGCCATGAAGCATCTTCCAACACCTTCATTTGGTGAATCAAATATGTCGTAGGAGTTGGTTGATACAAGTGCTAGACCAGCAACACCTTCATCTTGAGTATATTCGGAGTCGGAGTGATAGCTTCTCTCGGAGTGATTGTCGGAGTCGGAGCCGGATACCCATTCACCAACATGAGCTTGATGTCTTCGTTTTGTGTAGCTCCTTGATGACTTGTCCTTCCTTTCCGAATCCTTGCTTCTCCATGAGGGTCTTCGTTCATAATGATCATCTCTACTCCTCCTCTCTCTTGGTGGTGATTCTTCTCTTTTGCTCCTTCTTCTTGGAGAATCTTCTCTTCTTTTGTAGGGTGCTGTACACTCATTGGAGTAGTGTCCGGGTCTCCCACAATTGTAGCAATTGCGCTCACGGCTAGAAGATCTCTTGTCATTGTAAGACCTTGATTTGGAGCTTCTTTCTTTGCTTCTACTCTTGTAGAATTTGTTGAAGTACTTCACCATTAAGCTCAATTCTTCATTGAAGGTTGGTTTCTCACTTGATGATGTGGGGGCTTCACTTGAGGCTTTGTAAGCACCACTTGACTTGTTGTGAAGTTCCTCCTTATCCTTGAGTGACATCTCATGAGCAACAATCCTTCCAATGACTTCCGTTGGCTTGAGATCTTTGTAGTTTGGCATCATTTGAATCAATGTGCACACGGTATCATACTTTCCATCCAATGCTCTTAAGATCTTCTTGATGATGAATTTGTCGGTCATCTCTTCACTCCCTAAGCCGGCAATCTCATTTGTGATAAGAGCAAGCCTAGAGTACATTTCAGCGACACCTTCACCATCCTTCATTTTGAACTTGTCAAGCTGACTTTGGAGCACATCCAACTTGGATTCCTTGACGGACTCGGTACCTTCATGCATATGAATCAAAGTATCCCAAATTTCCTTTGCATTCTCAAGACGGCTGATTTTGTTGAATTCTTCGGGGCACAATCCGTTGAAGATGATATCACAAGCTTGAGCGTTGTATTGCAACATCTTCAATTCTTCCGCATTAGCTTCACGGTTCAGTTCTCTCCCATCAAAAAATTCACCTTGCAAGCCAATACAAATAATTGCCCAAACGGCGGGGTTATGTCCAAGAATATGCATTTTCATCTTATGGTTCCAACTAGCAAAATTAGTACCATCAAAGTAAGGACCTCTACGGTGATAATTTCCCTCGCTAGACGCCATACTCTCCTAGGTTGTGAAACCAAGGCTATGACCACCAAAAGCTATGGATCAAAGCAAATGGAGACCAAGGCTCTGATACCACTTGTAGGACCTTGAAGTATGTCTAGAGGGGGGGTGATTAGACTAATTGACCAATAAAAACTTAACCTTTTCCCAATTTTAGAGTTTGGCAGATTTTAGCTACTTTAGGACAAGTCAAGTAATCATCACACAATTCAAGCAAGCATGCAAAGAGTATATAGGCAGCGGAAATTAAAGCATGCAACTTGCAAGAAAGTAAAGGGAAGGGTTTGGAGGATTCAAACGCAATTGGAGACACGGACGTTTTTGGCGTGGTTATGATAGGTGGTGCTATCGTACATCCACGTTGATGGAGACTTCAACCCACGAAGGGTAACGGCTGCGTGAGTCCACGGAGGGCTCCACCCAAGAAGGGTCCACGAAGAAGCAACCTTGTTTATCCCACCATGGCCGTCGCCCACGAAGGACTTGCCTCACTAGAGGTAGATCTTCACGAAGTAGGCAATCTCCTTGCCCTTACAAACTCCTTGGTTCAACTCCACAATCTTGTCGGAGGCTCCCAAGTGACACCTAGCCAATCTAGGAGACACCACTCTCCAAGAAGTAACAAATGGTGCGTTGATGATGAACTCCTTGCTCTTGTGCTTCAAATGATAGTCTCCCCAACACTCAACTCTCTCTCAATGGGTTTGGATCTGGTGGAAAGAAGATTTGAGTGGAAAGAAACTTGGGGAAGGCTAGAGATCAAGATTCATATGGTAGGAATGGAATATCTTGGCCTCAACACATGAGTAGGTGGTTCTCTCTCAAAAATGGTAAGTTGGAAGTGTAGGTTCGTTCTGATGGCTCTCTCCACGAATGAAGAGGAGGTGGAGGGGTATATATAGCCTCCACACAAAATCTAACCGTTACACACAATTTACCAAACTCAGTGGGACCAAATTGTTAAACTCGGTCGAACCGATTTAGTAAACCTAGTGATCGTTAGTGATTTTCGGTGGGACCGACATGCATCTCGGTGAGACTGATTCGGTCAGGGTTAGGGCATAACGTAATATCGGTAAGACCGATTACACAAACTCGGGGAGACTGATTTGGTAATAAGCTTTCCAGAGAGTTGGTCAGGTAAACTCGGTGGGATCGATTTGCTCTTTTCGGTGAGACCGAAATGTTCCAAAAAGGAAATAGAGAGTTTACATTGCAATCTCGATGGGACCGATCGCTCACTTCGGTTAGACCGAAATGTTACAAAGGGAAACAGAGAGATTGCAACCCCATCTCAGTGAGACCGAGATCCCTATCAGTAAGACTGATTTGCTTAGGGTTTGTGGCAGTGGCTATGACTTTTGGAATCGGTGGCGCTGGATAGGACGTTTCGGTGTGACCGATTTTGGCTTTGGGTTTAGGTCATATGTGGATGTGGGAAAGTAGTTGAGGGTTTTGGAGCATATCACTAAGCACATTAAAGCAAGAGGCTCATTAAGCAACACCTCATCCCTCCTTGATAGTATTGGCTTTTCCTATAGACTCAATGTGATCTTGGATCACTAAAATGTAAAATTAAGAGTCTTGAGCTTTTGAGCTTGAGCCAATCCTTTGTCCTTAGTATTTTGAGGGATCCACTTTCATCATCCATGCCATGCCATTCATTGGGCTTTCCTGAAATAATAGTCTTGGAATAGTATTAGCTCAATGAGCTATATGTTGTTATTAATTACCAAAACCACCTAGGGATAGTTGCACTTTCAGGCACTGCATGAATTGGTACGATGGAACCACGGTGAGATTGAATAAGATAGCACGAACCTTGCACATGGCGGTCAAAGGCGGACCATGCTGTCTGCAGCCGATTTGTTGCCGTACGAGTAGGAAGACATTGTGCTCCTTTCTAACCGCATCTTCGCGGTGACAAACCAGGGGACTTATGTTGTATGGGACACATCCTACGATATACTCCCTCTCTCGCAGTTTATTCGTTTTATAAGTTTCAAATTCAAATTTAGAGCTCCCCATCACATGTTGAGATTACAATGTCCATTAAATCGTTGTGTGCATGTATAGTAAAGAAACAAATCTCGAGTTTGGCACGAGTTCGTGCCGCGAGAGCACCACAAGCCCTGGCGCAGGAGTTACATTTCACTCTCAGGGCCGTCGGGACTAAGCTTCAGCGCCTTACTACACCTACCTTTGAGTCAATAACATGTGGACCCGATAGGTGACTGGTCCACATGTAATGCTCCCGAAGGCAGAGGGGCAGTGTTGCCAAGAGGGGTGAGCCACAGGTTGGGGGACGTGTGGTTTCATGGGTTCGAGCGGCGTCGTGGGAATCGCGGGTGGCTATGGTAGAAACTTGATGCTCGCCGCATTTTAGGTGGCCCACATGTCATGCACACAAAGGCAGAGGGGCGGTGCAACCGAGAGGGGTGAGGCGCACATCGGGGGGCGTGGTGCCGTGGGTTGGAGAGGCGTCATGGGAATCACGAGATGAAACGTGATGGTCGCCGTAGTTGAACTTCCATGGACAAGCTGTCATGTCTATGGATACATGCACTGCATACCGATCACTGGAAGGAGTAGCAGAGAAAGCTATATATGCGGATAAATAGTTCCTTATAGTCAAGCGGACCCACGCTACTACTCTGTTCCAAAGACATGCACACCATCAAAATAGTCCATCTATATCAATATACACCGAGAGGGAATAATTTTTTTTACAAGAGAGGAAATAGTTCATCCATCCATAATGCCCTCCTGCTGGTGCAGCGTTTTCTTGTTGTTGTTGTTGTTGTTGTTGTTGTTGTTGTTGTTGTTGTTGTTGTTGTTGTTGTTGTTGTTGTTGTTGTTGTTGTTGTTGTTGTTGTTGTTGTTGTTGTTGTTGTTGTTGTTGTTGTTGTTGTTGTTGTTGTTGTTGTTGTTGTTGTTGTTGTTGTTCTCATTCTCTGTGGGAGATGGCTTCGCAATAAGCTCTTTGGACCTTGCAGTTATCTCAAAAATCACACGGGCATCGAAGGCAACATATTTTATCCGCTCGTACGTCAAGGGAGAATTCTCCCATCCAGACGACCTTAATGCCACCGTCTCGTCACCCTTCTGAGGATTTGTACCGAGCACAAAATTTGCTATGTCGAATAGGGATGGTGTCTGTTTAGCAAAATCTTCTACAAGAATTTTGATTCTGGTTTGTAGGTCAGCGATGCTTTTCAAATCAAGGTTGTACGGCTCCAGCTTCTGTTTGTCCCCTTCGATGGCTGCCCCACAGAAGTATACGTCCTCTCGAGACAAGAAATCGTGAAGCTCACCTGGTATGGAGGGCGAGTGTATGATGTGGTACACCAAAACATCATCTTTGAGGCACCGCTGAAGGACGGCGGCGCGCTGGATCTACCCAGGGGCACGCTCCGTGTACTCTGCATCGAGACCGATGACCCTCGTCTCTACCTTTTTGAGGGAGTTGGATACATTGTTGATCCACTGCCGAACAACCCTTGGGTGGACGGTGACGGTGGCAACTATGCACATCGAGCCTTCGACGAGGACATGTTGGACACTAAAAACCTGCATCTCGATCTCTTTCGCCATTTGGAACCGCTGGAATGAAGGGCTATGGTTTGGAGAATTAGGATTAGATGGCTACTCTAAGTGAAGTAGTAGATGATTATTTAAAGAGGTTAAAACAATGTGAACATAGTGGGGTTTGGATGCAAATGAAGACAAAGGGGAGGTGAAGAAGCTGAGGCGAATCAGTTCCCGATGGAGAAGTAAATGGGAGAAGTGGCATGCAGGCAGTTGATTAGATGGCTAGGTAGACTAAACGAAAAGGCTATGCGGGTAGACTGAGGAGTCGTACCTGTTCGTGTACGTGCCCATCCTTCCTGATAGGTGGGACCTATGCAAACAGATAAAAAAAATGTGTTGTAGCTTTTTTTGAGCGTGTGAGTGGGAGACACAACATTCTCTAGTTAAGGAATACTCCCTCCGTTTAGGTGAGTATAAGTCACCTTATGAAAATCAGGTTTTCCCAAAACCTTTAGGCGTGGAGCATTAATTTCCTGCTCGATCCCCTCCCAGCCTCGTTAGCCAGTGTTCTCTTCCTCTGCTGCCGCGTTCTACCTTTCCATTTTTCCTCTTCTCAAGTGTGGAACGATCTGCATGCCATCCTTGATGCACCAGAACGACCACTGCATGCATCGTGGCAGGGCGTTGATTGGGCATGCACGAGAATTTGGTTCTGCTCGCAATATGGATGATACCTGAACGATGAAGTGAACAGGCATGCTAGCACGGGAGACCTATTTCCGCTATACAATACTGGAGCACTCATGTTCCTACTAGTAGTAGTAGTAGTACAACTGTGGTACACTTGATGGTCAAAATACTATTCATCCGGTCCTCCCAGTGAAGTGACAACACCCTGCGCCTGACACTAGTCCAGGCGAGGCGGCGTGTTCGGGTTACCAAAGTCATCCTCACCCTGTGCACTGTGCAGTCTGTCACCGCCGCTGTACAGCACATTGGCGCCTCGCCTCATCTCCCTCTCCGCTCCCATAGCACCACTCCATCTCCATCTCCTTCTCCGTCTCCGTCTCCGTCTCCGTCTCCATCTCACTGTGCCCCCGTGTACCGTCACCTCACTCGCCTCCCCCAGTACCACTATTCCCTCGCTAGCCGCTCCAGCACCGACATCCTTCTCCCCCGTAAATCAAGCCCCCTTCCAAACTCCACCATGGCCGAACGCGAACCACACAGCATCCATATGAGCCGCGATTGGAGCAATCTCCCCAGTGACATCCTCGACCTCTATTGTCCGTGTATGGATATGTTGACCGCCCTGCGGCTGGCTGCATGCTCGAGGGACATGCACACGACCATCATCGAAGCGAGGCCTTAGCTTTTCAAGACACCCTGCTTGTTGCTATCTGGTCTTGCGAGATTGGCTCACCATGATACGGAGGCGTGCATGATGCCCCTCGACTTCAATCCGATCTCCATTAGCCGAAACTTCTTTGCAGGTATGTAGTGTGTCGTCATACATCATTTCCCCCGACATCGATCCGATCACCATCGCCCGAAACTTCTTGGCAGGTATGTACTGGGTCGGCATGAACTCCTACTGTATGGCTGCCTTCAGAGAAGACGGTAAAAAGTTGGTGCTCATGAACTTCCCGACCTCCCATGAGATTATCCTTCCTCCGTTGGATTATATAGAGTATTACCATCGCGGTCCAAGTCATCTAGTTTACTATGTCAGTTGGACGCCTTGTTTTCCAGAAGATTGTAATCTGCCAAGTGCCCACACGACATGCGAATTACGCAGACTTCAAGCTAATTGCCTTGTTTGACCGCGGACTCACCTATCTTTACGCTGGTGCCTTCTTTAGCTGGAGACAACTCGGCTCGCAGTGGATCATCGTCAAAGCTGATACACACTTCTGTGATGCTATTGAACACAATGGCATCATCTACGCGATCGACAAAACAGATGGCACCACATATTGCTGGGACATTGCGTGTAAGTTGTTTCCATCTCATGTTAATGATGACGCCATGACACTGTTTGAACTTTTTGTGATGATTGGCATATCCCCGTTTGAGCAGAATTTGAGTAGAACTATGACAATGTATTAGAGACACGGTAAATCAGCTATATTTGGAATGAGTTAATTCATGCGATTGTGACCATGTCATTACAGCCAATTTGTACCCTGAATAATCAAATAGTTAGGAATATATGGATATTATCCTTATTTTACAGTAATCTATATACTACTACTAAATATGAGTGTGTATCAATGGCCATGTTAGTTTCCTCATTTTCATGATGTACAAACATGCACCACATTGTTGGTTTCATCTAAACATACATTAGGGAAGTAAATATGCATATGGAGAACTCTATATTTGGAAGTAGTAAAATCCTGCAATGCTTACCATGTGTACATACCTATATTCGCCCTTCAGCAATCAATGGCTAGAATAATATCCTCACAAATTTTTTGCCCACAGAACACGAGTATATAACAATGCATGGTCTGTTAGTTACCTTGAATAATTTGTTTGTGAGGACAGAACATGATTACATAACATGCATGACATGGTAGTTTCCTGTGAAGAATCGATTGCGAGATAACATGAGTATAACCATTCATGGAACTTCTATATTTTCGAACCCAGTATACATTTCCCTGTATTTTCCTCCCAGTTCCAACTAGGACATACCAATGCTGTTTCTTGCATTATCCTACTCATACTCTGAACAATGCTGATCTTACATTAACAATGCCGGTCCTTTTTGATATGATGCAGTGTCCCTACAGTTACTGCCCATTGTAATCGCACCACCTTTGCCAAAAATAGGGAAGCACAACTCGTTCCTCGCTCGATCAGACGACGGCAAAAGACTGATGATCATTCGAACACATGAGCCGGAAAAGTTATATTGCAAAAACCCCACTATATACAAGCACCGTGTAATACGTGAGTATCCGGACAACGGCTGTTACATCTATGAGCAGGATACCAGCTTGTTGGGGCCTTTTGGATTTTTTAGTTGGAGGCGGGTAAACAGCCTTGGTTCACACTCTCTGTTTCTCGGACTCAATTATCCGACTAACCAGGAGATCACCGTTGGCAAGGACCTTGATGGCAGAGAGGCTCTGTTTGCTATGGAAAACTGTGTCTACACGGCGAGCCCTAGGAGTTCGGGAGCAAACTCCCCTGATTATCAACGACACAACCTGCAGCCAAAAGAAGGTGAGAATGACAAAGGCATCCGGATTAACTTTGATCCTTGGATGTCTCAATTACGACATGCAGTGATGTGGTTCAAGCCTTGAGGTTGATAGGTAATTGGGCTGTTGCATCGAAAGGGTGGAGTACTGGTGTCTCCGGATCACTGGTCGCTAAAGCGGGGCTAAAAATTATGATGGTGTTGGATCATCTCTTTGAATGACTTTGTTGTCTTTGCTGCTGGTTCTGTATGGGTAGTTCTTTCTTTTGTTATGCATATTCCTTGTCATTTGGTCATCCTCGTCTATGTCACTCTTTCTATGTAATAGTTTCTTCTGTTTAAAATGTCATTCTCGTTTGGATCACGAGAGTCTGAGCGCTGCAGATGGGTGCGTTTTGGTGGTGTAGCAAGACTTCTTATGAACTATCATGTCTTGTTGTTTATGTCAGTAGTAGTCACTAGTCAGTGTTTAAATGTTGTATATATCGTTGTTTCGAACTGTTTATTGTCTCGAACTACTGGTGGGCTAAATGAGGGCATCACCATTCTCCAGTGTTTAGCGTATATCTCCTTTTTTCAAGTTATATAATTTGAGCTCACTGCCTTTTCGATGATGTACACTTGTTTGGGCCAGTGAGGTGTCGTTGAATATGGGCCGAGTAGTGACGCAATGCCAAACAGGTCAATCATGACTCTCAGGCCGGGCTCTCAAAAGATCCTGAAAAAAAGGCCGGGCTCTCCAAAAAAAGAAAGAGTATGGACTCTTAGGCCGACATGTGGGCGCCACCGGTGTTTGCGTGTGCTTGCGCGCCGAGAGCATATTGGCGCGTGCTCGAAATTCATGCTACCTTTTCATCCCTAGTCTCCCGCCCCTCCCCCACCTCTGGAATCTCGATTCCTACTCCAGTTCCCCCAAATCCCCCTCCTGTACTCCCTGTACTCAAGCGCAGTATCATGTCACCGGTCAACGCGGATCTCCGAGCCGGAGATCCTAAGGTCCGTCCTGCCTTCGGTCGCTGTGTGCTGTCGCTCAACAGTGGCATGGTGGCGCTTGATGACCAGTTTGCCAGCAAAGTGCTGATGGTAACCATCAACGGCGACCGGCCTCCCGTCTCGCCGGACGACCTTGTCAAAGCTCTTGGCATTGCACACGACATCCAAATAAGTGACTTGCTCGTGGAAGTCTGTCCGCCACCGGCTGGTTTCTTTGTCAGGTTCCGGACAACTTTCGACTGCAGTCGTGTGTTTGAATCTTCCCGCAGTTTGTTCTGCGATGGCGCGCTGGTTAGCTTTGATCGGTGGCACCCAGGATGGGGCTCGGTGCCCTCTGAGCTTGAGTTCTTAACAAAGCTTACCTTCCACGGCATGCCTCGACGTTCTTGGAACAGCGAGTCCATGAACGAGCTTATCAACGACCTTGGAGGTGAGCTCGTAAGTATGTTTGTTCCTCTAGATAGCTGGGCTCTGACGGTTATGGCATGGATGAAGAAGCCGTCCACCATACCGAAGGTGATTGGTGTTGAGATACCGGTACAGGAACCGGGGTTGTACTATTCGTCGCCACCAAGGCCGCCGTGGACCACGTTAGGGATGTACATGTATCGAGTGTTCGTGCATGTTGAAGAAGTGGTCAATCCATCAATCGAAGTCCTACCGCTGCCGCTGGTGCCAGGGTCCATCGACGACGTCCATTACAGGAGTCAACGTCAGACTTTCCCCGTGTTGCTCAGAACGATGGATGGCACAGGGCCTACTCCATCACGCGGCGGAGGCTACTGCTTCTTTGGGAGAAGAGGTAGAGCTGGCTGCCTGGATGTGCTCTAATTTGAGGTAACAACTGAATCTTGTCAGATAGTACTAGTTAAATCCGAGCTATGGGTCTGAAGCACTGATATGCCAGTACATTTGATTGTGACCTGTTCGAATCTTGTACCTGAACTTTTTTTAGAAAGGGTTGTACGTCAACTTAATGTGCTAGCAGAACTTATTGTGTTGTCTGTCTGTTTTCTTTGCACAACATTCAAGATATTTCCCCGTCATTTATAAGGAGGATGAACCATTATGTACGACTTCGTTGGTTTCAACATAGCCCTTCCCATAGTGATCCACTGCTTCCATCCTGATTGTGCCGCCTGCGTGAAATTTTTGTATGCAAGTTCAGTGTGCTATGATGTTCTATATGATTGTGTCAACTATATAAGTTTTTACTGAGCATCAGCAATGCATATGGCTGAAAGATGTATTTACGAGCATCGACCGATGGGTCTCTCTCTCCATCTCTCTCTCTCTCACACACACACGGACACGCACAAGTGGGACCCGTTGAATTATTTATTTGCTCATGACATCTTTTAATTAGGTTCCACTGTAATCTAATTTTTTTCTTATGTTATTAATTGAGCTCAGTGACTTCAAAAAGTTGTACAGAAGTCTTGTTTGGGCCTTTCCGGCGTCGCAGAATGTGGGCTGAGTAATCATGTTAGGTTAAACTGTACTACACAGGCCTTTTTTCAACATCAACAATGCAACTGGGCCGATAGTTGTACACAATATCCGGGTCAACTTGTTATCCGCCACGCTGGGCTGCAAAGTTTCCTAGGAGGTATGCATTAGGCTTAACAAGAAAATGGACTTTAAGAAATAATAAATGGGATGTAATTATAATAACTGGGAAATTACTATGCACCAAACACGTAATTAGTTTGAAAAATATATTATTTTTGGAATTTGGAAATTTTAATTTCATTACTGGTTGCGCGCGCAATATTTCGTTGGATTTTAACGTAATACAACTTTATTTTGAAATTATATTTAACCTGACTAGAAATTTCGGATAAAAATATTTCGGATCCCATCAAAATGTGGGAATTGTTTTTGAATTCTGTTTTGAGTGGTTGTTTGAAATTATTAATCATTGTCCTAGCTAGAAGTTGGGCTGTACTTTTAACAAACTGTAAATGGGCTGTAGTAAATTCCATTAGAATTAAAAAATGGGCTGTACATTCTTAGAAATCGCAAATGGGCTATATGTTCTCTGCCAAATCTGAGCTGTGGGCCTACTAAGTTGACGCGTACCAAGGGCTTTGTCAACTTAGTCAATATAAACGATTCTAGCTGCAGTGATCGTACGATGTCTATCCAATGGCCGTAGTGCTTCTTCAACCTCTGGTCTTCTTGCTCCAGCCGCCCAAAGCAGCGCCGGTCGTGTCGCGTGCTCCTGCCTCCCATGGCCGGCTGTGATGCCGCGGAGGCCTCACCGCCCCGTACTACTCCCACCGCTGGCCTGGCCATCCCTCGACTCACCCACACCCCCTGTTATTCTGTGGCCACGGCAGCCTCACACCGCAGCCAAACCAGTGAACCCTCGTACTCCTCTCCGCGCGGGCTTCCGCTGCTGTGTTTTCCCCGGCTCCGTGTCGTCCCCTTCCTAGGCCTCGCTGTCGTCCAGACCACCGCCCTGGTGCTCTCGGCGCAGCATGGTCAACATGGTCAACGACCAACTTCCATCGGAAGAGTATTGTACGTGGAGAGGCTGACAGCTGGGTCCAGGTGGCCGCAAGGAAGTGCCTCCTTATTACGTGCAAAAAAATTATTCCTCCACCCGACACCAGGGAACCACCGGACAGGCCACCTTATTTCGCGAAAAAAACGTTTCCCCCCTGACTGCTGGGACCCACCGGATGGGCCAGCGTATTTCACAAAAAAAACGTTCGCCCCGCTGTCAGCTCGGACCCACCCGAATTGCCTCCTTATTACGCACAAAAAAAGAATACTCCCCCTGCTAGCTAGGACCCACCATGGTGGGAGGCTGACTTGTGGACCTACTAAGTTGACTGGGACGGGGGCCTTTGTCAACTTTAGTCAATATGAACGATTCTAGCTCCAGTGACCGTACGATGTCCATCCAACGGCCATAGTGCTTCTTCAACCTGTGGTCTTCTTGCTCTAGCCGCCCAAAGTAGCGCCGGTCGTGCCGCATGCTCCTGCCTCCTATGGCCGGCTGTGCTGCCGCGGAGGCCTCACCGCCCCCTACTGTTCCCACCGCTGGCCAGGCCCTACGGCGACGGCAGCCTCACACAGCAGCCAAACCAGTGAACCCTCGTACTCCTCTCCGTGCGGCCTTCCACTGCCACGTCTTCCCCGGCTCCCCGTCATCCCCTTCCTAGGCCTCGCCGTCGTCCACCGCCCTGTTTCTCTCGGTGCGGCATGGTCAACATGGTCAAGGAACGACTTCCATTGGACGTGGACTGTACGTGGAGAGGCTGACAGCTGGGTCCACGGCCGCAGCAAGGAAGTGCCTCCTTATTACGCGGAAAATAATGATTCCTCCACCTGACAGCTGGGACCTACCGGACGGGCCACTGTATTTTGCGGAAAGAACGTTTCCCCCTGACTGCTGGGACCCACCAGCTTCATCTTCGCATGCAAGGAAGTGCGTCCGGGCAAAAAAAACCGATTCGCCTCCCTGACTGCTGGGACCCACTAGCTACACCTTCGCATGCAAGTGCATCCATGCAAAAAAAAACAAAAAACAAAACAATTCGCCCCTTGACTGCTGGGACCCACCAGCTACATCTTCGCAGACAAGGAAGTGCTTGACAGTCGGTACCCACCTGGTCGAAGCATACGTAGCGTTGTCATCCTAGTCGCGAATGTGTACGTACATACTGGTCGATGTAGAGGCACGCACGTGTCGTAGTAGAGGCGCGCACGTGTCATAGTAGAGGCGCGCACGTAGCATGTACACGTACGTACAGCGGCCAGGGTGCAAGAAAGAAAATATGGCCATGTATGTGTACATACGGGCGGGGTCTTGAACGCCTACTCACGCATACGTACATGGCTGGGTCGGAACGGAGAAACAGCGTCGTCGTCGTGTTCATGGGGAGCCAACCGGCTGGGTCGGAATGGAATGCGTGGTCGTGTTCATCGGGAGGGCTTGGACGGAACAGGCGATGGAAACGAGGCCTGGCATACCGCACAACGGAGGAAACGGCCTTGTGTTCGACCGGCCACATTCGAAACGAAATCCTGTTCATCGGGAGGGGTCTGGCGTACCGCAAAACAGAGGAAACGGACCTCCTACGGTCGAAACGGGGGTCCTGTTGATCGGGAGGGGTGTGGCGTACCGCAAAACGGAGGAAATGGACCTCCTACGGTTGAAACGGGGGTCCTGTTGATCGGGAGGGGTGTGGCGTACCGCAAAACAGACGAAACGGACTTGTGCTGGAGCGCTATGGTCGAAACGGGGGGGAGGGGTGTGGCGTACCGCAAAACGAGGCTCCACGGGATACTGTTCATCTCCACCGTCGACCTCCTCCAGCCTCCATGGCTACCGTCGACCTCCTCCAGCCTCCACGGGCTCCTGTTCATCCAGCCTCCACCGCGCGCTACTCCACCGGCTACTGTTCAACCACCCCTCCACGGGCACCCCTCCACCGTCTACTGTTCATCCAGCCCTCCACACCACGGGGTCCTATTCAACCACCCCTCCACGGCCACCCCTCCACCGTCTACTGTTCATCCAGCCCTCCACACCACGGGTTCCTGTTCATCCAGAGGCAACGCCACGACTCACTGTTCATCCAAACCCCCCGCAACACTCACTGTTCATCCAATCGATCGGCTTCAATTAGCAGCAGTAGCGAAGGAATCACTCCATCGGGTTTAGTTAACAGCCATCGATCGATCCCTCGGGTTCAGTAACACGTAGCCTGCAGTGCAATCGCTTGGGTTTAGTTAGAGCCCAACACCTCGCTCGGGTTCAGTTAGAGCCAACGCCTCGCACACACGTGCGTACCTGTATGAGAGAAACGCGCATCGCTCGGCCCCCGACCTCCCACCATAACTGGCAACTCCCTGAAATTTTCCTCCCCCTCGCTTCTACCACGGTTTTTTCCGTCATGGACGGCCCAAAGAATGTCATGCAGCCGCGTCTCCGGCCCGCCCAGGACGAAAAGCCCATTTTCTGTCATGATTTTTTGTCATAGAAGTAGGAGCCCACCACATCTATGATGATACCGGGTTTTGTCACAATTATCGTCATAGAAGTGTCATATGTATGACAGAATTTTTTTCGTTCGGCCCAAAATGTCACGGATGTGTCTTTTTTTGTAGTGAAGAACGCAAACAAAAATAGATCTGATGGATAAAAATGGCGAACGAAAAAGAGAGCGAATAAAACGGCAATTTTTTGTGAAGTGGGGGAGATGAAAATGAGAGGAAATGGCAAATAATGTAAATTGGAAGGAGATGAGATTTGTGATTAGGAACCTGATACATGTTGATGATGTCTCCCTGGCAACGGCGCCAGAAATTCCTTTTGATGTCGCTTGAACTACGTCGGTATTTCCCCAAAGAGGAAGGGATGATGCAGCATAACTACGGTAGGTATATCCCTTAGTTATGAAACCAAGGTATCAATCCAGTAGGAGAACCAAGCAACACTATGTAAATGGTACCTGCACACAAAAACAAATACTTGCAACCCGATGCTTATAAGGGGTTGTCAATCCCTTTTTCGGGTAACGCGCCAGAAATTGTCAAGTTGACGGGATAAAATATCTGGTAGATTGGACAAATAGATCTCTATAAAACGCGAAATATAATTCCAAATAAAAAGTGTAGCAAGGTATTTTTTGGGTTTTTGGAAATATAGATATGAAAATTAAAGCAAATAAAAATAGATCTCAAAGGCAAATAATAGATCGGACAGCAAATATGGTAATTAAAGAATAGACCCAGGGGCTGTAGATTTCTGATGCGGCTTGAAGCTACATCGGTATTTCCCCAAAAAGGAAGGGATGATGTAGCACAGCGATGGTAGGTATTTCCATCAGTGATGAGAACAAGGTTATCGAACCAGTAGGAGAACTAAGCAACACTACGTAAACAACACCTGCACACAAATAACAAATACTCGCAACCTGACGTGTAAAAGGGGTTCTCAATCCCTTTCGGGTAGCAGCGCTAGAAATTGGAAAATGGACGTGATAAAAATACGATAGATTGGATTGCCGGAACGCGAGATAAAATAAATAAGAATAAATTGTAGCAAGCTATTTTTTGTATTTTTGGTTTAATAGATCTGAAAATAAAAGGCAAAGGAAAATAGATTGCAAAGGCAAATAATATGAGAAAGTGTAGGATCGAAAGTATGTCTAGAGGAGGGGGGGGGGGTGATTAGACTACTTGACCAAATAAAAATCTAGCCTTTTCCCAATTTTAAGTCTTGGCAGATTTTAGCAAGTTAGCACAAGTCAAGCAATCAACCTACACATGCAATTCTAAGAGTATAGTAGCGGAATGTAAATCATTGCATATGAAGGTAAAGGGGAGGAGTTTGGAGGTAGCAAACGCAATGTAGAGACGGAGATTTTTGTGGCGTGGTTCCAAAAGGTGGTGCTATCGTACATCCACGTTGATGGAGACTTCAACCCACAAAGGGTAACAGTTGCGCGAGTCCATGGAGGGCTCCACCCATGAAGGGTCCATGGAGAAGCAACCTTGTCTATCCCACCATGGCCATCACCCACGAAGGACTTGCCTCACTTGGGTAGATTTTCACGAAGTAGGTGGTCTCCTTGACCGTAAAAACTCCTTGGTTCATGAAAGGATCGATAAGAGGTGTCTAGAGGGGGGGTGAATAGACTCTCAACCAAGAAAAGTAACAATTTTTAAGTTCTTCCAGTTGAGGTGGAGTTTAAGCACAAGTTCAAACATTCACAATACATATGAAGCAAGCATGCAAAGAGTATATGATCAGCAGAAAGTAAAGCATGCAACTTGCAAGAAAGTAAAGGGATGGGATTGGAGTGTGCAAACGCAATTGGAGACACGGAGATTTTGGCGTGGTTCCGATAGGTGGTGTTATCAAACATCCATGTTGATGGAGACTTCAACCCACGAAGGGTAATGGCTGCGCGAGTCCACGGAGGGCTCCACCCATGAAGGGTCCACGAAGAAACAACCTTGTCTATCCCACCATGGCCATCGCCCACAAAGGACTTGCCTCACTAGAGTAGATCTTCACGAAGTAGGCGATCTCCTTGCCTGTACAAACTCCTTGGTTCAACTCGACAATCTTGATGGAGGCTCCCAAGTGACACCTAACCAATCTAGGAGACACCACTCTCCGAAAGGTAATAGATGGTGTGTTGATGATGAACTCCTTGCTCTTGTCCTTCAAATGATAGTCTCCCAAACACTCAACTCTCTCTCATAGGATTGGATTTGGTGGAACGATGACTTGAGTGGAAAGCAATATGGGGAAGGCTCGAGATCAAGATTTATGTGGTTGGAATGGGATATCTTGGTCTCAACACATGAGTAGGTGGTTCTCTCTCAGAAAATGAATGCTGGAAGTGTAGGCATGTTCTGATGGCTTTCTCCACGAATGAAGAAAGGGTAGAGGGGTATGTATATCCTCCACACAAAATCTAACTGTTACACACAATTTACCAAACTCGGTGGGACCAAATCGTGAAACTCGGTCAGACCGATTTAGTTCATAATGTGACCGCTAGGAGTTTCGGTGGTACTGATATGATTAACTCGGTAGGACCGACGTGCTAGGGTTAGGCTAAAACCTCATCTCGGTTTGACCGATTACACAAACTCGGTTGGACCAATTTTGGTAATAAGCGAAATAGAGAGTTGGTCAAGCAAACTCGGTGGGACCGACTGCATATCTAGGTGAGACCGAAATTGTTGCAATAGGCAACAGAGAGTTTGCAAGCCCATCTCGGTGAGACCGAGATCCCATCCGTGATACCGAACTGATTAGGGGTTCTGGCAGTGGCTATGTCAAGTGAACTCGGTGGCGCCGGATAGATCAAATTGGTGGGGCCGAGTTTGACTTTTGGTTTGGGACATATGTGGATATGAGAAAGTGGTTGAGGGCTTTGGAGCATATCACTAAGCACTTTAAGCAAGCAAGCCATTAAGCAACACCTCATCCCCTTTTAATAGTATTGGCTTTCCTATGGACTCAATGTGATCTTGGATCACTGAAATAGAAAATGTAGAGTCTTGAGCTTTGCGCTTGAGCCAATCCTTTGTCCTTAGCATCTTGAAGGGGTTCCACATCCTCTTGTCCATGCCACTCCACTGTTGGACTTATCTGAAATATACTAGATAAAAGTATTAGTCCAACAAGAGATATGTTGACATTAATTACCAAAATCACATAGGGAGCACTTGTGCTTTCAGTTCAACTCAAAAATCTTGACGGAGGCTCCCAAGTGACACCTAACCAATCTAGAAGACAACACTCTCCAAAAGGAAATAGATGGTGTGTTGATGATGAACTCCTTGCTCTTGTGCTTCAAATGATAGTCTCCCCAATACTCAACTCTCTCTCACGGGTTTGGATATGGTGGAAAGATGATTTGAGTTGAAAGCAACTTGGGGAAGGCTAGAGATCAAGATTCTTGTGGTTGGATTGGAATTCTTGGTCTCAACACATGAGTAGGTGGTTCTCTCTCAGAAAATGAATGCTAGAAGTGTAGGCACGTTCTGATGGCTCTCTCTACGAAGGGAGGAAGGGTGTAGGGGTATATATAGCCTCCACACAAAACCTAACCATTAGACACAATTTACCAAACTCTGTGGGACCGAATAGAGAAACTCGGTCAGACCAATTCAGTTCAAAATGTGAACGTTAGGCTTTTCGGTGGGACTGACATGATCAATTTGGTGGGACCGATGTGCTAGGGTTAGGGCATAACTTGATCTCGGTGAGACCGATCACATGAAATTGGTGAGACCGATTTCAGTAATAGGCAAATAGAGAGTTGGTCAGGCAAACTCGGTGGGATCGATCGCTTATTTCGGTGAGACCGAAATGTTGCGAAAAGGAAATAGAAAGTTTGCATTGCGAACTTGGTGGGACCGATTGCTCATCTTGGTTTGACCAAAACTTTACGAAGGGAAACAGACAGTTTGCAATCCCATCTCGGTGAGAACGAGATCCCTATCGGTGAGACCGAATTGATTAGGGTTTGTGGCTATGGCTATGTCAAAAGAACTCAGTGGCGCCGGATAGATCAAATCAGTGGGGCCGAGTTTGACTTTAGGTTTAGGACATATGTGGAAATGAGAAAGTGGTTGAGGGCTTTTGGAGCATATCACTAAGCATTTTGAGCAAGCAAGCCATTAAGCAACACCTCATCCCCTTTTAATAGTATTGGCTTTTCCTATGGACTCAATGCGATCTTGGATCACTAAAATGAAAATGTAGAGTCTTGAGCTTTTGCCAATATGTGTCCTTAGCATTTTGAGGGGTCCACATCTCTAGTCCATGCCATGCCAATCATTGAACTTTCTGAAATGATCATCTTGAAAGAGTATTAGTTCAATGAGCTATATGTTTTTAAGAATTACCAAAACCACCCAGGGATTAGTTGCACTTTCAATCTCCCCCTTTTTGGTAATTGGTGACAACATATAGATCAAAGCTTCGACAAATGATGATAAGAATGAAATACATCATCGCTTTGAGAAGTATGTGATAAGCAAGAGCTCCCCCTAAATTTGTGCATTATTTAAAATTTGCTTTGGAATGCAAATGCACAATCAATTAGGAACATGGGTTACTCTTCCATGTCACATACATCTTGTTGGAGCACTCAAAATGATAGTAAATGAAATATACACTGATCACCAAGACTAGGTGAATGATCATACATGAGAAATAGATAAAATCATCATTCATGCACAAATATTAAAGTATGATATAATCAAACACATGACCATACAAGTATCTCACACACATAACCATAAAGTATCATCCAGGCAAGCAAACAAACAAGTAGCAAAAGAGCAAAAAGAAGCAAGGCTCTCTCTCTCTCTCGAAGCCTATGATCTATACACTTTCTCCCCCTTTGGCAACAAGTTACCAAAAAGCATGAAAATGCAGAGTGCTATGCGGCTCTCTAAGCTTGATCTTCGGGAGGAGGCGTGGAGAGGAGTCCTACAACAAATGCATCTAAAGAGGTTGAAGGAGCTGGTGGAGTTGCAACTGGAGGGGTAACTGAGGCTGTGGCTACAGGGGCTGGAGTTGTAGCTCTAGTATCTGCCATTAGCACTGCTGCAGACCTCTGCCTTCTGGGAACCCTTTGATATGCATCTGTAGTGGTCTTGTCACTCTTGTCCTCAAGCTCTTCTTGGATCTTCTCCACAGAAGTCTAATTCTCTGTCACCTTGACATCCAAGTCATGAAGTTTAGTCTTGAAGATTCTCTCAAGACTCTCTTGATTCCGAGTCAGGGTGGCCAATCCTTTCTCAATCGTCAAATTGGCTTGAATAAGATAGCCAAGTTGGTCTTGCTTTGGCTTGAGAAAAACTTGTGAAGCTTCTTCAGCACTTGGTATTTTGGCTGCCTTCTCTGCTTTTGCCTTCTCTCTCTTTTCCTGAGCCTCTACTAAAGTGGGATCTACAGCATCCATGACAACTGTATTGTCCTCAAAGTCTGGCCTCAGGGGAAGGTGCTCTTTATCCAATAGATATATGCCTTTGTCCATCTTGGAGTTTATGAGCATCTGGATGTGTGGAGCATACCCACATGATCTCTTGTGATCAGCAGTTGTCCTCTTGATTGTCTCTACAATCAGTGTCATTACCTTGAACTTTTCTGGCACATCAAACATATGCAGCAAGTTGATAGAATGCCCTCTTATCATCCTGCGATCTCTAGACATGGGCAACAATGTGTGCCTAAGGATAGTGTTGATTGTGGGCAGACCTGCCAGGAGATAATAGACAGAACCAAACTGGTGATGTTCCAAAGCTGCATCTGGAATTTCTTTGTACATATGTGCCATGGAGTTGTGTCCCTTCCTTGGCTTGGCATACACACTGTATCATCCTCATGCTCTTCAGAGTCATTGATTAGCTTGGCCCACTCAGCAACAATTGACTGATACCTTGTGCCTTCAGACATCCATACTATTTTGCCTGGGTAGAAGTGAGTTGTTGAGTAGAATTGCATGATAAGCTCATCATTCCACTTGGTCAATTTCTGACCCACAAAGGCATCAACTCCATTCATCCTGAAGCTTTCATGAACTCCAGGGAAGTGGTCTTGATTGTCATTAATATATGACCAATCAATCCATTTCATGTCACTGACTATGGGCTTCTTATTCAGGAGCACAGTCTCATAGAAGTCCTGCTGTTCGTTTGTGTGGAACCTGTAGTCTATAGCAGTCCTCCTTCTTGCAGCATACGGATCTGACTATCTCCATAGTCTGAGACCTGCATCCTTCCTGATCTTCATGTTTTCAGCCACTGGATGTGTGTCTTCATGATCTGGGATCTTGGGCTTCAACTTCCTGAGCACTTGGGCTTCCTCTTCTTATTCCTCATCCTCAGCTGGGTCTCTCATCATAGAGGATCTGCCAATTACTCTGGCCATGGTCTTCTTGACCCTTTCCTTCCTTTTCTTGCCCTCACTAGTAGCCTCTCCAATAGTTGATTTGGAGGTTTCAAGACTTGAGGCTCTGGCCTTAGACATGGGCACTCTCTTTGCAGGAGCCTTCTTGTTCAAACCAGGCTTTGTTGAAGCTGATGTGCCAAATTCCTTGTTGACAACCTTCTTCTTTGAGCTGACTTCTTCCTCAGCAGCAACATAGTCTTCATCCTTAGAGTCTGAGTTTCTCTTTCTCCTTGTCCTTGTTGCTGCATTTGGCAAGTTGCTTGGGGTGTTTCTGCTACCCTCATCATAGCTGCCAGAGGGTGCCCTCACTCAAGTTAACTTGCTGCTCAGACTTGTTCTAGCTATCACTTTGATCAGACATTGTTGACACTGCAAACTAAAAGCTGACCCCGTGAATAGATTTAGTTGAGATTTTGCAAAACAATTGAGTCAAAGACTTAGTTTTAGTTTTCTGTAGAAAGCATTTCAGAGCTACCAATTTGTTAAACTCAGTGACACCGAAGCAATATTAGAGTCTGAAGTAGTGAGATCAGTCTGACCGAGACACAGTTCCATGACTCCGAGATTGCTAGGGTTTCACTGAGACTTGAACTTGGTCACACCGATTTGCAAGTTTCGGTTGGACCGAAAATCACAAGTGCAATGGCCTGAGCCAAACCGGAGACCAATTTCTACAACTCGGTCGGCCAGAGATGAGTTCGGCGGAAACCTAACCCTAAAAAACTAATCTAAAGGAAGTTTTTGCTGGATAGAGTAACCCCATACGTGGTAAGAATCATTGCATTGACTTTGTGCTAAGAATCAGAGGTACAAATTGCACAAAGGATCGAATTCATACCCTAACTTGGCGATGAGCTCGCTACGGCGGCAATGGAGGTGTAGATTCCCGTTGATAGCGACTGAGGGAGTCCTGGACTAGGGGGTGTCCGGACAACCGGACTATCATTGTCCGCCGGACTCCAAGACTATGAAGATACAAAATTGAAGACTCCGGCTCGTGTCCGGATGGTACTTTACTTGGCGTGGAAGGCAAGCTTGGCGATACGGATATGTAGATCTCCTACCATTGTAACCGACTCTGTGTAACCCTAGCCCTCTCCGGTGTCTATATAAACCGGAGGGCCTTAGTCCGTAGGACAACATACATTACAACAATCATACCATAGGCTAGCTTCTAGGGTTTAGCCTCCTTGATCTCGTGGTAGATCTACTCTTGTACTACCCATATCATCAATATTAATCAAGCAGGACGTAGGGTTTTACCTCCATCGAGAGGGCCCGAACCTGGGTAAAAACATCATGTCCCTCGTCTCCTGTTACCATCCGCCTAGACGCACAGTTCGGGACCCCCTACCCGAGATCCGCCGGTTTTGACACCGACAGCGACGGAGACTGGCGGCAGCAGGTCACTGGCGATGAGGAGACGATCCGGAGACTCGAGTCGGCAGAGCTGGATATGCGCGGGCGAAAGGTTTTAGAGGAATTTCCAATATTTGACCCGTGAGTATATATATCCAGTCCTGTTGGTGTGACCGAGTGGAACAACTTGGTGGCACCGAGATGCAGAATCGCAAGCTATTACTGCAACTCGGTGTGACCGAAATGTTCAAATCGGTTGCACCGAGATTGAAAACCTAGATCAACTCAATGAATTTGGTATGACCAAAAGGAATGAATCGGTCAGACCGAAATACACCGAGAGGTTTTGGAAGTTTATGTCTTTGACGAATCGGTGGCTCCGAGTGCTCCTCACCCAGAGGGTTCGAATCTGACTTGATCAAACTTTGTGATGTAGCATGAATAGAGTTTGAGACGAGAAAAGCATAGATAGCTAGAGGGAGTTCTTAGGCATTCTTGTCCATCCATTTGACAAAAGAAAAAGAACCAAACAATCAAAGAAACAAATGGATGTCCTCGAATGGGAAAATGTGCAATCAACATGCTCACACAATAAGATGACAAATGAAATATATGGCAAAGCATGCACAAACACTCTAGCATATATTGAGCAATTGGTGATGACTAGGTCATATATATATGAGTATATTGACCGAGGAGTCAAATGAGAACATTTGATCGTAGGTCATACTCATCATTTAAGCGCAAGTGGGGTTACCACTTTTACATAAAGCATTGTTGTGTTCACACCATTAGAGTTGCTCTAGCTCAATTCTTAGAGTAAAGCTCCCCCTAGATATGATATCCCCCCTAAGTGGTATGAACGAACCTTGGGTTTTGTCGATGATGACTTCATGTGGATGTTGAAGATGTGGATGCTCAATGTTGATGTAGATCATTTGGAGCTTGGAGTGAGTTGCACTTTCAATACCTACATGGGTTAGTCCCACAAGGAACAACAAGGATATCCATAGGCATAGAGTGAAGTACACAAAAGATGATGTCCATGAAAGCATTAGATTACCGTGTCCCTTGCTTTAACAACAAGAGGGTTTGTGACTCCTTGAACTAGTGCAATATGTGGAAGTTGGTTGCACTTGTTCTTGCCAAAATGATATGAGTGAAGTATGTTGGTGGAGTCACCCTCGAGAACTCTCTAGTTCTTGTTTGGGATCCACATCAACTTGATGGGAATCCTTGGAGTAGTTGTCGTACTTGATGAAGTAGAACTTGATGTAATCTTGGGAACCCACTTGACCAAGGCCCTGGGAGCTTCTTCAAATGCATCAATCTCCTCTTGAAGCTTATCCTTGCCTTTTTGCTTATGGTCCTGTGGTGGAAGATCATCTTGAGCTTGTGTCCCCTTAAAGGAAGTAGGATCATACTTCTCTTGTTGAGGAACAAACTTCATCTTGGGGTATTGATCTTCTTCCCACTCAACTCCATTGGCATTGAAGTTTCGTTCAAAACCAACACCTTGATTCTTCCGGTGCCTTCCTTGCTTGCATATAATTTCCTCAAATTGCTTACTTCCGGCAAGGCTATTTGTAAACACCTTTCTCTATAATTCCCTTCAATAAGCTATTTTCTTGCTCAAGTGTAACTTGGCCAGGAGAATCATTAGTGGAATCAAGAGAACTACTAGAAGCAACAATATTGAATTTAGCATGATTATTGTTACTACTAGATGAAGAATCTTTCTTACTCTTGTTGCTAGATTTTACTTGTGGCATGTAAGTAGACAAGAGTAAAGGCTTGGCGATGTAAGAAGAACTTTCCGTACAAATATCATCATTGATTGCTTTTAAGAACCCATGCTCTTGCTCTAGGTTGAGCTTTTCAAAGTGTAGCTTCTCATGAGTCTTTAAAAGCTCTCAATGATCTTCTAAGGTAGTTTCATGAGTTAACTTAAGAGTGTTTAGTTCTTTAGATATACGCTCAATCTCCTTCTTATCATCGTCATTCATTTTATCTTGATTAGCATGATTAATAGCAAGCTCATCATAGTTTTCATCACTAGAGTTGTTAACAAGTAAATCATCATCACCTAGCAAATCATCTTCATCACTATTGAAATCAACATACTCGGGTGTGATACCTTTGGGACATTAGCCATGAAGCATCTTTCAATTCCTTCATTTGGTGAGTCAAATATGTCATAGGAGTTGGTTGATACAAGTGCTAGACTGGCAACACCTTCATCTTGAGTATATTCAGAGTCGGAGTGATAACTTCTCTCGGAGTGATTTTCGGAGTCGGAGCAGGATACCCATTCACCAACATGAGCTTGATGTCTTCGTTTTGTATAGCTCCTTGTTGACTTGTCCTTCCTTTCTGAAACCTTGCTTGCGAGAGGTTCTTCGTTCATAACGATCATCTCTACTCATTCTCTCCCTTGGAGGTGATTCTTATCTTTTGCTTCTCCTTTTAGGTGAGTCTTCTCTTCTTTTGTAGAGAGCCATACACTCATTGGAGTAGTGTTCGAGTCTTCCACAACTGTAGCAATTACTTTCACGACTAGAAGATCTTTTTTCATTGTAGGATCTTGACTTGGAACTTCTTTCTTTGCTTCTACTCTTGTAGAACTTGTTGAAGTTCTTCACCATTAATCTCAATTCCTCATTGAAGGTTTGTTTCTCACTTGATGATGTAGGAGCATCACATGAGGCTTTGTAAGCACCACTAGACTTGTTGTGAAGCTCTTCTTTATCCTTGAGTGAAATCTCATGAGCAACAATTCTACCAATGACTTCCGTTGGCTTGAGATCTTTGTAGTTGGGCATCATTTGGATCAATGTGCACATGGTATAATATTTTCCATCCAAGGCTCTTACGATCTTCCTGATGACGAATCTATCAGTCATCTCTTCACTCCCTAAGCCGGCAATCTCATTTGTGATGAGAGCAAGCCTAGAGTGCATTTCAGCGACACCTTCACCATCCTTAATTTTGAACTTGTCAAGTTGACTTTGAAGCACATCCAATTTGGATTCCTTGAAGGAGTCGATACATTCATGCATATCAATCAAAGTATCCCAAATTTCCTTTGCATTCTCAAGGCGGCTGATTTTGTTGAATTCTTCAGGGCACAATCCGTTGAGGAGGATATCGCAAGCTTGAGCATTGTATTGCAACATCTTCAATTCTTTCGTGGTCGCTTCATGATTAGGTTCTCTCCCATCAAAGAATTCACATTGCAAGCTAATACACACAATATCCCAAACGATGGGGTTATGTCCAAGAATATGCATTTTCCTCTTATGCTTCCAACTAGCAAAATTAGTACCATGAAAGTAAGGACCTCTACGGTGGTAATTTCGCTCGCTAGACGCCATACTCTCCAAGGTTAAGAAACTAAGGCTGTGATCACCAAAGCTATGGAAATCAAGGCAAATGGAGACCAAAGCTCTGATACCACTTGTAGGATTGAAAGTATGTCTAGAGAGAGGGGGGGTGACTAGACTACTTGACCAAATAAAAATCTAGCCTTTTCCCAATTTTAACTCTTGGTAGATTTTAGCAACTTAGAACAAGTCAAGCAATCAACCGACACATGTAATTCTAAGAGTATAGCAGAGGAATGTAAATCATTGCATATGAAGGTAAATGGGAGGAGTTTGGAGGGGGCAAACACAATGTAGACACGGAGAGTTTTGGCGTGGTTCCGATAGGTGGTGCTATCGTACATCCACGTTGATGGAGACTTCAACCCACGAAGGGTAACGGTTGCGCAAGTCCATGGAGGGCTCCACCCACGAAGGGTCCATGAAGAAGCAACCTTTTCTGTCCCACCATGGCCATCACCCATGAAGGACTTTCCTCACTTGGGTAGATCTTCATGAAGTAGGCAATCTCCTTGCCCGCACAAACTCCTTGGTTCAACTCGACAATCTTCACTACAAAAAATACACTTCCGTGATGATAAGTGTTTGTCAGAGTAGGTCGCATTTTTTGTCATGCATGTACATCCATGACGATTTTATGACAGAATCAATATAGTCATACCTGTGCTGTCGTAGAAGTGTTCCATGACATTACCAAAATTATCATCACGGAAGTGTCCACTTCCATGATGATAAATCGCGCGTCGCAGAAGTGCTTTCATCAAGGGTGACCAACACGTGGCATCCACCGTAACGGAACGCTGTTAAGCTATCGGGTCCGGTTTTGGATCCGATAACCCGTTAACAGCCCAGACCAATGGGGATTTTCCACGTGTAAAATCATCATTGGCCGCAGGAAACACATGTTGCCTCACCGTTGGGACATATGTCATCCACTCATTGGACTGGAGGCGCCTATGATAGGTCGACACGTGGCATGGCCCAACAGTGGCCCATTCTAGTGAAAAAGGCCGACCCAGTAAAAATTAGCAGGCCGGCCCATATAAGGCCTACTTGTGTCAGGTCCATTTAAGCCCACGGCCCATACGAGAAGTGCCAATTCGGCCCGTCAACGGCCCGTTAAAGATTTGACACCATTGCAGCCCATCGTTAGTTCGAGCCCGTTAACAGCCCGCTATATATTTGGGCTCAATATCGTCCCGATAAGATTTCAGCCTGTTAACAACCCATTCAATGGATGGGCCAATTTTCAGGATGTACATCTTTCGGCCTTTTAGCGACCCATTTAAATGTTGGGCTAATTTCCGACCCGGTGTGTCTTTCAGCCTGCTGACGGCCCATAAATCTGATGGGCCATGTAACATCCCAAATTTTCAATTTGTAATATTATACATTAGATCATCATTGCATATCTTATTTTATTGCATTTTGGCTTGATCCTAGAAATTCAACGCAACTCAAGGACCCACAGAGAGAGTTGGGGATTTTGTTATTTTCATATTTGAGTTTTCTCAAATTTTGAAAAGAGGATCATTTGATTTTAATTATTTTCTCTTCGAATATTTCATTTATAAAAATAAAAGAGAGGGCATAAAATGACTTTTCCAAAATAAAGAAATATTGGATATTTAATATTAAAATCAAATAAGATTTTTATTCAGAGTTTTATTGCTATTTTATTTGAATTAGGAAAAATATGCATTTTTTAAAATTGCATTAGAGGCCCAAATAAATGTTCACTTGTCCGCTACATTTTTAGAGGACGGGGAAAATTTATTTTAGGATTTTTGGAGCCCGTGTAGTATTTCTTTTATTTGTTTTTCTGCGCGGAATTATTTAAAAAAAACGAAACCGACTCCGGGCCATAACCGGCCAGGACTCTCTAGGCCGGCCCCCTCATAAGCCACTGCCCGAGCCGCCCCATCCCACCGAAGCCCGCGCCGCCGCCCAAACCCTAACCCTAAGCGTCGCCACCTCGTAAACCGCACCGCCGCCACCGGTTTCCGCCACTGCCGTCGCCGCCATTCGCCGCCGCCGCCCTGATCGCCACTGTTCGCCGCCGCCCCTCGCCTCCACGTCGCCGCCGACCACCATCGACCACCACCGCCGCCACCCGCCGTCGCCCGCCGCCCGTCGCCGCCGTCCTCGCCGGATTCGCCGGAGGTAGCCGCCCGCTGTCGCGGTTTTCGTTAAGAAAATTGTCGCCCGCCGTGTGCAGCCACAAGCTATTATGGGCTCTAGCATAGTTGAGTACGTTGCAAGACCTCTTTCAGTGGTGGGCTAGCAGATGTAGGGGAAAGTAGGTGTAACTGTCCACCCAGAGTAAAGAGTTATTGTTTCAGAAAGATTGTGTCTCGTTTCTCCGACCATGGATGTACTCGAGTCTTGCGGGGAAATGTGCGCAAACCTCTGCAGAGTGTACAAACTAATCATGTTTAGGCGTGTCCTCGGTTATGGACGTTTTAAGTATCTAGTTCTTGGATTGTCATGTGGATCTCATCACTCTTAATATAATTTGATTGGGTTTAATGATGATGCTTAATTGGGATTGAGTTGGGTGAACCTTCTTGATGTTTAACAACCACCATGATAGTTAAATAAAATTTATTCCTTTGTTGTAGGGAAAAATTGGCTTTATGCAAAACTGTAACCATAGAGCTTTCCACCAGCCATATATGCATGTAGTGATAGCATTATTCTATTCATTACTCTCTATGTGTTACATTTCCAGCATGTTCCATGTGCTGACCCGTTTTCGGGCTGCAACGTTCATGTTGCAGACTTTCCAGACGATGAGTAAGGTGCCTTAGGTCGTGATCTTTCACTCAGTGATGCCGTTGGAGTTGATGGACTCACTTTATCTTCCAAGCCTTCCGTTGTTATCGATATTAGATGGCGTTAAGCCATATTTATTATAATAAGTTCTCTTTTGAGACATTCGGTGTAATAAGTGTGTGATTGCTACTCTCTTATAAATCCTTCAAGTACTGTGCGTGTCAGCATTACCGAGCCAGGGATGACACCGATGCACAGAGATTAGACAGTTTGAGGTCTGGTCACTACAGGCCATTTGTAGTCGGACCTGAGTTTCGGCCTTTGAGCGGCCCATTTAAGTGTTGGGCCAATTTCCGGCCCGGTGTCTCTTTCAGCCTGTTGACGGCCCATAAATCAGGTTGGCCATTTGTAGTCGGACCTGAGTTTTGGCCTTTTAGCAACCCATTTAAGTGTTGGGCCAATTCTCGGCCCTGTGTGCCTTTCGGCCTGTTAACGGACCATAAATGAGTTGGGCCATTTGTAGTCAGACGTTAGTTTTGGCCTTTTAACGACCCATTCCCTTCATGGTCCAATACCAGCCCGGTTTCTCTTTCGGCCTGCTAAAGGCCCACAACATAGTTGGGCCATTTACAATACGACCTGACTTCCGGCCTCTTAGCAGCCCATGCTCTTCATGGTCTAATACAAGCCCGCTGTCTCTTTCGGCCTGCTAAAGGCCTACAATATAGTTGGGCCATATGTAGCCCAAACTTAGTAACGGCCTGTTAACGGCCCGTGAAATCAATTGGGCCCAGCTGTTGCCCGCTTCGATGTCGGCCTGTTAACGACCCGGGAGGTAAGAGGGACGACCATTAACTTTCGGCCTAGTAATGACCCATTAACTTAATGGGCCCACTAAAGTTCGTACATGTCTTTAGGTCAAATTAAATAATTTGAGCCCATTACGATGAGCAATTATGCACAGGACCAAAACCGATCAAGCAAAGGTACGGCATACAGGGAATAATGTTGCACATCCAGCATATATTACAGGAAATTACATCCACTGGGCAATCAAAGATTGATGCCAGTGCAAATAAATGAGCAGAACCTAACCATCTACAACGTCACAATCTGCAACCTCAGCACAGATGATGCCCATAAGCATGTGGGCAAGTTCTTGCTACTTTGTTACACTGTCTCTAAAAAGATTGATTAGTTGTTGTGTCGCATGACTCTACACCTCTGATTCATCCACCATTTCTATCATTGCTTCAGCCATTAATTGGTTCACAAACATACATTTATTCCGTTGCATTCGAGACAGAGGATACTGAACAGATTCAGATGGCGATTTTGGCATGCTTGTATTATTGATAGTGGAGAGTGTCTCGACCACTTGCATCATAACATAAATTAGGAGGGGAACCAAACAGATTAATCATGAGTTATTGCCATATTACCTGGCCTAGATTTATTGGAAAGAAACAATGGGGTTGCCTTGCTGTTTTCAGAGTTTGTCTTCTTATCTTCAGCAGCATGCACAAAATTAACACACTAGCATTGCTATCATTCGCCAAGTTAGATAATAGGAAAGCAACATTGACACAACGAATGTTTGGGCAACTAGCCTACACCAAATTAACACAAATGGCACAACTTTCATCAGCCAGGTAAGGTAATACGAAAGCAACATTGACACAATGAATGAATGGGCAACGAGAGAAGCACTACAATTCAGTAATGTGCGTGAATTGAGATAATACACTCATGCAGCTCAGTAGGCAAAACTACCAGGCAGTTTTCCTTACAAAAATCAACATTGGCGCCTTTAACATTTTGCTACAACTAATTTTAGATCAGATAAAGGTTAGATTCACGCTGATTAACAAAATACATGCTGATGTAAAAATATAGTGATATACAACAGGCACTTACATCAGCATTGGAGCACAGAGAATTCCCGCAAGATATTTTCCTCGAATATGATCCCAATGGAGGAAGTCTTCTATCGTTTAACCTTATGTTCTAAAAGAGAGATGGGTAAGAAACATGTAGAAAATATGATAAGAATGCTATAAAATTTCATGATGCGAGGATACGCACACGCTTCTTAGAATGGAGTTGACATTCTTTTGCTGGACTGGAGCGGACTAGTTCTTTGGCCACTGGAATCTACTTATTATCAGTGGGAGATGGGTTTCTCTGTGCTGGAGATGTATCTATGAAAAATGGGGTTGGTTTATTATATCCTGGCATTTGGATCTTTTGCAAAGACCTGGTTTGTAACCCTTCAGATTCTAACGTAGCCGTCTTCCCCTTGCATGCCTTATATAGAAGAATGGTGCTTCAGTTATAAAACATGCTACAACAAAGATTGAATAGGTACTGAAGAATAGAAAGGCATGACATATTGACATGTATTCCCTCCATCCGGAAATAAATGGATGGGTCTAGGCGTATTTCAGTTCTAGATACATCCAGTTTTATCCATTTCTGCGACATGTAATCCAGACGATGGGAGTATGATGTAAGAGCTAGGGATACGACAGGACAACACAGTAAAAAACACACTGAAAACCCACTACATAACCAAAGTATTCAAACCCACTGATATGAGATAGTACACTAATGCAGCTCAGGATGCAAAACTACCAGGCAGTTTTCCTTACAAAAATCAACATTGTGGCCTTTAATCATACATTTTGTTACAACTAAATTTAGATCAGATAAAGGTTGGATTCACGCCGATTAACAAAATACATGCTGATGTAAAAATATAGTGATATACAACAGGTACTTACATCTGCATTGGAGCACAGAGAATTCCTGCAAGAATCTTTCCTCACATACGATACCAGTGCAGAAATTCTTCTATCTGTTAAGCTTATTTTCTAAGAGAGAGATGGGTAAGAAACATGTAGAAAATATGATCAGCATGCTATAAAATTTCATGATGCAAGGATACACACACGCTTCTTAGAATGGAGTTGACATATTTTTGCTGGACTGGAGTGGACAAGTTCTTTGGCCACTGGAATTTGCTTATTATCAGTAGGAGTTGGGTTTCTCTGTGCTAGAGCAGTATCTATAAAAATTGGAGTTGGTTTATTATCTCCTGGAGTTTGGATCTTTTGCAAAGGCCTTGTTTGTAACCCTTCAGATTCTAACATAGTCGTCTTCCCCTTGCATGCCTTGTATAGAAGAATGGTGCTTTAATAATAAAAAATGCTATAGTAGAGAGATGGAATAGGTACTGAAGAAAAGAAAGGCATGACATATTGACATGTATTCCCTCCATCCGGAAAAAAATGGATGGATCTAGGCGTATTTCAGTTCTAGATACATCCTTTTTATCCATTTTCGGCAACATGTAATCCGGACGGACGGAGTATGGTGTAAGAGCTAGGGATACGACAGGACAACACATAAAAAAACACTAGTTGAATTTAAAACTGTATGCTAGCGGAATACATACATAAAAAACTAAGGCAACATACACGTGTATGATTGGGAAACTAAGATGGCATTGCAACAGAGCACTAGAACAACACTTCAATGTAAAAAACATGGTATGGTAGACAGATGAAGTACATACTGATGAATAACAATGCATAAGATATTCAGAAGCATGATGTCCAAACTAAGCATATGTCATTGTGGTAGAGTACAATGACAGTACTTGAATTTGAAAACATGTTATCATGAATGGAATAGGTACTAAAAACAGGAAGGCATGACATATTTACATGCATGATCAGCATGCTAAGCACATGGCATTGCAATAGAGTAGATACACTCCAGGACGTTATATGCATGTTGTACCCATATCACAGGCCAAGTTAGAGCAAGGACCTTGTGGGGTGAAGATGATTCATCATCTTTCTGCAAGTCTTCTGAAGAACTGCCTTTACATGTTCCATCATATTGGGTATCATTGATATCAAGTTTATTGGCCTTTACATTGCTCCATGAGGTTCTTGTGGATATATCAGTGTGTGCAATTATATCTGACATGCATGGAAGACAACTAGTAGCTAGATTTATGTAATGAGTGCCTGTTGGAGACGACATAAATAGTAGGACTGGGGTTAACTAGCAGCAACAAGTCTCATAAACTAAAGGGAGAACACAGATGAAAGCTACAGAATATGTATCGTTTGTACTCGAGATTAACTAGATGGCACACAAAAGTATTAAAGAACAACATAGGTAATACTAGAAGTGGTATAATACTATAATCACCAGCATGTGGGATAGCATTGGCTGATGGATGATAACTATGGAACAACGTTACCTAAAGAACAAGTATCTTAGCTGAACTATGGCACTGCGTTAACTCCCGAACAAGACCCGTAAGAGATCAGCATGAATATACAGTGAAATGTGATGATCTATTTTCCATGCTTAGATGAATAACAAAGCCATAAATGTTGCACACAAGTAAGATGAGGGTACAACCTATCTGGCCGCCATCCATATGAGTGAGCATCATGTGCTGACTTGTCGATGGCCCTGCAGTTGTTATGGTTGTCCATGTCGGGCACGCGCATTCAATGTAGGGAACTGTTGAGTGGGGACTATAGCTCCCTTCTGGTGTATGCTTCCCTTGTTGGAGCAGCTGCGGTGAGTCGGAAGACGGTGTGTCTGAAGATGCAGATAACACATAATGTTAAGAACGACATATCTCTTTGATCTGAAGAAATATACTAAGAGATCAATAGCAAGGTACGAGAGTGGTCACACGTCTGTTGACTGAAGACTAAATTGGGGTCACATGATTTTATTTTATTTTTCTACTGTCCGATCTACGCCGGATGGCTTGATGGCCGTCTTGTGCCTCCCAGCTGACACTGTTCGGAATCTTCCCCGAAGAGCTAGCGACCAACGACGGAGCAGCCTACCTCCTCCGTCCGTGGCCCCGGCCAAAACCCCGCTCCCCGCCCCACCGCACTAACGTGGTTGCGCCGCCCCCGGGCCAATCCACAAAGACTCTCCACCATCCAGATCCGGCGGCGGCAGTACCTTCAACCCACACAACTCTAAGATAGCCATCTAAGCGATGCTTCCGCGGTGAACTTGCGGCCTCGCACCCTTACGTTAGACACTAGCAAACTGGCAGCCTAGGAGCTCTGCCGCCTCGAGGGGTGCTGCTTCCCATTGGGAATCGATTCGCCCAGAATAAAAATTCAGACAACTGACGCCTAAATTAAGTGATTTGAGATGAGGGTGCGACCTATCTGGCGGCATGGTGAAGTAGGCAGGTCCAGCTGTCGAGTCGGTGAGGCTGGCGCAGTTGCGGTGGCGACCGGCGGCAGGGAAACAGTTATTTTGTGACGGTCGACGGCTACGGGGAAGCAGCACCAGGACTCTGGACGGATCCGAAGTTGGAGCTACTCCGGCGCGGTGAACAACAGCGGGGGTGAATCGGCTCCAGTACTGTTCATGCGGCCGTCATCGAGGCAGCTCCAGCAGCATGGAGTAAGAGGCACACGGCCCAGTGCACGACGGCAAATGGACAGCGTCTCCGGCATTAGGGAGGAGGGTGGCTGTGAAATTGGTGCGGTGGGGAGCACCATGGAGGAGGGGCTGAGGTTTCGCGGCTCGGGAGAAGGGAGCATCCCGGGGAGAAGGTGATTTGGCGCCCACAAGGTATGAATGGGGAGGGGGGGGGCAGGGGGGGGGGGAGGGGGGATTGGGAGGGGAGTGGAACCATGTCTTACAAACACATTTGTCTGAAATGTGAGGGGTAGTTATAGTTCTACCCCCGCCTTTAGGCTTCTCGGCTTGGGTCTGTGTACTGAGGGTCGGGGATAGTAGAGTAACTTTGCTTCTCCCCAATTAGTGGGCGGGAGCGATTTTGGGCGAGGAGGGTGTGTTTTGAAATATAGTGGGCGCGAGCGATTTCGGGCGAGGAGAGAGTGTTTTGAAATAGTGGGCGCAAGCTATTTCAGGCGAGGAGAGCATGTTTTGCCGACCATGGTTTATGAATTATTCGGCACATGTCATTTCGGCCGAGGAGAAGGCGCGCTTGGATGAAGTTACGCACCTACCCTCGATGTACAATGGGCCAATTGATACGTGTCCCACATAGGATGGTAATTTCGCATATCCCATTTATTTGCTCGGGCGAATTCCAACGAGCAGAGGATGTTTAACGGTTCATTCAAATTTTGGGAGAACGAGCATCCACGTCTACCTTACCGAGTCGATTCGAATCAAATTTTCAAATATTAGCTTGCCACTTCTTTTTTAGATGGAGAGATGATGCTCGGGAGTAATGTGTTTTTACATGCTCGTTGCTAGCGATTTACTATATGACAAATAGTTGACCCACTCAAAAACGCGAATCAAAGCCAAAATGAAATATCTCGATTCAATGAAATAGCTCGTTCACTAGGTCAAAATAGTGAATTAAATCCAAAATTGAACACCTCAATCGAGTAGCATGTTGTATAGTATTATAGTACTCCATGAATATGTTGAAAGTCAATTTAATGAACTTGTTTGATATATGCATATATCCGTTCATGTGTGGATTGCAAACAACATGTTCTCCAATTTAAATATTTGAATGCAAGCTTATTTCAAAACATGGTTTATATCAGTCTTTGATGCATAAAACGCGACCTCCCCCTCTCCCGGACTCCTGTTCTCTCTCTCTCTCTCTCTCTCTCTCTCTCTCAAACAATCTTCAGTTTTGTTGCACGCATCCGACACAAAAACCTTGTTGGTCCCTCTCCCTTTCTCTCTCTCTCTCTCTCTCTCTCTATTTTTTTGTGTGTGTGTGAGGGGGGGGGGGGTCTTTCTAGTTCGCATGCATATATACACCATCTATAGGTCTCTCTCGCACACTATGTATGATACTCTAGCTAGTCCAAGCTAGATATCTTGGGTGCACTCATCGTACACACACAAATTCCTTGGCTCGTTGCTCGTAACTCTCTCATGCACCACTCTGTCCTCTCAGAGCTATTCCCCCTCTCTCAAACTATCCATCCACCTAGGTCACACATACACATGCATATCTCACTCGCACTCGATAGGCCCATCTAAAACTCTATCTCTCTCCCTCGTTCTCTCTCCATCTCACACGCACACACACACAATCTCATGCCTACCTAGCCAAGTATGATGGTCTCTCACTCAATTGTAGGCACACGCAGTCCCCCTATATGTATATGACTAGCTAATCTTAGTCTCCATCACAAACATGTGCATGGTCTATCTCGATTTCTCTCGGGGCATCTTTCTATCACGCACACACCTCCCTCGATCTCCCACCCATATAGTCCCCTCACAATCTCGAGGGGATCTCTCTATCACAAACACACCCTCTCTCCCTCCCCATGCGTCCATGTCCTCCATGTGTCCCTCTTGACCTTTGTTCCTTGTTGGCCAGACCTCTATTGGACATGTGCTACAGGGGTGTGAGGGAGTCCTGGACTAGGGGGTGTCCGGATAGCCGAACTATCATCATCGGCCGGACTCCAAGACTATGAAGATACAAGATTGAAGACTTCGTCCCGTGTCCGGATGGGACTTTCCTTGGCGTGGAAGGCAAGCTTGGCGATACGGATATGTAGATCTCCTACCATTGTAACCGACTCTGTGTAACCCTAGGCCTCTCCGGTGTCTATATAAACCGGAGGGTTTTAGTCCATAGGACGAACAACAATCATACCATAGGCTAGCTTCTAGTGTTTAGCCTCCTTGATCTCGTGGTAGATCCACTCTTGTACTACCCATATCATCAATATCAATCAAGCAGGAGTAGGGTTTTACCTCCATCGAGAGGGCCCGAACCTGGGTAAAAACATCGTGTCCCTTGTCTCCTGTTACCATCCGCCTAGACGCACAGTTCGGGACCCCCTACCCGAGATCCGCCGGTTTTCACACCGACAGTGGTGCTTTCATTGAGAGTTCCTCTGTGCCGTCGCATATAGGCCCGATGGCTCCTTCAATCATCACCGATGACGCAGTCTAGGGTGAGACCTTTCTCCCCGGACAGATCTTCGTATTCGGCGGCTTTGCACTGCGGGCCAATTCGCTTGGCCATCTGGAGCAGATCGAAAGCTACGCCCCTGGCCGTCAGGTCAGATTTGGAAGTCTAAACTTCACAGCTGACATCCGCGGAGACTTGATCTTCGATGGATTCGAGCCACAGCCGAGCGCGCCGCACTGTCACGATGGGCACGATTTAGCTCTGCTGCCGGATAGTGTCCCGGAGGCCGCACACAAGTCCGCTCCGATCCCTAATTCAGAGCCGACTACGCAGATCGAGGATGGGTGGCTAGACACCGCCTCGGGGGCTGCAACCTCTACGGTGATGGAGCCGAATACTGACCTTGTCCCTCGTGAAGCTCGTGACTCCGAGGTGCCGGACTCCTCGCCGGACTCCGAACCTCCCGCGCCCCCTCCAATCGAATCTGATTGGGCGCCGATCATGGAGTTCACCGCTGCGGACATCTTTCAACACTCACCTTTTGGCAACATCCTGAATTCACTAAAATATCTCTCGTTATCAGGAGAGCCCTGGCCGGACTGCGGTCAGGACGGTTGGGATGCGGACGATGAAGAAATTCAAACCCCACCCACCACCCACTTAGTAGCCACTGTCGACGATCTAACCGACATGCTAGACTTCGACTCCGAAGACATCAAAGGTATGGACGACGATGCCGGAGACGACCAAGAACCAGCGCCTACGGAGCACTGGAAAGCCACCTCGTCATATGACATATACATGGTGGATATCCCAAAGGATGGGAATGGCGAAGGAACGGCGGGGAAGACCCCTCCAAAAAACAGCCCAAGCGCCGGCGTCAGCGGCGCCGCTCTAAATCCCGCCACAGCAAGAATGGAGATTCCGGCACCGGAGATAATAACACCCCAGAGAGTGCCGAAGACAACCCCCTCCAGCAAGATTCAGCACAGGAGGACGGAGAAGCTAGCCCTCATGAGAGAGCGGCAGACGAAGAGGTAGAGGATGATAATTACATGCCTCCCTCCGGAGACAAGGCAAGCCTTGACGACGACAAATTCGTCGTGCCTGAGGATCCCGTCGAACAAGAGCGTTTTAAACACAGGCTTATGGCCACGGCAAACAGCCTCAAGAAAAGGCAGCAACAGCTTAGAGCTGATCAAGATCTGCTAGCCGACAAATGGACTCAAGTCCTCGCGGCCGAAGAGCATGAACTCGAATGCCCCTCCAAAAGCTACCCCAAACGCAAGCTGCTCCCCCGATTAGAGGAGGAGGCATATAAACCTGCATCACCAGCGCACAATACGGCTGACCGACCACCTCGTGGCCGCGACAGAGAGGCCTCTAGAACCGTACCCCGGCACCGCTTGAAAAGTACGAAGCCACGGGGGAATGCGCCGGACTTGCAAGACATATTGGAGGATAAGGCAAGACAATCAAGATCGATCTACGAATCGCATGGGCGCCACACGATGTGCGACGACAACCATCGCGCCGGATACAGCAACTCCGTCTGGGACGAACACATTAGACAAAGCTCGCTTGAACTACGTCATGATATAGCCCAATATAGAGGCGCCGCACACCCACTATGCTTCACAGATGAAGTAATGGATCATCAAATCCCTGCAGGGTTTAAACCCGTGAATATTGAATCCTACGATGGCACAACAGACCCCGCGGTTTGGATCGAAGACTATCTCCTTCATATCCACATGGCCCGCGGCGATGATCTTCATGCCATCAAATACCTCTGACTCAAGCTTAAAGGACCAGCTCGGCATTGGCTTAACAGCTTGCCAGCAGAATCAATTGGGTGTTGGGAGGACCTGGAAGCCACATTCCTTGACAACTTCCAGGGCACATATGTGCGACCACCAGACGCCGATGACCTAAGCCACATAATTCAGTAGCCAGATGAATCGGCCAGACAATTCTGGACACGGTTCTTAACAAAGAAAAATCAAATCGTCGACTGTCCGGATGTAGAGGCCCTCGCAGCCTTCAAACATAACATCCGCGACGAGTGGCTTGCCCGACACCTAGGACAGGAAAAGCCGAAATCCATGGCAGCCCTCACATCACTCATGACCCGCTTCTGCGCGGGAGAGGACAGCTGGCTAGCCCGCAGTAACAACCTAAGTAAAAATTCTGGCAGTCCGGATACCAAGGACCACAATGGCAGGTCGCATCGCAACAAGAACAAACGCCGCGTTAACGGAGATAACACCGAGGATACGAAAGTCAACGCCAGATTCAGAGGCTCCAAACCCGGTCAGCGGAAAAAGCCATTCAAAAGAACTACTCCGGGTCCATCCAATTTGGACTGAATACTCGACCGCTCGTGCCAGATACACGGCACCCCCGAAAAGCCAGCTAACCACACCAACAGGGACTATTGGGTATTCAAGCAGGCAGGCAAGCTAATTGCCAAAAACAATGACAAGGGGCTGCATAGCGATGACGAGGAAGAGACCAGACCACCGAACAATAGAGGACAGAAGGGTTTCCCCCCACAAGTGCGGACGGTAAACATGATATACGCAACCCACATACCCAAGAGGGAGCGGAAGCGTGCACTCAGGGACGTATATGTGATGGAGCCAGTTGCCCCGAAGTTCAACCCATGGTCCTCCTACCCGATCACCTTTGATCGAAGGGACCACCCCACCAGTATCCACCACGGTGGATTCGCCGCATTGGTCTTAGACCCAATCGTCGATGGATTTCACCCCACTAGAGTCCTGATGGACGGCGACAGCAGCCTGAACCTGCTTTACCAGGATACAGTGCGCAAGATGGGCATAGACCCCAAAAGGATTAAACCAAGAAAGATGACCTTCAAAGGCGTCATACCAGGTGTAGAGGCCAATTGTACAGGCTCAGTCACACTGGAAGTGGTCTTCGGATCCCCGGATAACTTCCGAAGCGAGGAGTTAATCTTCGACATAGTTCCGTTCCGCAGCGGCTATCATGCTCTGCTCGGACGAATCGCGTTTGCAAAGTTCAACGCGGTGCCGCACTACGCATACCTCAAGCTCAAGATGCCAGGCCCTCGAGGAGTCATCACGGTCAACGGAAACACGGAACGCTCCCTCCGAACGGAGGAACACACAGCGGCTCTCGCGGCAGAAGTACAGAGCAGCCTCTTAAGGCAATTCTCGAGTCCGGCCGTTAAGCGACCGGACATGGCTAAATGCGCCCAGAGTAACCTACAACAAGACCACCTGGCACGTTCCGAGCACGCGTAGCAATGCGGCCCTAACCCCAGCCCTTGCAAAATTGCAAGACTGGTCCTTCGCGTACATCATTACGCTCTGGAGATACCATGGACATAGGGGAGGGGCACGACCACGATAGGCCCAGAATGCGGCTTAACCACACTAGGGGCTCCCAAGTGTGTCAATCTTTTTCCTTTTTCTTTTTTCTTACCCACAGGACTCTGTTCAACAGAGGCCCTGTCCGGCAGTAGACCTGTCGAACTCACGATGCAACAGCCAGGGAAGGAGAAAGGGTACGACGAGTATCCAGGTGGTCTCCATTTCGAGCATTAAATCTGTTCTATACACCATTCCGCAGCCTACCCCTGGAGGGGGACATGTTTAATAGTCCCATCCCTTGCTTACCGCAATATTTGTATCATTCTGCATTCATGGCAGTATTTCTTGAATAAACAATGCATCGCTTCTTGCTTATAATTGCATTTCTTTCTTATACATATGTTCATTTATGACATGTTGCATCTGTACACTTTGGTACGGCTAAATACACCAGGGGCTTAAGTTCCCCACATTATGGTGTGATAAGTCCGAACACTTTCACAAGTGCGGCACCCGAACTTATAGCATTATATGCATCGGCTCCGAATCATGTCTTGGGTAAATAGTTAGGTTTGCCCGGCTCCCATGTTTTGGTACCTTACGTTCCGCTGTATCGGCTAAGGTAGCACTGGGAGAACCACTGCGATTGCGCCCCGGTTGAGCTGGGTGAGCGCCTCAGTGGAGAAAGCTAAAACTGACTGTCATGATAAGGCGAGAGCTGGTCGCTGTTCGAGAGGTTTTTTCGAGTCCCTAAAGACTTATGCCGCTTAGAGCGAGGAACCGGCTTTGTCCGGCCCAGGCGTGGATAGCGCCCCGAACTCGGTCTTACGAACACTAGGGGCTTCACCGAAATTTAAAATTATAGAATTCTATGGCTAAGTGAGAGTGTTCAAGCATTATAAGTCCGGTTGCCTTGTAGCATTCACATTCACATGCTTGCTTTGCATGAAAAATGCCTTACCCGCCGCTATTTTCTTCAACGCCTCGATTTCCTGGAGGGCCTTGTGGGCTTCGGCCTTAGCGGCTTTGGCACTCTCAAGAGCCAACGCAAGCTCAGACTCTCGAGTCTTCGAGTCACGCTCCAAACCCTCGTGCTTTTCCACGAGAGCCTGGAGCTCTTGCTGTACCTCCGCCACCCGCGCCTCCTGCTTCTCTCGCTTGGCTCGTTCCGCGGCCGCATTGCGTTCGGCCGCGGACACCGCCTCCTTCAGGGTTGCCACCTCGTTCGTAGCCCCTGGAGTACCCATGTTATCCTTGTGTATTTCTCTTGCAACAAAATCCTTTTCTGTAAGGTACAATTTTAATATGGTGTTACTCACCTTTCTTGTCCTCTAGCTACTTCTTGGCATGGCCAAGCTCGCTCTCGGACCGCTCGAGGCTCTGCTTCAAAGCATCGACCTCCACAGTCAGTGCGGCAGAGGTCAACAGCGCAGCCTGCAATCCCATATTGACATATTTTTTAGACTCCTGCGTATATCTTTTTAGATCCTCAGTCCGGCTTTTGTTTCTGAACACCGAACCGAGCATCAGGGGCTACTGTCTATGTGGTATTATATTACACATCTTAAAATTCTTACCTCAAAGCCTGTTAGAAGGATGCTGCAGGCTTCGGTCAGCCCGCTCTTGGCGAGCTGAACCTTCTGAATCACCGCACTCATGACAGTGCGGTGTTCTTCTTCGATGGAAGCACCGTTGAGCGCCTCCAGCAAGTTATCCGGCGCCTCTGGTTGGACGGAGGCCGCTGGTGTCACAGTCTTTCCCTTCTTGCGAAGGGGCCGCTCTCCGGACTCCGGAACCACTGCAGGTTCCGGTGCGGAGTCCGATGCAAAGTCCGGGAGGTTGCCTTGCGGCACCTCCGGGGCCTCCTCCTCCTTGCGTCACGGGGGGTGGAGGCGGTCGGAAGAGAATCCATATCCGACATGCCCAAGGACCCGCTCGACGAAGCGGGAAGATCGTCCTTGGGCGGACTACAGATTGTATGCGGCATTAGAAAGACACCATGTGAAAAAAAGGAAAATTATAAATCATCTAGGAGTCTGGATACTTACGATCTTGCCAGGGGCTTGGCCCTGGAGGGCCACTCCTCGTTGCCGTCGCCAACGTTGGCGGAACAGTCCGGGGAAGGGTCCTTCCCTTCTTGGACCCTTCAGCCTCCCTCGTTGGGGAGGCCTTCCTCTTCTTCTCTCCCCCCGCTGGGGGAGATGCCTCTTTATTCTCCTCCTCGTCCTCGTGGGAGGAGTCTGCCTCGGAGTCATCGGATGATGAGTCCGATACCACCTGACACTGGGAACTCCTTCGGGTTCCCGTGGCCTTCTTCTTGGCCTTCTTCTTGGCCTTCTTCTCCGGCACTACGTAAAGTGCCGGGACCAGCAGCCCTGTAAAACGGGCATCCGCTAGATCCTCTGGAAGGGGAGCCGGACAGTTAACCTGTCCGGACGTGTTCTGCCAGGCCTGTTAAAGGTATCGGGAGTTTAGATCCCGCATAGAGTCAAACTATGAAAAGCAAGTGTCCCATAAAGGATAACATGGCTTACCTTGCCAGCTGGACGCTGCGTGCTGAATCCGCGATCTTCGGTAGCGGATGTGGGAGCTTCGGCACCCTTGAACAGCACCCTCCAGGCAGCTTCGTACATAGTGTCGAAGAGCCTGCTTAAGGTCTGGTGCTGTGCCGGATCAAACTTCCACAAATTGAAGTCCCGTTGCTGGCAGGGGAGAATCCGGCGGACGAGCATGACCTGGATCACGTTGACAAGCTTGAGCTTCTTGTTCACCAGGATCTGGAGACAGGACTGGAGTCCGGTCAGCTCTTCTGAACTACCCCATAGCAAGCCCTTCTCTTTCCAGGAGGTGAGCTGCATGGGGATGCCAGATCTGAATTCAGGGGCCGCTGCCCATTTAGGGTCACGCGGCTCGGTGATGTAGAACCACCCCGATTGCCACCCTTTGATGGATTCCATGAAGGCACCCTCGAGCAAAGTGACGTTGGGCATTTTGCCCACCATGGCGCCTCCGCACTCTGCTTGGCTGCCCTTCACAACCTTCGGCTTGACATTGAAGGTCTTTAGCCACAAGCCGAAGTGGGGCTAGATGCACAGGAAGGCCTCGCACACGATGATAAATGCCGAGATATTGAGGATGAAATTTGGGGCCAGATCGTGGAAATCTAGGCCGTAGTAGTACATGAGCCCCCGGACAAAGGGGTGGAGTGGGAAGCCTAGTCCGCGGAGGAAATGGGGAAGGAATACCACCCTCTCATGGGGCCTGGGGGTGGGGATGAGCTGTCCCTCGTCGGGGAGCCGATGCGCGATGTCGCTGGACAGATATCCGGCGCTACGCAGTTTCTCTATGTGCCCCTCCGTAATGGAGGAGGCCATCCACTTGCCTCTTGCTCCGGACATGGCTAGAGAAGGTCGAGGTGAGATGTGCGGGCTTGGGCGCTGGAGCTCGAGTGCGCGGAGATGGATAAGCAAAGGAGGAAGAAGGCGTAGGTAAAAGAGGTGGATCCTTATCCCCTTATATATGGGCGGACGAAGACTATGCGTCCCCACCAGCCTGGTAAAATTCGCTTATCTCCCAAGCGCCACAATCAAGGGCGCAGTTGGGTTACCCATGTCCGTATTGATGAGGATCCCGGAATAAGGGGAACACGATCTCTGCTTCGACAAGACGTGCCAAGGAAACTGCTTCGCTAAACGCGCTGAGGTGGTATAATAAAAACGATTCGAGTAAAGGCTTGGTAGTGGTGTGACGTCACGCCACAAAATACGTCAGCAGATTGAACTTGTGTAAATATTATTCTCTCTACGGTGGTATGTGGAATTTATTTTACAGAGCCGGACACTATCCTGGCGTTCACAATCTTCTATGAATTATTCAGAGGAGGAACCCGCCTTGCAATGCCGAAGACAATATGTGCGCCGGACTCATCGTCATTGAAGCCTGGTTCAGGGGCTACTAAGGGAGTCCTGGACTAGGGGGTGTCCGGATAGCCGAACTATCATCATCGGCCGGACTCGAAGACTATGAAGATACAAGATTGAAGACTTCGTCCCATGTCCGGATGGGACTTTCCTTGGCGTGGAAGGCAAGCTTGGCGATACGGATATGTAGATCTCCTACCATTGTAACCGACTCTGTGTAACCCTAGCCCTCTTCGGTGTCTATATAAACTGGAGGGTTTTAGTCCATAGGACGAAAAACAATCATACCATAGGCTAGCTTCTAGGGTTTAGCCTCCTTGATCTCGTGGTAGATCCACTCTTGTACTACCCATATCATCAATATCAATCAAGCAGGAGTAGGGTTTTACCTCCATCGAGAGGGCCCGAACCTGGGTAAAAACATCGTGTCCCTTGTCTCCTATTACCATCCGCCTAGACACACAGTTCGGGACCCCCTACCCGAGATCCGCTGCTTTTGACACCGACAGGGTGTCTCTCTCCGTTGCAAACAATCACACACTAGCTATCCTCGTGTATCTCCTCGCCTCGCTTTTCTATCTCAGAGATGCATGCGTGATATGTTCGCATAAGAAACGAAAAAACACACACTCTCTCTAATTTATTGTTTGTTGTCACTTTCTCTTTCACACACATACTCTTTTTGCACACTTACTCATTCTCCTTCACACACACTAGGGCGACAAGAGTGGAACAAAACACCAGGCATAAGGCCGAGCCTTCCACCCTTTACCAAGTATATAGATGCATTAATTAAATAAGAGATATTATGATATCCCAACACAATCCTGTCCACCATGGAGCAATCTTCAACTTCACCTGCAACTAACAACGCTATAAGAGGGGCTGGGCAAAGCGGTAACATAGCCAAGCAACGGTTTGCTAGGAAGGGTGAAAATGTTAGGGGCTGACATGGCAATTTGGGAGGCTTGAAGAGCAAAAGATAGGTAGCGCAGCAAAGCGATAGAACGAAGCAACTAGCATAGAATTGATAGTAGTGATATCCAGGGTAGCGGTCATCTTGCCTGAAATCCCGCTGGGAAGAAGAACGAGTCCATGAAGAAGACGAATGGATGAAGACGAGCCAAGCGTAGACGAATGAATCCTCACGATCGCAACGAAACGGGAACTATCAAGAAGAAGCACACAACATGGTAAACACTCCACACATAACAAGACATGATGCTCAACCAAGTATGGTGCATGACAAGGCTATATGCAGCTACTCATGGCAAGAGATGATGCATACAAGAGCAACACACCAAAGCAAGTTTAAATGAGGCCGGAAACAACATATAACAAATTCGGTAAGTCCTCATATGCTAATTTAGAAATTGGTCCAGAACTGAATAAACCTTATGTTCAAGTTGTTAAACAGCAAGTTAAGATGCACCAAGATGATCTACACGAGATTCTAGTCAAGTTACATATAAAGTTCATCTAATTCGGAGCTACGGCCTAGAAGATATGAGCAAAACAAGTTAAACATGGCATTGATGCAAAATGCATACAAACATCAAGCAAACACCTCAAAACAAGGATGCAACATGATAATATGAAACTACATGCAAAATCAAGCAAGTTTCATATAGAGCACACTCAAAACGGAGCAACGGATCAACACATACACTATATACAAGTTTAAAGGGCATGCTGTCCAAAACAGCAACTAGGCATATTGCAAGCACCAAAACAACATGCTACATTAGCACAATAGGAAAGCAAAAGGCATGGACATGATGCACAGGTAATACATGACAAAACATGAACACTGAGCTATCTCTAGAAATCACTAGAACATGCTCAAAAGGACATGCCAAGATTGCAAATAATAACAGTTTCAGACTTGGCAGAAATAACATCAGGTTGCAATGTGTAGAGCTATCAAACAACATGTTACAGGAACTTAACATGGCAACCAAATTCATGGCATGAATCTAATAATAGCATATAACAAAAGTCCCTTACTGACCATGAGCCAAAAGGGCACAGAAAATATGATGGCACCCATGTAAACATGGCAAGTTATATGACAGATTCAGACATGGCAGGAACAACAATAAATAGGCATGTTGGTGAGCTTGTAACACTCACCACAAAGCAATACATGGAATGTCAAGGCAACCAACGGTAATAATACATGTTTATAAAGCTAAGCATGGCAAGAGAAAGTTCATAGGGTGCACGGATCACTAGCAAAACTCATGGCAAAACGGAACTTAATATTAACAGGCTAACAACAATATTATTTAGCAATTTGAGAGCAAGATTAAAACAATCTTCAACAGGCTATAAATGCAACCAGGGGCATGCATGGATAGATCATGACATGTATAATAAATCATCCTTAGTTAATATCTCTAGATTATGCATAGAATGACTTGTAGCAGCAGGTTTACATAGCAACATGATATAGCAGATTCAACCTAGCAAAATAGCAACAACAAGTACCCTACTACAAGAATGACAAAAATACATGGATGGCACCAGTTTGAAGATGGCATGATGTAGTACAGAACACATAAAGCGCTCATGCCCATAGGATGCAAACACAAAATGCAACGAAAAAGACAAATCATCAAGTTATAGCTGTTTTAGCCAGTTAACATCATATAGCACTCTGGCAACGATGATTTGGGCATCAAGATGAATTCAAACAAGCATGTCATAATGGAATGAAATTAAGAGCATCTCATGACGAACATTTGGATATATTACACACACAAAACGGAGCAGTATGCGACAAGTTATGATGCGATGAACAGGAGACCAGAATGCAAATAATTTCGGGACTTGGGGAAAAAACGGGGTCAACCTGGATCTAGATCTAGGGTTCTTCATGGGCACGCAAACCGAGGTTCGCCGGAGCTTCACCGGAGAAGAGGAGGACGCTAGCCAGAGTTGAGGAAAAGGACCGGGCGCGGCGGCGAGCGGGGCGGCACGGGGCGGAGGACGAGGCCCGCAGCGGCGGAGCCATGGCCGCGGCGGAGGAGCTACGCCGGCGGCGGTCGGCGTGGAGGCGGGGGAGGCGGTGGGTGCCGGTGGGGGCGCGGCGGCGACTCGCAGCGGCGCTCGCCCCGGCGAACGGCGGCGGAGGGCGCGGGGCGGAGCCCGGGGCGCGGGCCGTGAGGCGCGGCGGCACGGGCGGATGGCGACGGCGGCGCGGGCTCGCACGGGCCCGATCCGGGTCCTGCGGGCCGTGCGGTGGAGGGAGGAGAGAGAGGGTGAGGTGGCGGCTGGTGAGAGGCTGGGGCGGCGGCGCGGGTGATGTGGCAGAGGCGATTCGCCGGGGTGAGGTGGAGGTGGTCGGTGGACGCGTCCGGCGCGGAGGCGGACATGTCCGGCGGCATGGAGGAGAAATTCTACGGTTTGGACCCGGATTTGGACGGGGGAAGACATATTTATAGCTAGAGGGAGCTAGGAGAGTCCAAATGAGGTGCGGTTTTCGCCCACACGATCGTGATCGAACGAGCGAGTGCATGGAGGGGGTTTGGATGGGTTTTTGGGCTGCTTTGGAGGGGTGTTGGGCTGCACACAAAAGAGGGCTTTACGGTTCCCCGGTTAACAATTGGAGTATCAAACGACCTCCAAATGGAACGAAACTTGACAGGCGGTCTACCGGTGGTATACCAAGGCCGCTTGGAAAATCACGGTCCATTCCGAGAATGTTTAACTCCCGCACATGAAAAAAGACAAGAAGGGGACGCCGGATGACATAGGAGTGTCGGATTGCAAAACGGACAACGGGGAAAATGCTCGGATGCATGAGACGAACACATATGCAATGCAATGCACATGATGACATGGCAAAATGCAACACGCAAGCAAATGACGTGGCAATGACGGCGAATAACTGGAGGACACCTGGCGCATCGAATCCGGGGCGTTACAACACTCCTCCACTAACAAGAGATCTCGTCCCGAGATCTAAGAACCGAGACGAAAGGGAAAAGGGATGAGGTGAAACAAGAAATCAAGAGAAGAAGCAAAGAATCAAGAGCACTCGAGAAGAAGAGTGGAATGACGAGAATGCCGAGAATCGAAAGCTCACGGGATCAGATAGACTATGAAACCACTCCGGTTAGAACGAGATAAGAAACAAATAAGAATGAAAGGATTTAGGCAACACTCTGGCTGAAACATGGAGGAATAGAACACGAGCTTGGGAGGATGGAATGATACTTGATGAAGACATGACACAAAAACTCCAGAAAGAATTGAAATAGAATGAAAAGAACTTAGAAGGAAGGGTTGAACGGAGTTGTTGAAAAAATCAACAACGAAAGAATAAGCTTGTTGAGTACTTATAGATAACATCTCAAAATTATGAGGTGATTGTCCGACCACAAGCGAATAAAATTAAATAGCTGAGAAGAATGAAGAAATGCAAAACTCATCTTCAAAAGAATACGGAGAATTAATTGCACCTCGAGAGGCAAGAAGAAGGATACTTGAGCTCCTTCGATTAGAATCTTGATGAACTCTTGAAGAATGAATTAAATCATGAAGAACCACCATGAAGAACTCCGGTGACAAAAGGATGGTGAGATAGACTGAAGGAAGAAAGAGTAAGATGAGCCTTGCGATGATTTAGATGGAGGTTCCGCCGAGATGGCCGAGGAAATTTGAACTCCGGAAAAGAAAAGATGAAAACACTTGGAACTAGAATTTATTCCTCACGAACAAACTCTGAAGGAAGGGATTAATCACTTTGATGTTATAAGAATAAGATTTATTGTATGCTTATCCTTCATCAAATTAAATTGATGACAAGCAATGGATTTTGCATACTACTTATTCTTCTTGGAAAGGATTGAGAAGTGAAATATCGCAAACTTGAGAAGGTCTTCATGAACCATCGGTAGGATTGGAAAGAGCGAATGAATTAATATGATAATCAAAGAAAAGAATCTTGAACGAACCACCGTAAGAATTCAAAAATGACTGACGAAAGAGAATGAATCACCAGGAAGAATTAGAAGAACAAATATGCTTGAGGGGATTTAGATGCAAAAGAATGAAGAGACAACGAACTGATTAAAGAATATTTGAACGAAGCACCGGGATGACTGGATAACGCTAGCTGAAATGTGAGGACAAAGAATTCATCTGGAATGATGGCCTCCGATGAAAAGAAATGTAAAAACAACTCCTGACATACTCCGGATGGATGAAAAGAATATCTAACAAATGGAATAATTCGCGAGGATAACATGAAGTTTAAACCATGAATCTTCGGGAGAAGAGACGAGATTTAGAGGAAAAAAACTCTTCTTTGGTCTGCAAATGACGACGGGTAACACCACCAAAATTGTTAAGGCACTCTAGGGGAACGAAAAAGCGAAGAGGTTGAGGTAACAACAAAAATGATTTGAAATTGATCTTCGAAAGGCATCTGACTGATGAAATTCATTCTTACGTCAAACTCGAAAAGAATTAGGAATGGCTCCGGAATAATTAGAAGAGTCAGGTAAGATCCTGGGAAAAGACCTCTGGGTTAGGGCCCACTAAAAGAAAACACCGTTGAAAAGGATTGTTTAATGAGGAATGATGCACCGAAAAGATTGAAGGATTTTGAATGATGTGACAACCTCAAATTAAATGGATGCAACCACAAATCTACTGAGATGTCTTCAACACTCCAGGATAATAGAATGGTGAGAGGCGAGCGAGCAAGGGAAATATTTGAGCTGAGGAAAAGAATACGATCGACAATGAAAAACTTTAATTTGGATCCACTGGAAAGAAAATGCGACGAACAAAGATTAACTAGACGAGACTTCACCGGTTGCGACAATTGGGGAAAGACTGAAGATACTCCGCATGAATGAAATTTATGGTCGAAAGAGACTCAAACTCCGGGAAGAGAAAGGGTGGGAGGGCGGGAAAACACAGGTTGAAGAGAAGACACCGATTGAAAAATAATTGGGGAAGGAATGCAAAGACTTCGCACGAGTAGGATGGATACTCGATTACGGACTCCGGCTCCGAGAAGGAAAAGGGTGGGTGGGTGGGAAAAGAAGTCAACTGAGGATTGAACTTGCAAAGATGAAGAGGCTCGAGTCAACTTGACAAGAAATGCATCGGATGAAAAGAGCCGAGAACCAACGAACGAAAAACTAACCGCGTGATCCTAAACAAAAATTTGAAAGGGAAGAGAAGTAGTCCAAAACACCTACGTCAAGATTCCTTACGAGAGCGACCAAGGGGCAGAGGATTAAAAAGAATTCCTACTCTCCGATATAACTAGACCCCGAAAACAGTTTTCTTCTAGACTCAACAACGGCCAAACTACACGATCAATCAAGGGGGCTCCTATGGTCGGTCGAGGGTCTGATACCAACTTGTAATGCCCCGGACACACCCGCCAGTGGTCGTTACTCCTGGCGGGATCTAGACTGGCCCCAGAGACCAAAACTAGTCTTTTCTGCACACTTTGTCCTCACTCGTGCGCACCCGGGAGCAACTTCCCGGTCGGTCACCCATCCTGAAACTACTCCAAGTTGAGCACGCTTAACTTTGGAGTTCTGTCCGAATGGGATCCCGAAAAAGAAGGAATTCCTTATAGATATGAGTAGTCTATCATCCCTAATAAGCCAGGCTATCACATACACCCCCACTCAGAGGAACTGACGTCCTCGTCGGGCCACAGGAACGTTCCCTCTTGGCACATACGTCTGTGCTTCCAGTCCGGCACATGTGCAATGCCGTGTGCCATGACGGGTCACAAACGTCATGCACAACATGACCGCGCACCTGTCCGCAACCATCCGTATAACCGCGAGGGTCGGCTCTCAAAAGATAATACCCTCCAGGGGTGTCCCAACTTAGCCCATGATAAGCTCTCGCGATCAACGAAGGATATACCTTCTCCCAGGAAGACACAATCAGTCTCGGAATCCCGGTTTACAAGACATTTCGACAATGGTAAAACAAGACCAGCAAGACCACCCGTTGTGCCGACAAATCCCGATAGGAGCTGCACATATTTCGTTCTCAGGGCACACCGGATAAGCTAAGCGTACAGGTACCAACGTAATCCAAGTTGCCAAGGAATGGTCCCGCACGGTGCTCTAGTTTGGACCAACTTTTAGACAAGCATTGGCCCGGGGGCTAAAATAAAGATGACCCTCGGGCTCCGGAAACCCAAGGGAAAAAGGGCTAGGTGAGGCAAATGGTAAAACCAAGGTTGGGCCTTGCTGGAGGAGTTTTATTCAAAGCGAACTGTCAAGGGGGTCCCATAAATCACCCAACCGCGTAAGGAACGCAAAATCCGGGAACATAATACCGGTATGACGGAAACTAGGGCGGCAAGAGTGGAACAAAACACCAGGCATAAGGCCGAGCCTTCCACCCTTTACCAAGTATATAGATGCATTAATTAAATAAGAGATATTGTGATATCCCAACACAATCCTGTCCACCATGGAGCAATCTTCAACTTCACCTGCAACTAACAACGCTATAAGAGGGGCTGAGAAAAGCGGTAACATAGCCAAGCAACGGTTTGCTAGGAAGGGTGAAAATGTTAGGGGCTGACATGGCAATTTGGGAGGCTTGAAGAGCAAAAGATAGATAGCGCAACAAAGCGATAGAACGAAGCAACTAGCATAGCAATGATACTAGTGAGATCCAGGGTAGCGGTCATCTTGCCTGAAATCCCTCTATGAAGAAGAACGAGTCCATGAAGAAGACGAACGGATGAAGACGAACCAAGCGTAGACGAACGAATCCTCACGATCGCAACGAAACGGGAACTATCGAGAAGAAGCACACAACATGGTAAACACACCACACATAACAAGACATGATGCTCAACCAAGTATGGTGCATGACAAGGCTATATGCAGCTACTCATGGCAAGAGATGATGCATACAGGAGCAACACACCAAAGCAAGTTTAAATGAGGCCGGAAACAACATATAACAAATCCGGTAAGTCCTCATATGCAAATTTAGAAATTGGTCCAGAACTGAATAAACCTTATGTTCAAGTTGTTAAACAGCAAGTTAAGATGCACCAAGATGATCTACACGAGATTCTAGTCAAGTTACATATAAATTTCATTTAATTCGGAGCTACGACCTAGAAGATATGAGCAAAACAAGTTAAACATGGCATTGATGCAAAATGCATAAAAACATCAAGCAAACACCTCAAAACAAGGATGCAACATGATAATATGAAACTACATGCAAAATCAAGCAAGTTTCATATAGAGCACACTCAAAACGGAGCAACGGATCAACACATACACTATATACAAGTTTAAAGGGCATGCTGTCCAAAACAGCAACTAGGCATATTGCAAGCACCAAAACAATATGCTACATTACCACAATAGGAAAACAAAAGGCATGGCCATGATGTACAGGTAATGCATGACAAAACATGAACACTGAGCTATCTCCAGAAATCACTACAACATGCTCAAAAGGACATGACAAGATTGCAAATAATAACAGTTTCAGACTTAGCAGAAATAACATCAGGTTGCAATGTTTAGAGCAATCAAACAACATGTTACAGGAACTTAACATGGCAACCAAATTCATGGAATGAATCTAATAATAGCATATAACAAAAGTCCCTTACTGACCATGAGCCAAAAGGGCACAGAAAATATGATGGCACCCATGTAAACATGGCAAGTTATATGACAGATTTAGACATGGCAGGAACAACAATAAATAGGCATGTTGGTGAGCTTGTAACACTCACTACAAAGCAATACATGGAGTGGAAAGGCAACCAACAGTAATAATACATGTTTATGAAGCGAAGCATGGCAAGAGAAAGTTCATAGGGTGCACGGATCACTAGCAAAACTCATGGCAAAATGGAACTTAATGTTAACAGGCTAACAACAACATTATTTAGCAATTTGAGAGCAAGATTACAACAATCTTCAGCAGGATCTAAATGCAACCAGGGGCATGGATGGATATATCATGACATGTATTACAAATCATCCTTAGTGAACATCTCTAGATTATGCATAGAATGACTTGTAGCAGCAAGTTTACATAGCATCATGATATAGCAGATTCTGCCTAGCAAAACAACAACAGCAAGTACGCTACTTCACGAGCTCGATGCACACACTACAAGAATCACAAAAATACATGGATGTCACCACTTTGAAGATGGCATGATGTGGTACAAAATACATGTAGACCTCATGCCCATAAGATGCAAATACAAAATGCAACGAAAAAGACAAATCATCAAGTTATAACAGTTTCAGCGGGTTAACATCATATAGCACTCTGGCAACGATGATTTGGGCATCAAGACGAATTCAAACAAGCATGTCATAATGGAATGAAATTAAGATCATCTCATGACAAACATTTTAATATATTACACGCACAAAACGGAGCAGTATGGAACAAGTTATGATGCGATGAACAGGAGACGAGAATGCAAATAATTTCGGGACTTGGTGGAAAAAATGGGGTCAACCTGGATCCAGATCTAGGGTTCTTCATGGGCACGTGAACCGAGGTTCACCGGAGCTTCACCGAAGAAGAGGAGGACGCCGACCGGAGTTGAGGAAAAGGGCCGGCGGTGGAGGATCCGGCCGGTCCCATCCCGGATCCGGCCGGGGACGCCGGCAACTGGGCACGGCGGCGAGCGGGGCGGCGTGGGGCGGAGGACGAGGCCCGCGGCGGCGGAGCCATGGCCGTGGCGGAGGAGCTACGCCGGCGGCGGTCAGCGTGGAGGCAGGGGAGGCGACGGGTGCCGGCGGGGGCGCGGCGGTGACTCAGGGCGGCGCTCGCCCCGGCGAACGGCGGCGGAGGGAGCGGGGCGGAGCCCGGGGCGCGGGCTGTGAGGCGCGGCGGCGCGGGCCGAACGGGCGGACGGCGGCGGCGGTGCGGGCTCGCGCGGGCCCGATCCGGTTCCCGCGGGCCGCGCGGTGGAGGGAGGAGTGAGAGGGGGAGGTGGTGGCCGGTGAGAGGCTGGGGCGGCGGCGCGGGTGATGTGGCAGGAGGCGATTCACCGGGGGGAGGTGGAGGTGGTCGGTGGACGCGTCCGGCGTGGAGGCGGACATGTCCGGCGGCGGGGAGGAGAAATTCTAGGGTTTGGACCCGGATTTGGACGGGGGAAGACATATTTATAGCTAGAGGGAGTTAGGAGAGTCCAAATGAGGTGCGGTTTTCGCCCACACGATCGTGATCGAACGACCGAGTGCATGGAGGGGGTTTGGATGGGTTTTTGGGCTGCTTTGGAGGGGTGTTTTTCTGCACACAAAAGAGGGCTTTATGGTTCCCCGGTTAATCGTTGGAGTATCAAACGACCTCCAAATGGAACGAAACTTGACAGGAGGTCTATTGGTGGTATACCAAGGCCGCTTGGCAAATCATGGTCCATTCCGAGAATGTTTAACACCCGCACATGAAAAGAGACAAGAAGGGGACGTCGGATGACATAGGAGTGTCGGATTGCAAAACGGACAACGGGGAAAATGCTCGGATGCATGAGACGAACACATATGCAATGCAATGCACATGATGACATGGCAAAATGCAACACGCAAGCAAATGACATGGCAATGACGGCGAATAACTGGCGGACACCTGGCGCATCGAATCCAGGGCGTTACGGTGGTGGGTGGGGAACGAATTTCTTTGTCGTCCGCTTCCCACTCCAGCCGGACATAGTTCGGCCAGGAGTCACCTGACAAAGAGAGAGATCTCAATGAATTTAGCACGTCGCCTAGAGGCGAGTGCTGAAAGATATCCGCGGAGGTAAACTCCATGATCGGTGCCCAATCAGATTTGATAGGCACGGACGTAAGCGGTTCGGAGCCTGTGGCCGAAGACGAGTCCGAGGGTCCGATAACACATATTTCTTTGGATGTGAAGTCTGTGTTCGGCTCTACCGCCGATGAATGTGCGGCTTCCGTGGCGGGGTTCATCCACCCATCCTCGGATGGCACGATCTGCTTCGAATTGACGGTCGGGGCAGCCATAGGCGTGATCTCCCGAACACTTTCCGATGGCAGATCTAAGTCATGGTCGTCGTGACTGTTTGGCGCACCTGACATGGGCTCGAATCCGTCGAAGATCAAGTCTCCGCAGATGTCGGCGGTATAGTTCAAGTTTCTAAACTTGACCAGATTGCCAGGGCATAGCTATCGATCTGCTCCAGATGGCCAAGCGAGTTGGCCCATAGTACAAAGCCGCCGAACACGAAGATCTGTCCGGGGAGGAAAACCTCCCCCTGGACCGCATCATTGAAGATGATTGAAGGAGCCATCAAGCCTTATCGTGACGACACAGTGGAACTCTCAATGAAAGCACCAATGTCGGTGTCAAAACCGGCGGATCTCGGGTAGGGGGTCCCGAACTGTGCGTCTAAGGCTAATGGTAACAGGAGGCGGGGGACACGATGTTTACCCAGGTTCGGGCCCTCTCAATGGAGGTAATACCCTACTTCCTGCTTGATTGATCTTGATGATATGAGTATTACAAGAGTTGATCTACCACAAGATCGTAGAGGCTAAACCCTAGAAGCTAGCCTATGATTCTGATTGTTGTTGTCCTATGGACTAAACCCTCCGGTTTATATAGACACTGGAGGGGGCTAGGGTTACACAGAGTCGGTTACAGAGAAGGACATCTACATATCCGAATTGCCAAGCTTGCCTTCCACGCAAAGGAGAGTCCCACCCGAACACCGGACGAAGTCTTCAATCTTGTATCTTCATAGTCCAACAATCCGGCCAAAGTATATAGTCCGGTTGTCCCAGGACCCCTTAATCCTGGACTCCTTCAGGGACACCAGCGGTTCCCCCGATGACCATGGGTCCTCTGCCGGGGGCAGGCTTTGCAGCACCTCCCCGGCAGAGGGCCTACCTCCGGGAACCACCTTGCTCCGTGCGCCGTGGGGAGGGGCCTGGCTCCCGGCCCCTCTCCTGCAGCCCCCAGTGCGCTCCTCCTGGCGCGGCCGAGCCGGTGCTGATGAAGCTTGGGATATGCCTGAGGGTGCGCGGGCATGGATGGGCCCGCCGTGTGATCCGCCTGGGCCTGGGGTGAAAGCTGGACGCAGAAAGGAGGCGCCCCCAAAGCCGCGGCATCCAGGAGCTCGGCGACACGCTCCAGCAGCACGTCACGGCCGCTCTCCTGCAGCCTGCACCGTAGCAGGTCCTGGGCCTCTGTGAGTGCGGCCTTCATGTTTGCCTGTTCCCGTCGGGTGTAGGGCGATGTGGCTGCGGTGTGGTTTGAGGCCCTTTCTGCTGATCGCACCTATCGCGGAGTGAAGGCAGGCGGTGCTTGACCGCGTCACCCGCGCCCTGCAGCGTTCTGCGGAGCACGAGCTGCCTGAGGCGCGGGGTTGAGGTCACCTTGGGCAGGCGGCACGGCATGTGCAGGCCATGCCGCCCAACGGTCGGCGTTGGCCGTCGGGTCGCCGGACACACTACAAAAAAATACACTTCCGTGATGATACATGTTTGTCACAGTAGGCCACGTTTTTTGTCATGCATGTACATCCATGACGATTTTATGACAGAATCAAGATAGTCATACCTGTGCTGTCGTAGAAGTGTCCCATGACATTACCAAAATTATCATCACGGAAGTGTCCACTTCCATGACGATAAATTGCGTGTCACCGAAGTGCTTTCGTCAAGGGTGACCGACACGTGACATCCACCGTAACAGAACGCCGTTAAGCTATCGGGCTGGGTTTTGGATCCGATAACCCGTTAACAGCCCCGACCAATGGGGATTTTCCACGTGTAAAATCATCATTGGCTGGAGGAAACACGTGTCGGCTCACCGTTGGGACAGATGTCATCCGCTCATTGGACCGAAGGCGCCTATGATACGGCGACACGTGGCACGGCCCAACAGAGGCCCATTCCTGTGAAAAGGCCGGCCCGTTTGACTTGGTCAAAAGGTGGTGGGCCAGCCCACGGAAAGCATGTTAACGAGCTGTTCGCATATAGCCCATTTACAGCCCGCGAACCCAGGGCCCGTTACGCCCTATCCGAATTAGGCCCAGTAGTGTCATCTGGGCCGTCCAATATGATTTCAGACCATTTTAACTTCTGGCCCATGTGTGGCCCATGACTTCTTTCGGCCCATATGAGGCCCTTTGTAACTCTTGGCCCATTAATGGCCCGTGGTGAAACTGGCCCGTAATGAACAGTGTATCACTTTATACTCATTAATGACCCGTTATTCTATTGGACCGTTTCCAGCCCAAGTTATCTTTCGGCCTTCTCAAGGCCCATTGATTCTTGGGCTCATTTGCAGCATTCGGTTACATACGGCCCGTTACTGTCATTTTCTGCTTGTGGGCCAAATTCACCCCGTCATTACAGTCGGCCAGTTTGCGGACCGTTAATACGTTGGGCCGTTCTCATGTCAAAAAAAACCCGTTGGGCTATTTTCATAGAGTTAACAAATATGGTCTATTAACGGCCCATTATGGTCCACGAATAGTACGGCCCATGATTGGTGAAATGATGATACGCCCCGTAGAAGGCCCATGGATCTACGACCTGTATGAGGCCCATGGATCTACAGACCGTATGAGGGCCATGGATCTACAACCTGTAGAAGTCCCATGGACCCTATGGCCCGTAGAAGGCCCATGGACCCTAAGGCTCGTATAGAAGGCCAATGGATCCTACGACCCGTATAGAAGGCCAATGGATCCTACGGCCAGAAGAAGGCCCATGGATCATACGGCCTGCAGGAGGCCCATGGTTACAACAGTCCGTGTGTTGACATGATTATTTTGGCCTAGTTACCAAAAATAGGCTATTGTGGCCACTAGAAAAACACAGAAAAAGAACTACAGTGACTACAAGAAAACAACTAAACAAGACAATAAGGAGATAAATAAGCAAGCAATTAATGCTAGCCTATTACCGCTATTACACATATTACATCCACTGGGAATCAAAGTTTGCCATCAGTGCAAATATAGGGAACAAAGCAACATATTGCATACAATGGCCGTCAAAATTGGACACTAGTGCAAATAAACGCAGCAGCAAAATAAGAGCATAACTGAAACAACTTCAGAAGAGCTCAAGAAACGTTATCCCGGGTATCCACCATGCTGGCAATAAGCTTAGCAAGCTTATTAGCTTTGTCCTGTTTGGCGCTAAAATTCTCCAACGCTTGCTGTTGCACCAGAAAGTATGCATCTAAATGCTCCAGGGACTTCCGTAGTCCTTCCGCTTCCTGTTGCAGCACAACTGATCGATGTCTTTCAGCTTGTAGTTGAGACTCAAGAAACCAAACTGATTCAGACAGTGAGTTTGAATAGCTTGTGCAAGCGGTAGTGGCCCGTAACTCGAACACTAAACCAAGATAGGACTTTGGGGTTGTCTCACTGTCTTCAAGATAGTCTTCCTTAGCTGTTTTATCAGCTTTGTTGGAGACCAACAAGGATGTGTCACTATCCTGAACCTTATCTGCATTACTTCCTTCACCATTGCTTAATAAGGCACTCTTCCCTAATATTCTGTCAACATTCTAAAAGAAGAAACTGTCGGCGTTCTGGGAACGGGGGTCCCCAGACTTGCCTGCCTGCGGCCTGCGGCGTGGCTCAAAGGAGGCCCAGCACAGCCCATCTTCATCAACGCAAGCTCAAGACCCTCGCGAGGGGCCAAGCCTCGCGGGGCGGATGACAAGGAGCTTCCTCAGGCACGGCCTCGTCAGGCTGGCTCACGAGGAGGCGGAGAGTTCAAGGCGGGGTACCTCGCGAGGTGCCCATGATGCAAGCCATGACGACCAAGGGCGCCAGTCGGGTGCCAGCCCGCGCAATGTCCTCCTTTCCTCTTTGGTGCAAAGGGAGCAAGTGTAGGCGAGAGCATCAAGCAAAGGCGTCCATTTCGGTGCAACAAGACCAAGACCAGCCCAACGGCCGGAAGGAAGTCATTGTGGAGCCCAAGCCGGCGTCACCACCAGAGCCTTTCACAGGCGAGGACTAACTTTAGTCAGGATAAGTGTACCCGCTGTTCCCCTTCAAAATGGACAATTGTCGGCGCCCTTCCCGCTCGATATTTGGGAAGAGGCCCAGGGCCTTTGCCTATAAATAGGGCTAGCCACCCATAGGGTAGAGGCATCGAAGAACAAGGATAGAGAGACACACACACAGAGAGAGGCGACTGAACTCCTCCTACCAGTTCATTGCGCCAACCAAGAATAGACCCTCGCGAGGCTGTTCTTTCATTGTATTGTTCCTCATCCGCCCAAGAGGCAATCCACTACACCTCACACTAGAGTAGGGTATTACACCACAATGGTGGCCTGAACCAGTATAAATCTTGTGTCTCTCGTGCTGTTCAGTTTGGTAGTTTAGGTCTTAGCGATTCGGCGAGGAGCGAGCCAGTAGAGGGTTGAATCTTCACGCGCACCCCAGTGTTCGAACCTCAAGGGTCTGCCGGAACCCGAAATCCGACATTTGGAGCGCCAGGCATGGGTGCGCCGGGATCCGCCTTCTGCCGCTTCGCGCCACGTCGCATCGTCATCACCATGTCCGGCGACCAGGCGGGCAACCCTGATCCTTGGGCGGCTTGGCCCGCCCGCGCAGAGCCGCTCGCCCCGGGCGACCCCGTGCCCCAGGCAGCTCGCGGTCCGCAGGGCGCTGCGGGCCGTGGGCGACGCGGACAGGCCTCGATAGCTCTAACACCGCGGCAGACGCGGTCGGCAGCAAGGGCCTCCAACCACGCCGCAGCCACGACGCCGTACACCCGCCGGGAGCAGGCGAACTCAAGGGCCGCGCTCACGGTGGCCCGAGAGCTGCTGCAGTGCAGACTGATGGAAGGCGGCCGTGACGTGCTGCTAGAGCGGGTGGCGGAGCTCCTGGGCTTCGCCGCCTCGGGGGCTCACCCCTTCTGCACTCCGCTCTCGTCTCAGGCCCAGGGCAGCCCGCGCGGGGGCCCCGCGTGCAACCGTGGGCTCCAAAGCTACTCCAACACCAGCGAAGCCGTCAGCGCAGGGCCGACGGCAGCATCGACTCTGCTCCCCGCTGGCGAAGAGGGACTCGTCGCGACCCACGGCCCCCTTGGGCCGCCGCGCTACCATCACCGGGCTGACACATCAAGCAGAGCTGCATGGCACGCGGAGCCCTACGGCGCGGCCTTCGGGGTAATGGCCATGGAAGAGTACATGCCCCACATGATGGATCAAGGGCACCCGCGCGAGGGCGAACAAGGCTCGCTCCTCAGCCCAAGCTGGGGGGACGAGGCGCCAGAAGCTGAGCTCTTCCAGGAACCCCGGGACGGCCCCACCAGCCACGCTGGAAGCGACGATTATCGGGTACCACTAATCCCTCAGGAGCAGGCATACACTAATCATGGGTCGCATGAGGTGCAGGTCGCCACAGCGAGCAGCTGCCCCGCTCCAGCAGTCTCTTACCCCTCAGGAGAAGGGCGTCGGGGGCTGCAGGAGAGGGGCCGAGATCCGACATCACCACCGCGGCGTTTGGAGCAAGGCGTTCCCATGAGGTAGGCCCTCCGCTGGGGAGGTGCCTTCGGGCCTGCCCCTGGCGGAGGACCCGTGGTCATCGGGGGAACTGCTGGCGACCGCTCTACCCCATCGGCGTCCTCCTGGTTTCCGGTCATCATTGATGGCACTAGAGTGTGGCGCAAGGCGGGGCCCTCGTCTGGCGATATGAAGCAAGGTCGGTACCTGTGAAGAAGGCCCAGTGCCTGTGAAGCTCGCCACCCCGTGACACTCTCACGTAATAATGAGTGGGGTTGTACACGCCCCGGAGTCTTAGGGGTGCCGGCCTTAGGCCCCGGGGATCCCTCCCACGGCCAGTGCCAGCACTTAGCTCCACGCTGGTGAGAAGACATCCAAGACTAGACTAGGTGCCGGACGCGGCCTTTTGTTTGCTTTCATTGCTTTTCCCTTGGTTGCTGCTTTCCCCCGCTGGATTTAAGTTGAGCTCGAATTTGAAATTTGCGTGTGTTGGGGAAGGGGTGCTTAGTCTCGTTCGAGCAATCTCTCGTGTTCCGGTGACGACCTCGCCTTAGCTGCCTCCCCTCGCGAGCCGGGTCTGGCCTAGCTCGCGTGCAGCCCAGACTTCCACTGACGTACCCTCTCAGGAGGTTTTTTCACTGCAGATCCTACGGATTTGATCAGGAGGCGTTCGAGGCACCACAGCCTCCCACAAATTATCTCAGGACCCGCACAGGACGAAGGTAAACTAACCAGCCGGCTCATCACACGGCCAACCACTTGGCACGGGCCTACGAGCAATGTAGCATTGACTAGTGCGCTGAAACATTGGTTTTACATGAGGGGCACCCCCTCCCAAAATGCTCTCACAACCATCGGGACAAAAGCCTGAGTTCTATTCATGCAGGATAAGGAAACAAGAACGGCGTGCTATCAATCAGATAAATCCCCCAATGCATCCTCAGGAGCGCCGCCCGAGCTGTCGCTGGCGTCGCCATCGCCCTCCGCGTTGCCGCCAGCGGCGTCAGGGCCGTTCACCACGCCGCCCTCATCGGCGGCCACAATCATGCCGTCGTTGTCTGAAGCGAAGGCCCTGACAAGGGCGTCCATGTTGTCTTCCACCCAATACGGCAGGTCGTCTCGGACGGCCTGGGGGACTGGGGCGATGGCAGCGTCGAAGTCAAAATGAGGATCCATATTCCGGAGATGGCGGAAGCCGCGGGAAAAGGCGCGCCCGAGCAGGGCTCGGCTCCTCTCCTCCACCAACCTATTGGCACGAACCGACCGTGCCTCTAGCTGCGTCACGATGTCGGTGAAGAACTGAAGGTTGCCGGCGTAGTTAATAGCACGCGGCTCACCGACGGCCGCCTCGCAGATGTTACCGAAGGCCGTGTTGGCCCTCTCTCGAAGCGTAGAGAGCATGGGGGCGTGCTCATGCTCCAAGAGCCGCCGCTGACGCATCTCGTCTGCATTTTGGCGAGCGACAGCCTTAGCCTCAACCACCTGTTGGCGAAGAAGAAGCACCTCGGCATGGGAAGTAGCTGACTCCCCCTGCGCTGCCTCAAGTGCGACCCGCAAGGCATCGGCCTGCCGCGTTGCTTCCTCCACTTTGGCCCTGAGGGCATTGGTCCTACCTTCAGCCTTGGTCCGGACCAACTCCAGCCTCTCCTTGAGCTCGCGCTCGAGATTCATGCTCGCCGTCGCCACCCGACGTCCGACCTCCTCCGAGACACGGGCTTCCCGCGCAGCGACGTCGTCCTCCGCCCGTGTCACCCAGTGCTCCCTCGTCTCCAGGCGCTCGTGCTCGCACGCGCGTTCGGCGGCTTCCAGCGTCAACGCCTCCTCACGCTTCTAGAGCTCCGCTGGGTCGCCGGAGGCTACCTTCATCGACGCGAGGGCCGCCTCGCGCAGCTCCACCTGCTCCTCCAGTGAGCGGCACCGGGCCAAGAGTTCCTGTGCCTGCCCCTCCGTGGCCTCTCGCCGCCGGTCAGCTTCCCGGGCTTCTTCGACGGCAAGGGAACGGGCCTCCCGAGAGGCCGCGTGCGACGCCTTGGCCTCCTCATCATCAAGATTGCACCAATGGTGCGCGAGGGCGGCAGCCGTCTCCAGCTCGCGCCTCTCTGCAACCAGCCGAAGGCCCTCAGCCTCAAGGCGCGCATCCTCATCAGCGAGTTCCTCACCAAGCAGGCTCACCGCGTCAGCCGCCCTCCGGAGGAACCCTTGGCGAAGAGCGCGACGCTCCCGGGCGCGCTCAAGTACGTCCTCCACACCATCATCCGCCCCAAGAGAGCGCCGTGGGGCTCGGATCAGCACACCCCTCTCGGGCAGGGGGCTGGGGGCTGCGCCCTCGAGATGATCAAGCGCGCCCTGCCGAAGGCCCAACCTAAAGCCAGTCCATCTCCAAGTGAAGAGCATCGGGAGTACCCCAGCCAATCGCGGTCCACGGCCAGACGAGAAGCCCATGGCAGGCTGGCTATGCCACGAGAAGGCCCATGAAGACCACGGGGAGCGCAGGGCCGTGTTGCGCTTCGGGATGACTCGTCTCGCCAACCGGCCTCACCACAAGGGCCTGGCTGCTCGGGATGATCGAAGACGACAGAAGAGGTGGAGGCGAGGGCGATGGCTCCTCATCCACCCCCGTGAGCTCGGAAGGAAGGGCCCTGCAGGGCAAGGATCAGAACGAGCAACAAAAGAGTCAGGAGCAGGGAAGGGAGAAGGCTTACTCGTCGATGGCATAGTACTTCCTACGATTCAGCAGGCGACAAGGGTAGTCGTCGCCCAGGGCCTCCCTCCTCTTTCGTAGGGCCTCAAAGTCGACGCGGAAGCGACCCAAGAGTTGAGCGCGGGGGTCATCTTGCGACGAGCAGGAAGCATAGAGGCGACTCGCGTCGGGCGCATCCGCCTGATGCGCGCTGCCGGTCGCCTCACCAAGAAGAGCGGCTGGGGCCCCGGGAGCCTCAGCCTTAGGCACTGCGAGCGGCCTCTCGCCACCCTCAACTGCGGCAGCACGGGCCTTGGGAGCTGCTCCCTCATGTGCGCCTCCCAGTGCTGTCGCCTCGGCGAGGGCACCCTCGGCCTCCGGAGGCTCATGCCTCCCTGCACCACCACTTGAGGAAGAGTCGCCCCGGGCGGCTGCGAGGGCGACCACCACCACTGGGTTCTCGCGAGGCCCCTGGAGGCCAGCAGGGCGCGGCCCCCATTTGTCGAAGATGGGCATCTGGCTCACAAAGTCGCCTCTGTTCGAGCAGAGGTACAGCAAGGCCCCCCCTTGACGAATGTCGCCGGGGGAAGGATCCCCAGTCAAGACCAAGAACACCTTCCTCAGAGCTTCAGGTGTCAGGTCCTCTTCCTGGAGCCGCATACGGTCCCTACGACCGCTGTAGGCCCACATTCGATGAGAGTGGCGCTGGAGGGGGGCGACGCGGCGTAGCAAGAACTCCTTCACCACCTTGGGCGCCGTCACGCCAAGCTTCCTCAGGAACTCGAAGCGGTGCCAGACGAAGGCAAGCCGGGGCTCGCAAGCGTCACCTGGCCCCAGCCTGAGTTGGGGACAGCAGGCGAAGATGGCTCCGTCAGCAGGGGGCTGGGCACCCCTACGTCCACATACAGCCACTACTCACGAAACCCAGGAGCGGGCGGAGGAAGACTGAAGTCAATTCCAGAAGCCGCTGCCTCAGGCGCAGCAATGAAGCTCACACACGCCGAGCATTGGGTGGGGTCGACAAGGCGCAGAGAGAAGAAGTGGCGTAGCAGGGCAACCGAAGGAAGGATGCCCGTCATTGCCTCGCAAACGAAGGCAAATACCGCAAGAAGGGTGATGGACTCAGGACCCGGGTGCATCATATGGATCTGATAATGGGAAAGCACGGCGTTGAAGAAATCAGAGAAGGGGGGAACCAGTCCCGCCCACAGGGCGTCGGCGAAATACCGGACCTCGGTGGGAATCCTGTCAACGGAGAAGCGAGACGCGGGCCAGGCCGTCATCCTCCCACACTCGTTTAAGATGGTGGCCAGGGCTGAGCGGACCTTGCCCAGGCCTTCTTGATTGATTATGACCGGCCAATCGACGGCGGGGGCCGCCGACGACGACGAGCAAGGTGGCGGCACGGGCTTCTTCCCTTTTCCCTTCCTCGGCGGAGCCATGACGACAGGAAAGGGATGGAGGAAGGTTCGAGATTGTATTGGATGCGAAAGATGGAGTTCGAGAGAAGAAAGGATAGGGAGCGCTCAAGCAGCAGAAAGGGGAGCGGATGTGTGCGGCAGCGAGTCCGCCTAGCAAGGGACAAAATAAGGAGGCGTGGGGGAACAGTGCCGCCCACGTCCAATCAACCACCACGCGGCGCCCAAGGCCGCAGGCTGTTAGGGCCCGCGACGCTTCGCAATTGCCCTTTTGCCTCTCTGCTCGGCCAAGTTCGGGCGCGCCGTGGGCCCGGGGGCTACTGTCGGCGTTCTGGGAACGGGCGTCCCCAGACTTGCCTGCCTGCGGCCTGCGGCGTGGCTCAAAGGAGGCCCAGCACAACCTATCTTCATCAACGCAAGCTTAAGAGCCTTGCGAGGGGCCAAGACTCGCGGGGCGGACGACAAGGAGCTTCCTCAGGCACGGCCTCGTCAGGCTGGCTCACGAGGAGGCGGAGAGTTCAAGGCGGGGTACCTCGCGAGGTGCCCATGACGCAAGCCATGACGACCAAGGGTGCCAGTCGGGCGCCAGCCCGCGCAGTGTCCTCCTTTCCTCCTTGGTGCAAAGGGAGCAAGCGCAGGCGAGAGCATCAAGCAAAGGCGTCCATTTCGGTGCAACAAGACCAAGACCAGCCCAACCGCCGAAAGGAAGTCATTGTGGAGCCCAAGCCGGCGTCACCACGAGAGCCTTTGACAGGCGAGGACCAACTTTAGTCAGGATAAGTGTACCTGCTGTTCCCCTCCAAAATGGCCAATTGTTGGCTCCCTTCCCGCTCGATATTTGGGAAGAGGCCGAGGGCCTTTGCCTATAAATAGGGCTAGCCACCCACAGGGTAGAGGCATCGAAGAACAAGGATGGAGAGACACACAGAGAGAGAGAGAGGCGACTGAACTCCTCCTACCAGTTCGTTGCGCCAGCCAAGAACAGACCCTCGCGAGGCTGTTCTTTCATTGTATTGTTCCTCATCCGCCCAAGAGGCAATCCACCACACCTCACACTGGAGTAGGGTATTACACCACAATGGTGGCCTGAACCAGTATAAATCTTGTGTCTCTCGTGCTGTTCAGTTTGGTAGTTTAGGTCTTAGCGATTCGGCGAGGAGCGAGCCGGTAGAGGGTTGAATCTCCGCGTGCACCCCAGTGTTCGAACCTCAAGGGTCTACCGAAACCCGAAATCCAACAGAAACAAGCAGACACATAACAAGTTTAGCATGTACTAGTATATGAAACTCATTTCGGTGAACCAGTTCATTAGTAAGGTGGACAGGATTAAACTAGCAAGTCTTCTATTGCCAAGTACTAGTACATAATAAAAGCATCAAATAAACATATATCTATGTCCTATGGTCACTGCATTGTCTTGCCAAATCAAGATAGAGACACGGTTCAAATCATATCAGTTCAAGACAAAGCAGCAGTGAAAGAATACAAAGCGTGGGAAACTACACGGCACAACAAGATTTCAGATGGGTACCACAGGTCTACATGTACAACAACACTATTGGCTCTGTTGTGATGTTAGTAATGTGCATTATATGAAAGTCAACTGTATACACAATTGAAATTGAAATCAAAAGAGCTATTAATAAGAGCAAACTTGTTAAAGAAACATGTGTGAACATACCTGCTGTGCCATTGGAGTTTCAATTGGATCCTTAAATTTAAAAATAAGTTTGTATGAGTAAATACAGTGATACAAGAGCAAAGCAATCATAGTTAAAAAAGGCGCGCCTAAGAGAGCGCTTAAGCGCGCCTAGGCTCTAGGCGTTGGCAAAACGCATTGCGCATAACTATGCTTAATCTGTGCATAACAGCACATAAGCATGCACTTTGGTTAGTAAAGCGCAAGGCGGTGGAAAAATGCACAATTGACGCCTAGCGCTTTTTGGAAATATGATAGCAATGGAATCTTAAATTAGAATAGTTGTTCTTCAGGTTTAGGCACTTGTTCTACATGAACAGAGTACAGTAAGACGCAAGAATATAATACTCAAAAATAGAAAATGAGCTCATAGACCTTACCACATTCTTGGTTCGGGACCAGTATAGAACAAGGCGTTCCCAGTCATCGTCCAGTAAATGTTTCTCAGGAGAACGTAAGGGAATTTGATGAGTTTCTTTGCCGGCGAAGTACGTTTTCTTCAGGTAATTCCGATACTGGCACCAAGCATTCTTGAAGATAGCAGAGGTATTAGCACAGGTTACCTCATCCTGAGTTTCCAAATCGGTCCTTCTCTATAGAGAAAAATGGGAAAATTTGTTGTATTATAACCATCATGGAGGTCGGATGTATGGGACGAAGCAAAGTAATTGCCATGAATAACATTACTTACACATAACTCCTGGACAAACACCTGCAACTGGCATTTTCCTTCATCTTCAGTATAATATTTCCAAGATGGGAAGATACACACATACGATTTAACAACATCAAATGCGATAGATGCTAAACTACGACTAGCTGGTTGTGCTTCCTCCACAGGAATAGGCGTACTAACTGGTGGAGTTGGGGTTCGCCGTGATAGTACTGGCCCTTTGGGCACTGGAGCTGCCTTACTAACTACTCTTGTTTGGGAGCTCTGTGGTGGAGATGGTGCTATATCAATAGGAACTGGGTTACTATCGGCTGGGGTTGGGGTTAGATTGGGTGAAGCTGGTTCTCTGTCCATCGCAGTAGGGGTACAATTTGCGAGAGTTTGGGTTATGTGTGGTAGGGCTGGTTCTTGTGCATGTACAACCGGGGTGCTATCTCCACCAAGAGGTAGCACTGTTTTATTTGAAGACCGTGTTTTTAGTCCGCTAGATACTGGCATCACTCGCTCCAATTCAAATGGCTGATAAACAGGAAACATAGTTGAATGTACAGACATTGTATGAGAGACAGATGCAATAGACAGTGTGGAAAAAAGGGCATGAAATAGTTTACATGTATATTGTTTAACTAAAACGGATAGCATGACATAATTTCACATATATGATGTCTATCTAAACTGGATAGCATAGCATAACATAATTCAAAGATATGTTGAATAACTAAACAAGATCGCATGACAAAATTCACCTACATGTTATCTAAGTAATCAGGATCACATCATTTAATTCATATATGTGATTTATATGCTAAACAGAGGGCATTCGATATGATGTCTGAACTAAGAACATGGTGTTGAATATTGTGTATATGATGTCTAAACTATGTAATGCAAGACACCGTATGCATGATATGAGCAGTATAACCGTGCCAAGTTAGAGCATACACCTCAGTGGGGGAATAGGACTGGTCATCTGTCTCTGAATCCATCTCTGAGGAGCTATCGGGACCCAACAACAGATCTGCTTCGACAGGTAGCACTGTCTGCTCTGAAGGCCTTGTTTTCACTCCAGATTTTTCCATCTCCCACCCAAATGGCTGATTCATAGGAAGAGTAGTTTAATGTACAAACATTGTCGACAAATGGAAATGTAATGAAGAAAAGGAAGGGCAAGATATCATTCAAATATATAATGCCTTGTTAAATAGGATGGCATTGCACATTTCACATATATTATGGCTGGCTAAAAGACATGAGACTGCATAATTCCCATATATGATATAGAAACTAAACAGGTGGCATTACAGAACATGTCTAAACTAAGCAGATGACATATATGATGTCAAAAGTAGGCACTGCAAGGCAACATATGCATGATATGACTAACATCAGCATGCCAAGGTAGAGCAAACACCTTGGGGGGTAAATAGGAGTGGTCAGCAGCGTCTGAATCGCCGCAGAACAGATATCTTCCTCTGGATTACAATCTGGAGAGGGGTGGGGAGGGTTTGCCATTGAACCCACCATCGAGCGATGTCTGCATGATATTGTATTTCCGCGCAAAACTCTTCTCTTTTTCTCTACATGTTCAGCATGACTGTGTACAATATCTGACATGCATACAAAAAATATGGTGAGATTATGTAAGGAGAGCATGCAGAAATTTAGAGTGATGGTAACAACCAGTGGATGGATCCAAAATAAATGATAGCAGGATGATGATTGCTTTAAATTAATCAAAACCCAGATGACGTTTTCTTTACTATTTGTTTCCCACCCAAGATGAACAACATAGGCATACCCTAGGTGAACCAGATATTAGACAGACATACTATTCATTGCTGCCTCGATATGTGCCCCACAACTAATTTAGAACTCAAGTTTGAACATTAATTTGGACCTGACTTGGGAGTCCAAGAGCTGAACAGGACGATAAAGTAGCAGGTAAGTTTAAGCAATGCATAACATAAGCAGAAACAAAAGAGTGCGACCTCTCTTGTGGACTCGTGTACTCCTCAGGTTCATCTGCTGAGTCGATGATGGTGATGCCGTTGTGGTGGGTGCCGGCGGCAGGGAAGGAGATCTGAGGCGGCGAAAGACGATCAGGAGTCGTGATGTCTGGTTTGGTGGATGCTTCTGTCGATGGAGCAGCTTAGGTGAGGTGGACGACGTCGCGGCAGGAGCAGGACAAACCACACAAAGTTCCCTTCGACATGTACCTATAACTGAAGTAATTCTGTAAGGGCTCATTTGGCTTGCATGATTCTTAAAACACAGTGTCGGTGTACTAGAGTAGGGGAACCCTAGTATCCCGAACTTGGTCATGGGCAGTCGTAGCACCCCGCGGCAAGGCTTGCCGGGTGACCGCCAAGGTCCTCTGTGGTTCCTTTGGAGCCATTCAAGAACAAAGTATTCAAGCCAAGGAGACAAGGCCCCGGCAAGAGGAGCTTGCCGGGAAGGCCAACCAAGGCATCTCAAGGAACTTGCCACGACGCGCCACGCGTCCCGGCGAGGCCCGGTGAGTGACAAGCTTCCGGACGCGACAAGACAACGACCGCGGCAAGGCGCTTGCCGCGGCAAGCTACCACTCTGTACCCGCGCTCCAGCACATCCACCAACGTGTCGCCCTGGGACCTTTCCAGGCGCGCGTGGCAGGAGGCTGTGCAGCCAGCGGTGCGCGGTGGCAAGCGGCGCTGACAAGATTGCCAGCGTGGCAAGCGGTGGCGTCCCTGACGGTCCCTTTCTTGCACTGTTTGGGCGACGCAGACGGGCATTTAATGCCTTTGCCCCCTGCCGTCAGGGTTAGGTATGATACACTGTACAGGTAGTTGTACCAACCGCAACACTTTTCCATTTTTACCCTTGTTTGCGTTGCCACCTGTCGGTGACCCCTTGAGCATATAAAAGGAGGCCCATGCGCAACGTAGAGGGGGGTTGGAAACCAGAAAACACTCACGCTTGGTCTCATTAGCAGCTAGTGTGTACTGTAGCACTCAGCGCTCCCGAGCAAGAACTCAATACACTCAGACATGCAGCAGTAGGAGTATTATCTCTTCGGAGAGCTCCGAAGCTGGGTAAACTACTCGTGTGCTTTGCCTCAATCCGCTCTTCGCGCGATCTCCGCCCCCCGCCGAACCGAAAGGGGCTCGATCCGCTGACCCCATAGGTTTTCGTGGGTCCGTTTCCCCGACATCTTTGGCGCGCCAGGTAGGGGGCGTCGAGGTTGTGTGAACCTGATCCGGTGTTCAAACGAGCTAGATCTTCTCCTTTTTCATCGACATGCCACCGAAGAAGAAGGCTTCGGAGGCGGCTACTTCGTCCGCGTCGATCCCACTACCACCGGAGGATACGGGTGGTGGGCTATACACCGGAGGAAGAACGGGCGTTGACGAGGGAGCTCACGGTGCTGCCAGGTCCAAGGACGAGGCTGCGCGGACCTCGGCATCCGTACATGCACCGCCCATCTCAGGAGGTGCGGGACCAACAGCGTCATGATACTCGCGGTACCATACGTTCGTTGGACCAAGATCGAGCCGGTGGATCTCGGGGTGCTCAAGACCAGCATGCACGCCAACATGCTGGCACGAGCGAGACGCAGTCGCCTGGACGGGATACTGCTCCTTCCAACATAGTTAGAAGTCCGAGCATATCCCGCTCCTCGCACCGTTCGCCATTGCCACCCACCACTCCAGCAGAAGCTTTGGCGCGAGCTCAACTGCTCCTGGATTACCCTCCAACGACAGACAAGATCGATGAATGGAGGGCCACCATTCAGAGTCTCATCGGCTTCGCCAACGGCGACACTCCACGGCAGCCGAGTACATCACACCCGCGGCAAGACTACCAGGCACGAGCCGATGGCGACAAAATCGGTGGGGGTGCAACCACCGTGCACTCTCCGCCCCAAAGGCCAAGATCGCCGACTCGCCGGATCTACCTCGACAGTGACTCCACCGCATCATCAGATCCACAAGCTCGTCGCGATCAGCGCCAAGTTCTTCACGAACGACAGCAAGAAGACGCTCGTACTCGCATCGAGCGCCGAAGAGAAGCGCGGCGTCAATTGGACCAGCACGCTGGGCCTTCTGTCGACATGCATGCGCCAGGGGAACCAGGCGACTTGCCTTACGCAGTAGGTTGCCCTGTGTTCACTCGTGAGCTGCGGCAAGTCCAGTGGCCCAGCACGAAGAATTTCAAGCCAGATGTACCAGAGAAGTACGATGGCAAGTCGCATCCGTCGGAGTTCCTCAGCATCTACACCATCGTGGTGCAAGCTGCCGGGGGGCGGGATGACAAGATCCTTGCCAACTACTTCCCGCTGGTGCTCAAGCCTAATGTCAGATCCTGGCTCATGCACTTGCCGGACAACTCCATATCCTCCTGGGCAGACCTATGCCATCAGTTTGTCGGCGCCTTTACAGGCGGCCACAAGCCTCATGGCCAAGAGAGCGACCTTCATCTGCTCGCCCAGAAGGAAGGAGAGCCCCTGCGCAAGTATATTCAGAGATTCAGCCGTGTACAGCACAACATCCCAGATGTCCACCCTGCCGCGGTCATCAGCGCGTTCCATCAGAACGTGCGAAACCGCAGGATGTGGGAGGAGATGGCGATGTGCAAGATCAGAGACGTCAGTGAGCTATATGCCCTGCCGAAAAGTGTGCACGTGCTGAGGAAGGGAGGAAACTCCCCGAAGAGAATACAGAAGCAGGAGGATCTGATAGCGAGGATGCTGCCCCGGCAATGAAAAACCGGCGGCGGAACAACAGGAAGAAGAAAGGCAAAGATGTGCTAGTCGTTGAGCAGTCCGGCAACGGAGGTGGCACCAAGAAAGCCAAGGCTGGTAGTTCCGGCGAGGAGATTGCCGCGGGCACCAACTACCAGGCTGTGGCGGTCGCCGACAAGCAGGACGGCACCAACAAGCAGTACTGCAAGATCCACCGCACCAAGGGCCATGACCTCCAGAGCTGCAAGAAGGTCGAGCAGCTTGTCGAGCAGCAAAAGGCTGAATACGAGCGACACGACAAGGAAAAGGCCCAAGAAGGTGCTGGAGGATCCGGCAAGAAACGCCCCGGCTGAGGAGGACGCCGCGGCAAGGCCAAGCGGCAGCAAGGAGACAGACCTCCCCGCGGCCGCGACAAGGATGAAGATGACGATGACAATGAAGATATGGATGATGACGACACCGGTGAGTAGGAGTTCCAGAAAGCCACAGAGGTCCTATGCGTTGACGGCGGTGCTTCTCTGCATACTTCACACCACCAGCTCAAGCAGTGGGTGGGGGAAGTCAATGCGGCAGAACCACCCGTCGAGTCACGCAAGCCTCTGAAATGGTCTAGCACGCCTATCATCTTTGATATTGAGGACTACCCGGATCGCATAACTGCGGTCGGGTGCTTGCCAATGTTGGTTTCACCAACTACCCGCAACCTCAAGGTCACTAAGATGCTAGTTGACGGTGGGGCCGGCTTGAACCTGATCTCCTCCGCGGTACTTCAGAAACTCCAGATCCCTGACAGCGAGCTCGAAGAGACCGGCACATTCCAAGGAATCAATCCGGGAAGGAGCAAGCCGAAGGGAAAGATCACGTTACCGGTGACATTTGGCAGCGAGTTGAACTTCAGGACTGAGAGGGTCACTTTTGACGTTGCTGACTTTCCACTGCCTTACAATGGGATACTCGGCCGTCCAGCACTCGCCAAATTCATGGCAGCCTCTCACTATGCATACAACATACTGAAGATGCCGGGCCCGATAAGTGTCATCTCTGTCCCTAGCGAGAAGAAGGTTGCTCTTATCTGCACCGACAAAATCTACCGGGAAGCAGCAGCCGCAACAGATCGCAGGTCACCTGCTGTTGAAGCTCCCGGGGGGAAGAAGAAGACCAAGTCTGGCGAGAGTTCTGATGCCCACTCCGGCAAGCGTACCTCTTCGGAGTGCTGCGCTACCGTCGAGGACGCACCATCGAGCTCCACCGGCAAGTGTAAGAAGACAATGGCAGCTCCGCCAGAGACCAAGAAGGTGTCCGCCAAGGAGGACGGCACTGGTGGTACCTTCACCATCAGTGCCACTCTCGACCCTAAATAGGAAAGCGCGCTCGTTGCTTTCCTGCGGGCGAACGTCGACGTGTTTGCGTGGCAACCGTCTGACATCCCCGGTGTTCCCAGGAAAGTAATCGCGCACCATCTTTCCGTCTGTCCTCATGCGCGGCCCATCAAGCAGAAAGTCAGGAAACAAGCAGTGGAGCACCAAGAATTCATCGCAGAAGAAATCAAGAAGTTGGAAGCAGCAGGCCTTGTCAGAGGAGTGCTCCATCCTACGTGGTTGGCCAATCCTGTAGTCGTGCACAAGGCAAATGGGAAATGGAGGCTTTGTATCGACTTTACTGATCTTAATAAAGCTTGTCCCAAAGACCCATTTCCCTTGCCGCGCATTGACCAGATTGTTGACTCCACGGCCGGATGTGACTTGCTTTCATTTCTTGACGCATACTCAGGATACCATCAGATCTTCATGGCAGAAGAGGATGAGGAGAAGACCGCATTCATCACTCCATGTGGCACATATTGTTTCATACGGATGCCTTTCGGTTTAAAGAATGCTGGTTCAACATTTGCAAGGGTAGTCCATCACGCTTTTGAGCCACAAATACACAGAAATGTGGAAGCCTACATGGATGACATAGTGGTCAAGAGCAAGGACAGGGCAACTCTGATTCAAGATTTAGACGAAACCTTTGCAAATCTGTGCAAGATCAACCTCAAGCTTAACCCCGAGAAGTGTGTGTTTGGAGTCCCCTCCGGCAGGCTTCTCGGGTTCTTCGTGTCTCAGCGGGGAATTGAAGCCAATCCCGACAAGATCAAGGCCATTGAGCAGATTGAAGCACCAAAGCACGTCAAGGATGTACAAAGACTTGCCGGTTGCATGGCGGCTCTCAGCAGGTTTATCTCTAGGTCTGCTGAGCGCGCCCTGCCGTTTTTCAAAATATTCAAAAAGGCAGGTCCAATGAAATGGACTCCGGAAGCGGAGGCTGCGCTGCAGGACTTGAAGAGATACCTGTCCTCCACTCCAACACTTGTCGTACCTAAGCCACAAGAGAAGTTGCTGCTGTATATAGCGGTAACCAATAAAGAGGTTAGTGCTGCGTTAGTAGCGGAGAGGGAGGCAGATGATGAGCCAGCAACCATGGCAGATGCATCCAGCGACAAGCAGGGGGCTTCACCGACAAGCTCTGGTCCCGACAAAGGTGGATCTGCGCAGGCGCGCGAGGAAATGCAGAAGAGAGTGGTGTAGCGCCCAGTTTACTTTGTCAGTTCCCTTCTGCAGGGGGCTAGGTCAAGGTACTCTGGTGTGCAGAAATTGCTTTTCGGCCTTCTCATGGCCTCGAGAAAGCTGCGCCATTACTTCCAAGCACATGAGATCACAGTTGTCACTCATTTTCCACTGAAGAGGATACTGCAGAATCCAGAAGCAACAGGAAGGATTGTCGAGTGGGCACTGGAACTGTCAAGCTTTGGCCTCAAGTTTGAGAGCACTTCAACTATCCAAAGCAGAGCATTGGTAGAATTCATAGCAGAGTGGACGCCAACACCAGATGAAGAAATTCCAGAAACGAGCATCCCCGTCAAGGAAGCAAGCAAAGAGTGGCTGATGTACTTTGATGGTGCCTTCTCGCTGCAAGGCGCCGGTGCGGGCGTGCTACTTGTTGCACCCACTGGAGAGCACCTCAAGTATGTAGTCCAGATGCACTTTCCCAGGGAGCAAGCAACAAACAATACCGTAGAGTATGAAGGTTTGCTTGCCGGTCTCAGGATCGCGGTAGACCTTGGGATCAAGAAGCTCATCGTCAGGGGTGACTTGCAGCTTGTCGTCCGCCAAGTGAACAAGAATTATCAGAGTCCGTTAATGGAAGCTTACATTGATGAAGTGAGAAAGCTAGAAGAGCACTTTGACGGCCTACAAATGGAGCATGTTCCAAGAGCTGATAACGACATTGCCGATGGCCTGTCGAAGTGCGCCGCACTTAAGTTACCTGTGGAACCAGGGATCTTTGTGCTCAAACTTACTCAACCGTCTGTAACGCCATCAATTGGACAGAGCAAGAAGAGGAAGTTGATTTCTGGTGACTATTTTCCGGCAGAGCTCCCCGAAGCCGCCGCCAAAAAGGTCCCCAAGATCAACACCAAGGGTGCTGAGGAGCAGTCTGCTCCGGCAAGCCCTAGGGTTTGTTCCGTTGAAGCAGACGCTCCCGACAAGTTTTGCTCCGGCAAGCTTGCCGGGGAACGTCAAGCTCCGGCTGAGCCGCAGGTTCTTGCCGTAGAAGCGGATGTTCCCGCAGCAGCAGATGTGCCTTTAGTCCTTGTTGTCGAGCCGCAAGCTCCAGCATGGGCACATCAGATTGTTCGTTTCCTTCAGACAGGAGAACTTCCCGAAGAGCAAGAAGAAGCGGAAAGAGTAGCCCGGCAGTCAAGTATGTACCAGTTTGTCGACGACACACTGTACAGAAGAAGACTCAACGGTGTGAAATTGAAGTGTATTCACCGGGAAGATGGACAAAAGCTGTTGGCAGAGATACATGGAGGCATATGTGGTCACCACATTGGCGCAAGAGCACTTGCCGGCAAGGCATTCCGGCAAGGTTTCTTTTGGCCGACAGCCCTCCAGGATGCAACTGCACAAGTAACCAAGTGTGAAGCGTGCCAGTTCCATTCCAAGCAGATACACCAGCCAGCTCAAGCTCTCCAGACGATCCCTTTATCCTGGCCATTTTCGGTCTGGGGGCTCGACATCCTCGGCCCCTTTCCCCGAGCTGTCGGGGGCTTTGAGTACTTGTATGTTGCAATCGACAAGTTCACAAAGTGGCCGGAAGTGGAAGCAGTGAGGAAGGTGACAGCATAGTCAGCAGTCAAGTTCTTCAGGTCGATTGTTTGCCGCTTCGGGATCCCTAACAGGATCATCACCGACAACGGCACGCAATTCACGAGCCGCACCTTCATGCAGTACGTCCAAGATCTTGGCACCAAGGTCTGCTTCGCTTCTGTTGCTCACCCGAGAAGCAACGGTCAAGCGGAGAGGGCAAATGCTGAAGTGCTGCGCGGGCTCAAGACCAGGACTTTCGACAGGCTGCGCAAGTGCGGAAAGAACTGGATTGAGGAGCTGCCGGTGGTTCTTTGGTCGATCAGAATGATGCCAAATCGAGCCACTGGCCAGACACCTTTCGCTCTAGTCTATGGAGCAGAGGCAGTTCTCTCCACGGAACTCGTATACGGGTCACCTCGAGTGCTCGCTTATGATGAGCTTGAGCAAGAGCAGCTGCGACAAGATGACGCGCTGCTCCTTGAGGAAGACTGTCTTCAGGCCGCTGTACGAGCTGCTCGATACCAGCAAGCTTTGTGCCGCTACCATAGCCGCAAAGTTAATGCCAGAAGTCTCGAGGAAGGCGACCTTGTTCTTCGGCGCGTTAAGCCCGCCAAGAATTCCAACAAGTTGATGCCGAAGTGGGAAGGCCCTTACCGGGTGAAATGAGTCACTAGGCCTGACGCTGTCCGCCTTGAGACCGAAGATGGCATTCCGGTGAGCAACTCCTGGAACATTGAGCATCTTCGTAAGTTTTACCCGTAGGGCGCGGTTGCCGGAACCTATTCCGGCAACCACCTTTTGTACAAGTCTTGCCGATGTTGCATGTAATCCTTTGTACAAAGCCGGGCGCAGACTCCGTGCATAAGTAAAGCTCATGTGCTCCGCTCATCTTGTCAATTTCATGCTTTCTATTTTTTGCATGTGTTATCTGACATTTTGTGCAGCGCCTACCCCCGGTAAGCAATAACGAGCCGTAAGGCTCCATATCTTTATTTTCTCTTCTATCTTTTTCTTAAAGAAAGGAAGGTTCCCTCGCCCACAAGTTTGCCGGGGGGAAAGGAGAAGATAATGGTGTGGACCAGGCGTCGTTCAAGAAAGTTTCGCCTTACCGGGAAGCAAACGACAGAAAAGCTAAGTTGCCAAAGTTTGAGCAATCAGTTTTAAAAATTTTTAAGTTATCTTCCTCGAACGACCGTGCTTTGTATGGAAAACCTGTGCGCGGAGGAACCAACTCGTAGGTAGTTGCGCCCTTACTTTGTTTCGAGTCCACTCAACAACTTAAGTGAGCTGCGACTAGTTGCGATAAGGTTTCTTGTTGATAGCGGCACCGCCAGCAGGCTGCTGAAGTCCCGCACTCAGCGCTCGCGGCTAAGGTGCCTGCACCGGCAAGTTCCCTAAAAGCGTAGGGCAAAAACATACAAAGGAAGGAATCAAGTAAAGGAAATAACATAGCAATCGCTACCCAAAATAGAGTTATATTACAAGATAGCTTGCCGCAGCTCTAACAGATTGTTCTCATAACATGACCAACAGCGACAAGAAAAGGAGAAAACGGGCGGCCTAATCTACGCGATTGCCCTCAACCCTCTTGATCCCGCTCACCTTGTCCACAATGGGTGCGACAAGGGTCTTGAGTGCTTCCAGATCAGCATCCGGCGGCAGGGTCTTGAGGACATTGGTGAGGTTGAGGCCCGGGTTGCGGAAGGCCACCTTCACCAACACCTTTTGAAGAGCTCCCGCGCAGATCTTGCGCGACTCGTCGGCCAGCTGCTTTGGGATCTTCTCCCGGAGTCGCTGGAGGGCCGTCACCTCGCCTTTGAAGAACAAGATGAGCTTGGCACTGGGTTGGACATTCTCATCGGAGGAATACCCGAGATCCTCCATCCCCAGCTGCGCCAGCTCCCTGTCGATGGCTGCGGCAACATCCACGAGACCCTCTGTCCAGTGCTCCACATTCTCCCTAGAAGTGTTCTGGGTGACGACAGCCCTCGCCAGCAACGCCTCATCATCCTTGATCTTCTCCTTCAAGGCCACTTCCTGCTCCCCGGCGCCGTCCAGCGTCTTGGTCAAAGTAGTCAGCTTCAGCTCAAGATCTGCGTTGGAGTACTTGGCGGCGCTAAGCTCCTTGCCCTTCTCGGTGAGACGACCCTGCAGCTCGCCAAGGGTGTAGGCGTCCTTCTCGCGCTCACGCTTGAGCGTGGCAAGCTCTTCACCGCTCGCCTTGAGATCGGCCTCCAACTGCGCCACCTTCGTCTCCAGCTCCTTCTTGGCGGCCTCGGCAGCTGCGGCAGTATCCTCTGCTTGCTTGAGAGCCCCGCCGAACGTTTGCTTGCGTGCAGCAAGCTCCTCCTCGTGGCTGTCAAGGTTGACCTTCCGCTGCGCCAACTCGCCCTCCTGCGCAGACAGCTTCTCGGCGGCAAGCCGCTGTTGCTCTTCAACTTCAGCCTTCTCAAGGAGGAAGGCTTTCCGCTCCTCGGCAAGTTGCTCCCGCTCCTCTGCCAGGGACCGGAGAGCTTCCTGGTTACAACCCTGGAGCTCCTCCGCGTGCTTCTCGATGTCCACTCCCGCCTTCGCGACAAGCGCTTCTCGGGACTCCAGCTTGGCCTGTCGAGCGCGGTAGAGCGACAACAGCTTCCATAGCAGCCGCTCCTCCTCAGGCTCACCGCTGCTGCTGCTCGGCGCGTCAACCAACGTCAGCCCAGCGGAGGCGAGCACCTCTTCATCAAAGATTTCTCCTTCGACCGGCACCCTGGAGCTTGACGCCCAGGGGAGCTTGATGAAGACATTATCGCCGGCCTTCAAATAGACGCCGGGATGGGGCTCTTCGGAGCCTGACGCAGCGGCAGCGGCAGAGGGATCGGCGGTCGGCGTAGCGCCTGACGCTCCTGCGGCCTCAGGGCCGTCAATGCGATCGCGAGACCCCTCGCCGGCCTTTGCGGCAACAGCTTTGGCGGCCTCTTCGCCGGCGGGATCATCAGCGCCGGCTCCTTCTTCGGTAGCAGCGACGTTGTCGGTATTGCCACGCGCGTTCTCCTCGGCGGCAACCTTGGTCTCCATTGGCTTCGCGGCAGATGGATCTGACGGCCGAAAAAGGGAGAAAAGTCAAGCAAATATCCAAAAAGAAAATTAGAAGAAGAAGAACCCAAGGGAAGTTTTCAAGCAAGAGGATTACCTGTACTGGGTTCTGCAGTCATGGTCTCCACCACCAGGGGGTCGCTTGTGCTGTCCCTTGCCGGAGAACTCTCCCTTGCCGGAGACTTCTCCCTTGCCGGAGAACGCTCCCTTGCCGGGGAACCCTCCCTTGGCGGTGTAGTCGAAGCAGATGGCATTTCGGGGGCGGCTTCCAGGCGCTCCTGCTGAAGCTGCTCTGCTCCTACACAAACCAATAGTCAGATGTCAGCAAAGAAAGAGCACCCATGCGCGCCTAACAGCGGGAAGTAAACCATATACTTACGCTGGGGGCTGCGCTGGGGGCTGCCTTGGGGAATAGTTGCCGGGTCCGGCAAGGTGGTCTCGGACACACCCCCTGCTGTTGCGGTGGGTTCGTCCTCGATGAAAATCACCGAGACCTTGGCTCTCTTCGCCGCTCTCTGGGCCAGGGTCCTAAAAAGGAATGAGTTCGGAGTAAAGAAAATAAGATACAAGACAAAATAGCAAGAGTTGAAGAACTACAAGTACAGCAGAGAATCTTACTCTTCTTCTTCCTCGTCGGAGCTGAGCGCGGAGAGGTCAAAGTCTGGCTCACCTCCGGCGCGACGAGGCGAAGGAGTAGGTTCCCTTAGCCGCTTGGCGGGGGTAGTGGCAGTGGTCTGAGACGACCCAGCTCCGGCCGCCGCCGCGGCATGAGAAGCGGCAGGAGTAGAAGCGGTGGTCCGGGAGGACCCCGCTCCAGTTGCCGCAGCGGCGTGAGGTGCTCCCGCGGCAACAGTGCTTGTCACGGTGGAGCGCGTCGCGCGGCGCGGCGGCTGTTGACTCGTCTGCCACCCCGCTACGTCCCCGGCCTAGCGGAGACGCCTTCTTGGTGGAGCTCGGGGCTATGCTTGCGGCGAGCTGTCTGAAGATGAGGAGGAAGAGGAGTTGGTCTCCAACGAGCCGCTCGCACCCTCGGCAGGCTCGCTCGACTCGACTTCAGGCCCGGCAAGCTCTCCCTCACCGGCAAGCCACTCTCGCTCGGCAAGGCTTGCCGCCTCTGCTGCCTCTGTCTCCTCCACGGTGAATCCAATCTCGCCCGCGGCAGCGGCTGCCGTCGCCTCTTCCAGCCTAGTGGCGATGCGCTGCATCTCCGCATCGGTGGTGTCGCGGGTGAGGCTTTTCTGCTCATCGGAGCAGACCGGCACTTCTACCAAGCTGTCAAAGAACTCCTGCACGACGTTGTCTGCAGGCTCTTGCCAAGTGGGGACAATTCCATGCGAATCGCACAATGGCATCATTGCATGGATGCGGTCGAGCAAGGAGTTGTTGCACAGCGGAACGACACCCTTCGGCAATTTGAATACTTCAGGATGTTGAGGGTCATGCTTGAATAGTTCCAGGAGCATCGCATCCAGTTCCAGGACAGTGAAGTTGAAGTTGAGGCCCGGGCGCAGCCTCATGATATCCGCCGCATTTTGGAACTCCCAGGCAGGTCTCCTCCTCTCCTACAGGGGGGCGATGCGGCGGCGAAGAAAATCTGCGCCAACAGCGCCTACAATAAGCCCGGCAAGCCTGAGGCGTAAGATCCGGGTGACGGCAATCTTCAGCCTATCGTCTTCTGGGGCCACGCTGCTCCAATCGTTGCCACGCGCTACTGGGGCTTGGCGCTGGGTGGTAAATGGATGCGGGTTCTCCTCGACAATCCAGCACCAGTCTGCCCTCCATTCCTCCCACTTGCTGTGAAGCTCTCCCTCCAGATAAGCTTCCTTCTTGCCAGCTCTCGAGATCCAGGCGATTCCGCCGGATAAAGGCTCCCCTCTCTCAACTCGGGGCATAAAGAAGTGGCAAAAAAGAGCTACATTTGGATAGACTCTGATAAAGTTTTCGCAGAGATGTGCGAAAACTGCCATGGTCAGAACGGCATTGGGGGTGAAGTCAAGGAGGCAGAACCCGTAGGTGTTCATAATGTCGCAGAAAAATTCAGAGAAAGGCAGGCAGAGCCCGCAGTAGAAGAACAACGCGAAGAAGGGACATCCATTCGGAGCACGTTCCGAAGCGGCGGCTGAGAGTACCTTCGTGCGCAGATGCGCTCGCGTCTCCGTCGACTAGAAGAGGTAGTAATACTCCCTCAGCTCCTTCGCGGCGAGCTTTGGGGGGAAAGTTGCCCACTCCTTTCGCAGCGCCGCAAGCCACTGCGCCTCGGCCGACTTCACGACCTTCCCGGCTTTCGGAGCCATGGCGGAGGTGGTGAGAGAGATCGACGGCGTCGGTGGTGCCGGTGGCGATGGGGGGCAGAGCGCTGCTCTCTTTCAGCTTTGGGAAGAAGGGTGGAGCGGCGGAGATTTTTGAGATTGGGATAGCAAGCGGCGAGATGGGCGAACTGCCCCTATTTCCCCTGCTTATAAAGAGGTAGGGGGCGGACGTTCCGTATTTTCGAATAAAGAAACCACCCACAATCTCTCCCACGATGCCGCATTCGATGCGTGCCGTGCGGGGAGGGCGCGGTGGATATGGAGTGAGATACGGTGTAACCCAGGCCGCGTGTGCCCATGCCCTGTTTTGGGCCTGGCACAACAGCGCTCGGCACCGTGTGTGGCCCAGGCCCGGGGGCTCCTGTCGGTGTACTAGAGTAGGGGAACCCTAGTATCCCGAACTTGTGCACGGGCAGTCGCAGCACCCCACGGCAAGGCTTGCCGAGTGACCGCCAAGGTCCTCCGTGGTTCCTTTGGAGCCATTCAAGAACAAAGTATTCAAGCCAAGGAGACAAGGCCCCGGCAAGAGGAGCTTGCCGGGAAGGCCAACCAAGGCATCTCAAGGAACTTGCCGCGACGCGCCACGCGTCCCGGCGAGGCCCGGTGAGCGACAAGCTTCCGGACGCGACAAGACAACGACCGCGGCAAGGCGCTTGCCGCGGCAAGCTACCACTCTGTACCCGCGCTCCAGCACATCCACCAACGTGTCGCCCTGGGACCTTTCCAGGCGCGCGTGGCAGGAGGCTGTGCAGCCAGCGGTGCGCGGTGGCAAGCGGCGCTGACAAGATTGCCATCGTGCCAAGCGGTGGCGTCCCTGACGGTCCCTTTCTTGCACTGTTTGAGCGACGCAGACGGGCATTTAATGCCTTTGTCCCCTGCCGTCAGGGTTAGGTATGATACACTGTACAAGTAGTTGTACCAACCGCAACACTTTTCCATTTTTACCCTTGTCTGCGTTGCCACCTGTCGGTGACCCCTTTAGCATATAAAAAGAGGCTCATATGCAACATAGAGGGGGGTTGGAAACCAGAAAACACTCACGCTCGGTCTCGTTAGCAGCTAGTGTGTACTGTAGCACTCGGCGCTCCCGAGCAAGAACTCAATACACTCAGACATGCAGCAGTAGGAGTATTATCTCTCCGGAGAGCTCCGAAGCTGGGTAAACTGCTCGTGTGCTTCGCCTCGATCCGCTCTTCGCGCGATCTCCGCCCCCCGCCGAACCGAAAGGGGCTCGGTCCGCCGGCCCCATAGGTGTTCGTGGGTCCATTTCCCCGACACGCAGGGATAGGAAAAACACCGGAATAGGATAGGAAAATGTACATGGTAAACAGAGCATTTGTAAACACAAGATTTTTGTCAACTTGGGTGTTTGGTTTACAGGAATTGGAAGAGCAGAGGAATGCAAAGAAACATGGCCAAAATAAAGTGAAACCATATGAAAGCATGTACATTTAGAATGTTATTCTGGCACTAATGCACTTGGTCTTGTTTTCATGCATATGATTTTGAAAAGTAGGTCCAGGTGGATGTTTTGCTTCATTCCTTTCAACAAAATGCATGAATAACTGAATAGTAGAGTGCCATTGGAAAATTCCCTATTGCTATGTTTTTCCGTTGAACCATAATAGCCCTAATGGATCGACGTGAATGTATAGCAATAAGTGATGCAACAAGTGTACAACCGCTTTGCCGTAGCCGTGTCGACCTCAACATCATTGGGTTGGTCGCTGAAGCAGTTGAGGCAGAGGTGGCTATCGGAGGTGTGGAGGAAGATCCAAGGAATTTGTAGACGGCGTCCAGGGCACTCCTCTGTTGTGATGGATCGTTCTGTCGTAGGAGCAGCTCCGGTGAGCCGTAAGACGTCAAGGCTGAAGCAGCACAAGATAGACATCGTCAATTTCAAGTGGGATTCTAATAGCATCTCCAATAGATGATGTAAAATGGATGTAAAATTAACATCACCAAAAACCACCTGACTACAACAGATGAGGTAAAAACTGTTGACTCTGAACTTAACTGTCGAAACTGAAATTAACTGTGGAATCTGAATGCTACTGTCGAAACTGAACGCAATGGTAGCAGAGAGGCACTTGACATGTAGTTTAGGGAGGGCCTGTAGTTCATATTCAACCTGCACCCCCTGAGCCGCCATCTACTACCGGTCGAACCGCTGGCCCCAGCGCCGCCTCACTGCCCCAAAACAACTCGCCACCGCCGCCCCGGCCAGCCCTCTAGGCCCCCCGCCCCCACCCTGAACCCTAAGATAGATAGTGGGGTACCTCTCCGGCGAGCCCCCGTCCCCGCCGCGGGTGGTTCTTCCTTAACTCCGGCGAGCCCCCCCAACCCCTGAAAATCGACTGACCCAAAAGTCGATTCAGTCGACTGAAGTGTGTCTTAATCGGAGCAGAGCAGCATCATGAGCGAGGGGGAGAGCAGCAACAGCAGCTGGGCGAGCGAGCGATCGAGTGAGAGCCGGAGCAGCAACAACAGCGCGAGCGAGAGCCAGAGCAGCAGCAGCAGTAGATCCGGCTGGTATGGACTCCGCCGCCCAAGGGGCCTCACACCGGGGGAGAGCCGCTGTGGAGATGTCGCCCGCGGCGCTGGCTTCAAGGTAGCCGCTCCATGGGGGTGTGGGATGGAGCACCGTCGGTGCCGGGAGGTCGAGTTAAGGATAAGGTGCGATGCAATGAGTGTACAACCTCTTTGGTGGCGCCGAGTAGGCCTCGTCTTCGTCCGAGGAGTCGGTGAGGATGTTGTGGTTCCGGTGGAGCAGGTTAATATGGTGCTGTGGGATGGAGCAGCCGCGATAGACGAGGCGATCGTCGGAGCAGCTCCTTGGAGGTGGAGGACGGGGCGGCTGAATCGGCGGGACGGCAAGATGGACGACGGATCCTCATCCGGGGAGGTGGACGAGGGACGTTGAGCTGTTGCGGTGGACGATGTCATTGGGGAAGAGGCTCCGGCTGGGCAGCGGTTTCGCGGCTGGAGCGGAGAGGTTATGGCGGCCTGGGATTTCGAATGGCAAAAAGGGGGCGATGGGAGGGGGTGAAGCATGACTTATGGACGCGCTTGTCCAAAATGTAGGGTGTGTTACAAAAGTACCCCCCACCGATTTGAACTAGCGGGCCCTTTCGGCTCAGGGTTAGAAGGTGGATTTCGCCTGTCGGGATTTAGCAGCTGGAGGGAGTTTTCGCGCGCGTTGTAATTTCAGGATAGCAAGGCGCGGGTTGTGAAGGCGCCAGTTTTGGGAGCACGATATCTGAATTTTTGGAATATAACAAGACGCGGGTTGAATTTTAGGGACAAGCCTAACGTGTAGTAATATTGTACTTGTACGTACCAAATCAATTCGCACTTCCCTCAACCAAAAAGAAAACAAAAAAAAATAAAACTATTCAGACCACACAAAGAGAGAGTCTTGCCCCGTTTAACTATACAAATGCTATTCAAAGCTACTCCCTCCTTCCATCCATATAGCACCTAATGCATTTTTCGATGCTAACTTTGACCAAATATTAGAGCAATGATATATGACATGCAACTTACACAAAGCACACTGTTAAATTCGTCTGTGAAAGGTTCTTTCAATGATATAATTTTCACATTGTGCATGTCATGTACTATTAAACTTGTCAATAGTCAAAGGCGGTCTTAAAAATCTCATCACGCCCTATATAGATGGAAGGAGGGAGTATGAATACATGGTATGTCCGATTAAATTTTTTCGCTTGCTGTATAAGCTCATACCAACATTTTAGTGCATTCCAAATGTCTATACTACTGCTGCAATTCGAACTAAATTTGAATTCGTTTCTCTATTTCAATAAGAATCTACAATCATGATTGTTGCCAACTTCAACCATCATTCGTGTATTACCTTAATAACACACCACATGATTACTATAGAGATAGATATAAACTATGTGTACTACATGAACTCGAATTCTATTTTTTGAACACACTTGATGTTGATTCGAAATAATAGTACATTTGATGTACTAACTATATATTCATAATCTAAACCATGTTCCATACGTACACCGTGTTTATCACACAAAGTATAGTGCCCCGCCCCCTACATTATGACAAGTATTTAGACCTGAGTTGCAAAAGCGACACATTAGCCCAAATTATAATCAGTGTTCTACATTATGATATCTTCTTCAAGTATCCGTATCCACTTTTTTATAATGAATTCAGTGTTCTACATTATGATATCTTCTTCAGGTATCCGTATCCACTTTCATAATCTAAACCATGTTCCATACGTACACCGTGTTTATCACACAAATTATAGTGCCCCGCCCCCTACATTATGACAAGTATTTAGACCTGAGTTGCAAAAGCGACACATTAGCCCAAATTATAATTAGTGTTCTACATTATGATATCTTCTTCAAGTATCCGTATCCACTTTTTTATAATGAATTGTGATCTTTGTTCATCTTTTACACCTTCACGGTCCTCTTCTATTTGTAGCTAGCTAGCGCTAACTTTCTATCATGCATGCACACGCCCGCCCCCCTCACACACCCTTAGCGTCCCCTCCATCGCGCACGTTCATTATTTCTCTTTAGGTCGTCCACCAGCAGTGTGTGTAGGCCCCCAGCTCCTTCTTTCTCGCACACACCGGTCGATATACCTCTCTAGCCAAGTGTGCCTACAACAAACACATATATACTTCCCCTCTTCTCTTCTCACTATCCATGCCCCCATATGTCCAATAAGATTCCACACAGGTGCACACTCCCGCCCCTCTTTTCATTTATCACATGCTCGCACACTCCTCCCCCCTCGACATGGTAGGCCTCTCGCACCACCTCCTAGCCATACCCTCTCCCCCTGTCTGCCTCTCCGGACCTTATTTGCTTCTAACACATGTAGGCGTGTATATGAATTGATCTCCCTACATATAGCCAGGTCAACTATAATTCGTTTTCACCAAGCACTGATACACTTACCTCGCAAGTTATGTCTCTCCTTTTCTCAGACACATGACGGTTGATCTTCCTATGTAGTTACGCATGCTTACCACAACCATATCTTCTCCCCTCATCATCCTTGAATACCTCCCGACCCGTCTCTCACACGCACGTGCATAGACAGACAGACATCCCCCGACATCTCTTATTGATATTGCACTCATACCCTCTGTTTGTCTAGCAGGCCTCTCCCACCATTTGTGAGACGCCACTCCACCACCAACCCTCCGACGCTCTACCTTTGTCTTTTTCCCAACCTTGTTCCTCTGCTACACATATCCATGGATGTCGATCGATCTCCATCAATACATAGCTAGGTCTCTCTCCTTCCCCACACATATACTAGTCGACCGGTCTCTACCCCCCCCCCCCCCCCCACACACACCGGTAGTCGAACATTGTAGGTAGGTATCCATGCCACGGAGAAGAACTGCACCTCTGCCCTCTCAAATTCCAGTACGCCAGCCGCCCTGTATCTTTGACGTGGGCAAACACAAATTCGATGGAACTCTTTATCGATCGCGCAGCCACACACTTCATCCCTGTTTTCAATTCTATCGATATCTCACGTCCATGACTCCATTTCACACATATTGCATATGTTACGTTTTTTCGATTGAGATATCATCAACACATTGTCTCTGTTTCGCACAAACCTTCTCTCTCACACCCGCCCATGTATGTACCTGCACCTAAAGAAGAAGTGCACGCAGGACGCACGTACTCACGTCTCATGATAAAACGATTGCCGTGGGGAAAATGGAAAAATGGATTTGTCTCTCGTCACACCATCTCACACAAGGCCATCGTGGCCTCTCTCTCAGCGTTGGTCAGTGATCCGGCCGCATCCCGTCCGCCGGCGGAAAGGGAGGACGTGCATCGTCTCTCCGTTCGGCGGTGTTGAGGTAGCTCATCCCGATCTGTGGTACCCGCCATTCTCTCCGACCAAGCTACGGCGCGGTAGGGCCTTCGCCACTTGCTCGCTGCCGCAGTATGGGAAGATCCGGCTGCCGGCGCCCTCCTAGTAACATCCCGACGACCCTCAGGTACTGATTCCTCCGGCCTTGCTCCACTGCCCATCTTCGCACATTGCTGCATGTGGATCTTCTTTAGTTGTTTGCTTAAATCGTATCTCGGCCGGCGTACTTTCCATCTTGCAATCTCGTCCTCAAACCATTTTTGATAAACCACCATGTGCTATCTTTCCCTTTTTACATGGAACATGCTTCTTTTTTGTCGGCGTATGTGTCTTCAACTCGTGTTATTGGGCAGTAATCGTTTCCTTTTGACCTCCTTTTGCAAACAGGGCTATCCATTTTCACCTCGTTGCTATTGTGACCTTTTGGTGAACTGCACAAATCACTTTTCTGAAGAGTGTTTTGTGCAGTTCCGCCAAAATGTCACACAGGCAACGTTTTTACAATTCTGTGGGACTGCGGAAAGGGAGATTGGTTTTGCTATCCTCCTCATCCAACTCTGTGCCTAATCTTCTCCAACAAGAAGTTAGTCCTAAAGAGAGATCGTAGAGGTGATCGGCTTCTATTTATGTGTGTTATGTTTCATCACCTAGTTCCACTATTATTGTAATCACACTGACCAGATATCTTTGCAAACAGGGATGGTCCGCTCGATTTTAGTGGAGCTGCACAAAATGATCGGATTGTGGTGTCCTTCATACACCTCTTTTTTGGCTACAGAGCTGGGTGAAACTAGCTGCCAAGCAATGAACACTGTGCCAAGGAAATGGAGCCATGCCTACGAACAACATCAATCAATTATATTTTTTTCTTTATTTGTACACCTTTTCACAACTTTGTCTTCAGTTGTGATGTGAATATTGGCGCTAATCTGTGAACCATTGAGATGCATTAGCCATGGTAGTTTCATTTGTATTTGATGGAATGTTGTAACGAGATAATCTCGAGGCAAGACACATGAATCCTAAGTTGAAACCTTTTTTTTCCTGCGGGAACCAAAGTTGAAACCTTCATAGCATCATAGTACAATTTCATCAAAATTATGCATACATATAGACAAATCCTGAAGGATTGATAGCAATGCCAGAAACAATTCAACTTTGTTTCGCCGGACATGTTGGACATCCTTCATCCGGCTCCACCTGCCATGCAACAATATTGAGTGCACAACACAACTTCAGGGAAAGATTCACCCCGGTCGTTGCGCCGCAGTAGTAATGACTAGTGAGCAGTCAAATCACAGAGCCCCACCTTCGCCACAGTAATTTGCTTGGACGAAGCAACCATCACTTCTATGTTCCTTGAATCCGCTGGTACTCCCATATTCCCACATTAATAAGTTGCTCGGGCGAATCAACCATCACTATATCCGCTCACATGTGATGACCACAGGAGCTATCCATTCAGATTGCATGTTAAAAAAATAAAGTTCGATAACTAATGCGGCAAACTTTCAAAAAAAAAACTAATGCGTCACCTCGGGCCAACGCGGCCAGGTCGCATTTTGCACGAGAAATTACACACCATGTTTCGTTGACATGTGGTCCCATTCCAACATATCAGTGAGACGACGGCGAGTAGTAGGAGTATTTTCAAACGAACGTGTAGGCTAGGGCGCCTCTTCGTGAACCTTGGCAAACTGGCAACCGTCCACCAGCTCTTCGCCTTTCCCTCTCAATTTGGAATGCTATCGCACGCTCATCCTCTCCCTCCTCCATTTTCCTTTAGCCCTTCACCCTTTCTTCTGCCATTGTTCGATCGTCTTCTCCATGGAGGGAACAGGATGGAAATGACCCCGTTATTCTTGCCCCGATCTGAAAGATGACGTGGTGGAGGAACTCAATGATCGGTGCGACGTCATCACCTCGGCTAGCATGGGAGGTTCGTTCAAGCCCATTCTCGACTCAACTAATAACATCATTACAAGGAACCCAAGAGTCAAGGAGCGGTTTGATCTCCCCTATCTTCTTCACCGTGATCCTGATGACTACTGGCGCAGGGATGACGGAGGCCTCGCCTTGTGCAAGTTGATGCCGCTTGATAATGATACGTATGATGTTAAGATGCCATCGCTTGAGGGCAAGGCTTGGGCAGGCGCAAATGGAGATTGGGTTGTTTACATTGGGTCCAACTGCGAGTGGGAACTTGTGAATGTGTACACTGGTGACCGGGTTCCACTTCCAAAAATCTCAGCAGACTGCCCAGAGGTTGAGCACACCGGTATTATACGCACGTTCAAATACAATCATGGTGACTGTCTTCTACTGAAGATAGCAATTTGTCGAGTTCCCAATCGCTCTTGGAATTACAACAACTATGAAGTTGTTGCTATCTTCGACAAGCTTGTTGCCGTCCTTGGTGGTTTGACTCGATGGATATTGCTCAAAAATCAGTTTATGTACATGGATGAGTACTGTGATGCAATTCAATACGAGGGTCTTGTGTTTGCTTCCACCGCTCATGGCACTGTTTTTGCATGGGATCCTCATAGTTTCGGTACATTTGTCTTCCACCGTAATTATAATTGTTTCATCCACATGCATGCGGGTTAGCAAGTTTCCCTTTACTAATTAACCTTCTTCTTGTGTTTCCAAGGTCCTGTGAACATTCCACCACCTATACTTGAAAATTTTTATAACCAAGGGGGAGATGGCGATGGTAATGATCACGAGCATGAGGACGAGCAGAATGTATATACTCAGTGGCGCCTGGCAACTAATTCCGATAGATCACCTCTTCTTGTGTGTATACAGCCCACTGATGATGTTACTGGTAAGGAAGCAGGTGTAATCTCCCATGGTCGCACTCGCCGGACCTATTCCAACACCCGTTGCATGGTATTCGGGATGGATACTAGTGTGCTAGCGCCAACACCTTCTCCCTGGTATAGAATTGATAGTCTTGGAGAAAACTCGCTCTTCCTTGGACAAAACTATCTGATGATGGTGAAAGGCGATCCAACTGCTGTTGACACAACGTTACTAGTACTATTTATGAGAAGCAACTGTGTCTATACCTCGGACATTAGGGTGGTTCACTACCCTGGTACTGATATAGTAGGCCACTTCAGCCTGGATGATTAGTCCTGCGTTGGTCTCGAGATTGACAATAGATGGCCCGTCCCAGAGAATCACTTGTGGTTCAAAGCAAGCATTTCCAACACCGAGGAATGGTTGAGTTGAAGTTCATTTCATTGCTTGTTATTTGTTGTGTGGTGAAAACTTTAGTATTTATAATCTATCCTCATTGTCGATGTGGGTTGATGACCTGTTGTATGTAATAAAATGATATGCCTATGATAAACTTACTAAATTTATGAATGGCTTTTGAGTTGCTTCTGTGAGTGAGTGGTGCGACGAGGCAAAAAAATATTTTCCGAATACATAATTGTACGTGCATTGTAACAGGTTATCGGATGATGCCAATCAACAATAGTAGTAAACTATTTGTACTAGGTTCACATGCTTCGCGCATCGTGTGGGTGTTTTTACTGTAGCCATATTGTACGTAACCAGCACCTCGAATCCTTGATACTAGTACTATATAGTAAGTAGTAGGAGTAGTAGGGTGGCATGGGCCAGAACAAGCATTCACGTCCAGGAGTACGACACATGCCACCAGCACGACTTCCATCTGACACCATATTTCTTGGAGTCCGTGCTAGAGCAATCTCTTCAACCTCATCGTTTCTCTAACTCAGCCATCGCGCAGCGGGCGAGGTGGGGGTTTGCCGATAGTCGGTTTCCTCAACTGCGGTCCCACTTGTAAGGCCAACTCCAACGCTCTATCAATATATGGATGTACTCTTCTTCCCAATACAAAAACTTGCATCCATCCTACTCCCTCCGTTGCACAATACATGCCTTCTATTTGTCAAAATATATATGTATCTAGACATGTTTTAGTATATAGGTACATACATTTTTGGACAAATGGAAGTCAAGTATTTTGGAACGGAGGGAGTACACAATAAAAGTTTTCAGTTAGCACAACTAGTCTAATCCGAGAGCACAACCGAAGATTTGGTCGGGTTCTTCCTCCTTTTGCCGACACATGGAACATCCAGCATCCAGGTCATGTCATGAAAGAAAATAGGGTGGTAGTTGAAGCCACGAGATGTGCATCTTGGGTTAAACTGTAAATGGAATCTTACTAGTACTCTTGAGTAACTCCAAAAGCGGCCACCGCAAGATCTTTCTTGGATTTGTTTTTCATCACCAGCATGTCGAGGTGAAAGATGTGCAGGTTCAGTGGGTCCGCTTGCATTTTCACTGACATGTGGGGCCTCATGATATCAAACAAACAATGGGCTCCGCGCGTCCGCTAGCTGGCTGAGAAGAGAGATAGAGGAGGGCTGAGCATGGACTGCAGGAAATTTGTTCTACGTAACCAGCACCTTGATATTCGCGTGTGGTTGTTTCTAGAATAAAAAAGGAGGTACCCCTATTTATGTTACTCCCACTGCGCCTAGCCTAAGGTTAGTAGGTGACCTTGCGCTTGGCTCTTCGCCTCTTCCGTAAGTCGATGGTTCTACAATAGTGCTTCTGGCAATCTGACACCAAATGAACTGCTGCACGTCCACCGCTTGTAAGCAAAAGTTTCTCCTCGTGCTGTGAGCCACCGCGCACGCGTTGGCAAGGGAGAAGGCATAATCAAGCTTCTCGTCATTCTGCGAGTTGACGGGACACATCAAAGTTATTTACTAGTAGTACCTACTCTCTCCAAAAAGGGATGACCATGTCATTGCTACCATCCCGTGCTCCGTCGTTGAGTACGTCCACTATTCACATGCCATCGAGGAGAAAAAATATTGCGTAGGTGCCATCGAAGTGCGCGACTCACTTATGAAAAAGGGTTTCCCCCCGCTTTCTCCCCCCCCCCCGCGCACGACTCACTTACGCACTGCTTATTTGATTATCTCCATTTTCTTGCATGACACGTGCACCTTGATGCTAGATGTCTCGTGTGTTGGGAAACGGATGAACAAAGCTCATGTAAAAGAAAAGAGTTGAAGAACATAGATTCCCGATGACCGAGGAGGAGCAAGGAACCTCGCGGTGGAGCGTCTGCAAGGAACCTTGCGCGTTTTCCCCTGTTTTTTTGCCGCCTGCCCACCTATAAACAAATAAAAGAACATGAACTTTTTGCTAACCACTAGAAACGGTACATCAAGATGCTAAGTTGAAGATGTTTTATACTCCCTCCGTTCCCAAATATAAGTATTTTTAGATATTTCAATAAGGGCTACATACGAAACAAAATGAGTGAATCTACACTCTAAAATATGTCTACATACATCCGTATGTTGTAGTCTATTTGAAATGGCTAGAAAGACTTATATTTAGGAACGAAGGGAGTAGATTATATTGAATTATTGATAACCACGCAACAAGCCATGCATGTACAGGACGCATGCAGCCACGCATGTACACAAGCCAATGCACTAACTCCATGCGATCCAACTCATGCACAGATGCGCACAACATGGAGCACACAACGCACGTACACAAGACGTGCATGCACACACGCTCGGCCGCAGAATGCACGTGAATAACACATGCATGCGCACACACTCGGCTGCATGGAGGCGTGAACCATCCGCGGCGACGTCCGGTTCGTCGTGCTACGGCGAAGCTCGCACGCAACGGCGCATACACATCTCTTGCAGCACCTCTTTGCCGTTGTTGCTCAACTACTAGTCGGAGACGAAGACAACCGCAACCTCGGCCTTAGAGCTAGCACCGATGGAAGAACACGCACGCTGCACGCACACGAGCACATATGGAGTGCCCACGATGTGGTGGTGGAGCGTCCCCAGTCATGTGGGTGAGATCTTCTAGGACTCAGATGATGACGAGGAAAATTATGAGACACAAGGTGACGTACACCGTCAAGGTCCACGGTCAAGGGGGTGCTAGTAAGTGCTTAGATGTGCTTAGAGCAAGTACAATTGAGCTGAGTCAGCAGGCTATAAGGAATAAACTTGTATATTTCTGCTTAGTTGGAGGAAAGAGAAGAGGAGAGAGAAGGTAAGCGGGCTCTTCGTGAAGAGCCAGCTCTAGCACGTGCTCCTAGGCACTTTGTGAGAATGAAAGGTGGGCCACAGAATAAAAAAGTAGTAGTACACTCTTTTGATCTACTAGTATTGTACATGTTGACTATAAGATGGGCTGTATATGACATGGCACTGGCTTATACTACTAATGCTCTTTAGATGAGGTGCTAAGTGCATTAAATGGCTTAATAACTCAAGTCTTCAATGCATTGGTGCTTAGTTTATTGGTGCCACATCATATTTTATGCCTACGTAGCAGGCTTAGTAGCTGGCTACTTCTGGGCCCTCCTGACCAAGGGCGTCATCGCCAACCAGGCACTCACCTCCGGGCTCCGGCAACACCACACCCGCGCTTGTTGCGCAGAACGCCAACAATATCTACTTGTTCGTTGGTGCTGGACAGATACGCACCAACACACCAACTGCAGGGTCGTACGTACACTGATCAGTGCTTGTTATAGCTTCCCTTTTTTATTTAAACTACACGGTCACTGTTAACCTGTCTCATTTCGGCTGGCTTCGCAAGTGGTAAACCGAATACAACGGAATTACTTCCTCCATTCCTAAATATAAGTCTTTTTAGAGATTTCAATGCGGATTACATACGGATGTATAGAGACGTACTTTAGAGTGTAGATTCACTCATTTTGCTTCGTATGTAGTCTGTAGTGGAATCTCTAGAAAGACTTATATTTAGGAACGGAGGGAGTACTATACATCAACTGGTAAAACGAGTGCGCATGAGATGTCCGGTGAGCTCAAATCTTTTTTTTGCGGGAATCTGGTGAGCTCAAATCTGTTACGTGATACTGAAATAGTAGACTTGGTTTCACTAGTCATGTAATCAAAAGACAAAACATATTTTAGTCCTATAATATATCAGGGGTAGAATGGTCTTTTCATGTTAGACTTAACACTGTTATGTGCCAAAATTGACGGAAGTGTCATGAAGGGAACAAAATAAAAATTGTGTGTCAAAAAGAGGAAATGATATTTTTTAGGGCCAAAAAAGTAAGCAAAATTTAAGAAAGAGCCAAATAAGGAATTCTCTCCATGATATTTCCCCGTCCGGATTGATCCCAAGTTGTCTTCTCACCTTCTTGGCCCAAAAAAACCCATCCCCCCTCCCGCGCGCGCTTCCCGCACGGCGCCAGCTGAGCCCACCACTCCACATTGATGGCAAGTCAGGGCGACGCGACCTCTCACTGCTTCCTCCGTTCATGCGGTGCGCCGACCGAGGGCACCGCCGGCTGCACGCCTGGCATTTTAGACTACACAGTGGATAGTAACTTTAGAGCAAGTACTACAATTAGATGACATAAGTAGGCTATAAGGATTTAAATATAGTATTTGTGCTTAGTTGAAGGAGAGAGAAGCGGAGAGAGAAGAGGAGCAGATTGTAAACGTGTATCCGGTTGTACTCCAACATACTTTGTGAGACAAAAGATGGGGCCATTATTAATGATATTGTATTTATACTAAAGGGACTAACAGACGCCTTAATTACTCCGATTTTTGAGACAAACCTTGGTTGGGCTATTATTGACTTTTTTGAGTTATTATTTACTTGGACGTGGGCTTTGGGGGCCAAAGGACTACTATTATACTCGCACGACCGACCTGACATGCTCTACCCTAGCCGTCGATGTATCATATGGTTACGCACCGTTCCAGATCTTAGCGCCGCCACGCAATTCTTCTCCAGCCCTCCTTCCAGCGTGCACTGCGAGAAGGGACGGCAGTCCTCCGAACCCCGCCTTTCGTGATCCTGTACGGGAGAGGGGCAATCAGGTTTTTGGGGAGCACACTCCTGTGACTGCTGCCAGCGACGACTTTCTCAATGACAGCCTTCTTCCCCGACCACGGTAACCTCTTCATCAACGACATGAATGACAACATCAACCACATCGGTTCTGCTCCCGCTGTACAGTATGTGATTCTGTCCTCCTGGTTTAGTCCACATCATTACTTTGATGTTTGCAATTGTCGTCATGATCTATTTACTGCTGATCTGGATTAAATCTCATACTAAATTGCTCATATATTCAACAATCCAATCCAAAAACCTGATTACAAGCAATTTACTACGAGTGGTTTTGCTGCGCTTTTGAAGCCGCCTACTTTTATGGGGGTGCAATATAAAAGGTGGCGCACAAGAGCAGTATATTGGTTTTAGATCATGTACTGCTATGATGCCACTAAGGGTAAGCCTGAGGGCAATCTTAATCCTACACAACAGGAAGCTTTTCAGAACATGGATACCCTCTTCAAAGCCGCCCTGCTGAGTGTTCTTGACGATTCCATTGTGGATTCATATATGTCGTTTGACAGTGGCAAAGACATGTGGGATGCGCTCGAGGCCCCGTTTGGGCCCTCGGGCGCTGGCAACGAGTTGTACGTCATGGAGCAATTCTGTGACTTCAAGATGAACTATGAGCGCTCTGTTGTTCAGTAGACTCATGAGATACAATCACTCTCTAAGGAACATGAGTACTTTAAGTGTGTGTTGCCGTACAAATTTGTTGCTGGGACCATCATTGCCAAGCTTCCACCTTCGTGGAATGATTTTGCTACTTCTCTGAAAAACAAGAGACATGAGTTTTCTGTTTTGGATCTCATTAGCACTCTTGATTTTGAGGAGAAGGCGAGAGCAAAAGACACACATGCTCGGATCACTGAGGGAGCTTCTAGTGCCCACATGGTACACGATAAGAACTTCCAGCCCAACCGGCCCCAAAACAACAAGAACAAATCTCAGGGGAAAGGCAAGTTTGATGCAAAGAACAAGCCATCACATTCTACCAACTTTAGGAAGAATTCTCATAACGGGAAGGGATACAAACCTCAATTTTGGTAGCACCGAACAAAATTTATATGGCTGCATCAACCTGTTGTCAGCTAACCTCATGGTGCTCCAGGTATTCCTACATTCGTAACTAGGTACAATGACCACCGCAAGATGAAATTAGCTTATTCGTACGTTGACTTGCTGAATGCAGTGCGGAACGATCATGTCATGTGTGGAGGAGCAAACAAGCAGTGCAGCCGAAGGTGGAAATCAACCAAGGACTTATGAAATTATATGTAATCTTCCTCAGGCAGGTTAGTATCCCCTTCGTCCAGATGATCGTGTTTTGTCATACCGAGCTATTGATATGTGCTACTGTTTTGCAACACCATTTAAGTATAGCTACTGTTTTCCTATCTTTTCAGATTCAGGACAATGAATATGATATTAGGGGAACTGCACAATATGGACCCATGTTGAGTCATCTCTATTGCCTCATGTGTTTGGTGCAAATGTATCAGCATCAATTGCAAGATGAGGCAGCTAGCTAGCTGTGAAGATGCCAACATGCTCAAAGTTCTCGCAACATTGAGAAGAAACAAGCATGCCCAGGAAATTAATGAGTGCGCAGGGAGGCCCTTTGCTCGGAGAAGCATCGACCGATTTTCTTTATTTCCACACCTTCTCACAGCTTTGTATATTGGTTATAGTATGGTGAATCATTGAGATGCATAGACATTCTGAACTTTTGTTCTTCTGAATGTTAGTTTAATGTGAGTGTCTGCATCCAGTACCGCATCCTCTAATTTGGTGGATGCACACAGAGAAAATAAATCTCCTTAATTTACTCCATAACCACCCTATTAAATAGGACTAGTAACAAACCAGGCGCCTGCAGTGGCTGGCAGGCACATGCATCCTGCATGCATGGCCAGTCAGCCAAGCCCATGCGCCAGCCTTAATGCAGCAACGCAAAAGAAGAGAGCGGTTCTTGGGAAAAAGCGAGTAGTTAGTGCAGCGGGCCTTACAAACATGAACAGCTCGCTCTCCCGCTTCCGTCTCCCCACCCAATTCCCCCCGCTCCCCAATCTTCCTCACTCATCCAGAAAACCCCGCTCACCTTCTTCCTCACTCGTACAAAAAACTCCTACTACTCTTCTTCCACTCCTACAGAAATCCCCAGCCCTCCTTCTTCCCCACTCGCACTGCCACTAGGCTCGTCTCTGACTACTCTGCTCAAACCCGTGAGCTCAGCGCGACGCCCACAAGGAAAATGGAGCCGGCTGGCCCCAGCGCCAAGAAGATGAGGCTCCCACCAGCGGCGATGCCGGTTGTAGATCCGGCACCCGGTTGCGCGGGGAGAAGCGGCGAGCCCTCCCACCCGGATCTGAGGAACCGGTAGAATCTCCGGTGGACCACATCAGCGATCTCCCGGGCGTCATCCTTAAGAAGATCATCTCGCTTCTCCCCACCAAGGATTGCTGCAGCACACAAGTCCTCTCAACTCGGTGGCACCCTCTATGGCGCACCGCGCCCCTCAATCTCGACTGTCGTCAGATATCTGTCCTTCCTGAATTTGATCTCATCAGAGCCATCGTCTCTTCTCACCAGCAGGGCCTCGTTCAATGCCTCTGCATCCCGACAAGCTACCTGCTGTCATACCCGGCAAGGTGGACACTTGGCTGACATCCCCTGAATTCGGAAAACTCCAGCAGTTTGAGTTCTACCATTACCATGAAAGTTTCATACCATGAACATACCAATAATTCGTGCCCACACCACCATTGTCCATCTCGCGGGTTTCCTCCTCTCTCCACACCGCCACCTTCGCCCGGTGCCATCGGTACAAATGCTTCGACTCCCACTGCTAAAAAAACTTTCTCTTGTGGTGGTTTATCTGTCGGAGGCCTCACTTCACAGCATCATCCACTCCAGTTGCCCTGCCCTGGAGCGTTTTCTGATTGTTTTGGGAATAGAAATCGGTATCATTTGTCTCCAAATAAAGTCGCCTCACCTTAAAAGCATTGGAATTTGTTTTAAAGGACAGCAGCTCATCATCGAAGATGCCCCTTCACTTGAAAGGTTGCTCCTTCATAATTGTTATACACCTTCAGAAATAACTGTCGTCTCTGCGCCCAAACTGGAGACCTTGGGTGTAATTCGTGACCCATTTAATAATCACAAGGAGTTGGTGTTTGGCTCCTCACTTTTTCAGGTACTGTATATTATCATCTACACATTTGTAATCATATGCTGCATTTTTCATTTGTGCATATAAGTTTTATATCATCTTGGAGTACACTTTGGGTACTAATATTATGTTATATGCTCAATGAAGAGTTCGTCCATTGATAGCCTATCAATGCTGCTGGATTCTGTCAAGATCATATATATCAGAATGTATAGTTTTGATCTGGACATAATTATTGGCTTGCTGCGGTGCTTTCGATCTCTGGAGAATTTATACATAGAGGTGATGATTTCATGCACATTGAAAGCCCGTATATATTGTACTAGAATTAACTGTTCAGCTATCGTTCTTTCGACATACTCTTTTTTCAGACCTTAACTGTTTTCAATCTTCATGTCTACTTAGGCAGAACCACATGGAGAAAAACATATAACCAATCATTGGCGTAATAAGCACAAGGATTTTCTCAGTTCTCATGACATTCATTTGAGGACAATAACGATGGGACGATATGCACCCAACCAGGCAAACAGAAGCTTTGTCACATTCTTCCTGTTGAATGCGAGGTTACTATTGTCCATGAGGCTTAATTTTTACAGCAAGAGATTTCTCACGGACGAACATGTTGAACAGCAAAAGAAGTTTCAGGTGGTCAAATGGGCTTCTAAATGTGCTTGGCTTCTATTTAAAATAAGTTGTAGACATCCTTAAATAATTTTTTTTGCACAGGATGTTGATTTTATGGATCAGACCGATCCATTTGTTTGTGACTGCAAAAAAGAGTGGTTGGGTTAGATGTTACTGTCATGTTCAATCTGGGTTTTGTCTAAAAATTTGATGAACAATTAATCCTTGGGCTTTTTGTACCATTTGTATGCTTGACTTGCATGTTGTTGCCCTCGTACTCCCCTCCACCTGCAACTACACTGCCGCATCTTCCATGGCTGCTGTTCGTTCCCGTCCGAGGCCTTGCCGTCGTTCTCCGCCTTGGTTAGCTCGCTGTGCCCGCCGCCGTCTGGTGTTGTCAACATGGTCAACAACCAAGAGGAATCAGGAGATGACTGTACGTGGAGAGGCTGACAGTAGGGACCCACCAGGATCATTGCATTTCGCAAGCTGTGCCTCGTTATTACAAGCCAAAAAATACTTCCTCCTAATTGTTTGACAACTAGGTTCCACGCCCTTGTCAATGTAGTCAATAAACGAGAAAATTACACAACGAGCGGATAACACCAGGGACCCAGCAGCTCGCCCAGTTGTTTTTCAGTTTCAGAGACGAAGCTCAACTGCGCGCTGTGCGGGGGCTGTGGCCCGTCTAGCCCACGCTTACGATTTTATTAAGCACATGACGAGCCTAGATGATATATTTTTTCTTTCTGAAATTGGCTAGCCTAGTTCTTTTTTTTGGAGAATACCAAAACCGAGGCCTACTTGCTTTTCTCAACCCTGCTGGGCTGCAAATCTTTCAAGACGAGGAGGGATGTAGTAGTAAGAAATGGGCTTCCCCAGAAAACGGGCTATAAGTTGTAAGAAATGGGCTGTAAATTTTTAAACCAAAGCCAACCGGCAATTGCATTAAAATATCATTTTTTTCGGATTTCTCTACTCTCTACTCTTATGAAAACCAAAGCCAACTGGCAATTACATTAAAATATCATCTTTTCTCCCACAAGATAAACTACTCATACAAATGCATCTTCATGTTTCGTGCAACTAATGGGCATCTTGCTAGTTAAGATTCTAAATTTCATTCATTTTTTTGTGGAGAATTGTTTTTTGAATTTTATTTTGATATAATTTTTTGAAAATTATTTTTAACATGACTCAAAATTCTGTGATTAAAAGAGTTCGGACCCGACCGAAATATACAAAATTTCGTTGAGTTTTTTAGCAGTGCCCAGAATATATAGTCTGTAATGCTAATAAAAAGAATATGGTCTTAAAATATCCTTAAGAATTAGCAAATGGGCTGTAACTTATTGAAAATATTGGCTAATGGGTTGTATGCTGTTTTCCACAGATTTGGAGGCTGACTTCTGGGCCTACTAGGTTGACAATGACGCTGTCCTAAATTTTTTTGGGTTTTTACCAGTTTTGCCATCGGTTGTACTACACTACTCAGTTTTGCCACTAACAAGTTTCACTGCTCAAAAATGCCACTGTTCCGTTAGATATGTGCTCAAAAAAGCCATTTTTCATCATTACCGTCATGTCAAAGGACGTTGACCGAAGGTAGATGACGAAAATACTCCTATCCCGTTTGTCAACTATCCTCATTTTTGTTTGAGTTGTGGGCCCAATTGTAAGGCGAGTTTTAAAAGAGAAGACGAAAATTGGAGCCATAGGGTTTTGAACCCACAACCACGAACTGACAGGCGCTCATGCTAACCAGTTGAGCTAAGGGAAAGTTATGAAATAGAAGGAAATATATGTCCCATATCCTTTAGGTAAATAATATTCAAACCGAACAACATATAATATCATTTCTTGTTGCTCGCTACTCCATTTCTACAGCTAGCTATTCATGCATCACACATTAATTGACAACAACAACAAATATGATAGCAGGAGCACATGATTTTCTAAATTTCTCTGATAATTTCAGCATGGTGCCTGCCCATTTTTCAGAAAACAACACAAACATAGCAAGATTTACAAACTTCACATGTGCACTCTTTTTTTACTTCTAGTATCCGTAATTCCATATCCATCCTGACCATCAGAACACGTGTACCAAATTGCACGCGAGTATCAACAAGGCACCAATCAGCTACTACAAATTCTACACAAGAAATTCCATCTCTACAAGCTACTATGAGCCACACACGCACCACACTAAGAATTAGCATACTCACCCTGCCAAAATTTCGGAGGCTACAACATGCTGGGGCGTCCGGTGGCCGATGCTCCTATCCGATTCAGGACTGTTGTCTATCACCATTGCCATAAAACAAATCACTTCAAGGCATCACAGGAGGTGGAGGAGCTGGACTCGGGATGAGTTACGGGCTGCGGACGAGGCGCAAGAAGCGCCAAAGCTGCTTGCCTCGAGTGGCGGTGCTGGGTGGGAGGCAACGCCGAAGCCGTGACGGGGGCGGCCCTAGGCAGGCAGTGCGGCGGCTGCGGCGAGTGGAGGCGCGCCGGAGCTAGGTGGGCAGCGTGGCGGCTGCGGCGAGTGGAGGCGCGCCGGAGCTGGGCAGGCAGCGCGGTGGCTGCGGCGAGTGGAGGCACGCCAGAGCTGGGCGGGCAACCTGGCGACCGGCGGCTGCAGTTGAGAGAAACTGATACGAGCAGGTTAGGTATTGGATAAGGTTAAGTACAAGTATAAGTACATATGTTCCTGAAACAAACGCTTCGATTGGACGTGGTGGTTAGCTTGCCCACTAAACACACTCACGTCTTTGGTTCGATCCACCTCGTCGCCATTTTTCCTCGTAATTTCTTTTCATACTCCTTGACAAGTTGGGCCCACAGCATGGAGAGAGATCTTGCAAATGAGATCAGGGGCATTATAGTCATATAACGTTGTCAACGTCCATTGACCAGACAGTAACGATGAAAAAATGCCTTTTTTGAGCACGCGACTAATGGAACAGTGGCATTTCTGAGCAATGGAAAATTTTAGTGGCAGAACTGAGTAGTGTAGTACAACCGATGGCAAAACTGATAAAAACCCAAAAAAAATTGACGCGTACGCAAGGCTTTGTCAACTTAGTCAACACACAACAGTGATTGTTGGATGTCCATCCAACGGCCGCTGTGCTTCTTCAATCTCTGATCTTCATGCTCCAGCCGCCCAAACCAGCGCCGGTGGGACTGCCTGCTCCCTCCTCCTGTGGCTGGCTGTGCTGCCGCCAGGCCATCCCTCTAACCACCCACACATCCTGTTATTTTCCGGCGATGTTGGCCTCACCCCGCAGCCTACCAGTCAGCCCTTGTTCTCCCCTCAGCGTGGGCATCCGCTGTGGTGGCTTCGCCGGCTCCGGGTGGTTCTCTTCCTGGGCCTCGCCCTCGTCCACCGTGTTTGTGCTCTCGGCGCGACGAGGTCAACATGGTCAACAAACAACAGCCATCGGAAGAGGCTGACAGTAGGGGCCCACACAGGAAAATGCCTCCTTATTACGCGCAAAATAATGATTCCTCCACCTGATAGCTGGGACCCACTGGAAGGGTCTCTATATTTCGCGAAAAAAAACGTTCCCTCGCTGTCATCTCGGACCCACCGGAAATGCCTCCTTATTACGCACGAAAAAATGAATACTCCCCCTGCTAGCTGGGACTCACCTTGGTGGGAGGCTGACTTGTGGGCCTACAAAGTTTATGAGGACGGAGGGCTTTGTCAACTTAGTTAATATGAACGATTCTAGCTCCAGTGACCGTACGATGTCCATCCAATGGTCATAGTGCTTCTTCAACCTCTGGTCTTCGTGCTCCAGCCGCCCAAAGTAGTGCCGGTCGTGCCGCATGCTCCTGCCTCTCGTGGCCGGCTGTGATGCCGCGGATGCCTCACCGCCCCCTACTACTCTGACCGCTGGCCAGGCCATCCCTCTACTCACCCACACCCCATGTTGTTTTGCGGCAACGGCAGCCTCACACCATAGCCGAACTAGTGAACCCTCGTACTCCTCTTCGCATGGGCATCCACTGATGTGTCTTCCCCGGCTCCGCGTCGTCCCCTTCCTAGGCCTCACCGTCGTCCACCATCGTGGTGCTCTCGACGCGGCGTGGTCAATGTGGTCAACGACCGACTTCCATCGGAAGAGTATTGTGCATGGAGAGGCTGACAGCTCGGTCCACGGCGGCCGCAAGGAAGTGCCTCCTTATTACGCGCAAAATAATTATTCCTCCACCTGACGGCAGGGACCCACCAGACGGGCCACCATATTTCGTGAAAAAATGGTTTCCCCCCTGACTGCTGGGACCCACCAGTTACATCTTCGCACGCAAGGAAGTGCGTCCGGGCAAAAAAAGATCCCCCCTGACTACTGGGACCCACTAGCTACATCTTCGCATGCAAGAAAGTGCGTCCGGGCAAAAAAACATAACGATTCGTCCCCCTGACTGCTGGGACCCACCAGCTACATCTTCGTAGGCAAGGAAGTGCCTAACAGTCGGGACCCACCTGGTCGAAGCGTACGTAGCATTGTCATTCTGGTCACGAGCGTGTACGTACATACTGGTCGATGTAGAGACACGCACGTGTCGTAGTAGAGGCGCGCACGTAGAATGTACACGTATGTACAGCGGCCGGGGTGCAAGAAAGAAAATACGGCCACGTACGTACTCGCGCATACGTACATGGCTGGGTCAAAACGGAGAAACATCATCGTCGTTGTGTTCATGGGGAGCCAACCGGCTGGGTCAGATCGGAATGCGTGGTCGTGTTCATAGGGAGGGCTTGGATGGAACAGGCGATGGAAACGAGGCATGGCATACCGCAGAACAGAGGAAACGGCCTTGTGTTCGACCGGCCACGTTTGAAACGGGATCCTGTTCATCGGGAGGGGTCTGGCGTACCGCAAAACGGAGGAAATGGACCTCCTACGGTCGAAATGGGGGTCCTGTTGATCAGGAGGGGTGTGGCGTACCGCAAAACGGACGAAACGGACCTCCTACGGTCGAAACGGGGGTCCTGTTGATCGGGAGTGGTGTGGCGTACCGCAAAACGGACGAAACGGACCTCCTACGGTCGAAACGGGGGTCCTGTTCATCGGGATGGGTGTGGCATACCGCAAAACGGGACTCCACGAGATACTGTTCATATCCACCGTTGACCTCCTCCGCCCTCCACGGGCTCCTGTTCATCCAGCCTCCACCGCGCGCTACTCCACCAGCTACTGTTCAACCACCCCTCCACGGGCACCCCTCCACCGTCTACTGTTCATCCAGCCCTCCACACCACGAGGTCCTGTTCAACCACCCCTCCACGGGAACCCCTCCACCGTCAACTGTTCATCCAGCCCTCCACACCACGGGGTCCTGTTCAACCACCCCTCCATGGGCACCCCTCCATCGTCTACTGTTCATCCAGCTCTCCACACCACGGGGTCCTGTTCATCCAGAGGCAACGCCATCTCATCTAAACCCCCCGCAACGCTCACTGTTCATCCAATCGATCGGCTTCAGTTAGCAGCAGTAGCGAAGGAATCGCTCGATCGGGTTCAGTTAACAGCCATCGATTGATCGCTTGGTTTTAGTAACGCGTAGCCTGCAGTGCAATCACTCGGGTTCATTTAGAGCCCAACGCCTCGCTCGAGTTCAGTTAGAGCCAACGCCTCGCACACACGCGCGTACGTGTACAAGAGAAACGTGCATCGCTCGGCCCCCGACCTCCCACCGTAACAGGGAACTCCTTGAAATTTTCCTCCCCCTCGCTTCTACCACGGTTTTTTCCATCATGGTCGGCCCAAAGAATGTCATGCAGCTGCGTCTCCGGCCCACCCAGGAGGAAAAGCCCATTTTCTGTCATGATTTTTTGTCATAGAAGTAGGAGCCCACCACATCTATGATGATACCGGGTTTTGTCACAATTATCGTCATAGAAGTGTCATATGTATGACAGAAAAAAATTCATTCGGCCCAAAATGACACGGATGTGTCTTTTTTTTTTTTGTAGTGACATGGGTGCGACGAAGCAGTGGAACGCAGACCGGAAGAAAGAGGACTCCGGTGCACCCCTACCTGGCGCGCCAAATGTCAGATATCGGGTTCCGGCAAAACCCTTAAGGTTCGAACTCTGGGGTGCGCACGAAGATCTTCTCCCCACCGATCCATGCCCCAAAACATCGGCGCGAATCTAATCTACACGATGAACAACACAAGCGACACGAGGTTTACACTAGTTCGGGCCACCGTTGTGGTGTAATACCCTAATCCAGTGTGTGGTGTGGTGGATTGCCTCTAGGGCAAATGATGAATAGTATAGAGGAAGAACAGCCTCGCGAGGGGTGTTCTTGAGCTGGTGCGGTGTTCTACTTGGGAAGGATCTCTCTCACTTTCCTACTGTAGTGGCCATCTCTATTTATAGAGGCCCTGGTCCTCTTCCTAAATATTGAGCGGGAAGGGATCCAACAACGGCCATTTTGAAAGGGGACAGCTAGTACAAGCTATCATGACTAAAGGTGGTCTTCGTCTGCCAAAGGCACTGGTGATGACACCGTCTTGGGCTCCACAGTGATCTCCGTCCTGCCGTCATGCTGGTCTTGGTCTCGTTGCACCAATAGGGAAACCTTAGCTTGATGGCTCGGTACTCCGCGCCTGCGCTTGCCCGCCGGGTCTCGATCGTCATGGCTTGCGTCACGAGCACCTCGCGAGGTACTCCTTGCCTTGATCTCTCCACCTCCTCGTGAGCCGACCTGGTGAGGCCGCCCCTGAAGAAGCCTTGCGTCATCTGCCCTGCGAGGCTTGGCCCCTCGCGAGGGTCTTGAACTTGGGTTGATGAAGACAGGTCGTACTGGGCGACTGCTTGAGCCACGCCGCAGGCAGGCAAGTCTGGGGACCCCCATTCCCAGAACACCGACAGTATGAATTGGTCGTTCATGAGCATCGTGTGCTAGCGAGGGAAGCCTTCAATAGGGGCCTTCAGATGTAGCCCTGCCAAAAATAGCTTGACACTGAGTGAGTCCGGAGGAATACCCATGGTCATTGAGGACGTGGGGATGTCATAGTTTGGTTGAGCCGGATACGTGGGGATATGGGTTCGATGTTAATCCCCAAAGCCGCCCATGGTATCTCAAGCGCGAAGTTGTGCTGACGAAGCACATAGAGTGCGACGGATGTTAGTGTCAAAACTGGCAGATCTTGGGTAGGGGGGGCCCAAGTTGTACGTCTTTGGACTAATGGTAACTATGGACAAAGGACGCAGTGTTTACCCAGGTTTGGGCCTTCTTAATGGAGGTAAAACCCTACTCATGCTTGATTATATTTGAGGGTATAGGGGTTACAAGAGTTGATCTACATCGAGATCGATTCGGCTAACCCTAGATTAGCTAGCCTAGCAATGTTGTGATCCTGCCTCCGATCTACCGTCCGGTTTATATAGACACCGGAGGGGCTTAGGGTTGTACAAAGTCGGTTTTATAGAAAGGAATAACATATCCGGACACCTATACTTGCCATCCACGCATACGGGAGTCCCCACCGGACACGAGAGGTGATATTCTGTCTTGCATCTTGACAGCCCATCAGTCCGGCTCACATCAATAGACCAGACGCCCGATGACCCGCTAGTCCAGGACTCCCACAGTAGCCCCTGAACCAGTCTTCAATGATGAGATATTCGGCATTTAGATTGTCTTCGGAATTGCAAGGTGGGTTCCTTGAAGAATACACATCGGCTTTCCTCTGTCAAGAATGGTATCCGGCTTTTCATAATGGACACAACCCTTAGCCGCGAAGGCAGGATATAAAAAATGAGAACAGTGTCTTTTAGTGACAACTTTTTCGATGAAGTACCACACTTGACCCTTTGGCTCTTTGAATCATTTTCACACCCCGTGCTCCGTGTTTCGAGGCCACGCCTCGTTGGCACGTCCCGTTAAAATAGAGATCGTGCCCACTTAATACGGGATTGCACATCAATGGTATTTGGGTAATCCAACCGACTGCGGCGCATACCCACATCGGAAACAGGTTTTACAGCTAGGGGGCGGGCGCTCGGTATTCACAACCAATATAAGCGGATAAAATATCCATCTTTTCTATCCCACGCCTTCTTCCTCCTTCAGCCTTCCCATCTTTGAGCTCCAACGCCCAAGCTTTGATCTTCCCCACCGCCACTAACTTCTCCGGCCATGTCCAGATCCGGCTCTAAAGGAAAGTGGGTGGCGTCGTCCGTGAAGGAGAATGACATCAAGGAGCTCCGGGAGGCGGGGTAACTGAGCGCGGACATTGCGCACAAGATCCCTGCCAAGAAGCAGGTCATCCCCACTCCGATGCCCGGCAAAAGTGTGGTATTTATCCCCCACTTCCTCCGTGGACTAGGGTTTCCACTCCACCCTTTTGTCCGCGGCCTCATGTTTTATTATGGGCTAGATTTTCATGATCTAGCCCCAAACTCCTTCCTCCATATCTCGGCATTTATCATCGTGTGCGAGGTGCTCCTCCGCATTCCCCCCCCCCCCCACTTCGACTTATGGATCAAAGTATTCAACGTGAAGCCGAAGGTGGTTAACGGGCAACACACAGATTGCGGAGGTGCTATGGTGAGAAAACTCCCCCACCATCACCTGGCCCAAAGGGGCCTTCATGGAAAGTGTCAAGATATGGTAGCAAGAGTGGTTCTACATCACCGAACCCCTCGGCCTCAACTGGGCGGCCACTCCCGAATTTAAATCCAGACCCCCAATGCGGCTCGCGTCGTGGATCAACAAGGGTCTGGATTGGGGGTCGACTGACAAAGTGTTGATCCTACAAAAGCGCATCAAAAAACATTATAGAAAAGGGCACCAGCCTCACTGACGTGATCCAGGTGATGCTATTCCATCGGACCCTTCCCTGCTAGCGCCGGCCTCTCCATATGTGGGAGTTCAATCCGGAAGGGCCACAGAACCTACAGTGATTCTTTGGCACAATGCACGAAGAGATCTGGAAGCTGCTTTTCAAAGCCCAGAAGTCGTGGCCGGAGACGACCGATGACATCGGCCTCGACTGTTCCCACGCGGCCATCCTAGTAAGTTTTTTAGTTTCCAAACATAACTTAGTTCAGAAAATACGAAAAGGAGGAGGAGGGAGAGAGCGATTCTCCCCTTAAGGGGAGGAAGAAGAAAAGAGTGGCCTCCGTAGACCCAGAGGCGGAGGCGTCCAAGAGGGGGAAGATATCCCTCTTGGACGACTCGGATTCGGATGCCGAAGCCATCCCCGAGCGGTGCCCCAGGTCGAAGCCCATGGCTGATTCGTAAGTATCCAAGGATGCCTTACATATATCGGCATTTATGATTGCAATTTTTAATACATTGTATCATATGCTTCAGTCCGGCCCGCGATCTCCCCCAACTATCATCATCTTCGGGGAACTCGCTGGAGCCGGGGATGGTGGAGAGTGCGACGTCTCCACGGGCCTCTCCGCCAACCGCTATGGACGACACCGAAGTTTTGTCCCTAAGAGCCTGTCCAGGCCATGGAGAGGTGCGGCAGGCTGCCAAGACGGCACCAGAGGGTAGTACCTTGACTGCCGAGAACATGGGGAAATTAACCCCCATGGAGACTGACGATGGGACCATGGCCAATCCGGCCCCCAGCCAAACATTATTCCAGAGACCCACACAGCTCTAAAATCGAGCTAGGAACCCCCTTTGAAGGAGGGGGTAGTGTCGACTCCACCGGCGAGCTCCGTCAACTTAGAGGCGTCGGACACTTTGGTGGAAGCACTTCGTCGTGCTTCCGTCATGGAGGAGCACCATACCCTGATGGGTATGGTGGTTGAGAAGATTTAGTCTGCCAAAAGCGGGCTGCACGAAGCCTTCACCAGCCTATTAACACGCTTTGAGGTATGCGATGTAATTTTCTAACCAATTTTAATAAAGGAATATGCTTGTGTATATATAGTATCCCCTGAGACTCTGTCCGGCTATGGCGAAGCCAGACGAGGATCACATAGTGTTCGGAAGATGTGACATATTACTCTATTGTACAACATGCTTCCTTGCTGGCGGCGAGAGCCCAGGCCGCCGAAGTTTCTGAACTCACTCGGAAGCAACGGCTGGCCGATGAAGAAGTAGTCCGCATCAACAAGCGGTCTGAGGAGACGCAAGGTATGCGTGCATTGAGGAGTTTGATCATATATCTCCAATTGTATATCCGAAAATTGTATATGTGTTAGTCGTTTTAGATTAACTAAAAATGTTATAAATATACTCGCAGTTAGCACCGACAAGGTCGAGTCCCTCAAGAGTGCCCTTGCCGAAGCCAAGAAGGAGGCGTAGGCAAGCAAGGCGGCCGCGGACAAAGTGGCCAAAAATTTAGAGGAGGAGCAAACCACCCACTGACGACATGAGGCGCGGGTGGGGGAGGTCGAAAAATAGCTCAAGGATGCCATCGCTAGATGCGAGTGCTTGGAGTAGAAGAGTTCGGAGCAGGCCTCCGAGATCACCAAAGCTCTTGAGAGCCTGAAGGAAGCTCGGGTTGATGCCCAGGGCGCTCGCCAGGAGATCCAAGAGGCAAGGCGGATTGCGGCTTGTAAGGCCTTTATCATGCAGAGTAGGTATACTAGTAGGAGATATATTTTACTAACCCGAGTTTGGAGCTCTCCAGGCGCCTTTGCGGATCTGCCGAGGAGTATTGCGGATGCCGCCGCATTCTTCCGGGCCGAAGAGGGGAGCTTAACAGAAAAGTTGTTCTGGTCGCAGTACCTTGCGACAGAGCTTCCAGTGCCCCTGAGCGACCAGCTGAAGCAGTTGTTTGAGCTGCATAGGGTGGCCGGACTAGCCATGAAGGATGTAATAGTCCGTCTATGTCCGACCGAGGCGATACCTAGCAGCCATTTCGGACTCATGAAGAGGCTGGTGGAGGTGCTTCCTCGGATCGATGCCCTTAAGCGGTCATCATGTATTGAAGGTGCTTGGATGGCCTTCGCCCGCGTCAAGGTGCAGTGGGTAAAGATGAAGGCCATAGAGATTGCCACCGCAGGGCCACCTGAGGGAAAGGAGCACTGGAGACCGGACAGGTACTTTGACAAGGTCCTCGAGGGAGCCCGTATTGTAGAAGGCCAGAGCTCCAAGGACATCATATTTGAGAAGTTGTGTCCACTTTGTAAGAGTCATGCAATGAACTCATGATGTAAAAAACGGATATGCTTTTTATGATTAGTTTATCCTCCTATTTTGGCCATTTATATGTCTGAAAGTTTACCAGTCGTCGGCTTTAGCCCCCACGTAAATATTATAGGGACAATTGCATTTTTACCCCTAGTTGGTTCCTACCCATGGGTTTTGCCCTTACTTTTCGAGCTTTCTCAGTTTTGCCCTTACTTTTTCCATTGAGGTCCCTCGAATGCCCTTTGACCGTTTGACCAAAACTTTGAAAATGCATAACTAATTCATACAAACTCAGAAAAATGCAAATAAGATACCAAAATGTTCAGATAAACATTACCTTTATGGGCATATCATTTGCATTCAGGACAAAAGCATCATTTAAACTACCCGAGGTAATTAATGTTATTAACATTATTAAAAATAAATAATTATAAACAATATTTTTTCATGAATAAAAATTACATGAAAATTTAGGTGATGTTTTCTGAACATCCTGATAACTTATTTGAATTTTTCTGAGTTTGTATCAACTTGTTATGAATGTTTTAACGACTTTGACCATTATTTGGAAACTTCATAACAAGTTGATATGAACTTAGGAAAATGCAAATAAGGTTTCAGGATGTTCAGAAAACATCACCTACATTTGCATATAATTTTTATTCACGAAAAAAATATTGTTTATACCTATTTATTTTTAATAATGTTAATAACATTAATTACCTCGGGTAATTTAAATGATGCTTTTTTCCTGAATGGAAATGATATGCCCATAAAGGTAATGTTTATCTGAACATTTTGATATCTTATTTCGATTTTTCTGAGTTTGTATGAATTAGTTATGAATTTTCAAATTTTGGTCAAACGGTCAAAGGGCATTCGAGGGACCTCGATGGAAAAAGTAAGGGAAAAACTGAGCAAGCTTGAAAAGTAAGGGCACAACCCGTGGGTAGGAACCAACTAGGGGTGAATATTATAGGGGTGTTCGGGAACGCGTGTTCGCACTTTATCCAATGTCTTGGTCCAATGTAGGAGGCGGCTTGCGAGGTGAACTAGGCAATCAGACTACGTGGTTTTAGTACTTTCACTTAGCTATAAGAGTCTATTGGTGGTGCTAAGTACTAGCCCCTCGCTGCATGAACAGCGATTCGGAGTGCAGCGCCTTTGCAACGTGGCTGGTAGAAAAACCCAGCCCCTCATATAACACGACATAAATCGCGAACGATTCGTAGTATAACACTAAGTCACCAGATCGCTGATCCGCTCTCGCCCATCATGACAGTCAGTTTGTGGCTTTCTCTACTGAGGTACTTGACCGGACGAACCAGAAATACAATCGCAGTAGCTCTCCCTTTACTACCTTAGCCGAACTTGTGAAACATAAGGTGGTAAACACAGGAGCCGGGAAAACCAACTTTAGACCAAAGACATGATTCGGAGCCGATGCATATAATTCCATATCCGGGACGCCGAAGAGTTCCCTATAGGTGTTCGGACTTAAGAATTTTGTGGGGCCGAATACAGCCCCTAGTATGAAGACCGTGTCAAGCCACCTATGTCAGTCGAATGTATGCAAGAGCGCAGATGACAAGGAAAAAACCAAAACCCAACCAAGAAGGTGATAATCATCTATGCCCTTTATATCTTTATTGATATGTCGATGACAGGCAATGTTGTTCAATATTAAGGTCATATTACATGCCCAAAAAGAAAAAAGAAAAGATTTTACATAAGGGAAAGTCTAACACAGGGCCTAAAAATCATAGTTCGGAAAGGAACTCCGATGATGCCCTACCACACGTCTGCGCCTTTTCTCCTCAGTAGTTAGTCCTTTGAGAGGAGTATTTGATGGTTTGAGATGTGCCAGCCTTAAAAGGATCTCCTGCGACAACCATCTTGGAAGTAGGGCTCTTGATGAACCTGCGTTAAAAGGTAAAAAAGAGGTATAGGCGATACAACTATGGTCAGGCCATGCAATGGGATTCTTCCGCCGTGTGCCTCCGGCATCGCCCAAGGTATTTTTAGTGCGTAATTATGTACGCGCGGCACATAAGCCGCAAGCTGGTGGGGCGATTGGCGGAGGCCGAACTGCTAATTAGTATCCGAATCCACAGATTTATCGCTAGTATGTGCGGACCGGACTCGTTTGGATACATAGTTGGCTTTATTGGCCGGTGAACGGTTTGCCTTGATAAGGCCGCTATATACTTCAGCTACAAGGGCCGCGGTGTGCTCTTCAGTACGGAGTGAGTGCTCCATATTACCATTGGCTGTAATACCGCCACGAGGTCCAGGCATTTTAAGCTTCAAGTAAGCGTAGTGCGGGACTGCATTGAAGCGGGCAAAATTAGTTCGTCCGAGCAGTGCATGGTAGCCACCACGGAAAGGGACGATGTCGAAGATTAACTCTTTGCTGCGGAAGTTATCTGGGGAGCCGAATACTCCCTCCAATGTAATTGAGCCCGTACAATGGGCCTCCACTCCTGGTATCACACCTTTAAAGGTAGTGTTACTAGGCTTGATTCCTGATGGGTCGATCTCCATCTTACGGATAGTATCTTGATAGATCAGGTTGAGGCTGCTTCCTCCGTACATGAGGACTCTAGTGAGGTGGTATCCGTCAATGATTGGATCAAGAACCAGGGCGGCTGAACCCCCGTGATGGATACTGGTTGGGTGGTCCCTGCGATCAAAGGTGATCGGACAGGCAAACCATGGGTTAAACTTGGGAGCAATAGGCTCTATGGCATAGATGTCCCTTAATGCGCGTTTGTGCTCCCTTTTGGGGATATGAGTGACATATATCTTGTTCACTGTCTTCACCTTAGGGGGAAACTACTTCTGACCCATGGTGTTTGGCTGACAGGGCTCGTCATCGTCTTCGCTTGGAGGCCCTTTTCCCTTGTGTTCGGTATTTATCTTACCGACCTGTTTGAAAACCCAAAAATTCCTGATGGTGTGGCTCGCAGGCTTATCGGGTATGCCATGAATCTGACACGGCCTCTCAAGGATTTTATCTAAGCTGGATGACCCGTCTTTATTGCCTTTGAAATGTTTCTTCCGTTGACCGAACTTAGGACCGCTGAATCCGGCATTGACCGCCGTATCGAATGCGTCGTCGTTGTTATTATTCCGACATTTGTTTTTATTGCAGCGAGGTTTACCATTGTCGTCCCACACTTCGGAAGTGTCAGGGTCACCCGAGATGTTGCTTCTATGAGCCAACCAGCTGTCTTCGCCCGCACAGAAGCGGGTCATGACTGCCGCTAAGGCTGCCATGGTCTTTGGCTTTTCCTGCCCAAGGTGTCGGGCGAGCCATTTGTCACGGATGCTATGCTTAAAGGCCGCTAAGGCTTCGGCGTCTGGACAGTCTACGATCTAGTTCTTTTTAGTTAAGAACCGATTCCAAAGCTTGCGGGCTGATTCGCCTGGCTGCTGAATTATGTGACTCAAGTCATCAGCATCTGGCGGCCAGACATAAGTGCCCTGAAAGTTAGCCCTAAAAGCATCTTCTAAGTCTTCCTAGGTTCCAATGGAGTTTTCTGGGAGGCTGTTTAGCCAGTGTTGTGGTGGTCCGTTCACCTTGAGAGGAAGGTATTTAATGGCGTGGAGATCATCTCCTCGAGCCATGTGAATGTGGAGAAGGAAATCTTTGATCCAGATGGCCAAATCCGTCGTTCCATCATATTGTTCGATGTTTGCGAGTTTAAACCCTTTCGAAAATTGGTGTTCCATGACCACATCGGTAAAGCATAGGGGGTGTGCGGCCCCTCTATATCGCGCAATGTGGCGGCGGATATCGGCTGTCATCTGAGTTCGGTTCTATCCTGAACATAGTAATGGTCGTCACACCGGGCTTCATAGCCATTGTCTCGCGTCGGGGCATGGCCCCTTGATCCGTAGATTGATCTAGTCTGACCAGCTTTATTGGCTAGGTCACATTGTAAGTCATATGTGTATCCCGCAGCTGCTGTCTCCCTGCCTCTTTGGCGAGGAGGTGTGGGTTGGTGTTCGGCTTGATATGTCGTTTTATCCCATCCACGTGGTGGTCGGTCTGGTTGATCTGCCTGATTATATTTCGACGGTATTGGCTCAAGGGCTTCATCATTGAATTGAGGTAGCAGCTTTCGCTTAGGGTAACTTTTAACAGGTTGCTCTTGGCCATATTCAGCGGCCAGGACCTTAGTCCACCTTTCGTTAAGCGTATCTTGTTCGGCTTTGAGCTGCTGCTTCTTCTTCTTCAGGCTCCAGACTGTAGCAATGAGCTTTCGCTTGAAGCATTCTTGGTCGAGGGGTTCCTCTGGGACAATAAAGTCTTCGTCGTCGAGGCTAACTTCCTCTTCGATTTCTCGCATATAGTTGCTGTCTTCTGAATCTTCGTGATCGGCGTGTCCGGAACTATATTCGTCCTCTTCCCTTTTGTCATGTTCGTTCGTGGCCTCGACGGGGTATTCGGGATCTTCGATATCATCTGGAGTCTCATTATCTCCGGTGCCGATATTGTTGTCCCTCGCCCGAGGCGATCGTGAGTGGTGCCGCTGACGTCGGCGCTTTGGTGGTTTATCGATGGGTTTATCCTCATCTAGGCTCGGGTTATCCTCGTCCTTCTTCGGAGTGTCCACCATATACACATTGTAGGTTGAGGTGGCCATCCAACGCCCCGTGATGGGTGGGACTTGGCTTTGTTCGGCCTCGACATCGTCATCCATTCCGTCGATGTCTTCGACCGCATAGTCCGACTTGTCGGTTAAGTCTTCGACAATGGCTATTAAGTAGGTGGTGGGTGGGGCAGAAAATTCCCTGCTCTCAGTCCCCATTCCAAGCTGGGTACTGGTCGCAGGTAAAGCCTCTGTGATAGCAAGAGACCGCATCAATCCCAATGCTTCGTCTAAGAGTGGAAGTGGGACCAGAAACTGTGGATCTATTCGGCATCGGACGCCTGATCAGACCCGCTGAATGCTGATACGTCCATTTTGCATCATGCTTTTATATCAATATTTATTGCATTATGGGCTGTTATCACACATTATATCTCAATACTTATGGCTATTTTCTCTTATTTTACAAGGTTTACCATGAAGAGGGGGAATGACGGCAGCTGGAATTCTGGCTGGAAAAGGAGCAAACTTTGGAAACCTATTCTGCACTGCTCCAAAAATCCTGAAACTCCAGGAAACTTATTTTTGGAATTAATAAGAATTATTGAGCGGAAGAAACACCAGAGGGGGCCCACACCTTGGCCAGGAGGGTGGGAGCGCGCCCACCCCTACTGGGCGCGCCCCCTGTCTCATGGGCCCCCTGGTGGCCCTCCGGTGTCCATCTTCTGCTAAATGAAGGCTTTTACCCTGGAAAAAATCATGGGCAAGCTTACGGGACAAAACTCCGCCGCCACGAGGCGGAACCAATCTAGAGCTCCGGCAGAGCTGTTCTGCCGAGGACCCTTCCCTCCGGTAGGGCGAAATCATCATCATTGTCATCACCAACGATCCTCTCATCGGGAGGGGGTCAATCTCCATCAATATCTTCACCAGCACCATCTCCTCTCAAAACCCTAGTTCATCTCTTGTATCCAATCTTGTATCAAAACCACAAATTGGTACCTATGGGTTGCTAGTAGTGTTGATTACTCCTTGTAGTTGATACTAATTGGTTTACTTGGTGGAAGATCATATGTTCAGATCCTTAATGCATATTATTACTCCTCTGATTATGAACATGAATATTCTTTGTGAGTAGTTATGTTTGTTCCTGAGGACATGGGTGAAATCTTGCTATTAGTAGTCATATGAACTTGATATTCGTTCGATATTTTGATGAGATGTATGTTGTCTTTCCTCTAGTGGTGTTATGTGAACGTCGACTACATGACACTTCACCATTATTTGGGTCTAGAGGAAGGCATTGGCAAGTAATAAGTAGATGATGGGTTGCTAGAGTGACAGAAGATTAAACCCTAGTTTATGCGTTGCTTCGTAAGGGGCTGATTTGGATCCATATGTTTAACGCTGTGGTTAGGTTTACCTTAATACTTCTTTTGTAGTTGTGGATGCTTGCAATAGGGGTTAATCATAAGTGGGATGCTTGTCCAAGTAAGGGCAATACCCAAGCACTGGTCCACCCACATATCAAATTATCAAAGTACCGAACGCGAATCATATGAGCTTGATGAAAACTAGCTTGATGATAATTCCCATGTGTCCTCGGGAGCTAATTTCTCATTATAAGAAATTGTCCAGGCTTATCCTTTTCTACAAAAAGGATTGGGCCACCTTGCTGCACTTTATTTACTTTTATTACTTGTTACTCGTTACAATCTATCTTATCACAAAACTATCTGTTACCTACAATTTCAGTGTTTCTAGAGAAAACCTTACTGAAAACCGCTTATCATTTCCTTCTGCTCCTCGTTGGATTCGACACTCTTACTTATCGAAAGGACTATGATAGATCCCCTACACTTGTGGGTTATCAAGACTCTTTTCTAGTGCCGTTGCGGGGGAGCATAGCGCTTCTGGTGAGTGGAACTTGGTAAGGAAACATTTATATAGTGTGCTGAAATTTTCTGTCACTTGTTATTATGGAAACTAATCCTTTGAGGGGCTTGTTCAGGGTATCTTCACCCCGACCAGAAGAACAAAGAGTTGCTCCTCAACCATCTGAACCTACTGAAAATATTTATTTTGAGATTCCTTCGGGTATGATAGAGAAACTGCTAGCTAATCCATTTGCACGAGATGGAACATTGCATCCCGATTTACACCTTATCTTTGTGGATGAAGTTTGTGGATTATTTAAGCTTGCAGGAATTCCCGATGATGTTGTCAAAAGGAAGGTCTTCCCTTTATCTTTGAAGGGAGATGCATTGACATGGTATAGGCTATGTGATGATACGGGATCTTGGAATTATAAACGATTGAAGTTGGAATTTCACCAGAAGTTCTATCCTATGCATCTTGTTCATTGTGATCATAATTACATATATATTTCCTGGCCTCGCGAAGGAGAAAGCATCGCTCAAGCTTGGGGGAGGCTTAAGTCAATATTATATTCATGCCCCAATCATTAGCTCTCCAGAGAAATGATTATTCAAAAAATTTATGCTCGGCTTTCTCTCAATGGTCACAACATGCTCGATACTTCCTATGCTGGTTCTTATATGCTGAAGACTATTGAATTAAAATGGAACTTATTGGAAAGAATTAAACGCAACTCTGAAGATTGGGGTTCCGACGATGGTAAGGAGTCAGGTATGACACCTAAGTTTGATTGTGTTAAATCTTTTATGGATACCGATGCTTTTCGTGGATTTAGCGCTAAATATGGACTTGACTCTGAGATAGTAGCTTCTTTCTATGAATCTTTTGATACTCACATTGATCTCCCTAAGGAGAAGTGGTTTAAATATAATCCTCCCATTGAAGTAAAAGTAGTTGCACCTATTACAGTTGAAGAAAAGACTGTCACTTATAGTGATCCTATTGTTCCTACTACTTATGTTGAGAAACCTCCCTTTCCTGTTAGGATAAAGGATCATGCTAAAACTTTGGCTGTTATTCATAAGAGTAATACTAGGACTTATACACCTCCTAAGCAAATCAAAGTTGAACCTAGTATTGCTATGGTTAAAGATCAATGGGTGCAATATCATGCATAATTTGTTTATATAAGTCAATAGGACTTATACACCTCCTATCAAGCTTGCCAATAGAGATACTATTTCACCAATTGGGATTGTTAGAGATGTTGAAGTCTTGTGTGGGAAGGTTAAATATCCTGCTGATTTTCTTGTTCTTAGTTCCCCACAAGATGATTTTTGTCCCATTATTTTTGGTAGACCCTTCTTGAATACTGTTAATGCTAAGATTGATTGTGAAAAGGATACTGTTACAATTGGCTTAGAGGGTATGTCTCATGATTTTAATTTTGCTAAGTTTCGTAGACAACCTCGTGATAGAGAATCACCTAGTAAGGATGAGATTATTGGTCTTGCTTCTATTGCCGTGCCTCCTACTGATCCGTTCGAACAATATTTGCTAGACCAGGAAAACGATATGTTTATGAAGGAAAGAAGGGAAATAGATAAAGTGTTCCTTCAACAGGAACCTATTCTGAAACATAACCTTCCCGTTGAAATTCTAGGGGACCCCCCTCCACCCAAGGGTGATCTTGTGTTTGAGCTCAAACCATTACCAGATAATCTTAAGTATGCTTATCTTGATGAAAAGAAAATATATCCTGTTATTATTAGTGCTAACCTTTCAAAGCAAGAAGAAGAAAGATTATTGAAAACTCTGAAGAAGCACCGTGCTGCTATTGGATATACTCCGGATGATCTCAAGGGCATTAGTCCCACGTTATGCCAACACAAAATTAATTTGGAGGATGATGCCAAACCAATTAGAGATGCTCAACGATGACTGAATCCTGAGATGAAAGAAGTGGTAAGAAAGGAGATACTAAAGCTCCTTGAGGTAGGTATAATTTATCCCGTTGCTGATAGTGATGGGGTAAGCCCTGTCCATTGTGTTCCCAAAAAGGGAGGTATTACCGTTGTTCCTAATGATAAAGATGAATTGATCCCGCAAAGAATTATTACATGCTATAGGATGGTAATTGATTTCCGTAAATTATATAAAGCTACTAAGAAAGGTCATTACCCTTTACCTTTTATTGATCAAATGCTAGAAAGACTATCCAGACACACACATTTATGCTTTCTAGATGGTTATTCTGGTGTCTCTCAAATACCTGTGTCAGCTAAGGATCAATCGAAAACTACTTTTACTTGCCCTTTTGGTACCTTTGCTTATAGACGTATGCATTTTGGTTTATGTAATGCACCTGCTACCTTTCAAAGATGTATGATGGCTATATTCTCTGACTTTTGTGAAAAGGTTTATGAGGTATTCATGGATGATTTCTCCGTTTATAGATCCTCTTTTGATGATTGCTTGAGCAACCTTGATCGTGTTTTGTAGAGATGCGAAGACACTAGTCTCGTCTTGAATTGGGATAAGTGCCACTTTATGGTTAATGAAGGCATTGTCTTGGGGCACAAGATCTCCTATAGAGGTATTGAAGTTGATAAAGCTAAAGTTGTTGCTATTGAAAAGATGCCATGTCCCAAGGACATAAAAGGTATAAGAAGTTTCCTTGGTCATGCCGGTTTTTATAGGAGGTTTATTAAGGAATTTTCTAAAATTTCTAGGCCTCTGACTAATTTATTGCAAAAACATATTCCTTTTGTCTTTGATGATGATTGTGTAGAAGCATTTGAAATACTTAAGAAAGCTTTGATCACTGCACCTATTGTTCAGCCACCTAATTGGAATTTACCCTTTGAAATTATGTGTGATGCTAGTGATTATGCTGTAGGTACTTTTCTAGGGCAAAGAGTTGATAAGAAATTGAATGTTATCCAGTATGCTAGTAAGACTCTTGATACTGCGCAGAGAAATTATGCTACTACTGAAAAAGCGTTCTTAGCAGTTGTGTTTGCATGTGATATGTTTAGACCTTATATTGTTGATTCCAAAGTTACTATTCACACTGACCATGCTGCTATTAAATATCTTATGGATAAGAAAGATGCTCAGCCTAGACTCATTAGATGGGTCGTCTTGCTCCAAGAATTTGATCTACATATTATTGATAGAAAGGGAGCTGAGAACCCCGTTGCAGACAACTTGTCTAGGTTAGAGAATGTTCTTGATGACCCACTACCTATTGATGATAGCTTTCCTGATGAACAATTAGTGGTTGTTAATGCTTCTCGTACTGCTCCTTGGTATGCTGATTATGCTAATTACATTGTTGCTAAATTTATACCTCCTAGTTTCACATGCCAGCAAAAGAAAAAGTTCTTTTATGATTTAAGACATTACTTCTGGGATGACCTTCACCTTTATAAAGGAGTAGATGGTGTTATTAGACGTAGTGTACCTGAGCATGAACAGGAACAGATCCTACGCAAGTGTCACTCTAAATCCTATGGAGGACACCACGCTAGAGATAGAACTACACACAAGGTATTGCAATCTGGTTTTTATTGGCCTACTCTCTTCAAAGATGCTCGTAAGTTTATCTTATCTTGTGATGAATGTCAAAGAATTGGTAATATTAGTAGATGTCAAGAAATGCCTATGAATTATTCTCTTGTTATTGAACCATTTGATGTTTGGGGCTTTGATTATATGGGACCTTTTCCTGCCTCTAATGGTTATACACATATTTTAGTTGCTGTTGATTACGTTACTAAGTGGGTGGAAGCTATTCCAATTAGTAGTGCTGATCATAACACTTCTATTAAAATGCTTAAAGAAGTTATTTTTCCGAGGTTTGGAGTCCCTAGATATCTTATGACCGACGGTGGTTCACATTTTATTCATGGTGCTTTCCGTAAGATGCTTGCTAAGTATGATGTTAATCATAGAATCGCATCTCCTTATCATCCGCAGTCTAGTGGTCAAGTAGAGTTGAGCAATAGAGAGCTCAAATTAATTTTGCAAAAGACTGTCAATAGATCTAGAAAGAATTGGTCCAAAAAACTTGATGATGCATTATGGGCCTATAGAACTGCATACAAAAATCCTATGGGTATGTCTACGTATAAGATGGTTTATGGAAAAGCTTGTCATTTACCTCTAGAACTTGAACATAAAGCATATTGGGCTATCAAAGATCTCAACAATGACTTTAAACTTGCCGGTGAGAAGTGGTTGTTTGATATTAGCTCACTTGACGAATGGACAACCCAAGCCTATGAGAATACCAAGCTATTCAAAGAAAAAGTCAAACGCTGGCATGACAAAAGGATACAAAAGCGTGAGTTTAACGTAGGTGATTATGTGTTATTATTCAACTCTCGTTTAAGATTTTTTCCAGGAAAACTTCTCTCTAAATGGGAAGGCCCTTACATTATCGAGGAGGTCTATCATTCTGGTGCTATAAAAATCAACAACTTAGAAGGCACAAGTCCGAGGGTGGTGAATGGTCAAAGAATTAAACATTATATCTCAGGTAATCCTATCAATGTTGAAACTAATATTATTGAAATCGTGTCCCTGGAGGAATACATAAGGGACACTTTCTAGAACGTTCCAGACTCCGAAAAGGGATAGGTATGTGGTACAGTAAGTAAACCGACTCCAAAACAATTCTAATGGAAATTTTTATCAGTTATGGAATATTTAAGAATTTTAGGAAGAAAAAGTAGTCCAGGAAGAACACGATCCCTCCACGAGGGTGGAGGGCGCGCCCACCCTTACTGGGCACGCCCCCTGTCTTGTGGCCACCTCGTGTGCCTCCCGGACTCCATTTTCTTGCACGTTAAGTATTTTGGTCGGTAAAAATTCATTATATTATCTTCCGAAGGCTTTGACCATGGTATCACGCAAATATCATCTGTTTTCGTTTCGAGCTATTTCTGTTATAGATCTAGAGCACCATGACATCGCCCTCCTTCAACAATGAAGACAAGGATGCTTGGCTATTGAAGATAGAGGTGAAAAGAGAAGAATCGGAAGAGATCAACAAGGATGAAGGGATCAAGAAAGCTATGTAGGTTCAAGCTCCGGCGGTGAAAGAAGAAGACATCCCACAACCTTTACCTAACCTCTTTACTCCAACAGGGATTGAAGCTTTCAATATGATTGAGTTAGCTCACATACAGAATAAGTATCTCACACAGGAGAATATTTTGTTGAAGGAGCATATCGCCGGACTCAAGGGCATTATCCGCAAGTTGGAGGAGCTTTTACGCTCGACGTGCGATTATCCACCATCATCATCACCACCTCCATCACCTCTGAGGACATAATTACATGGGTATGGGCACTCCCCTTGGCAACTGCGAAGCTTGGGGGAGGTGCCCCAGTATCGTATCACCATCACACTCCTATCTTTACCGTTTTATTTAGTTCGATCCTTTTAGTAGTATCTTGATCTAGTAGATTGAAGTTTTAGTATCAAGTAGTTTTGAGTTTTGCTTTGTGATCTCTTTATGTAATCGAGTCCGTGAGCTATCTATAATAAAGATTAGTTTTGAGTCAAGGGCTTTGCTATCTTGATCTTATGGTTAGTGATGACTTCACACATAGAAAGTATGAGGCATAAAAGTTGTTGGGAGTTGATAAACGTAGTTTTGGTCATCGTTGCAATTAATAGGAAGTAATAAGGAAAGAGAGGTTTCACATACAAATATATTATCTTGGGCACCTTTTATGATTGTGAAGCACTCATTAAGTATGACATGCTAAAAGAGTTTACGGACAAGGAAGACAATGTAATGGTTTATGTTTTCTCACATCTCAGTTAAAGTATATTGTCATTGACCTTCCAAACATGTTGAGCTTGCCTTTCCCCTCATGCTAGCCAAATTCCTTGCACCAAGTAGAGATACTACTTGTGCTTCCAAATATCCTTAAACCCAGTTTTGCCATGAGAGTCCACCATACCTACCTATGGATTGAGTAAGATCCTTCAAGTAAGTTGTTGCTGCAGGCAATAAAAATTGCCCTCTAAATATGTATGACTTATTAGTGCAAAGAAAATAAGCTTTATACGATCTTGTTATGGAAGCAATAAAAGCGACGGACTGCATAATAAAGGTCCACATGCAAGTGGCAATATAAAGTGACGTTCTTTTGCATTAAGATTTCATGCATCCAAACCTAAATGCACATGACAACCTCTGCTTCCCTCTGCGAAGGGCCTATCTTTTACTTTATGTTTTTACTTTATTACTTTATTCTTTAGTCAAGGTGATCCTCACCTTTCCCTTTTTCATTTTATCCTTTGGCAAGCTCCTCGTGTTTGAAAGATCATGATATATATATATATATATATATATATATATATATATATCCAATTGGATGTAAGTTAGCATGAACTATTATTGTTGACATCACCTAAAGGTGAATACGTCGGGAGGCAACACAATAAGCCCCTATCTTTCTCAGTGTCTAGTTGAAACTATATAACCACAAGTACCGCGTGAGTGTTAGCAATTGTAGAAGACTACATGATAGTTGAGTATGTGGACTTGCTGAAAAGCTCTTGCCGGTGTCAAAACCGGCGGATCTCGGGTAGGGGGTCCCGAACTGTGCGTCTAGGCGGATGGTAACAGGAGACAAGGGACACGATGTTTTCACCCAGGTTCGGGCCCTCTCTATGGAGGTAAAACCCTACTCCCGCTTGATTGATATTGATGATATGGGTAGTACAAGAGTGCATCTACCACGAGATCAAGGAGGCTAAACCCTAGAAGCTAGCCTATGGTATGATTGTTGTTCGTTGTTGTTGTGTCCTACGGACTAAAACCCTCCGGTTTATATAGACATCGGAGAGGGCTAGGGTTACACAGAGTCGGTTACAATGGTAGGAGATCTACATATCCGTATTGCCAAGCTTGCCTTCCACGCCAAGGAAAGTCCCATCCGGACACGGGACACGGGACAAAGTCTTCAATCCTGTATCTTCATAGTCTTGGAGTCCGGCCGATGATGATAGTTCGGCTATCCGGACACCCCCTAGTCCAGGACTCCCTCAGTAGCCCCTGAGCCGGGCTTCAATGACGACGAGTCCGGCGCGCATATTGTCTTCGGCATTGCAAGGCGGCTTCCTCCTTCGAATAATTCATAGAAGATTGTGAACGCCAGGATAGTGTCCGGCTCTGTAAAATACATTCCACATACCACCATAGAGAGAATAATATTCACAAAAGTTCAATCTGCTGACGTATTTTGTGGCGTGACGTCACACCACTACCAAGCCTTTACTCGAATCGTTTTTATTATACAACCTCAGCGCATTTAGCGAAGCGGTTTCCTTGGCACGTCTTGTCGAAGCAGAGATCGTGTTCCCCTTATTCCGGGATCCTCATCAATACGGACGTGGGTAACCCAACCGCGCCATTGATTGCGGCGCTTGGGAGATAAGCGAGTTTTACCAGGCCAGTAGGGACGCATAGTTTCATCCGCCCATATATAAGGGGATAAGGATCCACCTCTTTTACCTACGCCTTCTTCCTCCTTTGCTTATCCATCTCCGCGCACTCGAGCTCCAGCGCCCAAGTCCGCATATCTCACCTCGACCTTCTCCAGCCATGTCCGGAGCGGGAGGCAAGTGGATGGCCTCCTCCGTTATGGAGGGGCACATAGAGAAACTGCGCAGCGCCAGATATCTGTCCAGCGACATCGCGCATTGGCTCCCCGATGAGGGGTAGCTCATCCCCACCCCCAGGCCCCATGAGAGGGTGGTATTCCTTCCCCATTTCCTCTGCGGACTGGGCTTCCCACTCCACCCCTTTGTCCGGGGGCTCATGTACTACTACGGCCTGGATTTCCACGATCTGGCCCCAAATTTCATCCTCAATATCTCGGCGTTTATCGTCGTGTGCGAGGCCTTCCTTTGCATCCACCCCCACTTCGGCTTGTGGCTAAAGACCTTCAATGTCAAGCCGAAGGTTGTGAAGGGCAGCCAAGCGGAGTGCGGAGGCGCCATGGTGGGCAAAATGCCCAACGTCACCTGGCTCGAGGGTGCCTTCGTGGAATCCATCAAAGGGTGGAATTCGGGGTGGTTCTACATCACCGAGCCGCGTGACCCTAAATGGGCAGCGGCCCCCGAATTCAGATCTGGCATCCCCATGCAGCTCACCTCCTGGAAAGAGAAGGGCTTGCTATGGGGTAGTTCGGAAGAGCTGACCGGACTCCAGTCCTGTCTCCAGACCCTGGTGAACAAGAAGCTCAAGCTTGTCCACGTGATCCAGGTCATGCTCGTCCGCCGGATTCTCCCCTGCCAGCAACGGGACTTCAATTTGTGGGAGTTTGATCCGGCACAGCACCGGACCTTAAGCAGGCTCTTCGATACTACGTACGAAGCTTCCTGGAGGGTGCTGTTCAAGGGTGCCGAAGCTCCCACATCCGCTACTGAAGATCGCGGATTCAGCACGCAGCATCCAGCTGGCGAGGTGAGCCATGTTATCCTTTAAGGGACACTGGCTTTTCATAGTTTGACTCTATGCAGGATCTAAACTCCCAATACCTTTAACAGGCCTGGCAGAAGACGTCCGGACAGGTTAACTGTCCGGCTCCCCTTCCAGAGGATCCAGCGGATGCCCGTTTGACAGGGCTGCTGGTCCCGGCACTTTACGTAGTGCCAGAGAAGAAGGCCAAGAAGAAGGCCACGGGAACCCGATGGAGTTCCCGACGTCAGGTGGTATCGGACTCATCATCCGATGACTCCGAGGCGGACTCCTCCCACGAGGACGAGGAGGAGAAGAAAGAGGCATCTCCCCCAGCGGGGGGAGAGAAGAAGAGGAAGGCCTCCCCAACGAGGGAGGCCGAAGGGTCCAAGAAGGAAAGGACCCTTCCCCCGGACTGTTCCGCCAATGTTGGCGACGACAATGAGGAGTGGCCCTCCAGGGCCAAGCCCCTGGCAAGATCATAAGTATCTGGACTCCTAGATGATTTATAATTTTCCTTTTTGTCACATGGTGTCTTTCTAATGCCGCATACAACCTGTAGTCCGCCCAAGGACGATCTTCCCGCTTCGTTGAGCGGGTCCTTGGGCACGTCGGATATGGATTCTATTCCGACCGCCTCCACCGCCCGTGATGCTGACGACGTTGAGGTGGGATCCCAGGAAGGGACCCTCCAGGAGGAGGAGGCCCCGGAGGTGCCGCAGGGCAACCTCCCGGACTTTGCATCGGACTCCGCACCGGAACCTGCAGTGGTTCTGGAGTCCGGCGAGCGGCCCCTTCGCAAGAAGGGCAAGGCTGTGACACCGGCAGCCTCCATCCAACCGGAGGCGCCGGATAACTTGCTGGAGGCACTCAACGGCGGTTCCATCAAAGAAGAACACCGCACTGTCATGAGTGCGGTGATTCAGAAGGTTCAGCTCGCCAAGAGCGGGCTGACCGAAGCCTGCAGCAACCTTCTAACAGGCTTTGAGGTAAGAATTTTAAGATGTGTAATATAATACCGCATAGATAGTAGCCCCTGATGCTCGGTTCAGTGTTAGGAAACAAAAGCCGGACTGAGGATCTAAAAAATATACGCAGGAGTCTAAAAACTATGTCAATACGGGATTGCAGGCTGCGCTGCTGACCTCTGCTGCACTGACTGCGCAGGTCGATGCTTTGAAGCAGAGCCTCGAGCGATCCGAGAGCGAGCTCGGCCATGCCAAGAAGCAGCTCGAGGACAAGGAAGGTGAGTAACACCATATTAAAATTGTACCTTACAGAAAAGGATTTGGTTGCAAGAGAAATAACAAGGATAACTTGGGTACTCCAGGGGCTATGAACGAGGTGGCAACCCTGAAGGAGGCGGTGTCCGCGGCCAAACGCAATGCGGACGCGGAACGGGCCGAGCGAGAGAAGCAGGAGGCGCGGGTGGCGGAGGTACAGCAAGAGCTCCAGGCTCTTGTGGAAAAGCACGAGGGTTTGGAGCGTGACTCGAAGACTCGAGAGTTCGAGCTTGCATCGGCTCTTGAGAGTGCCAAAGCCGCTAAGGCCGAAGCCCACAAGGCCCTCCAGGAAATTGAGGCGTTGAAGAAAATAGCGGCGGGTAAGGCATTTTTCATGCAAAGGAAGCATGTGAATGTGAACTACCTATTACTTACCCGAATTCGGAGCTCTCCAGGAGCGTTCGCAGATCTGCCTCGCAGCGTGTCCGACACTGCCGCTTTCTACCGGGCCGAGGAGGGGAGCTCGACGGAGAAGGTTTTCTGGTCTCAGTATGCTGAGGCCGGACATCCGGTGCCCCTTAGCGACTAGCTGAAGCAGGTGGTCGAGCTCCACAAGGTGGCCGAACAGGCCATGAAGGGCCTCATAGTTCGGCTGGGGCCCAAGGAGGCCATGCCTGGGAGCTACTTCGGCCTGGTGCGGCGGCTGGTGGATGCGTGTCCTTGGGTTGAAGTCGTCAAGCACTCCGCCTGCATTGAAGGTGCCCGTCGGGCCCTTGCCCGTGCAAAGGTGCACTAGGGTAGGATGGATGCTGAGAAGCTTGTGATGGACGCGCCACCGACGGGCATGGAGTATCGCACGCCCGAGATGTATTATAAGAGTGTCCTGAAGGGTGCCCGCATGATTGCGGGTGAGTGCTCCAAAGATGTAATATTTGAGTAGACTCGCATTTTGCTATCCTGTGCGCTGAAAACTTTGTTCATATGCGCTAAGCAACGCTTGTTAATTAAAAATATTACCTTCTGTGCGACCGTTTATCAAATCTGAGAGATGGCAAGTCGTCGGCTTCAGCCCCCATGCCACGAGTGCTGGGGTGTTCGGGATAAACTTGAGCGCTCTTGTTCCCATTTTTGGGTCCATCTAGGGAGGCGCTCAACACAACGAACGAGGCAACCAGACTTATAATGCTTGAACACTCTCACTTAGCCATAGAATTCTATAATTTTAAATTTCGGCGAAGCCCCTAGTGTTCGGAAGACCGAATTCGGGGCGCTATCCACGCCTGGGCCGGACAAAGCCGGTTCCTCGCTCTAAGCGACATAAGTCTTTAGGGACTCGAAAAAACCTCTCGAACAGCGACCAGCTCTCGCCTTATCATGACGGTCAGTTTTAGCTTTCTCCACTGAGGTGCTCGCCCAGCTCAACCGGGGCGCAATCACAGTGGTTCTCCTAGCGCTACCTTAGCCGATACAACGGAATGTAAGGTACCAAAACATGGGAGCCGGGCAAACCCAACTATTGACCCAAGACATGATTCGGAGCCGATGCATATAATGCTATAAGTTTGGGGTGCCGCACTTGTGAAAGTGTTCGGACTTATCACACCATAATGTGGGGAACTTAAGCCCCTGGTGTATTTAGTCGTACCAAAGTGTACGGATGCAACATGTCATAAATGAACATATGTATAAGAAAGAAATGCAATTATAAGCAAGAAGCGATGCACTGTTTATTCAAGAAATACTGCCATGAATACAGAATGATACCAATAGTGCAGTAAGCAAGGGATGGGACTATTAAACATGTCCCCCTCTAGGGGTAGGCTGCGGAATGGTGTATAAAACAGATTTAATGCTCGAAATGGAGACCACCTGGATACTCGTCGTAGCCTTTCTCCTTCCCTGGCTGTTGCATCGTGAGTTCGGCAGGTCTACTGCTGGACAGGGCCTCTGGTGAATGGAGTCCTATGGGTAAGAAAAAAGAAAAAGGAAAAAAGAATGACACACTTGGGAGCCCCTGGCGTGGTTAAGCCGCATTCTGGGCCTGTCGTGGTCGTGCCCCTCCCCCTATGCCCATGGTATCTCTAGAGCATAATGATGTACGCGAAGGACCATTCTTGCAATTTTGCAAGGGCCGGGGTTGGGGCCGCATTGCTACGCGTGCTCGGAACGTGCCAGGTGGTCTTGTTGTAGGTTACTCCGGGCGCGTTTAGCCATGTCCGGTCGTTTAACGGCCAGACTCGAGAATTGCCTTAAGAGGCTGCTCTATACTTCTGCCGCGAGAGCCGCTGTGTGTTCCTCTGTTCGGAGGGAGCGTTCCGTGTTTCCATTGACCATGATGACTCCTCGAGGGCCTGGCATCTTGAGCTTGAGGTATGCGTAGTGCGGCACCACGTTGAACTTTGCAAACATGGTTCGTCCGACCAGGGCATGATAGCCGCTGCGGAACGAAACTATGTCAAAGATTAACTCCTCGCTTCGAAAGTTATCCGGGGATCCGGTGACCACTTCCAGTGTGACTGAGCCTGTACAATTGGCCTCTACACCTGGTATGATGCCTTTGAAGGTCGTCTTTGTTGGTTTAATCCTTGAGGGGTCTATGCCCATCTTGCGCACTGTATCCTGGTAAAGCAGGTTCAGGCTGCTGCCGCCGTCCATCAGGACTCTAGTGAGGTGAAACCCATCGACGATTGGGTCTAAGACCAATGCGGCGAATCCACCGTGGCGGATACTGGTGGGGTGGTCCCTTCGATCAAAGGTGATCGGGCAGGAGGACCATGGGTTGAACTTCGGGGCGACTGGCTCCATCGCATATACATCCCTGAGTGCACGCTTCTGCTCCCTCTTGGGTATGTGGGTTGCGTATATCATGTTTACCATCCGCACTTGTGGGGGGAAACCCTTCTGTCTTCTATTGTTCAGCGGTCGGGTCTCTTCCTCGTCATCGCTATGCAACCCCTTGTCATTGTTTTCGGCAATTAGCTTGCCTGCCTGCTTGAATACCCAACAGTCCCTGTTGGTGTGGTTAGCTGGCTTTTCGGGGGTGCCGTGTATCTGGCACGAGCGGTCGAGTATTCGGTCCAAATTGGACGGACCCGGAGTAGTTCTTTTGAATGGCTTTTTCCGCTGACCGGGTTTGGAGCCTCTGAATCTGGCGTTGACTGCCGTATACTCAGTGTTATCGCCGTTAACACGCTTTTGTTCTTGTTGCGACGCGACCTGCCATTGTGGTCCTTGGTATCCGGACTGCCAGAATTTTTACTGAGGTTGTTACTGCGGGCTAGCCAGCTGTCCTCTCCCGCGCAGAAACGGGTCATGAGTGATGTGAGGGCTGCCATGGATTTCGGCTTTTCCTGTCCTAGGTGCCGGGCAAGCCACTCATCGCGGATGTTATGTTTGAAGGCTGCGAGGGCCTCTGCATCCGGACAGTCGACGATTTGATTTTTCTTTGTTAAGAACCGTGTCCAGAATTGTCTGGCCGATTCATCTGGCTGCTGAATTATGTGGCTTAGGTCATCGGCGTCTGGTGGTTGCACATACGTGCCCTGGAAGTTGTCAAGGAATGCGGCTTCCAGGTCCTCCCAACACCCAATTGATTCTGCTGGCAAGCTGTTAAGCCAATGTCGAGCTGGTCCTTTAAGCTTGAGTGGGAGGTATTTGATGGCGTGAAGATCATCGCCGCGGGCCATGTGGATATGAAGGAGATAGTCTTCGATCCAAACCGCGGGGTCTGTTGTGCCATCGTAGGATTCAATATTCACGGGTTTAAACCCTTCGGGGATTTGATGATCCATTACTTCATCTTTGAAGCATAGTGGGTGTGCGACGCCTCTATATTGGGCTATATCACGACGTAGTTCAAGTGAGCTTCGTCTACTATGTTCGGCCCGGACGGAGTTGCTGTATCCAGCGCGACGGTTGTCGCCGCGCATCGTGGGGCGCCCACGCGATCCGTAGATCGATCTTGATTGTCTTGCCTTATCCTCCAATATGTCTCGCAAGTCCGGCGCATCCCCCCGTGGCTTCGTACTTTTCAAGCGGTGCCGGGGTACGGTTCTAGTGGAGGGCCTAGAGGCCTCTCTGTCGCGGCCACGAGGTGGTCGGTCAGCCGTATTGTGCGCTGGTGATGCAGGTTTATATGCCCCCTCCTCTAATCGGGGGAGCAACTTGCATTTGGGGTAGCTTTTGGAGGGTCGTTCGAGTTCATGCTCTTTGGCCGCGAGGACTTCAGTCCATCTGTCGGCTAGCAGATCTTGATCAGCTCTAAGCTATTGCTGCTTTTTCTTGAGGCTGTTTGCCGTGGCCATAAGCCTGCGTTTAAAACGCTCTTGTTCAACGGGATCCTCAGGCACGACGAATTCGTCATCATCAAGGCTTGCCTCGTCTCCGGCGGGAGGCATGTAATTATCATTCTCTAACTCTTCGTCTGCCGCTCTCTCATGAGGGTTGGCTTCTCCGTCCTCCTGTGGTGAATCTTGCTGGAGGAGGTTGTCTTCGGCACTCTCTGGGGTGTTATTATCTCCGGTGCCGGAATCTCCATTCTTGCTGTGGCGGGATTTAGAGCGGCGCCGCTGACGCCGGCGCTTGGGCAGTTTTTTGGAGGGGTCTTCCTCCGCCGTTCCTTCGCCATTCCCATCCTTTGGGATATCCACCATGTATATGTCATATGACGAGGTGGCTTTCCAGTGCCCCGTAGGCGCTGGTTCTTGGTCGTCTCCGGCATCATCGTCCATACCGTCGATGTCTTCGGAGTCAAAGTCTAGCATGTCGGTTAGATCGTCGATAGTGGCTACTAAGTGGGTCGTGGGTGGGGTTTGAATTTCTTCGACGTCCGCATCCCAACCGTCCTAACCGCAGTACGGCCAGGGCTCTCCAGATAACGAGAGATATTTTAGCGAATTCAGGATGTCGCCAAAAGGTGAGCATTGAAAGATGTCTGCGGCGGTGAACTCCATGATCGGCGCCCAATCGGATTCGATTGGAGGGGGCGCGAGAGGTTCGGAGTCCGGCGAGGAGTCCGGCACCTCGGAGTCATGAGCTTCACGTGGAACAAGGTCAGTATTCGGCTCCATCGCCGTAGAGGTTGCAGCCCCCGAGGCGGTGTCTAGCCACCCATCCTCGATCTGCGCAGTCGGCTCCGAATTAGGGATCGGAGCGGACTCGTGTGCGGCCTCTAGGACACTATCCGGTGGCAGAGCTAAATCGTGCCCATCGTGACAGTGCGGCGCGCTCGGCTGTGGCTCGAATCCATCGAAGATCAACTCTCTGCGGATGTCAGCCGTGAAGTTTAGACTTCCAAATTTGACCTGACGGCCAGGGGCATAGCTTTCGATCTGCTGCAGATGGCCAAGTGAATTGGCCCGCAGTGCAAAGCCGCCGAATACGAAGATCTGTCCGGGGAGAAAAGTTTCACCCTGGACTGCGTCGTTGATGATGATCGAAGGAGCCATCGGGCCTATATGTGACGACACAGAGGAACTCTCAATGAAAGCACCAATGTCGGTGTCAAAACCGGCGGATCTTGGGTAGGGGGTCCCGAACTGTGCGTCTAGGCGGATGGTAACAGGAGACAAGGGACACGATGTTTTTACCCAGGTTCGGGCCCTCTCGATGGAGGTAAAACCCTACTCCTGCTTGATTGATATTGATGATATGGGTAGTACAAGAGTGGATCTACCACGAGATCAAGGAGGCTAAACCCTAGAAGCTAGCCTATGGTATGATTGTTGTTCATTGTTGTTGTGTCCTACGGACTAAAACCCTTCGGTTTATATAGACACCGGAGAGGGCTAGGGTTACACAGAGTCGGTTACAATGGTAGGAGATCTACACACTACAAGAAATATGTCAACTTATGACCTTCTGTCAGTGACCCTGGAAGAATTGGTCATAGATTTATGACCATTTGAGACCAATTGGTCAAAAGCTGTTCGAGGGGCTCCAAACCCTAAACCATTGCGACCATTTTGGTCAGAAAGGTCATAATTTCCTTACATGAAATGGTCATAAAGCTAACAGCGCTAGTCCGTTTCCTTATTTCTAGTTGTTAACGACCAATATAGATGGTCATAGCCTTGTAAATTGTGGTGGGTTGCTATGACTAGGCGCCACCTCATCAGTTTTGCCTATGTGCCATGTCCATGTGGCAGTTTTTGCCCTAGGTTGTGAAGCAACCTATATTTCTGTCATTCCCAAAATTCCCAAAAAAATCTCATAAATTCTTTGGGTCATATCTTCGTCAAATATGTAAAAAACTTCCTTGCCTAGTTCAAAAATAATTCAAAAATATTCATTTTCCTATTCTGTTCAGAGTAACAGTTTGTGAAGGAAGTACCACTTTGGCATGTCCAAATAGTATCCATTTTCTACAGTGCTTTCCTATGCCCAAATAACCATCCTCCACCAAATGCCAGCTCAATCCATTCATTATTTTGAGCCGAGCTTCAACATTCGTATTTATGTCCAGTGTGGTGGTTTGCAAAGAAAGTACCACCTAGGCTCCTCCTTTTGAGCTGAAAATTTGTGAAAACGGTCTTCTTAGTAACTGATCATCCTCAAGCAAAACTCATGCCCATTAGCCATGTACATTTCCCGTACCGCTAATCAAACACTTGGCTGCTAATTCATGTTTGAGCATCGATTGGTCTCCTCGTGAGAATCTTATGTTGTAATTTTCTTCCTAGCACCAACCTGGGGAGTGCCCAACCCACTAGACATGCCTAGGCCTCCCAGAACACATGGCAATGCCACGGTCACAAGGTGACCACGCGGCGGGCATGCGAGTTTACGCGCTCTAGAGTTGGGGCCCTCGGCCACCGCCCAAACCTCGACGTATCGCCACCAAACCATGTATTTATGATTAAATAGGTCCTTATGTAACTAGAAATGATTTTTGGAAAAAATAAATAGCAAACTATGAGGCAGCTGCAGTTCAAATTTGACCCGCTTCCAACTGAATCGGCAGAAATTTGTCTTCTTCACGAGAGGTGGATCAAAATTTTTTACACCAAACCATTTTGTCAATTGTGCATTAGATATGGCCTAGTATTTTATAAAAATGATTTGGTCCAATTTTGCAACAATTATTTGGTAGTTCCTTCACAAAAAAACCTCCTTTCGGGCACTCAAAAATGGAAAATGGTTTTTTCGTCCAACGAAAATGAAAACTTCCTTAGGCAACATTGTTTGCTATTCCAATATGCACCCTTGTGCACAATATGAGATCATTTGAACAAACTATGCCATGAATGTGGCCATAAGATTGATCATTTGGCTTGAAAGCCATGAAACTTCACACTTGATACCTCCTTTTTGACAACACTTTTTTAAAATAATTACCGTATTACAAGTTTATTATTTTTCCTGGAAACTTGGTCACATATAATGACACAATGCGAAGGTTTTCCAATTTTTTGATTTTTTTTGAATTTTTTATGCCCGTTTCAAAATGCGGTCAAAACGGCGGGCTTGACTGTTCCTAGCTAGTGGTTGAATCTTGGAATTTTTTTGGTGTTTCTATGATTAAATAGGTCCTTATGTAACTAGAAATGATTTTTGGAAAAAATAAATAGCAAACTATGAGGCAGCTGCAGTTCAAATTTGACCCGCTTCCATCTGAATTGGCGGCAATTTGTCTTTTTCACGAGAGGTGGATCAAAACTTTTTTCACCCAACCATCTGGTCAATTGTGCATTAAATATGGCCTAGTATTTTAGAAAAATGATTTGGTACAATTTTGCAACAATTATTTGGTAGTTCCTTCACAAAAAAACCTCCTTTGGGGCACTCGAAAAATGAAAAATGGTTTTTTCGTCCAAAGAAAATGAAAACTTCCTTAGGCAACATTGTTTGCCATTCTAATATGCACCCTTGTGCACAATATGAGATCATTTGAACAAACTATGCCATGAATGTGGCCATAAGATTGATCATTTGGCTTGAAAGCCATTGATCTCCACACTTGATAGCTTGTTTCTGAGAACACTTTTTAAAAATAATTGCCGTATTACAAGTTTGTTATTTTTCCTGGAAACTTGTCCACATATAATGACACAATGCGAAGGTTTTCCAATTTTTTGATTTTTTTTTGAATTTTTTATGCCCGTTTCAAAATGCGGTCAAAACAGTGGGAATGACCGTTCCTAGCTAGTGGTTGAATCTTGGAATTTTTTTGGTGTTTCTCTGATTAAATAGGTACTTATGTAACTATAAATGATTTTTGGAAAAAATAAAGAGCAAACTAGAATGCAACTACAGTTCAAATTTGACCCGCTTCCAACTGAATCGGCTGGAATTTGTCTTTTTCACGAGAGGTGGATCAAAACTTTTTACACCCAACCATTTGGTCAACTGTGCATTAAATATGTCCTAGTATTTTAGAAAAATGATTTGGTCCAATTTTGCAACAATTATTTGGTAGTTCCTTCACAAAAAAACCTCCTTTCGGGCACTCGGAAAATGAAAAATGGTTTTTTCGTCCAAAGAAAATGAAAACTTCCTTAGGCAACATTGTTTGCCATTCTAATATGCACCCTTGTGCACAATATGAGATCATTTGAACAAACTATGCCATGAATGTGGCCATAAGATTGATCATTTGGCTTGAAAGCCATTGATCTCCACACTTGATAGCTCGTTTCTGAGAACACTTTTTAAAAATAGTTGCCTTATTACAAGTTTGTTATTTTTCCTGGAAACTTGTCCACATATAATGACACAATGCGAAGGTTTTCCAATTTTTTGATTTTTTTTGAATTTTTTATGCCCGTTTCAAAATGCGGTCAAAACGGCGGGAATGACCGTTCCTAGCTAGTGGTTGAATCTTGGAATTTTTTTGGTGTTTCTCTGATTAAATAGGTACTTATGTAACTAGAAATGATTTTTGGAAAAAATAAAGAGCAAACTAGAAGGCAACTACAGTTCAAATTTGACCCGCTTCCAGCTGAATCGGCTGGAATTTGTCTTTTTCACGAGAGGTGGATCAAAACGTTTTACACCCAACCATTTGGTCAACTGTGCATTAAATATGTCCTAGTATTTTAGAAAAATGATTTGGTCCAATTTTGCAACAATTATTTTGGAGGTCCTTCACGAAAAAACCTCCTTTTGGGCACTCGAAAAATGGAAAAGTGATTTAAAAGAACTCATTTCTCATAACTCTTTAAAAAAATATTTGTCTTATTTCAATTAATGATTATTCCTGAAAACCATAGTCAAATTTGCTGACACAATGAGAAGTTTTTTTTCTTCAAATTTTCAGGTCATAATAAAATAGCTAACATAATTTAGCACCTTACTTTTAGTCAATTGCGACCAATTTAAATGGTCAAAATATCATACCTGTATACTGCGTTCTGATTGGTCCAGGGCCTCTCACGCGGATCGTGGATTAATCACCGTCGGATCCTCCTGGATCCAACGGCCCGCACCTCACCCTTTCACGGTCTCACCCACCCACCGCGAGCTACCCAAAAAAACCCACCACTCCTCTCTCTGCCCACGCAGCGAACCCTAGCGCCCCGCACACCACTCCTTCTTCTGGATCTCGGCGCGCCGCCGCCCCAAACCCCACTCCCTCCCTCTAGATCTCGACGCGCCGCTGCCCCCACCCCACTGCTCCCTGTGGATCTCGACGCGCTGCCGCCCCCAACCCCACTCCCTCCCTCTGGATCTCCCGTCCTGCCCTCTTCCCCCGAAGCAGCAGCGTCGCTCCTCTCCGCCTGGATCGCGATGGCCGCCGCCGCCGTCGCCGCCGACTCCAAGATCGACAACCTCCGCGACACCGTCGCCAAGCTCGGCGGGATCAGGTGCCCCGCCCGACCCATCCCTCTTCCCTCCCCCGGATCTAGCGGCCAGTAGGCGCCCACTCCGCTCCCGCTCACCTGTTTTTTCTGCTCTGTTTTGTCGGTGACGACGCAGCGAGAACGAGAAGGCCGGGTTCATCAGCCTCGTCTCGCGCTACCTCAGGTAATAATGTGAATCTCCCTCCCGATTCCTCCTTGCGTATGCTCGCTCGCTCGCGTGTGGGTGGGTGGTTTCTGACAGCGGTGTTGTGCTCTCTGTGTCTGTTCTGCAGCGGCGAGGCGGAGCAGATCGAGTGGAGCAAGATCCAGACCCCCACCGATGAGGTGGTGGTGCCCTACGACACCCTCGCGCCCCCTCCCGAAGGTACCATCTCATCTCAGATGCTTTTTCCTATGGTCGATTCGGATTCGATTCGAATGTTCAGTCACTGTTTGTGTCTGTCTGTGGGTGTGGACGCTGAACGCTGGATCGTGTGTGTGTGCTGCAGATCTCGACGCCATGAAGGCGCTGCTCGACAAGCTCGTGGTGCTCAAGCTCAACGGAGGCCTCGGCACCACCATGGGCTGCACCGGCCCCAAGTGAGCACCCCACCCCACCCATCCTCTTCACTGCTCCAGAACAATTGATTCACCTTGCATATGTGTGGAATGTGCTACTTTCAGTTAGATTCGTCCCGACACTGTAGTCTCGCAGCTTGCATATGTGTGGATGGAGCTTGCATATTCTGGTTTCTTCGTGCGATCCTGCTGCTTATGATGGTCTCTGCCTGGTTATTAGAGGTTTTTTCTGCTAGTACTTGTAAGGCAATATAATTGGTTGTTTTGTGCTGCTGGCCATTAATTAAACATGATCAGTATGTATACTTCTTTGAGATAGACATTTCATGCATGTTTATGAGGTACGAATTCTACAGATGTCACAAAATATTGGTGGCAAAGTGTCTTCTTATCTTTATATTTGCTTAGCTAAAATATTAGAGTAACAATAACTGTACTTGACAAGTAAACATTAGCATCTTAAATGATCATCTTAAATGATTAGCTAAAATGATGTAGGAGTAGTAGAAACTTCATGGTTGATCCTGATTGCTGAACATGGGAGATGCATCTTCTTTTGCATATCAATTACATAGTAGTACTATGTAATGCTTGCCGATGTGGTACATTCAATACTGGCAGCACTGGCCATTAATTACACTTGCCATTATTAAGTAGACAGAGATCGATGCATGGTACTTACAAAGGTAGTCTGATTAAAAAATCGGTCGTGCTCACGATCAGTATATATGCACTTGCTCGGTTCATTGTTAGCAGTTCTGCTACACAAACTGACTGACATTACACAATAAAATGTAGCAGATTTGCAGCCCACTAGCACAAATTAATTATGCTGGTAACTTGGTGAAGGAACAAGTATAGGCATATCATTAAGTACACCGAATCGAATGATTGTCATCATCATCTGATCTGAATGCTAATAAACTGCTTTCATTTCATCTCTGCAGCTTGTGTTCTCTTCATCAACCACTGTCTACGGGTGGCCCGAGGAAGTGCCCTGCACCGAGGAGTTCCCACTCTCCGCGACCAACCCTTACAGCCGAACAAAGGTACCACCCAAAGCCAGTAGTAGCGCTTGTTTTATGTCGCCTGTCAATGATATTTCTCTTGCGTGGCTGCTCACTAACTACATTGAGAGAATCTGATCTGGTGCTTGTCGATGATTAGCATAACAAATTCATGATGTTTGGTTTCAAAGTCAATGTGCCAAGTCAACTCACTAGTGTTTTGCATCAATCTGATGCTGACAGAGATAACTACTACAGCTCTGTATATATGTTATTATGTCTCCTTCAGTTATATTTGTGCTGTGTACTGCTCTCCATATTCTGGTGTCTTGAATCGATCGTCAATCTCCCGATTCCGCAGCAGTGTGTGCAATGGATTGATAACCCACTCCTAGAGATTTGAATCACTTGTGGCTGCCAACTTAACTCTGTTTCAACACTTTATATTTTCAGACGAGGACCAAGAAGAAGCTGAAACCTAGGGACCCATGAAGCACTGCACTGGCCAGCAAGAGAAAGGGATACCCAAGTGAAACGCACCAGCTGAATTTACCCTGCCGTCTCCTTATATTAGCTTCTTGATTGATACCATAGTATCTTATTGTTACCAGTAGTACCTTTTGTTGATGAGCCCCTAAATACTCTTGATGGTGCTTAAGGGATGCTAGTTACAAATTCCTGCTGTTATCATCACATGGGTTCTGTTCTGTTGGAATAGATGAATGGATGCTTGTTTACATGGCAGGCAGCTTGGTTCAGTAGTTTCAGTAGTTTTATAACAGCAGCAGTAGCACAAATTTAATTGCATGCTTATGATCCTGTTAACACATGCTGATGCTCATTTTACTCATGCACATGCTCATGATCTTCTTAGTTAAGACTGTAACTACTCCATTTGATTGCATGATCTCTATTTGATCTAATGGTAGCTTTATGTTCACTCTTTTACAACAAACCTTTTTAGCTCTTTCTCATGATCCTTGTGGGCATTTATTTTAGTCCATGGAGTTGTTGCTCTAGCAGATGTTGCTCTGCTTGACATCTCACAGTCCACTGGATCGGCTATGACATCTCATAGTCCATAGTTTATAATCAGGTTTCTGTTTGACAGCTTCACAGTCAACAGTTACATGATAATTCTATAATGCTGAAGCTATTTTCCTATCTGCTCAACAGTTACATGATAATTCTATAATGTTGAAGCTATATTCCTGTCTGCTCAACAGTTACATGATAATTTCGTAATGCTGAAGCTATATTTGCTGCGTGCGTCTTAATTTTTTTATTCTGTAATGATGATATGAAATGTCACGCAGGTCATTATTGGTGCTGTTGCTGTGGTTGTCGGAGGTGTTGCTGCTGCATCTGGCGGAGCTGTAGTCCGAGAAGTTCAAGGATGAGATCGTCCTTGATGGCAACGACATCAAGCTCGTCTCCCGCTCAGCCGCCCTCATCAACTAGGTGAATCAAGCAGGACCCAGAATCTGTCTTTGTTCATGTGCATATTGTGCTCCCTGAATAATTTGGTTGATGTGATGCAATTGATATGGTATCATGCTTGCTTATGCTCTTTGCGGAAACTAGTATGCTAGATGAGCTTAGAAATCATTGCAATGTCTTCAGATGTTGGATGTCGAGTGTTCTTTCTTTGCGGAAACTAGTATGCTAGATGCTAGTGTTCATATTGTGCTCAATACACTACTTGTTTTCCTGTATAGTTATCTTACTTGTTTTCCTTTATGCGTTCACTCTTTTTCTGGAGCTCCAAGCCTAATTTTTTTCCTTTATGTGCACTCTTTTACAGGAACTCCACTCTTAATTTTCTGAGTGTGAAGCCGTGAAGCCAAGTGCGAAGCAGTGAAGCCATTCTTTTGGCTCTGTAGTAGACTGTAAAGTGTAATATTGTAACGGATTGTAAAAGGCTATGTAGTGTTATTTGATGAACTATGTTTGTTCTGTCCTGCTTGAAATAGCAGGTATGTTGAGAAGATATGGAAACTTCACCAGTGGGACCCACTTATGAATATAATCTGAGCAATTTTGAAATTTCTGACATGTGGGACTCATGTATGGCATTATGACTTGTGGGACCCTTCTGACTAGTGGGACCAGCTCCAAAATATAATTATTGAAAATAGAAAATCAATTGATTGTAAGAAGGCCAAGGCCCAAAAACAAAGAAGCTGAAATACTAGGCTTGGCCCAAGTAGCCCACAAGAATTGACAGAAAAATAATAATATAAAAGGCTGAATTGTTGGGCTCGGCCCATGTAGAAAATCGAATCGGACCGGGCTGAATCTTGTGCCACATCAGCTTGCCACGCTGGATGCCTACGTGGCCTGGGGGAGGTTGCTAGTGACCAAAACGCCACAGTAGGAATATTTTGGTTGTAAACGTCTTTGACCATTCCAGAAGAAAGGTCGCTATAGTCAGTTTACGACGGCCAGCTTTTGACCTTCTGTTTTTGGTCACAAAAAGGTCATAAGTGGAAATTTGTGACCTTTCAGTGACCAATAGTGGTGGTCATAAGTTGACATATTTCTTGTAGTGACATATCCATATTGCCAAGCTTGCCTTCCACGCCAAGGAAAGTCCCATCCGGACACAGGACGAAGTCTTCAATCTTGTATCTTCATAGTCTTGGAGTCCGGCCGATGATGATAGTTCGGCTATCCGGACACCCCCTAGTCCAAGACTCCCTCAGCTCTATTCTTGACTCTTTCTGATGTTCTGATAAATTGCAATTGCTTCAATGACTGAGATTATAGTTTGTTAGTTCCCAATGAAGTTTCTGAACCATACTTGACATTGTGAATTGGTTGTTATTTGAGCATAAGAAATCATATGACGAAATCTATTTATGTGCTATTATAAGAATGATCATGATGCCCTCATGTCCATATTTTATTTTTATCGACACCTCTATCTCTAAACATGTGGACATATTTTTCGATTTCGTCTTCCGCTTGAGGACAAGCGAGGTCTAAGCTTGGGGGAGTTGATATGTCCATTTTGCATCATGCTTTTATATCAATATTTATTGCATTATGGGATGTTACTACACATTATATCTCAATACTTATGGCTATTCTCTCTTATTTTACAAGGTTTACCATGAAGAGGGGGAGTGCCGGCAGCTGGAATTCTGGCTGGAAAAGGAGTAAACATTGGAAACATATTTTGCACTGCTCCAAAAATCCTGAAACTCCATGAAACTTATTTTTGGAATTAATAAGAATTATTGAGTGGAAGAAACACCAGAGGGGGCCCACACCCTGGCCAGGAGGGTGGGGGGCGCGCCCACCCCTACTAGGCGCGCCCCTTGTCTCCTGGGCCCCCTGGTGACCCTCCAGTGTCCATCTTCTGCTATATGTAGGCTTTTACCCTGGAAAAAAATCGTGGCCAAGCTTACGGGACGAAACTCCGCCGCCACGAGGTGGAACCTTGGCGAAACCAATCTAGAGCTCCGGCAGAGCTGTTCTACTGGGGACACTTCCCTCCGGGAGGGGGAAATCATCATCATCATCATCACCAGCGATCCTCTCATTGGGAGGGGGTCAATCTCCATCAACATCTTCACCAGCACCATCTCCTCTCAAAACCCTAGTTCATCTCTTGTATCCAATCTTGTATCAAAACCACAAATGGGTACCAGTGGGTTGCTAGTAGTGTTGATTACTCCTTGTAGTTGATGCTAATTGGTTTACTTGGTGGAAGATCATATGTTCAGATCCTTAATGCATATTATTACTCCTCTGATTATGAACATGAATATGCTTTGTGAGTAGTTACGTTTGTTCCTGAGGACATGGGTGAAATCTTGCTATTAGTAGTCATGTGAATTTGGTATTCGTTCGATATTTTGATGAGATGTATGTTGTCTTTCCTCTAGTGGTGTTATGTGAACGTCGACTACATGACACTTCACCATTATTTGGGCCTAGAGGAAGGCATTGGGAAGTAATAAGTAGATGATGGGTTGCTAGAGTGACAGAAGCTTAAACCCTAGTTTATGCGTTGCTTCGTAAGGGGCTGATTTGGATCCATATGTTTAATGTTGTGGTTAGGTTTACCTTAATACTTCTTTTGTAGTTGCGGATGCTTGCAATAGGGGATAATCATAAGTGGGATGCTTGTCCAAGTAAGGGAGGACCCAAGCACCAGTCCACCCACATATCAAATTATCAAAGTACCGAACGCGAATCATATGAGCATGATGAAAACTAGCTTGACGATAATTCGCATGTGTCCTCGGGAGCTCTTTTCTCATTATAAGAAATTGTCCAGGCTTATCCTTTGCTACAAAAAGTATTGGGGCACCTTGCTGCACTTTATTTACTTTCATTACTTGTTACTCGTTACAATCTATCTTATCACAAAACTATTTGTTACCTACAATTTCAGTGCTTGCAGAGAAAACCTTACTGAAAACCGCTTATCATTTCCTTCTGCTCCTCGTTGGGTTCGACACTCTTACATATCGAAAGGACTATGATAGATCCCCTACACTTGTGGGTCATCAAGTGCAGACCTCGGCAGTTCAGGATGGCTACCCAGAGCCAAGTCTAAGATGGTCTTTGGTCGCGAGTTCCATAAGGGGAAGAAGTCTGGCGGGGTGCTACCTCTTGAGCTTGTGTTGGTTTTCCCTTGAAGAGGAAAGGGTGATGTAGCAAAGTAGCGTAAGTATTTCCCTCAGTTTTGAGAACCAAGGTATCAATCCAGTAGGATACGACACAAAATTCACCGAATACATGCACAAATAATCAAGAACTTGCAACAAACGCGCTAAAGGGGTTGTCAATCCCTTCACGGCCATTCGCAAAAGTGAGATCTAATAGAGATAATAAAGTAAATATTTTTGGTATTTTTGATGTATAGATTAGAAAGTAAAGATTGCAAAATAATAGATCGGAAACTAGCAAGATGTAAACGAGATTCAATAATATGGAAAAGAGACCCGGGGGCCATAGGTTTCACTAGTGGCTTCTCTCGAGATAGCATGTATTATGATGGGCGAACAAATTACTGCCGAGCAATTGATAGAAAAGCGCATAATTATAATGACATCTAAGGCAATGATCATGAACATAGGCATCACGTTCGTGTCTAGTAGACCGACTCCTGCCTTCACCTACTACTATTACTCCACACATCGACCGCTATCCAGCATGCATCTAGAGTATTAAGTTCATAAGAACGGAGTAACGCATTAAGCAAGATGACATGACGTACAGGAATTAACTCAAGCAATATGATGAAAACCCCATCTTTTTATCCTCGATGGCAACAATACAATACGTGCCTTGCTGCCCCTACTTTTGATGACAAGCCAAGCAATTGTTTGATACTTTTGATGTTCTCAAACTTTTTCAATCTTCACGCAATACATGAGCGTGAGCCATGGACATAGCACTATAGGTGGAATAGAATGGTGGTTGTGGAGAAGACAAAAAGGAGAAGATAGTATCACATCAACTAGGCGTATCAACATGCTATGGAGATGCCCATTAATAGATATCAATGTGAGTGAGTAGGGATTGCCATGCAACGGATGCACTAGAGCTATAAGCGTATGAAAGCTCATCAAAAGAAACTAAGTGGGTGTGCATCCAACTTGCTTGCTCACGAACACCTAGGGCAATTTGAGGAAGCCCATCATTGGAATATACAAGCCAAGTTCTATAATGAAAAATTCCCACTAGCATATGAAAGTGACAACATAGGAGACTCTCTATCAAGAAGATCATGGTGCTACTTTGAAGCACAAGTGTGGAAAAGGATAGTAGCATTGCCCCTTCTCTCTTTTTCTCTCATTTTTTTATTTGGGCCTTTTCTCTCTTTTTTTATGGCCTCTTTTTTTTTGTCTGGAGTCTCATTCCGACTTGTGGGGGAGTCATAGTATCCATCATCCTTTCCTCACTGAGACAATGCTCTAATAATGAAGATCATCACACTTTTGTTTACTTACAACTCAAGAATTACAACTCGATACTTAGAACAAAATATGACTCTATGTGAATGCCTCCGGCGGTGTACCGGGTAGTGCAATGATTCAAGAGTGACATGTATGAAAAATTATAAACGGTGGCTTTGCCACAAATACGATGTCAACTACATGATCATGCAAAGCAATATGACAATGATGGAGTGTGTCATAATAAACGGAACGGTGGAAAGTTGCATGGAAATATATCTCGGAATGGCTATGGAAATGCCATAATAGGTAGGTATGATGGATGTTTTGAGGAAGGTATATAGTGGGTGTATTGTATCGGCAAAAGTTGCGCGACACAAGAGAAGCTAGCAATGGTGGAAGGGTGAGAGTACGTATAATCCATGGACTCAACATTAGTCCTAAAGAACTCACATACTTATTGCAAAAATCTATTAGTTATCGAAACGAAGTACTACACGCATGCTCCTATGGGGATAGATTGGTAGGAAAGACCATCGCTCGTCCCCGACCGCCACTCATAAGGAAGACAATCAATAAATAAATCATGCTCCAACTTCATCACATAACGGTTCACAATACGTGCATGCTACGGGATTCACAAACTTTAACACAAGTATCTCTCAAATTCACAACTACTCTACTAGCATGACTCTAATATCACCATCTTCATATCTCAAAACAATCATAAAGAATCAAACTTCTCATAGTATTCAATGCACTTTATATGAAAGTTTTTATTATACCCAACTTGGATACCCATCATATTAGGACTAATTTTATAACCAAAGCAAATTACCATGCTGTTCTAGAAGACTCTCAAAATAATATAAGTGAAGCACGAGAGATCAACAATTTCTATAAAATAAAGCCACCACCGTGCTCTAAAAAGATATAAGTGAAGCACTAGAGCAAATATTGTCTAGCTCAAAAGATATAAGTGAAGCACATAGAGTATTATAATAAATCACGATTCATGCATGTCTCTCCCAAAAGGTGTGTATAGCAAGTATGATTGTGGTAAACTAAAAATCAAATAATCAAATCATACAAGATGCTCCAAGTAAAACGCATATCATGTGGGGAATAAAAATATAGCCTCAAGTAAAGTTACCGATAGACGAAGACGAAAGAGGGGATGTCTTCCGGGGCATCCCCAAGCTTAGGATTTTGGTTGTCCTTGAATTTTACCTTGGGTTGCCTTGGGAATCCCCAAGCTTAGGCTCTTGCCACTCCTTATTCCAAAATCCATCAAATCCTTACCCAAAACTTGAAAACTTCACAACACAAAACTTCAACAGAAATCTCATGAGCTCCGTTAGTATAAGAAAATAAACCACCACTTTAAGGTACTGTAATGAACTCATTATTTATTTATATTGGTGTTAAACATACTGTATTCCAACTTCTCTATGGTTCATACCCCCCGATACTACTCATAGATTCATCAAAATATGCAAACAACACGCGAAAAACAGAATCTGTCAAAAAAAGAACAATCTGTAGCAATCTGTAACTTTTGAATACTTCTATAACTCCAAAAATTCTTAAATAAATTTCTGTACGTGAGGAATTTACTGTTAATCTTCTGCAAAAATAATCAACCTAAAATCACTCTTCTGTAAAAAATGACAGCTATTCTCGTGAGCGCAAAAGTTTCAGTTTTTTTACAGCAAGATCGCAAAGACTTCACCCAAGTCTTCCCAAAGGTTCTACTTGGCACAAGCACTAATTAAAACATAAAACCACATCTAACCAGAGGATAGATGAATTATTTATTACTAAATAGGAGCAAAAAGTAAAGAACAAAAATAAAATTGGGTTGCCTCCCAACAAGCGCCATCGTTTAACGCCCATAGCTAGGCATTAAAACACGAATAGATCTAGGTATTGCCATCTTTGGTATGCAATCCATAAGTGGCTCTCATAATACATTCATAAGGCAATTTAATTTTCTTCCTAGGAAATTGTTCCATGCCCTTCCTTAATGGAAATTGGAATCTAATGTTTCCCTCTTTCATATCAATAATTTCACCAATCGTTCTAAGGAAAGGTCTACCAAGAATAATAGGACATGTAGGATTGCAATCTATATCAAGAATAATGAAATCTATGCGCACATAATTCCTATTTGCAACAAAAAGAACATCCTTAATCCTTCCCTTAGGTTTCTTAACTGTGTAATCCGCAAGATGCAAATTTAAAGAACAATAATCAAATTCACGAAAACCTAGCACATCACACAAAGTTTTTGGAATCGTGGAAACGCTAGCACCCAAACCACACAAAGCATAGCATTCATAATATTAAATCTTAATCTTAATAGTAGGTTCCCACTCATCACAAAGTTTTCTAGGGATAAAAACTTCTAGTTCAAGCATTTCTTCAAAATATTACATGAAAGCATCAACGATATGTTTAGTAAAAGCTTTATTTTGATTATAAGCATGAGGAGAATTTAACACGGATTGCAACAAGGAAATACAATCTATTAAAGAACAATTATCATAATTAAATTCCTTGAAATCCAAAATAGTGGGTTCATTGCTACCTAAAGTTTTGACCTCTTCAATCCCACTTTTATCAATTTTTGCATCTAGATCTAAAAATTCCAAATCATTGGGACGCCTTTTAACTAAAGTTGACTCATATCCAGTCCCATCTTTATCAAGATTCATATGGGAAAACAAAGATTTAATAGGAGTCACATAAATCACTTTTAGATCTTCATCATTATTATCATGTCAACTAGAAGAACACGCTTTCACAAACCAATCTTTTTTAGCACGCATCCTAGTGGTTCTTTCTTTGCACTCATCAATGGAAATTCTCATGGCTTTTAGAGACTCATTGATTTCATGCTCAGGTGGAATATATCTAAGTTTCAAAGAATCAACATCGAGAGAAATTCTATCCTCGTTCCTAGCCAACTCATCAACCTTAAGCAATTTTTCTTCAACCAAAGCATTAAAATTCTTTTGCGAACTCATAAATTCTTTAATACTATTCTCAAAATCAGAGGGAAACCTAAAATTTCTATAAGAGTTGTTGTAGGAATTACCATAAGTATTAGAGGAATTAGTAGGAAACGGCCTAGGATTAAAATTTCCTCTATACACGTTGTTACCAAAATTGTTCCTACCAACAAAATTCACATCCATAGATTCATTATTATTCTCAATCAAAGTGGACAAAGGCATAGCATTAGGATTAGAAGAAACACTTTTATTAGCAAATAATTTCATAAGTTCAGCCATCTTTCCACTCAAAACATTAATCTCTTCAATCACATGAACTTTTTTATTAGTGGATCTTTCGGTGTGTCATTGAATAATTAACCATAATATTATCTAGGAGCTTAGTAGCTTCTCCTAAAGTGATTTCCATAAAAGTGCCTCCCGCGGCCGAATCTAAAATATTTCTAGAAGCAAAATTCAATCCGGCATAAAAAATTTGTACAATCATCCACAAATGCAAACCATGAGTAGGGCAATTACATATCATTAATTTCATCATCTCCCAAGCTTGTGTAACATGCTCATGATCAAGTTGCTTAAAATTCATAATATTGTTCCTAAGGGATATGATCTTAGCGGGAGAAAAATACTTAGAGATAAAAGCATCTTTGCACTTACTCCATGAATCAATACTATTTTTAGGCAAAGATGAGAACCAAGTTCTAGCACAATCCCTAAGCCAAAACGGAAATAGCTTAAATTTAACAATATCATTATCCACATATTTCTTCTTTTGCATATCGCACAAATCAACAAAGTTGTTTAGATGGGATGCGGCATCTTCACTAGGAAGGCTAGAGAATTGATCTTTCATAACAAGATTCATAAAAGCGGCATTAATTTCACAAGATTCAGCATTAGTAGTAGGAGCAATTGGAGTGCTAATAAAATCATTGTTGTTGGTGTTGGAAAAGTCACACAATTTATTATTATCTTGAGCCATCGTGACAAGCAATCAATCCAACACACAAGTACACAAGAAGCAAGCAAAAAGAGACGAACGGAAGAGGGGCGAAGAAAAAGGCAAAGGTTTTCGAAAATCTTTTTAGAAGTGGGGGGAGGAAAATGAGAGGCGAATGGCGAATAATGTAATGCAAGGGAGAAGTGTTTATGATGGGTACTTTGTATGGCTTGACTTGATGAATATCTCCCGGAAACGGCGCCAGAAATCCTTCTTGCTACCTCTTGAGCTTGCGTTGGTTTTCCCTTGAAGAGGAAAGGGTGATGCAGCAAAGTAGCGTAAGTAGTTCCCTCAGTTTTGAGAACCAAGGTATCAATCCAGTAGGAGACGACGCACAAGTCACCGAATACCTGCACAAACAATCAAGAACTTTCTATCAACGTGCTAAAGGGGTTATCAATCCCTTCATAGTCATTCGCAAAAGTGAGATAAGATAGAGATAATAAAGTAAATATTTTTTGTATTTTTGATATATAGATTGGAAAGTAAAGATTGCAAAATAATAGATCGGAAACTAGCAAGATGTAAACGAGATTCAATAATATGGAAAAGAGACCCGGGGGCCATAGGTTTCACTAGTGACTTCTCTCGAGATAGCATGTATTATGATGGGCGAACAAATTACTGCCGAGCAATTGATAGAAAAGCGCATAATTATAATGACATCTAAGGCAATGATCATGAACATAGGCATCACGTTCGTGTCCAGTAGACCAACTCCTGCCTTCACCTACTACTATTACTCCACACATCGACCGCTATCCAGCATGCATCTAGAGTATTAAGTTCATAAGAACGGAGTAATGCATTAAGCAAGATGACATGACGTAGAGGAATTAACTCAAGCAATATGATGAAAACCCCATCTTTTTATCCTCGATGGAAACAATACAATATGTGCCTTGCTGCCCCTACTGTTACTAAAGTACACTGCAAGATTGAACCCAAAGCTAAGCACTTCTCCCATGGCAAGAAAGATCAATCTAGTAGGCCAAACTAAACCGATAATTTGAAGAGACTTGCAAAGATATCAAATCATGCATATAAGAATTCAGAGAACAACCAAATAATATTCATAGATAATCTTGATCATAAATCCACAATTCATCGGATCTCGTCAAACACACCGCAAAAGAGTATTACATCGAATAGATCTCCAAGAACATCGAGGAGAAATTTGTATTGAGAATCAAAGAGAGAGAAGAAGCCATCTAGCTAATAACTATGGACCCGAAGGTCTGTGGTAAACTACTCACACTTCATCGGAGAGGTAATGGTGTTGTTGTAGAAGCCCTCCATGATCAAATCCCTCTCCAGCAGATCGCCGGAAAAGGCCCCAAGATGGGATCTCATGGGTACAGAAGGTTGCGGAGGTGGAGAAGTCATTTCGTTCCCCCCGATGTTATTAGAATATAAGAGTATATATAGGCGAAAGAACTAGGGATGTGGAGCTACTAGGGGCCCACGAGGGTGGAGGGCGCGCCTACCCCTTGGGCGCGCCCTCCTGCCCCGTGGCCTCCTCGTTACATCTCCCACTTCATCTCCAAGTCTTCTGGTTTGCTTTCAGTCCAAGAAAGATCATCGCGAAGGTTTCATTCCATTTGGACTCCGTTTGGTATTCCTTTTCTGCAAAACTCTAAAATAGGCAAAAAAACAGAAACTAGCACAAGCCTTCTGTTAATAGGTTAGTCCCAAAAATAATATAAAAGAGAATATTAAAGCCCATTAAGCATCCAAAATAGATATATAATAGCATGTAACAATCAAAATTATAGATACGTTTGAGACGTATCATGAGGCTCAAGCTCCCATCTTCGGACGATGAGACCTGCCCCGGTTCTAAGCTTGAGGCGGGTGTGGATGTCGACCGCTGGACGGGATCTAACATGGAATCCAAAGAGTCTTCTTGGCGGGGACACAGAGTGGCGGTTGAAGCCGCGAACCCTTCAAAGACTAAGTCTCCTCGGATGTCAGCAACATAGTTCAGGTTTCCAAACCTGATCTGGTGGCCGGGAGCATAACTGTCGACCTGCTCGAGGCGGCCGATCGAGTTGGCACAAAGCATGAAGCGACCAAACACAATGACCTGTCTAGGGTGAAAGGTTTCCCAGGATGCAGCATCATTGCTGATGAAGATATGAGCCATCGATCCTTCTGTCGATGATACAGCGCAGCTCTCAGTGAAAGCACCAATGTCGGTGTCAAAACCGGCAGATCTCGGGTAGGGGGGGCCCAAGCTATATGTCTGAGGACTAATGGTAACTATGGACAAAGGACGCAGTGTTTACCCAGGTTCGGGCCCTCTTAATGGAGGTAAAACCCTACTCCTACTTGATTATATTTGAGGGTATAGGGGTTAAAAGAGTTGATCTACCTCGGGATCGATTCGGCTAACCCTAGATTAGCTAGCCTAGCAATGTTGTGATCCTGGCTCTGATCTACCCACCGGTTTATATAGACACTGGAGGGGCTCAGGGTTGTACAAAGTCGGTTTTACAGAAAGGAATAACATATCCGGACACCTATACTTGCCATCCATGCATATGGGAGTCCCCACCGGACACGAGAGGTGATCTTCTGTCTTGCATCTTAATAGCCCATTAGTCTGGCCCACATCAATAGACCAGACGCCCGAGGACCCCCTAGTCCAGGACTCCCACAACGAAGACGGGCATGACGTGGGGCATGAGTCCCTATTTGCGGCAAACGCACGCGGGCTACCATGACGAGGATCGGGCTCGGGCGCGTTTGGCCTTTAGGGCGGGCCAATACTTTGGCCCATTGGCGATAGCTTGGTCTTCGGCTGCCAGGGTTGAGGTGTGTTCCTCTATACAAAGTGAGTGCTCCATGTTGCCATTGATTGTTATGATGCCCAAGGGACCGGATATCTTCAGCTTGAGGTAGGCATAATGCGGCATGGCGTTAAATTTGGTGAATGCCATTCGGCCGAGGAGGGCATGGTAGCCACTGCGGAATGGAGCGATATCGAAGATCAAATCTTCGCTTTGGAAGTTATCCAGTGAGCCGAACACCACTTCAAGAGTTACCGTGCCTGAGCATCGGGCCTCTATGCCCAGAATAACCCCTTTAAAAGAGGTGTTACTAGGTTTCATCCTTGAGGGATCGATCCCCATTTTTCTCACTATCTCTGTGGCTGTTGGCCCCGTCCATTAGGACTCTCGTGAGGTGGTCCCCATCGATAATGGGGTCCAATGCCAAGGCCGCCGACCCTCCGTGCCAGATACTGGTCGGGTGGTCTTTGCGGTCAAAGGTGATCGGGCAAGCCGACCACGAGTTGAATTTCGGTGCTACGGGTTCGACGTCGTATATGTAGCGCACGCTTCCTCTCCTTCCTTGGTGTGTGGGTGGCGTAGATCATGTTCACCATCTTGACCTCGATAGGGAAGGGCTTTTGGCCTCCACTGTTTATCCTGCGAGGCTCTTAGTTCTCCTCGCTTCGTGGGGTTTTACCTGAGTTCTCGGCTTGAAGCTTGCCGTCCTATTTTATCACCCAACAATTGCGGTTGGGGTGGTTGGCGGGATTCTCCATGGTACCATGAATCTGGCAAGGCCTGTCCAGGATTGTGTCCAGCTTGGTTGGGCCATCCTAGTTGCCTTTAGAGGGCCTTTTCCGTGAACCAGATTTTGGATTATGGAAACCGGCATTTACTGATGTCTCCTCAGCTTCATTGTCTGTGTGGCGGCGCTTGTTCTTGTTCCTTCGGGGCCTCCCGTTCCTGTCCCGGACTTTGGAGGTGCCGGGGGTATCAGGATTGGTGCCTGTCATATTTCGGGTTCCTGCAAAACCCTTGAGGTTTGAACACTCGGGTGCGCACGAATATTCACCCCTACCAAATCTCGCTCTTAGCCTCGCCGGGATCCCTAAGCTTAGCTAGATAAACTCACAACACAAGAGACACAAGATTTATATAGGTTCGGGCCACCATTGTGGTGTAATACCCTAATCCTGTGTGGTGGTGATGGATTGCCCCTTGGGCCGATGATGAACAATACAAGGGAAGAACAGCCTCCTGAGGAGAGGTATTCTTGAGCTTGTGTGGTGTTCTACTTGTCCTGGTCCCGGTCTCCGATCGATTTTCTTTCTTCTGTGGTGGCTAGCCCTATTTATAGAGGCCCTGATCCTCTTCCCAAATATTGAGCGGGAAGGGGTCCAACAACGGCCAATTTGAAAGGGGACAGCTAGTACAAGCTATCCTGACTAAAGGTGGTTTTCGCCTGTCAAAGGCGCTGGTGATGACACCGTCTTGGGCTCCACGATGACCTCCGTCCTACCGTCCTGCTGGCCTTGGTCTTGTTGCACCGGTATGGAAACGTTTGCCTGATGCCTTGGTACTCCGTGCCTACGCTTGCCCCCTTAGCACCAAAGGGGAAACGAGGACACTACATGCGTTGGCGCCCTCCTGGCGCCCGCCTGGCCTTGGTCATCATGGCTTGCGTCACGAGAACTTCGTGAGGTACCCTTTTCCTTGATCTCTCCGCCTCTCTCGCAAGCCTGCCTGGTGAGGCCGCTCCTAAGGAGGCCTTGTGTCGTCCGCCCCGCGAGGCTTGGCCCCTCGCGAGGGTCTTGAGTGTTGGTTGATGAAGAAGGGCCATTTTGGGCCACTGGTGGGGCCATGCCATGGGCCGCAGGCAGGCAAGTCTTGGGACCCCATTCCCAGAACGCTGACAGTAGCCCACGGGCCCAAGGCGCTCTCGGACTTGGCTTAGCGGCGAAGCCAAATGGCAAGTGTGGAGTGCCGCGGGCCCCAACAGCATGCGGCCTTGGTCGACGTGTGGGGACTGATTGGGCGTGGGCGTCTCCGCTTCCCCATGCTGCCTCGGCAACTGCCTGTCTAACAAAAGGCTGGCGCAGGCAAGGCTTGCCTTCATTGCTCTCCTTCGTCTTGCTCCAGATCCCCTTCCTCGCTCCTTGCTTCTGAAATCTCCTGATCTGCTTTGCTCCTTTTGAAGGAAATATGCCCTAGAGGGAATAATAAAGTTATTATTTATTTCCTCATATCATGATAAATGTTTATTATTCATGCTAGAATTGTATTACCCGGAAACATAATACATGTGTGAATACATAAGCAAACATAGTGTCACTAGTGTGCCTCTACTTGACTAGCTCATAAATCAAAGATGGTTAAGTTTCCTAACCATAGACATGAGTTTTCATTTGATTAATGGGGTCACATCATTAGGAGAATGATGTGATTGACTTGACCCATTCCGTTAGCTTAGCACTTGATCGTTTAGTATGTTGCTATTGCTTTATTCATGACTTATACATGTTCCTATGACTATGAGATTATGTAACTCCCGTTTACCGGAGGAACACTTTGTGTGCTACCAAATGTCACAACGTAACTGGGTGATTATAAAGGTGCTCTACAGGTGTCTCCAAAGGTACTTGTTGAGTTGACGTATTTTGAGATTAGGATTTGTCACTCCAATTGTCGGAGAGGTATCTCTAGGCCCTCTAGGTAATGCACATCACTAAGCCTTGCAAGCAATGTAGCTAATGAGTTAGTTATGGAATGATGCATTACATAACGAGTAAAGAGATTTGCCGGTAACGAGATTGAACTAGGTATCGAGATCCCGACAATCGAATCTCGGGCAAGTAACATACCGATGACAAAGGCAACAACGTATGTTGTTATGCGGTTTGACCGATAAAGATCTTCGTAGAATATGTAGGAGCCAATATGAGCATCCAGGTTCTGCTATTGGTTATTGACCGGAAACAGTTCTAGGTCATGTCTACATAGTTCTCGAACCCGTAGGGTCTGCACGCTTAAGGTTTCATTGACAGTTTTATTATGAGTTTATGAGTTTTGATGTACCAAAGGTTGTTCGGAGTCCCGGATGTGATCACGGACATGACGAGGAGTCTCAAAATGGTCGAGACATAAAGATCAATATATTGGACGACTATATTTGGACACCGGAAAAGGTTCCGAGTGAGATTGGGACTATACCGGAGCTCCGGGAGGTTATCGGAACCCCCCGGTAGGTATATGGGCCTTATTTGGCCTTAGTGGAAAGGAGGGAGAAGGAGCAAAGGAGTGGGCGCCCCCCCCCCCAAGCCCAATCTGAATTGGGAGGGGGGCGGCCCCCCCTTTCCTTCTTCCCTCCCCTCTCTTCCTTCCCTCCCCTACTCCTAATAGGAAAGGGGGGAGTCCTACTCCTGGTTGGGGTTGGACTCCCCCCTAGGGCGCGCCACCCCTTTGGTCGGCTCCCACTCCTCCACTCCTTTATATACGGGGGAGGGGGCACCCCATAGACACAACAATTGATCGCTTGATCTCTTAGCCGTGTGCGGTGCCCCCCTCCACCAAAGTCCTCGATAATATTGTAGCGGTGCTTAGGTGAAGCCCTGCAACGGTAGAACATCAAGATCGTCACCATGCCGTCGTCCTAACGGAACTCTTCCCCGACACCCTGCTGGACCGGAGTCCGGGGATCGTCATCGAGCTGAACGTGTGCAAGAACTCAGAGGTGCCGTAGTTTCGGTGCTTGATCGGTCGAGCCGTGAAGACGTACGACTACATCAACCGCGTTGTTCTAATGCTTCCGCTTTCGGTCTACGAGGGTACATGGACAACATTCTCCCCTCTCGTTGCTATGCATCACCATGATCTTGCGTGTGCGTAGGAATTTTTTTTTAATTACTACGTTCCCCAACACCTTTCCCTTTCAACGAGCGATGGCGCCCTGCAAGGCCAAGGTTGATGCGGTGCCAGCTTGGTACGCGCCGGCCCTGGACGCGCCGGCCATGTCGGAGAAGAATCTCGCCGCCACGCGCCTGCTGACGGCGGTGGAGAGCAACGAAAAGGGGGAGACCAAACTTCGGGCTGGCTCCACCGTGCCGGAGGCCCAGGGGATCACCTTCTATCCCTTCTTCACGAATGCCGTCATCGCAGGCCTGGTTCCTCCCTTCTCTGGCTCCTTATATGCCGTCCTCCGCCATTATAGGTTGTAGGCCCTTCATCTCCATCCCAACTCCATTCTTCTCTTTTCAATTTTCACCTACTACTACGGGATGCATATTGGGGTGATGCCGTCCGTGGCTTTGCTGCGCTAGTTCTTCCTCCTCCGAACCAACAGCAACCACACCTTGGCGTGCGCTAATTTCGTCGCGTACAACAAGGCCAACGCAATATCGAAGGCCGGGAAGAGGGCCGACGGCTTCCAGAGCAAATGGGTCATGATGGATGCCAAGTGTGTCCACTCCCAGTTGGCGCTACCGATGGAGATGCCCCAACCTGACGAAGGGTGGTCTCGCGTGAAGCTTGCTGACGATAGGGCGGAGTTGGTGCTGGAGAGGATGAACGCCAATCTGAAGACGGGCAACGCGAAGGCGGCGAAGCTGATGGGGGTCGCGCTCCTAAGGAAGTTCTTGATGCAGCGGGTGGCTTCGCTTCAGGCACGCTCGCACCCCTTATGGATGCTTGAGGGTGTAGACGACAAGCTTCGCCTGAATCCAGTGGCCCTGGCTGATGAGGAGCTGGCCTCAGCTCTCTGCCTCCTGGTCGGGGACTACCAGGAGTATTCGGCGGGTGCCCCTGTCCCCTTGTTCCTTCGCAAGGACAGGGCACAAGTGGTGGCTGCCATGCCTACCTTTGATGGGCGCGGCCTGGTGCCACCGGCGCCACCCGCGGTCCAGGGGGCAACGACAGAGGTAAACGTGTCTTCAGGTGACTCCCGCGGAGGAGGAGGAGAGGAAGAAGATGAGGAGCGCGACTCGGAGGGGACAGGGGAGACCTCCCCCTCGCACAGGGCCGACATCCTCCGCACCTTGCCAGACGACGACGATGATGGAGATGATAATGCCCCCCTGGGGATGACAGAGCCACTCGCGGCAGGAGGTCCCTCGCAAGCCAAGCCCCGCCTCCTGAGGGGGCCTCCGGCCGAGGTTCCGACGAAGAGCAGGTCGTCACTGGTCTCCTGAGAGGCTACTTCTGCCCGGACGCCGCCTGGAGCCGCATCCAGCCCCTCTGCTGCCCCTTCTTCTGCTTTTGGAGCCCTTGCGGTCGCGCCCCGAGCAACGAAGCTTTCGGGCTTCAAGCTCATCAAGAGGAAGGTGAACTACTCTGCGGTAGACCAGTAAGTGTCTGTGCTCCATCTTGTTCTTGATTATGCTGTTGGCTCTTGACGTTCTCCATCGATTGGTTAGGCCACCGCCTGTGGCGAAGAAGAGGAAAGGGGACGCGGTGACGCCGTCTGGGGCCGACTCATCTGTCGCGGCCGCTCCTTCGTTCGTGGGGAGGGGAGGTGATGGCGCTCGCACTCCCCTGCTTGATCATCCTCGCGAGGCTTGGAGGAGCGCCCTGGTGGGGTGGCAGCCCCCATGGCCCCACTGGCTCCGGAGTTGTTGATGCCCGATGCTGCTGGTGAGGTACCCAAGGCTCAGGAGCCCTCAGTTGCCCGAGCCATGGCTACACTACCACCTCCTCCTTCTGTTGTGCCGTTGGTTCCAGGTCGTTCTGCCTCCTTTGACGTCTTAGAGCGTGCCCTTTCCGAGATGGCCTAGCTGCGAGAAGACCTCCAGGGCACCGACTCCCATCTGGTGGCCGGGCGTCTGGAGCTGGTTTTCGGCTGGCTTCACTCTGACGCCTCTGTCCGAGCAGCGCTGGGGCGGGTCGCGGCAGCCTGTGAGAAGGAGGAGCAGGCCGCCACCCAAGCCGCGGTCGCTCGCGAGGTGGCGCTGAAGGATGCCATGGCCGCCCAGGACTGCTGCAAGGCACTGGAGGCCGAGCTGAAGGGTTTGCACGACAAGCGCGCCGAAGAAGCTCGTGACCGCCAGGTGGAGGAGGGGAAGATGAAGGCTCGGGAGGACGCCGTCAGGGACCGCGACACCGAGCTAGCACTGTTAGCGGAGGCGCAGGCCACTAAGTGTGGCCGGCTGGAAGCACTGGAGCAGAAGGTGAGGGCGGAGAAATCCGAGGTCGATGCCATGGCGAAGGTCCTGGCCGAGGACCGCGCGGCCTTCGCACTCCTTGAGGAGAGGTCTCGCGTGGCGCTGAAGGCACTCTACGAGAAGGGCCTGGAGAAACTGCTGGTTACCGACAAGGACGGCCCCACCCAGCTGCTTCCTTACTTGGCCGAGGCGCTTGAGGAAGTTGTGAGCGGCGTCGGCCTCATGGCAGAGCAAGAAGCTCACATCCTTTCTTCCGTGGCGCTGACGCGCGTCTTCAGCCACCTCCGCCTCCAGGACCCTGACGCCAATCTTGATGAGCTACTGGAGCCTGTAGACGGCAAGTGCTACTCTATTACTGTTGAAGCTGTGAAGGGCCAGGTGGAGGCCTTGCTGGGGAGGTTCCGCGCCTTCGCTCCTGCGCCCATGGCAGGCGGTGCCGCTGATCCTACGACCTCGGGTGGTGGTGCAAGTGAAGGCTTCGCCACCACGAGAGTGGAGCCCCTGGCGAATGACGGCGTTGCCCAAGGATGATTTACTTGCGGCTTCTTTCCTGTTTAATTCCTGCAATGTGGACCATGCCTCGTGGAGGCGTTTAAACTTGCGTCTGGTATTGTGAAGACAATTATGGTTTGTAATATTTGCTTCGAGATTTGCTTCGAGATTTTGCAGTTTCCTTCCTACTTGCTTTACATTCTACATCGGCAGATCCCGGCCCCGCGCATACCTCAACCGCTGTTGGCCCCGACCGGATCGCCAGGACGGGGCCAAGGAGTGAGGGGCGACGTGACCAGTTAGGCTCCTGAGTCGCGATACTCAGGAGTCCCCCTTGACGCGCAAACAGCAAATAGGGAGGGAATGTAGGAGTAGATCTGGTGTTCTACGTCGGCAGAGCCCGGGCCCGCGAATACCTCAACCGTCATTGGCCCCGACCGGATCGCCAGGACGGGACCAAGGAGTGAGGGGCTACGTGACCAGTTAGGCTCCTGAGTCGTGATGCTCAGGAGTCCCCCTTGACGTTCAAACGACCTTCATACCTTGGCTCCGCTTGGGGAGGGGCGCGCGACGACCAGGTCCGGAGGGCCTAGCTGGGTGGCATACGCTCGAGCGTGAGCCGGGCGCAGCCCCCGTGCCCGACCCCCTTGCGCAACGCTCCCGAGGGGAGGTTTTGCGATGAGGCCGGACCCTGAGCTCTGGGCTCCCTGAGGTTGATACAGTCGTGGGGATGCCCTCAGTTGTTTATCACCAGCGCGGAGCATAGCGCTTCTGTATGTGTACGGGCATAGCCGCTCCTCGGCAGTGTCATCAGCCAGCACGGAGCATGTTGCTTCCACTGGTACGTGGGAGGGGGCTCCCTCTGAGGAGAGCCCTCGGGGCGTGTACAGCCCCGCCCTGACACGTGGCCTGCATGGCAGGGCTAGACGAGGTGTATCTGGGCACTCGTGAGCCAGCGCGGGACTCACGAGGCCCTACCTCAAGGCCGGTTGCGACTAGTCTTGGATCTTTGATAGCTGTGTGTTCCTGCGAGATGGTTAGGTATAGGTGCTCTGCGTCCTTAGGTCCCGGCCCTCGAGCGAGCTCAGCCGCCGCTGGTATGCCAGGTCGCGATGTCGTGGTCAAGGCCAGGGATGAGAGCTGGAGAGCCAGTAAGAGCTCCTGAGTCGCGATGCTCAGGAGCACCCCTTTTAACGCGCAAGCGAATTGCGTGAGAAAGAGGGTCCCGTGGTAGGCGGTAATTTAGCAGGTGATAATCACAGGTAGATTAGGCATGAAAGGCAAATCAGCTTAGGTAAATGCATGATGGATACATCCACTGGGTCAGACCCAAGCGGCTTGGGGATGATGCAGCCCTAGGGGGGGCCCTAGCAAGGTAAGCTAAAGACATAAAAAGAGATACATGCCGCAGGGACAGACCCACGTGGCCTGGGAATGATGCATCCCTGAGGGCGCTCCCAGCTGAAATGAACTTGGGAGATGTCACCTGGTTCTGTTGTAGAGGGTGTGTTGGAGCAGCTGAAGATGAGCGGTGAAGAGGCCATCCCTCGTGAGCCACCTGGGCCCGAAGCCTCAGGAGGCTCTCGGGGTCCAGGTGGTTCCTTGAGGACCGTCTCCATCTTCGCTAGGAGCGCGTGGTGCCTGGACTCCTGAGCCGCTAGGATGCTCCGCAGGTGACGCTGGTAGATGGCTGCCATGTTCGGCAGGCCGAACGACACGCGAACGTAATTGTGCGATGGACCCTCATAGCGTCCCACATGCGAAGGCCAGAAGCGCTCCTGAGAGGTAGCTCAGTTGAGCCCTGGGATGTCGACGCAGACGTGCAGCCCCCCATCCTCGGCTGGATGGGGGGCCGCGCCGGGTAAGCGGCGGTCGCCGCACACGGCACTTGCTTCCTGAAGCTCGTGAAAGGTCTTGGCAATGAACTCCTGAACGTTGGGCCTTCCTCGCCCTGTGCCTTCCTGAGGAAAATGTGCCGCGAAGCACACCTCCAAGTGGTGCTCGAGCGCCTCCCTCATGAAGTTGGCAAGGTCTATGGTCCTCCAGAAGAGAGCCCCCGAGCCCTGCACGAGGAGGGCGCCGGGTGCGCCTTCCTATGCGATGGACCGAGGCGCCCCAGGCACGGGCGCTGATCCTGAAGCGGCACCACCCGAGATGCCGACCTCCTGAGGCCTAGTGCGGAGTGGTTGCTTCTTCTTCTTGGGGATGGCCTCTAGAGGGTTCTCGCCCTTGTTGTCCGGGTCTTCGATTGTTGCGGCTTGGAAGGCGCGCTCGAGGGAGCACACTTCATCTTTCTCTTCGCAGGGGACTGATACGTCTCCAACGTATCTATAAGTTTTGATTGTTCCATGCTATTATATTACCCATTTTGGATGTTTATGGGCTTTACTTTACACTTTTATACCATTTTTAGGACTAACCTACTAACCGGAGGCCGAGCCCGAATTGCTACTTTTTTGCCTATTTCTGTGTTTCGAAGAAAAGGAATATCAAACGGAGTCCAGACGGAATGAAACCTTCGGGGGCGATCTTTTTTGGAACAAACGTGATCCAGGGGACTTGGAGTGGACATCAAGCAACAGAGGAGGCGGCCACGAGGGTGCCCGGCGCGCCCCCTACAGGTGCGCGCACTCCCACCCTCATGGGCCCCTCGAGCATCCACCGACCTACTTCTTCCTCCTATATATACCCACGTACCCTAAAACCATTGAGGAGCACCACAAAAAACTATTTCCACCGTCGTAACCTTCTGTATCTGCGAGATCCCATCTTAGAGCCTTCGCCGGTGCTCCGCCGGAGGGGGAATCGACCATGGAGGGCCTCTACATCATCTACAAGGCCCTTCCGATGAGTTGTCAGTAGTTTACCATAGACCTTCGGGTCCATAGTTATTAGCTAGATGGCTTCTTCTCTCTCTTTGAATCTCAATACAAAGTTCTCCTCGATCTTCTTGGAGATCTATTCGATGTAACTCTTTTTGTGGTGTGTTTGTCGAGATCCAATGAATCGTGGGTTTATGATCAAGTTTATCTATGAGAAATATTTGAATCTCCTCTAAATTCTTTTATGTGTGATTAAGTTATCTTTGCAAGTCTCTTCGAATTATCAGTTTGGTTTGGCCTACTAGATTGATCTTTCTTGCAATGGGAGAAGTGCTTAGCTTTGGGTTCAATCTTGCGGTGTCCTTTCCCAATGACAACAGAAGCAGAAAGGCACGTATTGTATTGTTGCCAACGAGGATAAAAAGATGGGGTTTATATCATATTGCATGAGTTTATCCCTCTACATCATGTCATCTTTCTTAATGCGTTACTCTGTTCTTATGAACTTAATACTCTAGATGCATGCTGGATAGCGGTCAATGTGTGGAGTAATAGTAGTAGATGCAGGCAGGAGTCGGTCTACTTGTCACAGACGTGATGCCTATATACATGATCATGCCTAGATAATCTCATAATTATTCGCTTTTCTATCAATTGCTCGACAGTAATTTGTTCACCCACTGTAATGCTTATGCTATCTTGAGGGAAGCCACTAGTGAAACCTATGGCCCCGGGTCTATCTTTTATCATATAAGTTTTCAATCTACATTAATTTGCATCTTTACTTTTCCAATCTATATCATAAAAATACCAAAAATATTTATCTTATCATATTATCTCTATCAAATGTCACTTTCGCATGTGGCCATGAAGGGATTGACAACCCCTTTATTGCGTTGGTTGCGAGGTTCTTGTTTGTTTGTGTAGGTGCGTGGGACTTCTGAGGAGCCTCCTACTGGATTGATACCTTGGTTCCCAAAAAATGAGGGAAATACTTACGCTATTTTGCTGCATCACCCTTTCCTCTTCAAGGAAAACCAGCGCAAGCTCAAGATGTAGCAGGGACAGTGATGATTCCGCCGCTTCCTAGCATCTTGACGACGTTGTAGCCGTGGTGGGTCACCGCCATGAACTTGGCCAGGGCTGGATACCCGAGGATGGCATTGTACAACAGGTGGATGTGGGCGACGTCGAAGTCGATGAGCACAGTGCGGTAGTTGTCGCGCTGTCCGAAGGTGACAGGGAGACGGACTTGCCCTATCGGGGTGGTGGAACCGTCAGTAACTACTGAGAAAGGCTTGGTAGGCTAGAGCTGATCGTATGGCACTTGAAGGTTGTTCAACATCTCTACGGACAGGACGTTAAGCGCTACGCCGCCATCGATGAGGGTCTTGGTGACGTGCATGTTGCTGATGATTGGGCAACAGAGCATCGAGAGGACGCCAGCAGTAGCCGCGCACTTGAGTTGATCTACCGAGCTGAAGGTGATGGCGCACTTGGATCACCTGAGCAGGCGTGTGGTCTCGAGCCTGGGGAGGACTGCGTTCACCACGTGAGCAAACTGCTTGAAGATGCGCTGAGAGGCTGGGGCCTAAGCTCCGCCCAAGATGCCAGCGATAGCACGTGCCTCCTGGAAGCCCCCCAGCCCCCTCGTCCTGATGATGGTCGCCATTCCTTCTTGGTGGCGGCGGCAGCGGAGGAAGGCCTGCGTTACCCTACGGGCGGTCCTCGCAAGGCTGATCCCTCAAGTCGCCCTCGCGAGGCTGTTCCCTCCAGGCGCCCTCGCGAGGCTGGTCCTGCCAGCGATCCTCGCGAGGTCGGCCACGCCACTCTTGGCGAGGGCCACGGTCGTCCCATCGTATTCCGCCACGTCCTCCTCCTCGGCCGTAGCCCCGGTCGTTGCACTCGGGGCGTCGACCGAAGCGTCCTTCTTGAACGCCCTGAGCTCCTGGCAGTCGTTGGTGTTGTGGGTGTGGAGGTTCTGGTAGGCGCAGAACGGTCGGCTGCCCTTGGACGACTCTGGCTGGTCCCTACCGCGCTTCGTGTCGGGCTCCGCCGTGAGCACGGCCACTCCCTTATGCTTCACGTCCTTGGCCTTGGTCTTCTTTTCTTCTGGGATAGCAGCTGGGAGCTCGAGGAGGGAGAGGCGTCCCTCCTCAGCTCTTGCGCACTTGGTCGCCAGGTTGAACAGCTCCAAGGATGTGCACAACTCCTCGTGGATGGCGAGCTCCTCCTTCACCTTGACGTCGCGGACGCCATCAAAGAAAGCTAAGATGATGGCCTCGTCCGTCACCATGGGGATCTTGAGGCGGACGTTGTTGAAGCGTTGGATGTATTTCTACAGGGTCTCCCCGGGCTGCTGCTTGACGCGGCACAGGTCGTGCGCGGCCGGGGGGCAGTCGCGAGTGCCCTGGAAGTTGGTGATGAAGCGGCTGCGCATTTCGTCCCAGGAGGAGATTGAGCCGAGAGGTAGGTTCAGGAGCCACGAGCGGGCACCGTCCTTGAGCGCCATGGGAAACCAGTTCACCATCACTTTCTCGTCGTCGTTGGCCGCCTCAATGCTCAGCTCGTAGAGCTGCAAGAACTCCACGGGTTCGGGGGTGCCGTCGTAGCGAGGAGGCAGGTTTGGCTTGAACTTGCCCGGCCAGGCGACGCTACGCAGCTCGGGGGTGAAGGCACGGTAACCTGGTGTGGTCACCGGGGCCCTTTGCTGACGCGGAGCTTGCTCTTGATGGTAGCCGCGCGCCACCGCCAAAAGCGGTACGCGGTCTTGCCGTGGCGGTGCAGGGAGCACAGGGGTGCCTTCTTGAGGCCGAGGGATTTCTTGATAGCTTTATTCTCCTCGCGCGGTCGCCGGACGCGGTGGGTCACGCCCAGGGGCCACGCGCCTTGACCCACGTCGCCCTTACTCGGCGGTGGGCGAGGCAACGAGAGGGACGGCGCGGGAAAGCCCCCTGCGGCACTGACAAGCTCGATGATGCGGGCGGCCCACTCCTCATAGAGGTCATCAATGGGACAATAACACATGAGCTCGCATGCTGTAAGCAGCACGGCCTGTGCGTCCGTGCGAGCGCGACGAGCGTGGGACGACGAACCGGCTAGAGTGAGCGACGGAGTGGCGGTGCAGCCGTACCGCCGCACCGAGGGGTGTAGCGAGGATGCTTGCTGCTCGTGCCCTGCCGGGCTAGTGGCGGCGTTGGCGGTAGGCGACGAGGGGGTCCGCCGACAAGGACCGTCTGGGCGACGCGAGCGGCGAGAGCGGCCTAGCGCTCAGCGTGGGATCGGCAGGCGTCAAACATGGACGTGACGAAGCGATGGGACGCAGATCAGTGGAGGGAAGACTTCGGCGCACTCCTACCTGGAGCGCCAAATGTTGGATTTTGGGTTCCGGCAAAACCCTTGAGGTTTGAACACTAGGGTGCGCACGAAGATTTTCCCCTACCGAATATCGCTCTCAGCCTCGCCGTGATCCCTAAGTTTAGCTAGATTAACTCACAACACAAGAGACACAAGATTTATACAGGTTTGGGCCATCGTTGTGGTGTAATACCCTACTCTTGTGTGGTGGTGGTGGATTGCCTCTTGGGCTGATGATGAACAGTAGAAGGGAAGAATAGCCTCCTGAGGAGAGGTGTTCTTGAGCTGGTGTGGTGTTCTACTTGTCCTGGTCCCGGTCTCTGATCGATCTTCTTTCTTCTGTGGTGGCTAGCCCTATTTAAAGAGGCCCTGGTCCTCTTCCCAAATATTGAGCGGGAAGGGATCCAACAACGGCCAATTTGAAAGGGGACAGCTAGTACAAGCTATCCTGACTAAAGGTGGTCTTCGCCTATCAAAGGCGCTGGTGATGACGCCGTCTTGGGCTCCACAATGACCTCCGTCCGACTGGCCTTGGTCTTGTTGCGACGATATGGAAACCTTTGTCTGATGCCTCGGTACTCCGCTCCTGCGCTTGCCCCCTTAGCACCAAAGGGGAAACGAGGACACTACACGCTGGCGACCGCCTGGCGCCCGCCTGGCCTTGGTCGTTGTCGGTGTCAAAACAGGCGGATCTCGGGTAGGGGGTCCCAAACTGTGTGTCTAGGCGGATGGTAACAGGAGACAAGGGACACGATGTTTTTACCCAGGTTCGGGCCCTCTCGATGGAGGTAAAACGCTACTCCTGCTTGACTGATATTGATGATATGGGTAGTACAAGAGTGGATCTACCACGAGATCAAGGAGGCTAAACCCTAGAAGCTAGCCTATGGTATGATTGTTGTAATGGTTATGTTGTCCTACGGACTAAAACCCTTCGGTTTATATAGACACCGGAGAGGGACAGGGTTACACAGAGTCGGTTACAATGGTAGGAGATCTACATATCCGTATCGCCAAGCTTGCCTTCTACGCCAAGGAAAGTCCCATCCGGACACGGGACGGAGTCTTCAATCTTGTATCTTCATAGTCTTGGAATCCGGCTGGCGATGATAGTCCGGCTATCCGGACACCCCCTAGTCCAGGACTCCCTCAGTAGCCCCTGAACCAGGCTTCAATGACGATGAGTCCGGCGCGCATATTGTTCGGCATTGCAAGGCGGGTTCCTCCTGCGAATAATTCATAGAAGATTTTGAACACCAGGATAGTGTCCGGCTCTGCAAAATAATTTCCACATTCCACCTTAGAGAGAATAATATGTACACAAGTTCAATCTGCTGACGTATTTTGTGGCATGACGTCATACCACCACCAAGCCTTTACTTGAATCGTTTTTTATTATGCCACCTCAGCGCATTTAGCGAAGCAGTTTCCTTGGCACGTCTTGTCGAAGCAGAGATCGTGTTCCCCTTATTCCGGGATTCCCATCAATACGGACGTGGGTAACCCAACCGTGCCCGTCACCACGCCCCCTCTATCGGAGGCGAGTCCCGAACGGTTAGGGGGACGGCTCTTGGTATTCTCCCTCTTTATAATGGGACCAAGGCTTGTTTCTTTTCTTCAATCTTCAATCGAATCTACTCCTTTCCCCGAGTTCCAACACCCAGAGCCCCAGATTCGAGCGCTTCGGACCTTCAACAATGTCCGGCTCCGACCTACAGGGCCGGTGGATTCCCTCCTCCGTTACGGAAGAAGACGTGCTAAAGCTGCGAGAGGCCAAGTACCTGTCTTACGAGATTTCGCACAGGTTGCCCGCCGAAGGGCAAATCATCCCCACCCCCGAGCCCGGCGAGTATGTCGTGTTCGTATCCCACCTCCGTCGGGGTTTAGGCTTCCCGATGGATCCTTTCGTGAGAGGGCTCATGTTTTACTATGGGTTGGAATTCCACGACTTGGCTCCGGAGTCCATCCTCCATATTTCTGCATTTATTGTCGTCTGCGAAGCCTTCCTCCGCGTCACCCCTCACTTCGGCTTGTGGCTTAAGACCTTCGACGTGAAGCCAAAGATGATCGAGGGGCGTCAAGCAGAGTGCGGCGGGGCGGTTGTGAGCAAAAGGGCCGACGCTCCATGGCCCGAGGGATCTTTCCAGGAGGAGCTCGGCTTGTGGCAGCAGGAGTGGTTCTACATAACCGCTCCCAGGGGCAGTAGGCAGAAACCGCCGCCCATCTTCCGCTCGGGCCCTCCACAGCGGCTGGTGTCATGGGTCATCCAAGGACTCAACTGGGGGCCGTCAAAGGACGTGACCCTATTGCAGGGCCGGATTCGAGACCTCCAAGCGAGGGAGATCAATCTGGTTGTGGTGATGAAAGTCATGCTGATTAGGCGTCTCCTGCCCTGCAAACGTCGTCCTCTCCGGCTGTGGGAGTTTAATCCAAAGGGACCACGAATTCTCCAACACTTCATGGGTATGACACCCGTGGAGATGTACAAACTGTTCTTCGGATCACGAGAGGCGTGTCCGGAATTGACCGAGGACGCTGGCCTAAGTTGTAATCGCCCGGATAGACAAGTAAGTAGCTCCATGTCCAGACATATCGTTTGTTTGCCTTTATATGATTCGCTTTTTAACCAACTGCCCTCTAAACAGGAGTGGATAGCGCAAGCAAAACTGATACGGTGTCCGGCCCCCCTCCAAGAGAACGCGCCGGATCCCGTGTTGGTCAGGATGTTGGAGGTTGCGCCTTCGGAGGAAGGCGAAGGGGAGAATAGAGGAACTACCGCCTCAACCAAGGAGGCTTTTGAGGAAGGGGGGATCGAGAATCCCTCCTTCCAGGGGGAGAAGAGGACCGCCTCTGAAAACCCGGAGGCCAAAGCTCCGAAGCGGGGGAAGAGATCTTCACCAGAGGGTCCTGCATCCGGAGAGGCTCCGGCCGCACAGTCTCCCCTAAAGAATCAGCCCTCCAGCGAGCCGTAAGTGGAAAAAAGGGAGTTTTGTAATAAGGGACATCCCTATTTGTGCTTCTGAGGATAACTTAGGTTTTTACCTTGTAGTTCGGATCTCCGTCCTTCTCAGATGAGCTCGTCTTCGGGGTAACTCCGTCCGGAGATGATGGAGAGCGAGACGCCTCCATCTGTCGCACCATCGGATAGGGCGGACGAGCCTGAAGTGTCATCACAGAGGGTATCCCCGAGTCCGGCGGGGCCGAATAGTTCGGTACCAACTGGTGTGCGGCCGGGGAAGCTGAAGGATCTACTTGAGAGGGCGTCTATCTCAGAAGGTCACCGTACGCTAATGAGTACGGTGATTGAAAGAATCTCATCCGTCGAAGGCGGATTGCGTGATGCCGTCAAGAGTTTGCTGGCGGGGTTTGAGGTACGTAAAAATGACATACCGTTTGACAGTTTTACACATAAAGTGCGCCATGTATAGATAGTAGCCCCTGAGACTCGGTAGGGTGTCGAGAACGACAGCGTGCCGAGGATCAAAATCCCAGTTATTGATTTTCGCCTTTCCTAAGCAGGTGGCGGGTAGTTCGGTGGCTAGTCGGATTGATGGAGTTGCCGAACTAAAGCGGCAGCTCAACGTTGTGGATGCGGACATCGTGCTGGTCAATAAACGACTTGACGAGTCGCAAGGTAGGTTTTTTTTTCGTGGTCACCCAGTAAGGGAGCCGAAGCCCACTCCTTACAACATGTGTGCTAAATGCAGATGGTGTCGTTGCTGTGGAGAGCCTTCGGGCAGAACTTGCTCAAGCCAAGGAGCAAGCCAGAAGGAGCGATGCGGCTGCCTCGAGGGCGGCCGAAGAGCTAGAAGCCGAAAGGGCTGCACACTGCCGAAGCAGGGAGGAGATGGCCGAAATGGCCGTGAAGTTAAAAGATTCTACCGACCGCAATGAGGTCCTGAAAAGGAGCGCCTAGCGGAGCGAGAAGACCTGGGGAAGGCCACCGCCGAAGCCAAGGATGCCCGTTCTGCAATGCGGGCTATAAAGGAGGAGCTGCGCCAGGCCGGAGACATTGTGGCTGGCAAGCCCTTTCTGCTGCGCCGAAGGTTTACAGATCCAAAGTATGCTCAGCTTGGCCAGCTGTGGGGTCCGGAGGATCCTTATATGGACTTAGTGTCGAGTGCGGCGGATGCCGTTGTGCACTTCCGAAGTCAGAAGGATCACAAGACGGAAGAGCTGTTTTGGTCTCAATTCCATAGTCCGGAGCGTTCCCTTCCGCTGACCGATTGGTTGGCCGAGTGGGCTGAGCTAAATAGATTGTCCGGACTTGCCATGACGGATATCGTGACTCATGTCTGGCCGGATAGGCCCAAGCCGAAGAGTTATTTTGGCTTATTGCAGCAATTCCTTGGGGCGGTGCCGCATATCAAGGCGATGAAGTGGTCAGCCTGCATAGAGGGTGCACGGATGGCCCTCGCCCGTGTGAAGACATACTGGACGGAGATGGATGCCACCGCTATTGCGACCCAGGGTACGGACGAGAGCCAGTTACCCGCTGAGCACTATTTTGGGGAAGTTCTGCGTGGTGCTCGTGAAATAGAGTCGCAGTGCTCAAAAAATGTAATGTTGAAATGAACGTTATGGTTTGTAAAACGATGTTTATAATGTAAGCGCTTTTTGTACTTGTGTGTTCAAGTATTGAAATATCTCCTGTGCGGCCATTTATGTATATGTGTGTATAACCTGAAAGATGGCAGTTGTCGGCTTCAGCCCCCACGCACAAGGTGCAGGGGTGTTTGCAAAAATAGCGCATATTCACACTTAATCCGATGTCTCGGTCCTATGAAGGAGGTGGTAGCGTAGCAAACGAGGCAACCGGACTATAATGCTTTATCACTTTCACTTAGCCATAGGAGTTCGAGGGTGGGGCTACGACATAGCCCCTAGGGGCACCGCGCTCTCCGAATTCGGGTCGCGTATGTGCCTGATCGGGAAACGGTCCTTTGTCAAAGCGGCGGAATTCTAAACATTCCGATAGTCGATCGAGTGGTTGACCAGTCTCTCGCTATATCATGACAGTCTTTTCGGCTTTCTCTACTGAGGTGCTCGCCCAGCCGAACCGGGGCACAATCGCAGTAGTTCTCCTGGTGCCGCGTTAGCCGATGATACGGAACCTAAGGCAGCAAAACACAGGAGCCGGGCAAACCCAACATTTGACCAAAGACATGACTCGGAGCTGATGCATATAAGGCCTAACTCGAGACGCCGAACACTCCCTAAGGTGTTCGGTCTTTCTAATAACGGGCAGAACAATGCCCTAATCCCCTAGTGTCCAGGTATAGGCGAGAATTTCTGGCGCGGCCGATGCCAAAACGCCAGCCTCCTCGTTGGTTATGGTGAAAAACCGTGGGATGTGATCAACAAAAGACAGTAAGAAAGGTTTATGCAGGGACTTAATCTGAAAAGAATCCTTGCGACAGGTCCCTGCTGCACGTCTGCGCCTGTGTCTCCGTTGTGCCGTATCCTGGACGGGTGTACACGTTGTTCATCTGTAAAAAGAGAGGAACTTAGCTTGAAAGGAAATCGTGCAAAAAATGTATTAAAAATCGAAATATGAATGAATGAATAAAGCTGAGCCTATGTTAGCTCATACGCACAGCCCCTTGCAAAGGGGTGTGCGGCTAGGGAGCCCCTAGCTTATTTTATGCCGGACTCGTCTAGCCGTGTCCGGGGTCTTGAACGACCTTTTAGTGAGATGATGCCGTATGGGCCGGGCATTTTCAGTGTAAGAGACGCGTAGTGTGGTATTGCATTAAAGCGGACAAAAGCTTCTCGTCCCAATAGTGCTTGATGGCTACTTTTGAATGGGGCGACATGAAAGATTAGCTTTTTGCGTCGGAAGTTGTCGGGTGACCCGACACAACTTCTAGTAGTAAGGAGCCTGTGCACTTGGCGTAAGGGCCTGGCGTCACTCCTTTGAAGGAAGTGCGGCTATGTCGAATTTTAGTAAGGTCTATCCCCAACTTGCGGATTGTGTCCGGATATAGCAGGTTTAAATCGCTCCCGCCGTCCATCAGGACTTGTGTAAATTGTAGTTCGTCGATTATAGGATCCAATATCAGATCAGTCCATCCTGCGTTTTGAATACCTCTGGAATAGTCCAGGTGGTCGAAAGTAATTGGTTTTGACATCCAACCTTGAGGTTCCGCTGGGGTGGACCGTGCGATACCTGCTTTAGCGGGTGCCGCACTGTTGTTCTGTATTATCACATGAAGTGAGTTTACTGTTTTGACTTCTTGTGGGAAAGTCTTTTGTTTTCCAGCGCTCTGCTGGTGGGGTTCATCGTCATCCTCGCTTGGCGCGTCGAGCCCCTTGTGTTCGGCGTTGAGTCGGCCGGACTGTTTGAAGACCCAACAATCTCGGTGGGTGTGGTTTGCAGGCCTTCCGGAGGTGCTATGGATTTGACATATCCGATCCAAAATTTTGTTTAAATTGGATAGCTCGTCACTGTTGTCCTTAAGAGGCAGTGTTTTGTTGTTCGGCCGTGAGCTTTTGAATCCGGCGTTGACCGCCGTGTTCTTTGGGCTTTTTTCTTTGTTTCGGCGCTGGTCCTTTCTGCGTCGTGATTTTCCGTTTCCATCTCTGATCTCGGATGTACTCGGGTCGCTGGTGCTACATCTTGCTAGCCAGCTGTCTTCCCCCGCGCAAAAGCGGGTCATGAGGCTTGTTAGCGCGGCCATTGTTCTTGGCTTCTCTTGGCCGAGGTGTCTGGAGAGCCATTCATCTCGGACATTATGTTTAAAAGCTGCTAAGGCTTCGGCGTCCAGACAGTCAACTATTTGGTTCTTTTTGGTAAGGAACCTGTTCTAGAATTTGCGTGCTGACTCTCCGGGCTGTTGAGTTATATGACTTAGATCGTCTGCATCCGGAGGGCGGACATAAGTCCCTTGAAAATTTGCTCTAAACGCGTCCTCGAGCTCTTCCCAACTTCCAACAGTATTTTCTGGGAGGCTTTTGAGCCAATGCCGAGCTGGCCCTTTGAGCTTGAGGGGCAGATATTTTATGGCGTGGAGATCATCTCCTCTAGCCATGTGTATGTGTAGTATGTAATCCTCAATCCAGACTCCAGGGTCTGTTGTTCCGTCGTATGCCTCTATGTTTACGGGTTTGAATCCCGCTGGGAATTCATGATCCAGCACCTCATCGGTGAAACATAGTGGGTGTGCGGCGCCCCTGTATTTAGGCGTGCCGTTATCTTCGAACATGCGGCGTGTTGTGTTGCTTCCTGGGGCCCTCTTTCTTGGCCCATAAATGGACCTGACTGGGCCATCTGTTTTATGAGGGTCACGTGTCGTCTTGTGTGCGACGCCGCTTGTCGCTTTTGGCCTGTCATCTGGTCGTCTATCCGGACAGGCGGCCTCTTTGCTTTTTGACTGTGGGGGCTCTATGGCCTCCTCGTCGAATTCAGGCAGCAGCTTGCGCTTCGGGTAGCTCTTTGTTTGGTGGCCATTGCCATATTTGTCTGCGGTCTTGAGTACTTTGCTCCACCTCATTCTGAGTATGTCTTCCTCTGTTTTGAGCTTCCGTTTTTCCTTCTTCAGACTTCTTGTAGTGGCGACGAGTCTTTTGTGAAGGTTCTTATGCTCCGGTGGTGTGTCCGGTGTGAGGTCGTCTGGACTGTTGTTCTCGCCGGGCATGGATTGATTATCTGATTCATCCTGTTCGGATTGTTGCTTGGTTGCATGTTCGTCGTCCACTGGTTTTCCCTGCTCCATTGCTGGGTCATTAGGAGTGTTGTTTTTATCGAGGCGGGACTTAGGGCGGCGTCTGCATCGCCGTTTCGGTTGTTTGTCGGCGGGATTATCCTTTGCCGCGTCCCGTTGCTCCTCGTTATCGCTTCCTTTTGGGGTGTCCACCATATATACATCATGGGTTGGGGTGGCCATCCAGTGCTCGTTAAGCGCTGGTTCTTGGTAGTCTCTGGCATCGTCGTCCATACCGTCGATGTCTTCGGAGTCGTAGTCTTGCATGTCGGTTAGATCGTCAACAGTGGCTACAAAGTGGGTGGTGGGTGGGCTTTGAATCTCTTCGTCGTCCGCATCCCAACTATCCTGACTGCAGTACGACCAAGGCTCTCTTGATAACGAGAGATGCTTTAGCGAATTCAGGATGTCGCCAAAGGGTGAGTGCTGAAAGATGTCCACGGCGTTGAACTCCGTGATTGGCGCCCAATCGGATTCGATTGGCAGGGGCGCCGGAGGTTCGGAGTCCGGCAAGGAGTCCGGCGTCTCGGAGTCATGAGCTTTATAAGGGACAAGGTCAGTATTCGGCTCTATCGCCGTAGAAGTCGCAGCCCCTGAGGCGGTGTCCAGCCACCTGTCCTCGATCTGTGTAGTCTGCTCTGAACTATGGGTCAGAGCGGACTTGTGTGCGGCCTCCAGGGCACTGTCCGGCGGCAGAGCTAAATCATGCCCATCGTGACAGTGCGGCACGCTCGGCTGTGGCTCGAATCCGTCGAAGATCAAGTCTCCACGGATATCGGCCGTGAAGTTTAGGCTTCCAAACCTGACCTGATGGCCAGGGGCGTAGCTTTCGATCTGCTCCAGATGGCCAAGTGAATTGGCCCGCAGTGCAAAGCCGCCGAACACGAAGATCTGTCCGGGGAGGAAAGTCTCACCCTGGACGGCGTTGTTGTTGATTGAAGAAGCCATCAAGCCTATCGGTGACGACATAGAGGAACTCTCAATGAAAGCACCAATGTCGGTGTCAAAACCGGCGGATCTCGGGTAGGGGGTCCCGAACTGTGCGTCTAGGCGGATGGTAACAGGAGACAAGGGACACGATGTTTTTACCCAGGTTCGGGCCCTCTCGATGGATGTAAAACCCAACTCCTGCTTGATTGATATTGATGATATGGGTAGTACAAGAGTGGATCTACCACGAGATCAAGGAGGCTAAACCCTAGAAGCTAGCCTATGGTATGATTGTTGTAATGGTTATGTTGTCCTACGGACTAAAACCCTCCGGTTTATATAGACACCGGAGAGGGCTAGGGTTACACAGAGTCAGTTACAATGGTAGGAGATCTACATATCCGTATCGCCAAGCTTGCCTTCCACGCCAAGGAAAGTCCCATCCGGACACGGGACGGAGTCTTCAATCTTGTATCTTCATAGTCTTGGAGTCCGGCTGACGATGATAGTCCGGCTATCCGGACACCCCCTAGTCCAGGACTCCCTCAGTCGTCATGGCTTGCATCACGGGAACCTCGTGAGGTACCCTTTGCCTTGATCTCTCCGCCTCCCTCGCGAGCCTGCCTGGTCACTACAAGAACACCACTATTGGTCACTGAAAGGTCACAAATTTCCATTTACGACCTTTTTGTGACCAAAAACAGAAGGTCAAAAGCTGGGGGTCGTAAACTGACTATAGCAACCTTTCTTCTGGAATGGTCAAAGATGTTTACGACCAAAATATTCCTACTGTGGCGTTTTGGTCACTAGCAACCTCCCCAGGCCACGTAGGCATCCAGCGTGGCAAGCTGATGTGGCACAAGATTCAGCCCGGTCCATTTCGGTGCTTTAGATGGGCCGAGCCCTTTAATTCAGCCCATTTATTATTTGGCCAAACCCAATAAATCAGCCTATTTTTTATTTGCTTTCCTGATAATTTTGGTCAGCCACATGGGCCAAGCCCAACAATTCAATCTTTTATTTTGCTACAACGTGGGCTTTTGGGCTCTAGAGTTTCAGATTTTATTTTTTTAAGAGAAGGATCCACTAGTACAATGGGTCCCAATTGTCAGGTTCTAATAAGTAGGTCCCAGTTGTCAGGATTATATTCCTCATATTTCAGCGATCCAATAAATATTTACACAATGCTTCAAACAGAGCACAACAAAATATCATGAAAACATAGTTCACGTCATGAATATAATCAAACAGAGCCAAACTTGGCACATTATAGTCAAACATGGTTCACATCAGAACTAGTTCACATCAGCTAACACAACTAAAAAATCAGAAAAAAAAACCTAGCTATCTAAGTATAACTAGCTCCAATATGCTAGAACTCTAACTTCTTCGTCCTGGAGCTCACGACGAAACATGAACGAAGGACAGCGTCTGCAAGTTATCAAACAAAATTGTTAGGAACAAAATAAAGGCAAATCTAACAGCACATTAACTTGTAGGCAGTCTGTGTGCATAAATAAGAGTAAAACAAGCAAAATGAGGCAAAATCAGTGAATACTAGTAACTAACAGCAGCGAGTAAAAACTACTCCAATCACATCAGGTTTACAATCCTATTAAATGTGAAATTTTTATCATTTTTATCATTTAAGCATGGAATGATTTGATTCAAGAGTACAGACTTGCTACACTATATAGGGATAATTCAAGACAAGTTAACATAAGAAGTTTACAAAATAAACATAAACAGGTGCAAATCAGTTAATTGAACATTCTGAACATCCAGTAAAAGAAGTAATTCAAGACAAGTTAATTTGTTGTCAAAGTAGAATTCTCCTACACGCTCTGCATCCGCAAGGAAAGTTCAATATCCTTCCCTTGGTAGTACTCAAATCAGCCTAAGACCAAGATAATTTTTAACAAAACTATAGAAGTTACTCCATGCTTTAACAAAAATACATAAACTATGAGAGTATATTGATCATGTAACATAGCATAAGTAGTCACAGGATCAAAGAAAAACAAAACAAAATAATAGACAGCAAAGGTAAATGGTTCAGAAATAGGACTTTCTTTTTGGTAGTATTCTGATTAATCGAACACACAGCCAAGTACTAGCAAGTGAAACAGGATTCAGTAACTACTCATATAGGAAATCAAGATCACTGGGTAGCATACTAAGTATTCTCACAGTAATTTTTCACCAATTAACCCATGTCCATGCAACGATTCAGAGGGTCATATGCAGATCAAAGCAAAGCAGTACAGAGTTTCAGAGATTTACACATAGTAAAGATCTTCTGCGTGATCCTTGAAGAAGAGAAGCAGAAGAGGATCCTTGGGGAAGATCAGCAGCGTGGTGAAGAGGAGCAGCGGCGGTCGTCGGTCAGGGGTGGCAGGGAGGGGCCCCAAGGATCAGGGTAAAAATAGTAAACCAACAGGAAATACAAAGTTAAAAAGCATTGGAAATACACAAGAAAATAAGGGCGTTAATGTAGTAGCAATTTACAATGTTAGAAGACCAGGAAATTAGAGATAAAGCATGGAGTATGATAAATGTGGGACTTTACATTGTAGTAGAAATTGAGGATATACAGTGAAAAAATAGAGGAATTCCACTATAAATAACTACAGTTTATACAATGTATAAAATGGGTTATTTACAGTGTAACTCCCTAAAAAAATCTTAGGTATTCCACTGTAATACCTACAAGTTTTACAGTGACCATGCAATAAATTACACTGTAAAACTGGGCGATATTACAGTAAAATGAACTGAAAAAGCACACTATAGGAACGACAACAATGAAGTAGGCACAAAGAAAACATTTTTGACACATAAGAGAAAATTCACTGAATAATAAGTCAGCACTCTTAAGAAACCATTTTAAACGACCAATGAGCCACCACTCATGATGTAACTGGGTCTACTTCCAAGTGGACGCATGATTCACTTGGTGTATTGTTGCAGAAGTGAAGAAAACAAACCCACGGTGGATGACCGACAGTTGGCACTTGATGTGCGCACCCACCCTAGCTGAACAATCCAGTTCAATCGGGTCTACTAGAACAGAAGGAAAAACTAACACTGTAAATCTACGGAGGATCACCAACAACATCCCACACTTGGAGGCACACCCAGCAAGCAGATAGACAGCAACAAATGGACATTCTGTATGAGAACAAAACAACATTGATCAAGCAGATGTTACGAGGACAGATATGTGACTGCTATAGATGAGTGAATTATCAAAAATGGGAAGAGCTACAGATATGCATCTGCCTGCCAAATACACAAGACTAGTGCAGCTAAAGGATGATGGGAAATTTGCATCTAATGCTACCAATTAATTTCAGTGCATGACAAGACAAAAAGCATGGCATCAACAACATCAGCAGCAGCATACTACCATCATAAATAGCAGCACAACAGCAACAGTAGGTAGTAGAAGTAGAAGAGTGATGGTGCTATCGAGCACAGGGGCACGACCAGGAGTCGGGGAGGATGGGGCCGGAGTAGGTGAAGAGGCCATCATCCTCCTTGTGGTGCATGCCGACCGTTGTGACGGCCTTGACTTGCTGGCCATCACCTGATTCTGCTCCCCCACCCGCTGCTCCGCCTGCAGGAATATATACCAATAAAACAAGGTAAAATGAGTAACCAACAGACCACTTTCTGTATTACCAGAACAAAACTGAAATTCAAACAATAACATGGCCCTTGGTATGGAAACAATTCTGCAGGTATATACCAATAAAATGAGGTGAAATGAGAACCAACGGCACAATGTCCAAAAAAGGCCAGCAGGATGAAGCTATAGCCAGCAGGAACATCAGCGCCGTAAATGGACGTCGCCCCGCACATCACGAACACCAGTAGGAACGTCGCCACCACCTCCAATATCACCTGCACACACGTAAGAACCCCTCAGACTGGATACTCGAACTTGTATCTTTGAACCCTATTAATCAACTTCAATTTGCAATTTTAACACTGTGCACGCGTCGACCAGAGGACGACCGGCGAGGTCCCCAAACGGAAGAGGAGCGACGGGAGAGGGAGGTGCCCAGGCACGTACCTTGGTGCGCGGAGCTGCCGCTGGCGAGCGAGGGGCGGAGAGGATGGCGCCACGGTGTGCTCGCGGCCCTGCGTGATCCGCCGCTTGCACGCCGCTTACATAGCTTCGGAGACAAACGAGTGTGGCGGTGGCAGGGGACGCCGGACGCGCAGGCGGTGGAGGATGTGGAGGCGGCGACTACTCTGCTGCCACTACTGTCGCGCTCGATCTACTGCATAGCCGTGGCAGGGGGAGAAGGAGGCGGACGGTCTGGTCGAAGGGGGTGGCTGATCTGGTCTGAGGGGAGGATGGAGCGGAAGGGACGGGGTCGCGGTGGTGTGCTAGGGGCCACAGATTGCAGCCTGAAGTCGCCGGGATCGGCCGCTGTAGGTGGCGGCGGCGAGGAGTCGTGGGGAGAGAGAGATGGGGTTCGCGAGAGGATGGGGGTGTCATGGGAGGTAGGGGAGACCGGAGACAGGCAATCGGGTCGCCGGTGGAGCAAGGTGGCTGCCAGATCGGCGGCGGTGGGAATCACGGAATGAGGGGCGGCCTCGATCAGATCTGGGGAAGGGTGGGTGGGTGGGTTGTGGAGTTGGGGAAGGAGAGGGAGCGTGAGAAGGTGGAGAAGGGAGCGAGGGGCTAGCGGGAAGGGTGCGGCGTCGCGAGAAAGAAGACAGCGGGGAGGAAGGGGACGGGATCGAGAGGAGCTCCGCCGGATCGAGAAGGGCGCGATGGAGGAGAAGAGAGCGAGGGGAAGAAAGGAGGCGGGGGGGGGGGGGGGTGGATGGAAAATGACCACAGAGCTAGGGTTTCGGGGTTAGTGTGGAAGGGCTGAGGACTACCGTTGGATCCCCGAGTATCCGACGGTGTCTGATGCACGATCCGCGTGAGATGTCCACGGACCAATCAGAAAGTAGTACCACGTTATGACCATTTAAATTGGTCGTGGTTGACTAAAAATAGCGTGTTAAAATCATATCAACTATTTTATGACCTGCAAATTCAAAAAGGAAATGGAAAACCTTCTCATTGTGTCACCAAGTGTGAATAAGTTTTTAGAAAAAATAACAAACATGAAATAAGATAAATATCTTTAAAAATGTGTCGTGAGAAATGAGTTTTTTGGCAAAAAAAACATTTTCCATTTTCCGAGTGCCCAAAATGAGTTTTTTTGTGAAGGACCTACCATATATTTGTTTCAAAATTGTACCAAATCAATTTTATAAAATACTAGGACATATTTAATGCACAGTTGACCAAATGGTCGGGTGTCAAAAGTTTCGAGCCACCTCTCGTGAAAAAGACAAATTTCCGCCGATTCAGTAGGAAGCGGGTAAATTTTGAACTGCAGCTGCCTCATAGTTTGCTCTTTATTTTTTCCAAAAATCATTTCTAGGTAGATAAGTATCTATTTAATCACAGAAATATCAAAAAATTTCCAAGATTCAACCATTAACTAGGAACGGTCATTCCCGCCATTTTCACCGCATTTTGAAACTGGCATAAAAAATTCAAAAAAAATCAAAAAATTGGGAAACCTTCGCATTGTGTCATGATATGTGGCCAAGTTCCCAGGAAAAATAATAAACTTGTAATACGGAAATTATTTTAAAAATGTGTTATCAGAAACGAGCTATCTCGTGTGGAGATCAATGGCTTTCAAGCCAAATGATCAATCTTATGGCCACATTCATGGCATAGTTTGTTCAAATGATCTCATATTGTGCACAAGGGTGCATATTGGAATGGCAAACAATGTTGCATAAGGAAGTTTTCATTTTCTTTGGACGAAAAAACCATTTTCCATTTTTCGACTACCCGAAAGGAGGTTTTTTGTGAAGGACCTCCTAAATAATTATTTCAAAATTGGACCAAATCAATTTTGTAAAATACTAGGACATATTTAATGCACAATTGACCAAATGGTTGGGTGTAAAAAGTTTTGATCCACCTCTCGTGAAAAAGACAAATTTCTGCCGATTCAGCTGGAAGTGGGTAAAATTTGAAGTGTAGCTGCCTCATAGTTTGCTATTTATATTTTCCAAAAATCATTTCTAGGTACATAAGTATCTATTTTATCAGAGAAACACCAAAAAAATTCCAAGATTCAACCACTAGCTAGGAACAGTCATTCCCGTCGTTTTGACCGCATTCTGAAACGGGCGTAAAATTTCAAAAAAAAATCAAAAAATTGGGAAACCTTCGCATTGTGTCATTATATGTGGCCAAGTTCCAAGGAAAAATAACAAACTTGTAATATGGCAATTATTATAAAAAAGTGTTCCCAGAAACGAGCTATCACGTGTGGAGATCAATGGCTTTCAAGCGAGATGATCAATCTTATGGCCACATTCATGGCATAGTTTGTTCAAATGATCTCATATTGTGCACAAGGGTGCATATTGGAATGGCAAACAATGTTGCATAAGGAAGTTTTCATTTTCTTTGGACGAAAAAACCATTTTTAATTTTTCGAGTGCCCGAAAGGAGGTTTTTTTGTGAAGGACCTCCTAAATAATTGTTGCAAAATTGGACCAAATCAATTTTCTAAAATACTAGGCCATATTTAATGCACAGTTGACCAAATAGTTGGGTCTAAAAAGTTTTGATCCACCTCCCGTGAAAAAGACAAATTTCCGCCGATTCAGCTGGAAGCGGGTAAAATTTGAACTGTAGCTGCCTCATAGTTTGCTATTTATTTTTTCCAAAAATCATTTCTAGGTACATAAGTATCTATTTTATCAGAGAAACACCAAAAAAAATCCAAGATTCAACCACTAGCTAGGAACGGTCAAGCCCGCCGTTTTGACCGCATTTTGAAACGGGCATAAAAAATCAAAAAATTGGAAAACCTTCGCATTGTGTCATTATATGTGAACAAATTCCCAGGAAAAATAACAAAATTGTAATACGGTAATTATTTTAAAAAAGTGTTCTCAGAAATGAGCTATCAAGTATGAAGATTCATGGCTTTCAAGCCAAATGATCAATCTTATGGCCACATTCATGGCATAGTTTGTTCAAATGATCTCATATTATGCACAAGGGTGCATATTGAAATGGCAAACGATGTTGCCTGAGGAAGTTTTCATTTTCTTTGGATGAAAAAACCATTTTCCATTTTCCGAGTGCCTGAAATGAGTTTTTTTTGTGAAGGACCTACCATATATTTGTTGCAAAATTGGACCTAATCAATTTTATAAAATACTAGGCCATATTTAATGCACAATTGACAAAATAGTTGGGTGTCAAAATTTTTGATCCACCTCTGGTGAAAAATACAAATTCTCGCCGATTCAGCTGGAAGCGGGTCAAATTTGAACTTCAGCTGCGTCATAGTTTGCTCTTTATTTTTTTCAAAAATCATTTCTAGGTTAATAAGTATCTATTTAATCAGAAATACATGGTTTGATGGAGAGACATCGAGGTTTGAATGGTGGCCGAGGGCCCCAACTCTAGAGCGCGTAAGCTCGCATGCCCGCCGCGTGGTCACCGCGTGACCGTGGCGTTGCCATGTGTTCTGGGCGGCCTAGGCATGTCTAGTGGGTTGGGCACTCCCCAGGTAGGTGCTAGGAAGAAAATCACAACATAAGATTCTCACGAGGAGACCGATCGATGCTCAAACATGAATAAGTAGCCAAGTGTTTGATTAGCGGTACGCGAAATGTACATGGCTAATGGGCGTGAGTTTTGGCTGAGGATGATCAGCTACTAAGAAGACCGTCTTCACAAATTTTCAGCTCAAAAGGAGGAGCCTAGGTGGTACTTGCTTTGCAAACCACCACACTGGACATAAATACGAATGTTGAAGCTCGGCTCAAAATAATGAATGGATTGAGCTGGCATTTGGTGGAGGATGGTTATTTGGCATAGGAAAGCACTGTAGAAAATGGATACTGTTTGGACATGCCAAAGTGGTACTTCCTTCACAAACTGTTACTCTGAACAGAATAGGAAAATGAATATTTTTGAATTATTTTTGAACTAGGCAAGGAAGGTTTTTACATATTTGACGAAGATATGACCCAAAGAATTTATGAGATTTTTTTGGGAATTTTGGGAATGACAGAAATATAGGTTGCTTCACAACCTAGGGCAAAAACTGCCACATGGACATGACACATAGGCAAAACTGATGAGGTGGCGCCTAGTCATAGCAACCCACCACAATTAACAAGGCTATGACCATCTATATTGGTTGTTAACAACTAGAAATAAGGCAGCGGACTAGCGCTGTTTGCTTTATGACCATTTCGTGTAAGGAAATTACGACCTTTCTGACCAAAATGGTCGCAATGGTTTAGGATTTGGAGCCCCCCGAACAGCTTTTGACCAATTGGTCTGAAATGGTCATAGATCTATGACCAATTCTTCCAGGGTCACTGACAGAAGGTCACAAGTTGACATATTTCTTGTAGTGGGTGAGGCCGCTCCTAAGGAGGCCTTGTGTCATCCGCCCCGCGGGGCTTGGGTCCTCGCGAGGGTCTTGAGTGTAGGTTGATGAAGACGGGCCAGTCTGGGCCACTGGTGGAGGCATGCCGTGGGCCGCAGGCAGGCAAGTCTGGTGACCCCCGTTCCCAGAATGCCGACAGTGCCTCTACAGGCCAGCCAGTTGTCCTGTCCGGCGCTGAAGCGGGTCATCAGGGAGGTAAGTGCGGCCATCGTTCTCAGCTTGTGACCTAACTGTCGTGCTAGCCATTCGTCCGTAATACTATGCTTAAAGGCGGCTATTGGTTCGGAGTCTGGGCAGTCAACGATTTGGTTTTTCTTGGTCAAAACCCGGTTCCAAAATTGTCGAGCTGACTCACCGGGCTGCTGGATCATGTGGCTCAGGTCATCGGCGTCCAGCGGCCAAACATAGGTGCCCTGAAAGTTGGCTCGAAAGGCCTTCTCGAGCTCTTCCCAACACCCTATTGAGTCTTCGGGAAGGTTGTTCAGCCAATGTCTGGCTGGACCGTTGAGCTTTAATAGTAGGTACTTGATGGCATGGAGGCTGTCTCCTCGTGCCATGTGTATGTGTAATAGAAAATCTTCGATCCATATTGTAGGATCTGTAGTCCCATCATAGGGCTCACTGTTCATAGTTTTAAAACCTTCTAGGAATTCGTGTTGCGTCACTTTATCTGTGAGGCAGAGGGGGTGAGCGGCACCCCTAACTCGTGCTACGTCATGCCGGAGGTCGTCTACCATTCAGGCTCGTTGTTATTCCCAAGCTCTGTCGTTTTGGTCTAACCAGGATTTATATCCATCCCGTCTAGTAGGAGGGTCTCTTTTGGGCCCGTAAATGGACCTTGTCAGGCCCGCCCGAGAATCTAGGTCTCGGCGGCGGTCGTACTCATAGCCTAACCTTAATGGTTCCTTGCCTTAACGGCGAGAGTGGTGGGAGGTTTTTCGGCTTTGTCGACTGTACAATCCTATCCTCGAGGGGGTGATCTGGTTGGTCTGCCTAAGTGTACCTTGGAGGTGCTGGCTCTATGGCCTCGTCATTGAACTATGGCAGTAGCTTCCTCTTTGGGTAGCTTTTCGTCTGTTGCTTCTGGCCGTACTCCTCTTAGGCGTCCAGGACCTTAGTCCACCTCTCGTTGAGTGTGTCATGTTCGGCCTTTATTTTCTGCCTCTGTTTCTTCAGGCTGCACGTGGTGGCGATAAGTTGCCGCTTGAACCGCTCCTGCTCCAATAGGTCTTCGGGGACGATGAAGTCTTCGTCACCCAAACTAACCTCCTCTTCTGACACGGGGAGGTAATTTTCATCTTCGGAGTCGTCGAGATGCTCTGGATCAAGGGGATCCTCATGTTCCTCATGCTCCTCGCGCTGTTGACTTGTGGTTGTTCATCGGTGTCGGGATCAAGGTTGTCCGAATTATCCGGTGTGGCATTTCCTCTGGTGTCCATGTTGCTTGTGTGGCTTCGACGCTTGGAACGGCAGCGCTGTCTACTACGTTTTGGCGGCTCCTTGCTGGGTCCACCATTGTCCTTCATAGGGGTGGCGTCGTCCCCCTTTGGGGTGTCTACCATGTAGACGTCATAGGTGGATGTGGTCATCCAGCGGCCGGTAATGGGGGGAGTGGCGTCAATGTTAGTTGTGGCTCCACTGTCCTCATCCATGTATTCGGTGTTTTCCAAGGTGTAATCCAACATGTCGGTTAAATATTCGACAATAGCTACTAAGTGGGTGGTGGTTTGGATGCAAAATTACCCGAGGTATTCCTCGAAGGGTTGTTGAACGCGAGCTGAAGGCAGGTCCTCCCGAATAGCCATCTTCTGGATTCGGTCCAGCGCCTCATTTAATAAGGCCAGGGTCGCTGAGCTCGTGGGAGGCGGGAGTTCCGGGCCGAACTCCAGTATAGTAGGGCAAGAGATAATCCGTGCCCTAATTGGGTTTTTGGCTTTCAAGGGCCGAGTTGAGCACGGGACTCGGGACCGGACTGCCGGACTGTCATCAGAGATTGAAGGCGGGCCATGGTCCTCGAGCGTTGTTCTTGTACTAAGGCTTGAGGCCGAGTTTATTTTGGCCACGGATAATTCCTAGTTGCCGATCATCGACTTGTTGCAAGGGCTCAAGGCCGAAGACTTGTCATGGAGAGAGGGTTCGGCCGAGAGCGACTGTCTGCGTCCGAACTGTGTTTCTGCATCGAGGCCCGAAGATGGGTCTTCGGCGAGTATTTCGAGCATGGTTGAAGGGGACTCCTCGTCTCCTCTTGAAGTGGAGCCGTCCAGGCTCAAGGCTGGTAGAAGGGTCGGGGCTGATCTGAAGATCGGATAGGTGAGAGGCTCCAAAGCGGGCATCGCGAGGCACATGGGGGTGCGGGGCAAGGTTGTAAATCCGGTACAGACCAGATTGCCTCGTACGTCTGCAACATACTCCAAATTGCCAAATCCAATTTTGCGCTCCCGGGCAAAATTGTCGATTTGGTCTAGATGACCAGTTGGGTTGGCGTGTGTCGGTGTCAAAACCGGCGGATCTCGGGTAGGGGGTCCTGAACTGTGTGTCTAAGGCTAATGGTAACAGGAGGCGGGGGACACAATGTTTACCCAGATTCGGGCCCTCTCGATGGAGGTAATACCCTACTTCCTGCTTGATTGATCTTGATGATATGAGTATTACAAGAGTTGATCTACCACGAGATCGTAGATGCTAAACCCTAGAAGCTAGCCTATGGTTACGATTGTTATCATGATCTATCGACTAGCCTGGCCCTGGATTATAAAATGCACCAGAGGCCTAGGATAACAAGAGTCCTAGCCGAATACGCCGGTGGGGACGACTCCTTGTCTTGATCACCAAGTATTGTGGAATCTTCCTTGTGTATACTTCGCCTATCCGAACTGGCCCATGAGTATACGGCCATGGGGGTCCTCGGCCCAATCTACCTGATCGGGAGACGACGTGGTGAGTACCCCCTAGTCCAGGACACTGTCAGTAGCCTCGAGAACCGGTCTTCAAGTTGGGGACGCTCCTCGATTCTTCCGAAGTATTCTTCAGCTTTGTTCGTCGGTCTTGAAAACTGGTTCAACAAATATTCTCTTCGATCTTGAGGATCTCTGAAGTGAATCTGAAGGGTTTACACATCTGAGGAGCCCCTGTAAGTTTTCGGCCTTTATCAATGCCTTAGGATTATTTTTTACGCCACACCTCGGGATTGAAGTTGTTCCCGTGCGGCGGTGTCCTCTTGCATCCGAGCTCCAACGTCGGACTGCATTCGAGATATCATTTGTAGCCAAGCACCAACGCCGGACTGCTTCCGGGCTCCAACACCGGAATGTATCTGAGCTCCAACGCCGGACTGTATCCGAGCTCCAACGCCGGACTATATCCGAGATTTCATAGATCATCTTGGTTCAAAAAAGTGGAAGGAGTTTAGCCGAGCTTAATGCCAGAAATGCCCTCTATGGAACCAGCCACTGGTGCCCGAGCTTTATGCCGGACTACTTCCGAGCTGGTGCACCACCCCGACCATGGGCTGATTTTTGGTGAATATTTTTGACTGGTGCAATTTATTCTCTCCCGAGATATATAGCCAGTATATGTATATCCAGTAGCCCTCAAGGTGTGTCAGTCTAAAACCCGAGATGCACCTGAAGGAAAACATGAAACCGCTGATCCTAGTAGCCCCTGAGACTCAGGTCGATTTGCAAAATCGGCCTGAGGATCAACTACTAGCTTGGCGGCATACGTAGGAATAGATACATAGTGTAATATATTAGAAATAATGATCGGCGGACTGGCCCTTGAGAGAGGGTCTTGAGAAGTTGCCGCAATATATTAGCTTGATGCCAGATAGGTCTAGATGGTACCTATTGTCGTCCGAAGACGCGTTTTCCCATAGTTCGGTCATGCCAAACACTGAGTACTTTGAACTTTCTACATTGAATAGGCAATGTAGTAGCCACCGAGCCACTGGTCGGGTGGCAACACCAGATCAGGGGATCGATATGCCCCTTTAATATTTATAAATAATGAGCACAAAGCCCAGTAGCCCCCGAGCCATAATGTGGGCATGGGTGGCTGAATTATGGATCGATATCCATAGTAAAATCACAAATTGTGTGTAATGATTCTATGTATCCAAGTGCTTTACATCATTAATGCTCGGATCCGCATTGTACAAAACTTTGTTGACCGACCATACTGTTTGTCCTACTTTATAAAGCCTTTATGAGGGCAAAGATTTACGACAAACAAGGCAATCCGGCCATACTGTTTTCTAAACAAAGGTATGCGGAGAGATATGTTATATTACTTTATGTAAGAAACATCTTCGAAGGAAAATAGTCCCGCTATTGGTTACTTTCTTTGGGTCATCATGCTTATCATGATCATGAAACCTCACCTCCGATCAATGTGGGAGGAAAATATTGAGGATTTACTTCTGGGAAAGTTCCCGAACCCTATGGTATTAATGAACCAAAATTTCACTTCTGTCATTGCCGACCAATGTGATCCCTTAAGATTGCTAGCTTTCGGCTTCACCTAGTCTGAGGTACTAACTCGAATGACCCAGTAGTAACAATCACAGAGGTGCTCCCTTTACCACCTAGCTGAACAATCGGGAACATAGGGGTGAGCACAGGAGCCAGCCAACCCAGCTTGGCAAAAATCTTAAGTCAAATTGATGCATATTTATGGCTTTATAACGATGACTACGGAAGGCGGCCCTTGTATATTAAATACAAATGCCGATGATATGTTTATTTTGACTCTGTTGCGACCGTTTATCAGCTGAAAGTGGCCCATCGTCGGTTTCTACCCCTTTGTAGATACTACGCAGGGTGTTTCCGCAATAACAATACAACCCTTAGCCGACGTCTCGGTGCCCGAAGGCGGTTGTGTTAGCGGAAATGAGGCAATCAAATATGCGGTTTTTATAACTTTCACTTAGTCATAGAAGCTTTAAACTGGGGAAGCTAGCTATGAGCCCCCGGTTAGTGTTCGGCGACAGCCGAGGTCAAGCCATAAACACTTCGTCCAATGTTATGAATGGCCCGTCATTTAACATAGTCATCAGATCGCTGACCAGTTTACGCTTATTGTGACAGTCAATTTTCGGCTTTCTCCACTGAGGTGCTTAACCATGCGAACTGGAAGCACAATCGCAGTGGTTCTCCCTTTGCACACCTAGTCGAACAAAGCGGAATGTAGAAGGCAAGCACATGAGCCGGGCAACCCAACTATTGACCGAAGACACGATTTGAAACTGATGCATATATAGGAATATCCGAGAATGTTTTTGCCGAATCTCTAAAGGTGTTTGGCATTGCACTACGAGACTTATGCTGGAGACACACAAATAGTATAAAAGTGCCGTAATCTTGGAAAATCAAAAAAAGTCAGTGAAAACTTGACGTCCGAACAAGATCAAGTGTTCGGTGCCAATCCGAAAATTGGAAAAAAAATTGTGCTTCTGTCGTGCTTTAACATGACACATCCGATCTCAAGACTTCACACGGGTCAGCCTACGGCTTCAAGCTCCTTATCCCAAAGGCGGAGTACTTCTCTGAGGGAAGTTTAGCAAACTAAACACGAGCAGCTTTTGGAGAGAAGACAGGCTATCCGGCTATTGACCATACACTCGAGTCAAAAAAGGAGCGGTAGAAAACAACTTTGCAACGACCAAGAAGAAAACACATTTACTATAAAACAGCTCATATAGATTTTTTAAGAGCCCCCAAGTGACTTGGGTAAAAGAATTTTATGTATAATGATTGTATGTACCGAAGTACTTATATCATATCTCTGTTCACCCGAACTTTAAACGCGTCTTAACCGACCGTTGGCTTCTCCCTCTTCAGTCAAGGGCCGAAAAGTGTTATGTACTCCACCTATCGAGAATATCGATGGTGTTTCCGATGACCAGGCAATCAGGCCATAAGGCTGTGACAGACAAAGCGTGCTCAGGGAACTTATGCTATATTACTGACAAAATGTAAGAAGCATCTTCGAAGAAAATAGTACCCCCACCGATACCTTTCTTTGGTTGCTCATTGTTACTATGAGACTTGTGAAATAGAGTTTTTGTACTCATGAGTTCCGTTGTGTGCCGACCATGATTGAAAACAGTAAGAGCGCCAGCTTTCGGCTTCACCCAGTCTGAGGTCCGAGCTAGGATGACCTGATCATGACAATCGCAGAGGTGCTCCCTTTACTCCCTAGCCGAATAATCGGAAATGTAGGGGTAAACACAGGAGCAAGGTAACCTAACTTGCGGAACACTTAAGTCAATATGGTGCATATTGTGGCGTAATACACGAACAAGGAACGAAGCCGTACAAGTATAATCATATGCAAGAGGAAGGCTTCATAAAGGAAGCCCCCAAATAAACGGGGTATTTAAATTTTAGTGTCACAAACAAAGTTCTGAGAAGGAAAATTGTCACAAACAACTTTTTGCCAAAAAATTATAATGCTTGGTCGAACCGAACAAAATTTAAAACAAAAAGTCTTTGAGCATGAAAGTGACTTAGCTGGTTAATGTGCTCGGCGTTGATGACGCGATTCGGGCTTGTGGTGGGACAAAGACGCCCATTGATCTGTGACAGATCGACAAGGTTCACAGTCCTCGGCATGGCCGAGGTCCTAGCCCCCAAACCCGAGGTGTCCGAGCAAGGATTTCAGCACTATGAAGTAGTGACCGCGTAACGCAGTCAAAATCGATTACTTAAAGAGATGTGGCCTGGTGCCGAAGCCAATGTCAATGCAGGGCGTCGGCGTGACACAGTGAAGGCGTGAAAAAGCCTAAATTTGCACGGTGGTCCGAGCTCTAGATGCGGCGTTCGCTGAACTACGGACGGGAAATGGACCGAACCATCATGCAACCATCGTTAATGCGGCCATCATTTGACAGACCTGTGTGTAGATGATGAAACAAACCAGAGTAATAATTTTTTGAAAAAATAAACCCAAGCAAGAAAAAATTGCTAGGATTAATAGCACCTGGTTTATCTATTGTAGCAATCTGAAAATTGGTTACTCCGGAAATTGGGACTTGATCCGCACACCCATTGCCTGGTGAGTGATGGAGCGGCGGCATGGCGATGCTGGCAAAGGTTGGCCTGCCGAGGCAAAGCCCCTGGTCTAGCTAATGTGACGAAGTTGGTCGGTCGACGACGCCGATGTCTCCAGAGTAGGTCGATGAAGGGATGACGAAGCCCCCGGTCCAGAGAGGAGATGGAGGAGGTCAGTGAGGAGATGTTGCAGCTGCCATGTCAGCCGAGGTGTTGAAGTAGTTCGGCGTGATGGACATCGGCTCGATGAAGCAATGGTTCGGCCCTGCCGATGCAGGTCGTAACTTGTGACGTGGTCAATGGTGGCTTGATGAAGTGACCGTGCAGCGATGCCGGTGTGCCCGCTCCGTGTAATCTGTGGGGCGGCGATGTTGGTGACAATTTATCCTTCACAATGCTGAACTCTTGTTCCGCTTGCCGAGATGATGATCTGGAGAAGTTGAGCTCGGCTCAAAAAAGCGGCGACGTGTCTAGCGCAGGTCGACAGCCGTAGATCAACGTTGTCGGGCTGGTTTGACACCGGCGCGATGGTGAAGATCATATTGGAAAAGACTTCTAAAATTGGCGGGATGTTTTTGGGAATAAAACACAATACCCCATACAAAACTTCCTTCAAAAAGGATGTCCGAAATCCCGTTCATAAAAAAGATGAATTCGGCTCGGATTCGTTCTTGCACAGAAAACAGATCCGAAAAGTGATGCGCTAATCGGAAGGTTCCCGGAGTTTGGACGGTCAGATCGAGCTGAAATTTTGAGGGGTGGTAGATATGGGAATTCCGCCGCATATGTATGGTTGGATCTTCCAGAGGATCTCTGAGATGGGCTCTGGAGATCACGCCCTAAACTCGTCCAGATTCCCGTCCAGATTTGACAGGGCTCCAGTATATTGTAGATTGCCGGAGATTCCTCCATCGGAACTGGACGAAACTTTTCAGGGTTGTTATAGACTCAATTCCGCACAATTTAACCGAAGCAATCGTTAAAACTACACTTGAGGAGGCGATGGCGGTGGATACAAGTTCGCTGTCCAGCAAAACAGCACGGACGCCCGAGGGCAATGTTGACGTTGAGCCCTTGAGCTTCATGGATGATTCCTCCCTGATCTTGATAGAGATCGAAGTTGATGTTGATGATGGCCCTCATCTGAACATGACGATAGGAGGTAGGGCGTAGTCCTCGGTCAAGCCAAGGTGACCAGTCGAGCTGGTGATGAAGAAGCCGACGTCGCAGTTGATCTGCAGTCGAGCCATTAATGCTTTGCCGATCACACAACAGAACTCTCAACGAAAGCACCAATGTCGGTGTAAAAACCGGCGGATCAAAGGTAGGGGTCCCAAACTGTGTGTCTAAGGCTAATGGTAACAGGAGGCGAGGGACACAATGTTTACCCAGGTTCGGGCCCTCTCAATGGAGGTAATACCCTACTTCCTGCTTGATTGATCTTGATGATATGAGTATTACAAGAGTTGATCTACCACAAGATCGTAGAGGCTAAACCCTAGAAGCTAGCCTATGGTTATGATTGTTATCATGATCTATCGAATAGCCTGGCCCTGGTTTATATAATGCACCAGAGGCCTAGGATAACAAGAGTCCTAGCCGAATACGCCGGTCGGGGGGAGTCCTTGTCTTGATCACGAAGTCTTGTGGAATCTTCCTTGTGTATACTTCGGCTGTCCGAACTGGCCCATGAGTATACGGCCATGGGGTTCCTCCGCCCAATCTACCTGATCGGGAGACCACGTGGTGAGTACCCCCTAGTCCAGGACACTGTCAGCGTGCAACACAATGCTGCCGGACGCGAAGAGTTGTCCGGGGTCGAAGAGGTCCCGAAGCTGACGCCCCCTCTGATGATCAGACAGGCCATCGACCCCTAGGTGACCCAACAGTGAAACTCTCAATGAAAGCACCAATGTCGGTATCAAAACCAACGGATCTCGGGTAGGGGGTCCCGAGCTGTGGATCTAGGATCAATGGGGAACAAGCGACGATGAACACGGTGTTTACCCAGGTTCGGGCCCTCTCAAAGAGGTAATACCATACGTCCTGCTTGATTTGATTGGACGTATAATATGGTTACAGAGTAGAACTACCTCGAGATCAGATGAGCTAAAACCTAAGTTGATGAGGTGATGAATGTAGCTCTAGCCCTAAAGAGTAAAACCTCCGGTTTATATGCGGCACTGGTAGGGTTAGGGTTACATGCGGTTGGTTTACAAGGAAAGAAAGATCTTGCCTAATCATGGCTTGGAGGGCACAGCACAACTTCGAAGGTTCCTTATCCGGCCCTGGATCCGTATTCTGGCTTGGCCCCATAGTAGCCCATCAGTCCGGCCCAAACACATCAATTTGGCAGCCCAAGGACCCCTTAATCCAGGACTCCCTCACCTGCGGCGGGTAAACTTAGGTTACAATCAATCAATAGCTAGGTTAAGCGAATCTGCTCCCTTGTAATCGATACGCAAGAAATATTACACAAAGCAGGACATAGGCTTTAACCTCGATCTTAAGGGGCCGAACCTAGGTAAACTCGTGTCTCTCGTCCCGTTCAACCCCTTCAAGCTAGTCACTCTAGCGATGGCCTCGCACCTAAGTCCTTTTACTAGGGCATATGCCGTGTTAACCCCACGACAGTGTGCGATAGTCCCTCATCCTACACGGGTACGGCGAATGAATCGTGTGGGACATATTCAAGCTTTGCATATAGTTTTATAGGGATAACTGTATGCACTCTTACATCAAATCGCATACAGTCGAGGAAAAGTAAATGTGTGTGATTGTCTGCTTATCATACACGTTCTATAATGGTGAATTGTTTGTGATGGGGCGCGCATCATAAACGTACCACCACGGAAGACCGACTGCGATGGTAATGCAAGCACAAACGAGTAGCAAGAATGGAGCATTTGGGATATGCGAGATATCACAAATAGTTGTCTGAAGACTTGCGTTTGGGATACATGCTGGCAATGCATACACCTAGTTATGCGAAACGTATGCATTGCTACTCCCTATACTCGACGGTTTCAGGGTCGTGTGGGAAGGACCCCCCCTATCGCCCACATTGTCCTGGCGACGGTATAAAACTCCATCATGGAAAACCGTTTGTATAGCAGCTGGTTGTACTAGTGGTATCATATAGCTTTCCCATAATACAAGCACTGCAAGCATGATCTGTCGGCGTTTTGGGAATGGGGGTACCCAGACTTGCCTGCCTGCAGCCCACGGTGTAGCTCCATCGATGGCCTGGTACAGCCCAGCTTCGACATAAACAACTCAAGACCCTCGCGAGGGGCCAAGCCTCGCAAGGCGGACAACACCAAGAGCTCCACGAGGGGCAGTCTCCTTAGGCTGGCTCCTGAGGAGCGGAGATATCTATGCAAGCCTCACCTCACGAGGTTCAGATGACGTGAGCCATGACGACCAAGGCCAGGCGGGCACCAGCGGGTGCAGCGTACCAGTTTCCTCATTGGTGCTAAGGAGGCAAGCGCACGCGCAGTGTCCAGAGGAATCAGCCAAAGATTTCCATTCTCGTGCAACAAGACCGAGACTGCCAGGACGGTAGGGCGGAGGTCATCGCCGAGCCCACCGCGGCGTCACCACCAAAGGCTTTTGCAGGCGGTCAGGATAGCATGTACTAGTTGTCTCCCTTTGAATTTGGCCGTTGTGGGATCCCTTACCGCCTTAATTTTGAGCCAAGGCCCCTATAAATAGAGCAGCACCAACACCATAGAAGGGGACGGATCATTCAGATCACCCTCACACCCATCGAGCACATGAACACTCCTCCTCCTGAGGTTGTTCTCCCACTGTACTAGTTCATCCTCAGCCCCTCGAGGCCAATCCACCACAAAGCAGGAGTAGGGTTTTACACTGCAAGGAGTCCCGAACCTAGGGAAACTGTTGTATCTCTTTTCCATTCAGTTCATCGAGCTAGGCCATGATATTAGCGTGTAGGCAGACTGGGGAAGACGACTTCTTCGCACGCACCCCAGAGTTCAAACCTCTCAAGGGTTTGCGGAACCCGAAATCCGACATTTGGCGTGCCAGGTAGGAGTGCATCAGAGCCTCTCTTCTTCCAGTCGGTTCGCCACCTCCCTACAGTTCTCATGGCTGACGATCCAAGGGCTCACATCAAGCACTGGGAAACTTGGCCTGCCCGGGCAGTGTCATTCGCCCAAGAAGATCTCCATTCGACGCTCCTGGCGGCACGCACGCCGCCCAGCACCGTCGGACGCGGGCGGCCTGGGTCGGCGCCGTCCGCCCTCGCGCTGCGACGTGCACGCGCCACCACACAATCTTCGGGCTATGCCGCGGCAACGGCGCCACACACTCGCCGGGAGCAGGCAAACATGCGCGCCACACTCATCGTGGTGCGAGAGCTGCTGCGCTGCAGATTAGCGGAAGGCGGCCGCGACGCCCTGCTGGCCCGGGTCGCCGAGCTGCTTGATGCTGCCTACAGGGGCGTGCGCCTTTTTGCACCCTTCCCACGTCGCAGCTTGTGGCGGGGGCGCATGCCGGCCCCGCCGCGCACGTAACCCCTCCCCCTCGGAGCACCTCGAGGACTCGACGGGGTCAACATGGCCCGTAACGCTGCCCATCCTACCTTGACTATGCCGCCCCCGGAGGTCCCTCCTGGGGCCGCGCCAGGACACCGCCCCACGGTCATCAGAGCCTAGTGTCGGTCCTGGTAGCCCATAACGCAGGGCACCCAGGCGACGGCCTTGGCGCAGCAATTTCAAACGCCTACATGCCCCCCATGATGGACCTGGCGTACGTGCCAAGGGAGGGCCCCCACCCGTTCCCCAAGCCAGGTTGGGTGGCGGGGAGGCAAGAGACTGGAGCTTTCCATGAGCCACCCGGGAGCTTCATCGAGCCCTTCAACGACAACAACCGCTGGGTACAGCCGATATCTTAGGAGCATGATTATGCTAATGATGGACAGCAGGTGAACCAGGCCATGGCGGCAGCCAGAGACCCTAGGGTGATGGCCCCGCTCCAGGCGAGCGGAGCGCACTGGGGATGCACGGGGGGAGCCCAGTGCCAGGGCCTCCCCTGCGCTGCATGGAGGTAGGTCCTCTATCGAGGAAGGCGCCGGCGAGCCCTTCCCCTCGGCAGAGGACCTATGGTCGTCTAGGGCGCCGCCAGCGTCCCCCTTGCCCCTTGGTCTCGTCCTGGTTTCCAGACGCCCAAATGGTGGTCGGGGGAGGTGCAGGGCGGGGTCCTCGTTAGGCAACATGAAGCAAGGCCTTGTGCCTGTGTAGGTCTCTGATCGTGACACTCTCACGTAATAATGAGTGGGGTTGTTGAGGGAGTCCTGGATTCAGGGGTCCTCAGGTGTCCGACCCAGGAGTATGGGTCGGGTTGCATGGTCCGTACAGGATCAAGCTGAAGATTGTCTACCATGTCCGGATGGGACTTCTCAATACGTGGAAGGCAAGAATAGAGTCCGGAGGTTTCCTTACATGATAAACCGACCTTGTGCAAACCTCAGACCCTCTCCCGTGTGTATATAAACTGGAGGGGTTAGTCTGTAGAGGGTAACTTTCATCATCATCAGAATCTTCATAGGCTAGACATCTAGGGTTAGCCATTATGATCTCGAGGTAGATCAACTCTTGTACTTTGCATACTCAACAAATATAATCAAACAAGAGTAGGGTTTTACCTCCATCCAGAGGGCCCAAACCTAGGTAAATATTGTTGACGCTCAAAAGTGGCATGGTTATAAAGAGTAGCTTGAAGCTATCTCAAGATTAATTCAAACTTATTGTTGAAAGTCACCATGAGATGGCTCTCTTCGAGAAGATCAAGACAGATATGAAGATGGTCTAAAACGGAGCTGGCTGCAAAAGTTATGACAAGTTTAGAGATGCTCATGTTGACACCAGACTAAAGAATGACATGAAACCTAATTAAGATGACCTCTGATGGAAAAAATTACAACTGCAAAGTTCTTCGTCTCGTTTAAAGGGACGATTTTGATATAAAGAACGTCCCCATCCGAGGTCGTATGCAAAAGTTATAGGCAAACCCGTGCGCTGCAGCAATGTTGGCAGGATCATCCGGGTAATTGGAGCATCAAGATTCCAGAAGGTTGGTGCTGAAGCCGGATGATCTGGGTCAAGTCCAGGATGATCCGGGTAAAGGCCGGACAATCCGGGCAATCGTCTGGACGTCCGGACAAGTTTTTCTGCTGCAAACTTTAGAAAACGGCCCAAACTCCCTCAAGATGGCCTCAGATCAAAAAGTGTTCAACAAGAAAGTTGTGCGTCTCGTCGAGACGGTCGATTTGGATATACAGAACGTCCAAATCCGAGGTCGTATGTGCATTGTAGAGGCAAAACAGTGAGCTGCTGTCAGAAAACTAGGCTAGGCCGGATCATCCGGGCCTAGAGCCGGATATCCGGGCCGGAGGTCGTGAGAAGTCCGAGTTTGGTAAGATTTTGATGATTTGGACGACAAGGCAAGTCCTTTTCTTGTACGGGAAGTCCATCCGCCTCGTATATAGATAAGAGGTGACGGCCGATTGAACAACAACACACAATCGAACAAATCTATCTACATCTTTTATCTTTACTTTTTCCTTCTCCCTTGTTCTTCTTCTTTTTCGTTCTTCGTTCATTCTTATTTTGCAGGACGGTGAACCTCGAGGCCCTACGGGCGGTCAGGCCGACCTAGGGCAGCCCATAGCCGCCACGCGCCCTGACGGGGTCCCTCCTGGGCGTGTGGGGTTTCGGGTATACAAAAGCAACCGTCGGATTGTCTTGCGTACCACGCTTCCGGCGGCTCTCCTTCGACGTGAGATGCGGTGCATCACCCCCGGCGTCGAGGGCACACGGTGACGTGTTCGTGTGCGATGACACTTTTTGGTGACTCCGCTGGGGATGACAAGTTCAGAGATGGTTCTCTTCGAGATGATCAAGATAGATATGAAGATGGTCTAAAACGGAGCTGGCTGCAAAAGTTATGACAAGTTCAGAGATGCTCATGTTGAGACCAGACTAAAGAATGACATGAAACCTAATTAAGATGACCTCTGATGGAAAAGGTTACAACTGCAAAGTTCTTCGCCTCGTCGAAACGGACGATTTTGATATAAAGATCGTCCCCATCCGAGGTCGTATGCAAAAGTTATTGGCAAAACCGTGCGCTGTGGCAATGTTGGCCGGAGCATCAAGATTCCAGAAGGTTGGAGCTGAAGCCGGATAATCGGGTCAAGTCCCGGATGATCCGGGTGAGGCCGGACAATCGTTCGGACGTCCGGACAAGTTTTTCTGCTGCAGACTTAAGAAAATGGCCCGAAACTCCCTCAAGATGGCCTCAGATCAAAACGTGTTCATCATGAAAGTTGTGCGTCTCGTCGAGGCGGTTGATTTGAATATAAAAAACGTCAAAATCGGAGGACGTATGTGGATTCTAGAGGCAAAACAGTGAGCTGCTGTCAGAAAACTGGGCTAGGCCGGATCATCCGGGCCTAGAGGTGGACATCCGGGCCGGAGGTCGTGAGAAGTCCGAGTTTGTTTAGATTTTGATGATTTGGACGGCAAGGCAAGTCCTTTTCTTGTACGCCAAGTCCATCCGCCTCGTATATAGATAAGACGTGACGGCCGATTGAACAACAACACACAATCGAACAAATCTATCTACATCTTTTATCTTTACTTTTTCCTTCTCCCTTGTTCTTCTTCTTCCTCGTTCTTCGTTTGTTCTTATTTTGCAGCATGGCGAAACTCGAGGCCCTAGGGGCGGTCAGGCCGACCAAGGGCAGCCCATAGCCGCCACGCGCCCTGACAGGGTTCCTCCCGGGCGTGTGGGGTTTCGGGTCTACATAAGCGCCCGTCGGATTGTCTTGCGTACCGCGCTTCTGGCGGGTCTCCTTCGACGTGGGCTACGGTGCATCACCCCCGGAGTCGAGGGCACACGGTGACGTGTTCGTGTGCGAACACACTTTTTGGTGACTCCGCTGGGGATGACAAGTTCAAAGATGGCTCCCTTCGAGAAGATCCAGATAGATATGAAGATGGTCTAAAACGGAGCTGACTGCAAAAGTTATGACAAGTTCAGAGATGCTCATGTTGACACCAGACTAAAGAATGACATGAAACCTAATTAAGATGACCTCCGATGGAAAAGATTACAACTGCAAAGTTCTTCGTCTCGTCGAAACTGACGGTTTTGATATAAAGATCCTCCCCATCCGAGGTCGTATGCAAAAGTTATAGGCAAAACCGTGCGTTGCAGCAATGTTGGCCGGATCATCCGGACCAGGGTCCGGATCATCCGGGTAATTGGAGCATCAAGATTCCAGAAGGTTGGCGCTGAAGCCGGATGATCTGTGTCAAGTCCCGGATGATCCCGTTAAGGCCGGACAATCCGGGCAATCGTTCGGACGTCCGGACAAGTTTTTCTGCTACAGACTTTAGAAAACGGCTAGAAACTCCCTCAAGATGGCCTCAGATCAAAAAGTGGTCAACATGAAGGTTGTGCGTCTCGTCGAGGCGGTTGATTTGGATATAAAAGACGTCAAAATCGGAGGTCGTATGTGGATTTTAGAGGCAAAACAGTGAGATGCTGTCAGAAAACTGGGCTAGGCCGGATCATCCGGGCTTATAGCCGGACATCCGGGCCGGAGGTCGTGAGAAGTCCGAGTTTGGTTAGATTTTGATGATTTGGACGGCAAGGAAAGTCCTTTTCTTGTACGCGAAGTCCATCCGCCTCGTATATATATAAGAGGTGACGACAGATTGAACAACAACACACAATCGAACAAATCTATCTACATCTTTTATCTTTACTTTTTCCTTCGCCCTTGTTCTTCTTCTTCCTCGTTCTTCGTTCGTTCTGATTTTGCAGGACGGCGAACCTCGAGGCCCTAGGGGCCGTCAGGCCGACCTAGGGCAGCCCATAACCGCCACGCGCCCTGACGGGGTCCCTCCCGGGCGTGTGGGGTTTCGGCTCTACAAAAGCGCCCGTCGGATTGTCTTGCGTACCGTGCTTCCGGCGGGTCTCCTTCGACGTGAGCTGCGGTGCATCACCCCCGGCGTCGAGGGCACACGGTGACGTGTTCGTGTGTGAACACAATTTTTGGTGACTCCGCTGGGGATGACAAGTTCAAAGATGGCTCTCTTTGAGAAGATCAAGATAGATATATGAAGATGGTCTAAAACGGAGCTGGCTGCAAAAGTTATGACAAGTTCAGAGATGCTCATGTTGACACCAGACTAAAGAATGACATGAAACCTAATTAAGATGACCTCCGATGGAAAAGGTTACAACTGCAAAGTTCTTCGTCTCGTCGAAACGGACGGTTTTGATATAAAGATCCTCCCCATCCGAGGTCGTATGCAAAAGTTATAGGCAAAACCGTGCGCTGCAGCAATGTTGGCCGGATCATCCGGACCAGGGTCCGGATCATCCGAGTAATTGGAGCATCAAGATTCCAGAAGGTTGGCGCTGAACCCGGATGATCTGGGTCAAGTCCCGGATGATCCGGGTAAAGGCCGGACAATCGGGCAATCGTCCGGACGTCCGGACAAGTTTTTCTGCTGCAGACTTTAGAAAACGGTCCTAAACTCCCTCAAAATGGCCTCAGATCAAAAAGTGTTCAACATGAAAGTTGTGTGTCTCGTCGAGGTGGTTGATTTGGATGTAAAAACGTCAAAATCGAAGGTCGTATGTGGACTCTGGAGGCAAAATAGTGAGCTGCTGTCAGAAAACTGGGCTAGGCCGGATCATCCGGGCCTAGAGCCGGACATCCGGGCCAGAGGTCGTGAGAAGTCCGAGTTTGGTTAGATTTTGATGATTTGGACGGCAAGGCAAGTCCTTTTCTTGTACGCGAAGTCCATCCGCCTCGTATAAATATAAGACGTGACGGCCGATTGAACAACAACACACAATCGAACAAATCTATCTACATCTTTTATCTTTACTTTTTCCTTCTCCCTTGTTCTTCTTCTTCCTCGTTCTTCGTTCGTTCTTATTTTGTAGGACGGCGAACCTCGAGGCCCTAGGGGCGGTCAGGCCGACCTAGGGCAGCCCATAGCCGCCATGCGCCCTGACGGGGTCCCTCCCGGGCGTGTGGGGTTTCGGGTTTACAAAGGCGTCCGTCGGATTGTCTTGCGTACCGCGCTTCCGGCGGGTCTCCTTCGACGTGACCTGCGGTGCATCACCCCCAGCGTCGAGGGCACAAGGTGACGTGTTCGTGTGCGAACTCACTTTTTGGTGACTCCGCTAGGGATGACAAGTTCAAAGATGGCTCTCTTCGAGAAGATCAAGATAGATATGAAGATGGTCTAAAACGGAGCTGGCTGCAAAAGTTATGACAAGTTCAGAGATGCTTATGTTGACACCAGACTAAAGAATGACATGAAACCTAATTAAGATAACCTCTGATGGAAAAGGTTACAACTACAAAGTTCTTCGTCTCGTCGAAACAGACGGTTTTGACATAAAAATCCTCCCCATCTGAGGTCGTATGCAAAAGTTATAGGCAAAACCGTGCGCTGCAGCAATGTTGGCCGGATCATCCGGACCAGGGTCCGGATCATCCGGGTAATTGGAGCATCAAGATTCCAGAAGGTTAGCGCTGAAGCCGGATGATCTGGGTCAAGTCCAGGATGATCCGGGTAAAGGCCGGACAATCCGGGCAATTGTCCGGACGTCCGTACAAATTTTTCTGCTGCAAACCTTAGAAAACGGCCTGAAACTCCCTCAAGATGGCCTCAGATCAAAAAGTGTTCAACATGAAAGTTGTGCGTCTCGTCGAGGCGGTTGATTTGGATATAAAATACGTCAAAATTGGAGGTCATATGTGGATTCTAGAGGCAAAACAGTGAGCTGCTGTCTGAAAACTGGGCTAGGTCGGATCATCCGGGCCTAGAGCCGGACATCCGGGCAGGAGGTCGTGAGAAGTCTGAGTTTGGTTAGATTTTGATAATTTGGACGGCAAGGCAAGTCCTTTTCTTGTACGCGAAATCCATCCGCCTCGTATATAGATAAGAAGTGACGGCCGATTGAATAACAACACACAATCGAACAAATCTATCTACATCTTTTATCTTTACTTTTTCCTTCTCCCTTGTTATTCTTCTTCCTCATTCTTCGTTCGTTCTTATTTTGCAGGACGGTGAACCTCGAGGCCCTAGGGGCGGTCAGGCGGACCTAGGGCAGCCCATAGCCGCCACGCGCCCTGACGGGGTCCCTCCCGAGCGTGTGGGGTTTCGGGTCTACAAAAGCGCCTGTTGGATTGTCTTGCGTACCGCGCTTTCGGCGGGTCTCCTTCGATGTGAGCTGCGGTGCATCACCCCCGGCGTCGAGGGCACACAGTGACGTGTTCATCTGCGAACACACTTTTTGGTGACTCCGCTGGGGATGACAAGTTCAAAGATGACTCTCTTCGAGAAGATAGAGATAGATATGAAGATGGTCTAAAACGGAGCTGGCTGCAAAAGTTATGACAAGTTCAGAGATGCTCATGTTGACACCAGACAAAAGAATGACATGAAACATAATTAAGATGACCTCTGATGGAAAAGATTAAAACTGCAAAGTTCTTCGTCTCGTCGAAATGGACGGTTTTGATATAAAATTCCTCCCCATCCGAGGTCGTATGCAAAAGTTATAGGCAAAACCGTGCGCTGCAGCAATGTTGGCCGGATCATCCGGACCAGGGTCCGGATCATCTGGGTAATTGAGCATCAAGATTCCAGAAGGTTGGTGCTGAAGCCAGATGATCTGGGTCAAGTCCCGGATGATCCGGGTAAAGGCCGGACAATCCGGGAAATCGTCCGGACGTCCGGACAAGTTTTTCTGTTGCAGACCTTAGAAAATGGCCTGAAACTCCCACAAGATGGCCTCAGATCAAAAAGTGTTCAACATGAAAGTTGTGCTTCTCGTCGAGGCGGTTGATTAGGATATAAAGAACGTCAAAATAGGAGGTCGTATGTGGATTCTAGAGGCAAAACTGTGAGCTGCTGTCAGAAAACTGGGCTAGATCATCCGGGCCTAGAGCCGGACATCCGGGCCGGAGGTCGTGAGAAGTCCGAGTTTGGTGATTTTGATGATTTGGACGGCAGGGCAAGTCCTTTTCTTGTACGCGAAGTCCATCCGCCTCGTATATAGATAAGAAGTGACGACCGATTGAACAACAACACACAATTGAACAAATCTATCTACATCTTTTTTCTTTACTTTTTCCTTCTTCCTTGTTCTTCTTCTTCCTCGTTCTTCGTTCATTCTTATTTTGCAGGACGGCGAACCTCGAGGCCCTAGGGGCGGTCAGGCCGACCTAGGGCAGCCCATAGCCGCCACGCGCCATGACGGGGTCCCTCCCGGGCGTGTGGGGTTTCGGGTCTACAAAAGCGCCCGTCGGATTGTCTTGCGTACCACACTTCCGGCGGGTCTCCTTCGACGTGAGCTGCGGTGCATCACCCCCGACGTCGAGGGCACACGGTGACGTGTTCGTGTGTGAACACACTTTTTGGTGACTCCACCGGGGATGACAAGTTCAAATATGGCTCTCTTCGAGAAGATCAAGATAGATATGAAGATGGTCTAAAACGGAGCTGGCTGCAAAAGTTATGACAAGTTCAAAGATGCTCACGTTGACACCAGACTAAAGAATGGCATGAAACCTAATTAAGATGACCTCTGATGGAAAAGGTTACAACTGCAAAGTTCTTCGTCTCGTCGAAATGGACGGTTTTGATATAAAGATCCTTCCCATCCGAGGTCGTATGCAAAAGTTATAGGCAAAACCGTGCGCTGCAGCAATGTTGGCCAGATCATCCGGACCAGGTTCCGGATCATCCGAGTAATTGGAGCATCAAGATTCCAGAAGCTTGGTGCTGAAGCCGGATGATCTGGGTCAAGTCCCGGATGATCCGGGTAAAGGCCGGACAATCCGGGCAATCGTCCGGACATCCGGACAAGTTTTTCTGCTGCAGACTTTAGAAAACGGCCTAAAACTCCCTCAAGATTGCCTCAGATGAAAAAGTGTTCAACATGAAAGTTGTGCGTCTCGTCGAGGCGGTTGATTTTGATAAAAAAACGTCAATATCGGAGGTCGTATGTGGATTCTAGAGGCAAAACAGTGAGCTGCAATCAGAAAACTGGGCTAGGCCGGATCATCCGGGCCTAGAGCTGGACATCCGGGCCGGAGGTCATGAGAAGTCCGAGTTTGGTTAGATTTTGATGATTTGGACGGCAAGGCAAGTCCTTTCTTGTACGGGAAGTCCATCCGCCTCGTATATAGATAAAACGTGACGGCCGATTGAACAACAACACACAATCGAACAAATCTATCTACATCTTTTATCTTTACTTTTTCCTTCTCCCTTGTTCTTCTTCTTACTCGTTCTTCATTCGTTCTTATTTTGCAGGACGGCGAAACTCGAGGCCCTAGGGGCGGTCAGGCCGAACAAGGGCAGCCCATAGCCACCACGTGCCCTGACGGGGTCCCTCCCGGGCGTGTGGGGTTTCGGGTCTACAAAAGCGCCCGTCGGATTGTATTGCGTACCGCGCTTCCGGCGGGTCTCCTTCGACGTGAGCGGCGGTGCATCACCCCCGGCGTCGAGGGCACACGGTGACGTATTCGTGTGCGAACTCACTTTTTGGTGACTCTGCTAGGGATGACAATTTCAAAGTTGGCTCTCTTCGAGAAGATCAAGATAGATATGAAGATGGTCTAAAACGGAGCTGGCTGCAAAAGTCATGACAAGTTCAGAGATGCTCATGTTGACACCAGACTAAAGAATGACATGAAACCTAATTAAGATGACCTCTGATGGAAAAGATTACAACTGCAAAGTTCTTCGTCTCGTCGAAACGGACGGTTTTGATATAAAGATCCTCCCCATCCGAGATCGTATGCAAAAGTTATAGGCAAAACCGTGCGCTGCAGCAATGTTGGCCGGATCATCCGGACCAGGGTCCGGATCATCCGGGTAATTGGAGCATCAAGATTCCAGAAGGTTGGTGCTGAAGCCGGAAGATCTGGGTCAAGTCCCGGATGATCCGGGTAAAGGCCGGACAATCCGGGCAATCGTCCGGACGTCCGGACAAGTTATTCTGCTACAGACTTTAGAAAACGGCCCGAAACTCCCTCAAGATTGTCTCCGATCAAAAAGTGTTCAACATGAAAGTTGTGCGTCTCGTCGAGGCAGTTGATTTGGATATAAAAACTGTCAAAATCGGAGGTGGTATGTCGATTCTAGAGGCAAAGCAGTGAGCTGCTGTCAGAAAACTGGGCTAGGCCAGATCATCCGGGCCTAGAGCCGGACATCCGGGCCGGAGGTCGTGAGAAGTCCGAATTTGGTTAGATTTTGATGATTTGGACGGCAAGGCAAGTCCTTTTCTTGTACGCGAAGTCCATCCGCCTCGTATATAGATAAGAGGCGACGATCGATTAAACAAAAACACACAATCGAACAAATCTATCTACATCTTTTATCTTTACTTTTTCCTTCTCCATTGTTCTTCTTCTTCCTCGTTCTTCGTTCGTTCTTATTTTGCAGCATGGAGAACCTCGACGCCCTAGGGGCCGTCAGGCCGACCTGGGGCAGCCCATAGCCACCACGCGCCCCGACGGGGTTCCTCCCGGGCGTGTGGGGTTTCGGGTCTACAAAAGCGCCCGTCGGATTGTCTTGCGTACCGCGCTTCCGGAGGGTCTCTTTCGACGTGAGCTGCGGTGCATCACGCCCGGTGTCGAGGGCACACGGTGACGTGTTCGTGTGCGAACACACTTTTTGGTGACTCCGCTGGGGATGACAAGTTCAAAGATGGCTCTCTTCGAGAAGATCAAGATAGATATGAAGATGGTCTAAAACGGAGCTGGCTGCAAAAGTTATGACAAGTTCAGAGATGCTCATGTTGACACCAGACTAAAGAATGACATGAAACCTAATTAAGATGACCTCCGATGGAAAAGGTTACAACTGCAAAGTTCTTCGTCTCGTCGAAATGGACTGTTTTGGTATAAAGATCCTCCCCATCCGAGATTGTATGCAAAAGTTATAGGCAAAACCGTGCCCTGCAGCAATGTTGGCCGGATCATCCGGACCGGGGTCCGGATCATTCGGGTAATTGGAGCATCAAGATTCTAGAAGGTTGGCACTGAAGCCGGATGATCTGGGTCAAATCCCGGATGATCCGGGTAAAGGCCGGACAATCCGGGCAATCGTCCGGACGTCCGGACAAGTTTTTCTGCTGCAGACTTTAGAAAACGGCCCGAACCTCCCTCAAGATTGCCTCAGATCAAAAAGTTTTCAACATAAAAGTTGTGCGTCTCGTCGACGCGGTTGATTTGGATATAAGAACCTTCAAAATTGGGGGTCGTATGTGGATTTTAGAGGCAAAACGGTGAGCTGCTGTCAGAAAACTGGGCTAGGCCGGATCATCCGGGCCTAGAGCCGGACATCCGGGCCGGAGGTCATGAGAAGTCCGAGTTTGGTTAGATTTTGATGATTTGGAAGGCAAGGCAAGTTCTTTTCTTGTACGCGAAGTCCATCTGCCTCGTACATAGATAAGAGGTGACGACCGATTGAACAACAACACACAATCGAACAAATCTATCTACATCTTTTATCTTTACTTTTTCCTTCTCCCTTGTTCTTCTTCTTCCTCGTTCTTCGTTCGTTCTTATTTTGCAGGACGGCGAACCTCGAGGCCCTAGGGGCCGTAAGGCCGACCTAGGGCAGCCCATAGCCACCACGCGCCCTGACGGGGTCCCTCCCGGGCGTGTGGGGTTTCGGGTCTACAAAAGCGCCCGTTGGATTGTCTTGCGTACCGCGCTTCCGGCGGGTCTCCTTCGACGTGAGCTGCGGTGCATCACCCCCGGCGTCGAGGGCACACGGTGACGTGTTCGTGTGCGAACACACTATTTGGTGACTTCGCTGGGGATGACAAGTTCAAAGATGGCTCTCTTCGAGAAGATCAAGATAGATATGAAGATGGTCTAAAACGGAGCTGGCTGCAAAAGTTATGACAAGTTCAGAGATGCTCATGTTGACACCAGACTAAAGAATGACATGAATCCTAATTAAGATTACCTCCGATGGAAAAGGTTACAACTGCAAAGTTCTTCGTCTCGTCGAAACGGACGGTTTTGATATAAAGATCCTCCCCATCCGAGGTCGTATGCAAAAATTATAGGCAAAACCGTGCGCTGCAGCAATGTTGGTCGGATCATCCGGACCAGGGTCCGGATCATCCGGGTAATTGGAGCATCAAGATTCCAGAAGGTTGGCGTTGAAGCCGGATGATCTGGGTCAAGTCCCGGATGATCCGGGTAAAGGCCGGACAATCCGGGCAATCGTCCGGACGTCCGGACAAGTTTTTCTGCTGCAGACCTTAGAAAACGGCCCGAAACTCCCTCAAGATGGCCTCAGATCAAAAAGTGTTGAACATGAAAGTTGTGCGTCTCGTCGAGGCGGTTGATTTGCATATAAAAAACGTCAAAATCGGTGGACATATCTGGATTCTAGAGTCCAAACAGTGAGCTGCTATCAGAAAACTGGGCTAGATCATCCGGGCCTAGAGCCGGACATCCGGGCCGGAGGTCGTGAGAAGTCCGAGTTTGGTTAGATTTTGATGATTTGGACGGCAAGGCAAGTCCTTTTATTGTATGCGAAGTCCATCCGCCTCGTATATAGATAAGAGGTGACGGCCGATTGAACAACAACACAGAATCGAACAAATCTATCTACATCTTTTATCTTTACTTTTTCCTTCTCCGTTGTTCTTCTTCTTCCTCGTTCTTCGTTCGTTCTTATTTTGCAGGACGGCGAACCTCGAGGCCCTAGGGGCGGTTAGGCCAACCTAGGGCAGCCCATAGCCGCCACGCACCCTGACGGGGTCCCTCCCGGGCGTGTGGGGTTTCGGGTTTACAAAAGCGCCCGTCGGATTGTCTTGCATACCGCGCTTCCGGCGAGTCTCATTCGACGTGAGCTGCAGTGCATCACCCCCGACGTCGAGGGCACACGGTGACGTGTTCGTGTGCCAACACACTTTTTGGTGGCTCCGCTGGGGATGACAAGTTCAAAGATGGCTCTCTTCTAGAAGATCAAGATAGATATGAAGATGGTCTAAAACGGAGCTGGCTGCAAAAGTTATGACAAGTTCAGAGATGCTCATGTTGACACCAGACTAAAGAATGACATGAAACCTAATTAAGATGACCTCTGATGGAAAAGGTTACAACTGCAAAGTTCTTCGTCTCGTCGAAACAGACAGTTTTGATATAAAGATCCTTCCCATCCGAGGTCGTATGCAAAGTTATAGGCAAAACCATGCGCTGCAGCAATGTTGGCCGGATCATCCGGACCAGGGTCTGGATCATCCGGGTAATTGGAGCATCAAGATTCCAGAAGGTTGGCGCTGAAGCCGGATGACCTGGGTCAAGTCCCGGATGATCCGGGTAAAGGCCGGACAATCTGGGCAATCGTCCGGACGTCCGGACAAGTTTTTGTGCTGCAGACTTTAGAAAACGGCCCGAAACTCCCTCAAGATGGCCTCCGATCAAAAAGTGTTCAGCATGAAAGTTATGCATCTCGTCGAGGCGGTTGATTTGGATATAAAAACCGTCAAAATCGAAGGTCGTATGTGCATTCTAGAGGCAAAACAGTGAGCTGCTGTCAGAAAACTGGGCTAGGCCGGATCATCCGGGCCGGAGGTTGTGAGAAGTCCGAGTTTGGTTAGATTTTGATGATTTGGACGGCAAGGCAAGTCCTTTTCTTGTACGAAGTCCATCCGCCTCGTATATAGATAAGAGGTGACGATCGATTAAACAACAACACACAATCGAACAAATCTATCTACATCTTTTATCTTTACTTTTTCCTTCTCCCTTGTTCTTCTTCTTCCTCGTTCTTCGTTCGTTCTTATTTTGCAGGACGGCGAACCTCGAGGCCCTAGGGGCCGTCAGGCCGACCTAGGGCAGCCCATAGCCACCACGCGCCCTGACGGGGTCCCTCCCGGGCGTGTGGCATTTCGGGTCTACAAAAGCGCCCGTCGGATTGTATTGCGTACCGCGCTTCCGGCGGGTCTCCTTCGACGTGAGCTGCGGTGCATCACCCCCGGCGTCGAGGGCACACGGTGACGTGTTTGTGTGCGAACACACTTTTTGGTGACTCCGCTGGGGATGACAAGTTCAAAGATGGCTCTCTTCGAGAAGATCAAGATAGATATGAAGATGGTCTAAAACGGAGCTGGCTGCAAAAGTTATGACAAGTTCAGAGATGCTCATGTTGACACCAGACTAAAGAATGACATGAAACCTAATTAAGATGACCTCTGATGGAAAAGGTTACAACTGCAAAGTTCTTCGTCTCGTCGAAGCGGACGGTTTTGATATAAAGATCCTCCCCATCCGAGATCGTATTCAAAAGTTATATGCAAAACCGTGCGCTGCAGCAATGTTGGCCGGATCATCTGGACCAGGGTCCGGATCAACCGGGTAATTGAGCATCAAGATTCCAGAAGGTTGGCGCTGAAGCCGGATGATCTGGGTCAAGTCCCGGATGATCCGGGTAAAGGCCGGACAATCCGGGCAATCGTCCGGACGTCCGGACAAGTTATTCTGCTGCAGACTTTAGAAAACGGCGCGAAACTCTCTCAAGATTGCCTCAGATCAAAAAGTGTTCAACATGAAATTTGTGCGTCTCGTCGAGACGGTTGATTTGAATGTAAAAACCGTCAAAATCGCAGGCGTATGTGGATTCTAGAGGGAAAACAGTGAGCTGCTATCAGAAAACTTGGCTAAGCCGGATCATCGGGGCCTAGAGCTGGACATCCGGGCTGGAGGTCGTGAGAAGTCCGAGTTTGGTTAGATTTTGATGATTTGGACGGCAAGGCAAGTCCCTTTCTTGTACGCGAAGTCCATCCGCCTCGTATATAGATAAGACTTGACGGCCGATTGAACAACAACACACAATCGAACAAATCTATCTACAACTTTTATCTTTACTTTTTCCTTCTCCCTTGTTCTTATTCTCCCTCGTTCTTCGTTCGTTCTTATTTTGCAGGACGGCGAACCTCGAGGCCCTAGGGGCGGTCAGGCCGACCAAGGGCAGCCCATAGCCACCACGCGCCCTGACGGTGTCCCTCCCGGGCGTGTGGGGTTTCGGGTCTACAAAAGCGCCCGTCGGATTGTCTTGCGTACCGCGCTTCCGGCGGGTCTCCTTCGACGTGAGCTGCGGTGCATCACCCCCGGCGTCGAGGGCACACGGTGACGTGTTCGTGTGCGAACACACTTTTTGGTGACTCCGCTGGGGATGACAAGTTCAAAGATGGCTCTCTTCGAGAAGATCAAGATAGATATGATGATGGTCTAAAACGGAGCTGGCTGCAAAAGTTATGACAAGTTCAGAGATGCTCATGTTGACACCAGACTAAAGAATGACATGAAACCTAATTAAGATGACCTCCGATGGAAAAGGTTACAACTGCAAAGTTCTTCGTCTCGTCGAAATGGACGGTTTTGGTATAAAGATCCGACCCATCAGAGATCGTATGCAAAAGTTATAGGCAAAACCGTGCGCTGCAGCAATGTTGGTCGGATCATCCGGACCAGGGTCCGGATCATTCGGGTAATTGGAGCATCAAGATTCCAGAAGGTTGGCACTGAAGCCTGATGATCTGGGTCAAGTCCTGGATGATCCGGGTAAAGGCCGGACAATCCGGGCAATCGTCCGGACGTCCGGACAAGTTTTTCTGCTGCAGACTTTAGAAAACGGCCCGAAACTACCTCAAGATTGCCTCAGATCGAAAAGTGTTCAACATCAAAGTTGTGCGTCTCATCGAGGCGGTTGATATGGATATAGATACCGTCAAAATCTGGGGCCGTATGTGGATTTTAGAGGCAAAACGGTGAGCTGCTGTCAGAAAACTTGGCTAGGCCGGATCATCCGGGCCTAGAGCCGGACATCCGGGCCGGAGGTCGTGAGAAGTCCGAGTTTGGTTAGATTTTTATGATTTGGAAGGCAAGGCAAGTCCTTTTCTTGTACGCGAAGTCCATCCGCCTCGTATATAGATAAGAGGTGACGACCGATTGAACAACAACACACAATCGAACAAATCTATCTACCTCTTTTACCTTTACTTTTTCCTTCTCCCTTGTTCTTCTTCTTCCTCGTTCTTCGTTCGTTCTTATTTTGCAGGACGGCGAACCTCGAGGCCCTAGGGTCCGTCAGGCCGACCTAGGGCAGCCCATAGCCACCACGCGCCCTGACGGGGTCCCTCCCGGGCGGTTGGGGTTTCGGGTCTACAAAAGCGCCCGTCGGATTGTCTTGCGTACCACGCTTCCGGCGGGTCTCCTTCGACGTGAGCTGCGGTGCATCACCCCCGGCGTCGAGGGCACACGGTGACGTGTTCGTGTGCGAACACACTTTTTGGTGACTCCGCTAGGGATGACAAGTTCAAAGATGGCTCTCTTCGAGAAGATCAAGATAGATATGAAGATGGTCTAAAACGGAGCTGGCTGCAAAAGTTATGACAAGTTCAGAGATGCTCATGTTGACACCAGACTAAAGAATGACATGAAACCTAATTAAGATTACCTCCGATGGAAAAGGTTACAACTGCAAAGTTCTTGGTCTCGTCGAAACGGACGGCTTTGATATAAAGATCCTCCCCATCCGAGGTCGTATGCAAAAATTATAGGCAAAACCGTGCGCTGCAGCAATGTTGGCCGGATCATCCGGACCAAGGTCTGGATCATCCGGGTAATTGTAGCGTCAAGATTCCAGAAGGTTGGCGCTGAAGCCGGATGATCCAGGTAAAGGCCGGACAATCCGGGCAATCGTCCGGACGTTCGGACAAGTTTTTCTGCTGCAGACTTTAGAATACGGCCAGAAACTCCCTCAAGATGGCCTCAGATCAAAAAGTGTTCAACATGAAAGTTGTGCGTCTCGTCGAGGCGGTTGATTTAGATATAAAAAATGTCAAAATCGGAGGTTGTATTTGGATTCTAGAGGCAAAACAGTGATGCGTTGTCAGAAAACTGGGCTAGGCCGGATCATCCGGGCCTAGACCCGGACATCCGGGCCGGAGGTCATGAGAAGTCCGAGTTTGGTTAGATTTTTATTATTTGGACGGCAAGGCAAGTCCTTTTATTGTATGCGAAGTCCATCCGCATCGTATATAGATAAGAGGTGACGACCGATTGAACAACAACCCACAATCGAACAAATCTATCAACATCTTTTATCTTTACTTTTTCCTTCTCCCTTGTTCTTCTTCTTCCTCGTTCTTCGTTCGTTCTTATTTTGCAGGACGGCGAACCTCGAGGCCCTAGGGGCGTCAGGCCGACCTAGGGCAGCCCATAGCCGCTACGCGCCCTGACGGGGTCCCTCCCGGGCGTGTGGGGTTTCGGGTCTACAAAAGCGCCCGTCGGATTGTCTTGCGTACTGCGCTTCCGGCGGGTATCCTTCGATGAGAGCTGCGGTGCATCACCCCCGACGTCGAGGGCACACGGTGACGTGTTCGTGTGCGTACACACTTTTTGGTGACTCTGTTGGGGATGACTAGTTCAAAGATGGCTCTCTTCGAGAAGATCAATCAGATAGATATGAAGATGGTCTAAAACGGAGCTGGCTGCAAAAGTTATGACAAGTTCAGAGATGCTCATGTTGACACCAGACTAAAGAATGACATGAAACCTAATTAAGATGACCTCCGATGGAAAAGGTTACAACTGCAAAGTTCTTCGTCTCGTCGAAACGGAAGGTTTTGATATAAAGATCCTCCCCATCCGAGGTCGTATGTAAATGTTATAGGGAAAACCGTGCGCTGCAGCAATGTTGGCCGGATCATCCGGACCAGGGTCTGGATCATCCGGGTAATTGGAGCATCAAGATTCCAGAAGGTTGGCGCTGAAACCGGATGATCTGGGTCAGATGATCTGGGTAAAGGCCGGACAATCCGGGCAATCGTCCAAACGTCCGGACAAGTTTTTCTGCTGCAGACTTTAGAAAACTCCCCGAAACTCCCTCAAGATGGCCTCAGATCAAAAAGTGTTCAACATGAAAGTTGTGAGTCTCGTCGAGGCGGTTGATTTGGATATAGAAAACGTCAAAATAGGAGGTCGTATGTGGATTCTAGAGGCAAAACAGTGATCTGTTGTCAGAAAACTAGGCTAGGCCGGATCATCCGGGCCTAGAGCCAGACATCCGGGCCGGAGGTCGTGAGAATTCCGAGTTTGGTTAGAATTTGATGATTTGGATGGCAAGGCAAGTCCTTTTCTTGTACGCGAAGTCCATCCGCCTCGTATACAGATAAGACGTGACGGCCGATTGAAAAACAACACACAATCGAACAAATCTATCTACATCTTTTATCTTTACTTTTTCCTTCTCCCTTGTTCTTGTTCTTCATCGTTCTTCGTTCGTTCTTATTTTGCAGGACGGCGAACCTCGAGGCCTTAGGGGCGTCAGGCCGACCTAGGGCAGCCCATAGCCGCCACGCGCCCTGACGGGGTCCCTCCCGGGCGTGTGGGGTTTCGGGTCTACTAAAGCGCCCGTCGGATTGTCTTGCGTACCGCGCTTCCGGCGGGTCTCCTTCGACGTGAGCTGCGGTGCATCACCCCCGGCGTCGAGGGCACACAGTGACGTGTTCGTGTGCGAACACACTTTTTGGTGACTCCGCTGTGGATGACAAGTTCAAAGATGGCTCTCTTTGAGAAGATCAAGATAGATATGAAGATGGTTTAAAACGGAGCTGGCTGCAAAAGTTATGACAAGTTCAGAGATGCTGATGTTGACACCAGACTAAAGAATGACATGAAATCTAATTAAGATGACCTCCGATGGAAAAGGTTACAGCTGCAAAGTTGTTCGTCTCGTCGAAACGGACGGTTTTTATATAAAGATCCTCCCCATCCGAGGTCGTATGCAAAAGTTATAGGCAAAACCGTGCGCTGCAGCAATGTTGGCCGGATCATCCGGACCAGGGTCCGGATCATCCGGGTAATTGGAGCATCAAGATTCCAGAAGGTTGGCGCTAAAGACGGATGATTTGGGTCAAGCCCAGGATGATCCGGGTAAAGGCCGGACAATCCGGGCAATCGTCTGGACGTCCGGACAAGTTTTTCTACTGCAGACTTTATAAAACGGCCCGAAACTCCCTCAAGATGGCCTCAGATGAAAAAGTGTTGAGCATGAAAGTTGTGCGTCTCGTCGAGGCGGTTGATTTGGATATAAAAAACGTCAAAATCGAAGGTCGTATGTGGATTCTAGATGCAAAACAGTGAGCTGCTGTCAGAAAACTGGGCTAGGCCGGATCATCCGGGCCTAGAGCCGGACATCCGGGCCGGAGGTCGTGAGAAGTCCGAGTTTGGTTAGATTTTGATTATTCGGACGGCAAGGCAAGTCCTTTTCTTGTACGCGAAGTCCATCCGCCTCGTATATAGATAAGAGGTGACGACCGATTGAACAACAACACACAATCGAACAAATCTATCTACCTCTTTTACCTTTACTATTTCCTTCTCCCTTGTTCTTCTTCTTCCTCATTCTTCGTTCGTTCTTATTTTGCAGGACGGCGAACCTCGAGGCCCTAGGGTCCGTCAGGCCGACCTAGGGCAGCCCATAGCCACCACGCGCCCTGACGGGGTCCCTCCCGGGCGGTTGGGGTTTCGGGTCTACAAAAGCGCCCGTCGGATTGTCTTGCGTACCACGCTTCCGGCGGGTCTCCTTCGACGTGAGCTGCAGTGCATCACCCCCGGCGTCGAGGGCACACGGTGACGTGTTCGTGTGCGAACACACTTTTTGGTGACTCCGCTGGGGATGACAAGTTCAAAGATGGCTCTCTTCGAGAAGATCAAGATAGATATGAAAATGGTCTAAAACGGAGCTGGCTGCAAAAGTTATGACAAGTTCAGAGATGCTCATGTTGACACCAGACTAAAGAATGACATGAAACCTAATTAAGATTACCTCCGATGGAAAAGGTTACAACTGCAAAGTTCTTCGTCTCGTCGAAACAGACGGCTTTGATATAAAGATCCTCCCCATCCGAGGTCGTATGCTAAAATTATAGGCAAAACCGTGCGCTGCAGCAATGTTGGCCGGATCATCCGGACCAAGGTCTGGATCATCCGGGTAATTGTAGCGTCAAGATTCCAGAAGGTTGGCGCTGAAGCCGGATGATCCAGGTAAAGGCCGGACAATCCGGGCAATCGTCCGGACGTTCGGACAAGTTTTTCTGCTGCAGACTTTAGAATACGGCCAGAAACTCCCTCAAGATGGCCTCAGATCAAAAAGTGTTCAACATGAAAGTTGTGCGTCTCGTCGAGGCGGTTGATTTAGATATAAAAAATGTCAAAATCGGAGGTTGTATTTGGATTCTAGAGGCAAAACAGTGATGCATTGTCAGAAAACTGGGCTAGGCCGGATCATCCGGGCCTAGAGCCGGACATCCGGGCCGGAGGTCGTGAGAAGTCCGAGTTTGGTTAGATTTTTATTATTTGGACGGCAAGGCAAGTCCTTTTATTGTACGCGAAGTCCATCCGCATCGTATATAGATAAGAGGTGACGACCGATTGAACAACAACACACAATCGAACAAATCTATCTACATCTTTTATCTTTACTTTTTCCTTCTCCCTTGTTCTTCTTCTTCCTCGTTCTTCGTTCGTTCTTATTTTGCAGGACGGCGAACCTCGAGGCCCTAGGGGCGTCAGGCCGACCTAGGGCAGCCCATAGCCGCTACGCGCCCTGACGGGGTCCCTCCCGGGCGTGTGGGGTTTCGGGTCTACAAAAGCGCCCGTCGGATTGTCTTGCGTACTGCGCTTCCGGCGGGTATCCTTCGATGAGAGCTGCGGTGCATCACCCCCGACGTCGAGGGCACACGGTGACGTGTTCGTGTGCGTACACACTTTTTGGTGACTCTGTTGGGGATGACTAGTTCAAAGATGGCTCTCTTCGAGAAGATCAATCAGATAGATATGAAGATGGTCTAAAACGGAGCTGGCTGCAAAAGTTATGACAAGTTCAGAGATGCTCATGTTGACACCAGACTAAAGAATGACATGAAACCTAATTAACATGACCTCCGATGGAAAAGGTTACAACTGCAAAGTTCTTCGTCTCGTCGAAACGGAAGGTTTTGATATAAAGATCCTCCCCATCCGAGGTCGTATGTAAATGTTATAGGGAAAACCGTGCGCTGCAGCAATGTTGGCCGGATCATCCGGACCAGGGTCTGGATCATCCGGGTAATTGGAGCATCAAGATTCCAGAAGGTTGGCGCTGAAACCGGATGATCTGGGTCAGATGATCTGGGTAAAGGCCGGACAATCCGGGCAATCGTCCAAACGTCCGGACAAGTTTTTCTGCTGCAGACTTTAGAAAACTCCCCGAAACTCCCTCAAGATGGCCTCAGATCAAAAAGTGTTCAACATGAAAGTTGCGAGTCTCGTCGAGGAGGTTGATTTGGATATAAAAAACGTCAAAATAGGAGGTCGTATGTGGATTCTAGAGGCAAAACAGTGATCTGTTGTCAGAAAACTAGGCTAGGCCGGATCATCCGGGCCTAGAGCCAGACATCCGGGCCGGAGGTCGTGAGAATTCCGAGTTTGGTTAGAATTTGATGATTTGGATGGCAAGGCAAGTCCTTTTCTTGTACGCGAAGTCCATCCGCCTCGTATACAGATAAGACGTGACGGCCGATTAAAAACAACACACAATCGAACAAATCTATCTACATCTTTTATCTTTACTTTTTCCTTCTCCCTTGTTCTTGTTCTTCATCGTTCTTCGTTCGTTCTTATTTTGCAGGACGGCGAACCTCGAGGCCTTAGGGGCGTCAGGCCGACCTAGGGTAGCCCATAGCCGCCACGCGCCCTGACGGGGTCCCTCCCGGGCGTGTGGGGTTTCGGGTCTACTAAAGCGCCCGTCGGATTGTCTTGCGTACCGCGCTTCCGGCGGGTCTCCTTCGACGTGAGCTGCGGTGCATCACCCCCGGCGTCGAGGGCACACAGTGACGTGTTCGTGTGCGAACACACTTTTTGGTGACTCCGCTGTGGATGACAAGTTCAAAGATGGCTCTCTTCGAGAAGATCAAGATAGATATGATGATGGTCTAAAACGGAGCTGGCTGCAAAAGTTATGACAAGTTCAGAGATGCTCATGTTGACACCAGACTAAAGAATGACATGAAATCTAATTAAGATGACCTCCGATGGAAAAGATTACAGCTGCAAAGTTGTTCGTCTCGTCGAAACGGACGGTTTTTATATAAAGATCCTCCCCATCCGAGGTCGTATGCAAAAGTTATAGGCAAAACCGTGCGCTGCAGCAATGTTGGCCGGATCATCCGGACCAGGGTCCGGATCATCCGGGTAATTGGAGCATCAAGATTCCAGAAGGTTGGCGCTAAAGACGGATGATCTGGGTTAAGCCCAGGATGATCCGGGTAAAGGCCGGACAATCCGGGCAATCGTCTGGACGTCCGGACAAGTTTTTCTACTGCAGAGTTTATAAAACGGCCCGAAACTCCCTCAAGATGGCCTCAGATCAAAAAGTGTTGAGCATGAAAGTTGTGCGTCTCGTCGAGGCGGTTGATTTGGATATAAAAAACGTCAAAATCGAAGGTCGTATGTGGATTCTAGATGCAAAACAGTGAGCTGCTGTCAGAAAACTGGGCTAGGCCGGATCATCCGGTCCTAGAGCCGGACATCCGGACCGGAGGTCGTGAGAAGTCCGAGTTTGGTTAGATTTTGATTATTCGGACGGCAAGGCAAGTCATCTTCTTGTACGCGAAGTCCATCCGCCTCGTATATAGATAAGAAGTGACGGCCGATTGAACAACAACACACAATCGAACAAATCTATCTACATCTTTTATCTTTACTTTTTCCTTCTCCCTTGTTCTTCTTCTTCCTCGTTCTTCGTTCGTTCTTATTTTGCAGGACGGCAAACCTCGAGGCCCTAGGGGCGGTCAGGCCGACCTAGGGCAGCCCATAGCCGCCACGCGCCCTGACGGGGTCCCTCCCGGGCGTGTGGGGTTTCGGGTCTACAAAAGCGCCCGTCGGATTGTCTTGCGTACCGCGCTTCCGGCGGGTCTCCTTCGACGTGAGCTGTGGTGCATCACCCCCGACGTCGAGGGCACACGGTGACGTGTTCGTGTGCGAACACACTTTTTGGTGACTCCGCTGGGGATGACAAGTTCAAAGATGGCTCTCTTCGAGAAGATCAAGTTAGATATGAAGATGGTGTAAAACGGAGCTGGCTACAAAAGTTATGACAAGTTCAGAGATGCTCATGTTGACACCAGACTAATGAATGACATGAAACCTAATTAAGATGATCTCGGATTGAAAAGGTTACAACTTCAAAGTTCTTCGTCTCGTCGAAACGGACGGTTCTGATATAAAGATCCTCCCCATCCGAGGTCGTATGCAAAAGTTATAGGCAAAACCGTGCGCTGCAGCAATGTTGGTCGGATCATCCAGACTAGGTTTCGGATCATCCGGGTAATTGGAGCATCAAGATTCCAGAAGGTTGGCGCTGAAGCCGGATGATCTGGGTCATGTCCTGGATGATCCGGGTCAAGGCCGGACAATCCGGGCAATCGTCCGGACGTCCGGACAAGTTTTTCTGCTGCAGACTTTAGAAAACGGCCAGAAACTCCCTTAAGATTGCCTCAGATCAAAAGTGTTGAACATGAAAGTTGTGCGTCTCGTCGAGGCGGTTGATTTGGTTATAAAACACGTCAAAATCGGAGGACTTATGTGGATTCTAGAGGCAAAACAGTGAGCTGCTGTCAGAAAACAGGGCTAGGCCAGATCATCCGGGCCTACAGCCGGACATCTGGGCCAGAGGTCGTGAGAAGTCCGATTTTGGTTAGATTTTAATGATTTGGACGGCAAGGCAACTCCTTTTCTTGTATGAGAAGTCCATCTGCCTCGTATACAGATAAGACGTGACGGCCGATTGAAAAACAACACACAATCGAACAAATCTATCTACATCTTTTATCTTTACTTGTTCCTTCTCCCTTGTTCTTGTTCTTCCTCATTCTTCGTTCGTTCTTATTTTGCAGGACGGCGAACCTCGAGGCCCTAGGGGCGGTCAGGCCGACCTAGGGCAGCCCATAGCCGCCACTCGCCCTGACGGGGTCCCTCCCGGGCGTGTGGGGTTTCGGGTCTACTAAAGCGCCCGTCAGATTGTCTTGCGTACCGCGCTTCCGGCGGGTCTCCTTCGACGTGAGCTGCGGTGCATCACCCCCGGTGTCGAGGGAACACGGTGACGTGTTCGTGTGCGAACACACTTTTTGGTGACTCCGCTGGGGATGACAAGTTCAAAGATGGCTCTCTTCGAGAAGATCAAGATAGATATGAAGATGGTCTAAAACGGAGCTGGCTGCAAAAGTTATGACAAGTTCAGAGATGCTCATGTTGACACCAGACTAAAGAATGACATGAAATCTAATTAAGACGACCTCCGATGGAAAAGGTTACAGCTGCAAAGTTCTTCGTCTCGTCGAAACGGACGGTTTTGATATAAAGATCCTCCCCATCCGAGGTCGTATGCAAAAGTTATAGGCAAAACCGTGCGCTGCAGCAATGTTGGCCGGATCATCCGGACCAGGGTCCGGATTATCTGGGTAATTGGAGCATCAAGATTCCAGAAGGTTGGCGCTGAAGCCGGATGATCTGGGTCAAGTCCCGGATGATCCGGGTAAAGGCCGGACAATCCGGGCGATCGTCCGGACATCCGGACAAGTTTTTCTGCGGCAGACTTTAGAAAACGGCCCGAAACTCCCTCAAGATGGCCTCAGATCAAAAGTGTTCAACATGAAAGTTGTGCGTATCGTCGAGGCGGTTGATTTGGATATAAAAAACGTCAAAATCGAAGGTCGTATGTGGCGTCTAGATGCAAAACAGTGAGCTGCTGTCAGAAAACTGGGCTAGGCCGGATCATCCGGGCCTAGAGCCGGACATCCGGGCCGGAGGTCGTGAGAAGTCCAAGTTTGGTTAGATTTTGATTATTCGGACGGCAAGGCAAGTCATTTTCTTGTACGCGAAGTCCATCCGCCTCGTATATAGAGAAGAAGTGACGGCCGATTGAACAACAACACACAATCGAACAAATCTATCTACATGTTTTATCTTTTCTTTTTCCTTCTCCCTTGTTCTTCTTCTTCCTCGTTCTTCGTTCGTTCTTATTTTGCAGGACGGCAAACCTCGAGGCCCTAGGGGCGGTCAGGCCGACCTAGGGCAGCCCATAGCCGCCACGCGCCCTGACGGGGTCCCTCCCGGGTGTGTGGGGTTTCGGGTCTACAAAAGCGCCCGTCGGATTGTCTTGCATATCGTGCTTCCGGCGGGTCTCCTTCGACGTGAGCTGCGGTGCATCACCCCCGACGTTGAGGGCACACGGTGACGTGTTCGTGTGCGAACACACTTTTTGGTGACTCCGCTGGGGATGACAAGTTCAAATATGGCTCTCTTCGAGAAGATCAAGATAGATATGAAGATGGTGTAAAACGGAGTTGGCTGCAAAAGTTATGACAAGTTCAGAGATGCTCATGTTGACACCAGACTAAAGAATGACATGAAACCTAATTAAGATGACCTCTGATTGAAAAGGTTACAACTGCAAAGTTCTTCGTCTCGTCGAAACGGACGGTTTTGATATAAAGATCCTCCCCATCCGAGGTCGTATGCAAAAGTTATAGGCAAAACCGTGCGCTGCAGCAATGTTGGCCGGATCATCCAGACTAGGTTCCGGATCATCCGGGTAATTGGAGCATCAAGATTGCAGAAGGTTGGCGCTGAAGCCGGAAGATCTGGGTCAGGTCCCGGATGATCCGGGTAAAGGCCAGACAATCCGGGCAATCGTCCGGACGTCCGGACAAGTTTTTCTGCTGCAGACTTTAGAAAACGGCCCGAAACTCCCTCAAGATTGCCCCAGATCAAAAAGTGTTGAACATGAAACTTGTGCGTCTCGTCGAGGCGGTTGATCTTGATATAAAAAAGTCAAAATCGCAGGACGTATGTGGATTATAGAGGCAAAACAGTGAGCTGCTGTCAGAAAACAGGGCTAGGCCGGATCATCCGGGCCTAGAGCCGGACATCCGGGCCAGTGGTCGTGAGAAGTCCGAGTTTGGTTAGATTTTAATGATTTGGATGGCAAGGCAACTCCTTTTCTTGTATGTGAAGTCCATCTGCCTCGTATACAGATAAGACGTGACGGCCGATTGAAAAACAACACACAATCGAACAAATCTATCTACATCTTTTATCTTTACTTTTTCCTTCTCCCTTGTTCTTCTTCTTCCTCGTTCTTCGTTCGTTCTTATTTTGTAGGACGGCAAACCTCGAGGCCCTAGGGGCGGTCAAGCCGACCTAGGGCAGCCCATAGCCGCCACGCGCCCTGACGGGGTCCCTCCCGGGCGTGTGGGGTTTCGGGTCTACAAAAGCACCCGTCGGATTGTCTTGCGTACCGCGCTTCCGGCGGGTCTACTTCGACGTGAGCTGCGGTGCATCACCCCCGATATCGAGGGCACACGATGACATGGTTGTGTGCGAACATACGTTTTGGTGACTCCACTGGGGATGACAAGTTCAAAGATGGCTCTCTTCGAGAAGATCAAGATAGATATGAAGATGGTGTAAAACGGAGCTGGCTGCAAAAGTTATGACAAGTTCAGAGATGCTCATGTTGACACCAGACTAAAGAATGACATGAAACCTAATTAAGATGACCTTTGATTGAAAAGGTTACAACTACAAAGTTCTTCGTCTCGTCGAAACCGACGGTTTTGATATAAAGATCCTCCCCATCCGAGGTCGTATGCAAAAGTTATAGGCAAAACCGTGCGCTGCAGCAATGTTGGCCGGATCATCCGGACCAGGGTCCGGATCATCCGGGTAATTGGAGCATCAAGATTCTAGAAGGTTGGCGCTGAAGCCGGATGATCTGGGTCAAGTCCCGGATGATCCGGGTAAAGGCCGGACAATCCGGGCAATCGTCCGGACGTCCGGACAAGTTTTTCTGCTGCAGACTTTAGAAAACGGCCCGAAACTCCCTCAAGATTACCTCAGATCAAAAAGTGTTCAACATGAAAGTTGTGCGTCTCGTCGAGGCGGTTGATTAGGATATAAAAAATGTCAAAATCGAAGGCCGTATGTGGATTCTAGAGGCAAAACAGTGAACTGCTGTCAGAAAACTGGGCTAGGCCGGATCATCCGGGCCTAGAGCCGGACATCCGGGCGGGAGGTCGTGAGAAGTCCGAGTTTGGTTAGATTTTGATTATTCGGACGGCAAGGCAAGTCCTTTTCTTGTATGCGAAGTCCATCCGCCTCCTATATAGATAAGAAGTGACGGCCGATTGGACAACAACACACAATCGGATAAATCTATCTACATCTTTTATCTTTACTTGTTCCTTCTCCCTTGTTCTTCTTCTTCCTCGTTCTTCGTTCGTTCTTATTTTGCAGGACGGCAAACCTCGAGGCCCTAGGGGCGGTCAGGCCGACCTAGGGCAACCCATAGCCAGCACGCGCCCTGACGGGGTCCCTCCCGGGCGTGTGGGGTTTCGGGTCTACAAAAGCACCCGTCGGATTGTCTTGCGTACCGCGCTTCCGGCGGGTCTCCTTCAACGTGAGCTGCGGTGCATCACCCCCGACGTAGAGGGCACACGATGACGTGTTCGTGTGCGAACACACTTTTTGGTGACTCCGCTGGGGATGACAAGTTCAAAGATGGCTCTTTTCGAGAAGATCAAGATAGATATGAAGATGGTCTAAAACGGAGCTGGCTGCAAAAGTTATGACAAAGTTAGAGATGCTCATTGTCGGTGTCAAAACCGGCGGATCTCGGGTAGGGGGTCCCGGACTGTGCGTCTAGGCGGATGGTAACAGGAGACAAGGGACACGATGTTTTTACCCAGGTTCGGGCCCTCTCGATGGAGGTAAAACCCTACTCCTGCTTGATTAATATTGATGATATGGGTAGTACAAGAGTAGATCTACCACGAGATCAAGGAGGCTAAACCCTAGAAGCTAGCCTATGGTATGATTGTTGTAATGTATGTTGTCCTACGGACTAAAGTCCTCCGGTTTATATAGATACCGGAGAGGGCTAGGGTTACACAGAGTCGGTTACAATGGTAGGAGATCTACATATCCGTATTGCCAAGCTTGCCTTCCACGCCAAGGAAAGTCCCATCCGGACACGGGGCAGAGTCTTCAATCTTGTATCTTCATAGTCTTGATAGTCCGGCGGACATTGATAGTCCGGCTGTCCGGACACCCCCTAATCCAGGACTCCCTCAGTAGCCCCCGAACCAGGCTTCAATGACGATAAGTCCAGCGCGTTTATAGTCTTCGGCATTGCAAGGCGGGTTCTCCCTTCAAATTCCATGTACCTGCCGAACAGTGTCTGGCTTTATCTTGAATACTGTGCTCCTTGGCTTCTACGCCAAATAAAGGCCCTCTTCCATGCGTCACACGAATGCGAAAAGCCAGGGTGTTTTTTGCATTTCACCCCCCAATTGTGCGAGTCGACCGCCTATAAAAGAGGCAAGAATTCAGATCCAAACCACACCATCTTCCTCCCGCGAATACTCCATCGAAGCGCCTTTGACCTAGAAATCCATTCCACCATGGATCGTCACCACGGCTCTTCTTCACGCGCTCCCAGCCCACCGCCGGGGAGTTGGAGGAGGTGCTCTATTTCGCACAACGAGCTCGAGAAGCTCCAAATGGGGGGATTCCTCCCTCCGGCCATTATGATCCCAGTCCGGGCCGGACTGGTTACTTATCAAGGTGGGAGACAGGCGGAGGACACTCCAAGCCCCAATAAGGGGGAGCGAGTATGTTTTGTCCCTTATCTGATGAGGGGACTCGGATTTCCAATACATCCGTTCCTCCGCGGGCTCCTGAAGTTCTACGGACTCCAGCTCCACCACCTTACGCCCGCCTCTGTGCTGCATATCGCGGGCTACGTAGCTCTTTGCGAGCTATTCCTGGGCATTGAGCCCCATTTCGCATTGTGGAAGAGGCTGTTTTGCCTCGTACCCCGTTCTTACTAGGGGTCCATATATCAAGTGGGCGGCGCCGAAATATGGCGCATCGCCGGGACCGGATACCTATCCGGCACTCCCAAGAGGGCGTCCGAAGACTGGCCCTCGGAATGGTTTTATATAGAAGACGCTCCGCTGCCAGACCCAGTCCGGATCGGCCTCCCGGAGTTTAGTGCTGCTCCCTTAAAGAAACGCCTCAGCTGGCGCCCGCGGAGCCCCCGATTGGAGGAAGACAAGAGCGTCCATTACTTGATGGGCCGGATAAGATTAATGGCTCATTCCGGCTTGACCATGATCGGATTCATGGCGACATGCATCAAGCGAGGGGTACAACCACTGCAATACAGAGGCCACCCCATGTGGGATTTTAACGGGGAAGACGATGCTACCCGGCATGGCCGCAAAGGGCCGGATTCGACCGAGGATCTGGTGAAGATCCTGTCCAGTCTGTACAAGGGGGAGAAGGAGGATTTCCTTTGAACGAACCCTTTGAATGGGTTTTCCATGATCAACCCCAGAGGATGGGTAAGTGAACACCTTGAAGGGCCCAGCCCATGCTTTCGAAGTTTAAGCTTCTTACATTATGTCTTCGGCGCAGGGTCTACGCCGGATTGTGGAGGACATGGTAAGTCCTGCTCCGCAACCCGAGGATCCAGAAGGATCCCTGGGTCCGGCCTCCGAAGAGGACCCGGATATCGAGGTGGAGCTGATCGACGGGGTGTATCACCAGCTCAGCATAGACAATGCTTTGGTCGCCATTACGGCGGACTACCCCGGACTAAGTCCGGCTTGCCAGGTGACTGCGACCGAAGTCCGGACACCATTATCTCATCCCTGCCCATTTCTGACCTTCGCGAACGATGGTATTTCGCAGGAAGCGCATTTACGGCAGGAAGCCGAGCCCGCGGCGGCCGACCAACAGAGGTCAGTCCGAACTAGCAGGCGGAAAAGGAGCGCAGTGCGGACGGAAACGTCGGAGCAGAGGTATAGCTCATATTTGAGTTTTTAGAGCAACGTTCCGAGGAAACGTCTAAGTGCCCATGATTTCTATAGGAGAAAAAGCGCTCGCCGGACTGCGAGCGCAGGAATTGCCAATCTGACCAACACCGGCCAGGCCCCAGCGCCCGGCCTGGAGGGGGAGGCAAGCGCAAGACGCGAGCCGGATCCTTCTCCAACGGAGGATATCGACAGACTGTCCGCCACCAAGTCTGAGGTGGAGAGCGCCATGAACCATAGGCGCCGCCGGACAGTGTTTCAAGAAGCGTGCTTTTCCCCTGAGGCATTGGATGCTTTTAACGCAGGGGACGCGCATCTCCGTGCTGCTCAAAATGGTTTTACCAGAGCCACGGAGCAGTATGTGAAAGACATACGGGTAAGGAAATTATAATGGTTGTATATACCAGTAGCCCCCGAGACTTAAATTAGTTATGCTAACTGATTTAAGGATCATTGTAAATTTCAGGCACTTAACGAGAAGAACGCCCAGCTGTCTCGGGAGCTGCAAGATTGCAAGGCCCAACTTGAGGCCGCACTTGCTGCCGCAGGAGGAGACGGAAAGACCCCTCCTGGTAACACATTTTTATAAATATAAGCGCTGTGTGGCATGCGCGCGAGTCTAATAATGACATTTGCAGGTACCGCTGGACAAGATCCGGACAGGCAAGCATTGCTACGCCAGCTAAAGGCCGGCGAGAGTGTGCTGAATAGAGTTCAGCAGGAAAGGAACAAGCTCCAAGATGCCAACGCCAAGCTCGGAGAAGAGCTAAAAGGCGTACAGGCTCCGTTAAGGAGAACCAGCGGCTTCGTCGCAGCATTTATAGTAAGTGCTTGAGCGAACTCTTTTGAAAAGAAGAGTCCGGCGAGGAAGCGTTTTGACATGATATGTCTTGTAGGTATACTCACGGGTCGTCCTGCAGAGGAGATGCCCATATCAATGGGTGATCAACTTCCCGAACTGTTGCAACTACTCGAATGAGTTCGGCAGGCAATGAGCGGCGTCGTTCAGGCTTTACGGCCAGCCCTCACCCTACCCGAGAGCCTCGGGGAGCTTGCGGAGAAGCTGCAGGGAGTGCGGCAGCGCTTCCGTTTGTGGAAGATTTCGGCTTGCCGTCAAGGTGCGAGGGAGGCTTGGGCCATGGTGAAGACGCGGTACAAGAAGGCAGATCCCAACCACATGGCCGAAGTTGGACCGGTGGGGCCCGACGGGAAGGAGATCCCTGTGAGTTTAGTGTATAGCCAAGTAGAGTTGGCTGCTAAATTTTCCCAACAGGACTGTAAATTAGACAGCCTGTTAGACGGGATTGAGGAGGAATACAATCAATAAATTTGACAATGCATGTTATCCTTTAAAGTGACATGTGAAATGCCTTCTAGCCGTATTGTAGATCGTTTGTCTTTGCCGACCTTTTCGCTTCGACCTCGGGACCCTAGAGTCCGGAGTGTGTCCGAATACCTTTTTGGTTAAGAAACAACCGTGGTATTCATGGAGACCAGGCGTAGGGGTCATTAGTGCTTTATCAGACAAGTGCCCAACTAGTTATGTTATATTACATGGTTAGTAAGAAACATCTTCCAGGGAGAATAGTTCCGTTAAGGGTTCCTTTCGCTGGGAGGCATGACCTAAAGTGCATGTCCGGACTGCAAAGAAAGCAGTAAAACATCTGGGGGCAGATAGATAAATAGGTAAAAAGTCATCTTTTAAGTCATCGACCGAATATTCCCTTAAGAACGCTAGCTTTCGGCTTCACCCAGTCTGAGGTACACATCCGGCTGACCCGGCAGTAACAATCGCAGAGGTGCTCCCTTTACCTCCTAGCCAAACAATCGGGAACGTAGGGGTAAGCACAGGAGCCAGGCAACCCAGCTTGTCCAAAACTCAAGTCATATCGATGCATATAATGGCGAATAAAAGGTACATGTGGAAGCTTGACACATGTGATGGGTATAAAACCCGTATAATTAGGCTTCTGTAAAAGAAGCCCCCAGGAATAATGAGTGCGGATAGCACATCATGCGTATAATTGAGCTTCTGTAAAAGAAGCCCCCCAGGAATAATGAGTGCGGATAGCACATCATGCGTAAAATCATGATCCTGGTGTTCGGGGTGCCGCACTTGTGAAAGTGTTCGGACTTTATCACACCATAAAGTGGGGAACATAAGCCCCTGGTGTATTATGCCGTACCTAAAATATACGGGTGCCAGAATGTCATATAATGAACATATATATAAAATGTAATGCAATTGCGATCATAAAGGTGCTGCATTATTAATGAAAGAAAAAGTCTGCTAGTAGAGCGGACTGATACAAATAGTGCGGTAAGCAACGGATTTGGACTAAATAAACATGTCCCCCTCCAGGGATGAGCTGCGGATTTGGTGTATATAATCGAATTTAATGCTCGTAATTGAGACCACCTGAGTGTTCGACGCGGCCTTCTTTAGTCCCTGACTATTGCATCATGAGTTCGGCAGGTTCACCGCCGGACAGGGCTTCTGGTTAACAGAGTCCTGTATACAAAAAATAAGAAAAATAATAATAATAAAAAAGAGGCACATTTACGAGCCCCTGGTGTGGTCGAACCGCACTCTGGGTCCGTTGTGATCGTGCCCCCTCCCCTGTGCCCATGGTATCTCCAAAGCGTAATGATGTACGCGGAGTGTTATTCTTGCGATCATATGCGGGCGAGGGTTGGGGCCGCATTGCTACGCGTGCTCTGATCGCGCCAGGTGGTCTTGGTTGATATTGCTCCGGGCGCGCTTTGCTGTATCCGGCCGTTTAACGGCCGGGCTCGAGAATTGCCTTAAAAGGCTGCTCTGTACTTCTGCCGCGAGAGCCGCTGTGTGTTCCTCCGTTCGGAGGGAGCGTTCCGTATTTCCATTGACCGTGATGACTCCACGAGGGCCTGGCATCTTGAGCTTTAGGTATGCATAGTGCGGCACCGCGTTGAATTTGGCAAACGTGGTTCGTCCGAGCAGAGCGTGATAGCCGCTGCGAAACGGGACTATGTCGAAGACTAACTCTTCGCTCCGGAAATTATCCGGGGATCCGAAGACCACTTCCAGTGTGACTGAGCCTGTACAGTTGGCTTCAACCCCTGGAATGGCACCTTTAAAGGTTGTCTTTGTAGGTTTAATCCTTGATGGGTCTATGCCCATTTTGCGCACTGTATCCTGATAAAGCAGGTTCAGGCTACTGCCGCCATCCATCAGGACTCTCGTGAGGTGAAACCCATCGACGATTGGGTCTAAGACCAATGCGGCGAATCCGCCATGGCGTATGCTAGTCGGATGGTCTCTTCGATCGAAAGTGATTGGACAAGAGGACCATGGGTTGAACTTTGGGGCGACTGGCTCCATCGCATAGACGTCCCTTAGTGCGCGTTTCCTCTCCCTCTTGGGTATATGGGTCGCATATATCATATTCACCGTCCGTACTTGTGGGGGAAAACCCTTCTGTCCTCTGTTGTTCGGCGGCCTGGTCTCTTCCTCGTCGTCGCTATTTAGCCCCTTGTCATTGTTTTTGGCAATTAACTTGCCGGTCTGCTTGAATACCCAGCAATCTCTATTGGTGTGGTTAGCTGGCTTTTCAGGGGTGCCATGTATCTGGCATGAGCGGTCGAGTATTCGGTCCAAATTGGATGGACCCAGAATGGTTCTTTTAAATGGCTTCTTCCGTTGACCGGGTTTAGAGCCTCGGAATCCGGCATTGACTGCTGTATCCTCCTTATCATCGCCATTAATTCGGCGCTTGTTTTTATTTCGACGTGACCTGCCGTTGTTGTCCTTAGTATCCGGACTGCCAGAATTTTTACGGAGATTGTTGCTGTGGGCTAGCCAACTGTCCTCTCCCGCACAAAAGCGGGTCATTAACGATGTGAGGGCTTGCCATGGATTTCGGCTTTTCCTGCCCGAGGTGCCGGGCTAGCCATTCGTCCCGGATATTATGTTTGAAGGCTGCAAGGGCCTCTGCGTCCGGACAATCGAAGATTTGATTTTTCTTTGTCAAGAACCGTGTCCAGAATTGCCTGGCCGATTCGTCTGGCTGCTGAATGATGTGGCTGAGGTCATCGGCGTCTAGTGGTCGCACATATGTGCCTTGGAAGTTATCAAGGAATGCGGCCTCCAGGTCCTTCCAACACCCAATTGACTCTGCGGGCAAGCTGTTAAGCCAATGCCGAGCTGGTCCTCTAAGCTTGATTGGGAGGTATTTTATGGCGTGGAGATCGTCGCCGCGGGCCATATGGATGTGGAGAAGATAGTCTTCGATCCACACCGCGGGGTCTGTTGTGCCATCGTAAGATTCGATGTTTACGGGTTTAAACCCTTCGGGGATCTGATGATCCATTACTTCATCAGTGAAGCATAACGGGTGTGCGGCGCCCCTGTATTGAGCAATATCGCGACGCAGCTCGAGAGAGCGCTGTCTGCTGTGTTCGGCCCGGCCGGGGTTATTGTATCCGGCACGACGGTATTCGTCATGGGTCGTAGGGCGTCCACGTGATCCATAGATGGATCTGGATTGCCTTGCTTTGTCCTCCAATATGTCTCGCAAGTCCGGCGCGTTCCCTCTTGGCTTCGTACTTTTGGAGCGATGCCGGGGTATGGTCTTGGCTGGGGGCCTGGATACCTCTCTGTCACGACCACGGGGTGGTCGGTCAGCCATATCGTGCGCTGGTGATGGATGTATGTATGCTTCCTCCTCTAATCGGGGGAGCAGCTTGTGTTTTGGGTAACTTTTGGAGGGACGTTCGAGTTTATACTCTTCGGCCGCGAGGACCTCGGCCCATCGATCGGCCTGCAGGTCCTGATCAGCTTGAAGCTGCTGCTGCTTTTTCTTTAGGCTGTTTTCTGTGGCGATAAGCCTGCGCTTGAAGCGCTCTTGTTCAACGGGATCCTCGGGTACGACGAATTCGTCATTGTTGAGGCTTGCTTCGTCTTCGGAGGGAGGCATATAATCATGATCCTCAACCTCTTCATCTGCCGCCCCCTCATGAGGACTTGCTTCTGCATCCTCCTGCGCTGAGTCTTGCGGGAGGGGATTGTCTTCGGCACTCTCTGGAGTGTTATTATCTCCTGTGCCGGAATCTCCGTTTTGCTGTGGCGAGATTTAGAGCGGCGCCGCTGACGCCGGCGCTTGGGCTGTTTCTTTAAGGAATCTGCCTCCGCTGTTCCTTCGCCGTCCCCATCTTTTGGGGTATCCACCATGTATACGTCATATGACGAGGTGGCCTTCCAGTGCCCTGTGGGCGCTGGTTCCTGTTCGTCTCCGGCATCGTCTTCCATAGCGTCGATGTCTTCGGAGTCGTAGTCTAGCATGTCGGTTAAATCGTCGATAGTGGCTACAAAGTGGGTGGTGGGTGGGCTCTGAATTTCTTCGTCGTCCGCATCCCAACCATCCTGGCCATAATCCGGCCAGGACTCTCCTGATAACGAGAGATGCTTTAGTGAATTTAAGATATCGCCGAAAGGCGAGCATTGAAAGATGTCCTCGGCGGTGAATTCCATAACCGGCGCCCAATCTGGATCGATTGGTAGGGGCGCGGGAGGTTCGGAGTCCGGCGCCTCGGAATCACGAGTTTCGCAGGGGACAAGATTGGTGTTCGGCTCCATCGCCGTGGATGTTGAAGCCCCCGGGGTGGCGTCTATCCACCAGCTCTCGATCTGGGCGATCGGCTCCGGGCTAATGGCCGGAGCGGATTCGTGTGCGGCCACCAAAGCTCTCTTCGGCGGCAGAGCTAGATCATGCCCATCATCACAGTGCGGCGCGCTTGGCTATGGCTCGAGTCCATCGAGGATCAAATCTCCTCGGACATCGGCCGTGAAGTTTAAGCTTCCAAATCTGACCTGTCGGCCAGGGGCGTAGCTTTCGATCTGCTCCAGATGGCCAAGTGAATTGGCCCGCAGTGCGAAGCCGCCGAATACGAAGATCTGTCCGGGGAGGAAAGTCTCACCCAGGACAGCGTTGCAGGTTGAAGATGCCATCAAGCCTATTGGTGACGACACAGAGGAACTCTCAATGAAAGCACCAATGTCGGTGTCATAACCCGGCGGATCTCGGGTAGGGGGTCCCGGACTGTGCGTCTAGGCGGATGGTAACAGGAGACAAGGGACACGATGTTTTTACCCAGGTTCGGGCCCTCTCGATGGAGGTAAAACCCTACTCCTGCTTGATTAATATTGATGATATGGGTAGTACAAGAGTAGATATACCACGAGATCAAGGAGGCTAAACCCTAGAAGCTAGCCTATGGTATGATTGTTGTAATGTATGTTGTCCTACGGACTAAAGCCCTCCGGTTTATATAGATACCGGAGAGGGCTAGGGTTACACAGAGTCGGTTACAATGGTAGGAGATCTACATATCCGTATTGCCAAGCTTGCCTTCCACGCCAAGGAAAGTCCCATCCGGACACGGGGCAGAGTCTTCAATCTTGTATCTTCATAGTCTTGATAGTCCGGTGGACATTGATAGTCCAGCTGTCCGGACACCCCCTAATCCAGGACTCCCTCACTCATGTTGACACCAGACTAAAGAATGACATGAAACCTAATTAAGATGACCTCTAATGGAAAAGGTTACAACTGCAAAGTTCTTCATCTCATCGAAACGGACGGTTTTGATATAAAGATCCTCCCCATCCGAGGTCGTATGCAAAAGTTATAGGCAAAACCGTGCGCTGCAGCAATGTTGGCCGGATCATCCAGACCAGGTTCCGGATCATCCGGGTAATTGGAGCATCAAGATTCCAGAAGGTTGGCGCTAAAGCCGGATGATCTGGGTCAAGTCCCGGATGATCTGGGTAAAGGCCGGACAATCCGGGCAATCGTCCAGACGTCCGGACAAGTTTTTCTGCTGCAGACTCTAGAAAACGGCCCGAAACTCCCTCAAGATTGCCTCAGATCAAAAAGTGTTCAACATGAAAGTTGTGCTCCCATCGAGGCGGTTCATTTGGATATAAAAAACGTCAAAATTGGAGGTCGTATGTGGATTCTAGAGGCAAAACAGTGAGCTGCTATCAGAAAACTGGGCTAGGCCGGATCATCCGGGCCTAGAGCCAGACATCCGGGCCGGAGGTCGTGAGAAGTCCGAGTTTGGTTAGATTTTGATGATTTGGACGGCAAGACATGTCCTTTTCTTGTATGCGAAGTCCATCTGCCTCGTATATAGATAAGAACTGACGGCCGATTGAACAACAACACACAATCGAACAAATCTATCTACATCTTTTATCTTTACTTTTTCCTTCACCCTTGTTCTTCTTCTTCCTCGTTCTTCGTTCGTTCTTATTTTGCAGGACGGCGAACCTCAAGGCCCTAGGGGCGGTCAGGCCGACCTAGGGCAGCCCATAGCCGCCACGCGCCCTGACGGGGTCCCTCCCGGGCGTGTGGGGTTTCGGGTCTACAAAAGCGCCCGTCGGATTATCTTGCGTACCGCGCTTCCGGCGGGTCTCCTTCGACGTAAGCTGCGGTGCATCACCCCCGACGTCGAGGGCACACGATGACGTGTTCGTGTGCGAACACACTTATTGGTGACTCCGCTGGGGATGCCAAGTTCAAAGATGGCTCTCTTCGAGAAGATCAAGATAGATATGAAGATGGTCTAAAACGGAGCTGGCTTCAAAAGTTATGACAAGTTCAGAGATGCTCATGTTGACACCAGACTAAAGAATGACATGAAACCTAATTAAGATGACCTCTGATTGAAAAGGTTACAACTGCAAAGTTCTTCGTCTCGTCAAAACGGACGGTTTTGATATAAAGATCCTCCCCATCCGCGGTCGTATGCAAAAGTTATAGGCAAAACCATGCGCTGCAGCAATGTTGGCCGGATCATCCGGACCAGGTTCCGGATCATCCGGGTAATTGCATCAAGATTCCAGAAGGTTGGCGCTGAAGCCGGATGATCTGGGTCAAGTCCCGGATGATCCGGGTAAAGGCCGGACAATCGGGGAAATCGTCCGGACGTCCAGACAAGTTTTTCTGCTGCAGACTTTAGAAAATGGCCTGAAACTCCCTTAAGATTGCCTCAGATCAAAAAGCGTTCAACATGAAAGTTGTGCTCCCGTCGAGGCGGTTGATTTGGATATAAAAAATGTCAAAATTGGAGGTCGTATGTGGATTCTAGAGGCAAAACAATGAGCTGCTATCAGAAAACTGGGCTAGGCCGGATCATCCGGGCCTAGAGCCGGACATCCGGGCCGGAGGTCGTGAGAAGTCCGAGTTTGGTTAGATTTTGATTATTTGGATGGCAAGGCAAGTCCTTTTCTTGTACGTGAAGTCCATCCGCCTCGTATATAGATAACAAGTGACGGCCGATTGAACAACAACACACAATCGAACAAATCTATCTACATCTTTTATCTTTACTTTTTCCTTCTCCCATGTTCTTCTTCCTCCTTGTTCTTCGTTCGTTCTTATTTTGTAGGACGGCAAACCTCGAGGCCCTAGGGGCGCTCAGGCCGACCTAGGGCAGCCCATAGCCGCCACGCGCCCTGACGGGGTCCCTCCCGGGCGTGTGGGGTTTCGGGTCTACAAAAGCGCCCGTCAGATATTCTTGCGTACCGCGCTTCCGGCGGGTCTCCTTCGACGTGAGTTGCGGTGCATCACCCCCGACGTCGAGGGCACACGGTGACGTGTTCGTGTGCGAACACACTTTTTGGTGACTCCGTTGGGGATGACAAGTTCAAAGATGGCTCTCTTCGAAAAGATCAAGATAGATATGAAGATGGTCTAAAACGGAGCTGGCTGCAAAAGTTATGACAAGTTCAGAGATGCTCATGTTGACACCAGACTAAAGAATGACATGAAATCTAATTAGGATGACCTCCGATGGAAAAGATTACAACTGCAAAGTTCTTCGTCTCGTCGAAATGGACGGTTTTGATATAAAGATCCTCCCCATCCGAGGTCGTATGCAAAAGTTATAGGCAAAACCGTTCGCTGCAGCAATGTTGGCCAGATCATCCGGACCAGGTTCCGGATCGTCCGGGTAATTGGAGCATCAAGATTCCAGAAGATTGGCACTGAAGCCGGATGATCTGGGTCAAGTCCCGGATGATCCGGGTAAAGGCCGGACAATCCGGGCGATCGTCCGGACATCCGAACAAGTTTTTCGGCTGCAGACTTTAGAAAACGGCACGGAACTCCCTCAAGATGGCCTCAGATCAAAAGTGTTCAACATGAAAGTTGTGCGTCTCGTCGAGGCAGTTGATTTGGATATAAAAAATGTCAAAATCGAAGGTTGTATGTGGATTCTAGAGGCAAAACAGTGAGCTGCTGTCAGAAAACTGGGCTAGGCCAGATCATCCGTGCCTAGAGCCGGACATTCGGGCCGGAGGTCGTGAGAAGTCCGAGTTTGGTTAGATTTTGATTATCTGGACGGCAAGGCAAGTCCTTTTCTTGTACGTGAAGTCCATCCGCCTCGTATATAGATAAGAAGTGACGGCCGATTGAACAACAACACACAATCGAACAAATCTATCTACATCTTTTATCTTTACTTTTTCCTTCTCCCTTGTTCTTCTTCCTCCTCGTTCTTCGTTCGTTCTTATTTTGCAGGATGGCAAACCTCGAGGCCCTAGGGGTGGTCAGGCCGACCTAGGGCAGCCCATAGCCGCCACGCGCCCTGACGGGGTCCCTCCCGGGCGTGTGGGGTTTCGGGTCTACAAAAGCGCCCGTCGGATTGTCTTGCGTACCGCGCTTCCGGCGGGTCTCCTTCGACGTGAGCTGCGGTGCATCACCCCCGACGTCGAGGGCACACGGTGACGTGTTCGTGTGCAAACACACTTTTTGGTGACTCCGCTGGGGATGACAAGTTCAAACATGGCTCTCTTCGAGATGATCAAGATAGATATGAAGATGGTCTTCAACGGAGCTGCCTGCAAAAGTTATGACAAGTTCAGAGATGCTCATGTTGACACCAGACTGAAGAATGACATGAAACCTAATTAAGATGACCTCTGATGGAAAAGGTTACAACTGCAAAGTTCTTCGACTCGTCAAAGCGGACGGTTTTGATATAAAGATCCTCCCCATCCGAGGTCGTATGCAAAAGTTATAGGCAAAACCGTGCGCTGCAGCAATGTTGGCCGGATCATCCGGACCAGGTTCCGGATCATCCGGGTAATTGGAGCATCAAGATTCCAGAAGGTTGGCGCTGAAGCTGGATGATTTGGGTCAAGTCCCGGATGATCCGGGTAAAGGCCGGACAATCCGGGCAATCGTCCGGACGTCCGGACAAGTTTTTCTGCTGCAGACTTTAGAAAGCGGCCCGAAACTCCCTCAAGATTGCCGCAGATCAAAAAGTGTTCAACATGAAAGTTGTGCGTCTCGTCGAGGCGGTTGATTTGGATATAAAGACATCAAAATCGGAGGTCGTATGTGGATTCTAGAGGTAAAACAGTGAGCTGCTATCAGAAAACTGGGCTAGGCCGGATCATCCGGGCCTAGAGCCGGACATCTGGGCCGGAGGTCGTGAGAAGTCCGAGTTTGGTTAGATTTTGATGATTTGGACGGCAAGGCAAGTCCTTTTCTTGTACGCGAACTCCATCCGCCTCGTATATAGATAAGAAGTGACGGTCGATTGAACAACAACACACAATCGAACAAATCTATCTACATCTTTTATCTTTACTTTTTCCTTCTCCCTTGTTCTTCTTCTTCCTCCTTCTTCGTTCGTTCTTATTTTGCAGGACGGCGAACCTCAAGGCCCTAGGGGCGGTCAGGCCGACCTAGGGCAGCCCATAGCCGCCACGTGCCCTGACGGGGTCCCTCCCGGGCGTGTGGGGTTTCGGGTCTACAAAAGCGCCCGTCGGATTGTCTTGCGTACCGCGCTTCCGGCGGGTCTCCTTCGACGTGAGCTGCGGTGCATCACCCCCGACGTCGAGGGCACACGGTGACGTGTTCATCTGCGAACACACTTTTTGGTGACTCCGTTGGGGATGACAAGTTCAAAGATGGCTCTCTTCGAGAAGATCAAGATAGATATGAAGATGGTCTAAAACGGAGCTGGCTGCAAAAGTTATGACAAGTTCAGAGATGCTCATGTTGACACCAGACTAAAGAATGACATGAAACCTAATTAAGATGACCTCTAATATAAAAGGTTACAACTACAAAGTTCTTCGTCTCGTCGAAACCGACGGTTTTGATATAAAGATCCTCCCCATCCGAGGTCGTATGCAAAAGTTATAGGCAAAACCGTGCGCTGCAGCAATGTTGGCCGGATCATCCGGACCAGGTTCCGGATCATCCGGGTAATTGGAGCATCAAGATTCCAGAAGGTTGGCGCTGAAGCTGGATGATTTGGGTCAAGTCCCGGATGATCCGGGTAAAGGCCGGACAATCCGGGCAATCGTCCGGACGTCCGGACAAGTTTTTCTGCTGCAGACTTTAGAAAGCGGCCCGAAACTCCCTCAAGATTGCCGCAGATCAAAAAGTGTTCAACATGAAAGTTGTGCGTCTCGTCGAGGCGGTTGATTTGGATATAAAGACATCAAAATCGGAGGTCGTATGTGGATTCTAGAGGTAAAACAGTGAGCTGCTATCAGAAAACTGGGCTAGGCCGGATCATCCGGGCCTAGAGCCGGACATCTGGGCCGGAGGTCGTGAGAAGTCCGAGTTTGGTTAGATTTTGATGATTTGGACGGCAAGGCAAGTCCTTTTCTTGTACGCGAACTCCATCCGCCTCGTATATAGATAAGAAGTGACGGTCGATTGAACAACAACACACAATCGAACAAATCTATCTACATCTTTTATCTTTACTTTTTCCTTCTCCCTTGTTCTTCTTCTTCCTCCTTCTTCGTTCGTTCTTATTTTGCAGGACGGCGAACCTCAAGGCCCTAGGGGCGGTCAGGCCGACCTAGGGCAGCCCATAGCCGCCACGTGCCCTGACGGGGTCCCTCCCGGGCGTGTGGGGTTTCGGGTCTACAAAAGCGCTCGTCGGATTGTCTTGCGTACCGCGCTTCCGGCGGGTCTCCTTCGACGTGAGCTGCGGTGCATCACCCCCGACGTCGAGGGCACACGGTGACGTGTTCATCTGCGAACACACTTTTTGGTGACTCCGCTGGGGATGACAAGTTCAAAGATGGCTCTCTTCAAGAAGATCAAGATAGATATGAAGATGGTCTAAAACGGAGCTGGCTGCAAAAGTTATGACAAGTTCAGAGATGCTCATGTTGACACCAGACTAAAGAATGACATGAAACCTAATTAAGATGACCTCTAATATAAAAGGTTACAACTACAAAGTTCTTCGTCTCGTCGAAACCGACGGTTTTGATATAAAGATCCTCCCCATCCGAGGTCGTATGCAAAAGTTATAGGTAAAACCGTGCGTTGCAGCAATGTTGGCCGGATCATCCGGACCAGGTTCCGGATCATCCGGGTAATTGGAGCATCAAGATTCCAGAAGGTTGGCGCTGAAGCCAGATGATCTGGGTCAAGTCCCGGATGATGCGGGTAAAGGCCGGACAATCCGGGCAATCGTCCGGACGTCCGGACAAGTTTTTCTACTGCAGACTTTAGAAAACGGCCCGAAACTCCCTCAAGATTGCCTCACATGAAAAAGTGCTCAACATGAAAGTTGTGCGTCTCGTCGAGGCTGTTGATTTGGATCTAAAAACGTCAAAATCGGAGGTTGTATGTGGATTCTAGTGGTAAAACAGTGAGCTGCTATCAGAAAACTGAGCTAGGCCGCATCATCCAGGCCTAGAGCCTGACATCCGGGCCAGAGGTCGTGAGAAGTCCGAGTTTGGTTAGATTTTGATGATTTGGAAGGCAAGGCAAGTCCTTTTCTTGTACTCGAAGTCCATCCGCCTCGTATATAGATAAGAAGTGACGGCCGATTGAACAACAACACACAATCGAACAAATCTATCTACATATTTTATCTTTACTTTTTCCTTCTCCCTTGTTCTTCTTCTTCCTCGTTCTTCGTTCGTTCTTATTTTGCAGGACGGCGAACCTCGAGGCCCTAGGGGCGGTCAGGCCGACCTAGGGCAGCCCATAGCCGCCACACGCCCTGACGGGGTCCCTCCCGGGCATGTGGGGTTTCGGGTCTACAAAAGCGCCCGTCGGATTGTCTTGCGTACCACGCTTCCGGCGGGTCTCCTTCGACGTGAGCTGCGGTGCATCACCCCCGACGTCGAGGGCACATGGTGACGTGTTCGTGTGCGAACACACTTTTTGGAAACTCCGCTGGGGATTACAAGTTCAAACATGGCTCTCTTCGAGAAGATCAAGATAGATATGAAGATGGTCTAAAACGTAGCTGGCTGCAAAAGTTATGACAAGTTCAGAGATGTTCATCTTGACACCAGACTAAAGAATGACATGAAACCTAATCAAGATGACCTCTAATGGAAAAAGTTACAACCGCAAAGTTCTTCGTCTCGTTGAAACGGACGGTTTTGATGTCAAGATCCTCCCCATCCGAGGTCGTATGCAGAACTTATAAGCAAAACTGTGCGCTGCAGCAATGTTGGCCGGATCATCCGCACCAGGTTCCGGATCATCCGGGTAATTGGAGCATCAAGATTCCAGAAGTTTGGCGCTGAAGCCGGATGATCTGGGTCATGTCCCGGATGATCCGGGTAAAGGCCGGACAATCCGGGCAATCGTCCGGACGTCCGGACAAGTTTTTCTGCTGCAGACTTTAGAAAACGGCCGGAAACTCCCTCAAGATTGCCTCAGATCAAAAAGTGCTCAACATGAAAGTTGTGTGTCTCATCGAGGCGGTTGATTTGGATATAAAAAACGTCAAAATTGGAGGTCGCATATGGATTCTAAAGGCAAAACAGTGAGCTGCTATCAGAAAACTGGGCTAGGCTGGATCATCCGGGCCTAGAGCCGGACATCCGGGGCGCAGGTCGTGAGAAGTCCGAGTTTGGTTAGATTTTGATGATTTGGACGGCAAGGCAAGTCCTTTTCTTGTACGCGACGTCCATCCGCCTCGTATATAGATAAGAAGTGACGGCCGATTGAACAACAACACACAATCGAACAAATCTATCTACATCTTTTATCTTTACTTTTTCCTTCTCCCTTGTTCTTCTTCTTCCTCGTTCTTCGTTCGTTCTTATTTCGCAGGACGGCGAACCTCGAGGCCCTAGGGGCGGTCAGGCCGACCTAGGGCAGCCCATAGCCGCCACGCGCCCTGACGGGGTCCCTCCCGGGCGTGTGATGTTTCGGGTCTACAAAAGCGCCCGTCGGATTGTCTTGCTACCGCGCTTCCGGCGGGTCTCCTTCGACGTGATCTGCGGTGCATCACCCCCGACGTCGAGGGCACACGGTGACGTGTTCGTGTCCGAACACACTTTTTGGTGACTCCGCTGGGGATGAAAAGTTCAAAGATGGCTCTCTTCAAGAAGATCAAGATAGATATGAAGATGGTCTAAAACGGAGCTGGCTGCAAAAGTTATGACAAGTTCAGAGATGCTCATGTTGACACCAAACTAAAGAATGACATGAAATCTAATTAAGATGACCTCTAATGGAAAAGGTTACAACTGCAAAGTACTTCGTCTCGTCGAAACGAACGGGTTTGATATAAAGATCCTCCCCATCCGAGGTCGTATGCAAAAGTTATAGGCAAAACCGTGCGCTGCAGCAATGTTGGCCGAATCATCCGGATCAGGTTTCGGATCATCCGGGTAATTGGAGCATCAAGATTCCAGAAGGTTGGCACTGAAGCTGGATGATCTAGGTCAAGTCCCGGATGATCCGGTAAAGGCCGGAAAATCCGGGCAATCGTCCGGACGTCCGGACAAGTTTTTCTGCTACAGACTTTAGAAAACGGCCCGAAACTCCCTCAAGATTGCCTCAGATCAAAAAGTGCTCAACATGAAAATTGTGTGTCTCATCGAGGCTGTTGATTTGGATCTAAAAACGTCAAAATCGGAGGTCGTATGTGGATTCTAGAGGTAAAACAGTGAGCTGCTATCAGAAAACTGGGCTAGGCCGGATCATCCGGGCCTAGAGCCTGACATCCGGGCCGGAGGTCGTGAGAAGTCCGAGTTTGGTTAGATTTTGATGATTTGGACGGCAAGGAAAGTCCTTTTCTTGTACGCGAAGTCCATCCGCCTCGTATATAGATAAGAAGTGATGGCCGATTGAACAACAACACACAATCGAACAAATCTATCTACATCTTTTATCTTTACTTTTTCCTTCTCCCTTGTTCTTCTTCTTCCTCGTTCTTCGTTCGTTCTTATTTTGCAGGACGGCAAACCTCGAGGCCCTAGGGGCGGTCAGGCCGACCTAGGGCAGCCCATAGCCGCCACACGCCCTGACGGGGTCCCTCCCGGGCGTGTGGGGTTTCGGGTCTACAAAAGCGCCCGTCGGATTGTCTTGCGTACCGCGCTTCCGGCGGGTCTCCTTCGACGTGAGCTGCGGTGCATCACCCCCGACGTCGAGGGCACACGGTGACGTGTTCGTGTGCGAACACACTTTCTTGGTGACTCCGCTGGGGATGACAAGTTCAAAGATGGCTCTCTTCGAGAACATCAAGATAGATATGAAGATGGTCTAAAACGGAGCTGGCTGCAAAAGTTATGACAAGTTCAGAGATGCTCATGTTGACACCAGACTAAAGAATGACATGAAACCTAATTAAGATGACCTCTAATATAAAAGGTTACAACTACAAAGTTCTTCGTCTCGTCGAAACCGACGGTTTTGATATAAAGATCCTCCCCATCCGAGGTCGTATGCAAAAGTTATAAGCAAAACCGTGCGCTGCAGCAATGTTGGCCGGATCATCCGGACCAGGTTCCGGATCATCCGGGTAATTGGAGCATCAAAATTCCAGAAGGTTGGCGCTGAAGCCGGATGATCTGGGTCAAGTCCCGGATGATCCGGGTAAAGGCCGGACAATCTGAGCGATCGTCCAGACATCCGGACAAGTTTTTCTGCTGCAGACTTTAGAAAACGGCCGGAAACTCCCTCAAGATTGCCTCAGATCAAAAAGTTTTCAACATGAAAGTTGTGTGTCTCGTCGAGGCGGTCGATTTGGATACAAAAAACGTCAAAATCGGAGGTCGTATACGGATTCTAAAGGCAAAACAGTGAGCTGCTATCAGAAAACTGGGCTAGGCCGGATCATCCGGGCCTAGAGCCGGACATCCGGGCCGGAGGTCGTGAGAAGTCCGAGTTTGGTTAGATTTTGATGATTTGGACGGCAAGGCAAGTCTTTTTCTTGTACGCGAAGTCCATACGCCTCGTATATAGATAAGAAGTGACGGCCGATTGAACAACAACACACAATCGAACAAATCTATCTACATCTTTTATCTTTACTTTTTCCTTCTCCCTTGTTCTTCTTCTTCCTCGTTCTTCGTTCGTTCTTATTTTGCAGGACGGCGAACCTCGAGGCCCTAGGGGCGGTCAGGCCGACCTAGGGCAGCCCATAGCCGCCACGCGCCCTGACGGGGTCCCTCCCGGGCCTGTGGGGTTTCGAGTCTACAAGAGTGCCTGTTGGATTGTCTTGCGTACCGCGCTTCCGGCGGGTCTCCTTCGACGTGATCTGCGGTGCATCACCCCCGACGTCGAGGGCACACGGTGACGTGTTCGTGTGCGAACACACTTTTTGGTGACTCCATTGGGGATGACAAGTTCAAAGATGGCTCTCTTCAAGAAGATCAAGATAGATATGAAGATGGTCTAAAACGGAGCTGGCTGCAAAAGTTATGACAAGTTCAGAGATGCTCATGTTGACACCAGACTAAAGAATGACATGAAATCTAATTAAGATGACCTCTAATGGAAAAGGTTACAACTGCAAAGTACTTCGTCTCGTCGAAACGGACGGTTTTGATATAAAGATCCTCCCCATCTGAGGTCGTATGCAAAAGTTATAGGCAAAACCGTGCGCTGCAGCAATGTTGGCCGGATCATCCAGACCAGGTTCTGGATCATCCGGGTAATTGCAGCATCAAGACTCCAAAAGGTTGGCGCTGAAGCCGGATGATCTGGGTCAAGTCCCGGATGATCCGGGTAAAGGCCGGACAATCCGGGCAATCGTCCGGACGTCCGGACAATTTTTTCTGCTGCAAACTTTAGAAAACAGCCCGAAACTCCCTCAAAATTGCCTCAGATCAAAAAGCGTTCAACATTAAAGTTGTGCGTCTCGTCGAGGCGGTTTATTTGGATATAAATAACATCAAAATCGGAGGTTGTATGTGGATTTTAGAAGCAAAACAGTGAGCTGCTATCAGAAAACTGGGCTAGGCCGGATCATCCGGGCCTAGAGCTGGACATCCGGGCCGGAGGTCGTGAGAAGTCCGAGATTGGTTAGATTTTGATGATTTGGACGGCAAGGCAAGTCCTTTTCTTTTACGCGAAGTCCATCCGCCTCGTATATAGATAAGATGTGACGGCCAATTGAACAACAACACACAATCGAACAAATCTATCTACATCTTTAATCTTTACTTTTTCCTTCTCCCTTGTTCTTCTTCTTCCTCGTTCTTCGTTCAATCTTATTTTGCAGGACGGCGAAACTCGAGGCCCTAGGGGCGGTCAGGCCGACCTAGGGCAGCCCATATCCGCCACGTTCCCTGACGGGGTCCCTCCCGCGCGTGTGGGGTTTCGGGTCTACAAAAGCGCCCATCGGATTGTCTTGCGTACCACTCTTCCGGCGGGTCTCCTTCGACGTGAGCTGCGGTGCATCACCCCCGGCGTCGAGGGCACACGGTGACGTGTTCGTGTGTGAACACACTTTTTGGTGACTCCGCTGGGGATGACAAGTTCAAAGATGGCTCTCTTCGAGAAGATCAAGATACATATGAAGATGGTCTAAAACGGAGCTGGGTTCAAAACTTTTGACAAATTCAGAGATGCTCATGTTGACACCAGACTAAAGAATGACATGAAACCTAATTAAGATAACCTCTGATGGAAAAGGTTACAACTGCAAAGTTCTTCGTCTAGTCGAAACGAACGGTTTTGATATAAATATCCTCCCCATCCGAGGTCGTAGGCAAAAGTTATAGGCAAAACCGTGCGCTGCAGCAATGTTGGCCGGATCATCCGGACCAGATTCCGGATCATCCGGGTAATTGGAGCATCAAGATTCCAGAAGGTTGGCGCTGAAGCCGGATGATCTGGGACATGTCGCGGATGATCCGGGTAAAGGCCGGACAATCCGGGCAATCGTCCGAACGTCCGGACAAGTTTTTCTGCTGCAGACTTTAGAAAACAGCCCGAAACTCCCTCAAAATTGCCTTAGATCAAAAAGTGTTCAACATGAAAGTTGTGCGCCTCGTCGAGGCGGTTGATTTGGATATAAAAAACGTCAAAATCAGAGGTCGTATGTGGATTCTAGAGGCAAAACAGTGAGCTGCTATTAGAAAACTGGGCTAGGCCGGATCATCCGGGCCTAGAGCTGGACATCCGGGCCGGAGGTCGTGAGAAGTCCGAGTTTGGTTAGATTTTGATGATTTGGACGGCAAGGCAAGTCCTTTTATTGTACGTGAAGTCCATCCGCCTCGTATATAGATAAGACGTGACGGCCAATTGAACAACAACACACAATCGAACAAATCTATCTACATCTTTTATCTTTACTTTTCCTTCTCCCTTGTTCTTCTTCTTCCTCGTTCTTCGTTCATTCTTATTTTGTAGGACAGCGAATCTCGAGGCCCTAGGGCGTCAGGCCGACCTAGGGCAGCCCATAGCCGCCACGCGCCCTGACGGGGTCCCTCCCGGGCATGTGGGGTTTCGGGTCTACAAAAGCGCCCATCGGATTGTCTTGCGTACCGCTCTTCCGGCGGGTCTCCTTCGACGTGAGCTGCGGTGCATCACCCCCGGCGTCGAGGGCACACGGTGACGTGTTCGTGTGTGAACACACTTTTTGGTGACTCCGCTGGGGATGACAAGTTCAAAGATGGCTCTCTTCGAGAAGATCAAGATAGATATGATGATGGTCTAAAACGGAGCTGGCTGCAAAAGTTATGACAAGTTCAGAGATGCTCATGTTGACACCAGACTAAAGAATGACATGAAACCTAATTAAGATGACCTCTGATGGAAAAGGTAACAACTGAAAAGTTCTTCATCTCGTCGAAACGGACGGTTTTGATATAAGGATCCTCTCAATCCGAGGTCGTATGCTAAAGTTATAGGCAAAACCGTGCGCTGCAGCAATGTTGGCCGTTTCATCCGGACTAGGTTCCGGATCATCCGGGTAATTGGAGCATCAAGATTCCAGAAGGTTGGCGCTGAAGCCGGATGATCTGGGTCAAGTCCCGGATGATCCGGGTAAAGGCCGGACAATCCGGGCAATCGTCTGGACGTCCGGACAAGTTTTTCTACTGCAGACTTTGGAAAACGGCCCGAAACTCCCTCAAGATTGCCTCAAATGAAAAAGTTTTCAACATGAAAGTTGTGCGTCTCGTCGAGGCGGTTGATTTGGATATAAAAAAGGTCAAAATCCTAGGTCGTATGTGCATTCTAGAGGCAAAACAGTGAGCTGCTGTCAGAAAACTGGGCTAGGCCGGATCATCCGGGCCTAGAGCTGGACATCCGAGCCGGAGGTCATGAGAAGTTCGAGTTTGGTTAGATTTTGATTATTTGGACGGCAAGGCAAGTCCTTTTCCTGTACGCGAAGTCCATCCGCCTCGTATATAGATAAGACGTGACGGTCGATTGAACAACAACACACAATCGAACAAATCTATCTACATCTTTTATCTTTACTTTTTCCTTCTCCCTTGTTCTTCTTCTTCATCGTTCTTCGTTCATTCTTATTTTGCAGGACGGCGAGACACGAGGCCCTAGGGGCAGTCAGGCCGACCTAGGGCAGCCCATAGCCGCCACGCGCACTGACGGGGTCCCTCCCGGGCGTGTGGGGTTTCGGGTCTACAAAAGCGCCCGTCAGATTGTCTTGCATACCGCGCTTCCGGCGGGTCTCCTTCGACGTGAGCTGCGGTGCATCACCCCCGGCATCAAGGGCACACGGTGACGTGTTCGTGTGTGAACACACTTTTTGGTGACTCCGCTGGGGATGACAAGTTCAAAGATGGCTCTCTTCGAGAAGATCAAGAAAGATATGAAGATGGTCTAAAACAGAGCTGGCTGCAAAAGTTATGACAAGTTTAGAGATGCTCATGTTGACACTAGACTAAAGAATGACATGAAACCTAATCAAGATGACCTCTAATGGAAAAAGTTACAACCGCAAAGTTCTTCGTCTCGTCGAAACGAACGGTTTCGATGTAAAGACCCTCCCCATCCGAGGTCGTATGCAAAAGTTATAAGCAAAACCGTGCGCTGCAGCAATGTTGGCCGGATCATCCGGACCAGGTTCTGGATCATCCGGGTAATTGGAGCATCAAGATTCCAGAAGGTTGGCGCTGAAGCCGGATGATCTGGGTCAAGTCCCGGATGATCCGGGTAAAGGCCGGACAATCCGGGTAAAGGCCGGACAATCCGGGCAATCGTCCGGACGTCCGGACAAGTTTTTCTGCTGCAAACTTTAGAAAACAGCCCGAAACTCCCTCAAAATTGCCTCAGATCAAAAAGTGTTCAACATGAAAGTTGTGCATCTCGTCGAGGCGATTTATTTGGATATAAATAACGTCAAAATCGGAGGTTGTATGTGGATTCTAGAGGCAAAACTGTGAGCTGCTATCAGAAAACTGGGCTAGGCCGGATCATCCGGGCCTAGAGCTGGACATCCGGGCCAGAGGTCATGAGAAGTCCGAGCTTGGTTAGATTTTGATGATTTGGACGGCAAGGCAAGTCCTTTTCTTGTACGCGAAGTCCATCCGCCTCGTATATAGATAAGATGTGACGGCCAATTGAACAACAACACACAATCGAACAAATCTATCTACATCTTTAATCTTTACTTTTTCCTTCTCCCTTGTTCTTCTTCTTCCTCGTTCTTCGTTCATTCTTATTTTGCAGGACGGTGAAACTCGAGGCCCTAGGGGCGGTCAGGCCGACCTAGGGCAGCCCATAGCCGCCACGTGCCCTGACGGGGTCCCTCCCGTGCATGTGGGGTTTCGGGTCTACAAAAGCGCCCATCGGATTGTCTTGCGTACCGCTCTTCCGGCGGGTCTCCTTCAACGTGAGCTGGGGTGCATCACCCCCGGCGTCGAGGGCACACGGTGACGTGTTCATGTGTGAACACACTTTTTGGTGACTCCGCTGGGGATGACAAGTTCAAAGATGGCTCTCTTCGAGAAGATCAAGATACATATGAAGATGGTCTAAAACGGAGCTGGCTTCAAAAGTTATCCAAGTTCAGAGATGCTCATGTCGACACCAGACTAAAGAATGACATGAAACCTAATTAAGATGACCTCTGATGGAAAAGGTTACAACTGCAAAGTTCTTCGTCTAGTCGAAACGAACGGTTTTGATATAAAGATCCTCCCCATCCGAGGTCGTAGGCAAAAGTTATAGGCAAAACCGTGCGCAACAGCAATGTTGGCCGGATCATCCGGACCAGATTCCGGATCATCCGGGTAATTGGAGCATCAAGATTCCAGAAGGTTGGCGCTGAAGCCAGATGATCTGGGACATGTCCCGGATGATCCGGGTAAAGGCCGGACAATCCGGGCAATCGTCCGGACGTCCGGACAAGTTTTTCTGCTGCAGACTTTAGAAAACGGCCTGAAACTACCTCAAGATTGCCTCATATCAAAAAGTGTTCAACATGAAAGTTGTGCGCCTCGTCGAGGCGGTTGATTTGGATATAAAGAACGTCAAAATCGGAGGTCGTATGTGGATTCTAGAGGCAAAACAGTGAGCTACTATTAGAAAACTGGGCTAGGCCGGATCATCCGGGCCTAGAGCTGGACATCCGGGCTGGAGGTCGTGAGAAGTCCGAGTTTGGTTAGATTTTGATGATTTGGATGGCAAGGCAAGTCCTTTTCTTGTACGCGAAGTCCAACCGCCTCGTATATAGATAAGACGTGACGGCCAATTGAACAACAACACACAATCGAACAAATCTATCTACATCTTTTATCTTTACTTTTCCTTCTCCCTTTTTCTTCTTCTTCCTCGTTCTTCATTCATTCTTATTTTGTAGGACGGCGAAACTCGAGGCCCTATGGGCGGTCAGGCCGACCTAGGGCAGCCCATAGCCGCCACGCGCCCTGACGGGGTCCCTCCCGGGCGTGTGGGGTTTCGGGTCTACAAAAGCGCCCATCGGATTGTCTTGCGTACCGCTCTTCCGGCAGGTCTCCTTCGACGTGAGCTGCGGTGCATCACCCCCGGCGTCGAGGGCACACGGTGACGTGTTCGTGTGTGAACACACTTTTTGGTGACTCCGCTGGGGATGACAAGTTCAAAGATGGCTCTCTTTGAGAAGATCAAGATAGATATGATGATGGTCTAAAACGGAGCTGGCTGCAAAAGTTATGACAAGTTCAGAGATGCTCATGTTGACACCAGACTAAAGAATGACATGAAACCTAATTAAGATGACCTCTGATGGAAAAGGTTACAACTGCAAAGTTCTTCGTCTCGTCGAAACGGACGGTTTTGATATAAGGATCCTCCCCATCCGAGGTCGTATGCAAAAGTTATAGGCAAAACCGTGCGCTCCAGCAATGTTGGCCGGATCATGCGGACTAGGTTCCGGATCATCCGGGTAATTGGAGCATCAAGATTCCAGAAGGTTGGCGCTGAAGCCGGATGATCCGGGTCAAGTCCCGGATGATCCGGGTAAAGTCCGGACAATCCGGGCAATCGTCCGGACGTCCGGACAAGTTTTTCTACTGTAGACTTTGGAAAACGGCCCGAAACTCTCTCAAGATTGCCTCAAATGAAAAAGTTTTCAACATGAAAGTTGTGCGTCTCGTCGAGGCGGTTGATTTGGATTAGGTCGTATGTGCATTCTAGAGGCAAAAGAGTAAGCTGCTGTCAGAAAACTGGGCTAGGCCGGATCATCCGGGCCTAGAGCTGGACATCTGGGCCGGAGGTCATGAGAAGTTCGAGTTTGGTTAGATTTTGATTATTTGGACGACAAGGCAAGTCCTTTTCCTGTACGCGAAGTCCATCCGCCTCGTATATAGATAAGACGTGACGGTCGATTGAACAACAACACACAATCGAACAAATCTATCTACATCTTTTATCTTTACTTTTTCCTTCTCCCTTGTTCTTCTTCTTCCTCGTTCTTCGTTCATTCTTATTTTGCAGGACGGCGAAACTCGAGGCCCTAGGGGCGGTCAGGCCGACCTAGGGCAGCCCATAGCCGCCACGCGCCCTGACGGGGTCCCTCCCGGGCGTGTGGGGTTTCGGGTCTACAAAAGCGCCCGTCAGATTGTCTTGCGTACCGCGCTTCCGGCGGGTCTCCTTCGACGTGAGCTGCGGTGCATCACCCCCGGCATCGAGGGCACACGGTGACGTGTTCTTGTGTGAACACACTTTTTGGTGACTCCGCTGGGGATGACAAGTTCAAAGATGGCTCTCTTCGAGAAGATCAAGAAAGATATGAAGATGGTCTAAAACAGAGCTGGCTGCAAAAGTTATGACAAGTTCAGAGATGCTCATGTTGACACTAGACTAAAGAATGACATGAAACCTAATTAAGATGACCTCTGATGGAAAAGGTTACAACTGCAAAGTTTTTCGTCTCGTCGAAACGGACGGTTTTGATACAAAGATCCTCCCCATCCGAGGTCGTATGCAAAAGTTATAGGCAAAACTGTGCGCTGCAGCAATGTTGGCCGGATCATCCGGACGCATCAAGATTCCAGAAGGTTGGTGCTGAAGCCGGATGATCTGGGTCAAGTCCCGGATGATCCGGGTAAAGGCCGGACAATCCGGGCAATCATCCGGGTGTCCGGACAAGTTCTTCTTCTGCAGACTTTAGAAAACGGCCCGAAACTCCCTCAAGATGGCCTCAGATCAAAAAGTGTTCAACATGAAAGTTGTGCGTCTCGTCGAGGCAGTTGATTTGGATATAAAAGCGTCAAAATCGGAGGTCGTATGTGGATTCTAGAGGCAAAACAGTGAGCTGCTGTCAGAAAAACTGGGCTAGGCCGGATCATCCGGGCCTAGAGCTGGACATCCGGGCGAGAGGTCGTGAGATGTCCGAGTTTGGTTAGATTTTAATGATTTGGACGGCAAGGCAAGTCCTTTTCTTGTATGCGAAGTCCATCCGCCACGTATATAGATAAGACGTGACGGTCGATTGAACAACAACACACAATCGAACAAATCTATCTACATCTTTTATCTTTACTTTTTCCTTCTCCCTTGTTCTTCTTCTTCCTCGTTCTTCGTTCGTTCTTATTTTGCAGGACGGCGAACCTCGAGGCCCTAGGGACGGTCAGGCCGACCTAGAGCAGCCCATAGCCGCCACACGCCCTGACGGGGTCCCTCCCGGGCGTGTGGGGTTTCGGGTCTACAAAAGCGCCCATCGGATTGTCTTGCGTACCGCGCTTCCGGCGGGTCTCCTTCGACGTGAGCTGCGGTGCATCACCCCCGGCGTCGAGGGCACACGGTGACGTGTTCTTGTGCGAACACACTTTTTGGTGACTCCGCTGGGGATGACAAGTTCAAAGATGGCTCTCTTCGAGAAGATCAAGATAGATATGAAGATGGTCTAAAACGGAGCTGGCTGCAAAAGTTATGACAAGTTCAGAGATGCTCATGTTGACACCAGACTAAAGAATGATATGAAACCTAATTAAGATGACCTCCGATGGAAAAGGTTACAACTGCAAAGTTCTTCGCCTCGTCGAAACGGACGGTTTTGATATAAAGATCCTCCCCATCTGAGGTCGTATGCAAAAGTTATAGGCAAAACCGTGTGCTGCAACAATGTAGGCCGGATAATCCGGACCAGGGTCCGGATCATCCGGGTAATTGGAGCATCAAGATTGCAGCAGGTTGGCGCTGAAGCCAGATGATCTGGGTCAAGTCCCGGATGATCCGGGTAAAGGCCGGAAAATCCGGGCAATCGTCCGGACGTCCGGACAAGTTTTTCTGCTGCAAACTTTAGAAAATGGCCCGAAACTCCCTCAAGATGGCCTCAGATCAAAAAGTGTTGAACATGAAAGTTGTGCGTCTCGTCGAGGCGTTGATTTGGACATAAAAACGTCAAAATAGGATGCCGTGTGTGGATTCTAGAGGCAAAACAGTGAGCTGCTGTCATAAAACAGGGCTAGGCCGGATCATCCGGGCCTAGAGCCGGACATCTGGGCCCGAGGTCGTGAGAAGTCCGAGTTTGGTTAGATTTTAATGATTTGGACGGCAAGGCAAGTCCTTTTCTTGTACGCGAAGTCCATCCGCCTGGTATATAGATAAGACGTGACGGCCGATTAAACAATAACACACAATCGAACAAATCTATCGACATCTTTTATCTTCACTTTTTCCTTCTCCCTTGTTCTTCTTCTTCCTCGTTCTTCATTCGTTCTTATTTTGCAGGACAGCGAACCTCGAGGCCTTAGGGGCGTTCAGGCCGACCTAGGGCAGCCCATAGCCGCCACGCGCCCTGATGGGGTCCCTCTCGGGCGTGTGGGGTTTCGGGTCTACAAAAGTGCCCGTCGGATTGTCTTGCGTACCGCGCTTTTGGTGGGTCTCCTTCGACGTGAGCTGCGGTGCATCACCCCCGGCGTCGAGGGCACACGGTGACGTGTTCGTGTGCGAACACACTTTTTGGTGACTCCGCTGGGGATGACAAGTTCAAAGATGGCTCTCTTCGAGAAGATCAAGATAGATATGAAGATGGTCTAAAACGGAGCAGGCTACAAAAGTTATGACAAGTTCAGCGATGCTCATGTTAACACCAGACAAAAGAATGACATGGAACCTAATTAAGATGACCTCGGATGGAAAAGGTTACAACTGCAAAGTCTTTGTCTCGTCGAAATGGACGGTTTTGATATAAAGATCCTCCCCATCCGAGGTCGTATGCAAAAGTTATAGGTAAAACCGTGCGCTGCAGCAATGTTGGCCGGATCATCCGGACCAGGGTCCGGATCATCCGGGTAATTGGAGCATTAAGATTCTATAAGGTTGGCACTGAAGCTGGATGATCTGGGTCAAGTCCCGGATGATCCGGGCAAAGGCAGGACAATCCGGGCAATCGTCCGGACGTCCGGACAAGTTTTTCTGCTGCAGACTTTAGAAAACGGCCCGAAACTCCCTCAAGATGGCCTCAGATCAAAAAGTGTTGAACAGGAAAGTTGTGCATCTCGTCGAGGCGGTTGATTTGGATATAAAAAACATCAAAATCGGATGCCGTATGTTGGTTGTAGAGGCAAAATAGTGAGCTACTGTTAGAAAACAGGGCTAGGCCGGATCATCCGGGCCTGGAGCCGGACATCTGGGCTAGAGGTCGTGAGAAGTCCGAGTTTGGTTAGATTTTAATGAGTTGGACGGCAAGGCAAGTCGTTTTCTTGTACGCGAAGTCCATCCGCCTCGTATATAGATAAGACGTGACGGCCGATTGAACAACAACACACAATCGAACAAATCTATCTACATCTTTTATCTTTACTTTTTCCTTCTCCCTTGTTCTTCTTCTTCCTCATTCTTCATTCGTTCTTATTTTGCAGGACGGCGAAGCTCGAGGCCCTAGGGGCGGTCAGGCCGACTTAGGGCAGCCCATAGCCGCCACGCGCCCTCACGGGGTCCCTCCCGGGCGTGTGGGGTTTCGGGTCTACAAAAGCGCCCGTCGGATTGTCTTGCGTACCGCGCTTTCGGCGGGTCTCCTTCGACGCGAGCTGCGGTGCATCACCCCCGGCGTCGAGGGCACACAGTGACGTGTTCGTGTGCGAACACACTTTTTGGTGACTCCGCTGGGGATGACAAGTTCAAAGATGGCTCTCTTCGAGAAGATCAAGATAGATATGAAGATGGTCTAAAACGGAGCTAGCTGCAAAAGTTATGACAAGTTCAGAGATGCTCATGTTGACACTAGACTAAAGAATGACATGGAACCTAATTAAGATGACCTCGGATGGAAAATTTTACAACTGCAAAGTTCTTTGCCTCGTCGAAACGGACGGTTTTGATATAAAGATCCTCCCCATCCGAGGTCGTATGAAAAAGTTATAGGTAAAACCGTGCGCTGCAGCAATGTTGGCCGGATCATTCGGACCAGGGTCTGGATCATCCGGGTAATTGGAGCATTAAGATTCCAGAAGGTTGGCGCTGAAGGCGGATGATCTGGGTCAAGTCCCGGATGATCCGGGTAAAGGCCGGACAATCCGGGCAATCGTCCAGACGTCCGGACAAGTTTTTCTGCTGCAGACTTTAGAAAACGGCCCGAAACTCCATCAAGATGGCCTCAGATCAAAAAGTGTTGAACATGAAAGTTGTGTGTCTCGTCGAGGCGGTGGATTTGGATATAAAAAACGTCAAAATAGGATGACGTTTGTGGACTCTAGAGGCAAAACAGTGAGCTGCCGTCAGAAAACAGGGCTAGGCCGGATTATCCGGGCCTAGAGCCGGACATCTGGGCTAGAGGTCGTGAGAAGTCCGAGTTTGGTTAGATTTTAATGGTTTGGACGGCAAGGCAAGTCCTTTTCTTGTACGCGAAGTCCATCCGCCTCGTATATAGATAAGACGTGACGGCCGATTGAACAACAACACACAATCGAACAAATCTATCTACATCTTTTATCTTTACTTTTTCCTTCTCCCTTGTTCTTCTTCTTCCTCGTTCTTCATTCATTCGTATTTTGCAGGACGGCGAACCTCGAGGCCCTAGGGGCGGTCAGGCCGACCTAGGGCAGCCCATAGCCGCCACGCGCCCTGACGTGGTCCCTCCCGGGCGTGTGGGGTTTCGGGTCTACAAAAGCGCCCGTCGGATTGTCTTGCGTACGCGCTTCCGGCGGGTCTCATTCGACGTGAGCTGCGGTGCATCACCCCCGGCGTCGAGGGCACACGGTGACGTGTTCGTGTGCAAACACACTTTTTGGTGACACCGCTGGGGATGACAAGTTCAAAGATGGCTCTCTTCGAGAAGATCAAGATAGATATGAAGATGGTCTAAAACGGAGCTGGCTGCAAAAGTTATGACAAGTTCAGAGATGCTCATGTTGACACCAGACTAAAGAAATGACATGGAACCTAATTAAGATGACCTCGGATGGAAAAGGTTACAACTACAAAGTTCTTTGTCTCGTCGAAACAGACTGTTTTGATATAAAGATCCTCCCCATACGAGGTCGTATGCAAAAGTTATAGGTAAAACCGTGCGCTGCAGCAATGTTGGCCAGATCATCCGGACCAGGGTCCGGATCATCCGGGTAATTGGAGCATCAAGATTCCAGAAGGTTGGCGCTAAAGCCGGATGATCTGTGTCAAGTCCCAAATGATCCGGGTAAAGTCCGGACAATCCGGGCAATCGTCCGGACGTCCGGACAAGTTTTTCTGCTGCAGACTTTAGAAAACGGCCCGAAACTCCCTCAAGATGGCCACATATCAAAAAGTGTTCAACATGAAAGTTGTGTGTCTCGTCGAGGCGGTTGATTGTATATAAAAAACGTCAAAATCGAAGGTTGTATGTGGATTCTAGAGGCAAAACAGTGAGCTGCTGTCAGAAAACTGGGCTAGGCCGGATCATCCGGGCCTAGAGCCGGACATCCGGGCCAGAGGTCGTGAGAAGTCCGAGTTTGGTTAGATTTTGATGATTTGGACGGCAAGGCAAGTCCTTTTCTTGTACGCGAAGTCCATCCGCCTCATATATAGATAAGACGTGACGGCTGATTGAACTACAACACAATATCGAACAAATCTATCTGCATCTTTTATCTTACTTTTTCCTTCTCCCTTGTTCTTCTTCTTCTTCCTCGTTCTTCGTTCATTCTTATTTTGCAGGACGGCGAACCTCGAGGCCCTAGGGGCGGTCAGGCCGACCTAGGGCAGCCCATAGCCGCCACGCGCCCTGACGGGGTCCCTCCCGGGCGTGTGGGGTTTCGGGTCTACAAAAGCGCCCGTCGGATTGTCTTGCGTACCGCGTTTCCGGCGGGTCTCCTTCGACGTGAGCTGCGGTGCATCACCCCCGGCGTCGAGGGCACACGGTGATATGTTCGTGTGTGAACACACTTTTTGGTGATTCCGCTGGGGATGACAAGTTCAAAGATGGCTCTCTTCGAGAAGATCAAGATAGATATGAAGATGGTCTAAAACGGAGCTGGCTGCAAAAGTTATGACAAGTTCAGAGATGCTCATGTTGACACCAGACTAAAGAAATGACATGGAACCTAATTAAGATGACCTCGGATGGAAAATGTTACAACTGCAAAGTTCTTTGTCTCGTCGAAACGGACTGTTTTGATATAAAGATCCTCCCCATCCGAGGTCGTATGCAAAAGTTATAGGTAAAACCGTGCGCTGCAGCAATGTTGGCCGGATCATCCGGACTAGGGTCCGGATCATCCGGGTAATTGGAGCATCAAGATTCCAGAAGGTTGGCGCTGAAGCCGGATGATCTGGGTCAAGTCCCAGATGATCCGGGTAAAGTCCGGACAATCCGGGCAATCGTCCGGACGTCCGGACAAGTTTTTCTGCTGCAGACTTTAGAAAACGGCCCGAAACTCCCTCAAGATGGCCACATATCAAAAAGTATTCAACATGAAAGTTGTGCGTCTCGTCGAGGCGGTTGATTTGGATATAAAAAACGTCAAAATCAAAGGTCGTATGTGGATTCTAGAGACAAAACAGTGAGCTGCTGTCAGAAAACTGGGCTAGGCTGGATCATCCGGGCCAAGAGCCGGACATCCGGGCCGGAGGTCGTGAGAAGTCCGAGTTTGGTTAGATTTTGATGATTTGGACGGCAAGGCAAGTCCTTTTCTTGTACGCGAAGTCCATCCGACCCGTATATAGATAAGAAGCGATGGCCGATTGAACTACAACACACAATCGAACAAATCTATCTGCATCTTTTATCTTACTTTTTCCTTCTCCCTTGTTCTTGTTCTTCTTCCTCGTTGTTCGTTCATTCTTATTTTGCAGGACGGCGAACCTCGAGGCCCTAGGGGTGGTCAGGCCGACCTAGGGCAGCCCATAGCCGCCACGCGCCCTGACGGGGTCCATCTCGGGCGTGTGGGGTTTCGGGTCTACAAAAGCGCCCGTCGGATTTTCTTGCGTACCGCGCTTCCGGCGGGTCTCCTTCGACTTGAGCTGCGGTGCATCACCCCCGGCGTCGAGGGCACACGGTGACGTGCTCGTGTGTGAACACACTTTTTGGTGACTCCGCTGGGGATGACAAGTTCAAAGATGGCTCTCTTCGAGAAGATCAAGATAGATATGAAGATGGTCTAAAACGGAGCTGGCTGCAAAAGTTATGACAAGTTCAGAGATGCTCATGTTCACACCAGACTAAAGAATGACATGAAACCTAATTAAGATGACCTCTGATGGAAAAGGTTACAACTTCAAAGTTCTTCGTCTCGTCGAAACGGACGGTTTTGATAAACAGATCCTCCCCATCCGAGGTCGTATGCAAACGTTATAGGAAAAACCGTGCGCTGCAGCAATGTTGGCCGGATCATCCGGACCAGGGTCCGGATCATCCGGGTAATTGGAGCATCAAGATTCCAGAAGGTTAGCGCTAAAGCCGGATGATCTGGGTCAAGTCCCGGATGATCCGGGTAAAGGCCGGACAATCCGAGCAATCGTCCGGACGTCCGGACAAGTTTTTCTGCTGCAGACTTTAGAAAACGGCACGAAACTCCCTCAAGATTGCCTCAGATCAAAAAGTGTTCAACACGAAAGTTGTGCGTCTCGTCGAGGCGGTTGATTTTTATATAAAACCGTCAAAATCGATGGTCGTGTGTGGATTCTAGAGACAAAACAGTGATCTGCTGTCAGAAAACTGGGCTAGGCCGGATCATCCGGGCCTAGAGCCGGACATCCGGGCCGGAGGTCGTGAGAAGTCCGAGTTTGGTTAGATTTTGATGATTTGGACGGCAAGACAAGTCCTTTTCTTGTACGCGAAGTCCATCCGCCTCGTATATAGATAAGAAGTGACGGCCGATTGAACTACAACACACAATCGAACAAATCTATCTACATATTTTATCTTTACTTTTTTCCTTCTCCCTTGTTCTTCTTCTTCCTCGTGCTTCGTTCTTTCTTATTTTGCAGGACGGCGAACCTTGAGGCCCTAGGGGCGGTCTGGCCGACCTAGGGCAGCCCAAAGCCGCCACGCGCCCTGACGGGGTCCCTCCCGGGCGTGTGGGGTTTTGGGTCTACAAAAGCGCCCGTCGGATTGTCTTGCGTACTGCGCTTCCGGCGGGTCTCCTTCGACGTGAGCTGCGGTGCATCACCCCCGGCGTCGAGGGCACACGGTGACTTGTTCGCGTGCGAACACACTTTTTGGTGACTCCGCTGGGGATGACAAGTTCAAAGATGGCTCTCTTCGAGAAGATCAAGATAGATATGAAGATGGTCTAAAACGGAGCTGGCTGCAAAAGTTATGACAAGTTCAGAGATGCTCATGTTGACACCAGACTAAAGAATGACGTGAAACCTAATTAAGATGACCTCTGATGGAAAATGTTACAACTGCAAAGTTCTTCGTCTCGTTGAAACGGACGGTTTTGATATAAAGATCCTCCCCATCCGAGGCCGTATGCAAAAGTTATAGGCAAAACCGTGCGCTGCAGCAATGTTGGCCGGATCATCCGGACCAGGGTTCGGATCATCCGGGTAATTGGAGCATCAAGATTCCAGAAGGTTAGCGCTGAAGCCGGATGATCTGGGTCAAGTCCCGGATGATCCGGGTAAAGGCCGGACAATCCGGGCAATCGTCCAGACGTCCGGACAAGTTTTTCTGCTGCAGACTTTAGAAAACGGCACGAAACTCCCTCAAGATTGCCTCAGATCAAAAAGTGTTCAACACAAAAGTTGTGCGTCTCGTCGAGACGGTCGATTTGGATATAAAAACCGTCAAAATTGATGGTCGTGTGTGGATTCTAGAGACAAAACAGTGAGCTGCTGTCAGAAAACTGGGCTAGGCCGGATCATCCGGGCCTAGAGCCGGACATCCGGGCCGGAGGTCGTGAGAAGTCCGAGTTTGGTTAGATTTTGATGATTTGGACGGAAAGGCAAGTCCTTTTCTTGTACGCGAAGTCCATCTGCCTCGTATATAGATAAGAAGTGACGGCCGATTGAACTACAACACACAATCAAACAAATCTATCTACATCTTTTATCTTTACTTTTTCCTTCTCCCTTGTTCTTCTTCTTCCTCGTTCTTCGTTCGTTCTTATTTTGCAGGACGGCGAACCTCGAGGCCCTAGGGGCGGTCAGGCCGACCTAGGGCAGCCCATAGCCGCCACGCGCCCTGACGGGGTCCCTCCCGGGCGTGTGGGGTTTTGGGTCTACAAAAGCGCCCGTCGGATTGTCTTGCGTACCGCGCTTCCGGCGGGTCTCCTTCGACGTGAGCTGCGGTGCATCACCTCCGGCGTCGAGGGCACACGGTGACGTGTTCGTGTGTGAACACACTTTTTGGTGACTCTGCTGGGGATGACAAGTTCAAAGATGGCTCTCTTCGAGAAGATCAAGGTAGATATGAAGATGGTCTATAACGGAGCTGGCTGCAAAAGTCATGACACTAGACTAAAGAATGACATGAAACGTAATTAATATTACCTCTGATGGAAAAGGTTACAACTGCAAAGTTCTTCGTCTCGTTGAAACGGACGGTTTTGATATAAAGATCCTCCCCATCCGAGGTCGTATGCAAAAGTTATAGGCAAAACCGTGCGCTACAGCAATGTTGGCCGGATCATCCGGACCAGGTTCCGGATCATCCGGGGAATTGGAGCATCAAGATTCCAGAAGGTTGCCGCTGAAGCCGGATGATCTGGGTCAAGTCCCGGATGATCCGGGTAAAGTCCGGACAATCCGGGCAATCGTCCGGACGTCCGGACAAGTTTTCTGTTGTAGACTTTAGAAAACGGCGAGAAACTCCCTCAACATGGCCTCAGATCAAAAAGTGTTCAACATGAAAGTAGTGCGTCTCATCGAGGCGGTTGATTTGGAAATAGAGAACGTCAAAATTGGAGGTCGTATGTGGATTCTAGAGGCAAAACAGTGAGCTGCTGTCAGAAAATTGGGCTAGGCCGGATCATCCGGGCCTAGAGCCGGATATCCGGGCCGGAGGTCGTGAGAAGTCCGAGTTTGGTTAGATTTTGATGATTTGGACGGCAAGGCAAGTCCTTTTCTTGTACGCGAAGTCCATCCGCCTCGTATATAGATAAGACATGACGGCCGATTGAACAACAACACACAATCGAACAAATCTATCTACATCTTTTATATTTACTTCTTCCTTCTCCCTTGTTCTTCTTCTTCCTCGTTCTTCGTTCATTCTTATTTGGCAGGACGGCGAAACTCGAGGCCTAGGGGCAGTCAGGCCGACCTAGGGCAGGCCATAGCCGCCACGCGCCCTAACGGGGTCCCTCCCGGGCGTGTGGGCTTTCGGGTCTACAAAAACGCCCATCGGATTGTCTTGCGTACCGCTCTTCCGACGGGTCTCCTTCGACGTGAGATGCGGTGCATCACCCCCGGCGTCGAGGGCACACGGTGAGGTGTTCGTGTGTGAACACACTTTTTGGTGACTCCGCTGGGGATGACAAGTTCAAAGATGGAACTCTTCGAGAAGATCAAGGTAGATATGAAGATGGTCTAAAACGGAGCTGGCTGCGAAAGTTATGACAAGTTCAGAGATGCTCATGTTGACACCAGACTAAAGAATGACATGAAACCTAATTAAGATGACCTCTGATGGAAAAGGTTACAACTGCAAAGTTCTTCGTCTCGTCAAAACGGACGGTTTTGATATAAAGATCCTCCCCATCCGAGGTCGTATGCAAAAGTTATAGGCAAAACCGTGCGCTGCAGCAATGTTGGCCGGATCATCCGGACCAGGTTCCGGATCATCCGGGTAATTGGAGCATCAAGATTCCAGAAGGTTGGTGCTGAAGCCGGATGATCTAGGTCAAGTCCCGGATGATCCGGGTAAAGGCCGGACAATCCCGGTAATCGTCCGGACGTCCACACAAGTTTTTCTGCAGCAGACTTTAGAAAACGGCCCGACACTCCCTCAAGATTGCCTCAGATCAAAAAGTGTTCAACATGAAAGTTGTGCGTCTTGTCGAGGCGGTTGATTTGGATATAAAAGACGTCAAAATAGGAGGTCGTATGTGGATTCTAGAGGCAAAACATGAGCTGCTATCAGAAAACTGGGCTAGGCCGGATCATCCGGGCCTAGAGCTGGACATCCGGGCCGGAGGTCGTGAGAAGTCCGAGTTTGGTTAGATTTTGATGATTTGGACGGCAAGGCAAGTCATTTTCTTGTATGCGAAGTCCATCCGCCTCGTATATAGATAAGACGTGACGGCCGATTGAAGAACAACACACAATCGAACAAATCTATCTACATCTTTTATCTTTACTTTTTCCTTCTCCCTTGTTCTTCTTCTTCCTCGTTCTTCGTTCATTCTTATTTTGCAGGACGGCGAAACTCGATGCCCTAGGGGAGGTCAGGCCGACCTAGGGAAGCCCATAGCCGCCACGTGCCCTGACGGGGTCCCTCCCGGGCGTGTGGGGTTTCGGGTCTACAAAAACGCCCATCGGATTGTCTTGCGTACCGCTCTTCCGACGGGTCTCCTTCGACGTGAGCTGCGGTGCATCACCCCCGGTGTCGAGGGCACACGGTGACGTGTTCGTGTGTGAACACACTTTTTGGTGACTCCGCTGGGGATGACAAGTTCAAATATGGCTCTCTTCGAGAAGATCAAGATAGATATGAAGATGGTCTAAAACGGAGCTGGCTGCAAAAGTTATGACAAGTTCAGAGATGCTCATGTTGACACCAGACTAAAGAATGACATGAAACCTAATTAATATGACCTCTGATGGAAGAGGTTACAACTGCAAAGTTCTTCGTCTCGTCGAAACGGACGGTTTTGATATAAAGATCCTCCCCATCAGAGGTCGTATGCAAAAGTTATAGGCAAAACCGTGCACTGCAGCAATGTTGGCCGGATCATCCGGACCAGGGTCCGGATCATCCGGGTAGTTGGAGCATCAAAATTCCAGAAGGTTGGCGCTGAAGCCGGATGATCTGGGTCAAGTCCCGGATGATCCGGGTAAAGGCCGGACAATTCGGGCAATCGTCCGGACGTCCGGACAAGTTTTTCTGCTGCAGACTTTAGAAAACGGCCAGAGACTCCCTCAACATGGCCTCAGATCAAAAAGTGTTCAACATGAAAGTTGTGCGTCTCGTCGAGGCGGTTGATATGGATATAGAGAACGTCAAAATCGGAGGTCGTATGTGGTTTCTAGAGGCAAAACAGTGAGCTGCTGTCAGAAAACAGGGCTAGGCCGGATCATCCGGGGCCTAGAGCCGGACATCCGGGCCGGAGGTCGTGAGAAGTCCAAGTTTGGTTAGATTGTGATGATTTGGACGGCAAGGCAAGTCCTTTTCTTGTACGTGAAGTCCATCCGCCTCGTATATAGATAAGAAGTGACGGCCGATTGAACAACAACACACAATCGAACAAATCTATCTACATCTTTTATCTTTACTTTTTCCTTCTCCCTTGTTTTTCTTCTTCCTCGTTCTTTGTTCATTCTTATTCTGCAGGACGGCGAACCTCGAGGCCCTAGGGGCGGTTAGGCCGACCTAGGGCAGCCCATAGCCGCCACGCGCCCTGAGGGGGTCCCTCCCGGCGTGTGGGGTTTCGGGTCTACAAAAGCGCCCGTCGGATTGTCTTGCGTACCGCGCTTCCGGCGGGTCTCCTTCGATGTGAGCTGCGGTGCATCACCGCCGATGTCGAGGGCACACGGTAACGTGTTCGTGTGCGAACACACTTTTTGGTGACTCCGCTGGGGATGACAAGTTCAAAGATGGCTCTCTTCGAAAAGATCAAGATAGATTTGAAGATGGTCTAAAACGAAGCTGGCTGCAAAAGTTATGACAAGTTCAGAGATGCTCATGTTGACACCAGACTAAAGAATGACATTAAACCAAATTAAGATGACCTCTGATGGAAAAGGTTACTACTTCAAAGTTCTTCGTCTCGTCGAAACGGACGGTTTTGATATAAAGATCCTCCCCATCCGGGGTCGTATGCAAAAGTTATAAGCAAAACTGTGCGCTGCAGCAATGTTGGCCGGATCATCCGGACCAGTTTCCGGATCATCCGGGTAATTGGAGCATCAGGATTCCAGAAGGTTGGCGCTGAAGCCGGATGATCTGGGTCAAGTCCCGGATGATCCGGGTAAAGGCCGGACAATCCGGGCAATCGTCCGGACGTCCGGACAAATTTTTCTGCTGCAGACTTTAGAAAACGGCCCGAAACTCCCTCAAGATTGCCTCAGATCAAAAAGTGTTCAACATGAAAGTTGTGCGTCTCGTCGAGGCGGTTGATTTGGATATAAAAAGCGTCAAAATCGGAGGTCGTATGTGGATTCTAGAGGCAAAACAGTGAGCTGTTATCAGAAAACTGGGCTAGGCCGTATCATCCAGGCCTAGAGCCGGAGATCTGGGCCAAAGGTCGTGAGAAGTCCGAGTTTGGTTAGATTTTGATGATTTAGACGGCAAGGCAAGTCCTTTTCTTGTACGCGAAGTCCATCCGCCCCGAATATAGATAAGACGTGACGGCCGATTGAACAACAACACACAATCGAACAAATCTATCTACATCTTTTATCTTTACTTCTTCCTTCTCCCTTGTTCTTCTTCTTCCTCGTTCTTCGTTCATTCTTATTTTGCAGGACGGCAAAACTCGAGGCCCTAGGGGCAGTCAGGCCGACCTAGGGCAGCCCATAGCCACCACGCTCCCTGACGGGGTCCCTCCCGGGTGTGTGGGGTTTCGGGTCTACCAAAACGCCCGTCGGATTGTCTTGTGTACCGCTCTTCCGATGGGTCTCCTTCGACGTGAGCTGCGGTGCATCATCCCCGGCGTCGAGGGCACACGGTGACGAGTTCGTGTGTGAACACACTTTTTGGTGACTCTGCTGGGGATGACAAGTTCAAAGATGGCTCTCTTCGAGAAGATCAAGATAGATATGAAGATGGTCTAAAACGGAGCTGGCTGCAAAAGTTATGACAAGTTCAGAGATGCTCATGTTGACACCAGACTAGAGAATGACATGAAACCTAATTAATATGACCTCTGATGGAAGAGGTTACAACTGCAAAGTTCTTCGTCTCGTCGAAACGGACGGTTTTGATATAAAGGTCCTCCCCATCAGAGGTCGTATGCAAAAGTTATAGGCAAAACCGTGCACTGCAGCAATGTTGGCCGGATCATCCGGACCAGGGTCCGAATCATCCGGGTAATTGGAGCATCAAGATTCCAGAAGGTTGGCGCTGAAGCCGGATGATCTGGGTCAAGTCCCGGATGATCCGGGTAAAGGCCGGACAATTTGGGCAATCGTCCGGACGTCCGGACAAGTTTTTCTGCTGCAGACTCTAGAAAACGGCCAGAGACTCCCTCAACATGGCCTCAGATCAAAAAGTGTTCAACATGAAAGTTGTGCGTCTTGTCGAGGCGGTTGATTTGGATATAGAGATCGTCAAAATCGGAGGTCGTATATGGATTCTAGAGGCAAAACAGTGAGCTACTGTTAGAAAACTGGGCTAGGCCGGATCATCCGGGGCCTAGAGCCGGACATCCGGGCCGGAGGTCGTGAGAAGTCCGAGTTTGGTTAGATTGTGATGATTTGGACGGCAAGGCAAGTCCTTTTCTTGTACATGAAGTCCATCCGCCTCGTATACAGATAAGAAGTGACGGCCGATTGAACAACAACACACAATCGAACAAATCTATCTACATCTTTTATCTTTACTTTTTCCTTCTCCCTTGTTCTTCTTCTTCCTCGTTCTTTGTTCGTTCTTATTCTGCAGGACGGCGAACCTCGAGGCCCTAGGGGCGGTTAGGCCGACCTAGGGCAGCCCATAGCCGCCACGCGCCCTGACGGGGTCCTTCCCGGGCGTGTGGGGTTTCGGATCTACAAAAGCGCCCGTCGGATTGTCTTGCGTACCGCGCTTCCGGCGGGTCTCCTTCGACGTGAGCTGCGGTGCATGACCACCGATGTCGAGGGCACACGGTGACGAGTTCGTGTGCGAACACACTTTTTGGTGACTCCGCTGGGGATGACAAGTTCAAAGATGGCTCTCTTCGAAAAGATCAAGATAGATTTGAAGATGGTCTAAAACGGAGCTGGCTGCAAAAGTTATGACAAGTTCAGAGATGCTCATGTTGACACCAGACTAAAGAATGACATTAAACCAAATTAAGATGACCTCTGATGGAAAAGGTTACTACTGCAAAGTTCTTCGTCTCGTCGAAACGGACGGTTTTGATATAAAGATCCTCCCCATCCGGGGTCGTATGCAAAAGTTATAAGCAAAACTGTGCGCTGCAGCAATGTTGGCCGGATCATCCGGACTAGGTTCCGGATCATCCGGGTAATTGGAGCATCAGGATTCCAGAAGGTTGGTGCTGAAGCCGGATGATCTGGGTCAAGTTCCGGATGATCCGGGTAAAGGCCGGACAATCCGGGCAATCGTCCGGACGTCCGGACAAATTTTTCTGCTGCAGACTTTAGAAAACGGCCCGAAACTCCCTCAAGATTGCATCAGATCAAAAAGTGTTCAACAAGAAAGTTCTGCGTCTCGTCGAGGCGGTTGATTTGGATATAAAAAGCGTCAAAATCGGAGGTCGTATGTGGATTCTAGAGGCAAAACAGTGAGCTGTTATCAGAAAACTGGGCTAGGCCGGATCATCCAGGCCTAGAGCCGGAGATCCGGGCCGAAGGTCGTGAGAAGTCCGAGTTTGGTTAGATTTTGATGATTTGGACAGCAAGGCAAGTCCTTTTCTTGTACGCGAAGTCCATCCGCCTCGTATATAGATAAGACGTGACGGCCGATTGAACACCAACACAAAATCGAACAAATATATCTACATCTTTTATCTTTACTTCTTCCTTCTCCCTTGTTCTTCTTCTTCCTCGTTCTTCATTCATTCTTATTTTGCAGGACGGCAAAACTCGAGGCCCTAGGGGCAGTCAGGCCGACCTAGGGCAGCCCATAGCCACCATGCTCCCTGACGGGGTCCCTCCCGGGTGTGTGGGGTTTCGGGTCTACAAAAACGCCCATCGGATTGTCTTGCGTACCGCTCTTCCGATGGGTCTCCTTCAACGTGAGCTGCGGTGCATCACCCCCGGCGTCGAGGGCACACGGTGACGTGTTCGTGTGTGAACACACTTTTTGGTGACTCTGCTGGGGATGACAAGTTCAAAGATGGCTCTCTTCGAGAAGATCAAGGTAGATATGAAGATGGTCTATAACGGAGCTGGCTGCAAAAGTCATGACAACTTCAGAGATGCTCATGTTGACACTAGACTAAAGAATGACATGAAACCTAATTAAGATGACCTCTGATGGAAAAGGTTACAACTGCAAAGTTCTTCATCTCGTTGAAACGGACGGTTTTGATATAAAGATCCTCCCCATCCGAGGTCGTATGCAAAAGTTATAGGCAAAACCGTGCGCTACAGCAATGTTGGCCGGATCATCCGGACCAGGTTCCGGATCATCCGGGGAATTGGAGCATCAAGATTCCAGAAGGTTGCCGCTGAAGCCGGATGATCTGGGTCAAGTCCCGGATGATCCGGGTAAAGTCCGGACAATCCGGGCAATCGTCCGGACGTCCGGACAAGTTTTTCTGCTGCAGACTTTGGAAAACAGCCTGAAACTCCCTCAAGATTGCCTCAGATCAAAAAGTGTTCAACATGAAAGTTGTGCGTATCGTCGAGGCGGTTGATTTGGATATAAAAGCCGTCAAAATAGGAGGTCCTATGTGGATTCTAGAGGCAAAACATGAGCTGCTATCAGAAAACTGGGCTAGGCCGGATCATCCGGGCCTAGAGCCGGACATCCGGGCCGGAGGTCGTGAGAAGTCCGTGTTTGGTTAGATTTTGATGATTTGGACGGCAAGGCAAGTCCTTTTCTTGTACGCGAAGTCCATCCGCCTCGTATATAGATAAGACTTGACGGCCGATTGAACAACAACACACAATCGAACAAATCTATCTACATCTTTTATCTTTACTTTTTCATTCTCCCTTGTTCTTCTTCTTCCTCGTTCTTCGTTCATTCTTATTTTGCAGGACGGAAAAACTCGAGGCCCTAGGGGCGGTCAGGCCGTCCTAGGGCAGCCCATAGCCGCCACGCGCCCTGACGGGGTCCCTCCCGGGCGTGTGGGGTTTCGGGTCTACAAAAGCGCCCGTCAGATTGTCTTGCGTACCGCGCTTCCGGCGGGTCTCCTTCGACGTGAGCTGCGGTGCATCACCCCCGACGTCGAGGGCACACGGTGACGTGTTCGTGTGCAAACACACTATTTGGTGACTCCGCTGGGGATGACAAGTTCAAAGATGGCTCTCTTCGAGAAGATCAAGATAGATATGAAGATGGTCTAAAATGGAGCTGGCTGCAAAAGTTATGACAAGTTCAGAGATGCTCATGTTGACACCAGACTAAAGAATGACATGAAACCTAATTAAGATGACCTCTGATGGAAAGGTTACAACTGCAAAGTTCTTCGTCTCGTCAAAACGGACGGTTTTGATATAAAGATCCTCCCCATCCGAGGTCGTATGCAAACGTTATAGGCAAAACCGTGCGCTGCAGCAATGTTGGCCGGATCATCCGGACCAGGTTCCGGATCATCCGGGTAATTGGAGCATCAAGATTCCAGAAGGTTGGCGCTAAAGCCGGATGATCTGGGTCAAGTCCCGGATGATCTGGGTAAAGGCCGGACAATCCGGGTAATCGTCCGGACGTCCGGACAAGTTTTTCTGCTGCAAACTTTAGAAAACGGCCCAACACTCCCTCAAGATTGCCTCAGATCAAAAAGTGTTCAACATGAAAGTTGTGCGTCTCATCGAGGCGGTTGATTTGGATATAAAAACCGTCAAAATAGGAGGTCGTATGTGGATTCTAGAGGCAAAACATGAGCTGCTATCAGAAAACTGGGCTAGGCCGGATCATCCGGGCCTAGAGCTGGACATCCGGGCCGGAGGTTGTGAGAAGTCCGAGTTTGGTTAGATTTTGATGATTTGGATGGCAAGGCAAGTCCTTTTCTTGTACGCGAAGTCCATCCGCCTCGTATATAGATAAGACGTGACGGCCGATTGAACAACAACACACAATCGAACAAATCTATCTACATATTTTATCTTTACTTCTTCCTTCTCCCTTGTTCTTCTTCTTCCTCGTTCTTCGTTCATTCTTATTTTGAAGGACGGCGAAACTCGAGGACCTAGGGCGATCAGGCCGACCTAGGGTGGCCCATAGCCGACACACGCCCTGACGGGGTCCCTCCCGGGCGTGTGGGGTTTCGAATCTACAAAAACGCCCATCGGATTGTCTTGCGTACCGCTCTTCCGACGGGTCTCCTTCGACGTGAGCTGCGGTGCATCACCCCCGGCGTTGAGGGTACACGGTGACCTGTTCGTGTGTGAACACACTTTTTGGTGACTTCGCTGGGGGATGACAAGTTCAAAGATGGCTCTCTTCGAGAAGATCAAGATAGATATGAAGATGGTCTAAAACGGAGCTGGCTGCAAAAGTTATGACAAGTTCAGAGATGCTCATGTTGACACCAGACTAAAGAATGACATGAAACCTAATTAAGATGACCTCTGATGGAAAAGGTTACAACTGCAAAGTTCTTCGTCTCGTCGAAACGGACGGTTTTGATATAAAGATCCTCTCCAGCCGAGGTCGTATGCAAAAGTTATAGGCAAATCTGTGCGCTGCAGCAATGTTGGCCGGATCATCCGGACCAGGTTCCGGATCATCCGGGTAATTGGAGCATCAAGATTCCAGAAGGTTGGTGCTGAAGCCGGATGAGCTGGGTCAAGTCCCGAATGATCCGGGTAAAGGCCGGACAATCCGGGCAATCGTCCGGACGTCCGGACAAGTTTTTCTGCTGCAGACTTTGGAAAACGGCCCGAAACTCCCTCAAGATTGCCTCGGATCAAAAAGTGTTCAACATGAAAGTTGTGCGTCTCGTCGAGGCGGTTGATTTCGATATAAAAAATGTCAAAATCGGAGGTCGTATGTGGATTCTAGAGGCAAAACATTGAGCTGGTGTTAGAAAACTAGGCTAGGCCGGATCATCCGGGCCCAGAGCTGGACATCCGGGCCGGAGGTCATGAGAAGTCCGAGTTTGGTTAGATTTTGATGATTTGGACGGCAAGGCAAGTCCTTTTCTTGGACGCGAAGTCCATCCGCCTCGTATATAGATAAGACGTGACGGCCGATTGAACAACAACACACAATCGAACAAATCTATCTACATCTTTTATCTTTACTTCTTCCTTCTCCCTTGTTCTTATTCTTCCTCGTTCTTCGTTCATTCTTATTTTGCAGGACGGCGAAACTCGTGGCCCTAGGGGCGGTCAGGCCGACCTAGGGCAGCCCATAGCCGCCACGCGCCCTGACGGGGTCCCTCCCGGGCGTGTGGGGTTTCGGGTCTATAAAAACGCCCGTCGGATTGTCTTGCGAACCGCGCTTTCGGCGGGTCTCCTTCGACGTTAGTTGCGGTGCATCACCCCCGGCGTCGAGGGCACACGGTGACGTGTTCGTGTGTGAACACACTTTTGGGTGACTCCGCTGGGGATGACAAGTTCAAAGATGGCTCTCTTCGAGAAGATCAAGATAGATATGAAGATGGTCTAAAACGGAGCTGGCTGCAAAAGTTATGACAAGTTCAGAGATGCTCATGCTGACACCAGACTAAAGAATGACATGAAATCTAATTAAGATGACCTCTGATGGAAAAGGTTACAACTGCAAAGTTCTTCGCCTCGTCGAAACGGACGGTTTTGATATAAAGATCCTCCCCATCCGAGGTTGTATGCAAAAGTTATAGGCAAAACCGTGCGCTGCAGCAATGTTGGCCGGATCATCCGGACCAGGGTCCGGATCATCTGGATAATTGGAGCATCAAGATTCCAGAAGGTTGGCGCTGAAGCCGGATGATCTAGGTCAAGTCCCGGATGATCCGGGTAAAGGCCGGACAATCCGGGCAATCGTCCGGACGTCCGGACAAGTTTTTCTGCTGCAGACTTTAGAAGACGGCCAGAATATCCCTCAAGATGGACTCAGATCAAAAATTGTTCAACATGAAAGTTGTGCGTATCGTCGAGGCAGTTGACTTGGATATAAAAAATGTCAAAATCGGAGGTCGTATGTGGATTCTAGAGGCAAAACAGTGAGCTGCTACCAGAAAACTGGGCTAGGCTGCATCATCCGGGCCTAGAGCTGGACATCCGGGCCGGAGGTCGTGAGAAGTCCGAGTTTGGTTAGATTTTGATGATTTGGATGGCAAGGCAAGTCCTTTTCTTGTACACGAAGTCCATCCGCCTTGTATATAGATAAGACGTGACGGCCGATTGAGCAACAACACACAATCGAACAAATCTATCTACATCTTTTATCTTTACTTTTTCCTTCTCCCTTGTTCTTCTTCTTCCTCGTTCTTCGTTCGTTCTTATTTTGCAGGACGGCGAAACTCGAGGCCCTAGGGGCGGTTAGGTCGACCTAGGGCAGCCCATAGCCGCCACGCGCCCTGACGGGGTCCCTCCCGGGCGTGTGGGGTTTCGGGTCTACAAAAGCGCCCGTCGGATTGTCTTGCGTACCGCGCTTTCGGCGGGTCTCCTTCGACGTGAGCTGCGGTACATCACCCCCGGCGTCGAGGGCACATGGTGACCTGTTCGTGTGCGAACACACTTTTTGGTGACTCCGCTGGGGATGACAAGTTCAGAGATGGCTCTCTTCGAGAAGATCAAGATAGATATGAAGATGGTCTAAAACGGAGCTGGCTGCAAAAGTTATGACAAGTTCAGAGATGGTCATGTTGACACTAGACTAAAAAATGACATGAAACCTAATTAAGATGACCTCTTATGGAAAAAGTTACAACGAAAAGTTCTTCGTCTCGTTGAAATCGACGATTTTGATATAAAGATCCTCCCCATCCGAGGACGTATGCAAAAGTTATAGGCAAAACCGTGCGCTGCAGCAATGTTGGCCGGATCATCTGGACCAGGGTCCGGATCATCTAGGTAATTGGAGCATCAAGATTCCAGAAGGTTGGCGCTGAAGCCGGATGATCTGGGTCAAGTCCCGGATGATCTGGGTAAAGGCCGGACAATCCGGGCAATCGTCCGGACATCCGGACAAGTTTTTCTGCTGCAAATTTTAGAAAATGGCCCGAAACTCCATCAAGATGGCCTTAGATCAAAAAGTGTTCAACATGAAAGTTGTGAGTCTCGTCAAGGCGGTTGATTTGGTTATAAAACACGTCCAAATCGGAGGTCGTATGTGGATTCTATAGGCAAAACAGTGAGCTGCTGTCAAAAAACTGGGCTAGGCCGGATCATCCGGGCCTAGAGCCGGACATACGGGCCGAAGGTCGTGAGAAGTCCGAGTTTGGTTAGATTTTGATGATTTGGACGGCAAGATAAGTCCTTTTCTTGTACGGGATGTCCATCCGCCTCGTATATAGATAAGTGGTGACGGCCGATTGAACAACAACACACAATCGAACAAATCTATCTACATCTTTTATCTTTACTTTTTCCTTCTCCCTTGTTCTTCTTCTTCCTCGTTCTTCGTTCGTTCTTCTTTTGCAGGACAGCGAACCTCGAGGACCTAGGGGCGGTCAGGCCAACCTAAGGCAGCCCATAGCCGCCACGCGCCCTGACGGGATCCCTCCCGGGCGTGTGGGGTTTCGGGTCTACAAAAGCGCCCGTCGGATTGTCTTGCGTACCGCGCTTCCGGCGGGTCTCCTTTGACGTGAGCTGCGGTGCATCACCCCCGGCGTCGATTGTACATGATGACGTGTTCGCGTGAGAACACACTTTTTGGCGACTCCGCTGGGGATGACAAGTTCAAAGATGGCTCTCTTCGAGAAGATCAAGATAGATATGAAGATGGTCTAAAACGAAGCTGGCTGCAAAAGTTATGACAAGTTCAGAGATACTCATGTCGACACCAGACTAAAGAATGACATGAAACCTAATAAAGATGACCTCTTATGGAAAAGGTTACTACTGCAAAGTTCTTTGTCTCGTTGAAACGGACGATTTTGATATAAAGATCCTCCCCATCCGAGGTCGTATGCAAAAGTTATTGGCAAAACCGTGCGCTACAGCAATGTTGGCCGGATCATCCGGACCAGGGTCATCATCCGGGTAATTGGAGCATCAAGATTCAAGAAGGTTGGCGCTGAAGCCGGATGATCTGGGTCAAGTCCCGGATGATCCGGGTAAAGGCCGGACAATCCGGGCATTCGTCCGGACAAGTTTTTCTGCTGCAGACTTAAGAAAACGGCCCGAAACTCCCTCAAGATGGCCTCAGATCAAAAAGACTTCAGCATGAAAGTTGTTTGTCTCGTCGAGGCAGTTGATTTGGATATAAAAAGCGTCCAAATAGGAGGACGTATGTGGATTCTAGAGGCAAAACAGTGAGCTGCTGTCAGAAAACTGGGCTAGGCCGGATTTTCCGGGCCTAGAGCCGGACATCCGGGCCGGAGGTCGTGAGAAGTCCGATTTTGGTTAGATTTTGATGATTTGGACGGCAAGGCAAGTCCTTTTCTTGTACGGGAAGTCCATCCGCCTCGTATATAGATAAGAGGTGACGGGCCGATTGAACAACAACACACAATCGAACAAATCTATCTACATCTTTTATCTTTACTTTGTCCTTCTCCCTTGTTCTTCTTCTTCATTGTTCTTCGTTCGTTCTTATTTTGCAGGACGGCGAACCTCGAGGCCCTAGCGGTAGTCAGGCCGACCTAGGGCAGCCCATAGGCGCCACGCGCCCTGACGGGGTCCCTCCCAGGTGTGTGGGGTTTCGGATCTACAAAAGCGCCCGTCGGATTGTCTTGCGTACCGCGCTTCCGGCGGGTCTCCTTCGAAGTGAGCTGCGGTGCATCACCCCCGGTGTCGAGGGTACACGGTGATGTGTTCGTGTGCGAACACAATTTTTGGCGACTCCGCTAGGGATGACAAGTTCAGAGATGGCTCTCTTCAAGAAGAGCAAGATAGATATGAAGATGGTCTAAAACGGAGCTGGCTGCAAAACTTATGACAAGTTGAGAGATGCTCATGTTGACACCATACTAAAGAATGACATGAAACCTAATTAAGATGACCTCTTATGGAAAAGGTTACAACTACAAAGTTCTTCGTCTCGTCGAAGTGGACGATTTTGATATAAAGATCCTCCCCATTCGAGGTCGTATGCAAAAGTTAAGGCAAAACCGTGCGATGCAGCAATGTTGGCCGGATCATCCGGACCAGGGTCCGGATCATCCGGGTAATTGGAGCATCAAGATTCAAGAAGGTTGGTGCTGAAGGCGGATGATCTGGGTCAAGTCCCGGATGATCCGGGTAAAGGCCGGACAATCCGGGCAATCGTCCGGACGTCCGGACAAGTTTTTCTGCTGCAGACTTTAGATAACGGCCCGAAACTCCCTCAAGACGGCCTCAGATCAAAATGTGTTCAACATGAAAGTTGTGCGTCTCGTCGAGGCGGTTGATTTGGATATAAATAGCGTCCAAATAGGACGCCGTTTGTGGATTCTAAAGCCAGAACAGTGAGCTGCTATCAAAAAACTGGGCTAGGCCGGATCATCCGGGCCTAGAGCCGGACATCCGGGCCGGAGGTCGTGAGAAGTCCGAGTTTGGTTAGATTTTGATGATTTGGACGACAAGGCAAGTCCTTTTCTTGTACGGGAAGTCCATCCGCCTCTTATATAGATAAGAGGTGACGGCCGATTGAACAACAACACACAATCGAACAAATCTATCTACATCTTTTATCTTTACTTTTTCCTTCTCCCTTGTTCTTCTTCTTCCTCGTTCTTCGTTCGTTCTTATTTTGCAGGACGGCGAACCTCGAGACCCTAGGGCTGGTCAGGCCGACCTACGGCATCCCATAGCCGCCACGCGCCCTAACGGGGTCCCTCCCGGGCGTGTGGGGTTTCGGGTCTACAAAAGCGCCCGTCGGATTGTCTTGCGTACCGCTTTCGGTGGGTCTCCTTCGACGTGAGCTGCAGTGCATCACCCCCGGCATCGAGCGTACACGGTGACGTGTTCGTGTGCGAACAAATATCATGTCCCCTGGCCTCCTCTTACCATGATCCTTAGATGCATAGCTTGGGCCCACTACCCGAGATCTGCCAATTTTGACACTGACATTGGTGCTTTCATTGAGAGCTCCGCTGTGCTGTCTGCAAAAAGCGATCCATGGCTTACCTAGTTATCAACGACAATATCACTTCCAGAGGGTGCATGGCTTCAGGGCAGACCCTCCGGTTCAGCGGTTTTACCATGAGGGCCTGCGCGGCCATCGAGCCCGCAACTCCTCTCATGGCTGCCGAACACCGTCCTCGCATTGGCCCCAAGTACTCTGAAAAATTGGATCTGGCAGATGTTTCGTCTTTAAATGAACTGCTAGACCGTATCGCTACCCTGTGGGTCTCAACGGACTATGATCGGATCGGGCTCAAGCCCGACTAGAGGGAAATTAATCACCCACCTATCACCCACTTCTTGGCGATCATCGAGGAACTGGTCACTGACGCCTCCCCCTCCATATTGAGGACCAAGTATGTTCGGGTCCCCGAATCCCATGAGTCGGACACTTCCCCTTTGGAAGGGACTTTACTCCCACCGGACCCTGGTTCAGCCATAGAATTGCAAGAGCCTTCGCCCTTAACCGAACCCGAACCGATTACTTCGGACGCCATACCGGCTCTGAACACGGACGTGGGATAGGATCTAAAATTTAATCCACCCACCCACCACAATCTATACTCTCCAAGCAACTTAGGTCCTCCAGATATATACGACCTGATGTATGTGCGGCAGCAGCCCCAAGAAATGGTCCACCACTTTTGGGCCAGATTCCTGCTTATTAAAGACAAGATCAAGGACTATTCGGACGACGACGTAGTTTTGGTCTTCCACCGTAACTGTACAGACGAAGGGATATTGAATGCCCTCGATCGTCGCCACATACAGAGCTTCGCGGAATTATCACATGTAGTGCAAAAGTACTATGCGATGGAAAGCATATGGAGGCCCCAGAAAACTCAACTAGAGCCCGCCACCTCGACGCAGTGTGCGGCCCGGGCTAAAAGAATATACCCCGGTGGGTCACCCGACCATCAGGCTTGTGGCAGGAAGAACAAGCCCTTCATGGGACATAGGTCCGTTCTTGACGAACTATTGGACAAACTCTGCCCGATCCATACTACCCCGCACACAGTCCCAACCCATAGCCTCCGGGCATGCTGGGTACTCCGACAGGTAGCAAAAAGTGGAGAGGCCATCCTCACCACAACTCTAGAAGGATACTCACCGGAGAGGGACAACTTTAATGTCCTTACAGTCTTCAAGACTTTCTCTTCTAACAACAGGCGCAAACTGGCGCTCCACGACCTCGCCGAAGTCCATCAAGTTACCGCATTGAGCCCATGGAACGACAGGGTAATAACCTTTATGGCCGAAGACAAACCAAAGGCTCGGTCCGTCCGAGCACTTGCCACCTTGGTACTAAACCCCATCGTTGATGGTTTCCGGCTTACCAAAGTTCTCATGGACGGTGGTAGTGCACTTAACCTCATCTATGAGGACACACTCGATAAGATGCAGATGGATAGGTCATGCATCGAGCAAAGCAACACCACCTTTCGAGGTATTATCCCTAGTTGAGAGGCGCACTGCTCTAGAAAAATCAAAGTGGATGTGGTGTTCGGTAGACCAGAAAACTATAGATCCGAAGAGTTGCTCTTCCATGTGGTCCCCTTTAACAGTGGGTATCATGCTATCCTCGGCCGGGAAACTTTCTCAGCTATACCCCATTATGGGTACATGAAGCTCAAAATGCCCGACCCTAATGGAATCATCACAATCTCGAGCGACCCAGACAAAGCCCTTCGTGCCGAAAACAAAACAGCATCTTTGGCTCTTGAGGCACTATCTGAAGCCCTAGCGGCAGAAGAATTAACCACCTTACGAGCTATGGTGGATAGGGACGATGTGATCCTTGATAAAAGATCCAAGTCCACCTCTTTCAAGCTAGCGGAAGAAATAGTAAAGTTCAAAGTGCACCCGACGGACCCTAATAAAACAGCGTCTATCGGAGCACAGCTGGATCCGGAAGTGGACACTGCCCTACGCGCCTTCCTGCGCGAGAATTGGGATATCTTCGCCTGGCACCCTTCGGACATGCCTGGCATCCCATGAAGACTGGCCGAACACAGTCTCATTATAATCAAAGGATTCAAACCCGTAAAACAGACACTATGGAGATTCTCCGAGCCCAAGCGTCAAGCCATGGGAGAAGAGCTAGCCAAGTTACTAGAGGCTGGGTTCATTAGGGAAATCAAACATCCGGAGTGGCTAACCAATATGGTTATGGTCCCTAAAAAGGACAAATTGTGGTGCCTGTGTGTCGACTTCAAGGACCTCAACAAGGCTTTCCCCAAAGATCCTTTCCCATTGACCCGCATCGACCAAATTACAACTGCAGGACACGATTATGTGTGTTTCCTTGACACCTATTCTGGATACCATCAGATCAAGATGAAGGAATTAGACCAGGCTGCAACCACATTCATCACCCCTTACGGTCCCTTCTGCTTCAATGTTGTGCCCTTCGGACTCAAAAACGACGAGGCTACCTACTAGCGCATGATTCAAACATGCCTGGAAAAGCAAATAGGAAAAACAGTCAAAGCATACGTGGATGATGTGGTCATCAAAATAGAACATGTCGAGTCACTGGTGGATGACCTTCGCCTCACCTTCGACAATCTCCGAACATACAACATCCGGCTTAATCTGGAAAACTGTGTCTTCGGAGTTCCGGTCGGAAATTTGCTAGGGTTCATTGTTTCCCATAGAGGAACTGAGGCAAACCCAGCCAAGATCCGAGCTCTGTCACAATTGGCCACGCCAACAGACCTAAAGAAGGTCCAGAAACTAGCTGGGTGTGTCGCGGCTTTAAGCCGATTTATCTCCAAATTAGGAGAAAAAGCATTGCCATTATACAAGCTACTGCGACGCACTGACAACTACAAATGGACGGACGCAGCCACAACCGGATTGGAAGAAATCAAGGCCCTTCTCGCAAGCAACCCAATCTGGGCCGCACCTAGCATTTGAGAGCCTATGTTATTATAGATTTCGGCAACTAACCAAGTAGTTAGTGCCATCCTCTTCGTCGAGCGAGGGGAGGAGGGACATAAATTCCCCACCCAAAAACCAGTTTACTATGTATTGGAGATCCTTACACCTTGCAAATCCCGATAGCCGCACAATCAGAAGATAGCCTAAACAGTCTTCATGGCATCCCGCAAACTTCAGCACTACTTCCAAGAGTGTTTGGTCACAGTGGCATTCGAAGTGCCACTGAATGACATCATTAATAATAGGGACGCCACTGGCCGCATAGCCAAATGGGCCATCGAGCTATTACCGTTAGAAATCATATACAAGCCACGCCGGGCTATTAAATCCTAGGTACTGGCCGACTCTATAGCCAAATGGACGGAAGCTAAACTCCCTAAAGAGTACAGCTCATACTCTAATTGGATTATGTACTTCGATGGCTCCAAAATGTTGGCCAGACTGGGGGCTGGCATAATCCTCCCATCCCCCATCGGGGACACAGTCCGCGATGTATTGCAAATTATGTATACGGACTCTAATAATGCAGCCGAATACGAGCGCTACTACACGGTCTTCGCATGGCTTTCTCCATGGGCATACAACGCTTGGAGGTGCGCGGTGATTCGAACCTTGCAATTTCCCATGTCAACGGAGAGTTCGATGCAAAGGACCCAAAAATGATGGCATATCAAAACGCCATATTAAAACTGTCAGCTCGGTTTGACGGACTCGAGTTTCATCATGTCGCTTGAGAAAGTAATCAGGCAACCGACATCCTTGCTCGTATGGGCGCCAAACGTGACCCCATGCCACCCAACACCTTCGTGGAGCGGCTCTTTAAGCCATCTGTGGTGTGGCAGGGTCAGAGCAACGAAGGCAATGCGGACCTGATCACACACTCAACTGCCGAACACAGTGCAGACAACATCAGAGGTCCGGATACCGGGATAACACCCTCAGCTCATGAGATCATAGCGGTTATCGCCCCCTAGACCAAATCGTACTTGGCCTACCTTAATAGGCAAGAGCTCCCCGACGATCAAAACGAGGCGCGATGCATAGTTCGGCGCTCCGAAGCCTTCAAAGTGCATGAAGGCGAACTATATAAAAGAAGTACAACCGGAGTCCTTCAAAGGTGTATCTCTGAAGAGGGGGAAGGCAGCTCTTGGCAGAAATACATGCCGGTCTCAGTGGTCATCACGCTGCAGCCCGCGCCCTTGTAAGCAAGGCGTTTCAGACAGGCTTTTTCTGGCCTATGGCTTGAGCTGACGCTCAAGACCTTGTCCAACGTTGCGTGGGATGTCAACTTTTCACCAATCAGAGCCACATGCCTCCCACCGCACTAAGAAGAATCCCCATTACTTGGCCCTTCGTGGTCTGGGGGCTTGACATGGTTGGACCCCTTAAGGGCTTGTTCGGTTGCAACAAAATTGAAGGGGATTGAAGTGGATTGGGGTGGATTAAATCCCATACAAGTCAAAATCTTACTCATTCCCCTCCAAACCTCTCCAATCCCCTCCAGGAGAGGTTTAACCGAACAAGGCCTAAAGGGGAAGCCACAAAAAGAATACTTACTGGTCATGGTGGATAAATTCACTAAATGGATAGAAGCCAAACCAATCAAAACAGCTCAGGCCGGACTAGTGATTGACTTTATATCCAGCGTAGTCCACCGTTATGGTGTCCTGCACAGTATCATCACTAACAATGGCTCTAACTTCACAGCTAATGAGGTGAAAACCTGGTGCGCTAAGTTGGCATTAAACTCGCCTATGCATCTGTATACCACCCTCAAACGAACGGCCAAGTCGAACGGGAAAATGGTCTGCTCATGAGTGGCATTAAGCCCAAACTAGTGCGCTCTTTACGAGAATCAGATAAACACTGGGTTGAGGAACTGTACTCTGGGGACTCCGGACCACGCCCAATCGAATGAACGAATACACACCCTTCTTTATGGTGTACGACGCAGAAGCGGTACTGCCTTGTGATATTATTCATGACTCACCTAGAGTGCGCATGTACGAAGAGAAAGAAGCCGAACTAGATCAGTAGGACGACCTAGATGGACTTGAAGAGGAGCGAGATGTTGCCAAGGCCCGTTCCGCATTCTATCAACAATAGGCCAGGCGTTACCAAAGTAGAGAAGTGCGGGCTAAAACATACAACGTCAGAGAACTTGTTCTACGCCTCTCGGAGAAGAAAAAGGATAATCTCAAACCCAAATGGGAGGGCCCCTTCATAATTGATGAAGCCCTTACTAGAGGAGCCTATCACCTTCGCAATGCCGAGGATAATCGCCTTGAGCCGAACCCATGGAACGCCGCCCGGCTCCGAAGATTTTACGCATAATTCGGCCTCCTTAGGACTTAGTTTAAACTAGGTTTTTTCTATTTTCTCTTTCCCTTTTCCCATTTCCCCCTCAATTGTATGTCTGGATCAACCGTGTGGTTGGGAGTGCACATCTTTAAATGTATACACCCCACCATACATGGGGGCTTCTTTTAAAAGAAGCATTTTATTGAAAAGCTTACAAGCTTCTTTTGTCCATACCATCTATTGCTTCTACCATTTTATGCACCTCTATGACTTAAGTTTTTGCCAAGCTGGGTTGCCTCGCTCCTGTGCTTATACCCTACGTTCCTGATTGTTCGGCTAGGGTGTTAAGGGAGCACCTCTGCGATTGTTACAACCGGGTTACCCGGCCCTGTACCTCTGACGGGTGAAGCCGAAAGCTAGCGTTCTTAAGGGAATATTTGGTTGACACATATTCAACAGGATGTTTCCGGAAAAGCGCATAAAAGTGGCTATCTGTACTTCAGATACAAGCCCATCCCAAGAAAATGAACCCCTAACGGAACTATTTTTCTTGGAAGATGTTTCTTACGTTAAATAGTAGTATAACATAACTCCGTTGAACACATTTTGTCTGTTTGAGCAATATGGCCGGATTGCCTGGTTTTCGATAATACTAAATGTTTCCTAGTCAAACATAGTATACGGAAACACTCCAACTTTTTGGTTCGATTGTAGAAGCCAAAGGTCTGCGATGACAAAATTTACATACAATTCAGCAGGAGATAAGTTCGGTCATAAAGTACATAAGTACATCAAATCGAATGCTCACTCCCTTTCTATGCCATATAGTAGGCTATCTAATTTACAGTCTTGTTGCAAAAAATTTGCCGCTATCATTACTTGGTCATATACTAGGGTTACGGAATTTCCTTCCCGTCAGGTCCATGCAGTCCAACTCTGGCCATATGGTTCAGGTCAGGACCGGTATAGCGTTCCTTCACCATGGCCCAAGCCTCTCGAGCGCCTTCACGGCATGCGAATGTCTTCCACAGTTTGAAATGACGCCGGGCACCATTGAATAGATCAGCCAACCCCTCCATACTTTCTGGAGGGGCATTGGAAGGTCATAAGGCTTTGGCCATATTCTTCATAGCCTTCCGAGCGCGCTCATGTATCTTTGCCAGCTCCTTCAGAATATCGCTTTGTAGGACGAGCATTTCCTCTTCGGGGCGGCCGGTCAGCATACCTGTATCAACCAAACTATAACATTCCGCATTATGATAAATCAGTAATTCGGACGGTTCACAAGCCATACTGAATATGCCACTCTTTAGTTTCTGGTTTCCTGCTGCGCCTCCAAGAGGTTAGCCTTCAAGCTGTTTATCTCTTCGGATTGTTTCTTCATATCTTCTTCTAGCTTCTTATCTTTGCCATAATACATTGGGGCACTCTTTATTTCTTCAAGCTCGGAGACAGCGGCATTCAGCTGTGTCCGGCTTGTCTCAAGATCCTGGGTCAACGCATTGTTCTTCTCCTTGAGAACCTGCGGTCATCAGACGATCCTCAAATCAGTTTTGTCCACCCGCTTCAAGTCTCGGGGCTACTACTATCTATCTACTAAGTTCATAAAGACTTGTACCTGCATATCCTTCGAGACTAGGCGAGCGACCCCGGTGAATCCTTCCCGGACAGCTCAGATATATGCACCTACAGTGCCTAGGGCATTAAACTCCGGCTCCGTTAAAGCAGGGGCGCGCAAGGCTTCTTTTAAGTGACGATGGTTCATTGCACTCTCGACTTCGGAGTTGGTCACGGACATCTCATCTGGCTCTCCGTGAGACGAATGAGTCTGTGCTGCATCAGCATGCACCCCCGTCCCGATTGGTATCTCTGGTGCCGGATTAGCCGCAGCTCGGCTGGCTGGGATCTTGCCCACGGTTCGCCGTATACTCCTCCTGTGATGATAGAAGAAGGATTCGAATGACGGCCCGGCTTCATGACCGAATACTAAAAATAGGAATATACCTTTTAGGTGGTGGAACAGGTTCAGTGGTGCTGTCGACCTCCTTTCTCTTTGCACGACCCTACCATGAAGGTGCTGACCTTCTCTTGGTCGCCCTCCCATAAGTACGGCTCACGGAGCACCGATCCTGCGAAATATGGTCCAATGCAGAAGATAAAGAGACGAGCAGAAGTATCCCTCTTCCTTGAGAAACAATTTCCAAATACTTACCTTCACAAAGGGATAGATGTCGGGGTAGTCATCCATAATGGCCACCTCCGAGACGTCAAGGCTCGCCTGATAGTAGACTCCATCTTCGAACTCTACAAATATATCTGGATCCTCATGGAATCTGGGGTCTTCATTGCGATCATGATCCTCTGGCTGGGGGGCGGGGCAGTTAATGTTCTCGACAATTTGCCTCCATGACTATTTAAAAAATATAGCCAGGGTATTTGGTCAACGCATCTCAATGAGTAAAAAATCATTGAACGGTTAGAAAACTTACCCATTCAATGGGAGTGTACATGGAGTAGGCCTCTCAGCAATTTAAATGAAGGAAATCTTCTTATTCACCTTTATAAAGGTCGGCCAGTGTTGCGGCTAACGCGGCTTGACTATCCGGACCCTTTTGCCTGTAGCGGGATGCATCATCCTCCCCGTTATAGTTCCATAAGGGAGTTACCCTGGATTGAAGTGGCTGGATGCATCTCTGTATCACAATAGCCATAACTTCCACTATGGAGAGTCCGGAATGGGTCAGTACCTTGACCTTGTTTACCAATATCATCACCTCCGCACTGTCTTCCTGAGCAAGGGATTTGGGATGCCAGCTATATAGCGTATTCAAGGGAGCACTAGAAAATTCTGGCATCCGTGCCGAACAGGGTCCGGAAGAGGTATAGAACCATTCGGAACACCATTCGGCAGAACCCTTCTTCGGATTCCCGACCGGGTAGCTGGATCCGGCTATACATCATACTTCGGCGTCGCCCACTTCAAAAATAGACCCGCCACCCTGATGGCGGGTGATGAGGTAGAAGAACTTTTTCCATAGTTCAAAGTGAGCCTCACAACCCAATAACAATTCACAAAGGGCGACGAAGCTAGAAATATGTAGAATGGAACCTGGTGTGAGGTTGCGCAGCCAGATCCCGTAGTGTTCCAGTAGGCCCCTAAGGAAGGGGTGGATTGGGAATCCCACGCCCTCAAAAGGAATGAGGTGAAGCATACCCTCTCCCCTTGACTGGGATTGGGGAAATTCTCCACCAATACATCAGCACCTATGGTAGTCAACCCCGCCCTTACGGAGATTAGATCCGAGGGAGGGAGATATCCTTGCGTTTGGAGCCGACTGAGCTGGAGGTGGGACACAGAGCAATTTTGCCAGTCCCCTCCTTGAGGGCCATGAGGACACGAGGAGCAGCCAGGGGCACTCGCCATGGCTTGATTTACCGTGGTCTGCAACTGTTGCTTTTGCTGTGATGCGGGATGGCATTTTGAAGATCTCGCCTCATTTTATAGGCGCAGCTTGTCCCTGTCAGGAATATTAAAATACAGGGATAACAGACTATTCGCATTCACTCGGACGCGTGGAAACCGACGTGATAGTAGGAAGGAATCATAAATACTGGACGAGGAGGTCGATGCTGGACTATCTTCAATTCAGAGTACAATGGAGAACCCGCCTTGCAAAGCGGCAGACTTGCACCCGCATACTACATCGTCATTGAAGGCAAGTTCGGGGCTACTTAGGGAGTCCTGGATTCGGGGGTCCTCAGGTGTCCGGTCAGGAGTATGGGTTGGGTTGCATGGGCGTGCAGGATCAAGCTGAAGATTATCTATCGTGTCCGGATGGGACTTCTCAATACGTGGAAGGCAAGAATAGAGTCCGGAGGTTTCCTTACCTGATAAACCGACCTTCTGCAAACCCCAAACCCTCTTCGGTGTGTATATAAACTGGATGGGTTAGTTTGTAGAGGGTAATTTTCATCATCATCGGAATCTTCATAGGCTAGACATCTAGGGTTAGCCATTACGATCTCGAGGTAGATCAACTCTTGTAATATTCATACTCGACAAATATAATCAAACAGGAGTAGGGTTTTACCTCCATCTAGAGGGCCCGAACCAGGGTAAATATCGTGTCCCCTGGCCTCCTGTTACCATTGATCCTCAGACGCATAGCTTGGGGCCCCTACCCGAGATATGCCGGTTTTGACACCGATAGCTGTACACGCCCCAGAGTCCCTTGAGTGCCGCCCTCGGGCCTCATGGGGGCTCCCACCCATGTCCAAGTGGAAGCACCATGCTCCGCATTGGTCGTCGACACTGTCCCCCAATGACTATGCTCATGCCCAGTGAAAGCACTTAGCTCCGTGGTGGTGAGAAGACAAGAAGACTAGCTAGTGCCGGACACGGCCATTTGATTTCGCCTTTCTTTCTGTAACTCCTCTTGCCGCCTTTTGGAATGAGATTCGGAATTTCGTGTGTTTATCGAAAAAAAACGGGTGGAATCTTTTCTTGTCTTGTCGCGATTTCTTGCTTTCTGATTTGGTGTTTTGAGAGCGGGGCTCGCGCCTGCTGCCCCTCCCCGCGAGCGCCCCGCAAGTAGGGGCTAGGCCTAGTATGCACGCGCCAACGCACGCTCGTGCTGGCCCCAAAAAGTGCCAGGGCCCCAGGGGGCTGGGGGCTGGAGCGCAACCACCGCAGGATCATCACACACACACCTTCCCGTGATCCGACAGTCGGCTCCTCGCGAGGCCCTCTTAGGCGGGCCAGCAGGCTCCTCGGGAGACTTAAAACCTCGCGAGCCCCGGACGGCTTGCCTCAGGAGGGAGGCACGTCCGCGACCTCAGGACCCACACAAGACCTACGGAACCAAGATAACCCGCAACAACTACCCCGCTCGGGAGCTAGCAGGCTCGCGACGACACATTACGAATCCTATTTTTTAGAGACATATCATCGTTTTATACATTACAAGGGGCCCCCCTTTCGAAAAAAGCTTTCGCGCCCCGCAGGCCGTGCCCGAAGGTTTTTGCATGCAGGTCAAGGCAAGGCGAAGAGGAATGCAGGCCTAGCTGGGTGCGCTGCCTCCGGCGCCGTCGTCGTCATCTTCATCCGAGCCATCTGCGTCATCACCGGCGTCGTCTTCATCATCATCCTCCACACCACCCTCATCATCCGCGATCATGACCGTATCATCCTTGGAAGCGAATTCTGTGACCAGCGCGTCCATGTTGTCGTCCACCCAGTTCGCCAAGTTGTCCTGGATGACCCTGGGCACGGGGGCTATGCCGACGTCGAAGTCAAAATGGGGATTGAGGTTCAGGAGGTGACTGAAGACACGTGAGAACGCGCGCACGAGGAGGCTGACGGTGTCCTAGACTAGGGGGTACTCATCACGTCGTCTCCCGATCAGTTGGATTAGGCCGAGGACCCCCATGGCCGTATACTCATGGGCCAGTTCGGACAACCCCTGCCGCATACAAGGAAGACTCCACAAGACTTGGCGCCCAAGGCGAGGACTCTCCTAAACCGTAGGCCTCCAGTGTGTTATATAAACCGAGGCCAGGCTAGTCAATAGACAATCTCATATTCATTATTACCATCTCGTGGTAGACATATGTACTCTGTACTATCCCCATATGAATACAATCAAAAGCAGGACGTAGGGTTTTACCTCCATCAAGAGGGCCCGAACCTGAGTAAAATCCGTGTCCATGTTACCATCGCTCCAAGACGCCTAGCTTAGGACCCCTACTACGAGATACGCCGGATATTGAACCGACATTGGTGTTTTCATTGAGAGCCTGCTGGGTGATCGTCACGGATCGATGGGATGATCAGGTGATATTTTTTCAGCTGGATCTGTTCAGATGTAAATTATCTACTTTGCAAAATTGTTGCTGCCGCGTCGTACAACTCTCTTTACAGATGGAGAAATTCTTAACAGCGCCGCCAAATAGTACATCTGATCCGGGCTGTGCGGAGGCCACCGGCAACCTAGGGCTAGAGGATCTACTACAGACAGCCAACACAAAATAAAAAAATAGCCGAGCTTCATGCGGCGGCAGCCTAGGGCAGAAGGACGTATAGCACTCAAGTACTCGCGCGAAGCAGTGCACGCGGAGCCGAGGAGATTTCCACTCGGCGTCATCCACCAGGGAGATCCTCTCTGTCTCATTGCTTTAAATTAAATTATATAAGTATCAAGGCTGTTGGCTACTGCCAAGACGTACTATTCATCAAACAATTAGTACCCGCACACATTGGATTCTAATCTACATAAAGCTCTGTGTCAGCTTTTTGGCTTCTCAGGTACTTTGTACGCAATTGGGCTGTCTTCATATCCATGATATTGCGGACTGTTCGTCTGTGACTCGGACGCGAGGCCATGGCGCTCCATCGCCCCGACCTAGCAGGCATCTTGTAGGCGCTCCAGGCCAAACTCCTCGTAGCTTCATTGGGTCCTGTCAGTATTGTCGCCCTGCAAGTCTGGAGCGCACCACAACAACATCGCCATCCCGCGAATTCGGACCGAGCTGCGTCCGCACCGTCGCATCACTGCTCTCACAAGCGGACCTCAGCGCCCAGACTATATTTCTCAAATCATTTATTTTGCATAAATAAATTATACAATGGATTTTTTTCTTTTTGTCCTGCACTGCAATATGTATGCAGGAAAGTTAATGGTGGACAAGATACATTGATTTGAATATTGATTCTTCTGCCCGCACGCGGCATGGACGTCCCTCGTCCATGATCATCTTGTCTGCCACCAGTTCCGACATTGTTGGATAAATCTTCAGGTGCAATCCTTCTAGTTATTCGCGATGTGCATATTAATAATATTTCAAAAAATATTTTCTGCTGGTCAGCGACTCTTGGACTTGCAGTTTTTGCAATCAGGGCTACGCTACAACCGCCGTTTCATGGCGATCCGATATGCCATTGCGGCCCCGCGCGCATTGCATCCGTAATTCGGGCGACCGTGCGAATCCGGATTTTGTCACCTCGTTGTGCCGATGCCCTGTGTCGACAATGGCCTCGCGCCAGGCCACCTCTCTTTTAATAATTTATTTTGCATAAATAATTCTGTAAGTTTTATTTTTACTTTAGTATTATTACTTGCCTTGTGTTTCTTCATGCATGTAGACAATGTCATGGCGAGCCGACGTACTCCTTCCGCCTGTATCGACTAAGTTCGGGCGTCACCTCGACTCGCGTCCATCTGCCGGCTTTTTCGCCCTGCCGCTCCACCGGACCATCCATGGCGCTCAGACCATATTTTTATTATTTATTCACTTAAATTAATTAAGTAGAATTAATATTATGTTTAACTTTATTTGTCATTACCTTTGGTTTGCACTGTTTCATGTGCACAGGTAAATCAACACCGACCTGTTTCGACGCGTCGGCTGACGTGGGGACTCCGGCATCACCCGCCGACCTGCTTCATCACCTCGGCCGAACTGGGAGCTTCACCTTTCCACAGAGGGTGTTCTGTGTCGCCACTTCGGAGTGCCGAGCTCTTTGCTCGGCCACCTCGGGACCAGCTTGGGGGCTGAGACCTCCTCCCGCACCAAGCTCGGACCGCGTCATCAATGCCGAACACATTAACCAGCTAAGTCGCTTTCATGCTCAAAGTTTTAAAATTCTAAATTTTGTTCGGTCCAACCAAGCTTTATACTTTTTTTGCAAAAAGCTGTTTGTGAAAAACTTCCTTGTCCAAACTTTGTTTGTGACACAAAAATTCCAATACCCCGTTTACTTGGGGGCTTCCTTTATGAAGCTTTTCCTCTTGCATATGATTATACTTGTACAGCTTCGTTCCTTGTTCGTGTATTATGCCACAATATGCACCATGTTGACTCAAGCGATTTGCATGCTGGGTTGGCTAGGGAGTAAAGGGAGCACCTCTGCGATTGTCACGACCGGGTCCTCCGAGCTCTGACCTCAGACTGGGTGAAGCCGAAAGCTAGCGCTCTTATTGTTTTGAATTATGGTCGGCACACAATGGAACTCATGAGTACAAAAAATCTATTGCACAAGTCTCATAGCAGCAATGAGCAACCGAAGAAAGGTATCGGTGGGGGTACTATTTTCTTCGAAGATGCTTCTTACACTTTGTTAGTAATATAGCATAAGTTCCCTGAGCGTGCTTTGTCTGTTACAGGCTTATGGCCTAATTGCCTGGTTATCGGAAACACCATCGATATTCTCAACAGGTGGAGTACATAACACTTTTCGGCCCTTGGCAGAAGAGGGAGAATCCTACGGTCGGTTAAGACGCGTTTAAAGTTCGGGTGAACACATTATGATATAAGTACTTCGGTACATACAATCATTATACATAAAATTCTTTTACCCAAGTCACTCGGGGGCTCTTAAATTTATGTGAGCTGTTTTATAATAAGTGTTCTTCTTCTTAGTCATTGCAAAATCTTTTTTCTATCACTCCTTTTTTCGACGCGAGTGTGTGGTCAATAGCCGGGGAGCCTATTTCTCTCTCAAAGCCGCTATAGTTTGCTAAACTGGCCTAACGAGAAGTACTCCGCCTTCGGGATAGGAGGTTGAAGCCATAGGCTGACCCGCTTGAAGTCTTGAGATAGGGTGTGTCATGTTAAAGCACGACAGAAGCACTTTTTTTTCTAAGACCAATTTTCTGATTGGCACCGAACAATTGATCTAGTTCGGACGTCGAGGTTTTACTGACGTTTTTTGATTTTCCAATTCTATGGCACTTTTCAACTATTTGTGTGTTTTCCGCATTAGTCTTGCAATGCAACGACGGACACCTTTAGAGATTCGGCAAAAATTATCGGATATTGCTATATATGCATCAGTTTCGAATTGTGTCTTCGGTCAATACTTGGGTTACCCGGCTCCTGTGCTTGCCTCCTACATTCCGCTTTGTTCGACTAGGTGTGCAAAAGGAAGAACCACTGTGATTGTGCTTCCAGCTCGCATGGTTAAGTACCTCAGTGGAGAAAGCCGAAAATTGACTGTCACAATAAAGCGTAAACTGGTCAGTGGTCCGATGACTGTATTAAACGACGGGCCCTTCATAATATTGGCTGTAGTGTTTACGGCTTGACCTCGGCTGCAGCCGAACACTAACCGGGGGGCTACTTGGTGGCCTCCCAACTTTAAGCTCCTATGACTAAGTGAAAGTTATAAAGCCCGCATATATGATTGCCTCGTTTCCGCTAACACAACCGCCTTCGGGCACCGAGACATCGGCTAAGGGTTGTTTTGTTATTGCGGAAACACCCTGCGTAGCATATACAAGGGGGTAGAAGCCGATGATGGGCCACTTTCAGATTATAAACGGTCGCAACGGAGGTAAAAATTTGGGTTCATTTAGACCACCGAGTTTGGAAGCTTTCCCCGAACTAAATCCTTAGTATTTTCCTCCCAAATTGATCGAAGCTAAGGTTTCATGATCATGCTTAGCATGACAACCCAAAGAAAGAAACTGATAGCGGGATTATTTTCTTGGGAAGATGTTTCTTACATTATAAAGTAATATAACATATCATTCCGCGTACCTTTGTTTATAAAACTGTATGGCCGGATTGCCTTGTTTGCCGTAAATCTTTGCCCTCATAAAGGCTTTATAAAGTGGGGCAAACACTCCCCGGCTACTGGCCGAGGAGGTTTAAGCCGATGGTCGGTCAACAAAGTTTTTGTACAGTGCGGATTCGAGTATTAATGATGTAGAGTACTTGGGTACATAGAATCATTACACATAATTTGTGATTTTACTTCGGACATCGATCCTTAATTCGGCCACCCGTGCCCACATTAAGACTCGGGGGCTACTGGGCTTTGTGCTTATCATTTACAAATATTAAACCGGTACATCGATCCCCTGATCTGGTGTTGCCACCCGACCAGTGTCTCGGGGGCTACTGCATTGACAATCCAGTGCAGAAAATTTAAAGTGCAATATAGTTTTGGAGGAGATTATTATCCTCAGGTTGGTCGGTCGCACCCAACCTGAGTCACGAGGACTTTGCACACCACGTTTCTATTCCTGAGTATGCAGCGGAGCTAGGAATTGATTCTCAAGCTGATTTTATGAATCGATCTGAGTCTCAGGGGCTACTAGGGTCAGCGGTTTGATTTTTTCCTTCAGGTGCATCCCGGATATTAGGCCAACACGCACCTTGAGGGCTACTGGCTATACATCTCGTCAGAAATTACATTACACAATTTGGAATTAAATTCATAAAAATCAGCCCATGGCCAAGGTGGTGCACTACCTCGGAAGTAGCCCGGCATAAAGCTCGGGTGCCAGTGGCTGGCTCCGTAGAGGGCATCTCCGGCATTAAGCTCGGCTAAACTTCTGCAACCTTTTTGAACCTAGGTGATATATGACACCTCGGATATAGACCAGCGTTGGAGCTCAGACATAGTCTGGCATTGGAGCTTGACATGGTACGACGTTTGAGCTAGGATACAGTCCAGCGTTGGAGGTTGACATAGTCCGGCGTTTGAGCTAGGATACAGTCAAGCGTTGGAGCTCGGAAATAGTCCGACATTGGAGCTTGACATAGTCCGGCGTTTGAGCTAGGATACAGTGCGGTGTTGGAGCTCGGAAGCGGTCTAGCGTTGTTGCTCGGCTGCAAAAGATATCTCGAATGCAGTCCGGCGTTGGAGCTCGGATGCAAGAAAATACCGCCCCACGGGAACAACTTCAAACCCAAGGTGTGGTGTGAAAAATAACAAGGCATTGATAAAGGCCGATAACTTAAAGGGGCTCCTCGGATACCCGACGTATAAATTCTTCGGATCCACTTCGGAAATCCTCAAGATCGAAGATGAGAAGATTTGTTGAACCAGTTTTCAAGACCAACGACCAAAGGTGAAGAATAGTTCGGAAGAATCGAGGAGCGTCCCCAACTTGAAGACCAGTTCAGGGGGCTACTGACGGTGTCCTGGACTAGGGGGTACTCACCACATCGTCTCCCGATCAGTTGGATTGGGCCGAGGACCCCCATGGCCGTATACTCATGGGCCAGTTCGGACAACCCCTGCCGCATACAAGGAAGACTCCACAAGACTTGGCGCCCAAGGCGAGGACTCTCCTAAACCCTAATCCTCTGGTGTGTTATATAAACCGAGGCCAGGCTAGTCAATAGACAATCTCATATTCATTATTACCATCTCATGGTAGATATATGTACTCTGTACTATCCCCATATGAATACAATCAAAAGCAGGACGTAGGGTTTTACCTCCATCAAGAGGGCCCGAACCTGGGTAAAACATGTTACCGTCTCTCCAAGACGCCTAGCTTAGGACCCCTACTACAAGATACGCCGGATATTGAACCGATAGAGGCCCCTACTTATCTCCTCAATGAGCTCATGGCCTGATCCTCCAGGCGGGTCACGACCCCGGTGAAGAAGCGGAGGTGGCTGGCGTAGTCACCCTCGCGCGGGTGAGGGGTGCTCTCCTCGCAGATGGTGCTCAAGGCTCGGTTGGCCCTCACCCTGAGGGCCTGGAGTATCGAATCATGCTTGAGCTGCAGCGTCTGACCGTGGCACGCTTCATCCGCATTCTTCTTTGCGAGGGACGCGGCACCCTTGATCTCCTGCTGGAGTGAGAGCAAGTCGGTGCATGTGGAGGCAAAGTCAGCCTGGGCAGAGGCCTGAGCTACCTTGGCGGCCCTCTCGCGCTGCTCCACCTCATCCAGCTTTGTCCTGAGGGCAGCGGTCCTGCCCTCAACCTCGGCTTCCAGGAGCCCCAACTTCAGGCAGTGCTCTTTGGCGAGAGCCGCGCGAGCTTTTGCCACCTTCTAGTTCACTCCTCCTGGATCTTGGCTATTCGTGCGGCAACAACGTCCTCAGCCATGGCTACCTGGGCTCCCTTACCTCTAGCCGCTCGAGCTCCAGACTGCGCTCCAAGGCTTCCAGCGCCCACGTTTCCTCGTGCTTTTGGGTCTCCTTCTCATCGGGAGGTGCCCCATGATATGCCTCCAAGGTATCTATAACTTTTTATTGTTCCATGCTATTATATTATCATTCTTGGATGTTTTACAATCATTTTATAGTCATTTTATATCATTTTTTGGTACTAACCTATTGACATAGTGCCTAGTGCCAGTTGCTGTTTTCTGGATGTTATTTACATCACAGGAAATCAATATCAAATGGAGTCCAAATGCAGCGAAACTCCTGCAGGATTTTTTGGGCCAGAAGACATCCAGTGGGCCAAGGAAGCACCTAGGGGGTGCCTCGAGGGGAGCAGCACCCACCAGGGCATGCTAGGAGGCCCAGGTGCGCCCTGGTGGGTTGTGCCCACCTCGGGTGCCCCTTGAACCGCATATTTACTCTATAAATACCCCAATATTCCAGAAACCCTAGGGAAGTCGACAAAAATCAATTCCAGCCGCTGCAGAGTCCAAAACCACCAAATCCAATCTAGACACCATCACGGAGGGGTTCACCACTTCCATTGGTGCCTCTCCAATGATGCGTGAGTAGTTCTTTGTAGACCTACGGGTCCGTAGTTAGTAGCTAGATTGCTTCCTCTCTCTCTCTCTCTCTTGATTATCAATACAATGGTCTCTTGGAGATCCATATGATGTAAGCCTTTTTGCGGTGTGTTTGTTAGGATCCGATGAACTTTGAGTTTATGATCAGATCTATGTGTTTTATCGATGAAAGTTATTTAAGTCTTCTTTGATCTCTTATATGAATGATTTCTTATAGCCTCGTATTTCTTCTCCGATATTTGGGTTTTGTTTGGCCAACTTGATCTATTTGTCTTGCAATGGGAAGAGGTCCTTTGTAGTGGGTTCGACCTTACGGTGCTTGATCCCAGTTACAGAAGGGGAACCGACATGTATGTATCGTTGCTACTAAGGATAACAAGATGGGATCTGTATCTACATAATAGATAAATGGATCTTGTCTACATCATGTCATCGTTCTTATTGCATTACTCCATTTTTCCATTAACTTAATACACTAGATGCATGCTAGATAGCGGTTGATGTGTGGAGTAACAGTAGTAGATGCAGGTAGGAGTCGGTCTACTAATCTTGGGCATGATGCCTATATAATGATCATTGCCTGGATATCGTCATGATTATTTGAAGTTCTATGAATTGCCCAACATTAATTGTTTTCCCATGTTTGCTATTTTTCTCGAGAGAAGCCACTAGTGAAACCTACGGCCCCCGGGTCTCTTTTCATCATATTTGCCTTTGTGATCTATTTTCCTTTGCATTTATTTTCAGATCTATTAAACCAAAATACAAAAATACCTTCCTACAATTTATTTGTTCCATGATCTATTTATCCTATCTACCACTTTTTCCTCACGTTATTTGCCTATCTTGAGGCGTCCTACCCGAAAGGGATTGACAACCCCTTAACACGTCGGGTTGCGAGTATTTGTTATTTGTGTGCATGTGTTGTTTACGTGGTGTGAGGAGGTTCTCCTACAGGTTCGATAACCTTGGTCTCATCACTGAGGAAAATACCTACTGTCTCTATACTGCATCATCCCTTCCTCTTTGGGAAAATACCGACGTAGTTCTAGCAAACATCAAAAGGAATTTCTGGCACCGTTCCCTGGGAGGATCTTCAACATAAACCAGGTTCCTAATCACAAATATCATCTCCTCGCAATTGACATTATTTGCCATTTGTCTCTCGTTTTCCTCTACCCCACTTCAAAAAAATTTGTTGTTTTATTCGCCCTCTTTTTCGTTCGCCGTTTTCTCGTCTGATCTGTTTTTGAGTGCAATCTTGTTGTGAAGTCATCATGACTCAAGAGAACACCAAGTTGTGTGATTTCTCTAATACTAACAACAATGATTTTATTAGCACTCCGATTGCTCCTCCCGCCACTAGTGCGGAGTATTGTGAAATTAATACTGCTTTGCTGAATCTTGTCATGAAAGATCAATTTGCCGGTACTCCTAATGAGGATACCGCATCCCATCTTAACACATTTGTGGAATTGCGATATGCAAAAGAAAAAATATGTGGACAATGATGTTGTGAAGTTGAAATTATTTACTTTTTCTTTGCGAGATCGTGCAAAATTTTTGTTTTCTTCTTTGCCTCACAATAGTATCGATTCTTGGAACAAGTGCAAGGATGCTTTTATTACTAAGTATTTTCTGCACGCAAAAATTATTTCCCTTATAACCCAGATCATGAATTTCAAGCAACTTGAACATGAGCATGTTGCACAATCTTGGGAAAGGATGAAATTGATGCTATGGAATTGCCCAAATCATGGGTTAAATCTTTGGATGATCATACAAATTTTTTATGCAGTATTGAATTTTGTTTCTCGTAATCTTTTAGATTCCGCCGCGGGGTGTACTTTTATGGAAATTACTTTGGGTGAATCTACTAAATTGCTAGACAATATTTTGGCAAATTACTCACAATGGCATACCGAAAGAGCTCCTTCTAGTAAAAAAGTCAATTCGGTAGAAGAAATAAATTCTTTGAGTGAAAAAGTTGATGCTCTTATGAAGTTGGTTGCTAATAAAAAGTGCTCCTATTGATTTTAATGATGTGCCTTTGTCTACTTTGATTGAGCAAAATAGTGATGCCATTGATGTGAATTTTGTCTCGTGAAATAATTTCAATAACAATGCTTATAGAGGTAATTTTAATCCTAGGCCTTTTCCTAGTAATTCCTCTAATAATTATGGTCATTCCTATGGTAATCATATTTATAGTAATAATAGAAACACCTCTGATATTGAGAACAATATTAAAGAATTTATCAATACCCAAAAAGCTTTCAATACTTCGATAGAAGAAAAGTTGAATAAAATTGATGACTTGTCTAGAAGTGTTGATAGAATTTCTCATGATGTAGAAAATATCAAGATGAATTTTTTTTGCCTAAAATTGAAGAATCAATTAAAGCTCTTTATGTTTCTATGGATGGAAGTAAGAAAAGAACCGCTATGCTTAGAGCTAAAAGAGAATTTTTAGAAAGAGTGTTTTCTAGTGATTACTATCATAAAAGTGATGAAGATCTTAAAATGATTGGTGTTTCTTCTATTGATTCTTTGTTTAGTAAATTTAATATTTATGAAAAAGGGACTGGAGAAGAGTCAACTTTAGTTATAAGGCGTCCCTATGATTCAGAGGGTGAAAATCTTGTTGAGAAAATTGATAAAAGTGGGTTCGAAGAGGTCAAGACTTTAACTAGTGATGTGCCCACTATTTTGGATTACAAATTCACCCCATGCTTATGAACAAAATAAAGCTTTTACTAAACATATTGTTAATGCCATGATGAATGCTTTTGAAGAAAAAGATGGAATTAGGAGTTTAAATTCCTAGAAAATTGCATGATGAGTGGGAACCTACCATTAAAGTCAAGATTAAAAATTATGAGTGTTTTTCCTTGTGTGACTTGGGTGCTAGTGTTTCTACAATTCCGAAATATTTATGTGATGTGCTTGGTCTTACTAATATTGAAGAATGCTCTTTAAATTTGCACTTGGTGGATTCCACTATTAAAAACCTATGGGAAGAATTAATGATGTTCTTATTCTTGCAAATAGGAATTATGTGCCCATAGATTTTATTGTTCTTGACATTGATTGCAATCCTTCTTGTCCAATTATTCTTGGTAGACCGTTTTTGTGTACTATTGGTGGCGTGATTGATATGAAAGAACGCAATATTAAATTTCAATTTCCACAAAGGAAGGGAATGGAACACTTCCCTAGAACAAGAATTAGGCCACCATATGAATCAATCATGAGGATATCTTATGGATCTAGAACAAGGATAAGGGAGACAAAACTTAGATCATACGCGTTATGCCTAGCTAGGGGCGTAAAACGATAGCGCTCGTTGGGAGGCAACCCAATGAATAAAATTTATTTTTGCTTTTTGATTTCCATTCTTGTGTATTAGCACAATTATGCTACTTCTTTGTGTTTTTTGTGTTTTAATTAGTGTTTGTACCAAGCAAGGACTTTGGGAAGATTTGGGTGAAAGTTTATTTGATCTTGCTGGAAAAACAGAAACTTTTGCGCTCACAAGATTATTTGTCATTTTTAATAGAAGAGTGTGTTTGAGTTGATTATTTTTGCAGAAGACTAATAGACTAATTGCTCACGTCCACCAATTTATTTCAAAAAAATTGGAGTTACATAAGTATTCGAAATATTCAGATTGCTACAGACTGTTCTGTTTTTGACAGATTCCGTTTTCTTTGCATTGTGTGCTTGTTTTGATGATTCTATGGTTTTCCTTGATGAGTTTTGGCCATTGAAAAGTTGGAATACAGTATATATAATGCAAAAACAAAATAAGAATAGGTTTTCTACAGTACTTATAGTAGTGGTTTGCTATCTTATACTAACGGATCTCACGAAGGTTTTGTTTGAGTTTTGTGTGATTGAAGTTTTCAAGTTTTGGGTGATCTTACGATGGATGAAGGAATAAGGATTAGCAAAAGCCTAAGATTGGGGATGCCCGAGGCACCCCAAGATAATGTTTAAAGAAGTAGCAAGCATCTTGGCATCCCCGCTTTCTTCTAACAACCATCGGTATTTTACTTGAAGCTCTATTTTTCTTCGTCACATAATATGAGTTTTGCTTGGAGCGTCTTGTATGATATGAGTTTTTGCTTGTTTTGCTTTGTGTTTTAAGTGTTGAATCCTTGCTAGACACACCCTTTTGATAGATCCAAAAATTATGCTATGATTGCTCCTATGCTTCACTTAAATTTTTAGAGCCATGGATTTATTCTAGTGCTTCACTTATATCTTTTTGAGCAGGGTGTGCTTTGTTATTTTTGAATAAATGCTCTCATGCTTCACTTAGATTTATTTGGGAGTTAGTAAAAAATTTAAATAAATTCTCTCTTGCTTCATTTAGATTATTTTGAGAGAAAGAAAAAATATGCTCATGATCTTCACTTAAATTTGTTTGAGCTTATCAAAAGCTACATATGAAAATAGTCCCAAAGTGATAGATATCCAAGGCGGATATAATAAAAACTTTCTTGAAGATCATTGGACAAAATAAACTTGATTCTTAATAATGGTTTTGAGACATGACAATATGATATGTGAGTCATGTTGATGAGTAATTGTGCTTTAGTAAGAATATTGATGTTAAGGTTTGTGATTCCCTATGCAAGCACAAAAGTCAATAGTTATGCAATCAAATTTATATCCTACTTCTGGTGCATTATTTGGTGTTACTTATGCTTAATGCTTGGGTACGAGATTTTTCGCTTTTTCGTTGGTCGCTTCTCAATCTTGCACTAAATATGATAACTACTTGTGCATCCAAAACCCTTTAAACCAGTTTTGCCTTATGAGTCCACTATACCTACCTATATGTGGTATTTCCATGCCTTTCTAAGCAAATTTGCATGTGCCATCTCTAATTTTCAAAATAAATTTCTCTTTTGTGTGCTCTACCGCTCGCGAGGCGGTGAAGGGTGACCAATATTTTCCATGCTAGATGTGTTATTGTCACAATGACTGTTTGTTCACTTGTCATTGCACGAGAGTATGAAAAAGGTATTAGGGATGCCCAGTCCCGAAATGAATAATGAATTTACTTTATGTTGTCAAATAATAAATTCCTTGGAAAGTGTTGGTATGGAGGGCACCCATGGATACGGTTAGCCATGGAAAGTGAAAGTAATGGTGGAAAAAGAAATAAACTTTATTTTCTGTTTGGGAACCGCCTATGATGTATCTAGCATGGAAAGTGTTGAGATCTCTAAGTCATTTTTGTTGGTGGGAAAAGTATGCCTCTCAAATATATTTTTATTTCTCAATTTAAGCTTTGAGCTTTGGCACCTCAACAAATCCCTACTTCCTTCCGCTAAGGGCCTTTCTTTTACTTATGCAATTTTTATTTTGAAATTGAGTCTCCATCTTCTCTTATAAAGCACCAACTAAGGGGCACTATGATCGCATTTGAGCATTGGGTGTAGCTAATATTCGAGTGTGTTTCATGAATGGATCAATGATTGAGCATGATGGGCTAGGGATAACTTGCTTTAGTGTTGATATTTTGAAAGACATGGTTGCTTGTTGGTATGCTTGAGTATTAAAGTCCTCATGTCAACACTAGACTATTGCTTTGAATCACATAAAAGTCCATATGCCCATGCTATAAAGAAAAGAAATGTGATGAATATGTTAGGCAGCATTCCACATCAAAAATTCTGTTTTTATCATTTACCTACTCGAGGACGAGCGGGAATTAAGCTTGGGTATGCTGGTACGTCTCTGACGTATATATATATTTTTTATTGTTCCATGCTGTTATATTATCATTCTTGGATGTTTTACAATCATTTTATAGTCATTTTATATCATTTTTTGGTACTAACCTATTGACATAGTGCCCAGTGCCAGTTATTGTTTTCTGCATGTTTTTTACATCACAGGAAATCAATATCAAACGGAGTCCAAACGTAGTGAAACTCCTGGAGGATTTTGTTTTGGGCCAGAAGACATCAAATGGGCCAAGGAAGCACCTGGAGGTGCCTCGAGGGGAGCAACACCCACCAGGGCGCGCTGAGGCCTAGGCGCGCCCTGGTCGATTGTGCCCACCTCGGGTGCCCCCGGGTCACCTCTTTGCTCTCTAAATACCCCAATATTCCAGAAACCCTAGGGAAGTCGATGAAAATCAATTCCAACCGCTGCAGAGTCCAGAAGCACCAGATCAAACCTAGACACCATCACGGAGGGGCTCACCACTTCCATAGGTGCCTCTCCAATGATGCGTGAGTAGTTCTTTGTAGACCTATGGTCCGCAGTTAGTAGCTTGATGGCTTCCTCTCTCTGTTGATTATCAATACAATGGTCTCTTGGAGATCCATATGATGTAAGCCTTTTTGCGGTGTGTTTGTTGGGATCCGATGTACTTTGAGTTTATGATCAGATCTATGTTTTTATCCATGAAAGTTATTTGAGTCTTCTTTGATCTCTTATATGCATGATTGCTTATAGCCTCATATTTCTTCTCTGATATTTGGGTTTTGTTGGGCCAACTTGATCTATTTATCTTGCAATGGGAAGAGGTGCTTTGTAGTGGGTTCGGTCTTATGGTGCTTGATCCCAGTGACAAAAGGGGAACCGACACATATGTATCATTGCTACCAAGGATAACAAGATGGGATCTATATCTACATAATAGATAAACAGATCTTGTCTACATCATGTCATTGTTCTTATTGCATTACTCCGTTTTTTCATGAACTTAATACACTAGATGCATGTTGGATAGCGGTCGATGTGTGGAGTAATAGTAGTAGATGCAGGCAGGAGTCGGTCTACTAATCTTGGACGTGATGCCTATATAATGATCATTGCTTGGATATCATGATGATTATTTGAAGTTCTATCAATTGCCCAAAAGTAATTGTTTTCCCCCGTTTGCTAATTTTCTCGAGAGAAGCCACTAGTGAAACCTACGCCCCCAGGTCTCTTTTCATCATATTTGCCTTTGCGATCTATTTTCCTTTGCATTTATTTTTAGATCTATAAAAAAATACAAAAATACCTTGCTGCAATTTATTTGTTTCGTGATCTATTTATCCTATCTACCATTTTTTCCTCACGTTATTTGCCTATCTTGAGGCGCCGTACCCGAAAGGGATTGACAACCCCTTTAACACGTCCGATTGCGAGTATTTGTTATTTGTGTGCAGGTGTTGTTTACGTGGTGTGAGGAGGTTCTCCTACTGGTTCAATAACCTTGGTCTCATCACTGAGGGAAATACCTACCGTTGCTATACTGCATCATCCCTTCCTCTTTGGGGAAATACCGACGTAGTTCTAGCAGACATTACCCTACTTAGTGATGCAGCTAGGGCAGCCCTGCGCGCTTTGATCCGCTGCTCGAGGGCATAATTTGAAGCTTGAAGTTCCCGCTCACGCTCCTCGGCAACCTCACAACAATGGTTGGCCGCCCTGGCCTCCTCCAGGGCACGAGCACAAGCCTCGCGAGAAGTCACAAGGGACGCTCCAGCACTTGCGCTGGCGTGCTCATGTTGAAGATGCCCGAGGTTGATGGCGACCTTCAACTGATGCCACTCGTGCGCCAAGCAAAGGCACTCCGTCTCAAGGCGGGCGCCGACGTCTGCAAGGTCTTCTCCAAGCCGGCTCAGCGCACCCATCGACTCCCAGAAAAGCTCGTGGTGGACGGCGCCACCAAGTCCGTCCTTCACGCCGAGGGCTATCGGAGGGGCTTGGAGTGGCTCACCTGCTGCTGGCAGGGGGTTGGAGGCCGGTGCCTTCCCTGCCGCTTCCTGGGCCTCGGAGGAGGTGCTGGGCGGCGCAGTCTCGCCGCTCGAAGACGAAGACGAAGCTGGGATCACCTAGCCACCGGTGATGACCAATGGAGGAGCCCTCGGCAAGCCTTCTGAACCCCAGGCCAGACCGTGAAGGAAGGACGTTGGGAACACAGGCTCATGGCCCCCCATCGGTGCGTCCGACTCTTGGACCGGCCCCGTGCCACGCGTGGGCGTCCGGTGTAGGGGGCTCAAAATCAAGAGCGAGCCAAGGACCTGCTGGAGTCGCTTCTCAGGAGATCTTGCTGCCGTAGTCGAAGGGATCCTGAGGAGCCATTGTCATGGAAGGACGCGACCCACAGGAAATCACAAAGATAAGGTACTTACTCGTATATGGCTATGTACTTCTTATGCTTCAGCAGCCGGTAGGCGTCCCCACTACAGCTCGGAGACCCTTTCCTCTTGCGGAGTGCTTCGAGGTTCGGTTGAAGCTGACCGAAGTCCAGAGCGTGACCATCGGCATCTGGGGCACTCGGCAGGGATCCTGGGGCGGCGACCTCAGGAGCGTCGGACTACGCCAGCTCTCCAGCCGCCACCTCAGAACTGCTCGCCCGAGCTTCGGGGGCTGTTGCCTCAGGAGCGTCGGGCTACTTCAGCTCTCCAGCAGCCGCCCCAGCGGCACTCGGCGGTGCTCGTCCCCCCTACATCCACATATGGGGCGCGTGCCGCAGGGTCGGCGAGTAAGGGAACCACGAAGACGGGATTCTCGTGAGGCCCTTCAAGGCCCGCCGGGCGCAGCCCCCATTCGTCAAAAAGGGGCATCTGCCTCACGAAATCCACCTTGTTCGAGCATTGGTACAGGAGGCAGCCCTCCTCCGGAAGCGCGGCTGGCACTAAGTCACCCGTCAGAAGCTCGAGCACAGTGCGCAGTGTCTTGGAAGGAAGCGCGGGCATCTAGAGTCTCATGGGGTCCTTGGTGCCAAAGAAGGCCCACATTGGGCGAGAATGGCGCTGGAGCGGAGCGATGCGCCACCGGATGACCTCCTTCACTACCATCAGCACCGTCACCCCAACCTTCTTCAACCTAGTCAGCCAGGACTAGACATGGGCGAGCTGATGGTCAACAAGCTTGACGTGCCCCCAGTAGGAGCTGGGTACGGCTGGCACTCGTGGAAGCAGGAGCAAGGAGTTGAGCACGCTGATGCCCACGAACACCCACCGCTTCTAGAATCCACTAACAACTGGCGAGAGCTCAAAGTCGATGCCCGAGCCGGCTATCGCCGCTATGGCCTGGAAGGCCACGCACCCTGAGCGCTGGCAGGCATCGACTAGCTGAAGCAAGAAGAAATGGCGAAACAAGGCCACGGAAGGGGCAATGCCCACCATGGCCTCGCAGAGGAAGGCAAAGACGGTGAGTAGGATGATGGATTGGGGATCCGGATGCAGCGCGTGGACTTGCTAATGCGAGAGTATGGCATTGAAGAAATCGGAGAAAATGGGATTGGGCCAGCCAAGAGGGCGTGAAGATGGATGGGGATCTCGGTAGCTGTCATGTCGACCATGGCCCAGGAAGCAGACAAAGCCACCGTTGCCTTCCACTCATTGGAATCGGCGGTGAGGGCCGGACGGACCTTGGCCAGCCCCTCTTGATTGACCACCATCGACCGCTCGAGGGCAGGCTCGAAGGCTGGCTGGGATCTGACCGAAGCACAGGTTTTCCCCTTCTTCTTTGACCACGATGCCATAGTAGTGAGGGAAGACCGGTGCCAGCATCAAATCCGGTAAAAGAACCGTTGTTTCTCGGGAAGGTGAAGGAGCCAAGGGTGAGCACGGCAAGCGATGGAGGTGGAGCTGCGTTGGCAACGGGCGGCCGCCGAGCCCAACGAATATCAAGGTTGCGTGGGGAAGTGGGGGCTCCCACATCCCGTCGAGCGCCATGCGTCTATCGAGGCCTTGGTGATTGGGGCCCGCGGCGCTCCTCACTTTCCCTTTGGCTTCGCCTCAAAGCCAGGTTCGAGCGCGCCTTGGGCCTGGGGCTACTGTCGGCGTTCCTGCAGCCCACGGCGTGGCTCCATCGACGGCCTGGTACGACCCAGCTTCGATATCAACAACTCAAGACCCTCACGAGGGGCCAAGCCTCGCGAGGCGGACGATGATACATCTCCAACGTATCTATAATTTATGAAGTATTCATGCTATTATATTATCCATCTTAGATGTTTTATATGCATTTATATGTTGTTTTATATGATTTTTGGGACTAACCTATTAACCTAGAGCCCAGTGCCAGTTTCTGTTTTTTCCTTGTTTTTGAGTTTTACAGAAAAGGAATACCAAACGGAGTTCGATTGACGTGCCAATTTTTGATGATTTTTTATGGACCAAAAGAAGCCCCCGGAGTACAAGAGTTGGGCCAGAAGAGTCCCGAGCCGTCCACGAGGGTTGAGGGCGCGACCTACCCTCTGGGTGTGCCCCCTATCTCGTGGACGACTCGGTGACCCCCCCTGACGTGAAACCGACACCAAAAATTCCTATAAATACAGAAACCCCCAGAAAGAATCCTAGATCGGGAGTTCCGCCGCCGCAAGCCTCTGTAGCCACCAAAAACTAATCGGGACCCTGTTTCGGCAGCCTACCGGAGGGGAATCCATCACCGGTGGCCATCTTCATCATCCCGGCGCTCTCCATGACGAGGAGGGAGTAGTTCACCCTCGGGGCTGAGGGTATGTACCAGTAGCTATGTGTTTGATCTCTCTCTCTCTCTCTCTCTCTCTCTCTCCTGTTCTTGATTTGGCACGATCGTGTTGTACCACGAGCTTTGCTATTATAGTTGGATCATATGATGCTTCTTCCCCTCTACTCTCTTGAAATGGATTGAGTATTCCCTTTGAAGTTATCTTATCGGATTGAGACTTTAAGGATTTGAGAACACTTGATGTAAGTCTTGCACGTGCTTATCTGTGGTGACAATGGGATATCACATCATCTACTAGATGTATGTTTTGGTGATCAACATGCGGGTCCAGTGACCTTGTAAACTTATGCATAGGGGTTGGCACATGTTTTCATCTTGACTCTCCGGTAGAAACTTTGGGGCACTCTATTAAGTTCTTTGTGTTGGTTTGAACAGATCAATCTGAGATTGTGTGATGCATATCGTATAATCATACCCGCAGATACTTGAGGTGACATTGGAGTATCTAGGTGACATTAGGGTTCTGGTTGATTTTGAGTCTTAAGGTGTTATTTTACTACGACCTCTAGGGCTGTTTGTGACACTTATAGGAATAGCCCAATGGATTGATCGGAAAGAATAACTTTGACGTGGTTTCGTACCCTACAATAATCTCTTCGTTTGTTCTGTGCTATTAGTGACTTTGGAATGACTCTTTGTTGCATGTTGATGGATAGTTATGTGATCAATTATGTTATTATTGTTGAGAGAACTTGCACTAGTGAAAGTATGAACCCTAGGCCTTGTTTCCTAGCATTGCAATACCGTTTACTCTCACTTTTACCACTTGTTACCTTGCTGTTTTTATATTTTCAGATTACAAAAACCTATATCTACCATCCATATTGCACTTGTATCACCATCTCTTCGCCGAACTAGTGCACCTATACAATTTACCATTTGTATTAAGTGTGTTGGGGACACAAGAGACTCTTTGTTATTTGGTTGCAGCATTGCTTGAGAGAGACCATCTTCATCCTATGCCTCCCACGGATTGATAAATCTTAGGTCATCCACTTGAGGGAAATTTGCTATTGTCCTACAAACCTCTCCACTTGGAGGCCCAAGAACGTCTACTAGAAGAAGGTTGTGTAGTAGACATCAAGCTCTTTGATGGCGCCGTTGTCAGGGAGGCTAGGTAAGCAGCACTAACACCCCGTCAACTAAGCTCTTTTATGGCGCCGTTACCGGGGAGGTTAGTGCTTGAAGGTATATCTTTAGATCTTGCAATCGAATCTTTTTGTTTCTTGTTTTATCACCAGTTTAGTCTATAAAAGAAAACTACAAAAAATGGAATTTAGGATGCCTCATATGCTTCATCTTTTTAATATCTTTCATGAAAATAAGGATTCCAATAATTGTGCCAAAATGCTAGAAGAAGAATGCATTAAAATGTTTGGCACTAAATCTTTGAATGATGAGCATGATTGCAATGTTGTTAGTACGAACTCTTTGAATATCCATAGTACTAATGATGATTGCACTAGTCAGGATGAAAATATCTCATATAAGCATGTCAATTTTTGTGTAGTGCATAGAGTTTGCAAGTACACACCAAATAGGGAAGATAGATTTTGCAAGAGGCATTAGTATTTAGAAACTAAATGGTTGCAAGAAAGGCTAGATGTTTGTGCTGAAAATTTAAATTTTCTTAGCCATCCTTGTGAACTTTGCAATGAACATGGTCATTTAAATATCCAATGCAAATTGTTTCATGATCGTATCGTGTCCAAAAATTGTGATGACTTGATTTCCCTTGCGCATCATAGTGAACTTAGGTTGCTTGTGGGTTATGAAGAAATGAAACGTATAACTAAGGATATGCCAGAATTTGTCCTTGATAAAGTTCTTGATTTTGATGTAGAGGAAATTTATATGTATTGTGTGGTGAATTGCATTGAAAATCCTTATATTGCCAATTACATAAAGACAAGAGAACAAATAAAAGAGAATACTAATGAAAGGGAAGAGATTTCCCAATATCCTCCTACTCTTTTTTATGATGAATCAGGTAACGAGGAGGAGCCTTCTATTCAACCAATCTCATTAATAAGGATCTCCGAAAAGAGGATTAAACCCACACATGATGCAAAGAAGAAAAAGAGTAGACGGAGAAGCAAAGGTAAAAAGGTATCCCTCCCAAATGATGTTGCTCCTATTACTCATTGTGATGATGATAATTGCTATACTATTGGTGCTATCCATACTATTTATGATGAGAGTGATTATGCTTATGATATGCAAAGGCCCAAGCTTGGGGATGCTATGCATGATGAGAATGACATGTTTGAGAATTTATTTGCGGCAACTAATGTTTGTCCCAAGCTTGGGGATGCTATGTTTAATGAAGATGATATTTTTAGTCTCCCAAGTTTTGATATGCAAATTTATTATGATAGCATGCCTCCTACCTATGATGATTATATTGATGAAAGTGGGTTTGGAAGAGTGTCAACTTTAGGAAGTAATGATCCCACTATTTTGGAGGGTGTTGAATTCTATTGTGATAATTATAAAAGTGGATTTGGAGAGGTCATGACTTTATTTAGTAATGATTCCACTATCTTGGAAGAGGTTTCAATTGATTATGATGAGAACAAAGTTGCTACTTATGATGATTATTGTGATGATACTTAAGCTATAAAAAGTAGTGATGATTATATTTATAAAACTTGTCATGATTATGATTACCCTTTTTCTGAACATTATTCTTTTAATGTGGAAACAATTTATAGTATTTGAGTCTCTTATGATACTCCCACTATTCCTAATGAGAAGAAATTTGCATATGGGGAGAGTAGTAAAATTTATATGCTTGTGCATAATGAAAATAATGCTTTATGTGATGGTTATATTGTCGAATTCATTCATAATGCTACTGAAAATTATTATGAGGGAGGAATATATGCTTGTAGGAATTGCAATAATATCAAGTTTCCTCTCTATGTGTTGAAAATCTTGAAGCTATGCTTGTTTAGCTTTCCTATGCTAGTTGATTATTGCCATAAGTTGTTTGCTCACAAAATCCCAATGCATAGGAAGTGTGTTAGGCTTAAATGTGTTAGTCAGATTCTTCATGATGCTCCCGTTAGGTTTCAATTCTTATCTTTTATGCGAGCATCATTGAAATCATCATGCCTAGCTAAAAGGCATTAAAGAAAAGCGCTTGTTGGGAGATAACCCAATATTTTCCCTACTGTTTTTGTGTGTTCACATGATTAATCTACTGTAGTAATCATGTTTTATTGATTTTTTTCAATAAAGTGCCAAGTAGAACCTTTGGGAAGACTTGAGTGAAAGTTAATGTGATCTTGCTGTAAAAAAACAGAAACTTTGCGCTCACGAGATTAGCTGCCATTTTTTACTGGAGAGTGATTTTAAGTTGATTCTTTTTGCAGAAGATTAATAGACAAATTCCTCACGTCCACCAATTTATCTCAGAATTGTTTGAGTTACAGAAGTATTCGAAAGTTACAGATTGCTACAGTCTGTTCTGTTATTGAAAGATTCTGTTTTCTATGTGTTGTTTGCTTATTTTGATGAATCTATGAGTAGTATCGGAGGGTATGAACCATAAAGAAGTTGGAATACAGTAGATGTTACACCAATATGAATTTAGAATGAGTTCACAACATTAACTAAGTGGTGGTTTTATTTTCTTATACTAACGGAGCTTACGAGTTTTCTGTTAAGTTTTGTGTTGTGAAGTTTTCAAGTTTTGGGTAAAGATTCGATGTACTATGGAATAAGGAGTGGGAAGAGCCTAAACTTGGGGATGCCCAAGGCAACCCAAGGTAATATTCAAGTACAACCAAGAGCCTAATCTTGGGGATGCCCTGGATGGCATCCCCTCTTTCGTCTTCGTTCATCGGTAACTTTACTTGGAGCTATATTTTTATTCACCACATGATATGTGTTTTGCCTGGAGCGTCATTTTATTTTATTTATTTTTTCTTGATGTTTGAATAATATCCCAAGATCTAAAATATTTTAATGATAGAGAGTCCTCATATAGCTAAATAATTATTTGACTACTCATGGATCTTCACTTATATATTTTTAGAGTAGTTTGTCATTTACTCGTGTACTTCACTTATATCCTATGAGTAAATGGTTGAATGAGTTGAATATCATAAATCTGAAATTATATATGTTTTATATGCTTATCCCATGGGGATTAATGACTTCACATATAACAAGTAGAGGTGGTAAATTTATTGAAGGTTAGCAAACATTGTATTGGTCACTTGAACAATTCATGAAAGAATATTGAAGGAAGAGAGATTTCACATATAAATATACTATCTTGGACATCTTCTCTGATTGTGAGCCCCATTAATTATTTTCAAACCTGAGCAAATTAGTTGAAATTGGACAAGGAAGACAACATAATGAGTTATGCGTGGGTATATTTGTATAGAAGTTATATTGTTATGGATCCTCTAACATGTGGTGCTTGCTATTTAGAATCCTTTGCTAGCCAAAAATATCTGTACTAAGCGGGAATACTGCTTGTGCATCCAAATTCCTTGAACCAAGTTTCTTCCATGAGTGTCCACCATATCTACCTATATGCGGTATTTACCTGCCGTTCCGTGTAATTTGCGTGTGCCAAACTCTAAACCTTCAAATAATAATCTGTTTTGTATGCCGAATCGCTCATGTAGCGACTAGGGGCTGTTAGTATCTTCCATGCTAGGTGGGTTATTCTCACGATGAGTGGACTCCGCTCATCATTCATGAGAAAATGGCTGGTAACTGGGATGCCCAGTCCTATGATCAACGGATCAAAAACAAATCACAAATAATTTAAACAAAACTCCCCCAGGATTGTTGATAGTTGGACGGCACCCGTTGTTTCGGACAAGCCGTGGAGTGTGATTGTTGGTGGAGGGGAGTAAAATCTTTACCTTTTTGTTTGGGAACCGCCTATAATTTATATAGTATGGAAGATATTGGGAACTCTTGGTTGTTATGTTGACAATGAAAGCATACCTCTCAAAATTATTTTCATCTCTGTTTTAAAAGCTTCGAGCTCTGGCACCTCTGCAAATCCCTGCTTCCCTCTGCGAAGGGCCTATCTTTTACTTTTATGCAAGATTCAGTAGTATTCCTTCTCATTCCAACCTAGGCAAGCATCATGTGATGGGTAAAGATCTAAGCATATATGGCCATTCAAATATATTTGATCATGAATTATTATTGTTGACAATTATCTATATGATAAATAAGTTGGGAGGCGAAACATTAAGCTCCTATCTTTCTCTGTGTTCGATGGATGCTATTTGTTCTAAAAATATGCTTTGAGTGGTAGCAATCATGGAAGACTATATGATTGTTGAGTATGTGGGATTTGCTAAATCAAAGCTCTTACATAGACCCTTCCTGAAAATAAGATGAATTGCAATTGTTTGATGACTGAGAACATAGTTTGTTAGTTTTCAAGAAAGTTTATGGTCTATGCTTTAACATATGAATAGCTTGTTACTTGATCATGAGAAGTTTTATGAGATGAGCTACTATTATGACATATAATGATGCTAGAAAACGTGATTGAAATTATCATTGATCAAACTTGTGCACCTGCTAGCATTCACACTTCATAAATTATTTCTTCTATCATTTGCCTACTCGAGGACGAGTAGGAATTAAGCTTGGGGATGCTGATACGTCTCCAACGTATCTATAATTTATGAAGTATTCATGCTATTGTATTATACATCTTAGATGTTTTATATGCATTTATATATTGCATTATATGATTTTTGGGACTAACCTATTAACCTAGAGCCCAGTGCCATTTTCTGCTTTTTCCTTGTTTTTGAGTTTTACAGAAAAGGAATACCAAACGGAGTCCAATTGACATGCCAATTTTTGATGATTTTTTATGGACCAAAAGAAGCCCCCGGAGTAAAAGAGTTGGGCCATAAGAGTCCCGAGCTGTCCACGAGGGTGGAGGGCGCGCTCCCCTATCTCGTGGATGACTCAGAGACCCCCCTGTGAAACCAACACCAAAAATTCCTATAAATACAGAAACCCCAGAAAGAAACCTAGATCAGGAGTTCCGCCGCCGCAAGCCTCTGTAGCCACCAAAAACCAATCGGGAGCCTGTTCTGGCACACTGCCGGAGGGGGATTCCATCACCGGCGGCCATATTCATCATCCCGTCGCTCTCCATGACGAGGATGGCGTTGTTCACCCTTGGGGATGAGGGTATGTACCAGTAGCTATGTGTTTGATCTCTCTCTCTCTCTCTCTCTCTCTCTCTCTCTCTCTCTCGTGTTCTTGATTTGGCACGATCTTGATGTACCGCGAGCTTTGCTATTATAGTTGGATCTTATGATGCTTCTCCCCCTCTACTCTCTTGTAATGGGTTGAGTTTTCCCTTTGAAGTTATCTTATCAGATTGAGACTTTAAGGATTTGATAACACTTGATGTATGTCTTGCATGTGCTTATCTATGGTGACAATGGGATATCATGTGATCTACTAGATGTGTGTTTTGGTGATCAACTTGCGGGTTCAGTGACCTTGTGAACTTATGCATAGGTGTTGGCACATGTTTTCATCTTGACTCTTTGGTAGAAACTTTGGGGCACTCTATGAAGTTCTTTGTGTTGGTTTGAATAGATGAATCTGAGATTGTGTGATGCATATCGTATAATCATACCCGCGGATACTTGAGGTGACATTGGAGTATCTAGGTGACATTAGGGTTTTGCTTGATTTGTGTCTTAAGGTGTTATTTTACTACGAACTCTAGGGCTGTTTGTGACACTTATAGGAATAGCCTAATGGATTGACCGGAAAGAATAACTTTGAGCTGGTTTTGTACCCTACAATGATCTCTTCGTCTGTTCTCCGCTATTAGTGACTTTTGAGTGACTCTTTGTTTCATTTGAGGGATAGTTATGTGATCCAATTATGTTATTATTGTTGAGAGAACTTGCACTAGTGAAAGTATGAACCCTAGGCCTTGTTTCCTAGCATTGCAATACCGTTTACGCTCACTTTTACCACTTGCTACCTTGTTGTTTTTATATTTTCATATTACAAAAACCTATATCTACCGTGCATATTGCATTTGTATCACCATCTCTTCGCTGAATTAGTGCACCTATACAATTTACCATTGTATTGGGTGTGTTGGGGACACAAGAGACTCTTTGTTATTTGGTTGCAGGGTTGCTTGAGAGAGACCATCTTCATCCTACGCCTCCCACGGATAGATAAACCTTAGGTCATCCACTTGAGGGAAATTTGCTACTGTCCTACAAACCTCTGCACTTGGAGGCCCAACAACATCTATAAGAAGAAGGTTGCATAGTAGACATCAGACGACACCAAGACCTCCACGAGGGGTGGTCTCCTCAGGCTGGCTCCTGAGGAGCGGAGATATCTATGCAAGCCTCACCTCGTGAGGTTCAGATGACGTGAGCCATGACGACCAAGACTAGGCGGGCGCTGACGGGCGCCGGCGGGCGCATCGCATCAGTTTCCTCTTTGGTGCTAAGGAGGCAAGCGCAGGCGTAGAGTCCCGAGGAATCAGCCAAAGGTTTCCATTCCCGTGCAACAAGACCAAGACCGCCAGGACAGCGGGACAGAGGTCATCGCCGAGCCCACCACAACGTCAACACCAGAGGCTTTTGTAGGCAAAGACTACTTTTGTCAGGATAGCATCTACTAGTTGTCTCCCTTCGAATTTGGCCGTTGTGGGATCCCTTCCCGCCTTCATTTTGGGAAGAGAACCAAGGCCCCTATAAATAGAGCAGTACCACCACTGTAGAAGGGAACGGATCATTCAGATCACCCTCACACCCACCAGCTCATCGAGCACAAGAACACTCCTCCTCCTGAGGTTGTTCTCCCACTATACTAGTTCATCCTCAGCCCCTCGAGGCCAATCCACCACAAAGTAGGAGTAGGGTTTGATAACCCACAAGTATAGGGGATAGCGACAGTTTTTGAGGGTAGAGTATTCAACCCAAATTTATTGATTCGACACAAGGGGAGCCAAATAATATTCTCAAGTATTAGCAGTTGAGTTGTCAGTTCAACCACACCTGGATAACTTAATATCTACAGCAAAGTATTTAGTAGCAAAGTAATATGGAAGTAATGGTAAAGTAACAGTAGCAGTTTTGTAGTAATTGTAACAGTGGCAACGACAAAGTAACTAAGCAAAGGCAATATGTGAAAAGCTCGTAGGTATTGGATCAGTAATGGATAATTATGCTGGATGCGATTCCTCATGTAATAGTTATAACATAGGGAGACACAGAGCTAGCTCCAGTTCATCAATGTAATGTAGGCATGTATTCGGAATATAGTCATACGTGCTTATGGAAAAGAACTTGCATGACATCTTTTGTCCTACCCTCCCGTGGCAGCGGTGTCCTATTGGAAACTAAGGGATATTAAGGCCTCCTTTTAATAGAGTACCAGACCAAAGCATTAACACTTAGTGAATACATGAACTCCTCAAACTACGGTCATCACCGGTAAGTATCCCGATTATTATCACTTCGGGGTTAACGGATCATAACACATAATAGGTGACTATAGACTTGCAAGTAGACTAACGCATAGCCTAGTGGTGGGAAGGGGCTGATGCCTTCCCACCCACCCAGGTTCAAGGCATGGTACTTGCAATTTGGGTTTGTTGCACAAATTATACTGTAGGGGGTTCCCTTACAATCTTTCTGTCAAAAAAACTATAGATTTGCAAGATAGGATCAAGAACTCACATATATTCATGAAAACATAACAGGTTCAGATCTGAAATCATGGCACTCGGGCCCTAGTGACAGCATTAAGCATAGCAAAGTCATAGCAACATCAATCTCAGAACATAGTGGATACTAGGGATCAAACCCTAACAAAACTAACTCAATTACATGGTAAATCTCATCCAACCCATCACTGTCCAGCAAGCCTACGATGGAATTACTCACGCACGGCGGTGAGCATCATGAAATTGGTGATGGAGGATGGTTGATGATGATGACTATTAGTGTCAAAATCGGCGGATCTCGGGTAGGGGGTCCCGAACTATGCGTCTAAGGCTAATGGTAACAGGAGGCAGGGGACACGATGTTTTACCCAGGTTCGGGCCCTCTCGATGGAGGTAATACCCTACTTCCTGCTTGATTGATCTTGATGATATGAGTATTACAAGAGTTGATCTACCACGAGATCATAGAGGCTAAACCCTAGAAGCTAGCCTATTATTATGATTGTTGTTGTCCTCCGGACTAAACCCTCCGGTTTACACAGAGTCAGTTACAAAGAAGGAGACCTACATATCCGAATTGCCAAGCTTGCCTTCCACACAAAGGAGAGTCCCACCCGGACACGAGACGAAGTCTTCAATCTTGTATCTTCATAGTCCAGTAGTCCGGCCAAAGTATATAGTCCGGCTGTCCGAGGACCCCTTAATCTAGGATTCCCTCAGTAGCCCCTGAACCAGGCTTCAATGATGATGAGTCCGGCATGCAGATTGTCTTCGGCATTGCAAGGCGGGTTCCTTCTTCGTATACTCGATAGAAGATTTTGAACACGGGAATCGTGTCTGGCTCCGCAAAACAAATACCACTGTAGAGAGCACAATGTTCCACAAATCTAATCTGCTGACAGCTTTTTCATAGCGTGACATCACACCATGGCCCGGTCTTTATTCGAACCGCTTTTCATAGCCAACCGCTGCACATATCGCGAGGCGGTTTTATCGGCACATCTTGTCGAAGCAGAGATCGTGTCCCCTTATCACGGGATTCTCATCAATATGGATGTGGGTAACCCAACCGTGCCATCAAACGTGGCGCTTGGGGAATAAGCGATTTTAACGGGCAAGTGGGGAGGCGCAGGATCCCTGCTTCCTTTATAAGGGGATAAGAACTACATCTTTCACCCACGCCTTCTTCCTTTGCTCATCCGTCCCTTCTTGCTCAAGCCCTAGCGCTCAAGCGTCCGCCTTCTCCATCAAAAAGGTTTCCCAAAAAATGTCCGGATCCGGAGCAGGAGGCAAGTGGATGGCCTCTACCGTCCGGAAGAAGGATATTAAAAAGCTTTAGGGGGCAAGGTATTTGGCCAAGAGAATCAGCCACCGTCTTCCGACGGCGGGATAAATTGTCCCCATCCCGGAACCCCACGAGAGGGTGGTATTTCTCCCTCATTTTGTCCGCGGGCTAGGGTTTCCCCTCCACTCATTCGTTCGCGGCATCATGTACTATTATGTGATTGCTTTTCATGATCTATCTCCCAATTCTTTCCTCAATATCTCGACATTCGTCATCGTGTGTGAGGCCTTTCTCCGCGTCCCGCGACACTTCGGCTTATGGCTGAAGGTTCTTAATGTGAAGCCCAAGGTAGTGAGCGGCGAGCACGCTGAATGCAGAGGTGCCATGGTGAGCAAGATGCCCAACGTCACATGGCCAACAGGTGCTTTCAATGATTCCGTCAAGGAGTGGCAGCAGCAGTGGTTCTACATCACTGAGCCGCGTGGCAAGGAATGGGCCACCGCCCCAGAGTTCAGATCCGGCGCCCCCTGCGGCTTACGTCCTGGCCCAAGAAGTGCCTGAACTGGGCTTCGTCTAACGAGCTATCGGCGCTCCAGACGCGCATCCAAGACATGGAAGAAAAGGACATCAAGCTCGTCAATGTAGTCCAGGTGATGTTAGTTCGCCGGATTCTACCTTGTCAACACCGGGCATGCAATCTATGGGAATTCGACCCAGCCAAGCACCAGACCCTATCAGAGCTCTTTGTCTCTTAGCGTAAGGACATCTGGAAGGTGCTTTTCAAGTCCAACAAATCATGGCTGGACTCCGCCGAAGACCGCGGGTACCAACTGTCCCACCCGGCAAGTTCGGTAAGTGATCGCTTGTTGACAGTTCGTATGTTTCATTCGCATATTCTTTTAAGAGAATGCCTGAAGTGTTTCCCCCAAATTTCCTAGGGCTGGGCGAAGAAGGCGGGGCGGATCTACTGTCCGACCCCGCCGCCAGAAGAACCGGCAGGGCCACTTCTGATGAAGATGCTGGTCCCGGCGCCTTACAAGGCACCAAAGAAGAAGACCAAAAAAAGGAGGCCAAGAAGACCAGGGCGGCCTCCATCGTCATGGCACTTCAGACGCAAGATCCGAAGATTCCAATGCCTATTCTCCCTCTGAAGCAGATGAGGAGGAGGAGGGAGACGAATCCCTGGCGGGTGGAAGAAAGAAAAGGACGGCCTCCACATCCTTGGAGGCCGAGCCACACAAGAGGGGGAGAACTCCTATGCAAGAGGAGTCCATCGGTGCCACCGATAGCAGCCCAGAGTGAGATCCCAGGGCTGAGCCCCTGGTGAACTCGTGAGTATAAAATCCGAACACACTCATGCATCCGGACTCGTCATGGCATGACATTCTAATCTGAGCCGTGCTTTTCTAAGTCCGGCGAAGCCCCGCGCCGAACAATCCTCGTCAGAAGATCTGCTAGGTTCGGACGCGAAGGTGAGCGGAACACCCCCGAAGGCCTCCTCCTCCAAGCATATAAATGAAACTGAGGTTTCGTCCCAGAAGGACCCAGGCCACAGAGGAGGGGAAAAGGTCACAAAGGCGACACCAGGAGGCCATACTTCAGGGGCTGGACACACGGGAGAGAAAGCTCCCGTGGGCGTCGATGGCGGGGGTCATCTTGAATCCGGCCCCCAGGCGGACACGATTCTAGAGACCATAAGTTCCCCGAGTCAGACAGACTACCTCCGTTAACTAGAGGAGGTATGCCTACTCCACCGGCCGCCTCTATCCAACCAGAGGTGCCGGATACTTTATTGGCGGCGCTGAAGGGTGCCTCCATTGTTGATGAACACCGCACCCTCATGGGTGCGGTGATTGAGAAGATTCAGTCCACTAAGAGTGGACTGAATGAATCCTGTATCAGCCTCATAAGAGGCTTTGAGGTATGTTTTATGAGTTTTTGGGAGAGTGTCATGGTATAGATAGCAGCCCCTGATGCACTGTTCGGTGAAAGAAAGAACCGAATAGAGGATCACATTCATGCTCGCAGGAGACTCACTTGATGACATCTATCACTCTTTCTAATCAGCAGGCATCAGTAGCGACTGCCGCCTCTCAAGCTGCAGAAGTATCCGGACTGAGGCATAGTCTGGAGCGGGCCGAAGGAGAACTTATCCAAGTGAATAGACATCTAGAGGATAATCAAGGTATGTAATAACCTTGTTTATGTAGCACAAATAAAGAAGTGTGCATGATGAGAATACTTTTATAATGTGCTCTAGGAGCGACGGCCAAAATTGAGGCTCTCAGGAAGGCTGTGGCTGAAGCCGAGAAGAAGGAAGCCGCAGAGCAGGCTCTTCATGATAAACATGAGGCCACAGTTATTGAGGCTGAGCGAGAACTTCAAGAGGCCGTGCAGAAGTGCGAGACCTTGGAGCAGAGTTTAGCAGGGAAAGAATCCGAACTCTCCCAGGCTCGCCAAGCCGTAAGTGATGTACTGGGGTGATGTCCTGGGGAGGCCCAAGGAGCCCTGAAGGAAATCCAAGAGGCGAGGAAGATTGCGACTGGTAAGGCTTTTTCTGTACAAAGCGAGTATTTAAAAGGAGAAAATCAAGTTGAGAGTTTAAATTCTGATTTCTCCAGGGGTATTTGCGAAGCTGCCATGCAGCATACCTGACGCCGCCCAGTTCTACCGAGCTGAAGAGAGGAATTCTGTGGATAAACTCTTCTGGATGCAGTATCTAGCGCCGAATTATCCGGTGTCATTTTCCGATCAGCTGAAACAGCTGACTGAACTGCACAAGGCGGCCGAGCTAGCCATGAAGGATTTGATTATCCGGCTGTGGCCTGCTGAGCCGATTCCAAGCAGTTATTTCGGGCTCGTGAAGAGGATTGCGAGTGCCGGACTATATACTTTGACTGGACTGTTGGACCGTGAAAATACAAGACTCAAGACTTCGTCCCGTGTCCGGATGGGACTCTCCTTTGCGTGGAAGACAAGCTTGGCGATCCGGATGTTAGATCTCCTTCTTTTGATCGACTCTGCGTAAACCCTAGCCCCCTTCGATGTCTATATAAACCGGAGGGTTTAGTCCATAGAGGGACAATCATAATCATCATAGGCTAGCTTCTAGGGTTTAGCCTCTACGGTCTCATGGTGGATCAACTCTTGTAATACTCATATCATCAAGATCAATCAAGCAGGAATTAGGGTTTTACCTCCATCGAGAGGTCCTGAACCTGGGTAAAACATCATGTCCCTTGCCTCATGTTACCATTAGCCTTAGACGCACAGATCGGGACCCCCTACCCGAGATCCGCAGGTTTTGACACCGACATTGGTGCTTTCATTGAGAGTTCCTCCGTGTTGTTGTTGCAAGGCTCGATGGCTCCTTCAATCATCAACAACAACGCGGTCCAGGGTGAGACTTTTCTCCCCGGACAGGTCTTTGTGTCGGCGACTTTGTAATGCAGGCCAATTCACTTGGCCATCTGGAGCAGATCGACAGCTACGCCCCTGACCATCAGGTCATATTCGGAAACTTGAATCACACGGCCAATATCCATGGAGACTGGATCTTCGATGGATTTGGGCCTACGCCAGGAGTGCCGAACAGTCACGACAAGCATATCTAAGACCTGCTGTCAAACAATACTCGGGATATCGCACCTGCAGAAGCTCCGGGCCTAAATCCGGGGAAGATCGTGTCGTCCGAGGACGGGCGAATGGACCCCGCCCCGGAGGCCGCATACTCATCGGCGGTAGAGCCGAACACAGATGAAAGGATCGATATGGTTGACTAGAGGGGGGGTGAATAGGCAACTAACAATTTTTAAGCTTTTCTTTACCAAATTAAACTTTGCAACAAATAGGTTGTCTAGATATGCAACTAAGTGAGCAACCTATATGATGCAATATCAACTAGCACGCAAGCAAGCAAGAGATGTAACAATAAGTAAGCTTGCGAAAGTAAAGGCACGAAATAACCAAGAGTGGAGCCGGTGGAGACGAGGATGTGTTACCGGAGTTCCTTCCTTTTAAGGGGAAGTACGTCTCCGTTAGAGCGGTGTGGAGGCACAATGCTCCCCAAGAAGCCACTAGGGCCACCGTATTCTCCTCACGCCCTCACACGATGCGAGATGCCGTGATTCCACTATTGGTGCCCTTGAAGGCGGCGACCGAACCTTTACAAGCAAGGTTGGGGCAATCTCCACAACAATCGGAGGCTCCCAACAACAACAACACCACGAAGCTTCACCACAATGGAGTATGGCTTCGAGGTGACCTCAACCGTCTAGGGTGCTCAACACCCAAGAGTAACAAGATCCGCAAGGGATAAGTGGGGGGAATCAAATATCCTTTGGTGGAAGTGTAGATCGGGCCCTTGTCACCCAATCCCGAGCAAATCAACAAGTTTGATTGGCTAGGGAGAGAGACCGGGCGAAAATGGAGCTTGGAGCAACAATGGAGCTTAGAGGTGGAAGAGGTAGTCAACTAGAGGTAGAAGACATCCCTTATATAGTCGTGGAAAAAATCCAACCGTTATCCACATGTTCTGCCCGCGACTCACGGTACTACCGCTCGAAGGAAGCGGTACTACCGCGAAGCCGCGCGGTACTACCGTGGACGACCACGGTACTGCCGTGGCAAATGCACAGGACGGAACAAGCCTGACGAAGAAGCAGTACTACCGCTTGCGCGGTACTACCGCTCCCCCTTGCGGTACTACCGCAAGGCAGGAGGGTCACGGCCTGGGAAGGGCGCGGATGAAATAAATTACATCCGTGCCTACTTCCATAGAAACTAGGGTGGTGCAAAAACCCGACGCGGTACTACCGCTTGCGAGGCGCGGTACTACCGTGGTCGGCGCGGATGTAAAAAATTACATCCACGCCTACTACCGCAACACTGCGGTACTAGGCCGAAGGGCCACGGTACTATGACTCCTAGGGAGCGGTACTACCGTGGGCCCCCGCGGTACTACCGTGCTGGACGAGCGGTACTACCGTGGGGGGCGCGGATGTAAAAAATTACATCCGCCCCTACTACCGCACCGGAGCGGCACTAGGCCAGGGTGCCACGGTACTACCGCACCAAAGGGGCGGTACTACCATGACGCGCCGCGGTACTACGGCTTGTACCTGCGGTACTACCGCAAGTACAGCAGTAGTCGCCAGTTTTCCACACAACTAAGATAACGACGGGTAGCTCCAAAGTGCAAGGAAATGAGGGACAAGCGTACGTGTGATTCCACCCTACCTTTCCGACGCGGACCCCCTCTTAATAGTACGGCTCTCCTACGACTCAACTCCACCAAAGAGAAACGTAGAACAACGCCGGCTTCAAGAGTCTCCGAGGGGCACTGAATCGTCTTGTGCCTAATGATAAAGTATCTGAGGGACTCAAGGCACACAATTAGTCCGCACAAGCATTGTCATCAATCACCAAAACACTTAGGGATAAATATGCCCTTACAATCTCCCCCTTTTTGGTGGATTGATGACAACACGGGATTTGCACAAAGATAAGATAATTTAGAGCGGGGGCAAACCCCACCTCTCTAAAATATAGACGGGCTCCCCCTAGATGTGTGCACTTTAGATGAATGCTTTGGACTGCATGGCACACAAACTAGGATCAACACTCCCCCTATATTTTAGAGACCAAGACATGATAATAAGCATAGCAAAGCATGAAGATAGCACAATATAATACAAGCTTGCTAGGATAGATAGAGTGAACATGTCTTACACCATACGAAGTAAGATAACTAAGGTTCAAACGAGAAAAACAGCAAAGAGTTCAACTGAGAAAGCAACAAACACACGACTCGCAAACTCGCAAATCCCTACACTCTCTCCCCCTTTGGCATCGAGACGCCAAAAAGGCAGAGAGGACACCTACACATACAAGAGGTGGCTCAAGCAGAGAAGTCGTCCCAAGCCTCTTCGTCAGACGCCTCTGCAGCTGGAATGGACTCCTCGACCTCCTCCTCAAAATCAGTCCACCTGTATCCTTGCTTCTCCATCCACTCGGTCTCGGGAGTGATGTGCTCCTCAGACCCGCCAGACACATCCTCACCATAGAGCTGCAAGACCTTGTTGTGCCGGCGACGACTCTCCTTGGACTGCACGTGAGCCCTGTACTGGCCCTTGGCTTGCATGCAGAACAGAGACTTCATCTTATCCTTCAACTTCTTGGCCCAAGATGGCCTAGAGTCACTCTGAGAGGGCCTAGCAGAACGGCCCTCAGCAACATCCTCGGCGCCAGCAACATCCTCATCAACAGCAGCAGCCCTAGCAGCAGATGCCTCAGCACGAGTAGCGGTGTTAGCCCAGTTGGGTTTGACCCGCAGACAAATGGGCTCATGGTGAATCCAGTCTGGAGCCAGGAACTCCTCCTCAGGGTACATCTTCTCCCAAGTCTTCGAGATCAGCAGAAACAGGTAGGGCCCATAAATAGGCACCTTGCGGTTGAACACAGCAAACCGAAGCTCACACCACATGATGTGAGAGACATCAAGTGGCTGAGTCTGAGACGAGCGAGCCTCCTGGCAAATAAGCATCATGTCCACCATATAGGCATGAACCTTGTCTTTGTCACCAATGCGTGGGAACAAGGAGTTGCGGAATATGCGGTACATGATATCCAGAAAGGGGTTGAGAACCAAAATTGTCTTGCTATTGGCGAGCGTCTTCTCAACCATGAACGGGGTGAGCTTGTCCTTGTCGGCAGAGTCAGCATTGCCATGAGGGCGAACACCCACAGGAGTGTCAAGTCCATCATCAGCAACTTGAAGCAAATCCATGAACTCCTTCCAGGTAGCAGACAGCTTGCGGCCATTGGTCATCCAGGTCATCCTTCTTTCTTCATTGGAGTGAAAGTACACTGAAGCAAAGAACTGACATATGATCTCAGGGTCATAGTCCAGGTGGAAAGAGATCACATGCTCAATGCCAAACTGCTCCACCAAGTCCAGAGCCTCCCCAAAGTAGTCACGGAACTTGTCCTTCCTCATGTGGTGCATATCAATCCACTTCACTTCCACATAGGTATTCTGCTTATTCTTGATGACATCCAAATAGATTTGGGTTTGGGTCTTGTTCCAGAACAGTTCACACCCTCTGACAGTGGAGCGTGGGGTCACATAAGGGTGAAGATGCCTGAGACGGACATACTCTGTAGGGCCTATCTCATCCATACCCCTGGCGGGCTCCTTGTGCTTGCTAGCTGTGGTCTTGACATTTCGCTTGGACGCAGACGATCCCTCGGGAACTTCTCCTGGGTTGCACAGACGCTTGGAGCCAGTGTCACGAATGGGATTGGACCGGCGAGAGCCACCACCTGAGACACACATGCAAAGCACCAAAACAAAAGGCGAAAAGAATCAATGCAAAGGCCATAAGACAGCACATGAAACCCATAGAAGATAAACGAGAAAGTTGGCATGCGATAGATGTGAGCCACGGTAGATCTGCCATGGTTTGCGGTACTAAAGGCTTAGTACAGCTCCAGACGCGGTAGTACCGTGCGGGGTCACGGTAATACCGTGGCTGGGGCAATAGTAAACTTTTAGTACCGCACGGTGCGCGGTAGTACCGCGCCCTAGGGGCGGTAGTACCGTGCGAACGGTAGTACCGCTCCCTACGGGCGGTAGTACTGCGTCGCATCAGATCTAACAGGATTTGAATCTGAAAAAGAACCGCGAAGCCATGGCGGTGCTACGGTGATCAGATCTAGCGCAAGACAACAATACAAGTGTAAATCCTATGCAATACCACACTCCTTCATCCTACTCTTGCAGAGATTTAGTCTAGGAATCTCAAGAACATACAAGCCTCCCCCAAAACCTAGAAGAACCAAACACAATCAAAAAGGAGAAGGATTTGGGGAAAAACCTTGGTCCATAGCAAGAGCACGTGGTGGGGACCGATCCCACCGGACAGAATCACGGGAGGGCAGCCGGTGTAGGAGATCCGGCGACGAATGCCGGCTCCGTTCGTGAGCACGGGAGAGGAAGAGACAACATGGAGAGAAAGAGGACGAATGGGTATGGGGAGTTAGAACTCCCCCTGCCCGGCCTTATCCCCACGCGCTTGAACCGGCGCGGTAGTACCGCGGGTCATCGCGGTAGTACCGCTCGGGTGGAAGTACCGCGCCGAGGCGGTAGTACCACTCAACCAGGCGGCAGTAAAAAATTACTGCCGCTTGGGGACGGTAGTACCGTGCTCCCATCAGCGGTAGTACCGTGGTTGGCTGCGGTAGTACCGTGGCCGACCGCGGTAGTACCGTGAGCTCACAACACCGAAGGTTTCAAACAAGAGAAAAAAAAACGCCTTTGCACGGAAAAACAGACACACACCCAAAACTACAAAAAAACAAGCACATACCAAGGGAACAACAGGAAATCCCTAAGTGACACAGCCTCTCGAGGAGAGAGGGCGGTGGCTGAAGCCACCTATGTTTGAGTTGGATGGTATGGCACCGCGATGAATTATCCTTGGGCCCATGACCAAAACTCGTCTTTGAAGCACAAGTACCATCAAAAATGGCTAATGTGAAAGAGGTGATCTATTTATGCATAATGGGGGAGGGAGAGTTCATTGAGAGAACAACACTCCCCCTATGTCCATGCCTACACCTAAACAAGACAACAAGTTGAGTGTGGTGGGGGGTGCATGGGTTCAAGTCACATTGCTCAAATCAATGATATTTAGCTCATGCCTTAACTCGCGAAATCTTGCTTCATCCAAGGGCTTCGTGAAAATATCTGCAAGGTTATCATGAGTGTTGACATACTTGAGCTCGATCTCCCCTCGCCTAATGTGATCCCGGATGAAGTGATACCGAATCTCAATGTGCTTCGTCTTGAAGTGTTGCACCGGGTTGAGAGAAATCTTGATGGCACTTTCATTATCACACCAAAGAGGCACTTTGTCACAAATGACACCGTACTCCTTTAAAGTTTGCCTCCTCCATAGGAGTTGAGCACAACAACTACCGGCCGCCACATACTCCGCTTCGGTGGACGAGAGAGACACACAACTTTGCTTCTTGGAAGACCAACTTACCAAGGAGCAACCAAGAAATTGGCACCCTCCGGAAGTGGACTTCCTATCCACTTTGTCTCCCGCACAATCGGAATCCGTGAAACCTTCAAGCTTGAAGTTTGCTCCTCTTGGGTACCATAAGCCAAAGTTTGGGGTATGAGCCAAATATCGAAAGATTCGCTTGACCGCCACAAAGTGACTTTCCTTTGGTGCGGCTTGAAAACGTGCACACATCCCCACACTCAACATGATATCCGGTCTAGATGCACAAAGGTAAAGCAGGGAGCCAATCATGGAGCGATATACCTTTTGATCCACCGCTTTACCATTGGGATCGATGTCAAGTTGGCACTTGGTAGGCATTGGTGTAGTAGCCGTCTTGACATCACTTAGCTTGAATCTTTTAAGCATGTCTTTAGTGTATTTGGCTTGGTTGATGAAGGTTCCTTCTCTTCTTTGTTTGATGTCGAAACCAAGGAAGAACTTCAACTCTCCCATCGAAGACATCTTAAACTTGGAGGTCATGAGAGCGGCAAATTCCTCGACTTGGGAGTAGCCTTGTGCTACCAATCTTGCCTTGTTGCGAATGATGTTCCCATTAGCATCTTGCTTGTTCTTGAAGATCCACTTGGTTCCAATGATGTTGTGGTTCCCGGATGGTCTTGGCACCAATCTCCACACCTTGTTGTACTCGAAGTTGTTGAGTTCTTCATGCATGGCATTGAGCCAATCCGAGTCTTCGAGCGCCTCATAGACCTTTTGGGGTTGGACACAAGAGACAAACGCGTGATGTTCACAATAGTTTGCCAATTGTCTACGAGTGCTTACCCCCTTTCTTAGGCTTACAACCACATTTTCCATGAGATGGCCTTGGGTGGTGAGCTTGGAAGCAATCTTCGCAGCACGACGCTCTAGTTCCTCCTCGGGTGTGGAAAGAGGAGGGTTGACTTGATCATTTTGAGCGCCGTCTTGAGCTTGTTCTTGATCTTGAGGTTGCTCTTGATCTTGAACTCGCTCGAGGGGGAAAACTTGACCTTGGGCATCATTTAGAGGTTCACCACCGTCTTGAGGTAGATCTTGCCCTTGGTCTTGTTCACGAGGTTGAGAGCCTTCACTTTGTTCTTCGGAAGCGTGTGGGTCTTGATGAGGCGATGGCTCTACTTGAGTAGAGCATTGTCCTTCTCCTTCGGCCACAAGGGGTTCCTCAATGGGTAGGATTTGACCAATACCCATTCTTCTTATGGCTTGGGGAGGAATTTCATCACCTATATCACAAGTACCACTTTGCTCCACTTGGGAGCCGTTATTTTCGTCAAACTCCACGTTACACGTCTCCTCAATGAGTCCGGTGGACTTGTTGAGGACATGGTAAGCATGGGAGTTTGTAGCATAACCAACAAATATGCCCTCATGAGCTCTAGCCTCAAATTTAGACAACCGAACACCTTTCTTGAGAATGAAACACTTACAACCGAACACCCGGAAATACTTGAGGTTGGGCTTGTTGCCGGTGAGGATCTCATAAGGAGTCTTGTTCAAGACTTTGCGAAGATAGAGCCGATTGGATGCATGACATGCGGTGTTGATGGCTTCGGCCCAAAAGTTGTACGGAGACTTGAACTCCTCCATCATGGTCCTTGCCGCATCCATCAACGTCCGGTTCTTCCTCTCCGCAACACCATTTTGTTGAGGGGTATAAGGTGCCGCATATTGATGCTTGATCCCCTCATCACTAAGAAACTCATCCAAGGTGTAGTTCTTGAACTCGGTGCCGTTGTCGCTTCTTATTGTCAAGATCTTTGCATCATGTTGACGTTGAGCTTCATTTGCAAAGTTGATGACGGTTTGTTGGGTCTCACTCTTCCTCTTGAAGAAGTATACCCAAGTGTATCTTGAATAATCATCCACAATCACCAAGCAATACTTTCTTCCTCCAAGACTATCAAAAGATGGAGGCCCGAATAGATCCATGTGAAGGAGCTCCAAGGGTCTCTTTGAGTAGATGATGGTTGAGGGAGGGTGAGCCTTTTCATGAAGCTTTCCTTCGATACAAGCACTGCAAGCACGATCTTTGGCAAAACTAACATTTGTTAGTCCATGAACATGGTCCCCCTTGAGAAGACTTTGCAAAGATCTCATATTGACGTGGGCTAAACGGCGATTCCAAAGCCATCCCACGTCAACTTTAGCCATTAGGCATGTCGCAGTCTTAGTGGGTTGCTCCGAAAAGTTAACCACATAGAGGCCATTCTCGACATGCCCAACAAAGGCTACTTTAAGAGTCTTGCTCCACAAGAGGGCCACGGTATCAATATCAAAGAATGTAGCAAAGCCCATGAGTGCAAGTTGACGAACGGAAAGTAAATTGAATGCAAGGGACTCAACAAGCATGACTTTCTCGATCGTTAGATCATGAGAAATGAAAACCTTGCCGAGACCCAATACCTTAGAATGTGATGCATCACCCCACTCGACATTGGTGGGCATAGATGGAATCTCTTGCACGTCCACCACCAAGTCCTTGCTCCCGGTCATATGATTTGTTGCTCCACTATCGAGCAACCATGATCCTCCACCGGAAGCAAACACCTACACGAGATCAATGCTTGGTTTTAGGTACCCATTTAGTAATGGGTCCTTTGATGTTAGTAACAAGGGTCTTGGGAACCCAAATAGACCATTCAATGTACTCATAAGAAGAACCAAAAAATCTAGCATAAACATGTCCATCACTAGCACGGCACAATACATATGAAGGGTTAAAGTCGCCGGCTTTGTTTGAGGAAATGCCTTTTCCCTTTTGGACAACAACTTCCTTCACTTTCTCCTTCTTCTTCTTAGAAGCACCCTCTCCCTCTTTCACGAACGTTTGTTTGAGGGGAGGAGGACGATTGGCCTTGTTGTTCTTCTTCTTCTTGCTCTTGGACTTGGGTGCAAACCCAATTCCTTCTTTGGCCACAACTTCCTTTTGATTGCTCAAAAGGTCGTTGAGGTTTTTCTCACCTTGAATGCATGTCACAAGGCCTTTCTCAAGTTGATCCTTCAACTTGGCATTTTCCTCCACAAGATGCACATGCTCACAACAAGGGTTAGTAGCACATGCATTATCAATTAATACCATATGAGGAAAGGTGGCCTTTTCCTTGATTAGCTTAACTTGGAGTTGAGCATGAGACTCTTTGAGGCTAGCATGAGTACCCTTCAAGACCTTGTGGGCCTTGTCAAGTATCTCAAACTCCTCTTTGAGTCTAGCATGATCAACCCCAAGTTTAGCCTTCTCGGAGGTTAGCACACGAGACATGACAAGAGCATGATCAAGATCTTTCTTTAACTTAGCATGGTCATCATTGTGTGACTCCTCAAGAGTCAAACGATGCACACGCTCTTCCTCAAGAGCATTAGAGAGATCCGATATCTCATCGGCATAGTCACCACTATGACCTTCCATCTTGGAGATGGTTTCTTCGTGAGCCTCGATCATGTCATTGGCCTCACCAAGTTGTTCCAAGAGAGCAACAAAGTGCTTCTTGGACTTTCCCTTGAGCTTACTCATAAAAGACTCAAATTCATTCACTTCCTCATTAGACTCAACATGTCCATCAATGCAATCCTCCACGAAGGGATTAGTAATGATGGTGGTTGTGATGTTGGGGGTTACCTTGTTTGAAGCCTTAGCCATGAGGCATCTAGCGGTGATGTTTTCGTTGGGTGATTCAAAGAGAGACACCCGGGGAGTAGCAATGGCAATGGACGCCATGGCCGTTGCTTCTTCATTCTCATCATCATCGTCATCCTCTTGGTATTCTTCTTGAACCACCAACCCACGAGAGGGAGTCTTCTTGGCGAAGTTGTTCTTGTTGGGGAAGGACTTGGCTTTGTCTTTTCGAATGAACTTGCCACCATTGTCTTCCCGCTTCTCGTAAGGACAATCCGCAACGAAATGGCTCACATTGCCACAGTTGAAGCAAGTTCTAACTCGTTGCTTGCCCTTGATGCCACTTGAGTTGTTTTTGTTGAAGTTGGGGTCTTGAGCTCTTCTTGCTACAAAATTGTCTTGAAGCAAGGGCCATGTGCTCATGATAGTCAAACTTGGTGTCTTCGGGGTTGATTTCCTCATCTTCCACTTCTTCCTCTTCTTCCATAGTAACCTTGGCCTTCAAAGCAAGGTTAGGCTTCTTTGCTCTTTGAGAACGGAGCACCGCATTGTCGGCGGTCTTGTCCAAGATGCTCATTGCAACGAACTCATCCAACACTTCACTTGAGGTCATGGTGTGGAAGTCCGGTCGTTGAAGAATGACGGAGGACATGGCCTTGTTGTAGGGCATCATGGCCTTGAGGAACTTCCACTTGATCCAATTGTCATCCGTGTCCTTGCTTCCATGATCTCGAAGTGTGACAGCGAGTTTGGTCACTCTTCGGAAGAGCTCACGGGGTTCTTCATCTTCTTTCATTGCAAACTCATCGGCTTCATCTTGCACCACTTCATAGTTGGAGCGTTGAGTGCTAGCACTTCCACGGTAGAGACCCTCAACACATTTCCATGCTTCTTTAGCCACGACATGGGGTCGAAGATGAGGGAGATCTTCGGGAAGAATTGCATCTTGGATTATGAAGAGAGCACTCTCATTGAATTGATTGTCCACGTCTTCTCGAGGGGTGAAGTTGCTTGGGTCATGAGGGTAAAAACCTTCTTCAATGATTCTCCAAAGGTTAGTATTCACATGTTTCAAATGACACTTAAAGCGATAGACCCAATTATCAAAATCTTCATGTTTCTCATATTTAGGAGGTGGACCGGCATGATTCAAATGAGTGGAGGGGATTGGCCCTTTATAGACCGGGGGTTCCACATGGGCAAAGATGCCGGTGCCATTTCTACCACTAGTAGAAGGACTCTTTTCATTGTTAGCTTCCCCCTTGTCGGAGATAGCATCCGTCACCTTGTTAGTAGGATCACCCACTTTCATAGGCGCGGTAGATAGTTTAAGTCCCTCTAGAAAATCATTAAACATGCTTTTAACCTCGTCCGTCATGGAGGTTTTCAATGTGTCTAAAGCCACATTGAATTCCTCACGAGAGACCGAGGTTCCCCCTTCGGCCGAAGACGAGATGGGATTTACACCGGAGTGTTCCTCTGCACCATCGTTGGTGTCAACCATACTCTTCGGACGGCAAAGTCCTTAATAAAGAGACGATGCTCTGATACCAATTGAAAGGATCGATATGGTTGACTAGAGGGGGGGGGGTGAATAGGCAACTAACAATTTTTAAGCTTTTCTTTACCAAATTAAACTTTGCAACAAATATGTTGTCTAGATATGCAACTAAGTGAGCAACCTATATGATGCAATATCAACTAGCACGCAAGCAAGCAAGAGATGTAACAAAAAGTAAGCTTGCGAAAGTAAAGGCACGAAATAACCAAGAGTGGAGCCGGTGGAGACGAGGATGTGTTACCGGAGTTCCTTCCTTTTAAGGGGAAGTACGTCTCCGTTAGAGCGGTGTGGAGGCACAATGCTCCCCAAGAAGCCACTAGGGCCACCGTATTCTCCTCACGCCCTCACACGATGCGAGATGCCGTGATTCCACTATTGGTGCCCTTGAAGGCGGCGACCGAACCTTTACAAGCAAGGTTGGGGCAATCTCCACAACAATCGGAGGCTCCCAACAACAACAACACCACGAAGCTTCACCACAATGGAGTATGGCTTTGAGGTGACCTCAACCGTCTAGGGTGCTCAACACCCAAGAGTAACAAGATCCGCAAGGGATAAGTGGGGGGAATCAAATATCCTTTGGTGGAAGTGTAGATCGGGCCCTTGTCACCCAATCCCGAGCAAATCAACAAGTTTGATTGGCTAGGGAGAGAGACCGGGCGAAAATGGATCTTGGAGCAACAATGGAGCTTAGAGGTGGAAGAGGTAGTCAACTAGAGGTAGAAGACATCCCTTATATAGTCGTGGAAAAAATCCAACCGTTATCCACATGTTCTGCCCGCGACTCACGGTACTACCGCTCTAAGGAAGCGGTACTATCGCGAAGCCGCGCGGTACTACCGTGGACGACCACGGTACTACCGTGGCAACTGCACAGGCCGGAACAAGCCTGACGAAGAAGCAGTACTACCGCTTGCGCGGTACTACCGCTCCCCCTTGCGGTACTACCGCAAGGCAAGAGGGTCACGGCCTGGGAAGGGCGCAGATGAAATAAATTACATCCGTGCCTACTTCCGCAGAAACTAGGGTGGTGCAAAAACCCGACGCGGTACTACCGCTTGCGAGGCGCGGTACTACCGTGGTCGGCGCGGATGTAAAAAATTACATCCGCGCCTACTACCGCGACACTGCGGTACTAGGCCGAAGGGCCACGGTACTACGACTCGTAGGGAGCGGTACTACCGTGGGCCCCCGCGGTACTACCGCGCTGGACGAGCGGTACTACCATGGGGGGCGCGGATGTAAAAAATTACATCCGCCCCTACTACCGCACCGGAGCGGCACTAGGCCAGGGTGCCGTGGTACTACCGCACCAAAGGGGCGGTACTGCCGTGACGCGCCACGGTACTACCGCTTGTACCTGCGGTACTACCGCAAGTACAGCAGTAGTCGCCAGTTTTCCACACAACCAAGATAACGACGGGTAGCTCCAAAGTGCAAGGAAAGGAGGGACAAGTGTACGTGTGATTCCACCCTACCTTTCCGACGTGGACCCCCTCTTAATAGTACGGCTCTCCTACGACTCAACTCCACCAAAGAGAAACGTAGAACAACGCCGGCTTCAACAGTCTCCGAGGGGCACCGAATCGTCTTGTGCCTAATGATGAAGTATCTGAGGGACTCAAGGCACACGATTAGTCCGCACAAGCATTGTCATCAATCACCAAAACACTTAGGGATAAATATGCCCTTACAACAGACTCTGCCCCCAAGGAAGCATGTGTCGTCGGACCCCCGGACTAGTGTCCGGCTGTAGGTTCCAGACCGCGCGCCCCTGAGCCCGCCGAATCTGGTTGGGCTCCGGTAATGGAGTTCACCGCTACGGATATCTTCCAGCACTCGACCTTTGGCGACATGCTGAACTCATTAAAATCTCTCTCTTTGTCAGGAGACTCCTGGCCGAACTATGTCCGGCTCGAGTGGGAAGCAGGCGACGAGGAAATTCGTTGCCCACCCACCACCCACTTAATTGCCACTATCAATGATTGAACCGACGTGCTTGACTTCGACTCTGAAGACATCAACGGTGTGGACGACGATGCAGAAGAAGAACGGGAACCACCGCCCACGGTGTGCTGGACAGCCACCTCCTCGTATGATATATATGGTGGACACTCCCAAAGAAATCAATGGCGATGAGGCAATGGAGGATAACCCCTCAAGGAAGAAGGAAAAGCATGGGTGTCATCGGCGCCGCTCCAAGCCCCGCCACAGCAATACCGGCATAGGAGTCAAGAACAATCCGGATGATGCCGAAGATGAATACAATCCGGATCAGCCTACCTTCGAGCAAGCCGAACAGGCGACGGGCGGATACTTGGAGGAGGAAAACTACATGCCCCCCTCCGAAGACGAGGTGAGCCTCGGTGATGATGAATTCGGCGTGCCTGAGGATCCCACAGAGCAGGTTCGCTTTAAGCGACAGCTTATGGCCATGGCGAGAAGCCTGAAAAAGAAGCAACAACAGCTTCAAGCTGACCAAGATTTGCTCACAGACAGATGGACCAAGGTCCTGGCAACCGAGGAATACGGACTCGACCGCCCCACCAAAGGGTACACAAAGCACAATTCGCTACCTCAACCTGAAAAGGAGGTCCTAAAGCCCACACCCCGATGCCAATACACCATGGTCCGGGGCAATACGCAGGAAACGCGAGGCAGCATCCATAAACCTCGACGCAACAGACATAAGCGTCACAAAAATAATGATGAGGACCAAGACAAGGGAGTTGGTGCCGAATTCCGCGGCCCCCAGTCCGGTCAGCGAAAAAAGAACAGCTCAGGCCCATCCGGCCTGGGCAGCATACTCGACCAACCATGTCAAATTCATGGTACCCCTGGAATGGCGGCCAAGCATACCAATAGAGAATGCCAGATCCTCAAAACAAAACGGACGGTCGTGTGCTGGAAACAATGAAAGGAGGTCTCAAACAACGAGGATCCCAGACTACCAAACATTGTGAGGTCAAAGGAAAATCCTTCGCAAACCGACAAGGGAACAAATGTGTACTCCTCGGGATGCCGACGGTACAAAAATACGGCCGGTCATCTCTGATCACATAGACCGTCCGGACAATATCAACCATAGCAATTTAATTGCACTTACCATCTACCCAATTTTGTGGGTTCCATCTCACACAAGCCCCTATGGGCATAAACAGCAGCCCAAACTCACTGCGCTAGGACAAAATTTGCCAGATTGGTATTGACCGCTCGAGGATCAAACCCATTAATAACATCTCCTAAAAGATGCCGTTCCAGGTGCAAAGGCCAAATTTTACAGACCCACCACCCTGGAGGTTGTCTTCGGATCACCAAACAAATACCATGACGAAGAGTAAAGTCTTTGGCATTGTCCCCTTATACAGTAACTACCATATACTACCGAGATGAACCGCGTTGGCTAGACTCAACGCGGTACCACATCAGGCCAAACCCACATGACATGGTCACAATTATGGGCAAGGCCGAACTCCACCTTGAGAGTGGAAATTATACCGCCGCTGAGATAGCAAGTTGTGCCTGTTTATCCAATTTCGATTCGACAGCCAACCGCCCGGACACCAACAGAGGAGTCCGAGCTACTTTACGGCATGATAGCCTGGCTCGACCAGGCTCCGATCAGGCACCCGCGGTTCAAACACCATATGACATGCAACTGCCTCTAAGCATTTGTCTTTACAGGCTCACTTTTGCATAGAACAGGACTGGCGACATGGAATCAGCTCGGACGCACAAGGCAGGAACACATAAGTACCCCCCCAAGGAGACAGTCCGGATACACTTCGGATCCGCACACAGCCTCCTCCAGTCCGGCCACGACAGGTTCCACCAACATACTTCTTTTCATAAGCATAAACCGTACTCATACGCATAGACACATCACTCTACTACAACACGTAGATTTAAATAACACTTACCGGTCGTCGTTCCTCATTGACGTTTTTTCCGTCATAACGGCACCTACACATAGTGTCATGCCCCATTACGCCAGGGGCTTCATATTACTCATAATATGGCAACAAAGTCCGGCCACCTTCTCGGTCGCTCGGCACCCCGAACTTATAGCACTATATGCATCAGCTCCGAATCATGTCTTGGGTCATTAGTTGGGTTTGCCCGGCTCCCATGTTTTGGTACCTTACGTTCTGCTCCATCGGCTAAGGTAGCGCTGGGAGAACTACTGTGATTGTGTCCCGGTACTTCCGGACGAGCACCTCTGTAGAGAAAGCCCAAAACTGACTGTCATGATACGGCGAGAGCTGGTCAGCTGTTCGAGAGGTTTTAAAATCTTTAAAGATTTCTTTCGCATAATGCCATAACAAATGTAGAGTGCGACGGATCGGTCTTCCGATCAGGCGCTATTAGAGCCCCTAGTACGGTCTTCCGAACACCAGGGGCTATGCCCACCATACTTGAATTCCTATGGCTAAGTGAGAGTGATAAAGCCCTATAGTCTGATTGCCTGGTTCACGGTGATGAACACCTCCTTCAAGGACCCAAAAATGGGATAAAGAGTGTTCAGGTATGTCCCGAACACCCCCATACTTTCTACGTGGGGGTAGAAGCCGACGACTGGCCAACTCTAAGGATTTGTATATATACTAAACGGCCGCACAGGAAGAAAAAACCTTCATATAATAGGCAATAAATAATAACAGTACCAGTATCCCGCATTACAAAGGACAACATGACTGCCTTCAGGGAAATATAGTGTCTTTGGTACACTGTTCCGCCACAAGGCGGGCTCCTTTCAGGACACCCTCATAATATAATTCGGGCTTGCGATGCTCCTTACCCTCCGATGGTCCCTAATCATCAGCTTTTCAGCATCAAGCTTCCCCCGGTGCACCTTCGCACGGGCAAATGCCATGCGTGCACCCTCTATATAGACCAACCGCTTAATGACTTCGAGCCGAGGGCAAGCACCAATAATCCGCTTCACGAGTCCGAAGTAACTGCTTGGAATTGGCTCAGTGGGCCACAGCCGAATAACTAAGTCCTTCATGGCTAGTTCGGCCGCCTGGTGCAGTTCGACCAACTACTTCAGCTGATCGATAATGGGCACCGGATAATTCGGCGCCAAATACTGCAACCAAAAATGCTTCTCCACAGGTTTCTTCTCTTCATCCCGGTAGAATTGGGCAGCATCACATATGCTGCGCGGCAGGTCCGCAAACGCCCCTGGAGAAACAAGAATTCAGTTTGTCGCTTAGAGTTCCTCCTATTACTATATAAAAATTGCTTTGAGTACAAAAAAGCCTTACCAGCTGCAACCAATGAAAAAAATAGCGCGCTACAGCAAAATAGCAGCGACCTCAAAATATGCTATTAGCGTGCTATATCGCGCTATAGCGTGCTATTAGTGAGACATTCTACACTGATATATTTAGCGAGGCAATTCTCAATACGCTATAGCGTGTTATTAGCGATGCTATAGCGCGCTATTTTTTCAGTGGCTGCAACCCTCCGTGCCTCTTGAATGTCCTTCAGAGCACCTCGGGCTTCCTTCCGAGCATCATGTGCGGCTTGGAGAGCCTGGGCGAGTTCGGATTCTTTCCCTGCTAGACTCTGCTCCAAGGTCTCATTTTCTTCACGGCCTCGTCGAGCTCTCGTTCAGCTTCAATGACCCTGGCCTCGTGCTTCTCGCGAAGAGCCTGCTCCGCAGCGGCCTTCTTGTGGGCTTCGGCCACAGCCTTCTTTAGTGCCTCAATCTCGGCATTCGCTCCTAGAGCACACAATACAAATATTTTCTTCAGACACAATTACTCATTTGTGCTCAACTTAGCAAAAGGTTTCGACATACCTTGCTAGTCCTCCAACTGCTTCTTCACTCGGCCAAGTTCTCCTTCGGCCCGTTCTAGACTTTGCTTTAGTCCGGACACCTCCACATTACGAGAGGCGGTCGTCACTACAGACGCCTGTTTTCAAACAAAGGATATATGTCATTAACTGAGTCTCCTGCAATGCGGAAATTTGATCCCCTATCCGGCTCTCTCTCTTTCACCGGACAGTGATTCAGGGGCTACTACTAATACTATGACAGTCTTCAAAGGTTTCTAAAAACATACATCAAAGCCTTTTATAAGGCTAAGGCGGGATTCATTCAGTCCGCTCTCAGCGGACTGAACCTTTTCAATCACCGCACCCATGAGGGCGCGATGTTCATCGACGATGGACGCACCCTTTAGCACTGTCGATAGGCCGCCCGGCAACTCTGCTTGGACAAAGGTTGTTGGCAGAGCGGGCTTGCCTCCCTCCGTCAAGGGGGGCTCTCGCCCAATCCTAGAGCTTTAAAGGTCTCCAGGACCGTGTCCGGCTGCGGGCTGAATCTAAGATCACCCCCGCCGTCGACGATCATGGGAACCGCTGCTCCCATGTATCCGGCCCTAGAGATATGCCCTCCCTGGTCTAGGTCCCACTGAGACGACACCTCGGTGTCATGCCTGGGCTTCGGGGAAGGGGCCTCTGGAGGCGTCTCGCTCTCTAGGGCATCTGAGCTCAGCGAATCCTCCGATGAGGACTGTCCGGCGTGGGACCTCGCCGGGCTGCACATAGTATGGTGACAGTTAAACTACTACACCCTAATAACCCCGAGCGCATAGGGGTGTTTGGATTTCATGTACTCATGACTCTACCAGGGGCTGGGCTCTGGGATCCCACTCCGGGCTGCTATTGGCCGCCGTGGTGGACGCCTCCGAGAGGGAACTTTTCCCCCTCTTTGGCGATTCGGCTCCAGGGATGAGGAAGCCGTCCTTTTCTTCCCTCCCCCCATGGAGGACTCGTCTTCTTCCTCCTCCTCTTCGTATTCGGAGGAGGGATGAGCGCTGGAGTCTTCGGATTTTGTGTCCGAAGCGTCGCGGCGGCGGAGGCCGCTCCGGGTGTCCTTGACATTCTTGGAGGCCTCTTTCTTTGGTGCATTGTACGGCACCAGGACCAGCATCTTTGTCAGAAGAGGCCCCGCTGGTTCCTCCGGCAGCGGGGTCGGACAATGTATCTGCCCCACCTTCTTCGTCCATTCCTGGGATAATTGTAGAAAGCATGATAAAGCATCTCCCTTGGGATATGCCAGCTAAACATGGATCGACAGAACATAGCAATGACTTACCGGACTTGCGGAGCGGGACAGTTGATACCCGCGGTCCTCGGTGGAGCCCGGCCACAGTTTACTGGACTTGAAGAGCACCTTCCATGTGTCCTTATGTGAGGAGCCGTAGAGCTCCGGTAGGGTTTGGTGCTTAGCTGGGTCGTATTCCCACAAATTGCAGGCTCGGTGCTGGCAAGGGAGAACCAGGCGAACTAACATCACCTGGACTACATTGACGAGTTTGACATCCTTATCTACCACGCTTTGGATGCGTGTTTGGAGCACTGACAGATCATCGGATGAGGACCAGTTCAGGCCCTTCTTGGGCCAGGACGTGAGCCGCAGTGGGGCTCCGGATCTGAATTCAGGAGCAACAGCCCACTTTTTACCGCGCGGCTCGGTGATATAGAACCACTGCTGCTGCCACTCCTTGACGGAATCATTGAAGGTGCCCGTCGGCCATGTGACCTTGGGCATCTTGCTCACCATGCGCCGCCGCACTCGTCATGCTCGTCGTTAACCACCTTGGGCTTCACATTGAAGATCTTCAGCCATAAGCCGAAGTGGGGCGAAATACGGAGAAAGGCCTCACACACGACGATAAACGTCGAGATGTTAAGGAAAGAATTAGGGGACAGATCATGAAAATCAATCCCGTAATAATACATGATGCCGCGAACAAACGGGTGAAGGGGAAACTCGAGCCCGCGGAGAAAATGAGGAAGAAACACGACCCTCTCGTGGGGCTCCGGATTGGGGACGATCTGTCCCGCCGTCGGAAGACGATGGCCGATTTTCTTGGCCAGGTACCCGACCTCTCGGAGCCTTCTGATATCCTTCTCCCGGACGGTAGAGGCCATCCATTTGCCTCCTGCTCCGGATCCATATATCTTTGGAGAACCTTTTTTCGGTGGAGGAGATGAGGGCTTGGGCGCTAGGGCTCGAGCGAAGGGGAATGGACGAGCGGAAGGGAAAGGCGTGGGTAAGGAAGAAGAGGTCTTATCTCTTTATAGAGGCAATAAAAACTTTTGCGCCTCCCCACTTGCCTGGTGGAACCCACTCGTTCCCCACTCGCCGCTATTGGCGGTGCGATTGGGCTGCCTGAGCCCGTTGAGGGAGTCCTAGACTAGGGGGTGTCCGGATAGCCGGACTATCATCATCTGTCGGACTCCAAGACTATGAAGATACAAGATTGAAGACTTCGTCCCGTGTCCAGATGGGACTTTCTTTGGCGTGGAAGGCAAGCTTGGCGATACGGATATGTAGATCTCCTACCATGGTAACCGACTCTGTGTAACCCTAGCCCTCTCCGGTGTCTATATAAACCGGAGGGTTTTAGTCCGTAGGACACAACCATTACAACAATCATACCATAGGCTAGGTTCTAGGGTTTAGCCTCCTTGATATCGTGGTAGATCCACTATTGTACTACCAATATCATCAATATCTATCAAGCAGGAGTAGGGTTTTACCTCCATCGAGAGGGCCCAAACCTGGGTAAAAACATTGTGTCCCTTGTCTCCTGTTACCATCCGCCTAGACGCACAGTTCGGGACCCCCTACCCGAGATCCGCCGGTTTTGACACCGACATTGGTGCTTTCACTTAGAGTTCCTCTGTGTCGTCACCGATAGGCTTGATGGCTTCTTCAATCAACAACAACTCAGTCCAGGGTGAGACTTTTCTCCCCAGACAGATCTTCGTGTTCGGCGGCTTCGCACTGCGGGCTAATTCACTTGGCCATCTGGAGCAGATCGAAAGCTACGCCCCTGGCCATCAGGTCAGATTTGGAAGCCTAAACTTCACGGCTGACATCCGCGGAGACTTGATCTTCGACGGATTTGAGCCACAGCCGAGCGCGCCGCACTGTCACGATGGGCATGATTTAGCTCTGCCGCCGGAGAGTACCCTGGAGGCCGCACATGAGTCCGCTCTGACTCATAGTTCGGAGCCGACCACGCAGATCGAGGACAGGTGGCTGGACACTGCCTCGGGGGCTGCAACTTCTACGGTGATAGAGCCAAATACTGACCTTGTCCCTTGCAAAGCTCGTGACTCCGAGGCGCCGGACTCCTTGCCGGACTTCGAACCTCCTGCGCCCCTGCCAATCAAATCCGATTGGGCACCGATCATGGAGTTCACCGCTGCGGACATCTTTCAGCACTCACCCTTTGGCGATATCCTAAATTCGCTAAAGTATCTCTCGTTATCAGGAGAGCCCTGGCCGGACTGCGGTCAGGATGGTTGGGATGTGGACGACGAAGAAATTCAAAGCCCACCCACCACCCACTTTGTAGCCACTGTCGACGATCTAACCGACATGCTAGACTACGACTCCGAAGACATCGACGGTATGGACGACGACGCCGGAGACGACCAAGAACCAACGCCTACGGGGCACTGGAAGACCACCTCGTCATACAACATATACATGGTGGACATCCCAAAGGATGGGAACGGCGAAGAAACAGCGGAGGCAGATTCCTCTAAGAAACAGCCCAAGCGCCGACGTCAGCGGCGCCGCTCTAAATCTCACCACAGTAAGAATGGACATTCCGGCACCGGAGATAACAACACCCCAGAGAGTGCCGAAGACAACCCCCTCCAGCAAGATTCAGCGCAGGAGGACGGATAAGCCAGCCCTCGAGAGAGAGCGGCAGACGAGGAGATAGAGGATGACAATTACATGCCTTCCTCCGGAGACGAGGCAAGCCTCAACGACGACGAATTTGTCGTGCCCGAGGATCCCTTCGAACAAGAGCGTTTTAAACGCAGGCTAATGGCCACGGCGAACAACCTAAAGAAAAAGCAGCAACAGCTTCGAGCTGATCAAGACCTGCTGGCCGACAGATGGACCGAGGTCCTCGCGGCCGAAGAGTATGAACTCGAACGCCCCTCCAAAAGCTACCCAAAATGCAAGTTGCTCCCCCGACTAGAGGAGGAAGCATACAAACCTTCATCACCAGCGCACAATACGGCAGACCGACCACCTCGTGGCCGCGACAGAGAGGCATCTAGGCCCTCCACCAGAACCGTACCCTGGCACCTCTTGAAAAGCGCGAAGCCACGGGGGAATGCGCCGGACTTGCGAGACGTACTGGAGGACAAGGCAAGACAATCAAGATCTATCTACGGATCACGTGGGCGCCCCACGATCCACAACGACTACCGTCACGCCGGATACAGCAACTCCGGCCGGGCCGAACACAGCAACTCCGGCCGGAATACTGACCTTGTCCCTTGCAAAGCTCTCTTGAGCTACGTCGGGATATTGCCCAGTATAGAGGCACCGCACACCCACTATGCTTCACAGATGAAGTAATGGATCATCAAATCCCTGAAGGGTTTAAACCCGTAAAACTCGAATCCTATGATGGCACAACAGACCCCACGGTTTGGATCGAAGATTATCTCCTTCATATCCATATGGCCCGCGGTGACGATCTCCACGCCATCAAGTATCTCCCACTCAAGCTTAAAGTACCAGCTCGGCATTGGCTTAACAGCTTGCCAGCAGAGTCAATTGGGTGTTGGGAGGACCTGGAAGCCGCAATCCTCGACAATTTCCAGGGCACGTATGTGCGACCACCAGACGCCGATGACCTAAGCCACATAATTCAGCAACCAGACGAATCGGCCAGACAGTTCTGGACACGGTTCTTAACAAAGAAAAATCAAATCGTCGACTAACCGGATTCAGAGGCCCTCGCAGCCTTCAAACATAACATCCGCAACGAGTGGCTGGCCCGGCACCTCGGACAGGAAAAGCCGAAATCCATGCCAGCCCTCTCATCACTCATGACCCGCTTCTGTGCGGGGGAGGACAGCTGGCTAGCCCGCAGTAACAACCTCAGCAAAAATTCTGGTAGTCCAGACAACAAGGACCGCAGTGGCAGGTCGCGTTGTAACAAAAACAAATGCCGCGTTAACGACGATAACACTGAGGATACGGCAGTCAACGCCAGATTCATAGGCTCTAAACCCGGTCAGCGGAAAAAGCCATTTAAAAGAACTACTCTGGGTCCGTCCAATTTGGACCGAATACTCGACCGCTCTTTCCAGATACATGGCACCCCCGAAAAACCAGCTAACCACACCAACAGGGATTGTTGGGTATTCAAGCAGGCAGGCAAGTTAATTGCCGAAAACAATGACAAGGGGCTGCATAGCAATGACGAGGAAGAGACCCGGCCGCCAAACAACAGAGGACAGAAGGGTTTCCCCCCACAAGTGCGGACGGTAAACATGATATACGCAACCCACATACCCAAGAGGGAGCGGAAGCGTGCACTTAGGGACGTATATGCGATGGAGCCAGTCGCCCCGAAGTTCAATCCATGGTCCTCTTGCCCGATCACTTTTGATCGAAGGGACCACCCCACCAGTATCCGCCATGGCGGATTCGCCGCATTGGTTTTAGACCCAATCGTCGATGGATTTCACCTCACTAGAGTCCTGATGGACGGCGGCAGCAGCCTGAACCTGCTTTATCAGGATACAGTGCGCAAGATGGGCATAGACCCCTCAAGGATTAAACCTACAAAGACGACCTTCAAAGGCGTCATACCAGGTGTTGAGGCCAATTGTACCGGCTCAGTCACACTAGAAGTGGTCTTCGGAATCCCGGATAATTTTCTAAGCGAGGAGTTAATCTTCGACATAGTCCCGTTCCGCAGTGGCTATCACGGTCTGCTCGGGCGAACCGCGTTTGCAAAGTTCAACGCGGTGCCGCATTATGTATACCTTAAGCTCAAGATGCCAGGCCCTCGTGGAGTCATCACAGTCAACGGAAACACTGAACGCTCCATCCGAACGGAGGAACACACATCGGCTCTCACGGCAGAAGTACAGAGCAGCCTCTTAAGGCAATTTTCGAGTCCGGGCGTTAAACGACTGGACATGGCCAAATGCGCCCGGAGTAACATACATCAAGACCACCTGGCACGTTCCGAGCACGCGTAGCAATGCGGCCCCAACCCCAGCCCTTGCATGATTGCAAGACTAGCCCTTCGCGTACATCATTACACTCTGGAGATACCATGGGCATAGGGGGAGGGGCACGACCACGATAGGCCCAGAGTGCGGCTCAACCACACCAGGGGCTCCCAAGTGTGTTGCTCTTTTTCTTTTCCTTTTTTTATTTTTCCATAGGACTCCGTTCACCAGAGACCCTGTCCGGCGGCGAATCTGCCGAACTCACAATGCAACAGCCAGGGAAGGACAAAGGCTACGACGAATACTCAGGTGGTCTCCATTATGAGCATTAAATCCATTTAATACACCATTCCGCAGCCTACCCCTGGAGGGGGACATGTCTAATAGTCCAATCCCTTGTTTACCGCACTATTTGTATCGTTCTGCACTCATGGCAGAATTCCTTGAATAAACAATGCATCACTTTTCGCTTATAATTGCATTCCTTTTCTTTACATATATGTTCATTTATGACATCTTGCATCCGTACACTTTGGTACGGCCGAATACACCAGGGGCTTATGTTCCCCGCATTATGGTGTGATAAGTCCAAACACTTTCACAAGTGCGGCACCCCGAACTTATAGCATTATATGCATCGGCTCCGAATCATGTCTTGGGTCAATAGTTGGGTTTGCCCGGCTCCCATGTTTTGGTACCTTACGTTCCATTCTATCGGCTAAGGTAGCACTGGGAGAACCACTGCGATCGCGCCCCGGTTGAGCTGGGCGAGCGCCTCAGTGGAGAAAGCTAAAACTGACCGTCATGATAAGGCGAGAGCTGGTCGCTGTTCGAGAGGTCTTTTCAAGTCCCTAAAGACTTATGCCGCTTAGAGCAAGGAACCGGCTGTGTCCGGCCCAGGCGTGGATAGCGCCCCGAACTCGGTCTTCCGAACACTAGGGGCTTCGCCAAAATTTAAAATTATAGAATTCTATGGCTAAGTGAGAGTGTTCAAGCATTATAAGTCCGGTTGCCTTGTTCGTCGTGTTGAGCGCCTCCCTAGATGGACCCAAAAATGGGAACAAGAGCGCTCAAGTTTTATCCCGAACACCCCAGCACTCATGGCATGGGGGCTGAAGCCGACGACATGCCATCTCTCAGATTCGATAAACGGCCGCACAGAAGGTAATATTTTAAATTACTAAGCATTGCTTAGCTCATATGAACAAAGTTTTCAGCGCACATGATAACACATTGCGAGTCTACTCAAATATTACATCTTTGGGGCACTCATCCGCAATCTTGCGGGCACCCTTCAGGACACTCTTATAATACATTTCGGGCGTACGATACTCCTTGCCCGCTGGCGGCGCGTCCGTCAGAAGCTTCTCAGCATCCAGCCTGCCCCAGTGCACCTTTGCGCGGGCAAGGGCCCGACGGGCACCTTCAATGTAGGCGGAGCGCTTGATGACTTCCACCCAAGGGCACGCATCCACCAGATGCCGCATGAGGCCGAAGTAGCTCCCAGGCATGGCCTCTTCAGGCCACAGCCGGACTATGAGGCCCTTCATGGCCTGCTCGGCTACCTTGTGGTGCTCGACCAGCTGCTTCAGCTGGTCGCTAAGGGGCACCGGATGTCCGACCTCAGCATACTGAGACCAGAAGACCTTCTCCGTTGAGCTCCCCTCCTCGGCCCAGTAGAATGCGGCAGCATCGGACACGCTGCGAGGCAGATCTGCAAACGCTCTTGGAGAGCTCCGAATTCGGGTAAGTAACAGGTAATTCACATTCACATGCTTGCTTTGCATGAAAAATGCCTTACCCGCCGCTATTTTCTTCACCGCCTCAATCTCCTGGAGGGCCTTATGGGCCTCGGCCTTAGCGGCCTTGGCACTCTCAAGAGCCGAGGCAAGCTCGGACTCTCGAGTCTTCGAGTCGCGCTCCAAACTGTCATGCTTTTCCATGAGAGCCTAGAGCTCCTGCTGCACCTCCACCACCCGCGCCTCCTGCTTCTCTCGCTCCGCTCGTTCCGCAGCCGCATTACGTTCGGCCGCGGACATGGCCTCCTTCAGGGTCGCCACCTCGCTCGTGGCCCCTACAGTGCCCACATTATCCTTGTTATTTCTATTGCAACCAAAATCCTTTTCTGTAAGGTACAAATTTAATATGGTGTTACTCACCCTCTTTGACCTCGAGCTGCTTCTTGGCAAGGCCAAGCTCGTTCTCGGACCGCTCGAGGTCCTGCTTCAAAGCACCGACCTCCGCAGTCAGTGCGGCAGAGGTCAGCAGCACAGCCTGCAATCCCATATTGACATAATTTTTAGAACTCCTGCGTATATCTTTTTAGATCCTCAGTCTGGCTTTTCTTTCCGAACACCGAACTGAGCATCAGGGGCTACTGTCTATGCGGTATTACATTGCATATTTTAAAAACTTCTTACCTCAAAGCCTGTTAGAAGGCTGCTGCAGGCTTCGGTCAGCCCGCTCTTTGCGAGCTGAACCTTCTGAATCACCGCACTCATGATAGTGCGGTGTTCTTCCTCGATGGAAGCGCCATTGAGCGCCTCCAACAAGTTGTCCGGCACCTCTGGTTGGACGGAGGCTGCCGGTGTCACGGTCTTGCCCTTCTTACGAAGGGGCCGCCTGCCGGACTCCGGAACCACTACGGGTTCCGGCATTGAGTCCGGCGCAAAGTCCGGGAGGCTGCCTTGCGGCACCTCCGGAGCCTCCTCCTGATGGGTCCCCTCCTGGGATCCCACCTCGGCGTCGTTAGCATCACGAGGGGTGGAGGCGATCGGAATGGAATCCACTTCCGACGGAGCCAAGGACCCGCTCGATGAAGCGAGAAGATCATCCTCGGCCGGACTACAGGTAGTGTGCGGCATTAGAAGGACGCCATGTGGCACAAAAGAGAAATTATAAATCATTCATGAATCCGGATACTTACGATCTTGCCGGGGGCTTGGCCCTTGAGGGCCACCCTTCGTCGCCGTCGTTGGCGTTGGAAGAGCTATCCGGAGGAAGGGTCCTTCCCCTCTTGGGCCCTTCGGCCTCCCCCGTTGGGGAGGCCTTCCTCTTCCTCTCTCCCCCCTCCTGGGGAGAGTCCTCTTTCTCCTCCTCGTCTTCGGGGGAGGAGTCCTCCTCGGAGCCATCGGACGATGAGTCCGATACCACATGGCGCCGGGAACTCCTTCGGGTTCCCGTGGCCTTCTTCTTGGCCTTTTTCTCTGGCACCACATAAAATGCCAGGACTAGCAGCCCCGCTAAACGGGTATCCGCTGGGTCTTCGGGGAGGGGAGCCAGAAAGTTAACCTGTCCATACGTCCTCTGCCAGTCCTGTTAAAGGCATTGGGAATTTTAGATCCCACAATAGAGTCAAACTATGAAAGAAATAAATGTCCCATAAAGGATAACATATCTTACCACACCGGCCGGGCGCTTCGTGCTGAATCCGTGATCTTCAGTTGCGGATGCGGGGGCTTCTCTGCCCTTGAACAGCACCCTCCAGGCAGCTTCGTACGTCATGTCGAAGAGCCCGCTCAGGGTCCGGTGCTGTGCCGGATCAAACTCCCACAAATTGAAGGCCCGTTGTTGGCAGGGGAGAATCCGGCGGACGAGCATGACCTAGATCACGTTGACAAGCTTGAGCTTCTTGTTCACCAGGGTCTGGAGACAGGACTGGAGTCCGGTTAGCTCCTCCGCACTGCCCCATAGCAAGCCCTTCTCTTTCCAGGAGGTGAGATGCATGGGGGTACCAGATCTGAACTCGGGGGCCGCAACCCATTTAGGGTCATGCGGCTCGGTGATATAGAACCACCCCGATTGCCACCCTTTGATGGTTTCCACGAAGGCGCCCTCGAGCCAGAGGACGTTGGGCATTTTGCCCACCATGGCGCCTCCGCACTCCGCTTGGACGCCCTTCACTACCTTCGGCTTGACATTGAAGGTTTTTAGCCACAAGCCGAAGTGGGGCTGGATGCAGAGGAAGGCCTCGCACACGACGATAAACGCCGAGATGTTGAGGATGAAGTTTGGCGCCAGATCGTGGAAGTCCAGGCCGTAGTAGTACATGAGCCCCCAGACGAAGGGATGAAATGGGAAGCCTAGTCCGCGGAGGAAGTGGGGAAGGAATACGACCCTCTCATGTGGCCTGGGGGTGGGGATGAGCTGCCCCTTGTCGGGCAGCCGGTGCGCGATGTCGCTGGACAGGTATCCGGCGCCGCGCAGTTTTTCGATGTGCCCCTCCGTAACGGAGGAAGCCATCCACTTGCCTCCCGCTCCGGACATGGCTGGAGAAGGTTGAGACGAGACATGCGGACTTGGGCGCTGGAGATCGAGTGCGCGGAGATGGATAGGCAAAGGAGGAAGAAGGCGTAGGTGAAAAGGGTGGATCCTTATCCCCTTATATATGGGCGGACGAAGACTATGCGTCCCCACCGGCCTGGTAAAACTTGCCTATCTCCCAAGCGCCACAATCAATGGCGCGGTTGGGTTACCCACATCCGTATTGATGGGAATCCCGGAATAAGGGGAACACGATCTCTGCTTCGACAAGACGTGCCAAGGAAACCGCTTCGCTAAACGCGCTGAGGTGGTATAATAAAATTCAAGTAAAGGCTTGGTAGTGGCGTGACATCATGCCACAAAATACGTCAGCAGATTGAACTTGTGTACATATTATTCTCTCTAGGGTGCTATGTGGAATTTATTTTGCAGAGCCAGACACTATCCTGGTGTTCGCAATCTTCTATGAATTATTCGGAGGAGGAACCCGCCTTGCAATGCCGAACAATATGCGCGCCGGACTCATCGTCATTGAAGCCTGGTTCAGGGGCTACTGAGGGAGTCCTAGACTAGGGGGTGTCCGCATATCCGGACTATCATCATCGACCGGACTCCAAGACTATGAAGATACAAGATTGAAGACTTCGTCCCGTGTCCGGATGGGACTTTCCTTGGCGTGGAAGGCAAGCTTGGCGATACGGATATGTAGATCTCCTACCATTGTAACCGACTCTGTGTAACCCTAGCCCTCTCCGGTGTCTATATAAACCGGAGGGTTTTAGTCCGTAGGACAGAACCATTACAACAATCATACCATAGGCTAGCTTCTAGGGTTTAGCCTCCTTGATCTCGTGGTAGATCCACTCTTGTACTACCCATATCATCAATATCAATCAAGCAGGAGTAGGGTTTTACCTCCATTGAGAGGGCCCGAACCTGGGTAAAAACATTGTGTCCCTTGTCTCCTATTACCATCCGCCTAGACGCACAGTTCGGGACCACCTACCTGAGATCTGCCGGTTTTGACACCGACACCCGTATTGGTGAAAGCCCCACGATAAGGGGAACACGATCTCTACTTCAACAAGACACGCCTGGGAAACCGCCTCGCAATATGTGCAATGGTTGGTTGTGGAAGGACGGGTCAATATTGACTCAACCATGGTACCATGTCATGTTATCTAAAGATGTCAGTAGGTTACATTTGTGGAATATCGTTCTCTCCATGATAGCATATGAGAATCGTCTTGCAGATCCGGACACGATCAAAGTGTTCGTAATTATTTTGGAATATTCGGAGATGGAACCCGCCTTGCAATGCCGAAGACAAACTGCGTGCCGAACTCATCGTCATTGAAGCCTGGTTCAGGGGCTACTGAGGGAGTCCTGGATTAGGGGGTATCCGGACATCCAGACTATATACTTTGGCCGGACTGTTGGACCGTGAAGATACAAGACTCAAGACTTCGTCCCGTGTCCGTATGGGACTCTCCTTTGCGTGGAAGACAAGCTTGGCGATCCGGATGTTAGATCTCCTTCTTTGTAACCGACTCTGTGTAAACCCTAGCCCCCTCCGGGGTCTATATAAACCGGAGGGTTTAGTCTATAGAGGGACAATCATAATCATCATAGGCTAGCTTCTAGGGTTTAGCCTCTACGATCTCATGGTAGATCAACTCTTGTAATACTCATATCATCAAGATCAATCAAGCAGGAAGTAGGGTTTTACCTCCATCGAGAGGGCCCGAACCTGGGTAAAACATCGTGTCCCTTGCCTCCTGTTACCATTAGCCTTAGACGCACAGATCGGGACCCCCTACCCGAGATCCTTGGGTTTTGACACCGACACCTGCCCTCGACTCGAAGTCATCAAGCGGTCGGTCTTCATAGAAGATGCGTGAATGGCCTTCACCCGCACAAAGGTGCATTGGGGGAAGATGGATGCAGGAAAGCTAATGACCAAGGGACCGCCAGAGGGGAAAGAGCACCGCAAGCCCGAACTATATTATGAAGGTGTCTTGAAAGGGGCCCGCCTTGCGGTGGAGCAATGCACAAAGGACATTATATTTCTGTGAATACGGTCATGTTTTTCCTTTGTAATATTTGAACAAGGTCATTATTTATTGCTTGTCCTATGAAAGTTTTTCCTCCTGTGCGGGCCGTTTTATATAATAATTGTGAGAGTCGGCCAGTCGTCGGCTTCCACCCCCACGTAGTGAGTACGGCCGTGTTCGGGATAAACCTGAGCACTTTTTATCCCAGTTTTGGGTCCGTCAAGGAGGTGTTCAACACAGCGAACCAGGCAATCGGACTATAGGGCTTTATCGCTCTCACTTAGCCATAGGAGTTTTTCGAGGAAGGTAGGCGCAGCCCCTGGTGTTCGGAAGACCGCGCGAGGGGCTCTATAAGCGCCTAATCGGAAAAAGCCGATCTGTCACACGCTGCATTGGTTATGGCATTATGCGGAAGAAATCTTAAAAGATTTCGGAACCTCTTGAATAGCTGACCAGCTCTCGCTACATCATAACAGTCAGTTTTCGGCTTTCTCTACTGAGGTGCTCATCCGGAAGAACCGGGACACAATGGCAGTAGTTCTCCCAGTGCTACCTTAACCGATATAGCGGAACATTAAGTACCAAAACATAGGAGCCGGGCAGACCCAACTATTGACCCAAGACAAGATTCGGAGCTGATTGATACGTCTCCAACGTATCTATAATTTCTGGTTGTTCCATGCTATTATATTACCCCTTTTGGATGTTTATGGGCTTTATTTTACACATTTATATAATTTTGGGACTAACCTACTAACCGGAGGCCCATCCCGTATTGATGTTTTTTTGCCTATTTCAGTATTTCGAAGAAAAGGAATATCAAACGGAGTCCAAACGGAATGAAACCTTTGGGAGCGTGATTTTTGGAACGAACGTGATCCAGAGGACTTGGAGTGCAAGTCAAGAAGTAGCCAAGACTCCCACGAGATAGGAGGGCGCCCCCCCCCCCCCTATAGGGCGCCCCCTATCTCGTGGGCCCCTCGGGCATCCACCGACGTACTTCTTCCTCCTATATAAGCCTACGTACCCCGAAAACATCCAGGGAGCAGACGAAACACAATTTCCACCACCGTAACCTTCTGTATCCGTGAGATCCCATCATGGAGCCTTCGCCGGTGTTCTGCCGGAGGGGGAATCGACCACGGAGGGCTTCTACATCAACATCCTTGCCCCTCCGATGAGTTTTTAGTAGTTTACCACAGACCTACGGGTCCATAGTTATTAGCTGGATGGCTTCTTCTCTCTTTTTGGATCTCAATACAATGTTCTCCCCCTCTCTTGTGGAGATCTATTCGATGTAAACTCTTTTTGAAGTGTGTTTGTCGAGATCTGATGAATTGTGGGTTTATGATCAAGTTTATCTATGAATAATATTTGAATCTTCTCTGAATTATTTTATGTGTGATTGAGTTATCTTTGCAAGTCTCTTCGAATTATCAGTTTGGCTTGGCCTACTAGATTGATCTTTCTTGCCATGGGAGAAGTGTTTAGCTTTGGGTTCAATCTTGCGGTGTCCTTACCCAGTGACAGAAAGGGTTGCAAGGCATGTATTGTATTGTTGCCATCGAGGATAACAAGATGGGGTTTATATCATATTGCTTGAGTTTATCCCTCTACATCATGTCATCTTGCTTAATGCGTTACTCTGTTCTTATGAACTTAATACTCTAGATGCAGGTAGGAGTCGGTCGATGTGTGGAGTAATAGTAGTAGATGCAGGCAGGAGTCGGTCTACTTGTTACAGACGTGATGCCTACATACATGATCATGCCTAGATAATCTCATAATTATTCGCTTTTCTATCAATTGCTCGACAGTAATTTGTTCACCCACCGTAATACTTATGCTACCTCGAGAGAAGCCTCTAGTGAAACCTATGGCCCCCGGGTCTATCTCTTATCATATTTGCTTCCAATTTACTTTTATTTGCATCTTTTACTTTTTGCATCTATGTTATAAGATACCAAAAATATATTTATCTTATCATACTATCTTTATTAGATCTCACTTTCGCAAGTGGCCGTGAAGGGATTGACAACCCCTTTATTGTGTTGGTTGCGAGTTCTTAGTTTGTTTGTGTAGGTGCGTGGGACTTTTGAGGAGCCTCCTACTGGATTGATACCTTGGTTCTCAAAAAACGAGGGAAATACTTACGCTACTCTGCTGCATCACCCTCTCCTCTTCGAGGAAAACCAACGCAAGCTCAAGACGTAGCAGGAAGGATTTCTAGCGTTGTTGCCGGGGAGGTCTTTGCTCAAGTCAAGACATACCAAGTACCCATCACAAACCCATCTCCCTCGCATTTACTATTTGCCATTTGCCTCTCGTTTTCCTCTCCCCCACTTCACCTTTGCCATTTTATTTTCCCTATCTCCTTCTCTCTTTGTCGCTTGCCTTTTTCTGTTTGCTTGTGTGTTGGATTACTTGTTGCCATGGCACAAGATAATACCAAATTGTGTGATTTCTCGAATACCAATAATAATGATTTCCTTAGTACTCCGATTGCTCCTCTTAGTGATGTTGAGTCTTGTGAAATCAATACTGCTTTGCTGAATCTTGTGATGAAAGATCAATTCGTCGGCCTTCCTAATGAAGATGCCACTACGCATCTAAACAACTTTGTTGATTTGTGTGATATGCAAAAGAAGAAAGATATGGATAACAATATTGTCAAATTGAAGTTATTTCCGTTTTCACTTAGAGATCATGCTAAAGTTTGGTTTTCGTCTTTGCCTAAAAATAGTATTGATTCTCGGAACAAGTGCAAAGATGCTTTTATCTCTAAGTATTTTCCTCCCGCTAAGATCATCACTCTTAGGAACGATATTATGAATTTTAAACAACTTGATCATGAGCATGTTGCCCAATCTTGGGAAAGAATGAAATTGATGCTTCACAATTGTCCTACTCATGGTTTGAATTTATGGATGATCATACAATTTTTTTATGCCGGTTTGAACTTTGCTTCTAGAAATCCCTTATATTCGGCCGCGGGAGGCACGTTTATGGAAATCACGTTAGGAGATGCTACAAAACTTCTTGATAATATTATGGCACACCGAAAGATCTTCTAGTAAAAAAGTGCATGCTATAGAAGAAATTAATGTTTTGAGTGGAAAGATGGATGACTTTATAAAATTGTTTGCTACTAAAAATACTCCTCTTGATCCCAATGATATGCCTTTGTCTTCCTTGATTGAGAATAATAATGAATCTATGGATGTGAATTTTGTTGGTAGGAATAGTTTTGGAAACAATGCTTATAGAGGAAACTTTAATGCTAGACCGTTCCCTAGTAATTCCTCTAATAATTATGGAAATTCCTACAATAATTCTTATGGTAATTTTAATAATATGCCCTCTGATTTTGAGAATAGTGTGAAAGAATTTATGATTTCTCAAAAAAAAATAATGCTTTGCTTGAAGAAAAATTGCTCAAAGTTGATGATTTGGCTAGGAACATTGATAGACTTTCGCTTGATGTTGATTCTCTTAAACTTAGATCTTCTCCTCCTAAGCATGATATCAATGAGTCTCTCAAAGCAATGAGAATTTCCATTAAAGAGTGCAAAGAAACAAACCGCTAAATTGCGTGCTAAGAAAGATAGCTTTATAAAAGCGTGTTCTTCTAGTTTCCATGAAAATAATGATGAGGATCTTAAAGTTATTGATGCGTCTCCTATTAGATCTATGTTTTGCAATATGAATTTTGATGATTATGGGACTGATGATAAATCAACTTTGCCTAGAAGGCGTCCCAAGAATTCGGAGTTTTTAGATCTTGATGCTAAATTTGGTAAAAGTGGGATTGGAGAGGCCTAAACTTTAAATAGCGTTGAACCCACTATCTCGGATTTCAAGGAATTTGGTTATGATAATTGTTCTTTAGAAGGTTGTATTTCCTTGTTGCAATCCGTTGTTAATTCTCCTCATGCTTATAGTCAAAATAAAGCTTTTACCAAACATATTGTTGATGCCTTGATGCAATCTTATGATGAAAAACTTAATTTGGAAGTTTCTATACCTAGAAAACTTAATGATGAGTGGGAACCTACTATAAAGAGTAGAATTAAAGATCATGAGTGTTTTGCTTTGTGTGATTTGGGTGCTAGTGTTTCCACGATTCTGAAAACTTTATGTGATATTCTAGGTTTCTATGATCTTGATGATTGCTCTTTAAATTTGCACCTTGCGGATTCCACCATTAAAAAGCCTATGGGAAGGATCAATGATGTTATTATTGTTGCAAATATAAATTTGGTGCCCGTGGATTTTATCGTTCTTGATATAGATTGCAATCTTTCTTGCCCTATTATTCTTGGTAGACCTTTCCTTAGAACGATTGGTGCGATTATTGATATGAAGGAAGGGAATATTAGATTCCAATTTCCATTAAAGAAAGGCATGGAGCACTTTCCAAGAAAAAATTAAAATTACCTTATGAATCTATCATGCGGGCTACTTATGACTTTAGTGCCAAAGATGGCACCACTTAAATCTATCTTTGCTTTTATGCCTAGCTAGGGGCGTTACACGATAGCGCTAGTTGGGAGGCAACCCAATTTTCTTTATGTTTTTTGTTTTTGCTCCTGTTTAGTAATAAATCTTGCATATACCTTCTGTTTAGATGTGTTTTTATCTTTTAATTAGTGTTTGTGCCAAGTAGAACCTATAGGATAACCTATGATGATAGTTGATTTGATTCTGCTGAAAAACAGAAACTTTGCGCACACGAATGTAATTTTGTTAAATCACATAAACGTGCTTTTGCGTTGATTCTTTTTTCTGATGTTCAATAAACAAAATTTCCAGGACTTACTATTTTGGTAGGATTTTTAGAGTTCCATAAGTTTGCGTTAGTTACAGATTGCTACAGACTGTTCTGTTTTTAACAGATTCTGTTTTTCGTGTGTTGTTTGCTTATTTTGATGCATCTATGGCCAATAAAATAGTTTATAAACCATAGAGAAGTTGGAATACAGTAGGTTTAAAACCAAAATAAATAAAGAATGAGTTCATTACAGTACCTTATGTGGTCGTTTTGTTTTCTTTCACTAACGGAGCTTATAAGATTTCCTGTTGAGTTTTGTGTTGTGAAGTTTTCAAGTTTTGGGTAAAGCTTTTATGGACTATGGAATAAAGAGTGGCAAGAGACTAAGCTTGGGGATGCCCAAGGCACCCCAAGATATTTAAGAATATCCAAAAGCCTAAGCTTGGGGATGCCCCGGGAAGGCATCCCCTCTTTCGTCTTTGTTCATTGGTAACTTTACTTGGAGCTATATTTTTATTCGCCACATGATATGTGTTTTGCTTGGAGCGTCGTGTATTATATTAGTCTTTGCTTTTTTGTTTACCACAATTATCCTTGCTGTACACACCTTTTGGGAGAAGCCTATTTGATTAGAATTTGCTAGAATACTCTATGTGCTTCACTTATATCTTTTGGCTTGATAGTTTTTGCTCTTGTGCTTCACTTATATTTTTTAGAGCACGGCGGTGTCTTAATTTTGAAGAAATTGCTAGTCTCTCATGCTTCACTTATATCTTTTTCAGAGTCTTTTAGAACAGCATGGTATTTGCTATGGTTACAAAGTTGGTCCTAGAATGGTGAGCATCCAAGTTGGGTATAATAAAAACTATCATAGGAAGAGAATTGGATGCTATGATCAATTTGATGCTTGATAATTGTTTTGAGATATAAAGGTAGTAATGTTAGGGTCATGCTAGTGGGTAATTATGAAATTGAGAAATACTTTTGTTGAAGTTGGCAAGTCCCGTAGCATGCACGTATGGTAAAAGTTGTGTGACAAATTTGTTGTGAGGTGCTCTTTTGATTGTCTTCCTTATGAGTGGCAGTTGGGGATGAGCGATGGTATTTTCCTACCAATCTATCCCTCTTGGGGCATGCGTAGTAGTACTTTGCTTCGAGGGCTAAGTAGGCTTTTGCAATAAGTATATGAGTTATTTTTGACTAATGTGAGTCCATGGATATACGCACACTCATCCTTCCACTTTGCTAGTCTTTATTATTACCGCGCAACTTTCACCGGTATCATGAACCCTTTATTTACCTTCCTCAAAACAGCCACCATACCTACCTATTATGGCATTTCCATAGCCATTCCGAGATATATTGCCATGCAACTTTCCACCATTTCGTTTATTATGACACATTGCATGATCATGTAGTTGACATCTTATTTGTGGCAAGGCCACTTTCATGATTTTCATACATGTCGCTCTTGATTCATTGCATATCCCGGTACACCGCCGGAGGCATTCATATAGAGTCATATCTTGTTCTAGCTTTGAGTTGTAATTCTTGAGTTGTAAATCAATAAAAGTGTGATGATCTTCATTATTAGAGCATTGTCTCAGTGAGGAAAGGATGATGAAGACTATGATTCCCCCACAAGTCGGGATGAGACTTCGGACTTTAAAAAGAAAAAAAGAAAAAAAAAGAGAAAGGCCAAAAAGGAAAAAAATGGCTAAAGAAAAAATATAAAAAAAGAGAAAAAAAGAGAAAAGGAAAAAAATAAAATGAGAGAAAAAGAGAGAAGGGACAATGCTACTATCCCTTTTTCCACACTTGTGCTTCAAAATAGCACCATGATCTTCATGATAGAGAGTCTCCTATGTTGTCACTTTCATATACTAAGTGGGAATTTTTCATTATAGAACTTGGCTTGTATATTCCAATGATGGGCTTCCTCAAAATGCCCTAGGTCTTCGTGAGCAAGCGAGTTGGATGCACACCCACTTAGTTTCTTTTGTTGAGCTTTCATATATTTATAGCTCTAGTGCCTCCGTTGCATGGCAATCCCTACTCACTCACATTGATATCTATTAATGGCATCTCCATATAGCCCGTTAATATGCCTAGTTGATGTGAGACTATCTTCTCCCTTTTGTCCTCACAACCACCACCATATACCACCATAGTGCTATGTCCATGGCTTGCGCTCATGTATTGCGTAAGAGTTGAAAAAGCTGAAGCGCGTTAAAAAGTATGAAACAATTGCTCGGCTCGTCATCGGGGTTGTGCATTATGGGAATATTTTGTGTAATGAAAATGAAGCATGGCCTAACTATATGATTTTGTAGGGATAAGCTTTCTTTGGCTATGTTATTTTGATAGGACATGATTATTTGTTAGTATGCTTTGAAGCATTATTATTTTTATGTTTTATAAGCTTTTATTTTGAATCATTTGGATCTGAACATTCATGCCACAATAAAGAAAATTACATTGAGAGTTATGCTAGGTAGAATTCCACATCAAAAATTTCTTTTTTATCATTTACCTCCTCGAGGACGAGCAGGAATTAAGCTTGGGGATGCTTGATATGTCTCCAACGTATCTATAATTTTTGATTGTTCCATGCTATTATATTACCCCTTTTGGATGTTTATGGGCTTTATTTTACACATTTATATCATTTTTGGGACTAACATACTAACCGGAGGCCAAGCCTGTATTGCTGTTTTTTTTGCCTATTTCAGTATTTCGAAGAAAAGGAATATCAAACGGAGTCCAAACGGAAGGAAACCTCCGGGAGCGTGATTTTTGGAACGAACGTGATCCAGAGGACTTGGAGTGCAAGTCAAGAAGCAGCCGAGGCTCCCACGAGATAGGAGCCCCCCCCCTATAGGGCGCGCCCCTGTCTCGTGGGCCCCTCGGGCGTCCACCGACGTACTTCTTCCTCCTATATAAGCCTACGTACCCCGAAAACATCCAGGGAGCAGACGAAACACAATTCCCATCTTGGAGCCTTCGCCGGTGTTCTGCCGGAGGGGGAATCGACCAGGGAGGGCTTCTACATCAACATCCTTGCCCCTCCGATGAGTTGTGAGTAGTTTACCACAGACCTACGGGTCCATAGTTATTAGCTAGATGGCTTCTTCTCTCTTTTTGGATCTCAATACAATGTTCTCCCCCTCTCTTGTGGAGATCTATTCGATGTAAACTCTTTTTGCGGTGTGTTTGTCGAGATCCGATGAATTGTGGGTTTATGATCAAGTTTATCTATGAATAATATTTGAATCTTCTTTGAATTCTTTTATGTGTGATTGAGTTATCTTTGCAAGTCTCTTCGAATTATCAGTTTGGTTTGGCCTACTAGATTGATCTTTCTTGCCATGGGAGAAGTGTTTAGCTTTGGGTTCAATCTTGCGGTGTCCTTACCCAGTGACAGAAAGGGTTGCAAGGAACATATTGTATTGTTGCCATCGAGGATGACAAGATGGGGTTTATATCATATTGCTTGAGTTTATCCCTCTACATCATGTCATCTTGATTAATGTGTTACTCTGTTCTTATGAACTTAATACTCTAGATGCAGGCAGGAGTCGGTCGATGTGTGGAGTAATAGTAGTAGATGCAGGCAGGAGTCGGTCTACTTGTTACGGACGTGATGCCTATATACATGATCATGCCTAGATAATCTCATAATTATTCGCTTTTCTATCAATTGCTCGACAGTAATTTGTTCACCCACCGTAATACTTATGCTACCTCGAGAGAAGCCACTAGTGAAACCTATGGCCCCCGGGTCTATCTCTTATCATATTTGCTTCCAATTTACTTTTATTTGCATCTTTTACTTTTTGCATCTATGTTATAAAATACGAAAAATATATTTATCTTATCATACCATCTTTATTAGATCTCACATTCGCAAGTGGCTGTGAAGGGATTGACAACCCCTTTATAGCGTTGGTTGCGAGTTCTCAGTTTGTTTGTGTAGGTTCGTGGGACTTTTGAGGAGCCTCCTACTGGATTGATACCTTGGTTCTCAAAAACTGAGGGAAATACTTACGCTACTCTGCTGCATCACCCTCTCCTCTTTGAGGAAAACCAACGCAAGCTCAAGAAGTAGCACTGATGCATATAATGCTATGAGTTCGGGGTGCCGAACTACCGTGAAGGTGTTCGGACTCTTTTGCCGTAGTATGGGCATGATGAAGCCCCTTGCATATTAAGGCATATCGTGATAAATAGCCGCCTTTTAACAAAAAGAGTTTTAAATAAGAAATAGCAGTAGGTGAGCATCACATAAATCCACATGTTGTATTTGAATAATACGTCAATGCGTATGAGTACAGATGATGTGATAAAAGGAAATATGATTGCGAAACCTGCTGATACCGGGCTTGAGGAAGTTGTGTTTGGATCCGGGTGTAGTCGGATGATCATAGAGGGGAATATCTAGAGATTCCCTTACGCGCTCGGACTGTTTCCACGCCATCCATCCAGACCTACGTAAAGGTGAACCTGTAAACAAAATGCAAGAAATGGTTTTGCGCCGCCGGGCGGTTGAGCCCCAGTATGTGGCCTGTATTTTCTTTTCTGGAGTGCTTTTAATTGAGCTCCGGGTGAACCGGGCTATCCTGCCGTGTCGTAGTTCGGACTCCTTTGAAGGTGTCCGGGATCTTGGTCTTCGACTCGAGGTTCGGCTGGAAGGTGCCATTCGTTGTTCTTGCTGTTAAAGCGATGGTAGACTCTTTGGCAGTGAGGGGGAGTTCAGACCTGCCATTAACCGTGATGACGCCGCGTGGACCGGCCATCTTTAATTTACGGTAGGAATAATGTGGCACCGCGTTGAACCAATCGAACGCCCATTGTATAATCAGACCAAAGCAATGAAGCACCTAGTTTTGGCCAATAAATAGTACAGTACTACTTTTCTGCAGTCCATAAAGTGACTATCCAATCTTTCTGTGTCTATTTTCAAATGGCACTGCATGCAGTGACTATACTATTCTCTTGTGCAGTTCAACCAAAATTGCGGTCACTTTGTTTGTCAAATAGCAATGGGCAGACATCTCTGTCTGCACAAATATCAAGCAGCTAGTAAACATATACCACACCTTGTATTTTTGGTTTAAACATGTCTCTTCCGCTTAGCACCTGTCATGTTTTGCACTAGACAATATGATACAGTTATGTTTTGCCCTGGACAATTTCATACTGAATTGATTTGTTTTTTCAGAGCAGAAATATAGCGCCTATTCTTCATCAGACCAAGGATATCCATGTTCGAGGTGAAATCGATACAACCGAAATTGAGCATCCAATCATTGAATCCTGTCCTGCACCACCAATGTAGGTCCACCCTGCCAATAAATTCACATGCAAACCACTAGTATTACTATCTAATGACAGTACAAAAAGAGTAGCAAGATAGTAGCAAACCATGTACCTTCATAATGAACAGCTCATAGTGCCACCAATTGGATATAAAGGTTTGGAAGAAAACATGCTCCTAATGTTGAACCAGTTGGACTTTTTGTGCAGTTCCACTAAAATCGAGCATCCCTGTTTGCATAGATATTGAAAGTGTGATTATTGTAAAAACGAACTAGTTGAAGCATAGACTCACAAATATAAGCATTCCAATTTCTTAATGGAAAAGGTAGCAAGACTGTTTCTATCCACCTGTTTAAAGGAATAAATAAGGCAACAACGGCTGATGTCAGAAAGGCATATATAGTTCTTTTTGAAAGAATGATCGACTCCTGACATTTCCTCTTCTTTGAAGCATATTTTGTGCAGTTCAACTAAAATAAAATTCCATCACCGCCTTGACAATTCAGTGACACTGTACAAAAGGAAATAACTTAACATCATGATGTCAGGTATGTAGTCGACAGGCATTAGAGACAAACATACATACCTCCTCCAATAACATAATGAACATTAATTTTAACAAAGGTGTGACTAGCTTTACCGGGATAATTTGAGAGAACTCTACACCCTCTGTTCCTTAATATAAGACGTTTTCGCGGTTCAATTTAAAGTACACAAATGTCTAGTATTTAGAAAAACAGGTAGTAGTTTTCTTGAGCACATATATGGGAAAGCTTGCCACACTTTATTTATGTCCATACGCTAATGCAACACCATTCGAATACTACAAATATACACTAATCCAGTGGCTAGTGCAATAGCAGAGTAGTTAGTTTATTATAGGGTATGGTACAATGGTTTTACTGAACAGATTTCAATAAACTCTAGCTCTGGAAGATTTCTATAAGAATTAACAAAACAAAATGTAAAGGTAACAAGTTTCAACATTGGTATACTAGCTGTGCATGAGCATTAAACCAGATACAAAAGTCTGAATGTAACTAGAATTATTAACTAATGACAGTATAAAAAATTGCAAACCATGTACCTCCAAGGTAAATATCATTTCGAACTCGTGAGGACCTTAAAAATAACTATCCCAATCTTGATAATCGATCAAACATAAAAACTTGATCGCACGAATCAAGAGAACAGTCGGAGGAGGAGGTGCCCACTCTTGACCTTTCCTCTTGTCTTCATAATTTTTTTTTGCAGTTTAACCAAAATAATGACATCAGCGCCTTGGCATTTTGGTGACACTATACAAAAAAATTAACTTATCTCATGAAAGTGAGGTATGTAATCTATAAGCATTAATAGTGCAAAAATCTGAAGGTAGTAACAAGTTTCATCGTTGGTATACTGGCTGTGCAATAGCATTAGAATGCCTTAGCTAAAAAATCTTTAATACATCCACAATCAACAGCTAACCCTGAAATAATCCAGTGACATTAAATGGCATTGCTTAAATTTATTGGTGGCATTAGACTGAGAGCGGCATTAGTTAAATGTGGCATCACTTTAGCAGTAGCATTGCTTGACTTGACTGCTGGCGTTATACTAACAGCAAAAAAGTTGCAATAAGAGCATGGGAGGCCCATTCGGACAGTGGGCACACCAGTACGATGTACCTCCACAGACGTAGAGTGGTGAGGGAGGTATGGTTGCCCAGAGCAACAAATATCCAGCCAGCATATGTGGATTACGTCCCATTTTTGTTCTCTTTAGCCACCTTTTTCCTATGTGAGGACAACAAACCGATCGACCTGGTCATTCTCTATTGCGTTGTCATGCCTTTCTACCCTTCTTCAACCAAGAGATACGAGACTCGTTCCTTAGATACTAATTTTCCCCTTTTCAACCTAGATGCGGGTTCGATGCCTACTCTCTTGGACAGTACGATCTCCCTTCCTTTCCTTATTCAACCCAGACATGGATTAGTCTGCATTAAGTAGAGTTTCCTTTAATAGTGCAAATTATGGTTTTCGTCCGCATGGCCAGCAGAGCAGAGGATAGCAAATTGGGAAGATGGTGGAGTGGAAAAAGATCCACATGCAACGATGTGGCAGATGGGGCAATAGAACAAGGGTATGGTTCGAAAAGAGGTAGCATACCTGAGGGTCGGCGGGAAGTGGCTTCGCTCGTGGTCGTCATCCTCCGCACACACTACGACAACAAGCTTGGGGACGGAGGCCATCCCGCGCGGGCGCTAGGTCTGAGAGGACAGCCTTGTCGTCAGTGCGTGACCTCGCTCGCCGACGACGAGTGCGTCAATGCTGCACGTCCTTTTTCTTCCCCGGCGGATCTATGACCACCGGTGAGGAGGGAGAGAGAGGTCATCTTTATTAGATCTGGAGAGAGGGTGATAGTGTGATAAGCAAGTGGGCAGCCCTTAGCAAGAAAGCGTTGAAGCTCCAGCCTATATATCTTTTTTTATACTACTAGTACTGGAGGTGGAGTAGTGGTAGAGTAGTTTATATTTTCTCTGCGTACAGTACCAGTTAGTCATGCTTCAAAACTGAACGGCACACCATTAAAAAAATAAAGGTCGATAACTAATGCGGCACCTCGGGCCAACGCGGCTAGATCGCATTTTGCATGAGAAATTACACACCATGTTTCGTTGACATGTGGTCCCATTCCAACATATCAGTGAGACGATGGCGAGTCCTTTTCTACTAGTATTTCCGAACGGACGTGTAGGCCGGGGCGCCTCTTCGTGTACCGTGGCAAACTGGCCACCATCCATCGACTCTTTACCTTTCCCTCTCGATTTGGAACTGTTGTTGCACGCTCTTCCTCTCCCTCCTCCATTTGCCTTCACCCTTCCTTCTGCCATTGTTCGATCATCTTCTCCATGGAGGGAACAGGCCGGAAACGACCCCGTTATTCTTGCCCAGATCTGAAAGATGACGTGGTGGAGGAACTCATTGATCGGTGCGACGTCATCACCTTGGCTAGCATGGCAGGTTTGTTCAAGACCATTCTCGACTCAACTAATAACATCATTACAAGGAACCCAAGGGTCAAGGAGCGGTTTGATCTCCCCTATCTTCTTCGCCGTGACACTGATACCTGGCGTGGGGACGACGGAGGCCTCACCTTGTGCAAGTTGATGTCGCTTGATAATGATACGTATGATGTTAAGATGCCATCGCTTGAGCGTAAGGCTTGGGAAGGCGCAAATGGAGATTGGGTTCTTTATATTGGGTCCAATTGCGAGTGGGAACTTGTTAATGTGTACACTCGTCACGGGGTTCCACTTCCAAAAATCTCAGCAGACTGCCCAGAGGTTGAGCACACCGGTATTGTACGCACATTCAAATACGATCATGGTGACTGTCTTCTTCGGAAGATAGCAATTTGTTGAGTTCCCAAACTCTCTTGGAATTACAAGAACTATGAAGTTGTTGCTATCTTCGACAAGCTTGTTGCCGTCCTTCGTGGTTCGACTGGATGGATATTGCTCAAAAATCAGTTTCTGTACACGGATGAGTACTGTGATGCAATTCAATACGAGGGCCTTGTGTTTGCTTCCACCACTCATGGCACTGTTTTTGCATGGGATCCTCGTAGTTTCGGTATGTTTGTCTTCCACCGTAATTATAATTGTTTCATCCACATGCAAGCGGGTTAGCAAGTTTCCCTTTACTAATTAACCTTCTTCTTGTGTTTCCAAGGTCCTGTGAACATTCCACCACCCATACTTGAAAAAAATTTATAACAAAGGGGGAGATGACTATGGTGATGATCACGAGCATGAGGACGAGCAGCGCCCATATACTCAGTGGCGCCTGGCAACTAATTCTGATGGATCACCTCTTCTTGTGTGTATACAGCCCACTGATGATGTTGCTACTAAGGAAGCAGGTGTAGTCTCCCATGGTCGCACTCTCCGGACCTATTACAACACCCGTTGCATGGTATTCGGGATGGATACTAGTGTGCTAGCGCCAACACCTTCTCCCTGGTACAGAATTGATAGTCTTGGAGAAAACTCGCTCTTCCTTCGACAAAACTATCCAATGATGGTGAAAGGCGATACAACTGCTATTGACACAACGTTACTACCATTTATGAGAAGCAACTGTATCTATACCTCGGACATTTGGGTGGTTCCCTACCCTGGTACTGATATAGTAGGTCTCTTCAGCCTGGATGATTAGTCCTGCATTGGTCTCGAGATCGACAATGGATGGCCATTCCTAGAGAATCACGTGTGGTTCAAAGCAAGCGTTTCCAACGCCGAGGATTGGTTGAGTTGAAGTTCATTTCATTGCTTGTTATTTGTTGTGTGATGAAAAATTTAGTATTTATAATGTATCCTCGTTGTCGATGTGGGTTGATGACATGTTGTATGTAATAAAATGATATGCCTGTGATAAACTTACTAAATTTATGAATGGCTTTCGAGTCGCTTCTTTGAGTGAGTGGTGCGACGAGGCAAAAATATATTTTCCGAATACATAATTGTACGTGCATTGCAATAGGTTATCGGATGAGGCCAATCAACAATAGTAGTACACTATTTGTACTAGCTTCACATGCTTCACGCGTCGGGCGGGTGTATTTACTGTAGTCATATGTTAATGTGTTCGTTGTACATAACCAGCACCTCGAATCCTCGATACTACTAGCAGGAGTACTATATAAGTAGTAGGAGTAGTAGGGTGGCATGGGCCAGAACAAGCATTCACGTCCAGGAGTACAGCACACGCCACCAGCATGACATCCATCTGACACCATATTTCTTGGAGTCCGTGCTAGAGCAATCTCTTCAACCTCATCGTTTCTCTAACTTCAGCCATCGCGCAGCGGGCGAGGTAGGGGTTTGCCGATAGTCAGTTTCCTCAACTGCGGTCCCATTTGTAAGGCCAACTCCAACGCATGACCCCAAACGGACCTCCGTTTTGCACGAACTCCAATGATAATTTTGACTAGAAAAGCAAGACCAAAGAAAACAAGAACCACAAGAATACATTTTAGAAGATATCCAACTTCAATAACTGCTCCTGTAAGTTGGATTAGTGCCTTCTTGATGCATTCATTGTTGATCTGCGGAGGCTCGATCTTGTGTGCTTCTTTCTTCTTCGAGTGTAAAGAAGGGGACGTTGCTTCCTCACATCTAGTCTCATGTCTAGCCTCTATTCTAGTAGGAGTATCAACAAGTGCACTAGTCTCATCTCTAGCCTCTATGCTAGCTAAAAGTGCTAGAACATCTACTAAATTGCGCTCTATCAATATATCGATGTACTCTTCTTCCCAATACCAAAACTTGCATCCATTCTACTCCCTCCGTTCCATAATACATGCCTTCTATTTGTCAAAATATAGATGTATCTAGACATGTTTTAGTATATAGTTACATCCATTTTTGGACAAATGGAAGTCAAGTATTTTGGAACGGAGGGAGTACACAATAAAAATTTTGAGTTAGCACAACTAGTCTAATCCGAGAGCACAACCGAAGATTTGGTCGGGTTCTTCCTTCTTTTGCCGACACGTGGGACATCCAGCATCCAGGTCGTGTCATGCAAGAAAATAGAGTGGTAGTTGAAGCCACGTGATGTGCATCTTGGGTTAAACTATAAATAGAATCTTACTACTCTTGAGTAACTCCAAAAGCGACCACCGAAGATCTTTATTGGATTTGTTTTTTATCACCAGCACATTAAGGTGAAAGATGTGCAGGTTCAGTGGGTCCTCTTGCATTTTCTATCACATGTGGGACCACATGTGAGCAAACAGACGATGGGCTCCATGCGTCCGCTAGCTGGCTGAGAAGAGAGATAGAGGAGGGCTGAGCACGGACTCTAGGAAATTTGTTCTACATAACCAGCAACTCGATATAGGCTTGATATAGTGGGGTGGCATGGGCCATAACTAGCATTCACGTCTAGCAATACGGCACACGCCACCCACACAAGTCCCATCCGACACCCATTTTCTTGGAGTCCGTGCTACAACCATCTCTTCTCCCTCCTATTTTCTCAGCCATCGCGTGGTGGGCGGGGTGGGTGAGGGAGTCCTGGATTAGGGGGTATCCGGACAGCTGGACTGTGTACAATGTCCGGACTATTGAAGCGTGAAGATACAAGACTCAAGACTTTGGCCTGTGTCCAGATGGGACTCTCCTTTGTGTGGGAGTCAAGCTTGGCGATCCGGATATTATATTTCCTTCCTTGTAACCGACTCCATGTAAACCCTAGCCCTCTCCGGTGTCTATATAAACCGGAGATGTTGGTCCTTAGAAGGCCGATCACAATTACAATCATACCATCATAGTCTAGCTCTTAGGGTTTATCCTCTATGATCTCGTGGTAGATCTACTCTTGTACTACCCATATCATCAATATTAATCAAGCAGGAAGTAGGGTTTTACCTCCATCGAGAGGGCCCGAACCTGGGTAAACATCTGTGTCCCTCGCTTCCTGTTACCATCAGCCTTGACGCACAGATCGGGACCCCCTACCCGAGATCCGCTGGTTTTGACACCAACATTGGTGCTTTCATTGAGAGTTCCTCTGTGTCGTCGCGACAGGGAGCGATGGCTCCTTCAATCATCATCAACGACGCTGCCCAGGGTGAGACTTTCCTCCCCGGACAGATCTTCGTGTTCGGCGGCTTCACACCACGGATCGATGTGCTTGGTCATCTGGAACAGATCGTGTCAGGAGCGCCGGATAATTATGATGGGCATGGCTTAGACCTGCCTTCAGACGATGCTCGGGATATTACCCCGGCAGAAGCCTCGGGTCTAAAACCGGGGCAGGATGCGTTGCCTAAGGACGGAGGGCTGGACCCTGCCCCGCAGGCCGTACCCTCATCGGTGATGGGGCCGAGCACAGGCCCCCCTGTGGGGAAGCCTATGACTCCGGGCCCCCGGACTCATATCCGGTTGTAGGCTCCAGTCCGTGCGTCCCCGAGTCTGCCAAGCTTGGTTGGGCTCCGGTAATGGAGTTCACCGCAGTAGACATCTTTTAGCACTCACCTTTTGGCAACATACTAAACTCATTTAAAATTCTCTCTTTGACAGAGAATTCCGAGCCGAACTATGTCCGGCTCGAGTGGGAAGCAAGCGACGAAGAAATTCGTTATCCACCCACCACCCACTTGATAGCCACGGTTGATGATTTAACCGATGTGCTTGACTTCGACTCCGAAGGCATCGGCGGTATGGACGATGGTGTAGGAGTAGACTCAGGATCTATGGGGTACTGGATTCCCGCCTCGTCACATGACATATACATGGTGGATACGCCCAAGGAAGGCGACGGTGACAATCCGGAGGATAACACCCCTCGGCAAAAACCAAAGCGACGGCGCAGACGCCAGTCCAAATCCGGCAACAGTAACAATATCAGCAAGAGCGCCAGAAGAATGGACACTCCGGTCAACCCTGAAGGCAATAACGACCAAACAGAACCAGCAATGGAGCAGGACGAACCAGGTCATGCCGAACATAGTTTGGAGCATACGCCCGAAAAAACGATCCAGAGGGACGAGTCCATCAAACCGGCCCAGGACAAGAAGACAGTCCGGACGATGACGCATTCATTGTTCCAGAAGAATGCGTGGAACGAGAGAACCTCCACAAAAAGCTTATGGCCACAGCAAGAAGTCTAAAGAAGCAGAAGCAATGGCTTAAAGCCGCACAGGAAACGCTCAATCGCAGATGGAACAAAGTGCTAGACACTAAAGAAAGGTATGGCGACGATCGCCATACAAAGAGCTACCCAAAACGCAAGCTACTGCCAGAATTCGACAACGAGGCCGTTCTACCAAAGAATAACATGACTAGGAGACCAGGAGTACCACTTCATAACCGCAATAAATCAACTACCGAAGACGCCCACGATCTACGTGAGCACCTGGATAAGAAAGCTGGCGCAGCTAGGTCCATCTACGGATCTAAAGGACACACCCCGGCGGGGGACTGTGGTTGTCAAAACAATTACGACAACTAAACACCAGTTCGGAATAAACACCGAACACAACAACAGTCGACGGCATGCCACAACGCGTCCAGATATAGAGGGGCTGCTCACTCCCTGTGCTTTACTAATGAAGTACTGGACCATGAATTCCCACAGGGCTTTAAGCCTGTGAACATAGAGGCATACGACGGAACGTCAGACCCAGGGGTCTGGATCGAGGACTTTATCCTGCACATACACATGGATCGTGGGGATGACCTCCACGCCATCAAATACCTTCCCCTCAAACTGAAGGGACCAGCTCGGCACTGGTTGAAAAGCCTCCCCGAAAATTCAATCGGGAGTTGGGAGGAACTAGAGGACGCTTTCAGGGCCAATTTTCAAGGGACTTATGTCCGGCCTCCTGATGCTGACGATTTGAGTCACATAATCCAACAACCCGGAGAGTCAGCCCGCAAGCTTTGGAACAGATTCCTCACTAAGAAGAATCAAATCGTTGACTGTTCGGATGCCGAAGCCTTAGTGGCATTCAAACACAGCATCCATTACGAGTGGCTCGCCAGACACCTCGGCCAAGAAAAGCCAAGGACAATGGCAGCCCTAACAAGCCTTATGACCCGCTTTTGCGCGGGAGAAGATAGCTGGCTCGCCCGTAAAGGCACCAGCGACCCCAGCACATCCGAAATAAGGGATGGCAACGGGAAGCCACGGCGTAATAAAAATAAACGCCAAAACAAGGAAGACAGCCCGGATAACACAACGGTTAATGCCGGATTCAGGGGCTCTCGACCTAATCAGCAAAATAAGCCATCTAAAGGCAGCAAAGAGGGACCGTCCGGACTGAATAGAGTCCTAGATAGATTGTGCCAAATCCATGGCACCCCTAACAAACCTGCAAACCACACGCACAGAGAGTGCTGGGTCTTCAAGCAGGCTGGTAAATTGAATGCCGAACACAAGGGAAGGGAAACACCAAGTGAGGATGAGGATGAACCTCCCCAGCCGAACACTGCGGGACAGAAAAAATTCCCGCCAGAGGTCAAAACAGTAAACATGATCCACGCGACTCATACATCCATGAGGGGGCACGAACGCGCCTATAAAGACACGCGCGATATAGAGCCCATCATACCCACACCTAAGTACTGGATGTCTTGTTCGATCACTTTCGATCGCCTGGATGGTCGAACTAGTATTCGGCGCGAAGGATCAAACGCCTTGGTGCTTGACCCAATAATCAACGGTGGTACCAGGACGGCGGTAGCAGTCTCAATTTAATATATGAGGACACTGTCCGCAGGATGGGGATAGACTCATCCAGAATCAGCAAGATCAACACCACCTTTGAAGGGGTGATACCAGGCGTTGAAGCCTACAACAGGGGCTCTGTCATACTGGAGGTAACATTCGGCCCTCCAGGCAACTCCAGAAGTGAAGAACTAATCTTCATCATCGCACCCTTCCAAAGCAGCTATCAAGCATTGCTTGGAAGAACGGCCTTCGCCCGCTTCAACGCATTGCCGCACTATGGCTACCATACAATTAAAATGCCCGGTCCACGTGGCGTCATCACCGTTAGCGGAATAGCAGAGCGCTCTTATCGCATAGAGGAATACGCGACGGCCCTAGCGGCCGGGCTATAAGCGGCCTATAAAAAATTACAGCGGGCCGTTAAGACCACGGACCCGGTTAGACGAGTCTGGCAGCCCACACTAAACTAGGGCACCATATATGTAATCCTATAGTGGATACCAGGGGCTAATAATAAAGCCCCACTCTTGGCTCAACCTTACAAGTAGGCCAGCGTCTCACATTTTTACTATCCATCGCATACTTACGTTGCACTCTTCTATGAGTTTCCCTTTTTCTGCAAACAACATTCGCGCGATACCCTTCCAGGATGCGGCACAACGGAGATAAAGGCGCAGACGTGCAGCAGGGCCCCGTTCAACAAGTTTCTTTTTAGATTAAGCCCCTGTGTAAACCTTTTCTATTTCCTCTTGTTGTTTCATCATCCCATGGGTTCCATACCCACAGAGGATACTGCCGTTTTTGGCATTTCGCCACGTCAGATTAACGCACGCACCTGGAAATACAGGGTTTATAATGAATGGGCATTCTTGAGCCCATCATCTGTTATAAAGTACGAATACCTTCGGGAGTGTTCGGCGTCACGAGTTTGGCCTTATATGCATCAGCTCCGAATCATGTATTTGGTCAAATGTTGGCTTTGCCCAGCTCCTGGGTTTGCCGCCTTATGTTCCGTTATAATCGGCTAACATGGCCAAAGGAGAACTACTGCGATTGTGCCCTGGTTATTCCGAATGAGCACCTCAGTAGAGAAAGCCAAAAACTGACTGTCAAGATACAGCGCGAGACTGGTCAACCACTCGACGACTCACCGGAATCTCTAGGATTCCTCCGCATTAACGAAGGGCCATTTCCCGGCTAGGTACATACGCGCCCGTATTCGGATGCATGCGAAGGTACCATGGGCTACATAGTAGCCCCAACGTTAGAATCCCGCGGCTAAGCGAAAGTGTTATAGCTATATGGTCCGGTCGCCTAGTTCGACGTGCGATCACCTCCTTGCCAGACCAAGACGTTGGATAAAGAGTGATTAAGCACATTTTTTCGCGAACACCCTCGCATCATATTTTCAGAAAAACATTATAAATATAAACTTCATTTCAAAATAAACATTGTTTTTACAATGATTTGAATCATCACTCGAATAGGAGGTTCTTCGGGCACTGCGCCTCTTTCAGGCGGGCACCCTCTGTGACCTGCGCCAAGTAGTGCCCAGCCGGATGTTGGCCCTCTACCGGATCCTGGGTCGCTATCATAGTAGCATCCATATCCGTCCAATACGCTTTAACGCGGGAAAGGGCCATCCGCGCACCCTCTATGCATGTCGTCCGCCTCATGGCATCGATCCGAGGCACGGCCCCAAGGAACCGTTGCACCAAACCAAAGTAACTGTCCGGCCTAGGCCCCTTCGGCCAAAGATGGTCTATTATAGACGACATTGCAAGCCCAAACAGCCTGTGAAGCTCCGCCACAACAGCCATCTTATCACTCAACAGCAGTGGGCGAGTGGGAGCATTGAACTGCGACCAGAAAAGCTTCTCCACCTCCTTCTCGCCCTGATCTTTGAAGAACTCCACAGCATCAGCCGTACTCTTCGCCAGGTCCGCGTTGCGTCCGGCGAGCTCCAGCGTCCATCCAGGGGAGCGTACTTTGGATTGTAGGACATCTTCCACAGCAAATAGGAGCCCCCAGCCACAATTTTTCCGGCCTGTTGAAGCTCCTCCCGTGCACCCCTGAGCTTGGTCTGTATTTCCTTGGTGGCATTAAGTGCCTTGCTCAGGTCAGCCGATTTATCCTCATGTTCCTTCTTCAGGAGCTCATACCGGTCAGTGGCATTTTTTAACTTGATAGCCATTTCGGCTATCTTTTCCTCGCTTCGGCGATGAGCAGCCTGTTCGGCTCTCAATTCCTCGGCCGCCTTTAGGGCAGCCACATTGCTCACCCGAGCTTGTTCCTTGGCTAGAGCAAGTTCCGCCCTAAGGGCCTCCACGGCAGCAGCACCATCTACACTCCGAACATATTACATTAATATGTGCCACCTTAATATTTTCCTATGCAATGGAAAGACAGAGCACATACCTTGTGATTTATCCAGCCGCTCATTCATCAGAGTGATATCGGCATCAATCGACCCAATTTGCCTCGTCAGTTCGGCAACTTCAATGGACGGGCCGGCGGCCGGACCCACAGGTACCTGCACATATTTACAACATAAATCTTTGGTTTATGATCCCCTGTTTGCCGCCTAAGGTGGGCAACCAGAGTCTCAGGGGCTACTATCTATATGGAGCACACCTAACGCGTGCCTCGCAATTAAAGAAATAGTGGATTCTCCACTACATACCTCGAAGCCTCTGAGCAGGCTTGTGAATGCTTCACTTAAACCGCTCGTAGCGGATGAAATCTTCTTAAGCACGGCGCTCATTAATGAGTGGTGCTCCTCCGAGAGCGCAGCTCGCTCCAGCAAGCCCGTCAGTATGTTTGGCCGGACATCGAACTGCGCCAGACCCATCCCATCACCTCTCGATGTAGCCAAGTGCTCCGGGTGCAAGGCGGCTAACGAATTGACTGCCGGATTCGGCAGATCCAAACTCCTCCGTGACGACAACTCGGTGTCGCCCGCCTCATGAGTCGGAGAAGGGGGTGGGGTTTTGCTCTCCATCATCTCCGGAGGAAGGTCCCCCGAAGATGAACCCCATTGAGAGGAGCTGCTGGCCGGACTTCAAAAATTTGAATCCTGGTTACTTACCAAGGAGAAACGCAGTACCTTCGGATCGTAGGTTGACTTACAGCTCGGTGGAGGGCTAGCCCGTTGGAGGGCATGGTGCGGTGAGGGTGCCCGTCGGGGCAAGGCCCCCTAGGGATGTCTTTTTCCCTAATTTGGGCATCTCTGCCTCCAAATCTTCGGAGGCGGCCCTCTTCTTCCCGCGCGGGGAGGAGGCCTTAACCTCTCCTCCCCGACTATCCTCCTTGGGGGAGGTAGCAATTCCCCCAGTTCAGATGCGTAGTGTGTGGGGTTCGGATTCTTCATCCCTCCCCTTGTCTTTCCCCGAGGGCATCCTGCTGAGTACCCAGTCAAGCATCTTGGCCGTGGTGGGGGCGGGCGAGCCTTCGGGAAGCGGCGCCGGACACCTAATTCTCTCCGCCTTGCTGAGCCATTCCTGGACGCGGAAGATTTCAGAATAAGCAATCATGACAAATACAAAACGAGGTGTCTGGTATCAAGGCTACTTACTCGAGTGTCTAGGCGATTGCAGCTTAGGCCCGCATCCTCGGTGGTGTCCGGACACGTTACTTTCCGTCCGAAGAATAATTTGCACATCTCTTCGAGCTTCAGGCTGAAGAAGTGCTTGACGGTCCGCGGACCCTCTGGATTGAACTCCCACATCCGGAGGGGCCGGCGTTGGCACGGCAACATCCGCCGGATCAACATCACTTGCATTATGCTGACGAGATTAATGTCCCTTGCAAGAAGCTCTCGAATGTGATTCTACAGTATTAGTATATCACCAGCGGGCCCCTAATTCCGCCCTACGTCTGTCCAAGACGCCAACTGTGATGGAGGGCCCGAGCGAAACTCGGGGGCAGCCACCCACTTTGTGCCTCTGGGAGCCGGGACATAAAACCACCTCCGTTGCCACACATCGGATACTTCTGGGAAAGAACCCTCTGGCCATGAGGAATCAGCGTTTCTGCTTATTCAATCACCTCTGCACTCCACATGTTGCCCCTCAATCATCTTCGGCGTCACATTGAAGGTCTTGAGCCATAAGCCGAAGTGCGAGGTGACGTGGAGAAAAGCCTCGCACACGATAATGAACGACGAGATATGGAGGATGGCGTCTGGAGCCAGATCATGAAAACCCAACCCATAATAGAAGATGAGCCCCCTCACGAAGGGATCGAGGGTGAAACCCAAGCCACGGAGGAAGTGTGGGACGAAAACGACACACTCATTGGGCTCCGGCGTAGGGATGACCTGCCCTGGAGCAGGAAGCCTGTGCTGGATATCTGCGGTCAAGTATCCGACCTCCCTAAGCTTTGCAAGGTCCTTCTCTTCAATCGAGGAGGCCACCCATCGGCCTTGAGGGTCAGATCCCGACATATTGGAGGATTCCGGAGGGGTGGAGCTTAGGTTTTGGGTGTTAGACCTCGAGGTGCGAGAAGGCGCGGTGAAGGTGAAAAAAGAGGCGTACGTCTCGACCCCTTTATAAAGAGGGTGAATATCAAGAGTCCCGGTGTGACCGTTTGAGGCTTATCTAAAAAATTCATGGGTTATACCAACAACCGTCGTGGGGTCACGCACGCTCATATTGATGGAAAATCCCGTAATAAGCGGAACACGATCTCTGCCTTGACGGGACGTACCAATAAAACCGCCTCGTAACACGAGTCATTGTGGGGTAGGAAATGTCGGTTCGCGTTGGACCAAGCCATGATGCAAGGGCACAATGCACGAAGATGGCCAACAAATCAGAGCTATACCATTTGAAGATCATCTTGTGGATTCGGACACGATTTGAGTGTTCGATAACCACTTTGGAGTATTCGGAGGAGGAACCTGCCTTGCAATGCCAAAGACAATACTGCGCGCCGGACTCATCGTCATTGAAGCCTGGTTCAGGGGATACTGAGGGAGTCCTGGATTAGCGGGTATCCAGACAGCCGGACTATGTACAATGTCCGGACTATTGAAGCGTGAAGATACAAGACTCAAGACATCGGCCCGTGTCCGGATGGGACTCTCCTTTGCGTGGGAGGCAAGCTTGGCGATCCGGATATTATATTTCCTTCCATGTAACCGACTCCATGTAAACCCTAGCCCTCTCCGGTGTCTATATAAACCGGAGAGGTTGGTCCTTAAAAGGCCGATCACAATTACAATCATACCATCATAGGCTAGCTCTTAGGGTTTAGCCTCTACGATCTCGTGATAGATCTACTCTTGTACTACCCATATCATCAATATTAATCAAGCAGGAAGTAGGGTTTTACCTCCATCGAGAGGGCCCGAACCTGGGTAAACATCTGTGTCCCTCGCTTCCTGTTACCACCAGCCTTGACGCATAGATCGGGACCCCCTACCCGAGATCCGCCGGTTTTGACACCGACAGTGGGGGTTTGCCGATAGTCGGTTTGCTCAAGTACGGTCCCACTTGTAAGTGAAAATGCAACACCGCACGCATTCCCCCTTGAGCGGCGTGCCAGACCAACCATGTGGGGGTGCGACATGAACACGACAGGCTTTTCCTTTTGAACTTGTAACTTGTAAAATTTGGTTCTGCTCCATGGCGCGACCGATAGATAGAAAATGATGATTTTGCCTAGAGTAATAAGAAGTTTGGTTCTGGCGCCATTAATGCATGGATTACATACGAAAATTATGAGGTTGATGCGAAAGGTAAGATAATTACTAGTAGTACCATATACTACTACATGGATTTGACGGGAAGATAAAAATACATACGGATCCATCAACGACATCCTCACGCCCTAGTGCGCCGGGTCACCAACCGACGTGTGAGGAGCAGCGGCTTTGGCGGCGAGCTCAACGTGCTTCTGAACAATGCCGTCCAAGGTTGCCCTGCGGTCCAAGAAGGCCAGCGTCCTGTCGTCCTCCTCTTGCATGTAGTAGTCCTTGTGGACGATTTGCGTGTAGATGTGGGTGATTATGTCGATGGTGTCTTGCTGCGCCAGGCGCTACACGGCGAGCGCGACCTCGAGGTGGACATTCTCTGGTGCGACGGCGGGCAGTCGCAGGGCCACCAGTGCGTTGAAGAGGTTGTCACCATAGTGGCTGTTGAGGGTGGCGGGCATCACAGAGCCTGTGCGCGTCGGCTGGAGGCATACGTCAAAGTCGTCTGCGAGCTTCTTGACGACGGTGAACTTGTCGAGGAAACCGATGAGGACCTCGTCGAACAAGGAGATGAAGCTGTCGTCCAAGCGGCCCCTCGCCCTGGCGGCCTCCAGCAATACCTGGAGACATTCCTCGGTGCCGGGCCACAGGCCAGCATCGTGGACCATCTGGCACAACTGGTTGATGCTCGCGCTCATCGCCTCCATGGGTCTAGCTTCACTTCTAGTCAACTGATCTTGCAATTCGAGTGATCACTCTTGCCCTTGGTTAGCGTGCGTAGGTGCGTAGGATTTCGTACTACTCCTCGGCCCTCTACTGCACCTGCCTTTGGCTGTATGATAGGTGGGCCAGCCACCCGTTGGGCCCACGTGTCATTCACCCAAAGGCAGTTGCAGCAAGTCAATGAAGCTGCGTCCCCCTCCGTGTCGGTGCAGTATAGTCATCTCACCGGACCTCTAGTTGGTGCCAAACGAGAGAAGTTTGATGTTTACTGGTTTATAGGTCCCCTTTGCATTTTGCGCCAAGTTTTGACCTTTGATTTAACTAATAAAATGTTAATGTATGTAAACAAAAATGTTGTGTAAGTCACCTTACGAAGACCAAATAATCCCAAAACACTTAGGCATGGTACATTAACTCCCTCCTCATTTCTAATTTCATGACATATCAACCAATGAGAGATGTGGGCCGTGCATGCTTTCAATGACTTGAGACTACCAAACATGACATGCAGTGTTTAGTTCATTGCATGTAGTCCTATTAGTTAGCAAAAAGACATTAAGTTCTCTCACCGCTAGGAATAAAACAATACACCATGTATTTATTTACAGAGGGAGTAGTACATTTTTTGTGACATGCATTACTAGAGATTGCTAGTCAAATACTAAAATCCAGATGGACGTGGTAGTACTCCTAAATCCAGATGGTGATGCTACTAGTACTACTAGTAGTAATACCAATGTAGTAGGAGTACTAGCACTATACTACCCATTGGTCAAATTATTACGTGCTGCTCCTCACAGTGAAGTGACAAGACCCTGCGCCGGAGATGACACCTGAGTATAGGCGCCGTGTTTGGCATACCATAGTCAGCCTAACCGTCTGCAGTCACTATCATCATGGCTGTAGAGCTAGCCTGCTTACAACTAGCCCTGTTCAACATGATTTCCTGTGCGTAGATGCCCATGCATTGCACGGAACACAGAGATTGGGGGTGGACGGCACCGGCTGCGGCCATCGCGCCAGATTTTTTCCACGGCCTTCTAGATGTGGTGGGGAGGAGATAAGGCTGATTGTGAGAGACAAGGAGTTGTTTGTAAATAGGGAACAAGTGCGGGCATCTTTTTGCAAAAATGGAGAAGTTTGGTTTGTATGCGTCAGATCTTGATCCGACGGCTATTGGTGAAATATGGGAGGCACAACATCATCACCAACTCAGGACCTGTTTGATTCGCAGGATTTTGAAAATGCAGGAATAGCACACGGCAATATTACAAGTTTCAAACTGATATTACAAATGTTAGGAGTAATGTTGCACCTACGAAGAGGGAATTACTAGGAAGTTTACGTAAGAACTTTTGTTACTTTAGGTGGATGCAACATTATCGTACAAACTGAAATCCACTGCCCTAACAAGTCACTAATGGGCAAATAATTTTTCGAGTCTCTGGCCACTTGATGTTTCAAAAACAAATTCAGCTTCTGCGGAGACTTTGTCATTTAGGATAGACGCTTGCGGTAATCAGCACGCCATTCATTGTTGCGCCAGAGAACGCCAACCCTCATTACCTTGAGCACACTTGCCTCCAGAACAAAGAACCTGGCCAATTTAATCGCAGATGTGCTGCCTCGGTAGTCGATCAAATCAATTTCTGTAAGATGGAGATCAAGGCATTCGATGAGATTGTTATAGTGCAACACATTTTTCACTTTTGGGTCTTTTTTTATCTGCAAAAGAACAGAACATATTAGAGCAGCTGGCTGTATAAGATTGCCGTGTCATCAAGAGGTACCAATATCATTCGCTCATACGATAGGGTTGGCTAGCTAGTGATATTTTTTCACTCTCTCTCTCTCTCTCTCTCTCTCTCTCTCTCTCTCTCTCTCTTTCTGTTTCCTCTCATTTAACTAGGAGCACATGAAGAGCTTGGGCATTTGTTGCCTTTCACTATGTGGCCGATGCCATATTTCGCAAAAGTATGCCACATAATATGCATCAATGTCAAATCAAAAGATTTTGGCACCACTCTCGCGATGTGAGAGAGTTGGCACTGCTGTGCACACAGACCCACATGTATAAACAAATCAATCAAACCAACTATACCAACCTCTCACTCTCCCAAACAAGTGTTTTTTATTGCCTCAGTCCTCTCTCTCTCTCTCTCCCACGTAGTGTTTTTTCATTGTGTGAGTTAATTTGGCACCGGAGCAAAGTAGGTGATCCAGATTGGGGCACCAGGTGAGCAATGGAGGGGCATTGATGCCAAATGCATCACAAGTGAATTTGGCACGTGTTTTGGCCTACATAGCCCACTTTTGTACTCCCTCCATCCCAAAATTCTTGTCTTAAATTTGTCTAAATATGGATGTATCTAGTTACATTTTAGTGTTAGATACATCCGTATCTAAACAAATGTAAGACAAGAATTTTGGGATGGAGGGAATACTACCTCGTATTTAGTATAAAATTTTGACCATAAATTTACCTAAGAAAATGCCAATGCATGTCACTAAAAATTACACCACTTGAAATTATGTTCAAATACGAATCCAACGATATAGTTCTTAGTGACACGCATTAACATTTTGTTAGTTAAATCTATGGTCAAATTTTGATACTACAAAATTGGAAGAGTAAACCAGGACGGAGGTAGTACTTGCTCTTAGGGTAACCATAGAGTTACTAGAGTAGTCTAAGTTACTTTCCACTATGATTAGCCTAGGCTACTATAGTAGTATAGCATAAAAACAATGCAGGTGATCAAGTGAGAAAAAATACTAAAAACATTTCTTTCAGTGCAGTGCGTAGATGCAGTTTTGAACACTACACTTGTCATCGTAATTTGGGAAAATTACGAAAAAATTGAGCTACGTTGTGATTATCATTTACTAATAGGAAAGAAGTTTCACCTTGATGAGTAGCTTCTCCGTGCACGGAAAGCATGTAAGGAATCCAACAACTTGATCCAGATTGGGGCTGATAGATTTTAGTGCCAAGATCTTCATTGTGCGCATGGACTGGGTCAAGCTTGTGGGAATCATTTTCTAGAAGACGGTCGTAAATACATCAAGAAGAAATTTAAAAATGTGAATTTCAAGAAGACGGAGAAGAAGACGAGTGTTGTACCTGAATTATTACATATCCAATAAAGAGTTCAGAGAATTTGGTAGACGAGTACACCAACACTGTTAATTTTGGCGCGTGAGTGACCCTGATTTTTGTTGGACCTTCTGGATCTGATACAAGCAATCTCTCAAGGAAAGGCGCATTCTCAATGACCATAACGTGGAACAGCTGGAGTGATCTCTTCCCAATTGATGTCTTGTTGCGGGGCCAGCAAGACACATAAATCCATCGGAGATTCATCGAGGCGATGTGGAGGCTAATGAACCCATGGATCTGCTCAAGACGGAGGTACTCGAGCGCAGTACAGCTGCGGAGAAGGTGCTCCATAGCCTTCTTCGAGATGACAACGTCGAAGAGATCGAGCTGCTTGAGTTAAGGGGGAAGAAGGGCGGGCGCGACATTAATCTGGGGAAGATAGTAGGAGCTGAAGCTGGCGCGGCGCAGCGTTGGCATGAGATGGAGCGCGGACGACGGTAGAGAGCGACATCGTCCAGCTTCAAAGCTGAGCTCCTCGAGATGATCTAGGGCGGGGGATAAGAAGCACTCCTCGAACTTGGGTTGGACCTTGCAGTTGGTACTGAACATGTGGATGTCAAGGCGTCCGGCTGGCCCAGGTGCGATCAAAGGATCTTGGAGATTGCGGCCATGCGTTTGCAATCCCCGTCGCAGAGGTAGCTGTGGATGGTGAGGTTGAGGAGGACGCGGCGCCAGAGGGGGCGCCACCGCCGGGAGAGCAGGGCGGTCCGTGCGGCAGATTTGGTGGGGAGGAGGCCGATGATGAAGAGCAGCATGTCGTCGGGGAGGCCGCTGATGAAGTCCAGGCTCGCCGGATACGGTTTTGTCTCGAGCCGCCTCCGCTTGTTGGTTGCCTCGCCGTCCATCACAACCGGCGGCGACGCTGGTGTACACGTGTGCTAGTGTGTGTTATGTGCTGGGTGTGCGTGAGTGCGTCCTTCTGTGCATGTTGCCGCGCAGTGGTGAATTGTGCACGAGTGCATCCTTCACGCGCAAGAAGTGTGTCCTCAATGCGCCCTCAATTTACAAGCGTGCAGGGTGCTACCCCGAGTGGTTTCAACTTTGTTTACTTCACCGCATGTCAGATGGGCCTCTAGTTTACTTATTTTTCACCCACTGCCACATTGGCCAGCACACGAAGATAGAGAACATGAGCTGACAAGCCAGCATGTGGACTGGTTGACCGGTCAACTAAACAATATACGGAGCTATACGCTAACACAGTGAGCATATAATCTGTCGGTATAGAGAGTTCAAGTGAGAGGGGAGGCCCGTGAGAGATAGCAGATAGAGAGAGAGCTACTCCCTCCGTTCGATAATGTAGTTCCAACATTTTTTTAAGTCAAACTTTTGAAACTTTGACCAAGTTTATAAAGAAATTACTTATATCTACAATACCAAAGATAAATGATAGTATTAAGTAAGTACATGTTCTAATGAATCTAATGATCGTTCCAGATGTAAATGTTTTTCTCCACATATACCTGGTCAAACTTTTCTGAGTTTTGACTTTTCAAAATATCCATATGCTTATGGACATGACAGAGTCCCTAACTAGAGAGAGAGAGAGAGAGAGAGAGAGAGAGAGAGAGAGAGAGAGAAATAGAAAGTGTGAGTGAAAAAAGTGTGTGTGCGTGTGTGAAAGAGACATGGACAACACACGATAAAAGTAGAGAAAAAGCATGCGTGTCTTATGCAAACATATCACACATGCATCTTCGACAACGGAGGCAAGGTGAGGAGATAGTGTGTGGTTATTTGGAACCGAGAGAGCAAGACCCCTAGCACGTGGCCAAGAGGGGTCTGACAAACAAGGGAGAGAGGTCGACAGAGACGTATGGAGAAAATGCAGACATGGGGAGGAGAGAGTGTATGTTTGTCATAGAGAGATCCCCTGGAGATCGTGATGGGACTACATGGGTGGGAGATCGAGTGACAAGGTGTGTGCATGATAGAAGATGCCTTGAGAGATATCGAGAAAGACGTATGGATGGAAGGAGACAATACGTGTGTTCCTGATGGCTAGTAAGAGATAATCATACTTAGGAGGGGGGAGTGCTTGCGCCTATGATGGAGTGAGGGATTATGGTACTTAGGAGGGGTGTCACATGGAGAGAGAACAAGGGCGGAGAGTGTTGGATGGTTCTACATATATAGCACGAGCGAGACATGTGTATGTGTGAACCAGGGAGATATAAGGTCAGTTTGGCTTGCGTCTTGAGCATCTTTTGCCTGACCTGGGGTTGTGGCTGGATTTCATGCACGCTTGTTTGGTTGCTACCCTGTTAAAAGAAAGCCCGCCTAGCCTGGATTCCCTTGCACTTTAATTAGCCTGGCTGGACTCCAGACACTGCAAGTAACCTGGCCCAGGCGACCGATTTCGAATGCCTAGCCGTGCCTGGTCGTGCGGCCACGAGGCTAACAGCAACCTGGATGGATATTAGCATTAAATAATTGCTGCATGGATTGATTGATGGGACATTGATGCTTTGCCTGGCCCAGGCATGAAACAAATGCTTCAGCACCACACAAGCCTGGCCAGGCAGAAATGTTTTACATCTGACGTCCACACCAGGCAGTACTGGCCATCAAGACATGAGGGTCAGGTCACGAACCAAACTGACCAATAAAGTTTGAGAGAGATTGAGGAGCCCCGATAAGGCTGAGTGGTGCGTCAGATAGCTGAGAGGGGGAAAGAGATATTCCATCCGCTCGATAATGCAGTGCATGTAAATTTTTTAGAAGTCAAACTTTGGAACATTTGATCAGGTTTACGCAAATGTTATTTATATCTACAATACCAAAGATACATCATACAAAACTACATCTCATGGTGAATCTAATGGTATATATTTTCCGTTCTAGATGTAATTGTTTTTCTCCACGTACATGGTCAAACTTTGTGATGTTTGACTTTTCAATAAATCTATATGCTATGGACCGTGGACAGTGCCTAAGTCGAGACAGATCGTTTCCGTCATACCAGTATTATGTTCCCGGATTTTGCGTTCCTTACGCGGTTGGGTGATTTATGGGACCCCCTTGATAGTTCGCTTTGAATAAAACTCCTCCAGCAAGGCCCAACCTTGGTTTTACCATTTGCCTCACCCAGCCCTTTTTCCCTTGGGTTTCCGGAGCCCGAGGGTCATCTTTATTTTACCCCCCGGGCCAATGCTTTTCTAAGTGTTGGTCCAAACTAGATAATACCCATCGCCGAGGGGCTAAGTTAATACCCATCGCCGAGGGGTTATGTGGGCTAAGTTAATTTGGTATAATGGGCTAAGTTAATTTGTTAATACCCATCGCCGAGGGGTTATGTGCCAGATGGGAATTTGTTAATGTCCGGTTGTAGATAACTTGACACCAGATTCGAATTAAAACACATCAACCGCGTGTGTAGCCGTGATGGTCTCTTCTCGGCGGAGTCCAGGAAGTGAACACGGTTTTGGGGTTATGTTTGACATAAGTAGGAGTTCAAGATCACTTCTTGATCATTGCTAGCTTCACGACCGTTCCGTTTGCTTCTCTTCTTGCTCTCATTTGCGTATGTTAGCCACCATATATGCTTAGTCGCTACGGCAACCTCACCACTTTACCCCTTCCTTACCCATTAAGCATTGCTAGTCTTGCTACCCATGGTAATGGGATTGCTGAGTCCTCGTGGCTCACAGATTACTACAACAACAGTTGCAGGTACAGGTTTTGCGATGATCATGACTCGAGAGCGATTTTTGCTTGTTTGGAGTTCTTCTTCTGCTTCTTCTTCGATCAGGGGATAGGTTCCAGGTCGGCAGCCTGGGCTAGCAGGGTGGATGTCATTTGAGTTTCTGTTTGTGTTTCATCCATAGTCGGATGGTGCTCTTATGTAAGATGATGTTGTATTCGTGTGGCATTGTATGCCTTATGTATGTATCCCCATCTATTATGTAATGTTGATGTAATGATATCCACCTTGCAAAAGCGTCTTCAAGATGCGCTTCTATCCTTGGTGGGACCTTCGAGTTCCTTTAGGATAGAGTCGCATCTTGGGCGTGACAACCACCCACTTAATAGCCACTGTCGATGACTTAGCCGATGTGCTGGACTTCAACTCTGAAGACATCGACCGTGTGGACGACGATGCAGGACAAGAACAGGAACCACCGCCCACAGGGCACTGGACAGCCACCTCATCATACGTTGGACACCCCCAAAGAAAGCAGCGACAATGAGGCAACGGAGGATAATCCCCTTGAGAAGCAATCTAAGCACCGGCGTCATCGGCGCTGCTCTAAGCCCCGCCAGTGCAAAAATAACAATACCAGCACAGGAGACAATAGCAATCCGGATGGTGCCGAAAACGAAAACTACCCCACCCAGCCGGACTTCGAGCAGGCCGAACGGGAGGATGGGCAAGCTAGCCCTAAGGAACAGGCAACGGATGGAGAATCAGAGGATGACAACTACATGCCCCTCTCCGAAGATGAGGTGAGCTTCGGCGACGAAGAATTCACTGTGCTTGAGGATCCCGTCGAGCAGGAGCGCTTCAAGAGCCGGCTTATAGCCACTGCAAAAAGCCTGAAGAAAAAGCAGCAGTAGCTTCAAGCTGATCAAGATCTGCTAACTGACAGATAGACCGAGGTCCTGGCAGCCGAGGAATACGGACTTGAGCGCCCTACAAAAAGTTACCCAAAGCACAGGTTGCTACCTCAACTCGAGGAGGAGGCATTAAAGCCCACACTACCAGCACACGATGCAGCTGACCATCCACCTCATGGCCGAGACAAAGCGGCGTGTCAGCCCGAAGTCCAACCCGCACCCCGTCGCCAATCAAGCAAAAATACCAAGGCCCGGGGCTCCACGCATGACCTGCAAGACAAATTGAAAAAAGCAGGACAGCCAAGATCGATCTACGGATCATGGGGGCGCACCCCAATGTGTGACGATGATCGTCACACCGGATATGCTAAAAACAAATCCGGTCAGGCCGAATACAACAGTGATGTAGCCCGACATAAAGGCGCCGCACACCCCCTATGCTTAATTGATGAAGTAATGGATCATGAATTCCCAGAAGGGTTTAAACCCATAAACATTGAATCATATGATGGTACTACAGATCGCGCGGTATGGATAGAAGATTTCTTCCTCCACATTCACATGGCCCGCGGAGATGATCTACACGCCATCAAGTACCTCCCACTAAAACTCAAATGACCAGCCCGACATTGGCTGAATAGCTTGCCGGCAAACTCCATCGGGAGTTGGGAGAACCTGGCAGACACATTCCTGGACAACTTCCAGGGCACTTATGTGCGACCATCGGATGCTGATGATCTAAGTCAAATAACCCAACGGCCCGGAGAGTCAGCCAGGAAATTTTGGACGAGGTTCCTAACCAAAAAGAACCAAATTTTCAACTATCTGGATGCCAAAGCCCTAGCCCTAGCTGCCTTTAAGCATAATATTCGCGACGAGTGGCTCTCCCGACATCTCGGCCAAGAAAAGCCAAAGTCCATGGCAGCCCTCAGGACACTCATGACCCGCTGTTTTGCAGGCGAAGATAGCTGGTTGGCTCGTAGCAACAACACAACAAGCAATCCTGGCACATCAAAAGCCAGAGATAGCAACGACAAACCACGACACAATAAACACAAGCATTGCAGAAATGGTGATAGCACCGAAGACACGGCAGTCAATGCTGGATTCAGTGGCTCTAAGTCCGGTCAGCGGAAAAAGCCATTCAAAAACAACAATTTGGGCCCGTCCAGTTTGGACCGTATACTCGAACGTCCATGCCAAATTCATGGCACCCCAGGAAGACCAGCCAATCATACCAATAGAGAATGCTGGGTCTTCAGAAAAGCAGGCAGGTCAGGTACCGAAAACAAGGGGAAGGGGTCTCAAGGCGACAATGATGACGAGGAGCCCCGATCACCGAACACAGGAGGGCAAAAGAATTTTCCCCCACAAATCAAAACGGTGAACATGATAAACACCACCCACATTTCCAAGCTGGAACAGAGGTGCACTATTAGGGATGTCGACTTAACTGAGCCAGTCGCCCCACAATATAGCTTACGGCTGATCACCTTCGACTGTACGGATCGCCTGGCCAATACCAATCAGAGCAATTCAGCCGCACTCGTCCTTGACCCAATAATTGATGGATTCCACCTCACACGAGTCCTTATGGACGGAGGCAGCAGTCTAAACCTGCTGTATCAGGACACAATGCGCAAGATGGGTATCGATCATTCGATGATCAAGCCCACTAAAACCACCTTTAAAGGTGTTATACCAGGTGTGGAGGCCAGTTGCACAAACTCCATCACTCTGGAGGTAGGCTTTGGATCACCAAACAATTACCGTACCGAAGAGTTATTCTTCGACATCGTCCCTTTTCGTAGTGACTATCAGGCACTACTCAGACGAACCGCGTTCGCTCAATTCAACGCGGTGCCACACTACGCCTACCGTAAACTCAAGATGCCCGGTCCGCACGGCGTCATCACGGTTAATGGCAAGGCCAACTTCCCTTCATTGCCGGAGAGTCTACCGCCGCTTTAACAGCAGAAGTAACAAGCGGCACCTTTCAATCGAAGCTCAAGTCGACGGCCAAGCTCCCGAACACCTCTAAAGGAGTCCGAACTACTGCGCGGCAGGATAGCCCGGCTCATCCAGAGCTCAATTAAACGCTCCGGCAAAAAGTTAAGACAGGCCACATACTGCGGCTCAACCGCTCTGTGGCACACAAACGTTTCTTGCATTTTCTTTGCAGGTTCACCTTTGCGTAGGCCAGGACTGATGGCATGGAAACAGTTTGAACGCGTAAGGGGATCTTTAGATATTCCCCGCGATGACCATCCGACAACGCTCCGGATCCGCATACAACTTCCTCCCGCCTGGCCTCAGCAGGTTCCACAGTCATATTTCTTTTTATCACATTACCTGTACTCATACGCATCGACGTATTATTCAAATACAACATGTGGATTTGTATGATGCTTATCTGCTGTTATTTCTTATTGAAACTCTTTTTTCAAAAGACAGCTGCACATCGCGATATGCCTTAATATGTCAGGGGCTTCATTATACCCATAATATGGTAATAGTTCGGCACCCCGAACTTATAGCATTATATGCATCAGCTCTGAATCATGTCTTTGGTCAATAGTTGGGTTTGCCCGACTCCCATGTTTTGGTACGTTACGTTCCGCTATATCGGCTAAGGTAGCACAGGGAGAACTACTGTGATTGTGTCCCGGTTCTTCCGGACGAGCACCTCAGTAGAGAAAGCCAAAAACTGACTGTCATGATACAACGAGAGCTGGTCAGCTGTTCAAGAGGTTGTAAAATCTTTAAGGATTTATTCCGCATAATGCCATCACTAATGCAGCATGCGATGGATCGTCTTTTCTTCCGATCAGGTGCTTATAGAGCCCCTCGTGCGGTCTTCCGAACACTAGGGGCTGCGCCTACCTTCCTTTCGTCAAGCTCCTATGGCTAAGTGAGAGTGATAAAGCCCTATAGTCTGATTGCCTGGTTCGTTGTGCTGAACACCTCCTTCAAGGACCCAAAACTGGGATAAAGAGTGCTCAGGTTTATCCCGAACACCCCCGTACTTACTATGTGGGGGCAGAAGCCGACGACTGGCCAACTCTCAGGATTAGTATATAAAACAGCTGCACAGGAGGAAAAAATTTCAAATAACAAGTAATAAATATTAGAAATGACTTTGTTCAACATTAATAAGGACAACATGATTGTATTCATGGAAATATAACGTCCTTGGTGCATTGCTCCGCCGCAAGGCGGGCTCCTTTCAGGACACTATCATAATATAATTCGGGCTTGTGGTGCTCCTTCCCCTCCAGCGGTCCCTCGGTCATCAGCTTTTCCGCATCCATCTTCCCCCAGTGCACCTTTGCGCGGGCGAAGGCCATTCGCGCACCCTCTATATAGACCGACCACTTGACGACTTCGAGTCAAGGGCAGGCACTCACAAGCCTCTTTAGGAGCCCGAAGTAACTGCTTGGAATCGGCTCGGCAGGACATAGCCGGATAATTAAATCCTACATAGCTGCTTCAGTTGATCGGCAAAAGACACCGGATAATTCGGTGGCAGATACTGCATCCAGAAGAGCTTATTTGCAGTGTTCCTCTCTTCGGCTCGGTAGAATTGGGCGGCATCAGATATGCTGCAGGGCAGCTCTGCAAATACCCCTAGAGAAATTAGAATTCAAATTATCAACTTAATTTTCTCCTTTTAAACTACCCGCTTTGTATAGAAAAAGCCTTACCAGCCGCAATTTTTCTCGCCTCCTGGATTTCCTTCAGGGAACCTTGGGCTTCCCCTCAGGCATCACTTGCGGCTTGGCGATCTTGGGAGAGTTCGGATTCTTTTCCTGATAAACTCTGCTCCAAGGTCTCGCATTTCTTCACGGCCTCTTAAAGCTCTCGCTCAGCTTCAATAACTCGGGCCTCGTCCTTTTCACGAAGAGCCTGCTCTGCGGCTGCCTTTTTTGGCCTCGGCCACAACCTTCTTAAGAGCCTCGACTTCGGTCATCGCCCCTAGAGCAAATCATGAAACATATTTTTACCATACTAAAAATTTGTTCGCACTAAATGCGAGCAAGGTTTATGCATACCTTGTTTATCCTCCAACTGCCTTTTCAACTGGCCAAGTTCTTCTTTGGCCCACTCCAGACTTTGATTCAGTCCGGAGACTTCCGCAGTATGCGAGGTGGCAGTCTCTACAGACACCTGATTAAGAAGAGAGATAGATGTCATCAAGTGAGTCTCCTGCGACCATAAATTTGATCCTCTGTGTGGTTCTTTCTTTCACCGAACAGTGTATTAGGGGCTACTATCTATACTATGACACTCTTTGAAACTTTATAAAACATACCTCAAAGCCTCTTAGAAGGCTGAGGCAGGCTTCATCCAAACCACCCTCAGCGGACCGAATCTTCTCAATCACCGTACCCATAAGGGCACGGGGTTCATCGATGATGGAGGCGCTTTTTAGCGCCGCCCATAAAGTATCCGGCACCTTTGGTTGTACAGAGGTTGCCGGTGGAACAGGCACACCCCCTCCAGCCGAGGGAGGCTGCCTGTCTGATTCTGGAGCCATATAGGTCTCCGGGATTGTGTCCGGCTCGGGGCCGAATTTAAGATCACCCCCGCCGTCGACGTCCATGGGAGCCTTGTCTCCCATGTGTCTGGCCCCTGAAGTTCGACCTCCTGGCACCGCCTTTACGATCTTCCCCCCCTCCTTGGCCTAAGTCCTTCTAGGACGAAACCTCGGTGTCGTTCCCATGTTTGGGGGAAGGGGCCTCCGAGGGTGTCCCGCTCTCCATAGCATCCGAACCCAGCAAATCCTCTGACGAGGATTGTTTGGCGTGGGACCTCGCTGGACTGTAGAAAAGCATGGCTCAGATTAAAATATTATGCCATGACAAGTCTGGACGCATAAGCATGTTTGGATTTTATACTCACAAGTTCACCAGTGGCTGGGCCCTGGGATCCCACTCCGGGCTGCTATCGGCGGTGGCAGTGGACTCCTCTGGAAGAGGTGTTTTCCCCTTTTAGGCGACTCGGCCTCCAAGGACGTGGAGGCCGTCCTTTTATTTCTTCCCCTTGCTGGGGATTCGTCTTCCTCCTCCTCGTCGTCCTCTTCAGAGGTCGAACGAGCATTGGAGTCTTCGGATTTTGTGTCCGAAGCACTACAGCGACTGAGGCCACCCCTGGTCTTCTTGGCCTCCTTCTCGGCCTTCTTCTTCGGCGCCTTGTAAGGCGCCGGGACCAGCATCTTCGTGAGAAGTGGGTCGGCCGGTTCTTCAGGCAGCGGGGCCGGACAGTAGATCCACCCCGCCTTCTTTGCCTAGCCCTAGGAGAGTTGTGGGAAACACGTTAAGCATTTTCCTAAGGATATGTGAATAAAATATATGAATTGTCAACACACAGTGACTTACCGAACTTGCAGGGCAGGACCGTTGGTACCCGCGGTCCTCGGCGGAGTCCGGCCACGACTTGCCGGACTTGAAAAGCACCTTCCAGATGTCCTTGTGCGAGGAGAGAAAGAGCTCTAGCAGGGTCTGTTGCTTGGCCGGGTCGAACTCCCATAAATTGCAGGCCCGGTGTTGACAAGGTAGAATCCGGCGAACTAACATCACCTGGACTACATTGCCGAGCTTGATGTTCTTGTCTTCCATATCTTGGACACGCGTCTGGAGCACTGATAATTCGTCGGACGAGGCCCAGTTCAGGCCCTTCATGGGCCAGGACATAAGTCGCAGGGGGGCTCCAGATTTGAATTCCAGAACAGCGGCCCATTCCTTGTCGTGCAGCTCAGTGGTGTAAAACCACTATTGTTGCCACTCCTTAACGGAATCATTGAAAGTACCTGTTGGCCATGTAACTGTTGGGAACGTAGTAATTTCAAAAAAATTCCTATGCACACGCAAGATCATGGTGATGGCATAGCAACGAGAGGGGAGAGTATTGTCCACGTACCCTCGTAGACCGTAAGCGGAAGCGTTATGACAACGCGGTTGATGTAGTCGTACGTCTTCACGATCCGACCAATCCAAGTACCGAACGTACGGCACCTCCGAGTTCAGCACACGTTCAGCTCGATGACGATCTCCGGACTTCGATCCAGCAAAGTGTGGGGGATGAGTTCCGTCAGCACGACAGCATGGTGACGATGATGATGTTCTACCGGCGCAGGGCTTCGCCTAAACTCCGCAACGATATGACCGAGGTGGAATATGGTGGAGGGGGGTCACCACACACGGCTAAGGAACGATCCGTAGATCAACTTGTGTATCATGGGGTGCCCCCCTACCCCAAGGAGGGAGGAGGCCGGCCCTAGGAGGGGGCGCGCCAAGTGTGGAGTCCTACTAGGACTTCCTAGTCCTAGTAGGATTCCACCTCCCTTGTTGGAGTAGGAGAAGGGGAAAGAGGGGGAGAGGAAGAAGGAAAGGGGGGCTGCGCCCCTTGTCCAATTCGGCCAGAGGGGGGGCGCAGGCCTCCTTCCTTTTGGCCTCTCTCCTCTATTCCCGTATGGCCCAATAAGGCCCATATACTCCCTGGCGAATTCCCGTAACTCTCCGGTACTCCGAAAAATACCCGAATCACTCGGAACCTTTCCGAACTCCGAATATAGTCGTCCAATATATCGATCTTTATGTCTCGACAATTTCGAGACTCCTCGTCATGTCCCCGATCTCATCCGGGACTCCAAACTCCTTCGGTACATCAAAACTCATAAACTCATAATATAACTGTCATCGAAACCTTAAGCGTGCGGACCCTACGGGTTCGAGAACTATGTAGACATGACCTAGAACTATTCTCGGTCAATAACCAATAGCAGAACCTGGATGCCCATATTGGCTTCTACATATTCTACGAAGATCTTTATCGGTCAAACCGCATAACAACATACGTTGTTCCCTTTGTCATCGGTATGTTACTTGCCCGAGATTCGATCGTCGGTATCCAATACCTAGTTCAATCTTGTTACCGGCAAGTCTCTTTACTCGTTATGTAATGCATCATTCCGTAACTAACTCATTAGTCACATTGCTTGCAAGGCTTATAGTGATGTGCATTACCGAGAGGGACCAGAGATACCTCTCCGACAATCGGAGTGACAAAACCTAATCTCGAAATACGCCAACCCAACATGTACCTTTGGAGACACCTGTAGAGCTCCTTTATAATCACCCAGTTACGTTGTGATGTTTGGTAGCACACAAGGTGTTCCTCCGGTAAACGGGAGTTGCATAATCTCATAGTCATAGGAACATGTATAAGTCATGAAGAATGCAATAGCAACATACTAAATGATCAAGTGCTAGGCTAACGGAATGGGTCAAGTCAATCACATCATTCTCCTAATGATGTGATCCCGTTAATCAAATGACAACACATGTCTATGGTTAGGAAACATAACCATCTTTGATTAATGAGCTAGCCAAGTAGAGGCATACTAGTGACATTAAGTTTGTCTATGTATTCACACATGTATCATGTTTCCGGTTAATACAATTCTAGCATGAATAATAAACATTTATCATGAAATAAGGAAATAAATAATAACTTTACTATTTCCTCTAGGGCATATTTCCTTCACTCTCTCACTTGCACTAGAGTCAATAATCTAGTTCACATCACCATGTGATTAACACCCATAGTTCACATCACCATGTGATTAACACCCATAGTTCACATCGTCATGTGATCAACACCCAAAGGGTTTACTAGAGTCAATAATCTAGTTCACATCGTTATGTGATTAACACCCAAAGAGTACTAAGGTATGATCATGTTTTGCTTGTGAGAGAAGTTTAGTCAACAGGTCTATGACATTCAGAGCCGTATGTATTTTGCAAATATTAAATGTCTACAATGCTCTGCACGGAGCTACTCTAGCTAACTGCTCCCACTTTCAATATGTATCCAGATTAAGACTTAGAGTCATCTGAATCAGTGCCAAAACATGTATCGACGTAACCCTTTACGACGAACCTTTTGTCACCTCCATAATCGAGAAACATATCCTTATTCCACTAAGGATAATTTTGACCAATGTCCAGTGATCTACTCCTAGATCACTATTGTACTCCCTTGCCAAACCAGGGTAGAGTATACAATAGGTCTGGTCCATAGCATGGCATACTTTTATAGAACCTATGACTGAAGCATAGGGAATGACTTTCATTCTCTTTCTATTTTCTGCTGTGGTCAGGATTTGAGTCTTACTCAATTCCACACCTTGTAACACTGGCAAGAAACTCTTTCTTTGACTGTTCCATTTTGAACTACTTCAAAATCTTGTCAAGGTATGTACTCATTGAAAATCTTATCAAGCGTCTTGATCTATCTCAATATATCTTGATGCTCAATATGTAAGTAGCTTTACTGAGGTCTTTATTTTGAAGAACTCCTTTCAAACACTCCTTTATGCTTTGCAGAATAATTCTACATTATTTCCGATCAACAATATGTCATTCACATATACTTATCAGAAATGCTGTAGTGCTCCCACTCACTTTCTTGTAAATACAGGCTTCATCGTAAGTCTGTACAAAACTATATGCTTTGATCAACTCATCAAAGCGTATATTCCAACTCCGAGATGCTTGCACCAGTCCATAGATGGATCGCTGGAGCATGCACATTTTGTTAGTACCTTTAGGATTGACAAAACCTTTTGGTTGCATCATATACAACTCTTCTTTGAGAAAACCATTAAGGAATGCAGTTTTGACATCCATTTGCCAGATTTCATAAATTGTGGCAATTGCTAACATGATTCGGACAGACTTAAGCATCGCTACAGTTGAGAAAATCTCATTATAGTCAACACCTTGAACTTGTCAAAAACCTTTTTGCGACAAGTCGAGCTTTGTAGATAGTAACACTACTATCAACGTCCGTCTTCCTATTGAAGATCCATTTATACAATATGGCTTGCCGATCATCGGGCAACTCCACCAAAGTCCACACTTTGTTCTCATACATGGATCCCATCTCAGATTTCATGGCCTTAAGCCATTTTGCGGAACCTGGGCTCATCATGGCTTCCTCATAGTTCATAGGTTCATCATGGTCTAGTAACATGACTTCCAGAACAGGATTACTGTACCACTCTTGTGTGGACCGTACTCTAGAAGACCTACGAGGTTCTGTAGTAACTTGATCTGAAGTTTCATGATCATCATCATTATCTTCCTCACTAATTGGTGTAGAAATCACTGGAACTGATTTCAGTGATGAACAATTTTCCAATTCGGGAGAAGGTACAGTTACCTCATCAAGTTCTACTTTCCTCCCACTCACTTCTTTCGAGAGAAACTCCTTCTCTAGAAAGGATCCATTTTTAGCAATGAATATCTTGCCTTCGGATCTGTGATAGAAGGTGTACCCAACAATTTCCTTTGGGTATTCTATGAAGACGCACTTCTCCGCTTTGGGTTCGAGCTTATCAGGATGAAACTTTTTCACATAAGCATCGCAGCCCCAAACTTTAAGAAACGACAACTTGGGTTTCTTGCTAAACCACAGTTCATATGGTGTCGTCTCAACGGATTTAGATGGTGCCCTTTTAACGTGAATGCAGCTGTCTCTAATGCATAACCCAAAAACAATAGTGGTAAATCAGTAAGAGACATCATAGATTGCACTATATCCAATAAAGTGCGGTTACGATGTTCGGACACACCATAACGTTGTGGTGTTCCAGGTGGCGTGAGCTGTGAAACTATTCCACATTGTTTTAATTGAAGATCAAACTCGTAACTCAAATATTCGTCTCTGCGATCAGATCGCAGAAACTTTATTTTCTTGTTACGATGATTTTTCCACTTCACTCTGAAATTCTTTGAACCTTTCAACTATTTCAGACTTATGTTTCATCAAGTGGATATACCCATATCTGCTCAAATCATCTTGTGAAGGTCAGAAAATAACGATACTTGCCACGAGCATCAATACTCATTGGATCACATACATCGGTATGTATTATTTCCAATAAGTCAGTAGCTTGTTCCATTGTTCCAGAGAACGGAGTTTTAGTCATCTTGCACAAAAGGCACGGTTCGCAAGCATCAAATGATTCATAACCAAGTGATTCCGAAAATCAATCTTTATGGAGTTTCTTCATGCGCTTTACACCGATATGACCAAAATGGCAGTGCCACAAATAAGTTGCACTATCATTATTAACTTTGCATCTTTTGGCATTAATATTATGAATATGTGTATCACTACGATCGAGATCCAACAAACTATTTTCATTGGGTGTATGACCATTTGAAGGTTTTTATTCATGTAAACAGAACAACAATTATTCTCTGACTTTAAATGAGTAACCGTATTGCAATAAACATGATCAAATCATATTCATGCTCAACGCAAACGCCAAATAACATTTATTTAGGTTTCACACTAATCCTGAAAAGTATAGGGAGTGTGCAATGATGATCATATCAATCTTGGAACTACTTCCAACACTCATCATCACTTCCCCTTCAACTAGTCTCTGTTTATTCTGTAACTCCTGTTTCGAGTTACTAATCTTAGCAACCGAACAAGTATCAAATACTCAGGGGCTACTATAAACACTAGTAAAGCACATATCAATAACCTGTATATCAAATATACCCTTGTTCAATTTGCCATCCTTCTTATCCACCAAATATTCAGGGCTTCTCCGCTTCCAGTGACCATTTCCTTTGCAGTGTAATCACTCAGTTTCAGGCTTTGGTCCAGCTTTGGGCTTCTTCGCGGGAGTGACAACTTGCTTGTCATTCTACTTTAAGTTCCCTTTCTTTCCCTTTGCCCTTTTTCTTGAAACTAGTGGTCTTGTTAATCATCAACACTTGATGCTCTTTCTTGATTTCTACCTTCGTTGATTTCAACATCACGAAGAGCTTGGGAATCGTTTTCGTCATCCCTTGCATACTATAGTTCATCACAAAGTTCTACTAACTTAGTGATGATGACTAGAGAATTCTGTCAATCACTATCTTATCTGGAAGATTAACTCCCACTTGATTCAAGCGATTGAAGTACCCAGACAATCTGAGCACATGCTCACTAGTTGAGTGATTCTTGTCCATCTTTTAGCTATAGAACTTGTGGAAGACTTCATATCTCTCAACTCGGGTATTTGCTGGAAATATTAACTTCAACTCCTGGAACATCTCATATAGTCCATGACGTTCAAAATGTCTTTGAAGTCCCGATTCTAAGCCGTTAAGCACGGTGCACTAAACTATCAAGTAGTCATCATATTGAGCTAGCCAAACGTTCATAACGTCTGCATCTGCTCCAGCAATAGTTCTGTCACCTAGTGGTGCATTAAGGACATAATACTTCTGTGCAGCAATGAGGATAAACCTCAGATCATGGATCCAATCCGCATCATTGCTACTAACATCTTTCAATACATTTTTCTCTAGGAACATATCAAAATAAACATATGAAAGCAACAACGCAAGCTATTGATCTTACAACATAATTTGCAATATACTACCAGGACTAAGTTCATGATAAATTTAAGTTCAATTAATCATATTACTTAAGAACTCCCACTTAGACAGACATCTCTCTAGTCATCTAAGTGATCACATGATTCAAATCAACTAAACCATAACCGATCATCATGTGAGATGGAGTAGTTTTCAATGGTGAACATCACTATGTTGATCATATCTACTATATGATTCACGCTCGACCTTTCGGTCTCCGTGCTCCGAGGCCATATCTGCATATGCTAGGCTCGTCAAGTTTAACCTGAGTATTCCGCGTGTGCAAAACTGGCTTGCACCCGTTGTAGATGGACGTAGGTCTTATCACACCCGATCATCACGTGGTGTTTGGGCACGACGAACTTTGGCAACGGTGCATACTCAGGGAGAACACTTCTTGATAATTAGTGAGAGATCATCTTAAAATGCTACCGTCAATCAAAGCAAGAATAAGATGTATAATAGATAAACATCATATGCAATCAAAATATGTGACATGATATGGCCATGATCATCTTGCGCCTTTGATCTCCATCTCCAAAGTACTGTCATGATCTCTATCGTCACCGGCACGACACAATGATCTTCGTCATCTTGATCTATATCAATGTGTCATCACATGGTTGTCTCACCAACTATTGCTCTTGGAACTATTGCTATCGTATAGCGATAAAGTAAAGCAATTATTTGGCACTTCCATCTTATGCAACAAAGAGACATCCATAGGGCTTCTGCCAGTTGCCGATAACTTCAATAAAACATGATCATCTCATACAACAACTTATATCTTATCACGTCTTGACCATATCACATCACAACATGCCCTGCAAAAACAACGTAGACGTCCTCTACTTTGTTGTTGCAGATTTTACGTGGCTGCTACGGGCTGAGCAAGAACCGTTCTTACCTACGCATCAAAACCACAACGATAGTTCGTCAAGTTAGTGCTGTTTTAACCTTCGCAAGGACCGGGCGTAGCCACACTCGGTTCAACTAAAGTTGGAGAAACTGACACCTGCCAGCCACCTGTGTGCAAAGCACGTCGGTAGAACCAGTCTCGCGTAAGCGTACGCGTAATGTCGGTCCGGGCCGCTTCATCCAACAATACCGCCGAACCAAAGTATGACATGCTGGTAAGCAGTATGACTTGTATCGCCCACAACTCACTTGTGTTCTACTCGTGCATATAACATCAACGTATAAAACCTAGGCTCTGATACCACTGTTGGGAACGTAGTAATTTCAAAAAAGTTCCTACGCACACGCAAGATCATGGTGATGGCATAGCAACGAGAGGGGAGAGTATTGTCCACGTACCCTCGTAGACCGTAAGCAGAAGCGTTATGACAACGCGGTTGATGTAGTCGTACATCTTCACGATCCGATCGATCCAAGTACCGAACATATGGCACCTCCGAGTTCAGCACACGTTTAGCTCGATGACGATCCCCGGACTCCGATCTAGCAAAGTGTCGGGGATGAGTTCCGTCAGCACGATGGCGTGGTGACGATGATGATGTTCTACCGGCGCAGGGCTTCGCCTAAACTCCGCGACGATATGACCGAGGTGGAATATGGTGGAGGGGGGCACCGCACACGGCTAAAGAACGATCTGTAGATCAACTTGTGTATCATGGGGTGCCCCCTGCCCCCGTATATAAAGGAGCAAGGGGGGAGGAGGCCGGCCCTAGGAGGGGGCGCGCCAAGTGTGGAGTCCTACTAGGACTTCCTAGTCCTAGTAGGATTCCACCTCCCTTGTTGGAGTAGGAGAAGGGGAAAGAGGGGGAGAGGAAGAAGGAAAGGGGGGCTGCGCCCCTTGTCCAATTCGGACCAGAGGGGGGGCGCAGGCCTCCTTCCTTTTGGCCTCTCTCCTCTATTCCCGTATGGCCCAATAAGGCTCATATACTCCCCGACAAATTCCCGTAACTCTCCGGTACTCCAAAAAATACCCGAATCACTCGGAAACTTTCCGAACTCCGAATATACTCGTCCAATATATCGATCTTTACGTCTCAACAATTTCGAGACTCCTCGTCATGTCGCCGATCTCATCCGGGACTCCAAACTCCTTTGGTACATCAAAACTCATAAACTCATAATATAACTGTCATCGAAACCTTAAGCGTGCGAACCCTACGGGTTCGAGAACTATGTAGACATGACCTAGAACTATTCTCGGTCAATAACCAATAGCGGAACCTGGATGCCCATATTGGCTCCTACATATTCTACGGAGATCTTTATCGGTCAAACCGCATAACAACATACGTTGTTCCCTTTGTCATCGGTATGTTACTTGCCCGATATTCGTTCGTCGGTATCCAATACCTAGTTCAATCTCGTTACTGGCAAGTCTCTTTACTCGTTACGTAATGCATCATTCCGTAACTAACTCATTAGTCACATTGCTTGCAAGGCTTATAGTGATGTGCATTACCGAGAGGGCCCAGAGATACCTCTCCGACAATCGGAGTGACAAAACATAATCTCGAAATACGCCAACCCAACATGTACCTTTGGAGACACCTGTAGAGCTCCTTTATAATCACCCAGTTACGTTGTGACGTTTGGTAGCACACAAAGTGTTCCTCCGGTAAACGGGAGTTGCATAATATCATAGTCATAGGAACATGTATAAGTCATGAAGAAAGCAATAGCAACATACTAAACGATCAAGTGCTAGGCTAACAGAATGGGTCAAGTCAATCACACCATTCTCTTAATGATGTGATCCCGTTAATCAAATGACAACACATGTCTATGGTTAGGAAACATAACCATCTTTGATTAATGAGCTAGCCAAGTAGAGGCATACTAGTGACCTTAAGTTTGTCTATGTATTCACACATGTATCATGTTTCCGATTAATACAATTCTAGCATGAATAATAAACATTTATCATGAAATAAGGAAATAAATAATAACTTTATTATTGCCTCTAGGGCATATTTCCTTCAGTAACATTGGGCATCTTGCTCACCATGGCGCCTCTACACTCGGCGTGCTCACCGCTCACTGGCTTGGGATTCAGTTTAAAAACCTTCAGCCATAAGCCAAAGTGTGGCGGGATGCAGAGAAGGGCCTCGCACACGACGATGAATGTCGAGATTCTAAGGAAGGAATTGGGGGATAGATCATGAAAATCAATCCCGTAATAATACATGATGCCGTGAACGAATGGGTGGAGGGGAAACCCTAGCCCACGGACAAAATGAGGGAGGAATACCACCCTCTCGTGGGGTTCCGGAGTGGGGACGATCTGTCCCGCCGTCAGAAGAAGGTGGCCGATTCTTTTGGCCAAATACCCCCCCCCCCCCCCGAAGCTTTTTGATATCCTTCTCCCGGACGGTAGAGGCCATCCGCTTGCCTCCTGCTCCGGATCCGGATATTTTCGGGAAGCCTTTTTGGGCGGAGAAGACGCACACTTGGGCGCTAGGGCTCGAACGAGAAGGAATGGATGATCGGAGGAAGAAGAAGGCGTGGGTGAAAAAGAGGGATCCTTATCTCCTTATAAAGGCAGCAGAGATCCTGCGCCTCCCCACTTGCCCGGTAAACTCGCTTATTCCCCAAACGTCAAGATTGATGGCGCAGTTGGGTTACCCACACCCGTGTTGATGAGAATCCCGTGATAAGGGGACACGATCTCTGCTTCGACAAGACGTGACAATGAAACCGCCTCACGATATGTGCGGTGGCTGGTTGAGAAAAACGGTTCGAATAATGACCGGACCGTAGCATGACGACACGCTATGAAAAGTTGTCAGCAGATTAGATTTGTGGAATATTGTGCTCTCTACGGTGGTATGTGGAATTTGTTTTGCAGAGTCGGACACGATCCTCGTGTTCAAAATCTTCTATGGAGTATTCAGAGAAGGAACCCGCCTTGCAATGCCGAAGACAATTTGTGCGCTGGACTCATCGTTAGTGAAGCCTGGTTCAGGGGCTACTCAGGGAGTCCAGGATTAAGGGGTCCTCAGACAGCCGGACTATATACTTTGGCCGGACTGTTGGACTATGAAGATACAAGATTGAAGACTTCGTCCCGTGTCTGGGTGGGACTCTCCTTTGCGTGGAAGGCAAGCTTGGCAATTCGGATATGTAGATCTCCTTCTGTGTAACCAAATTTGTGTAACCCTAACCCCCTCCGGTGTCTATATAAACCGGAGGGTTTAGTCCGTAGGACAACAACAATCAGAATCATAGGCTAGCTTCTAGGGTTTAGCCTCTACATTCTCGTGGTAGATCAACTCTTGTAATACTCATATCGTCAAGATCAATCAACCAGGAAGTAGGGTATTACCTCCATCAAGAGGGCCCGAACCTGGGTAAACATCGTGTCCCCCGCCTCCTGTTACCATTAGCCTTAGACGCATAGTTCTGGACCCCCTACCCTAGATCCGCCGGTTTTGACACCGACAGTCCCCTTTACCCCATTGGCATCGTCCTTGGTTTCCGGTCGCCGTCAATGGTGGTCGAGGGTGGCGCAAGGTGGGGCCCTCATCTGGCGATATGAAGCAAGGATGGTACCTTTGAAGAAGGCCCAGTGCCTGTGAAGCTCACCACCCGTGACACTCTCACTTAATAATGAGTGGGGCTGTACACGCCCCGGAGTCTCCGGAGAACCGCCCTCGGGCCTCGGGGGCTCCATCCCACGCCCAGTGGCAGCACTTAGCTCCGCGCTGGTGAGAAGACGTCGAAGACTAGATTAGGTGCCGGACGCGGCCTTTTGCTTTTTGCCTCCCCCTTTCTGTGGTCGAACTTCCTTGCATTGGATTTAAGTTGAAATTAGATTTGTGTTTGCGTGTGCGAGGAGGGGTGTCTTGTCTTGTTCGTGCTTTTTCCTGCGTTCTGGTTTCTGCCCTGATCTAGAGTTCGCACCAGCCGCCTCCCCCTCGCGAGCCTCTCACGAGCGTGGCTGGGCTCACCGAGCACGCGCGTGCCGTCCCCGCGGCCAGTACTTGCTCTCGCGAGACTCTCACCACATGGTCAGCAGGTCCCCCTAGAGGACCCTCGGAGGATCGCAGCCTCACAAGACAACTCCAGGCTCGCCCGGGCTAAAGGTAAATCACAGTAACTAACCCATCACAGGGCACGTAAAATCATGCACATGCACACTCAGTGTCGTTCCTAAAAACATGGGGACAACGATCCTTTTTACGTGAGGGGCTTCCCCTCCCAAAATGCTCTTACAACCTTCAGGGCCATGCTCGATCTTTCCTGTGCAGGATAAACGACAGGAGGACACAGGATCGCTCAGACATATCGCTCACCGCATCCTCTTGGTCGTCCCCGGAGGCATCACTGGCACCGATGTCACTGTCACCGGCATCACCGTCGCTGCCACCAGCGCCATCTTCTACGCCGTTCACCATGTCACCCTCATCCGTAGCGACTATCACCCCGTCATCATCAGAAGCGAAGGCCCTGACAAGTGCATCCACGTTGTCGTCCGCCCACCATGCCAGGTAGCCTCGAACATCCACGGGTGCCGGAGCTATGACGGCGTCGAAGTCGAAGTGGGGATCTATGTCCTGAAGATTGCTAAAGACACGGGAGAATGCACGCCCGAGCAGGCTGCGGCTCCTCTCTTTGACAAGCTGGTGAGCCCTCTCAGAGCGGTTCTCCAGATGTGTCACCACATTAGTGAAGAACTGGAGATTACCGGCATAGTTGGTCACATGAGGTTGCGAAGTGTTCACATCACAGATATTGCCTAGGGCCGCGTTGGCCATGTCCCTGAGCGTTTGGAGCATGGGACCATGCATGTGCTCCAGCGTCTGCCGCTAGTGAATCTCTTCTATGTTCTGCCGCGCAATGGACTCGGCGTCATCAACCCTCCGTTGAAGAAGAAGCAGCTCGGCACGGGAGGAGGCCAACTCAGCCTGCGCCGAGACCAGGGCGGCTGCAGTGGCCTCCGCACGCTGCGTCGCTTCAGTCAGCTTGGTCCTGAGAGTGGCAGTCCTGCCCGCAGCCTCGGCATCAATTAGCTCTAGCCTCTCACCATACACGCGCACAAGACCCACGCGAACTTCCGCCATGCGGCGGTCGACCTCTTCTTGGATTCAAGCCTCCCGCACGACAACATCGTCCTCCGCCTGGGTGACCTGGCGCTCCCTCGTCTCCAACTGCTCAAGGTCGAGGTTGCGCTCGACGGCCTCCAGCGCTCCTCATCCTTGACGGGCGTCCCCTTCAGCGACGCAAGGGCGGCCTGGCGCAGCTCCACTTGCTGCTCTAGGGAAGTGCTCCAGGCTTGGAGCTCCCACACGCGCTTCTCCGCGATCTCGCGTCGTTGGTCCGCTTCCCGAGCCTCCTAAATATCTCAGGAGCAGGCCTTTCGCGAGGCCGTGAGAGATGCTTCATCCTTCGCGTTGTCAAGCTCGCGCTGATGACGCGCAAGGTTGACCGCCACCTTCAGCTTGCACCGCTCCTCAACCAGCCGCAGTCCCTCAGCTTCAAGGCACGCGTCCACGTCCGCGAGCTTGACACGTCTCCAACGTATCTATAATTTTTTATTGTTCCATGCTATTATCTTACCCCTTTTGGATGTTTATGGGCTTTATTTTACACATTTATATCAATTTTGGGACTAACCTACTAACCGGAGGCCCAACCCGTATTGCTGTTTTTTTTTGCCTATTTTAGTATTTCGAAGAAAAGGAATATCAAACGGAGTCCAAACGGAATGAAACCTTCGGGAGCATGATTTTTGGAACGAAAATGATCCAGAGGACTTGGATTGCAAGTCAAGAAGCAGCCGAGGCGGCCACAGGAGGGGAGGGCGCACCCACCCCTACAGGGCGTGCCCCCTGTCTCGTGGGCCCTTCGGGCTGCCACCGACGTACTTCTTCCTCCTATATAAGCCTACATACCCCGAAAACATCCAGGGAGCCAACGAAACACAATTTCCACCGTCGTAAGCTTCTGTATCCGTGAGATCCCATCTTGGAGCCTTCGCCGGCGCTCCGCCGGAGGGGGAATCGACCACGAAGGGCTTCCACATGAACACCATAGCCCCTCCGATGAGTTGTGAGCAGTTTACCATAGACCTTCGGGTCCATAGTAATTAGCTAGATGGCTTCTTCTCTCATTTTGGATCTCAATACAATGTTCTCCCCCTCTCTTGTGGAGATCTACTCGATGTAAACTCTTTTTGCGGTGTGTTTGTCGAGATCCGATGAATTGTGGGTTTATGATCAAGCTTATCTATGAGGGATATTTGAATCTCCTCTGAATTCTTTTATGTATGATTGAGTTATCTTTGCAAGTCTCTTCGAATTATCAGTTTGGTTTGGCCTACTAGATTGATCTTTCTTCCCATGGGAGAAGTGCTTAGCGGGTTCAATCTTGTGGTGTCCTTACCAGTGATAGAAAGGGTTTCAAGGCACGTATTGTATTGTTGCCATCGAGGATAAAAAGATGGGGTTTATATCATATTGCATGAGTTTATCCCTCTACATCATGTGATCTTGCTTAATGCGTTACTCTGTTCTTTATGAACTTAATACTCTAGATGCAGGCAGAAGTCGGTCGATGTGTGGAGTAATAGTAGTAGATGCAGGAAGGAGTCGGCCTACTTGTTACGGACGTGATGCCTATATACATGATCATGCCTAGATAATCTCATAATTATTCGCTGTTCTATCAATTGCTCGACAGTAATTTGTTCACCCACCATAATACTTATGCTATCTTGAGAGAAGCCACTAGTGAAACCTATGGCCCCCGGGTATATCTTTTATCATATAAGCTTTCAATCTACTTTTATTTGCATCTTTACGTTTTGCATCTATATTATAAAATACCAAAAATATATTTATCTTATCATACTATCTCTATCAGATCTCACTTTCGCAAGAGGCTGTGAAGGGATGGACAACCCCTTTATTGCGTTGGTTGCGAGTTCTTTGTTTGTTTGTGTAGGTGCGTGGGACTTTTGAGGAGCCTCCTACTGGATTAATACCTTGGTTCTCAAAAACTGAGGGAAATACTTACGCTACTATTGCTGCATCACCCTTTCTTTTTCAAGGAAAACCAATGCAAGCTCAAGATGTAGCAAGAAGGATTTCTGGCACCGTTGCCGGGGAGGTCTTCTCTCAAGTCAAGACATACCAAGTACCCATCACAAACTCATCTCCCTCGCATTTACATTATTTGCCATTTGCCTCTCGTTTTCCTCTCCCCCACTTCACCCTTGCCGTTTTATTGGCCCTCTCTTTCCAAATCTCCTGCGCTCTTTTTCGCTTGCCTTTTTCTGTTTGCTTGTGTGTTGGATTACTTGTTGCCATGGCGCAAGATAATATCAAATTGTGTGATTTCTCGAATACCAATAATAATGCTTTCCTTAGTACTCCGATTGCTCCTCTTAATGATGTTGAGTCTTGTGAAATCAATACTGCTTTACTGAATCTTGTTATGAAAGATCAATTCGCCGACCTTCCTAGTGAAGATGCCGCTACTCATCTAAACAACTTTGTTGATTTGTGTGATATGCAAAAGAAGAAAGATATGGATAATGATATTGTTAAATTGAAGTTATTTCATTTTTCACTTAGAGATCGTGCTAAAGTTTGGTTTTCGTCTTTGCCTAAAAATAGTATTGATTCTTGGAACAAGTGCAAAGATGCTTTTATCTCTAAGTATTTTCCTCCCGCTAAGATTATCACTCTTAGGAACAATATTATGAATTTTATACAACTTGATCATGAGCATGTTGCCCAATCTTGGGAAAGAATGAAATTGATGATTCGCCATTGCCCTACTCATGGTTTGAATTTATGGATGATCATACAAAAATTTTATGCCGGTTTGAACTTTGCTTCTAGAAATCTTTTAGATTCGTCCGCAGGAGGCACGTTTATGGAAATCATGTTAGGAGATACTACAAAACTTCTTGTTAATATTATGACTAATTATTCTCAAAGGCACACCGAAAGATCTTCTAGTAAAAAAGTGCATGCTATAGAAGAAATCAATGTTTTGACTGGAAAGATGGATGAACTTATGAAGTTGTTTACTACTAGAAATACTCCTCTTGATCCCAATGATATGCCTTTGTCTACTTTTATTGAGAATAATAATGAATCTATGGATGTGAATATTGTTGGTAGGAATAGTTTTGGAAACAACACTTATAGAGGAAACTTTAATTCTAGACCATTCCCTAGTCATTCCTCTAATAATTATGGAAATTTCTACAATAATTCTTATGGTAATTTTAATAAGATTCCCTCTTATTTTGAGAATAGTGTGAAAGATTTTATGATTTCTCAAAAGAATTTTAGTGCTTTGCTAGAAGAAAAATTGCTCAAAGTTGATGATTTGGCTAGGAATGTTGATAGACTTTCGCTTGATGTTGATTCTCTTAAACTTAGATCTTCTCCTCCTAAGCATGATATCAATGAGTCTCTCAAAGCAATGAGAATTTCCATTGATGAGTGCAAGGAAAGAACCGCTAGATTGTGTGCTAAGAAAGATTGCTTTGTAAAAGCGTGTTCTTCTAGTTTCCATGAAATAATGATGAAGATCTCAAAGTTATTGATGTGTCCCCCATTAGATATTTGTTTTGCAATATGAATCTTGGTAATAATGGGACTAGAGAGAAGTCAACTTTAGTTAGAAGGCATCCCAAGAATTCGGAGTTTTTAGATCTTGATGCTAAATTTGGTAAAAGTGGGATTGGAGAGGTCATGACTTTAAATAGTATTGAACCCACTATCTTAGATTTCAAGGAATTTGATTATGATAATTGTTCTTTAGAAGGTTGTATTTCCTTGTTGCAATCCGTTGTTAATTATCCTCATGCTCATAGTCAAAATAAAGCTTTTACCAAACACATTGTTGATGCCTTGATGCAATCTTATGATGAAAAACTTAATTTGGAAGTTTCTATACCTAGAAAACTTAATGATGAGTGGGAACCTACTATAAAGATTAGAATTAAAGATCATGAGTGTTTTGCTTTATGTGATTTGGGTGGTAGTGTTTCCACAATTCCGAAAACTTTATGTGATATTCTAGGTTTCCATGATCTTGATGATTGCTCTTTAAATTTGCACCTTGCGGATTCCACCATTAAAAAGCCAATGGGAAGGATCAATGATGTTCTCATTGTTGCAAATAGAAATTTGGTGCCCGTAGATTTTATCGTTCTTGATATAGACTACAATGCCCTTCGGTACCGTGCATTGCCCTTTCTCACCTTGAGAGTTGGTGCAAACTTCGCCTGTGCATCCAAACCTCGTGATACGATATGCTCTATCACACATAAACCTCCTTATATCTTCCTCAAAACAGCCACCATACGTACCTATTATGGCATTTCCATAGCCATTCCAAGATATATTGCCATGCAACTTTCCACCGTTCTGTTCATCATCATCATGACATACATTACTTTTGTCATATTGTCATTGCATGATCATGTAGTTGACATCGTATTTGTGGCAAAGCCACCATGCATAATTTTTCATACATGTCGCTCTTGACTCACTGCACCATCCCGGTACACCGCCGGAGGCATTCATATAGAGTCATATCTTGTTCTAGTTTCGAGTTGTAATTCATATGTTGTAATCAATGAAAGTGTGATGATCATCATTATTAGAGCATTGCCCAAAAAGAAAAAAAAGAAAGGCCAAAAGAAAGAAAGAAAGGCCACAGAAAAAAAAAGAAAAAAAATAAAAGAAAAAAAAGAAAAAGAAGAAAAAAGAAAAAAAGCAAAGTAAATAAAAAGGGCAATGTTACTATCTCTTTTTCCACACTTGTACTTCAAAGTAGCTCCTTGTTCTTCATGTAGTGAGTCTCATATATTGTGCTTCAAAGTAACACCATGTTTTTCATATAGTGAGTCTCATAGGTTGTCTTTTTCATACTAGTGGGAATTTTTCATTATAGAACTTGGCTTGTATATTCCTAAAATTGGCTTCCTCAAATGCCCTAGGTCTTCGTGAGCAAGCAAGTTGGATGCACACCCACTAGTTTTCTTTTGTTGAGCATTTATTTATAGATCTAGTGCATCTGTTGCATGGCAATCCCTACTCCTCATGTTGACATCAATTGACGGGCATCTCCATAGCCCGTTGATTATCCTCGTCAATGTGAGACTTTCTTTTTTGTCTTCTCCACACAATCCCCATCATCATATTCTATTCCACCCATAGTGCTATATCCATGGCTCACGCTCATGTATTGCGTCAAGGTTGAAAAAGTTTGAGATTATTTAAGTATGAAACAATTGCTTGGCTTTTCATCGGGGGTATATAAGTTGGGAACATCTTTGTGTGACAAAAATGAAGCATAGCCTAACTATTGATTTTGTAGGGATGAACTTTCTTTTGCCATGTTATTTTGAGAAGACATGATTACTTTGATTAGTATGCTTGAAGTGTTACTATTTCTTTTATCAATATAAACTTTTATTTTGAATCATTTGGATCTGAACATTCATGCCTCAATAAAGAAAATTACATTGAGAATTATGCTAGGTAGCATTCCACATAAAAAAATTCTGTTTTTATCATTTACCTACTCAAGGACGAGCAGGAATTAAGCTTGGGGATGCTTGATACGTCTCCAACGTATCTATAATTTTTGATTGTTCCATGCTATTATATTACCCCTTTTGGATATTTATGGGCTTTATTTTACACATTTATATCATTTTTGGGACTAACCTACTAACCGGAGGCCCAACCCGTATTGTTGTTGTTTTGCCTATTTCGGTATTTCAAAGAAAAGGAATATCAAACGGAGTCCAAACGGTATGAAACCTTCGGGAGCGTGATTTTTGGAACGAACGTGATCCAGAGGACTTGGAGTGCAAGTCAAGAAGCAGCCAAGGCATCCACGAGAGGGGAGGGCGCGCCCCCCTGTCTCGTGGGCCCCTCAAGCGGCCACCGACGTACTTCTTCCTCCTATGTAAGCCTACGTACCGCGAAAACATCCAGGGAGCCAACGAAACACAATTTTCACCGTCGTAACCTTCTGTATCCGCGAGATCCCATCTTGGAGCCTTCGCTGGCACTCCGCCGAAGGGGGAATCGACCACGGAGGGCTTCTACATGAACACCATAGCCCCTCCGATGAGTTGTGAGTAGTTTACCACAGACCTTCGGGTCCATAGTTATTAGCTAGATGGCTTCTTCTCTCTTTTTGGATCTCAATACAATGTTCTCCCCCTCTCTTGTGGAGATCTATTCAATGTAAACTCCTTTTGCAGTGTGTTTGTCGAGATCTGATGAATTGTGGGTTTATGATCAAGTTTATCTATGAGAAATATTTGAATCTCCTCTGAATTCTTTTGTGTATGATTGAGTTATCTTTGCAAATCTCTTTGAACTATCAGTTTGGTTTGGCCAACTAGATTGATCTTTCTTGCCATGGGAGAAGTGCTTAGCTTTGGGTTCAATCTTGCGGTGTCCTTACCCAGTGATAGAAAGGGTTGCAAGGTATGTATTGTATTGTTGCCATCGAGGACAAAAAGATAGGGTTGATATCATATTGCATGAGTTTATCCCTCTACATCATGTCATCTTGTTTAATGCGTTACTCTGTTCTTTATGAACTTAATACTCTAAATGGAGGCAGGAGTCAGTCGATGTGTGGAGTAATAGTAGTAGATGCAGGCAGGAGTCGGTCTACTTGTTACGGACGTGATGCCTATATACATGATCATGCCTAGATAATCTCAGAATTATTCGCTTTTCTATCAATTGGTCGACAATAATTTGTTCACCCACCGTAATACTTATGCTATCTTGAGAGAAGCCACTAGTGAAACCTATGGCCCCCGGGTCTATCTTTTATCATACAAGCTTTCAATCTACTTTTATTTGGATCTTTACCTTTTGCATCTATATTATAAAATACCAAAAATATATTTATCTTATCATACTATCTCTACAGATCTCACTTTCGCAAGTGGCCGTGAAGGGATTGACAACCCCATTATTGCGTTGGTTGTGAGTTCTTTGTTTGTTTGTGTAGGTACGTGGGACTTTTGAGGAGCCTCCTACTGGACTGATACCTTGGTTCTCAAAAACCGAGGGAAATACTTACGCTACTATTGCTGCATCACCCTTTCCTCTTCAAGGAAAACCAGCGCAAGCTCAAGACGTAGCAGAGCTCTCCACCGAGCTAGCCCATCGCGTCTATCGCCTTCCGAAGGCACTCTTGGCGAATGATGCTGCGTTCTCGCGCTCGCGTGAGCACGTCGTCGATGTCGTACCCCGCCGCCGGTGTTGGTGGCGGACCCTGAAGCAGTACTCCCCCTCTCGGCAAGGGGCTGGGGGCTGGCACCCCCACGATCGCCGCGCGGGCTGGTCGCACCCTTGGCGAGGTCACGAAGGAAAGGCGGCAAGCGCTCAGGCTCAAGGCACCCTACGGGTCGGCTCATTTCTCCGGCCTAACTCGTGTCATGGGCAACTCGCAAGCTCGGGACGCTCAAGGCCAGCGATGGAAGTGAGGCCTGAGGAGGTGGCTTCTTAGCTGATTCCGCAGACTTGGCAGGAGGGATCCTGAAGGGCTATAGTCAGCAAAGGGAGCAGCGAATGAGGAATTACAAGAAGGAGGGACTTACTCATCTGTGGCGAAGTACTTCCTATGCTTCAGCGGCCGGTAGGGGCGCTCGCTGCCGCTCGAAGACTCCTTCCTCTTGCAGAAGGCGTCGAAGTCTATGCGGAACCGACCCAAGCTCTCAACGTGAGGGCCGACGCGTGGCGTGGATGAAGAAGCACCAAGGCGGCCTGCCTCAGGGGCGCCAGGCTGGGAGGAGCGATCAGGTGCCACTTCTCAATGGCCTGCCAAGGCCTCGGGGGCTCTGGTCTCAGGAGCCGCGGGTTGCACCACCTCATCAGCTACCGCCTCAGGACGGGCTTCGCAAGATCCGGAGGACGACGCCTCGGGAACCCTGCGTGACATCGGCATCTCGACACCAGATCCCCCAGCCTCCAGCGATGCTTGCCTCCCTGCACCCCCTCCTGAGGCAAGATCGGTATTGGCAACGGGAAAGGGAGCCACGGCAACAGGATTCATGCGAGGCCCCACGAGGCCAGCCGGGCGGAGCCCCCATTCGTCGAAGTGAGGCATCTGCCTCGCGAACTCGGCTCCACCCGAGTAGAGATACAGAAGGCTGCCCCCATGCTGGATATCGCCCGGCGAGGGGTCGCCTGTCAAGACCTCCAGCACCTTCTTCAGCATTTCAGGCGCCAGCTCCGTATCCTAGAGCCTCATGCAGTCCTGATGCCCAGTCAGGGCCCACGTCGGCCGGGAGTGGCGCTGGAGAGGGGCAAGACAACTCTGGAGGAACTCCTTCACCACCTAGGGCGCCGTCACGCCGAGCGCTCTCAACTTCCCGAATCGGTGCCAGACAAAGGAGAGCCGGGGACTCACGAGCCTCTCATGGCCCCAGCCCGGATTGGGTATAGCAAGCAATGTCGGATGCGCGAGCAGGGGCTGGGCACTCCGACATCCACATACAGCCATCACGTCCAGAACCCACTCATGGAAGGTGAAAGGCTAAAATCAATCCCCGAGGCGGCCGTCTCCGGCACGGCCTGGAAGCTCATGCACCCCGAGCACTGCAATGGGTTGGCCAGGTGCAAGGAGAAGAAGTGGCGCAAGAGGGCAATGGAAGGAGCAATGCCCACCATGGCTTCGTAGACAAAGGCGAAGACAGCAAGAAGGGTAACAGATTGAGGGTCAAGATGCATCATGTGGATCTGATAGTGGGAAAGCACCGCATTGAAAAAGGCGGAGAAAGGAGGAACCAAGCCAGCCCACAGGGCATCGGTGAAGAATCGAATCTCCGTGACGATCCTGTCGACAGAGGCATGGTACACAAGCCAAGCCGTCGTCTTTCCGCACTCATTGAAGCTGGGGGAGAGGGCGGAGCGGACCTTGTCCAAGGCTTCTGGGTTGAGTATCAGCGACTGGCCGACGGCGGGCATGATTGCTGGAGGCGAGCTGGACGAGGGCGTGGGCTTCTTCCCTTTCTCCTTTTTTGTTGGTGCCATGGCAACGGAAGGGGGGCAGAGCTCAAATCAGATTGGGAGAGGAAACAGAGGTAAGAGGAAGAAAGGGGGACCAGGAAGCACACGGGCAGCAAGGAGGAAATAACTATGTAAGACTTCGTGGCCGCCTAGCTAGGCAGATATCAAGGGGAGCGTGGGGAAGCGGAGACGCCCACGTCCAATCAACCGCCATGCGGCGACCAAGGCCGCAGGCTGTTGGGGCCCGCGGCGCTCCGCACTTGCCCTTTGGCTTCGCTGCTAAGCCAAGTCCGAGCGCGCCTTGGGCCCGGGGGCTACTGTAGGCGTTCTGGGAACGGGGGTCCCCAGACTTGCCTGCCTGCGGCCTGCGGCGTGGCTCAAGCAGTGGCCCAGTACGGCCCGTCTTCATCAACCCAAGTTCAAGACCCTTGCGAGGGGCCAAGCCTCATGGGGCAGACGACGCAAGGCTTCCTCAGGGGCGGCCTCACCAGGCAGGCTCACGAGGAGGCGGAGAGATCAAGGCAAGGAGTACCTCGCAAGGTGCTCGTGACGCAAGCCATGACGATCGAGACCAAGCGGGCGCCAGGCGGGCGCCAGCCAGCGCAGTGTCCTCGTTTCTTCTCTGGTGCAAAGGGGGCAAGCGCAGGCGCTGAGTACCGAGGCATCAAGCAAAGGTTTCCCTATCAGTGCAACGAGACCAAGACTAGCAGGACGGCAGGACGGAGATCACCGTGGAGCCCAAGACGACGTCATCACCAGTGCCTTTGGCAGACGAAGACCACATTTAGTCAGGATAGCTTGTACTAGTTGTCCCCTTTCAAAATGGCCATTGTTGGATCCCTTCCCGCTCAATATTTGGGAAAAGGACCAGGGCCTCTATAAATAGAGATAGCCACCACAGTAGGAAAGGGAGAGAGATCCATCCCAAGTAGAACACCGCACCAGCTCAAGAACACCCCTCGCAAGTCTGTTCTTCCTCTGTACTATTCACCATCTGCCCCAGAGGAAATCCACCACACCACACACTGGATTAGGGTATTACACCACAACGGTGGCCTGAACCAGTATAAACCTCGTGTCCCTTGTGTTTTTCATCGTGTAGCTTAGATTCGCGGCGAGGTTTTGGGGCGTGGATCGGTAGGGAGAAGATCTTCGTGCGCACCCTAGAGTTCAAACCTTAAGGGTTTTGCCGGAACCCGATATCCGACACACACCTCTCCAACTCACGGAAGCAAAGGCGTAGACATGCAGCAGGGCACGGTTAGGCTTGAACCCATGAATCAAGGCCCTGTGTAAACCTTTCTCTGTAAAGTTCCTTTTCACTTTTTTTTCATAAGAGCCTTAGGTTCGAATTGTACGGATGGACGTCCAAAGCTTATGGAAATTATAAAACCCCTTTACAGTGTTCGGGCATCGGCATTGTCTAGCTTTTTTCTCTCCTTTCGTTTTCCTTTTTTTTCCTGCTCTTCGAACGGCTAGGCAAGCACACAATGTGTAGCAAATACAACTCAGATGGTCGACCGAAGGCTTGATTTCCCAATCAGCTCTATGTTCCAACTCCGGTACCACTTCTTGTCGTGTGCTCGAAGTCTCGGATATTGCATTATATGCATCAGTGCTGAACTATGTCTTGGGTCAATAGTTGGGTTGCCCGGCTCGTGTGCTTGCCTTATTATGTTTCGCACGTTCGGCTAAGAAGGCAAAGGGAGAACCCCTGCGATTGTACTTCTGGCTAGTCTAGTCAAGCACCTCAGGGGAGAAAGCCGAAAACAGATCGTCATGGTAAGCGAGAACTGGTCAACGATCTAGCGACAAGTGTTAAACTAAGAATTCGTTGGTGATTTATCCGTATCATACGAAGGGTTCATCCTAGCACAAACCAAGTGGTCACAAAGGCACACCTTGGCTCCCTTGTACACCGCAATAAAGCCGTATAGTCTGATTGCCTGGTCTCTCCCTCGCACTACCGCCTTCGGGAACCAAGACGTTGGCTAAGGGTAACAGTGCGGGGGGAAAACACCCCTCATCTTATTAACTTGGGGGCTAAAGCCAATGACTAGTAACTTTCAGAGTAATAAAACAACCGCACATGAGTCAAAATTAAACAAAAACATACGCAACATAAGAAAGGGCCGCACAATAAAACAACATGTTCGGGTGGCAACTAGACACAAAATCACTCAATGGTTACGTCCTTCGAACACTGACCCTCTATTGCCCGAGCACCTTCCATAACTTGGGCGAAGTACATCTCGAGGCGGTGGTGCTCCTTTCCAGCAGGCAGAGGATCAACGACCATATCCAACGGCTTGAGCCTCGTCCAATGCACCACGGTCTTCGCGAAGGACAACCTCGCACCCTCCAGGAACGCGGAGCGCTTCACGGCATCGGTCTGCGGTAATGCTTCACACAACCTCTGCACCGAGCAGAAGTAGCTGCTCGGGATAGGCTCATCAGGCCACAGCCGGACACAAAGATCCTTCATGGTTGGTTCGGACATCCGGTGCCGCTCCATCAACTGCTTCATTTGGTTGCTGAGGAGTGGAGGGTGTTCGGGCGCCTTGAATGGTGACCAAAAGAGCCGCTATTCCGAGTCCTCCTCCTACGCCGCGTAGTGCTCCGCCGCACTCTTCGGAAGCTTGGCGAAAATGCCTGTGGAGCGCCAGACCCACGTTAGCAAGGCGAACTTGTTGCCTCCAAACACACTCTGCAGTAAGTATTTCTTACCATCTGCCATTTGCCCCACTTGGCGGAGCTCTTCCCAGACACCTCGCACTTTGGTCCTTGCCTCCTTGAGCTCTTGGCGGAGCTCTTCCCAGACACCTCGCACTTTGGTCCTTGCCTCCTCGAGCTCTTTCTCCGCCTTAGAAAGCTTAGAAGACCTCTCCTTCTGCTCCTTCTCAAGGGCCTCAAACTTCTTGATGACATCCTTGAGATCCACCCGATTCTCAGCTACTCGAGCCTTGTGCTTCTCACCAGTGATCTTCCCCTTCTCAAGCTCGGCCGCCGCCTTTTCAGTGGCCACTTTCTTTGTGTACGCCTCAGCCTCAACCTTCTTTGGGGTCTCCTTCAAGCCCTCTACTTTAGTGGAGGCAACTGCAATGTCCACAAATTGTATGATTAGCATGCAGACTAGAGCGTAAGTATCCAGCAATAAGCAATCATACATCTTAACAAGGGCTTACCTTGTGTCTCGTCAAGCCGCTTGTTGACAAGGTCAAGCTCTCCATCGGAGCGCTTGAGCTTCTGATCCATCTCCTCTAGTGCCGTGGCATTAGCAGCCACGACCAAAGATGACGCCTGTGACATCAACGAGTTCACACTACTTTAAATATTGGACTACATAATTGACCCTCTCCAAGTTTCTTTGTAATTCATGCAGAGTATCGGAGGCTGTTATGCATACAGCCTACTCAAACATTAAGCTAAGGACTAAAATCACTTGACGGGAAAAAGGGTATTACTTGACTTACCTCAAAGCCTGTTAGCAGACCTTAGACATCATCGTTCAGTCCGGATTGGATGGAGCGAACACCCTGTAAAACCGCACCCATAAGGGTACCATGCCCGTCGACGATGACGGAGTTGTCCACCAACTCCTCCAGCATGTCTGGCCAGCCTGCAGCCACCTGGTTTGAGGTGTTTGGCATGGGCGTCAGGCCCTCAACCCCTTCCCCTTCGGAAGGAGGAATCGGCACCGTCAACGGCCTTGAGGGCTCAGGTGCGGATGACTGAGGGGGTCCGGATTGTCCGTAATCCCCTCCCGCATTTGCCAGGGGGCCTCACCCTCCTGGTCCTTAGTGACCCACTACAAAAAAAGACACATCCGTTACATTTTGGGCCGAACGATTTTTTTCTGTCATGCTTATGACACTTCTATGACGATAATTATGAAAAAACCGGTATCATCATAGATGTGGTGGGCTCCTACTTCTATGACAAAAAATCATGACAGAAAATGGGCTTTTTGTCCTGGGCGGGCCGGAGACGCAGCTTCATGACATTATTTGGGTTGTCCATGACAGAAAAAATATCGGGGAGTTCCCGGTTATGGTGGGTGGTCGGGGCTGAGCGATGCACGAAGGTTTCCGCATTTCTCTCATGTACGCGCGTATGTCCGAGGCATTGGCTAACTGAACCCAAGCGATGTTATTGAGCCCAAGCAATTGATCCCTTGGTTGTTAACTGAACACAAGCGATTCATTCGCTGTTGACTGAAACCGAGCGATTCCTTCACTGCTGCTGCTAACTGAACCCGAGCGATCAATCACTGTTGCTGCTTACTGAAGCTAATCGAGCACCCATGCGAGACATAGACAGATGGTGTTGTGTTGCCTCTTGATGAACAGTGACCGTTGCTACCGTGTGCGCGGTACGTAGAAAGAGTCGAGACGTGGTGAGTCGAGCCGGTTGGTTGGCCGTGGATGAATAGTTCCCGGTGGGGGTTGGATGAACAGGACCCCGTGGTAGTAGGCCATTGCTGCTGGATGAACAGGACCCCGAGGAGGCCACCGCACCCCAGCCGGTTGGGGGTGGATGAACAGGACCCCGTGGAGGCTCTATGAACAGCAGCCGGTGGAGGCTGGATAAACAGTAGTCGTGGATGAATAGTAACCCATGGAGGCTGGAGGAGGATGACGGTGGATGAACAGTAGCCCATGGAGGCTGGAGCGAGGAAGTAGACGGCGGATGAACAAGACTCCGTTTCGACCGTAGGCGCTCCAACACAAGTTGGTTTCCTCTGTTTTGTGGTACGCCAGACCCCTCCCGATCAACAGGATCCCGTTTCGACCGTAGGCATTCCAACACAAGTCTGTTTGCTCCGTTTTGCGGTATGCCAGACGTCGGCGTTCTGGGAACGGGAGTCCCCAGACTTGCCTGCCTGCGGCTTGCACTGTGGCTCAAAGGAGGCCCAGCACAGCCCATCTTCATCAACGCAAGCTCAAGACCCTCGCGAGGGGCCAAGCCTCGTGGGGCGGACGATAAGGAGCTTCCTCAGGCACGGCCTCGTCAGGCAGGCTCATGCGGGGGCGGAGAGTTCATGGCAGGGTACCTCGCGAGGTGCCCATGACGCAAGCCATGACGACCAAGGGTGCCTGTCGGGCGCCAGCCCACACAGTGTCCTCCTTTCCCCTTTGGTGAAAAGGGAGCAAGCGCAGGCAAGAGCATCAAGCAAAGGCGTCCATTTCGGTGCAACAAGACCAAGACCAGCCCAACGGCCGGAAGGAAGTCATTGTGGAGCCCAAGCCGGCGTCACCACCGGAGCCTTTGACAGGCGAGGACCAACTTTAGTCAGGATAAGTGTACCCGCTGTTCCCCTTCAAAATGGCCAATTGTTGGCGCCCTTCCCGCTCAATATTTGGGAAGAGGCCCAGGGCCTTTGCCTATAAATAGGACTAGCCACCCCCAGGGTAGCAGCATCTGGATCCTCATCAAAAAACCAGTATATAGAGCGACTGAACCCCTCCTAGCAGTTCATCGCGCCAGCCAAGAACAGACCCTCGCGAGGCTGTTCTCCCTTTGTATTGTTCCTCATCAGCCCAAGAGGCAATCCACCACACCACACACTGGAGTAGGGTATTACACCACGATGGTGGCCTGAACCAGTATAAATCTTGTGTCCCTTGTGCTATTCAATTTGGTAGTTTACGTCCCAGCGATTCGGCGAGGAGCGAGCCGGTAGAGGGTTGAATATCCGCGCGCACCCCAGTATTCGAACCTCAAGGGTCTGCCGGAACCCGAAATATGACATTTGGCGCACCAGGTAGGGGTGCGCCGGAATCTGCCTTCCGTCGTCTTGTTCTTCCTCGACCACCGCAACCATGTCTGACGCTCGTCGGGCTCGCGCCGAGCGCCGAGCCGCCCTCGCCTCCCATGTCGCCCAGACGGCTCCCGTCGGCTGGCGCCCTCGTCGTTCCCCGTCACCTGCTATCAACGCTGCCACCGGCCCGGTGGGGAACGAGCAGCAAGCATCGTCCCAGCATCCGTCCATGAGGCGGGACGGCCGCACCGCCACGCCTTCGCTCACCCCCGCCGGTTCTTCGTCACGCGCGCCCCGCGCGGCCATGGAGGCCCGAGCTGCGCTCATCGCGGCAAACGAGCTCCTGCGCTACCGCCCCATCGACGACTTCTACGAAGAATGGCTTGACCAAGTCGCTGAGCTCGTCCGCGCTGCTGGAGGTGCCCCCGCACCGTCCTTCTCGCTGCACCGCACCCCGCCCCGCGTGGGCGATGAAGCTGCTGGGGCGCCTCAGCCGCCTCCTCCTCAAGAAGGTGCCCTGGCCCCAAGGCGCGCGGCCCCTGGGAGGAAACCGCTCCGCCAGGCACCAGCGCGGCAAGAGCAGAGCTGCCAAGAAGTCCCTTGCCCACGAGAAGCTGCCCGAGCACTCCCTGCTCCAGCACGTCAAGACCCTGCGCTGCCCCCAGCCGCGGCGCATGGGGACCCGCAGGACCAAACTCTCCGTCGCCCAAGGCCCCCCGTGGCCACGGCGGGCTGCCGCGCCTTCACCTCCGAGCTGCGCAGTGTCGCGTGGCCCGGCAAGTTCAAGCTAGACCTGCCCCCTCGCTACGACGGCACGGCTGACCCTGCGGAGTTCCTCCAACTCTACGAGTTGGGCATCGAGGCTGCCAACGGAGATGAAAAGGTCATGGCGAACTGGTTTCCCATGGCGCTCAAGGACGGAGCCCGCACCTAGCTCCTGAATCTGGCCCCAGGCACGATCTCTTCCAGGGACGAGATGCGCAGCCGCTTCATCGCCAACTTCCAGGGTACTCGCGACCGGCCACCCACCGTGAGCGACATGCGCCGTATCAAGCAGCAGCCAGGGGAAACCCTGCAGAAGTACATCCAGCGCTTCAACAACGCGCGCCTCAAGATCCGAAGGAGGCCATCATCTCTGCCTTCTCCGACGGTGTGCGCGACGTCAAGATGAAGGAGGAGCTGGCGATGCATGAAGACCTGTGCACCTCCTTGGAGCTGTTCAACTTGGCGACCAAGTGTGCCAGGGCTGAGGAGGGGCGCCTCTCCCTCCTCGAGCTACCTGCCGCGGACCCCGAAGAGAAGAAGCCCAAGGCCAAGGACGTGAAGCGCAAGGGGGCTGCCGTGCTCGCGGCCGAGCCAGACACCAAGCGGGGGAGAGATCAGCCCGCATCCTCCAAGGGCAGTCGGTACTGCGTGTACCACGACCTCCACACCCACAACACAAATGAATGCCAAGAGCTCAGGGCCGTGCGTGAAGGAAGGGTCGGCAGACGTCCCGACCGTAGCGACTGGGGCTACGGTCGAGGAGGAGGAAGGAATGCAGGACGCTGGGAAGACCGCGGCCCGCGCTAAGGGTGGCGCGACCAACCTTGCGAGGACCGCTGGCAGGACCCGCCTCGTGAGGGAGGCTGGAGGGATCATCCTCGCGAGGACCGCTCGCAAGGGAACGCAGGCCTCCCTCCGCTGCCGCCGCCGCCAAGGAGAAATGAGGACCATCATCAGGACGAGGGGGCTGGGGGCTTCCAGGAACCACGTGCAATCGCCTGCATCCTTGGCGAAGCTCAAGCCCCAGCCTCTCAGTGCATCTTCAAGTAGTTCGCCCGCGAAGTGAACGTAGTCCTTCCCAAGCTCGGGGCCACGCGCCCTCTCAGGTGGTCGGCGTGCGCCATCATGTTCAGCTCAGCGGATCAGCTCAAGTGCGCGGCCACAGCCGGAGTCCTCCCGATGCTTTGTTCCCCAATCATCAGCAACGCGCTAGTCACCAGGACCCTTATCGATCAACGCCCTGTCCGTGGAAACATTCAACAATCTTCAAGTGCCTTACAGTCAGCTTTAGCCAACCAAGCCCTTCTCCAGAGTCACCGACGGCTCCACGGTCCCGATCGGGCAAGTCCGCCTTCCTGTCACCTTCGGGGCTCACGACAACTACCACACCGAGCTCATCGACTTCGACGTCGCCCACATTCGCCTGCCGTACAACGCCATCCTCGGGTACCCGGCGCTGGCAAAGTTCATGGCCGTAACCCACCATGGCTACAACGTCCTCAAGATGCCAGGAAGCGGCAGGGTCATCACGGTGCCCTGCGAAGAGAGAGACGCAGTGTGCTCCCTGGAGCGAGCCTTTCAGGACGCATCACTGGAAGACCCAGACCGCAGCAGCATGAGGCCTCCCGAGGCCACACCCAAGAAGAAGAAGACATCAACCGGCCCGGCCCCTCAGGAGGCAGGCCCCTCAGGGCCCGCGCCTGGCCAGGAGGAGCATCCTTCCATCGCATAGGGAAGCGCACCCGGTGCCCCCCTCAGGCAGGGCTCGGGGGCTCTCCCCTGGAGGGCCACCGACCTCGCCAAGGTCACGAAGGAGGCGCTTGGGCACCACGTGGAGGCGTGCTTCGAAGCACGTTTCCCTCAAGAAGGAGCAAGGCAAAGAGGGCCGAACCTTCAGGAGTTCGTCAGCAAGGCCATTCAGGAGCTACAGGAGTCGAGGGTCATGGGAGGCAGCCGCCGCCTACCCACTGTGGCCCCCCATCCGGGCGAGGATGGTGGGCTACACGTCTGCATCGACATACCAGGGCTCAACCGAGCCGCGTCTCAAGAGCGCCTCTGGCCCTCGCGAGTGGGACGTTGCGAGGGTCCGCTCCATAGCTACGTGCGCATGCCTTACGGCCTGCCAAACGTGGCTGCTGCGCACCAGCGTCTCATGAGGGCCATCTTGGAGGCTCAAGAGGTCAGGCGTGGCGCAGTCCTGGCGAAGATGGAGATGGCCCGCGAGAGCCGCCAGCGCCTCCGGAGCCTCCAGAGGCCCCGGGGCCTGGGGGCTCGTGAGGATCGGCTCCCGCAGCCCATCGAGTCTGCTACACCAACACCCCTTCGCCCCCAACATCATCAGGTGACATATTTTAAGTTGCATTTCTGGCTGGGAGCGCCTCCAGGGCCGCATTATTCCCAGGCCGCGTGGGTCCGTCCCTGCAGCATGTATCCCTTTTATTTCATGTCCTTAGCTTATCTTATTGGGGGCGCCCCTCGGGCTGCATCATCCCCAAGCCGCTCGGGCTTGTCCCAGCGGCATGTATCCTTCTTGTGTTTATCTTAGGACTATGCTTTCGATCCACCATGCTTGTTATTTGGTGCCTTTTTCTCCTGGGTGTCGGAATCTTGTGCGTTAAAGGGGGGGTGCATGAGCATCACGACTCAGGGCTCCGACCGGCTCTCCGGCCCTCACCCTCTGGTCTTGTCCATGGCATCACGACCTGGCATGCCAGCGACGGCTGAGACCAGCCCGAGAGCCGGGACCCGAGGACGTAGAGTTTCGTCATCTAACCCAGCTTGCGCGTTAAAGGGGGGGGTTCCTGAGCATCGCGACTCAGGGCTCCTACCAGCTCTTCGGCCCTCACCCTCTGGTCTTGTCCATGGCATCATGACATGGCATGCCAGCGACGGTTGAGACCAACCCGAGAGCCGGGACCCGAGGACGTAGAGTTTCGTCATCTAACCCAGCTTGCGCGTTAAATGGGGGGTGCCTGAGCATCGCGACTCAGGGCTCCTACCGGCTCTCCGGCCCTCACCCTCTGGTCTTGTCCATGGCATCGCGACCTGGCATGCCAGCGACGGCTGAGACCAGCCCGAGAGCCGGGACCCGAGGACGTAGAGTTTCGTCATCTAACCCAGCTTGCGCGTTAAAGGGGGGGTGCCTGAGCATCGCGACTCAGGGCTCCTACCGGCTCTCCGGCCCTCACCCTCTGGTCTTGTCCATGGCATCACGACCCGGCATGCCAGCGATGGCTGAGACCAGCCCGAGAGCCGGGACCCGAAGACGTAGAGCACCGGCATCTCGCCAAATTTGTAGGAACACAGTCCAAGATAAGGCCCAGAGCCAGGCGCAACCCGCCTTGAGGTAGGGCCCCGTGAGCCCCGCGCTGGCTCACGGGTACCGCAATACACCTCGCGAGGCCTTTCACGCTCCTCTAGAGCAACTAATGGCTAACTGTCAATTGTCGCGACAAACCCTCGTTCCTTCTGTGATGAGCTTGCAGGGTCCCTCCAAGAAGCATCGCCGAGCAACCTCGCGACGGCCAAGGCTAGCGCCGCACCTGGAAGCATTTTTCTGACCCTCAAGATAAGTCACCCTCCGGACGCACAAGTTACCGCAGCACCATCCCCGCACTCAATGCAATCCCGTGTTAGCAAAGTCGCTATCCTTTCTCACCGAATGATGGCTGCTTGAGCGCCAAGGGGGACCTCCTGAGCATCGCGACTTTGGGGCTCTTACCGGACCTCGGGCCGCTCACCTCCTGGCCTTGACCACGGCATCGCGACCTGGCATACCAGCGACGGCTGAAGCCGCCTTGGGACTGGGACCTGTTGGCGCAGAGCATCAAGCCCTCGTGAGGACTGAAAGGAGGAAACTAAGCTAAAACGGAATGAGCATCTTGCACTGCTTCATAATAAGGATCATATTGACAGATGGAGCTAAAAACATCTTACAAACCCCCGTGGGGTATATTCTTGGCCCTTCGCAGGAACAAAAGGCGCGAATCCTAAGGAGTCCTAACTACAAGGGGCATCAACAGTGGGCCGCCCAGCACCGACGCCAACCCCATCTAGATCAGGGGCGGCGACGACCTGACGAGCCCGCCCTGCTCCGAGAACGGCGCAGGCTCGGGGGCTCGTAGCTGTTGTCGCTCATCTCCGGCATCACGAAGAGCTCGGCGGAGTCGCTAGATCCTCCGCTGCCTCCGTCGCCTGAGGAGCGGCCAAGGGGGTGATCGCCTGGCCTCTGTCTCGCCGCAGCAGGGTCCCGACCGCCTCTCCCGGGGCAGCACTCCAACAAACGACCCTCCGCATCGAAGACCTTGAAGGACATCACCGAGGCACCATCATACTCCAGATGGATCGTGAGGGCGCCCCTCGTCCTGCAGACCCGGGCGACCTCGCCCCAGCCTCGAGTCATGAAGACCTCACCCGGGGCAACAACCCCGACCTCTTCCCCAGTCGCGAGGGTGCCGCAGCCGGCGTGCTGCAGCCAGAGCCCCAGGGGTTCCCCCTGCCGGACGACGGAGGCGAAGAAAGAGGGGAGACGAACCCAAGACTTAGGAGGCGTGGCGGCGTGAAGCATGAACTCTTGGCAGGAGCCCTCGGCATGGACTCCTGGGGGGAAGATGCACACCTTCGTGACCCGCCGGCGTCGGCGGCGGTGCCGCTCGTGGCGTTCAGCGCTGACTCCTTCAGAGCCGCCAATGTGCGCGTACAAGGGAAGAGGGAACCCTGGTGGCGGCCGCTCACACCATAGGGCAAGCCGCTTCTTCGGAGGAAGCGGATCAGGATCCTCTTGGGGAGCCTTTCCTTTCTCCTCCGCGGAGAACCGGCGGATCGGAGCCATTGCAGCAAGAGGGAGAAAGAAGGAGGAGGAGCAGAACGATAGACTGGAAGGGCGCACGTCGTTCCGTACTTATCACCTGTGAAGGCCAACCGTTGGCCTCCATGATCACCGGTAATCATGACCCTCTTTGCATGCAAGGACTTGTCGAATCCGAGCGGTTACCAAGGCGTCGTGGGGAAGCGGTGCCGCCCACGTCCAATCAACCGCCATGCGGCGCCCAAGGCCGCAGGCTGTTAGGGCCCGCGATGCTTCGCACTTGCCCTTTCGCCTCTCTGCTCGGCCAAGTTCGGGCGCGCCGCGGGCCCGGGGGCTACTGTCGGCGTTCTGGGAACGGAGGTCCCCAGACTTGCCTGCCTGCGTCTTGCGGCGTGGCTCAAAGGAGGCCCAGCACAGCCCATCTTCATCAATGCAAGCTCAAGACCCTCGCGAGGGGCCAAGCCTCGCGGGGCGGACGACAAGGAGCTTCCTCAGGCACGGCCTCGTCAGGCAGGCTCATGAGGGGGCGGAGAGTTCAAGGCAGGGTACCTCGTGAGGTGGCCATGACGCAAGCCATGACGACCAAGGGTGCCAGTCGGGCGCCAGCCCGCGCAGTGTCCTCCTTTCCCCTTTGGTGCAAAGGGAGCAAGCGCAGGCGAGAACATCAAGCAAAGGCGTCCATTTCGGTGCAACAAGACCAAGACCAGCCCAACAGCTGGAAGGAAGTCATTGTGGAGCCCAAGCCGGCGTCACCACCGGAGCCTTTGACAGGCGAGGACCAACTTTAGTCAGGATAAGTGTACCCGCTGTTCCCCTTCAAAATGGCCAATTGTTGGCGCCCTTCCCGCTCAATATTTGGGAAGAGGCCCAGGGCCTTTGCCTATAAATAGGACTAGCCACCCCCAGGGTAGCAGCATCTGGATCCTCATCAAAAAACCAGTAGATAGAGCGACTGAACCCCTCCTAGCAGTTCATCGCGCCAGCCAAGAACAGACCCTCGCGAGGTTGTTCTCCCTTTGTATTGTTCCTCATCAGCCCAAGAGGCAATCCACCACACCACACACTGGAGTAGGGTATTACACCACGATGGTGGCCTGAACCAGTATAAATCTTGTGTCCCTTGTGCTGTTCAATTTGGTAGTTTAGGTCCCAGTGATTCGGCGAGGAGCGAGTCGGTAGAGGGTTGAATCTCCGCGCGCACCCCAGTGTTCGAACTTCAAGGGTCTGCCGGAACCCGAAATCCGACACCAGACCCTTCCCGATGAACAGGACCCCGTTTCGACCATACGCGGTCGAACCGAAGGCCTGTTTCCTCCGTTCTGCGGTACGCCAGACCTTGTTTCGGCTGTTCCATCCAAGCCGGTTGAATGCCGGTGAATAGGACACGTTCCGACCCAGTGGCTTCACTCCCGATGAACAGGACGCATTCCGACCCAGTCACTTGGCTCTCGGTGAAGATGACGCTTTTTCCTCCGTTCTAACCCAGCCAATTAGCTACCAATAAAGAGGACGATGTCGCTGCAGTCCGTTACCTCTCCATGTACACGAGTCCTCGCTGTACATATGCACAAGTACGCGTTCAAGACTCTGCCCTTTGTACGTATGTAGCCGTATTTAATTTCTTGCAGCGTGGTTGTACGTACGTGTACACGATATATATAGACGGGGCTGCGTGACATGCTACGTCCGTGCCTCTACTACAACACGTGCATCTCCTTACTCGGACACGGTTCATAGTTGCAGAGAGACCGATCGAGCAGTATGTATGTACACAATCGCGACCAGACAGAGAACCCGACGTACGGTTCGACCCGATGGGTCCCAGCTGTCAGGGAGGATAAGGAGGCACTTCCTTCCATGCGAAGATATAGCTGGTGGGTCCCAGCTGTCAGGGGGGAGAATCATTTTTGTACCTGTAATATGGATGCACTTCCTTGCGTATGTGTCAGGACCCCGACACAATGCCACATCGATCTAGCATGTAACACCTCATATCACTTTGCGGCCTCACGCACGGTATTCCCACGGGTGTCTCCTTACCTTTGCCCGAGACCATTTGCGCCTTTTGGCACACGTATATGATAGTGTCGCTAGCATCCATATGATAAGGAGCCCGGGCTGACATGGCTAGTCATAAACCCAAAGTGGCACAAACTTACAGGGACAGGCATCCATGACCCAGCATCGAACGTGTCAGTCATCAGCGAGTGAATCCAGGCTGTAGCACTGGCTAGCAGGACTCCAGTGAACCGGGCTGTAGCGGGCTAATAGTACTCCGGTAATCATCGCGTGACATTTCCCCGAAGGGACAGACACAGGAACGTAGAAGGACACATGCCGGCCAGCCTAAGTGTTCCGGAGCAGTAGCAAGCTACCATGGCTCAATGGAAGCACTAGGAGACATTTCCCGGTAAGAGAGGCTACTAAGGATAAACTACTAGATAGTCAGATCCCACACATACAAAGCATTTCAATAACATACACACAATATGCTCGATATGTGCAAATACAACATGGCATCACAACATGACTCTACAAACATGGGTCTCATGACACAACATTCAGAGCATACAAATCAAGGCACATGCGGAAGCTTAACATGTCTGAGTACAAACATCTACAAATGAAAAAGGCTTAGAAGCCTGACTATCTGCCAGATCCTGCCGAGGGCACAAGATCATAGCTGAGGTATCAAGCTAAACGTCGAAGTCCACACGGAACTACTAGCGAGACTGACATCTCTCTGCAAAACATAAAATAGGCAAACGTGAGTACAAATGTACCCAGCAAGACTTACATCAGAACTAGCTACAAATGCATCGGTATCAATAAAGGGGTGGTGGAGTTTAACTGCAGCAAGCCAGCTTTGACTCGGTGGCTATCCTAAACTACGACTGCAAGTAACTCTTTTGAGGTGGCGCACACGAGTCCACATATTCACCATATCAATACACCACTATGGATCCACTCCCGTCTCCCCACAAGAACGCCATCCATAGCACTCACGCTTATCTTGCGTATTTTAGAGTATCCACTTTCACTTGTCTATGAACTATTATAGGCAACCCAGAAGTCCTTTACCACGGACACAGCTATTCGAATAGATGATGTTAACCCTGCAGGGGTGTACTTCTTCACACACGCTCTCGCCACTTACCACCATGTACACGTCGTGTATCTCGGCAACCTTCAAGCGGAAGCCTGGCGAGGGAGTCGGCCACGACCTCACTAACCACACAAGTCTCTAGTCCAGGTTTATCGCCTATTCAGGTTCCATCCGTGAGGAGATCCGGCCGGAGTTTCGCTCATAGCCCCAAACGATGTGTGCAGGGTTCCCGAGACACCAAACGGGCGCCCGGTACACTGTGCCATGGTGTATCTACCGCATCATAGCCCACCCCTAGGGTCAGCGCTACGCACGGCCTCCAACACATATCCTACAAACACCAGAAACTAGTTGCAACTCCTGGACAGAGGGCAAGGGCAGTTAATAAGTCGAGAGGGTCCATTGGTTTCGGGCCCAATGCGTGGTAGTAACTGTTTCATGGATCACAAACACAGAACTCAGTTCCTGAGGACGGCTGCAATGAGACAACCCACCATGTACTCCTACATGGCCTCTCACTGCTACTTTTACCAAATCGTGTTCACACACTTAGCTCACACACAGTAGGACATGTTCACACACCTCTGATTCATCCTCGATGAATCAGACCTGACTCAACTCTAAGCAGTAGCAGGCATGACAAACAAGCATGAATGAGTAGGCATATCAGGGCTCAAACAACTCCTACTCCTGCTAGTGGGTTTCATCTATTTACTGTGGCAATGACAGGTCATGCAGAGGATAAAGGGGTTCAACTACCGCAGCAAGTAACAGTTGAAACGTTGTTGTCCTAATGTAGTAAAAGAGAGCAGAAGCGAGAGAGTGGGATTGTATCAGAATGAACAAGGAGGTTTTGCTTGCCTAGCACTTCTGAAGATAATATAGCTCTTCATCGGTGTCATCGATCACTTCGTCGGTACCCGTCTACTGAGAGGGGACAAGCACCGACAACAAAGAAGAAACACAATCAATGCAATATGTTGTGGTTTGAGCTAATGCAACTAGCAGCAGGTTAAATGGAGTTGGTTTGAGCCCTGGGTTCAAATTCAAACTACATATGTGAGGGTTTAAATACCATTTAATGATTTTTCCTAAACAGTAGTCATAACTTGATCTAACATGCATTAAAATGGTACATATGGAAAGATTGGATTTTTCTGATCATTTTTCATATATAATTTATCTCATTTGGAGTTACGGTTATTTTTCTATGATTTATAGAAGTTTGGGGTATTTTTCCGGAATTGCCTGTATTAGAAAAATTCCAGTAATTAGTTATTGCGTCAGCACTGCATAAGGGTGACATCAGTGGTCAAAGGGGACGTCCAGGTCAACCTGACCAGTGGGTCCCGCGTGTCAGCAGTTATTTAAACTAACTAAATTAAGTTAGTTCTAATATAAGTTAATTAGCAGAGGGGGGTCCCACGTGTCATAGACTCAGGGGAGTCAAACTGGGCCCACCCAGTCAAAGTCAACGGGTCAAACTCATCGCGTTTAGCCGCTGGCGAGGCCAGGCGCGGCGGTGAGAGTGCATTAACGCGTTCCGGCGACAAAATGAGAGGCGGAGGGCATCTACGCGTAGCTGGGAGCAAGCCGCAGCGCTTGGTGGTGGTGGTTGGGCTCGGGGTGGCCCGGAACATCGCCGACGACGACCTTGGCGGTCGCCGGAGTCGGGTGAGGTCGAACCCGAGGCTGCGGGGCATGGCGAGGCACAGGAAGTGGTGCGTTGGACTCGTGGGGGTGCGGTGGAGTTAGTGGACAAGGTGGTGAGGCCTGTGGGTGGCCGTAGTCACGTCGGCGACAAGCTCCGCGGCGGCATGTGCGAGTGAGCTTCATGCAGTCGATGCAGGGATCGAGAGCGAGAACGGGAGGGATGGAGAGGTAGCTGACCTCACGGCGGTCACGTAGGAGCAGACAGCGCGGTTGGGGACGCGCTGATGCGGCAGCGACGGCGAAGGGGATCTGCGGCGGTGCTCGGTGAAGATAAGCTCGGGCGCAGTTTCTACGGGGACGACGGTGGACGCGGTTTCACGGTGGCGCGGGCACAGCAGAGTCGGCCATGGCGGAGGGAGAGCGAGAGAGAGAGGCAGGGGGAATGCGAGATATCCACGGGGTCGGGGCGGCGACCTGGAGCTCGCCCAGGTGTCCAGGGGCATGGGCGGCAAGCAGCTGACGCCGTGGCGAGCTCGTGCTCGTCGGCGTCACCTTCCTGCCTGCCTGGCGGGGACGAAGCAGCTGGCTGGCACGGGCCAGCACAATGCTGGGCCGCCAGGTGGGCCGGGGCACGGGTTTGGCCAGGTAAAAGGGTTTTCATTTGTTTTTGTTTTATAATTATTTCTGTAGGTTTGTTGCATTTCTAAAAATACTTAGGCAACTTCAAAAATCACCAAACTGCACATAGCCACTATTTGGAATATATCCAGCATGGAACATTTTAGTTTGGAGTTATTTGAGCATTTGAAATATTTTATATAATTTAAATGCCCAAACTCAAATAGCTAAAGATTTAATCCAGTGACCTTGGAGTGACCTAGAAATTTGTGCATCACCTTTGACAGTGGTTTAAGACCAGGGCAGAGGTGATGAACATTTTAGAAGGGCATTTCAGGTTCATTGAAAATATTTTTAGTAAACCCTGGTTGATATTAGGGGGGCTGGGGGTTCTGTCATCCCCATTTCAAGTTTTTGATGAATTTAAACATGATGCACACATGAAGTTAGCCTAGTGCAATGCCAGAAGCTAGGGATGTGACAACTCACCCCCACTAAACAAGAATCTCGTCCCGAGATTCAAGCATAGGGTAAGATGAAGGGGGAACGCAAACTAACATAATCTTCACGATCCATGTGGCGTTCATAAGAACGTTGACTCGATCACCATCATTGTCTCGTCGTCTTGCTCTCAGAACTCCAGCCAACATGACAATGAGAGGATAGGGAAAACTCTAAAAGAATCAATCATCTCAAAGATCGGACAACTGACTATCAACTCACGGAATGGGACATACAAACATCTCTGGAGCTGAGAAGCAAAACATGCATCAGGAGGGGCGGAAGAAACAACTTGACGAGGATTTCAGAGTAGCGAGGAAGAATTGCCATGATACCCTAACGGGGCACCTTGGGAGAGGTGACTCATAGAATTATTACCTTAAGTGGCAAAAAGAATTACTTTTGATCCATAGATCATTGAGACTCTTCTTACCAGGCCAAGGTAATTCACAAATGATTGTTAGACGGAATTCGAAGAAATTGCATACTCAGATCGGAAAGGAAAACTATGGTTATAGAACAACTCGGCAGACGGGAGGCACATTCCAATTGATACTGAGAATACAACCTAGTGACTGAGTGTGCCCTCAAGAACTTGACCATTTCCATACTCATCAAGGTCTTACCAACATCCGTGCTGAGGATCCTGGCAGCACATCTTACTACCATGATGAATAGTGACGGACAATGCAGATGCAAAGGAAGATAACACCTTCTTAGATTTGACCTTAGCGAGGCCAAGGAAACAGAATCTGGATGATCGACCGAGAGACATTTAGCACCCCTCTTCTAATGTTCTAGTTGATGTGCTAGCGTAATCTATTCATAGATATGGTTTGATATCTAGAACATCAAGTAAAAGGTCGGACTTCGGAAACACCAAATCCATAAGGAACAACTTCTGGAGTAAATCCTACGAAATCCTTATGGGGAGGTGGCCAACTTTCTTCAACCGAGATACTACAATAATAGGTCTTCCGGCTGGGTGTGTTGGCCACGATATCCACTTTACCGGTTATCGAGAGACCAATATTATAGTTCTTGGAAATGCTCCAACCATCATATCTGTCTGAGATTCAGATCTGATTGGTGTCAGGATATTCCAGACCCATCAAGTCTAGAAAGGAAAATGAGAGTTTGCAACACGAATCGACGAGAGGGCATTGCAAGATTCTCGGGGAGTGAACTACGATAGTAAGCTCCAAAATATGAGTTGGTTCTGCTACAACATGTGAACACGTTGTCCGAGACAAGCATGACCACATAGTAGTCTTACAATAAAACACTACCAAGTTCCGGTGGGAAAACATCATCGAGGATATCACAGTCTTGTGCACTTAAATTAGACTTCTTTACCTAGAACAAGTCAATCAGTGGGTTGATGTGCTGGGAAACACATATGGAATGGAGGCGGCCAACCTATCAAACCATAGAGCACTTCGCACGTGCATGACTAACTTGGGATGATTCCGGAGGAGGCAAATACAAGCTTTCCTGAATTCACGACGGCAACTTACATCAAATGCACGTGAATTAGGGAAAGTCACTTCTTTCATCCGAGCATATCCTTCATGCACGGGACATGAAGATAATGCTTATAGAGGTTCCCAACACTAGCTGGATGTTCAACACGAATCATGGATGAGATAAAATGCTGCTGATGGGCTCAACAACAATTCATCCAGGTTTCCATATGGATGGAATACCACGATTATGTGAGCAAGGTGATAGCATTGGTCAGACCAAAAGATATAATGGTGTATACTCGAGGGATCAACCATGAGTAAGACAACATTACGAACATCATTGGTTCTGATTTGATTTGAGAATAGCCCACACTCAAATCCAAGTTTTGGCAAGACAATAGGTCCAGCAATTGGTCACGGAGATCAATCGATGAAGATATCATCTTTCTTCAACACACATATACAAAGAGATATCCCTTTGGAATGAGTTAAGTTAGACAAAGCTTTCATCTTCCAACTCTCCAAGTTGTCGTTCAGCTTAACCAACTAGCTCAGGGGTATCCAACATAGACTCTTGGAGAAGGGGTGGTTTAGGGAAAAACCAACTGGATCACGAGCTCAACATAACGGTCAGGGGACAACCTGATGATACTTCCGAGAAGAAATTCGAAAAATCATGAACCACCGATATGTTTGTAAGCTTGAGAACAATCTTGCTTTTCAGGGCAAGACGATATGATAAAATAAGGGAGGGATTGGCACAATCCTAACTCATTGATCGAAGAGTGCACCAGGAAATAAGGACTAGGTAGCATGGTCAATCTTAGGATGATGATTTAATAACCAACACGCTAAGAATGAGAACATCGTCCATTAACTACCAAGCAATGGAGTTGCTAGGAGTATTAATTTCACACATCATGGCTCACTTGCCGGCATTCCGATTACAATAACACGGGAACCGAGGAATGAACAATGATGGCAAGAGGTATCACTGCGTCAAAAATTTATAAGAGATGGTAATTCCTATGATATTCTTGACATAAATAGGGTAATACTCCAAGGTAGAACAGAACAAAAGCTGGGTTGGCATTTTGATCTGCGGAGCACAACTATTTCGACCCAATCCTGGATATGGATGAGGTACTGGAGTTTGTTCCTCCTAGTCATTCCGGAATAGAATGGCTTGACGGACCACAAGAGTAATAGGTATCGATGAACGAATGCACGCATACTCTTGACTATCTTTTGATAGACGAGGGTCGGAATACAACTAAAGAGGGACAACTCAAAGGAGCATATAACTTGCTGAGTTGTGGATGCATGGATTAGTATGTCAAACCAAGTTCAACAGGTTTCTTCCAGATAACCCATGCAGAGAAGGTAGGACTGTCAGACTCGTGGCACAGCATCGAGAACTCGTCAAGAGCACTCTGGTTGTGATCCTTTGGTTCAAAGAACTTCTGCCATAAATGGTTCATAGTACTTGGAAGAAGGAAATACCACGAACCTCGAGGACTAACACAAAGGTTACTAATAACCTAAGGGAGCTGGCAAACACTAACAACATGAGGTAAGTAGGGTGAATCTCGGGTTCAAGAACCCAGGAATAGAATACCTACATACTAACTGGCATCACGGGATGCTTTCGAGAATAATGGCCATAATCATTACACTGGGAACGCAAAACATGGCTTGATTACTAGATGATCCCCTAAGACACCTAGGGTCATAATAATAATTCCAACATATATGTCGAGGCAATAGAATACTTCAACTCAACAATTGGTGTGATTAACCTGGCCTAAAGGAACATCGAAACCAGAGGGAAAGGATTTTGCAAATGCATCAGATTGTTTAGAAACCTGGGATGACTCGGATAGCATAACGGCTGTAAATGCTCAAAAGATCTGGGACATCCTACAAAAATGGTGGCATAACCACTCAATCGTCATAATATCCAAGTTCTGAGATCAACTACGAATACATGGAGATAGTAGGAACTAAACTGAGGCTTAAATCCAACAATCTTATAAGTCTACGGATTAGTAACACGTGATCCTAATAGAAAGAAGAGAAAGCCTAGTTCTTAAACCCCGTAGAAGAGAATAGGATGACTCAGAACAGAAGGGCATGAGCTATAAGGAGTAAAAAGAGCCTTACGTTCCCTCCCACAATCAATTCCCTTATATAACTAAAGCATTTCTAGACACAACTTCGACCAGTTTGGCTTGGTAATCCTACAGGCAGTCAGGCTCTGATACCAAAACTGTCAGGACCCCGACTCAATGCCACATCGATCTAGCATGTAACACCTCATATCACTTTGCGGCCTCATGCACGGTATTCCCACGGGTGTCACCTTACCTTTTCCCGGGACCGTTTGCGCCTTTTGGCACACGTATATGATAGTGTCGCTAGCATCCATATGATAAGGAGCCCGGGCTAACATGGCTAGTCGTAAACCCAAAGTGGCACAAACTTACAGGGACAGGCATCCATGACCCAGCATCGAAAGTGTCGGTCATCAGCGAGTGAATCCAGGCTGTAGCACTGGCTAGCAGGACTCCGGTGAACCGGGCTGTAGCGGGCTAACAGGACTCCGGTATTCATCGCGTGACATTTCCCCGAAGGGATAGACACATGAACGAAGAAGGACACATCCGGCTAGCCTAAGTGTTCCGGAGCAGTAGCAAGCTACCATGGCTCAGTGGAAGCACTAGGAGACATTTCTCGGTAAGAGAGGCTACTAAGGATAAACCACTAGATAGTCAGATCCCACACATACAAAGCATTTCAATAACATACACACAATATGCTCGATATGTGCAAATACAACATGGCATCACAACATGACTGTACAACTCAAATATTTATTCATTAGGCTCTAAGGAGCGAGATATTACAAACATGGGTCTCATGACTCAACATTCAGAGCATACAAATCAAAGCACATGCGGAAGCTTAACATGTCTGAGTACAGACATCTACAAATGAAAAAGGCTTAGAAGCCTGACTATCTGCCAGATCCTGCCGAGGGCACAAGATCGTAGCTGAGGTATCAAGCTAAACGTTGAAGTCCACACGGAACTACTAGCAAGACTGACATCTCTCTGCAAAACATAAAATAGGCAAACATGAGTACAAATGTACCCAGCAAGACTTACATCAGAACTAGCTACATATGCATCGGTATTAATAAAGGGGTGGTGGAGTTTAACTACAGCAAGCCAGCTTTGACTCGGTGGCTATCCTAAACTACGACTGCAAGTAACTCTTTTGAGGTGGCGCACACGAGTCCACATATTCACCATATCAATACACCACTAAGGATCAGCTCCCATCTCCCTACGAGAACGCCATCCATAGCACTCATGCTTATCTTGCGTATTTTAGAGTATCCACTTTCACTTGTCTATGAATTGTTATAGGCAACCCAGAAGTCCTTTACCGCGGACACGGCTATTCGAATAGATGATGTTAACCCTGCAGGGGTGTACTTCTTCACACACGCTCTCGCCACTTACCACCATGTACACGTCTTGTATCTCGGCAACCTTTAAGAGGAAGCCTGGCGAGGGAGTCGGCCATGACCTGACTAACCACACAAGTCTCTAGTCCAGGTTTATTGCCTATTCGGGTTCCATCCGCGAGGAGATCCAGCCGGAGTTTTGCTCACAGCCCCAAACGATGTGTGCAGGGTTCCCGAGACACCAAACGGGCGTCCGGTACACCGTGCCACGGTGTATCTACCGCATCATAGCCCACCCCTAGGGTCAGAGCTACGCACGGCCTCCAACACATATCCTACAAACACCAGAAACTAGTTGCAACTCCTGGACAGAGGGCAAGGGCAGTTAATAAGTCGAGAGGGTCCATTGGTTTCGGGCCCAATGCATGGTAGTAACTGTTTCATGGATCGCAAACACAGAACTCAGTTCCTGAGGACGGCTGCAATGAGACAACCCACCATGTACTCCTACATGGCCTCTCACCGCTACCTTTACCAAATTGTGTTCACACACTTAGCTCACACACAGTAGGACATGTTCACACACCTCTGATTCATCCTCGATGAATCAGACCTGACTCAACTCTAAGCAGTAGCAGGCATGACAAACAAGCATGAATGAGTAGGCACATCAGGGCTCAAACAACTCCTACTCATGCTAGTGGGTTTCATCTATTTACTGTGGCAATGACAGGTCATGCAGAGGATAAAGGGGTTCAACTACCGCAGCAAGTAACAGTTGAAACGTTGTTGACCTAATGCAGTAAAAGAGAGCAGGAACGAGAGAGTGGGATTGTATCGGAATGAACAAGGAGGTTTTGCTTGCCTGGCACTTCTGAAGATAATATACCTCTTCATCGGTGTCATCGATCACTTCGTCAGTACACGTCTACTTAGAGGGGACAAGCACCGACAACAAAGAAGAAACACAATCAATGCAATGCACAATATGATGCATGATCATGACATGGCAATATGCTATGGTTTGAGCTAATGCAACTAGCAGCAGGTTAAATGGAGTTGGTTTGAACCCTGGGTTCAAATTCAAACTACATATGTGAGGGTTTAAATGCCATTTAAATGATTTGTCCTAAACAGTAGTCATAACTTGATCTAACCTGCATGAAAATAGTACATATGGAAAGATTGGATTTTTCTGATCATTTTTCATATATAATTTATCTCATTTGGAGTTATAGTTATTTTTCTATGATTTTTAGAAGTTTGGGATATTTTCCAGAATTTCCTGTATTACAAAACTTCCAGTAATTAGTTATTGCGTTAGCATTGCGTCAGGGTGACGTCAGTGGTCAAAGGGGACTTCCAGGTCAACCTGACCAGTGGGTCCCGTGTGTTAGCAGTTATTTAAACTAACTAAATTTAGTTAGTTCTAATCTAAGTTAATTAGCAGAGGGGGGTCCCACTTGTCATAGACTCAGGGGAGTCAAATTGGGCCCACCCAGTCAAAGTCAACGGGTCAAACTCGTCGGGGTTTAGCCGCCGGCGAGGCCAGACATGGCAGTGAGAGTGCATTAACGCGTTTCGGCAACCAAATGAGCGGCGGAGGGCATCTACGCATAGCTGGGAGCAAGCCACAGCGCTTGGTGGTGGTGGTTGAGCTCGGGGTGGCCGGGAACGTCGCCAGCGATGACCTTGGCGGTCCTCGGAGTCGGGTGAGGTCAAACCCGAGGCTGCGGGGCATGGCGAGGCACGTGATGTGGTGCGTTGGACTCGTGGGGGTGCGGTGGAGTTACTGGACAAGGTGGTGAGGCCTGTGGGTGGCCGGAGTCACGTAGGCGACGAGCTCCACGGCAGCGCGTGCGGGTGAGCTTCATGCAGTCGATGCAGGGCTCGAGAGCGGCAGGAAGAATGCGAGATGTCCACGGGGTCGAGGCAGCGACGTGGAGCTCACCCAGGTGTCCAGGGGCGTGGGCGGCAAGCAGCTGACGCCGTGGCGAGCTCGGTCTGTCGGCTTCGCCTCCCTGCCTGCCTAGCGGGGACGAAGCAGCTGGCTGGCACGGGCCAACAGAGTGCTGGGCCGCCAGGTGGGCCAGGGCACGGGTTTGGCCAGGTAAGAGGGTTTTCATTTTTTTTGTTTTATAATTATTTCTGTAGGTTTGTTGCATTTCTAAAAATACTTAGGCAACTCCAAAAATCACCAAACTGCGCATAGCCACTATTTGGAATATATCCAGCATGGAACATTTTAGTTTGGAGTTATTTGAGCATTTGAAATATTTTATATAATTTAAATGCCCAAAATCAAATAGCTAAAGATTTAATCTAGTGACCTTGGAGTGACCTAGAAATTTATGCATCACCTTTGACAGTGGTTTAAGACCAGGGCAGAGGTGATGAACATTTTAGAAGGGCATTTCAGGTTCATTGAAAATATTTTTAGTAAACCCTGGTTGATATTAGGGGTGCTGGGGGTTCTGTCATCCCCATTTCAAGTTTCTAATGAATTTAAACATGATGCACACATGAAGTTAGCCTAGTGCTATGCCAGAAGCTATGGATGTGACAGTACGAAGATGTAGCTGTTGGGTCCCAGCTCTCAGGGGGGAAATGTTTTTTCGAGGCCCTTCTAGTTGGTCCCGCTGTCAGTTGGAGGAATCATTATTTTGCGTGTAATAAGGAGGCACTTCCTTGCTGAAGTCGTGGACCTAGCTGTCAGCATCTCCACGTGCAGTCCTCTTCCGTTGGAAGGCATTCCTTGACCATGTTGACCGAGCCGCGCCGAGATCACCAAGGCGGTGGACGACGACGAGGCCTAGGATGGGAATGATCTGGTGTCATGGAACAAGGGGCTGGTTCGGCTGCCGGGTGAGGCTGCCTTTGCCAGAGAATAACAAAAGGTGTGGGTGAGTACAGGTATGACCTGGCCACCGTTGGGAGTAGAGTGGGGCGACGAGGCCAGCGCGGCAGCACAGTCGGCCACGGGAGGCAGATGCATGCGCTCCAGCCCGCAATGGTTTTGGCGGCTGGAGCAAGAGCAACTAGATCAGAGATTGAAGAAGCAGGATCGCCGTTGGATCTCAATCCAACGACTACAGCTGTCAGGATATTTGTTGACTCTTTGTTTTAGACCACTAACGTTTTGTTCACTAAATGGACAACACCTTGCGCAGGCTTCATCTAGTGGGCCAACAAAGTCAACTTCAAAAGCTGTGGCAGAATGCAGCCCATTTATTTAGGTTTTACAGCCCATTTCATTTTGTTTGCCAATACATCTATTTCCTGGGCTTTGATTCAAAAAATAATCTATTTCCTGGGCTGGTTAAAAATAATAATAATAATCGATTTACTATTTATGATAATTGACTGGTACGCGTCGGTGCTATACAAACGGTTTTTAACCCCTTTCCGCGACGACATTTGGAACCATCGCCAAGTGAGTGTGGGCGATAGGGGGGGTCCTTCCCACATACCCAGAAACTGTCGGGGATAGGGAGCCAAGATGCATATACAGTACTCCTACTCGTTTGTTCTCACATTGCTATCGTAGTCGGTATTCTGCGGTGCTATGTTTATGATGCGCGACCCATCACAAAAGGTTCACTATTATATAACGTGTATGATAAGCATACAATCACACACATTCACCTTTCCCAAACCGTATGCGATAACTAATTAAGAAGATTAGCTAATCATCGTACGACTGTCAGACAGGATTACGAAACGTCGGATCTTTGTAACATCATCATACACGACATCTGTCGCACACGCTATTCCGTGGTGCAACGTTTATGATGCATACTTCATTAGAAACAGTTCATGGTTGCGAATCGTGTATGATATGGCAACTATCACAAACATTTAGTTTGCCCGCACCATTTGTGATATTATCTTACATCGCACACGCTTTGCAAACGGCAACTGTGTGCATGCTTGCACACATTTCCTCTCTATGAACCGTGTCAGATTATGGTGTATATTGCAAACGTTTGTGTTTTACCGTGTGTGCCGTAATGACCTGGAGAGCGTAATTTCACCATAATTTAATTGCTTCTATTTCAAATTATACCAGATTTCAATTTGAATTTGAATGTGTGCTATAGCTTTATTCATATCCATCATGTTCAAACAACCAATGCATTATTCGATTCATAGGTACATATGTTCAAGATTACATAAGAACCAAATAAAGAATGATGAACCACAGATGTATACTTGTACTACTAAAGATGGTAAAGAAAGAGGTGAAATACAATTTGGTTGCTGAACAAGGTGAAGCAGACTACCCATATTGTGCCCTCCTCCATGCAGAAGGCACGCATGACTCTAGCCCAACCCCTTGTCATGGCCGACCGCCCATCCTTCACGGTCTTCATGAAAACATCTAGATAATCATCATGTTCTGGTAGAAATACTTTAACCTTTGCGTGCCCACCAATCATGTAGTTCGAGAGGTAATATTAAGTAAACTGCTCTGGGAACCACTACAAAGGAAAAATATTCAGACATTGTGATCTAACACAACTCATTATGGGCAGTAAAAAGAAGGCTGTGGAGTTCTTACTTACTGTCGGTGTCAAAACCGGCGGATCTCGGGTAGGGGGTCCCGAACTGTGCGTCTAGGCGGATGGTAACAGGAGACAAGGGACACGATGTTTTACCCAGGTTCGGGCCCTCTTGATGGAGGTAAAACCCTATGTCCTGCTTGATTAATATTGATGATGTGTATTACAAGAGTGGATCTACCACGAGATCAAGGAGGCTAAACCCTAGAAGCTAGCCTATGGTATGATTGTTGTAATGGAGGTTATGTCCTATGGACTAAAGCCCTCCGGTTTATATAGACACCGGAGAGGGCTAGGGTTCCACAGAGTTGGTTACAATGGTAGGAGATCTACATATCCGTATCCCCAAGCTTGCCTTCCACGCCAAGGAAAGTCCCATCCGGACACGGGACGGAGTCTTCAATCTTGTATCTTCATAGTCTTGGAGTCCGGCGGACGATGATAGTCCGGCTGTCCGGACACCCCCTAGTCCAGGACTCCCTCAGTAGCCCCCGAACCAGGCTTCAATGACGATTAGTCCAGCGCATATGTAGTTTCGGCATTGCAAGGCGGGTTCTCCTTTTAAGTTCCATGTACCTGCCGAACAGTGTCCGTCTTCCTTATCAATGTTGCGCTTCTTGGCTTCCATGCCCAATAATGACCTTCTTCCATGCGTCGCATGAATGCGAAAAGCCAGGGTATCTTTTATGTTTTACCCTCTAGCTGTGCAAATAATCTGCCTATAAGAGAGGCAAGAATCCAGATCCAAATCACACCATCTTCCTTCCGCGAATACTCATCGGAGCGCTTTTGACCCAGGATCCATTCCATCATGGACCGTCAACGCGGCTCCTCTTCTCGCGCTCCCAGCCCTCTGCCAGGAGATTGGAGGAGATGCTCTGTTCTGCACAACGAGCTGGTGAAGCTCCAAGAGGAGGGATATCTCCCTCCGGCCTTCATGGTTCCGGTTCGAGCCAGGCTGGCCACCTACCGAGGTGGGAAGCAAGCGGAGGCTACCCCAAGTTCCAACAAAGGGGAGTGGGTATGCTTCATCCCCTATCTAATAAGGGGACTCAGATTTCCTATACATCCGTTCCTCCGCGGGCTCCTGGAGTTCTACGGACTCCAGCTCCATCACCTTACACCCGCCTCTATCCTGCATATCGCGGGTTACGTAGATCTTTGCGAGCTATTTCTGGGAATCGAGCTCCATTTTGCACTGTGGAAGAGGTTGTTCTGCCTCGTACCCAGTTCTCACGAGGGGTCCATATATCAAGTGGGCGGCGCCGAAATATGGCGCATTGCCGGGACCGGATATCCATCCGGAACCCCTAAGAAGGCGTCCGAAGACTGGCCTTCGGAATGGTTTTAGATAGAAGACGCTCCGCTGCCGGACCCTGTTCGGATCGGCCTCCCGGAGTTCAGCACTGCTCCTCTGAAGAAATGCCTTAGTTGGCGCCCACTGAGGGAGTCCTAGACTAGGGGGTGTCCGGACAGCCGGACTATCATCGTCCGCCGGACTCCAAGACCACGAAGATACAAGATTGAAGACTCCGTCCCGTGTCCGGATGGGATTTTCCTTGGCGTGGAAGGCAAGCTTGGCGATACGGATATGTAGATCTCCTACCATTGTAACCGACTCTGTGTAACCCTAGCCTCCTCCGGTGTCTATATAAACCGAAGGGCTGTAGTCTGTAGGACACAACATACATTACAACAATCATACCATAGGCTAGCTTTAGGGTTTAGCCTCCTTGATCTCGTGGTAGATCCACTCTTGTACTACCCATATCATCAATATTAATCAAGCAGGACGTAGGGTTTTACCTCCATCGAGAGGGCCCGAACCTGGGTAAAACATCGTGTCCCTTGTCTCCTGTTACCATCCGCCTAGACGCACAGTTCGGGACCCCCTACCCGAGATCCGCCGGTTTTGACACCGACATTGGTGCTTTCATTGAGAGTTCCTCTGTGTCGTCACCGATAGGCTCGATGGCATCTTCAATCAACAACGCTGCCCAGGGTGAGACTTTTCTCCCCGGACAGGTCTTCATATTCGGCGGCTTCGCACTGCGGGCTAATTCACTTGGCCGTCTGGAGCAGATCGAAAGCTCGCCCCTGGCCATCAGGTCAGATTCGGAAGCCTAAACTTCACGGCCGACATCCGCGGGGACTTGATCTTCGACGGGCTCGAGCCAAAGCCATGTCCGCCGCACTGTTGCGATGGGCATGATCTAGCTCTGTCGCTGAATAGTGCCTTGGTGGCCGCACACGAATCCGCTTCGGCCCTTAGTCCGGAGCCGATCGCCCAGATCGAGGACCGGTGGATGGACACCACCTCGGGGGCATCAATTTCCACGGCGATGGAGCCGAACACTAATCTTGTCCCTCGCGAAACTCGTGATTCCGAGGTTCCAGACTCCTTGCCGGACTCCGGACCTCCCATGCCCCTACCAATCGAATCGGATTGGGCGCCGGTTATGGAATTCACCGCCGCGGACATCTTCCAATACTCGCCCTTTGGTGACATCCTAAATTCGCTAAAGCATCTCTCGCTATCGGGAGAGTCCTGGCCGGACTATGGCCAGGATGGTTGGGATTCGGACGACAAAGAAATTCAGAGCCCACCCACCACCCACTTTGTAGCCACTGTCGATGATCTAACCGACATGCTAGACTATGACTCGGAAGACATCGACGCTATGGACGACGATGCCGGAGACGAACAGGAACCAGCGCCTACAGGACACTGGAAGACCACCTCGTCCTATGACATATACATGGTGGACACCCCAAAAGACGGGGACAGCGAAGAAGCAGCGGAGGCAGATTCTTTAAAGAAGCAGCCCAAGCGCCGGCGTCAGCGGCGCCGCTCTAAATCCCGCCACAGCAAGAATGGAGATTCCGGCACAGGAGATAATAATACCCCAGAGAGTGCCGAAGATAATCCCCTCCAGCAAGACTCAGCACAGGAGGATGCAGAAGCAAGCCCTCACGAGAGAGTGGCAAATGAAGAGGTCGAGGATTATAACTATATGCCTCCCTCCGAAGACGAGGCAAGCCTCAACGACGACGAATTCGTCGTGCCCGAGGATCCCGTCGAACAAGAGCATTTCAAATGCAGGCTTATCGCCACGGCAAATAGCCTAAAGAAAAAGCAGCAGCAGCTTCAAGCTGATCAGGACCTGCTGGCCGATCGATGGACCGAGGTCCTCGCGGCCGAAGAGTATATACTAGAACGCCCCTCCAAAAGCTACCCAAGATGCAAGTTGCTCCCCCGACTAGAGGAGGAAGCGTACATACCTTCATCACCAGCGCACGATACGGCAGACCGACCACCACGTGGTCGCGACAGAGAGGCATCCAGGGCCTCAGCCAAGACCGTACCCCGGCATCGCTCCAAAAGTACAAAGCCAAAAGGGAACGCGCCGGACTTGCGAGATGTATTGGAGGACAAAGCAAGGCAATCCAGATCCATCTACGGATCACGTGGTCGCCCCACGACCCATGACGAATATCATCGCGCCGGATACAATAACCCCGGCCGGGCCGAACACAGCAGACAATGCTCTCTCGAGCTGCGTCGTGATATTGCTCAATATAGAGGCGCCGCACACCCACTATGCTTCACTGACGAAGTAATGGATCATCAAATTCCTGAAGGGTTTAAACCCGTAAACATCGAATCCTACGATGGCACAACAGACCCCGCGGTTTGGATCAAAGATTATCTCCTCCACATCCATATGGCCAGCGGCGACGATCTCCATGCCATCAAGTATCTCCCACTCAAGCTTAAAGGACCAGCGCGGCATTGGCTTAACAGCTTGCCCGCATAACAATTGGGTGTTGGGAAGACTTGGAAGCCGCATTCCTCGACAATTTCCAGGGCACGTATGTGCGGGCACCAGACGCCGATGACCTAAGCCACATAATTCAGAAGCCAGAGGAATTGGCCAGACAATTCTGGACACGGTTCTTGACAAAGAAAAACCAAATCGTCGACTGTCCGGATGCAGAGGCCCTTGCAGCCTTCAAACATAACATCTGTGACGAGTGGCTAGCCCGGCACCTGGGACAGGAAAATCCGAAATCCATGGCAGCCCTCACATCATTAATGACCCACTTTTGCTCGGGAGAGGATAGTTGGCTAGCTCGCATCAATAACCTCAATAAAAATTCTGGCAGTCCGGATACTAAGGACCACAATGGCAGGTCACGTTGAAACAAAAACAAACGCCGCATTAACGGCGACGATAAGGAGGATACGGCAGTCAACGCCGGATTCCGAGGCTCTAAACCCGGTCAGCAGAAGAAGCCATTCAAAAGAACCACTCCGGGTCCGTCCAACTTGGACCGAATACTCGACCGCTTATGCCAGATACATGGCACCCCTGAAAAGCTAGCTAATCACACCAACAGAGATTGCTGGGTGTTCAAGCAGGCAGGCAAGTTAATTGCCGAAAACAATGACAAGGGTCTAAACATCGACGACGAGGAAGAGACCCGACCGCCGAACAATAGAGGACAGAAGGGTTTCCCCCCATAAGTGCGAACAGTGAATATGATTTACGCAACCCATATACCCAAGAGGGAGCAGAAGCGTGCACTAAGGGACGTCTATGCGATGGAGCCAGTCGCCCCGAAGTTCAATCCATGGTCCTCTTGTCCGATCACTTTCGATCGAAGAGACCATCCGACCAGCATATGCCATGGCAGATTCGCCGCATTGGTTTTAGACCCAATCGTCAATGGATTTCACCTCACGAGAGTCCTGATGGACGACGGCAGCAGCCTGAACCTGCTTTATCAGGATACAGTGCGCAAGATGGGCATAGACCCCTCAAGGATTAAACCTACAAAGACAACCTTTAAAGGTGTCATACCAGGTGTGGAAGCCAATTGTAAGGGCTCAGTCACACTAGAAGTGGTCTTCGGATCCCCGGACAATTTCCGGAGCGAGGAGTTAATCTTCGACATAGTCCCATTTCGCAGCGGCTATCACGCTCTGCTCGGACGAACCGCATTCGCAAAGTTCAATGCAGTGCCGCATTATGCATACCTCAAGCTCAAGATGTCAGGCCCTCGTGGAGTCATCACGGTCAACGGAAATACGGAACGCTCCCTCCGAAAGGAGGAACATACGGCGGCTCTCGCAGCAGAAGTACAGAGCATCCTTTTAAGGCAATTTTCGAGTCTGGCCGTTAAACGGCCGGATACAGCAAAACGCGCCCGAAGAAATCCCAACCAAGACCACCTGGCACGATCAGAGCACGCGTAGCAATGCGGCCCTAACCCCCACCCTCGCATGATTGCTAGAACAACCCTCCGCGCACATCATTACGCTTTGGAGATACCATGGGCGCAGGGGAAGGGGCACGACCACAATGGACCCAGAGTGCGGCTCGACCACACCAGGGGCTCGCAAGTGTGCCACTCTTTTTTTTTTCTTCTTTGTGGCTCTGTCGTTCTGTCGGCTAAGGTGGCACTTGGAGAACCACTGCGATTGCGCCCCGGTTGAGCCGGGCGAGCACCTCAGTGGAGAAAGCTAAAACTGACCGGCATGATAAGGCGAGAGACCGGTCGCTGTTCGAGAGGTCCTTTCGGGTCCTTAAAGACTCACGCCGCTTCGAGCGAAGTTCCGGATAATGTCCGACGAAGGCGTGGATAGCGCCCGGGATTCGGTCTTCCGAATCCCACGGGCTTCGCCAAAATTTAAAATTATAGAATTCTATGGCTAAGTGACAGTGTTCAAGCATTATAAGTCCGGTTGCCTTGTTCGTTGTGTTGAGCGCCTCCCTAGATGGACCCAAAAATGGGAACAAGAGTGCTCAAGTTTATCCCGAACACCCCAGCACTAGCGGCTCGGGGGCTGAAGCCAACGACTTGCCATCTCTCAGATTTTATAAACGGCCGCACAGAAGGTAATATTTTAAATTATACAAGCGTTGCTTAAGGCGCACATGAACAAAGTTTTCAGCGCACAGGATAACACATAGCGAGTTTACTCAAAAATTACATCTCTGGGGCACTCATCTGCAATATCGCGTGCTCCCTTCAGGACAGTTTTATAATACATTTCGGGCGTACGATACTCCTTGCCCGGTGGCGGTGGGTCAGTGAGAAGCTTCTCCGCATCCAGCCTGCCCCAATGCACCTTTGTGCGGGCAAGGGCCCGACGAGCACTTTCAATACAGTCGGAGCACTTGATGACCTCCACCCAGGGGCATGCATCCACCAGCCGCCGCACGAGGCCGAAGTAGCTCCCAGGCATGGCCTGTCCAGGCCACAGCCGGACTATAAGGCCCTTCATGGCCTCCTCAGCTACCTTGTGGAGTTCGACCAGCTGCTTCAGCTGGTCGCTTGGGGGCACCGGATGGCTGGCCTCAACGTACTGAGACCAGAAGACCTTCTCCGTCGATCTCCCCTCCTCGCCACGATAGAATGCGGCGGCATCGGACACACTACGCGGCAGATCTGCAAACGCCCCTGGAGAGCTCCGAATGCGGGTAAGTGTCAGGTAGTTTACATTAACATGCTTGCTTTGCATGAAAAATGCCTTACCCGCCGCTATCTTCTTTACATCTTCAACCTCCTGAAGGGCCTTATGGGCCTCGGCCTTGGCGGACTTGGCACTTTCGAGGGCCGAGGCAAGCTCGGACTCCCGAGTCTTGGAGTCACGCTCCAAGCTCTCATGCTTCTCCTTGAGAGCCTGGAGCTCTTGCCGCACTTCCGCCACCCGTGCCTCCTACTTTTCTCGCTCCGCCCGTTACGCGGCCGCACTGCGTTCGGCCGCGGACACAGCCTCCTTTAGGGCTGCCACCTCGTTTGTGGCCCCTGCAATACCCATATTATCCTTGTTAATTTTCTGCAACCTAAATCCTTTTCTGTAAGGTAAATCTTCAAAGTGGTATTACTCACCTTCTTTGTCCTCGAGCTGCTTCTTGGCATGGCCGAGCTCTCGCTCGGACCGCTCGAGATCCTGCTTTAATGCACCGACCTCCGCAGTGAGTGCGGCAGAGGTCAGCAGCGCAGCCTGCAAACCCATATTGACATATTTCAAGCAACCCTGCATATATCTTTTTAGATCCTCAGTCTGGCTTTTCTTTCCGAACACCGGACTGAGCATCAGGGGCTACTGTCTATGCGGTATTACATTACATAATTTTAACTTCTTACCTCAAAGCCTGCTAGAAGGCTGCTGCAGGCTTCGGTCAGCCCGCTCTTGGCGAGTTGAACCTTCTGAATCACCGCACTCATGATAGTGCGGTGTTCTTCCTTGATGGAAGCGCCTTTGAGCGCCTCCAACAAGTTGTCCGGCGCCTCCGGTTGGACGGGGGCCGCCGGTGTCACGGTCTTGCCCTTCTTTCGAAGGGGCCGCCTGCCGGACTCTAGAACCACTGTAGGTTCCGTCGTGGAGTCCGGCGCAAAGTCTGAGAGGCTGCCTTGCGGCGCCTCCGGAGCCTCCTCCTGATGGGTCCCTTTCCGGGACCCCACCTCGGCGTCCTCATCGGCGCGGGGAGTAGAGGCCGTCGGAAGTGAATCCACATCCGACGGGGCCAATGACCCGCTCGAAGAAGCGGGGAGATCATCATCGGCCGGACTGCGGACAGTATGCGACATTAGTAGGACACTACGTGACACGAAAGAAATTACATATCCGGGATCCGGATACTTACAATCTCGCCGGAGGCCTGGCCCTTGAAGGCCACTCCTCCTCGCCAACGTCGGTGTTGGCGGAGCGGTCCGGGGGGATAGCTCTCCCCCTCTTGGACCCTTCGGCCTCCCCTATTGGGGAAGCCTTCCTCTTCCTCTCTCCCTCCTCCGGGAGAGAGTCTTCTTCCTCCTCCTCATCTTCGGGGGAGGAGTCCGCCTCGTCATCGGACGCTTGATTTCGGGAACTCTTTCGAGTCCCCGTGGCCACCTTCTTGGCCTTCTTCTCCGGCACGACGTGCGGTGCCAGAACCAGCAGCCCTGCTACACGGGCGTTCACTGGGTCTTCTCCATCAATTCCTGCCAAAGGAAAAGAAAAGATTGAAACCCTCTTAGAATCAATCTGTTTACCACAAGTGTCCCGTAAAGGGGTTGAATCACTTACCTCGTTAGCTGGATGCTGTGAGCTAAATCCGCGATCTTCCGTCGCGGATGCGGGGGCTTCGGCGCCCTTAAACAGCACCCTCCAGGCGCCTTCATACGTCGTGTCGAAGAGCCCACTTAGCGCCTGGTGCTGTTCCGGATTGAACTCCCACAGATAGAATGCCCGTTCTTGGCATGGGAGAATCCGGCGGATGAGCATGACTTGGACCACGTTGACGAGCCTGAGCTTATTGTTCACCAGCTTCTGGATACAGGCTCGGAGTCCCGTCAGCTCCTTCGGATTGCCCCACAACAAGCCCTTCTCTTTCCAGGAGGTGAGCTGCATGGGGATGCCAGATCTAAACTCGGGGGCTGCCGCCCACGTAGGTTCGCGCGGCTCGGTGATGTAGAACCACCCCGATTGCCACCCCTTGACGGAGTCCACGAAGGCCCCTTCGAGCCAAAGGACGTTGGGCAACTACCCAACATGGCGCCTCCGCATTCCGCTTGCGTGCCCTTCACAACCTTCGGCTTGACGTTAAAGGTCTTGAGCCACAGGCCGAAGTGGGGCCAGATGCAGAGGAAGGCCTCGCACACGACGATAAACGCCGAGATGTTGAGGATGAAGTTCGGCGCCAGATTGTGGAAATCCAGGCCGTAGTAAAACATGAGCCCCCGGACAAAATGGTGAAGAGGAAAGCCCAGTCCGTGGAGGAAGTGGGGAAGGAAAACAACCCTCTCATGGGGCCCGGGGGTGGGGATGAGCTGCCCCTCGTCGGGCAGCCGATGCGCGATGTCGCCGGAAAGGTATCCGGCGCTACGCAGCTTGGTGATGTGCTCCTCCTTAACGATGGAGGCCAACCATTTTCCTCCCGCTCCGAACATGGTCGAAGAAGGTCGAGGCGAGATGCACGAGCTTGAGCGTTGGAGCTTGGGTGCGCGGAGAGGGATAAGCAAAGGAGGAAGAAGGCGTAGGTGAGAAGGTAAACCCTTATCCCTTATATATATAGGCGGACGGAGACTATGCGTCCCCCACCAGCCTGGTAAAACTCACTTATCTCCCAAGCGCCACCATCAATGGCGCGGTTGGGTTACCCACGTCCGTATTGATGAGAATCCCGGAATAAGGGGAACACGGTCTCTGCTTCGACAGGACGTGCCAAGGAAACCGCTTCGCTAAACATGCTGAGGTGGTATAATAAAAAACGATTCAAATAAAGGCTTGGTAGCGGTGTGATGTCATGCCGCATAATACGTCAGCAGATTGGACTTGTGTACATTTTATTCTCTCTACGGTGGAATGTGGAATTTATTTTGCAGAGCCGGACACTATCCTGGTGTTCTTGATCTTCTCGGGATTATTCAAGGGAGGAACCCGCCTTGCAATGCCGAACATTATGCGCGCCGGACTTATCGTCATTGAAGCCTGGTTCAGGGGCTATTGAGGGAGTCCTGGACTAGGGGGTGTCCGGACAGCCGGACTATCATCGTCCGCTGGACTCCAAGACCACGAAGATACAAGATTGAGGACTCTGTCCCATGTCCGGATGGGATTTTCCTTGGCGTGGAAGGCAAGCTTGGCGATACGGATATGTAGATCTCCTACCATTGTAACCGACTCTGTGTAACCCTAGCCTCCTCAGGTGTCTATATAAACAGGAGGGCTGTAGTCCGTAGGACACAACATACATTACAACAATCATACCATAGGCTAGCTTTAGGGTTTAGCCTCCTTGATCTCGTGGTAGATCCACTCTTGTACTACCCATATCATCAATATTAATCAAGCAGGGCGTAGGGTTTTACCTCCATCGAGAGGGCCCGAACCTGGGTAAAACATCGTGTCCCTTGTCTCCTGTTACCATCCGCCTAGACGCACAGTTCGGGACCCCCTACCCGAGATCCGCCGGTTTTGACACCGACACCCGCGGAGCCCCCAACTGGAGGAAGACAAGAGCGTCCATTATCTGATGGGCCGAATAAGATTACTGGCCCATTCCGGGTTGACCATGATTGGACTCATGGAAACATGCATTACGCGGGGGGTGCAGCCACTGCAATACATGGGCCACCCCATGTGGGATTTCAACAGGGAAGACGATGCCACCCGTCATGGCCGCAAAGGACCGAATTCGGCCGAGGATCTGGTGCAGATCCTGTCCGGCCTGTACAAGGGGGAGAAGGAGGACTTCCTTCAGACGAACCCCTTGAATGGGTTCTCCATGAATAACCCTCGGCATTGGGTAAGTGAACACTTTAAGGGCCCGACCCATGCTTTCAAAGTTTAAGCTTCTTATATTATGTCTTCGGCGCAGGAACTGCGTCGGATTGTGGAGGACATGATAAGTCCAGCTCCGCAACCTGAGGATCCAGAGAGATCCCAGGATCCGGCCTCCGAAGAGGATCAGGACATTCAGGTGGAGCTAATCAACGGGTTGTTCCATCAGCTCAGCATGGATAATGCATTAGTCGCCATTACGGCTGACTAGCCCGGACTATATCCGGCTTCCCAGGTGATTGTGACGGAAGTCCTAACACCATTATCTCTTCCTTGCCCATTTCTGACCTTCGCGTACGATGGTGTTTTGCAGGAAGCGCCTTCAAGGCGGGAAGCCGAGGCCGCGGCGGCTGACCAACAAAGGCCAGTCCGGACCAGTAGGCGGAAGAGGAGCGCAGCGCGGACTGAAACATCGCCGCAAAGGTATAACTCGCAGTTAATTATTCGGAGCAACGTTCCTAGGAAGCGTTTAAGTGCTCATGATCTTTGTAGGAGAAAAAGCGCCCGCCGGACTGCGGGCGTGGAGGTTGCCAATCCAACCTCTACCAGCCAGGCTCCAGCACCCGGTCTGGAGGGGGAGGCGAGCGCAAGGCGTGAGCCGGACACTCCTCCAACGGAGGATGCCGACAGGTTGTCCGCCACCAAGTCTGAGGTGGAGAGCGCCATGAACCATAGGCGCCACCGGACAGTATTTCGTGACGCGTGCTTCTCCCCTGAGGCATTAAATGCCTTTAATGCGGGGGACGTGCACCTCCGTACTGCTCAAGATGGTTTTACCGGAGCCACGGAGCAGTATGTGAAAGACATGCGGGTAAAAGAATTTAGCAGTAATATATGCCAGTAGCCCCCGAGACTTAAAGTAGTTATGTTGACTGATTTAAGGATCATTTGAAATGCAGGAGCTTACCGAGAAGAATACCCAACTGTGTCAGGAGCTGCAAGAGTGCAAGGCCCAACTTGAGGCCGAACTTGCTGCCGCAGGAGGAAACACAGAGGCCCCTCCTGGTAACACATTTTTTTTAAAAAATATAAGCGCTGTGCGGCATGCGCGCAAGTCTAATAATGACATTGCAGGTGCTGCCGGACAAGATCCGGACAGGCAGGAACTACTGCGCCAGCTGAAGGCCAGCGAGAGGGTGCTGAATAGAGTGCAGCAAGAAAGGAACAAGCTCCAAAATGCCCACGCCCAGCTTGGAGAAGAGCTGAAAGGCGTTCGGGCCGAGCTGTCCGGCTCCATTAAGGAGAATCAGCGGCTTCGTCGCGGCATCTATAGTAAGTGCTTGAGTGGACTCCTTTGAAAAGAAGAGTTCGGCGAGGAAGTCAATTGACAAAATATGTCTTGTAGGTATACTCACAGGTCGTCCTGTGGAGGAGATGCCCGTATCAACGGGTGATCAACTTCTCGAGCTGTTGCAGCTGCTCGAACGAGTTCGGCAGGCAATGAGCGGCGTCGTCCAGGCTTTATGGCCAGCCCTCTCCCTACCCGAGGGCCTTGGGGAGCTTGCGGAGAAGCTTTAGGGAGTGCGGCAGCGCTTCCGTTTATGGAAGATTTCGGCCTGCCGCCAAGGTGCCAGGGAGGCTTGGGCCATGGTGAAGACGCGGTACAAGAAGGCGGATCCCAACCACATGGCCGAGGTCGGACCTATGGGGCCCGATGGGAAGGTGATCCTTGTGAGTTTAGTATATGGCCAAGTAGAGTTGGCCGCTAAATTTTCCCAACGGGACTATAAATTAGACAGCCTGTTAGACGGGATTGAGGAGGAATACAGTCAGTAGATTTGACAATGTATTTTTAAAATGACATGTGAAATGCCTTCTAGCCGGATTGTAGATCGTTTGTCTTTGCCGACCTTCTCGCTTCAACATCGGGACCCTAGAGTCCGGAGTGTGTCCGAATACCTTGTCGGTTAAGAAACAACCGGGGTATGCATGGAGACCAGGCGTAGGGGTCATTAGTGCTTTATCAGACAAGTGCCCAACTAGTTATGTTATATTACATGGTTAGTAAGAAACATCTTCCAGGGAGAATAGTTTCGTTAAGGGTTCCTTTCCCTGGGAGGCATGCCCTAAAGTGCATGTCCGGACTGCGAAAAAAGCAGAAAAACATCTAGGGGCAGATAAATAAGGAGGTAAAAAATCATCTTTCAAGTCACCGACCGAATATTCCCTTAAGAACGCTAGCTTTCGGCTTCACCCAGTCTGAGGTACACATCCGGCTGACCCGGGAGTAACAATCGCAGAGGTGCTCCCTTTACCTCCTAGCCGAACAATCGGGAACGTAGGGGTAAGCACAGGAGCCAGGCAACCCAGCTTGGCCAAAACTTAAGTCATATTGATGCATATAATGGTGAGTAAAAGGTACATGTGGAAGCTTGACACATGTGCTGGGCATGAAGCCCTTTAATTGAGCTTCTAGAAAGGAAGCCCCCAGGTATAATGAGTGCGGATGGCACATCAAGTATGTGCGAACAATGCGCAAGTAGGCCCTTAAGGGCTTTTTAGGAAAAGGGTTAAGAGAAGAAAGAGAAACAAAAGACAGCTGAAGTATAAAAATTTGGACGGGGGAAGGGGACGAACTCTTAGTCCAGCGCTAGGCATAGAATTTTCGGATGCGGGCTGCGTTCCACGGGTTCGGCTCGAGTCGGTTGTCCGATGCATTTCGTAGACGGTACGCTCCGCCGGTCAGGACTTGATCGATAATGAAGGGGCCCTCCCATTTGGGCTTGAGCTTGTCCTTTTTCTTGTCCGGCAGGCGTAGAACTAGTTCGCCAACGTTGTAAGTCTTGGCCCATACTTCTCTGCTTTGATATCTTCGAGCCTGCTGCTGATAGAATGCGGAACGAGCCTTGGCAACATCGCGTTCTTCCTCCAATGCGTCCAAGCTGTCCTGCCGATCCAGCTCGGCCTCTCTTTCTTCATACATGCGCACTCGAGGTGAGTCATGAATAATGTCGCAGGGCAGAACTGCCTCTGCGCCGTATACCATAAAAAATGGTGTGAATCCGGTAGTACGGTTGGGCGTTGTCCGCAGCCCCCAGAGCACGGAGTCGAGCTCCTCTACCCAGTGCGTGTCAGATTTCGTAAGTGACCGCACTAGTCTGGGTTTAATGCCGCTCATTATTAGACCATTTGCTCGTTCAACTTGACCGTTTGTTTGAGGATGATAGACTGAAGCGTAGTCGAGCTTAATGCCCATGTTTTTGCACCATGACTTAACCTCGTCAGCTGTGAAGTTCGTGCCATTATCGGTGATGATGCTGTGGGGGACACCATAACGGTGTACTACCCCGGATATAAAGTCTATCACTGGTCCGGACTCTGCCATTTTGACTGGTTTGGCCTCTATCCATTTGGTGAATTTGTCCACCATGACCAATAGGTACCTTTCCTTGTGGGTTCCCCTTTAAGGGGTCCAACCATGTCAAACCCCCAGACCGCGAACGGCCAGGTATTGGGTATAGTTTTGAGGGCGGTGGGTGGCATATGGCTCTGATAAGCAAAGAGCTCACAACCCACGCATCTTTGGACTAAGTCCTGAGCATCTGCCCGGGCCGTCGGCCAATAAAATCCTGTACGGAATGCCTTTCCTACAAGGGCCCAGGCTGCTGCGTGGTGTCCGCCTAGTCCGGCATGAATTTCAGCCAGGAGGTTTCGCCCTTCCTCTTCGGAGATACACCTTTGAAGGACTCCGGTTGTGCTTTTCTTATAAAGTTCTCCCTCATGGACCTTGTAGGTTTTAGATCGCCGGACTATGCAGCGGGCCTCATTTTGGTCTTCGGGAAGTTCCTGCCTAAGCAAGTAGGCTAGGAATGGTTCTGTCCACGGGGCGATTACTGCCATTATGTCGTGGGCTGAAGGTGTTGTGTCATCGGCTGAATCGCCGGTTGGTGCGGTTTTTTCCGGTTTGTCGTTTCTGGACTCCTCTTCCCATAGTACGGATGGCTTGAAGAGACGTTCCAGGAAGATGTTTGGAGGGACAGCGTCACGTTTTGCGCCGATGCGTGCCAGTACGTCGGCTGCTTGGTTATTATCTCGGGCTATGTGATGGAATTCGAGTCCTTCAAACCGAGCTGACATTTTTAGGACAGCGTTGCGATATGCTGCCATTTTCGGATCCTTGGCGTCGAAGTCTCCATTTATTTGGGATATTGCAAGGTTTGAATCCCCGCGCACCTCTAGGCGTTGAATGCCCATGGAGATTGCCATCCAGAGACCATGTAAAAGGGCCTCGTATTCGGCTGTGTTGTTGGAGTTCGTGTACATTATTTGAAGTACATATTGGACTGTGTCCCCGGTCGGGGACGTCAATACGACGCCAGCCCCCAGTCCGGCCAACATTTTAGAGCCGTTGAAGTGCATAATCCAATTGGAGTATGCGCCGTACTCTTTAGGGAGTTCGGCTTCGTTCCATTCAGCGACAAAGTCAGCCAAAACTTGTGACTTTATAGCTCGCCGAGGATTGTAAGTTATATCGAATGGTAAGAGCTCAATGGCCCATTTTGCAATCCTGCCTATTGCGTCGCGGTTGTTTATAATGTCATTGAGTGGTACTTCGGAGGCCACTGTTATCGAACACTCTTGAAAGTAGTGTCGGAGCTTCCGGGATGCCATGAACACCGCATACGCTATCTTTTGATAGTGCGGGTAACGGGACTTGCAGGGGTTAACACAGTGGATACGTAGTACACTGGTTTTTGAAGAGGGAATTTATGCCCTTCTGTCTCTCGTTCGATGATGAGTACCGCGCTTACAACTTGATGTGTTGCTGCGATGTATAACAACATTGGTTCGTCCAGGTTGGGCGTAGCCAGGACCGGATTTGTTGCCAGTATGGCTTTTATTTCTTCGAGTCCGGTAGTGGCAGCATCCGTCCACTCGAAGTGTTCGGTGCGCCTAAGGAGACGATAGAGGGGCAATGCCTTTTCTCCTAGACGGGAGATAAAGCAGCTTAGAGCCGCCACGCATCCGGTCAATTTTTGTATTTGCTTGAGGTCTTTTGGGATATCTAGCTGTGACAGAGCTCGGATCTTGGCTGGGTTTGCTTCAATTCCTCTACCGGATACAATGAAGCCCAGGAGCTTTCCGGCTGGTACGCCAAAAATGCATTTTTCCGGATTCAGCTTGATGTCATATGCTCTGAGGTTGTCGAATGTGAGCCTCAAGTCGTCTACTAGAGTTTCGACGTGTTTGGTTTTGACGACTACGTCGTCTACGTATGCCTCTACTGTTTTGCCGATCTGGGTGGCCAGACATGTTTGAATCATGCGCTGATATGTTGCGTCGGCGTTTTTAAGTCCAAAGGGCATCGTGTTGAAGCAGAATAGTCCATATGGAGTGATGAATGCCGTTGCGGCTTGGTCCGCTTCCGCCATCTTGATTTGATGATAGCCGGAGTATGCGTCAAGGAAGCACAATGAATCGTGCCCTGCAGTAGCATCGATTATCTAGTCGATGCGGGGGAGGGGAAAGGGATCCTTTGGGCAGGCCTTGTTGAGGTCTTTAAAATCGACGCATAGGCGCCAGGATTTGTCCTTCTTTGGTACCATTACCAGGTTTGCTAGCCAATCCGGATGTTTGATATCTCTGATGAATCCGGCTTCCAATAGTTTGGCTAGTTCTTCTCCCATTGCCTGTCTTTTGGGTTCGGAAAATCGTTGAAGAGCCTGTTTGACTGGCTTGAATCCTTTTAGGATCTTTAGGCTGTGTTCTGCCAATCTACGTGGGATTCCGGGCATATCCGAGGGGTGCCAGGCGAAAATGTCCCAATTTTCCCGAAGGAATTCTCGCAGTGCGGCGTCTACATCAGGGTTCAATTGTGCCCCAATGGAGGCCGTCTTTGTTGGGTCCGTTGGATGGACCTGGAATTTTACTATTTCGCCCGCTGGTTTAAAGGAGGTGGACTTGGATCTCTTATCGAGTATCACGTCGTCCCTATTTACAGTAGAGCGCAGCACGGTGAGTTCTTCTGCCGCTAGGGCTTCGGATAGTGCCTCCAGGGCTAATGCGGCTGTCTTGTTTTCGGCGCGGAGTGCAATGTCCGGATCACTAACGAGAGTGATTATTCCGCCGGGCCCAGGCATTTTGAGCTTCATGTACCCGTAATGGGGTACTGCTTGGAAAATTGTGAATGCCTCTCGTCCTAATATAGCGTGATATCCGCTGTTGAACGGGGCCACTTGGAACGTGACTTCTTCGGATCTGTAATTGTCCGGCGAGCCGAACACCACATCGAGTGTGATTTTTCCGGTGCAGCGCGCTTCCTGGCTAGGGATTATTCCTCTGAAGGTTGTGCTGCTTCGCTCAATGCGGCTCCAGTCTATTTCCATTTTTTGAAGAGTTTCCTCGTAGATGAGGTTTAGTCCGCTGCCGCCATCCATGATGACCTTTGTAAGTCGAAAGCCGTCCACTATTGGGCTAAGTACCAGTGCGGCTGGTGCTCGGGCTGTTCGGAATTTAGATTCGTCGCTGGCATTGAAGGTGATGGCTGTGTCGCTCCATGGATTTGTTGTTTCTACTTGGTAGACCTCGGCAAGGCTGTGGATTGTTCGTTTTCGCATATTATTTGATGCGAAAGTCTCGAAGACTGTTGATACCGTACCGGTATTTTTGGAGTGGTTTTCCGGGGCTAGAAGCTCCTCGCCACTTTTGGCCACCTGCCGTAATATCCTACATGCTCGAAGGCTATGTGTTGGGACAGCGCCTTCTGTACTATGAATTTTACAGGGTCCGCTAAGCCATCCCTCCAGTACGGTTCCATGCCCTCTATGGGGTTTTTGCTTTTTGGTTTTTGTGTCAGGTGCCTGAGTGTAATGCACCCTTTTGTTGCGGACTAGGGTTGTATTCGGGGCCGGATTGTCCCAAAACTTATTTTCAGTTTTCCGAAAACTCTCCATCGCACAGTACTTTCGTACTATGGACGCCAGGTTGGCAAAGCGTGTAATTTCACGACGGCTGACGGCGTTCAAGATTCCCTCATCCGTGCAATTATTGCAAAAAATTGAGATTGCGTTTTCCTCTCGGCAGTCCTTTATCCTGTCCATAACCAGGAGGAATCTGGCCCAGTAGTGATGTACTGTTTCTGCGGGCTCTTGCCAGATTAGAGATAGATCGCATATGTCTGGGCGGGTGGGTGGAATTAAGTCCGGAACCCTACCCATCTCAAGGCTCGAAGGCCGGGAAGTTTCCAAATTTGGAAGCTTGGTTTGTTGGACGTTGTCCAACGAGTCCGGAACGATGCCTGACTTTAAGTTCAGTGCTCGATCGAAGTCCGTTCCTCCGCGGAAATCCGGCATGGAGGGTTCGGGAGCCCGGACATGACTAGTTTTCAATACAGGAGAAGAGTCGCCGCATTGTTCCTCTACCACTGCGACGTGGTGGGTGACCTAGGGAGAGTTAATCTCTCTCAGATCGGTTTTAAGCCCAATCTGATTGTAGTCTGTAGCGACTCCCAGGGCGGCGATGCGATCCAAGAGTTCGTTGACAGACGAGAGCTCTATTGGATCCAGCCGCTCGGCAAATTCCGAGCTGACATGCAGATTGCTTTTGACGACTTGAGAAGTCATTGTCGAAGCAGTGGCCGGACAGGCGGTCATAAGAAAACCACCTAGCCGGATAGTTTGGCCGGCGGCCAAGGCCCCTTTAGCGAAAATACCGTCCTTGAAGACGGGTGGAGGCATCCTTCCTATCGGCGACGGCACAGAGGAACTCTCAATGAAACCACCAATGTCGGTGTCAAAACCGGCGGATCTCGGGTAGGGGGTCCCGAACTGTGCGTCTAGGCGGATGGTAACAGGAGACAAGGGACACAATGTTTTACCCAGGTTCGGGCCCTCTTGTTGGAGGTAAAACCCTACGTCCTGCTTGATTAATATTGATGATGTGTATTACAAGAGTGGATCTACCACGAGATCAAGGAGGCTAAACCCTAGAAGCTAGCCTATGGTATGATTGTTGTAATGGAGGTTATGTCCTACGGACTAAAGCCCTCCGGTTTATATAGACACCGGAGAGGGCTAGGGTTACACAGAGTCGGTTACAATGGTAGGAGACCTACATATCCGTATCGCCAAGCTTGCCTTCCACGCCAAGGAATGTCCCATCCGGACACGGGACGGAGTCTTCAATCTTGTATCTTCATAGTCTTGGAGTCCGGCGGACGATGATAGTCCGGCTGTCCGGACACCCCCTAGTCCAGGACTCCCTCACTTACCATTCTGCAGTTCGTTGTTGTCTTGGATAAAGTGTAAACAAATAGTTTAATTGCCATCTTTTGACCCATTTTACTAACAATCTTCATCAGCTTCCTCACTTGATGCTGATTCATCGATATCTCATTTCCCCATACGTAGAAAGGGTCGAAGCGGGGATCTTTACCAATGACATATGTACCTAAAAGCACCAAGTTAATATTAGAAGCTAAACAACAATTGCACAATGATCTAGTACAACACTCTTTTATAATATCTTATAACATCCAATATACTCACATGTTAGATGAATTAACATCTTATATTATGGGTCAGAAGGAGTTTATTGCATTCTTACATATTATTAGCTGGTTAACTGTTGTTGTATCCATGGGTTAGAGTTAGTTTGAGCTAGTTCCGGCACAAATATCCCTAAAGTATATCCAAACATGTGGGCTAGTTTGAGCTAGTTGCATCTAATCCACCCAAAAAACTATCCAACCCAAGAGGTGCTAATTGGAGCTAGTTCTCCTAGTGCATTTATTGTCAATCTAACCCTCTCATCCAAACACCTCTTTGGATGGAGTTAGTTCTAGCCTTCAGGGTTATTCATGAGCTAGAAACTAACTCTAACCTCTAGCTAAGTTGAGTATCCAAACAAGGTTGTGTTGTTGTTGTTGCTGCTGCTCTTCTACGTATATCTAGACATCATCAGAGCATTAGGGTAACACTCTTCCTTGTTGCTATGTAGCCTAGGATTGCATATTTAGACATTAAGTATAGTGCATCTTGCTATGTAACCTCGGATATACTACATATGGCCCTATTTAACCTAATAATAAATGGGTTACAGATATATTCAGTTAAAAGTCCAATTCACCGATTAGTCCCTTATTAGCCACCGGCCTATATGGTACCAGCTACTGATATCCTGAACAGTGAGTATATATAATCCATGGGATGAAACTAACCTCGATGGAAAACAATAGTCGTTCCCAAAATTGTCCTGTGTAGGTACATCAAGAGGCATGTTAAGCACAACAGGCTAAACATCAGCCAAAATTATCCATGGCAGAAAAAATAATCTCCAAAAGATAGCTTCAATGTGCAGGTTTAAGCACGCTTGTAAAGCAAAACAAGTGGAAAGGTGTGTTAACTGCAACAGGCCTAACATTTAACAACAAGCAAACGTAGTCATTCAAATGGGTATTGTGCCGGTCTAAGTACATTGGTTATTGTTAAATAAAAATGGAAATGCATGTTAACTACAAGATGGAACAACCAAATGTAGTCATTCATAGTGGTATTGTTGAAACTGGTACTGATGAAATTGAACTGCATAGTTCATACTTGCACATATAGAACATCACGTTGTGAATAACTGGAATAAACAAGGCATACTACAAACAACCAAAGATAGCATTTGAAACTGGACATATGCTAACTACAAACAACCGAACAATCGAAAAACTTTTAAAGAGGCATATGCTAGCTATAACAGGCTTAATAGCAAGCAAATATATGCATTCCTATCGGTATGTTTAAAACTGGATTGATGAAATGTATTGCACAGTAAATAATTGCACATATAGAGCATCACATTGTGAACAATTGAAATAAACAAGGCATACTGCAAACAACCAAATATAACAATTAAAACTGGACATATTCTCACTACACTACAAAAGGGACTCGACAAAACAAATCATGGGTTTCTCCCTGTGAAGTGGCACGGCAAAACAAATCATGGGTTTCCTCATTTGTCACAGATGGGCTCGTTCCCATGGGAAGAGCATGGACCCTGGATGCGCTCCATATTGTCGCAGATGGGCTCCTTCCCCTTGGAAGAGCATGGCTATAGGCTGCCCTCCCTGATGTCGTGGACAGGCTCTTTACCCTTGGAAGAGCGGATGAGCTCTTTCCACTTAGAAGATGCGGAGAGGATGCCCTCCTCGTGGTCTCCATCGATGAGGTTTGACTTGGAAGTTGTGGATCCCAAGCTAGCGTCACAGAACGTGTCCTTTAGAAATGACAAAAGGGACTCGATGGCGATGTAGGATGGCAAATTCTTGACAGCAAGCCAACGGAGATCAACGGCGGGGCCATGGATGAGATCAACGGTGGTTGAACCCGAGGGGTTGGGGGTGGGCCACTTAACCTATGACATAGCCCCTCTCCGGTTGTCGCTGTCGATGACCTGGATGTCGTAGTCGGCGTCTACGACATACCCGCATACTCTAGCCCGCTGATTGAGTGCCTGCGACCAGTAATCGTCGTCAGCTTCCTCGGTGACGTCGGGCGAAGAGACCGCGATACACCAATTTTGGGCCAGTCTCTCCTCGAGCTCCATGGGAAGCATAGCCGGGCTTAGGCTGCGACACTCTAGAGTGGAGGATGGGGATGGGGATCTGTGAGAAAGGGGGCATTTGGCAGGCGTCATCTAAGAAACTCAGGGCGGCCTGGGTATGGAGATCGGTGGGTAAGCTGCACGGGCAAACCGGCAGATGTTGACAATGGAGGCCTTGCGGCGGGGACCTTGCTAGGGTTTCGAGCGAGGGGAGAGAGTGTGTGTGTGTGTGTGTGCACGCGCACGCGTCCGAGGAGGTTTTGATGTGTGTGTGGAAGGGGGGCGGGGGGTGTTTGAGGAAATGACGCGGGTACTGAAAAATTTACTACGCGGGAGTGAATTGCAGGGGCTATTGAAAATTTTGATGGTGGTGCATCGCGCACGGTCCGGAGATAACTACCATGTGTTATGAAACAGAAAAACCCTCAAGGCGGGCAAATATTTTCGAGGGATGCAGGTGGGATTGGGAACAAGAAACATCACACACGGTCGAAACACAATAACTGTGTGTTATCAAACAGAAAAAAGCTGCAGACGGGTAGATATTTTCGAGAGGGGAAGCCTTGTGGAGCCAAATGTACTGTGCGGATGTGTGTGTGATAGGGGCACCTGCATGGCACACAGTTAGTTTGAGTGAACCGTGTCTGTTGCGTCATCCGACTTGTCTAATGTTCATAAATTTGGCGAAAAATGACGCGGGAGAGGGTCAGAACATGAACACGCTTGCATGTGGACCAAATTTATGTATGAAAAGGATGGTTGGATGTTCACATACCAAATGCAACTTCGATGTGGCACCTATCTTGCAAAGTGCATGGTATTTCTTGCCCCCTCCTTGTGTCAGCACGAAGGGAATCCTAAGTTTTGAATGCATGCCCCCCCAACTGAGGTTCACCTAGCAAAGTGCAAAGTAGCTAGCAGCCCCCCTCGTGTCGGCACGAAGGGAATCCTAAGCTATGAATGCATTCCCCCAACTGAGGTTCATCTAGCAAAGTGCGAAGTAGCAGCCCCCCCCCCCCCCACACACACTTTCAATTGGCAGGCCAGAGAGGCATCTCACCAAGATGGATCGTAAAACGGATCAAGAATAATCCACCTTGGTTGTACAACCTCTCTCTTGTTGTTGTTCAAAGTGATGGCCGTCCATGCGACCCCAGAGATGGGCTAGCTTGCCAATAATCGTGCTAGTAGCTAGTCCCAAAGACAACCACTGCATGCATGTGGCCCAAAAATATGTATGGAGAGGTGTGTTTTTGAATACACAATGGAAGAACTTTGATGTGGCACCATGATTTCGAACTAGAAATCCTCACACTGAGTGTGGGTTAGGTTGACGATGCATATGTATGTTACACCACACTTCAAGCCGATGACGGGGATTCATGCATGCATGCATGCGTAGTATATGCGCTCAAACTTAATTAGGTCTGAATCTCACCATTACCTATACTACGATAACACGAACCAAAGGAAGAATCCGCCATGGTAACCTATCTTGTTGTCGGTCAAGGTGATCATGGATGTCCACGCGGTCCCACGAATGTATAGGCTTGTCGCTGATAACCAGGCGAGGGAGTGTCCCATTCTAAGACAACCACTACATGCATATGTATGGAGGTGACGTGTGCATGCATGTTTGAATACCATTTCACAGCATTGATGTGGCCCGTGCATCAAAAATCATACAGTCACAGAGAAAGATTGGTTCATGACGTGTTGTTGTACTCGACACTTCGAATCGATGGGAGGGATTCATGCGTACACATGCATGTGTGTGTGCTCAAACTATATCATGTCATCCCAGAGCATGACCTATATATACACCGTATTACAAGCAAGAAAATAATCCCCTCCTAAGTCAAATTAACCTCTCTCATTGTCAGGAAAAAAGTAATGATGTACCAAGCGGGCCCACAGATGGAAAGCATCGATATCGCTGATAACCACTTAAGTGGGTGCTAGAGGACAACCACCATCGCTTTGCATGTGGGCCAAACATATGTTGAATACCCAAAATGCACAACTTTGATGTGCCACATGCCTCAAAAATCGTAAACCCCCCACACAGAGCGAGGTTCATGAAGCGTACTACATATGATGGTCCCCTTCCCCCTCTTTGACGCATACTATATGCTCCTACCATAATACAACCCAAAAAGAATCCTCCTCAATGGTGAAATTAATTAAACTCTCCCGATGTAGGTCAAAGTGATGCCTGCATTGACGATGGCCTCTGGGCCCACAGATGGAATCGTCATACGTGAGTGTCCTAGCTAGGATAAGCACTGCCTGCATGCATGTGGCCCAAAGAGGTGTTGTGTGATGTTTGAATAGCCAATTTCACAACTTTGATGTGGCACGTGCCTCGAAAACCAAAAAGTCCCGACACTGAGTGAGGTGTACTTGTTCACGGACGTGTACATATAGTATATATGCTAGTCCCCTACCACCTCTTCGATGCGTACTATATACCACCATAACACAAACAAAAAAGATTCTACCTTGCTGGTAAAATTAACCTTACTGCCGGCTGTTCGTCAAAGTGATGGACGATGACCTCGCGGGCCCACAGAAAGCGTTGCATGCGAGTATCGAGTGTCGTGTAGGACAACCATCGTGCATGTGGCCAAAACATGTATGTATGAAAAGGGTTGTGTAATGTTTTAAATAACAAATTCACGACTCTGATGTGGCACCTGCCTAACTAAATGGCCAACCCACACGGTGGCTCACAACTCATAGTGTACTGTGAGCCACCCTCCACCCCCCAGACGCACACACCCACACACGCAGCGCGAATCCACCGCAACTACGATGCATGTTAAATTATCCCGCAGTGAACATATGTTACCAAAAGAGGGACGTTTTAATTTCAAAAAAAAAATAGAGATCATTAAGACGTTTTAGTACATTATAATTGATTGATTTTCCATGGGTATAATGTGCAAAAATCAAATTTGAGGTACATGCACACGTGACAGTGCACCTAAATGGATTGCAAAAACACATGTGTCTCACTGGGTGCATGTTTACTCCCCATGCAAGAAATTTCAAACATTGAGAATCTTGATTTTAAATTCTAGTACATCCAAAACTTATTTGAAGTTCATGAAACTTATCGTGTTGTCATATGGACACCAATACAAAGTGGCATTGTACTTTTTTTTGTCAAATTTGAGACCAATTTTGATGTTGAAAGTGCGTTATATCGACTAGAGGGGGGTGAATAGGCGATTTTTATGAATTCTTCATTGAGGAATTTGCTGGTGAGGAAATTCCTTAGCGAAGAACTACTTGCAGCGAAATAAGTACCCAGAAGTAAACATAATAGAATATAAGCATAGTCATCATAATTAAATGAAGACAAGCACAGAGTACAGAAAGCGTAAACACAGGGATAGCACTAGAAAGAAGACGAACAGACTGATGAAATTGAACTGAGGAAATTGAGAAAGTCTTCAGTCAAAGTCTTCAAACAGATATGAATAAGCACACAACAATAGACATGAGGAATTGAAAGAGTTGAGGAAATAGAACCAGTGAGCTTGGAGAAGACAATGATTTGGTAGACCAGTTCCAACTGCCGTCTCAGTTGTACATCTAGTTGGAGCGGCTAAGTATTTAAAATCAAGGACACCCAGTCCCGGACACACAGTCCTCACCGCATTATCCTTGAGCTAAGGTCACACAGACCTCACCCAATCACTCGTGGTAAGTCTTCAGGTGACTTCCGAACCTTCACAAACTTGGTCACTCGGCGATCCACAATTCCTCTTGGATGCTCTAGACCTTGACGCCTATCCGTCTGGAAGAAGCACAGTCTTCAAAGGAAACAAGCGTCGGATCCACGCAGGATCAATCTCTTCAGTGATGCTCAATCACTTTGGGTTTGTAGGTGTTGGGTTGGGTTTTTCCTCACTTGATGATTTTTGCTCAAAGTCTCGGAGGATGGGATGCTCTCAATTGACAAGTGTCAGTTTCTCTCGGAGCAGTCAACCCGCTAGTGGTTGAAGGGGGCGGCTATTTATAGCCTAGGGAGCAGCCTGACATGATAAGACATAAATGCCCTTGTCTGGTGGGATTAGTAGGTGTAGGATTTTGAGTTGAGCATCACATGGAAAATTTTCCTTAGTATTTCCTCAACCCCCTTTAACAGTATGGTGTTTCCTATGACTCAAGAAAGAGAAAATGAAACTACGAAAACAAAAGTCTTCACGCTTCATGTTCCTCGAATGAATACCAAGTCTTCAAGGTCACACCAATTTCTTCACTTTCAAAGTCTTCAGAAATCCAAAGTCTTCAGTTGAAGAACTTCATTATTAGGGGTCGACTTTCTCTGTAAATATCAAACTCCTCATAGACTTATAGACTTGTGTACACTAACAAACGAATCAGTCTCTTAACCTATAAGTCTTCAATACACGAAAATCACTAAGGGGCACTAGATGCACTTATAATCTCCCCCTTTTTGGTGATTGATGACAATATAGGTTATGTTTTCAACGGGGATAAGCATATGAAGTGCAAATATTGATATTGAGGAATTTCATTGCAAGATATAGAGGAACTCCCCCTGAAGATGTGCATAGTGAGGAATTTGCTTTTGAAGCAATGCACACTTGAAGAGTATAATCATGGAGATCTCCCGCTATATCTTGTAATTCATACACGCATTTGACATATAATTTGAAGAATTTGAAATGCATGATGAAATATGGTGACTGATGTAATTCAACATGCGTGCATTAACATTAATAAGCATGCAGAAGAACACAGCAAAAGTATCAGGCCACCATGGAGTTTAAGATTACAACTCGATCCAGCAAAGTCATCAGAAGAACGAGAGTTGTAACTTAGCAAAAAACACTCATATAAGATAGACCCGCTTGAAGACTAACTCAAATTTCTCCCCCTTTGTCATCGAATGACCAAAAGGGTTGAAACCGAGGACTAACGCCCCCGAAGAATATCATGATGATGGAGGAGCGCCAGCGTTGTCAGGGTCTTGAGTCGTTGTAGGGCCTACTGCAGTGTCGTCCAAGTCTTCATACTTGTCCGTGGCGCGCGATGAGGAACATGAACTGGACACCAAGGAAGGAACCTTGACCTTCTTGAATTTCTTTGGAGGAGGAGCAGACCAATCAAAGTCTTCCTTGAAACCCATTTGCTTCAGATCTTGTTCACCATATAGATGTGATAGAATAGCCCAGGTGCGATCAAACACTTCATGGAGGTAGTAATGGTTCTTCTTCACTGCATTATGTGTGGAAGTCATGTTGTGAATAATAGACCCAAACTGATGCTTAACCCATTTGTGGTTTCGATCCACCTTCTGGTGAAGACTTAGCAGCAGTTCTCGGTCAGTCATCACACGAGGAGCAGTAGCTTGAGGACTTGACTTGGTAGCATTGGCAGCAGAGTCATGAGTGGCAGAGTCATCATTGGTGGAATAAGATGCAGCTTTGCAGAACTGACCATCCAATGGACGAATGCCTTCATCGATAATGGCTGGTGACTTGCCCTTCTCATCAGTTGAGGAAAATGTCCGCTTGAGGACTTCAATCGGGGGCAAGTAGCTGAGATGATTCTGAAAATCAGCCTTGTAGTTGAGTGAAGACCTTGTTCTGAGGAATCTCATGATCTACGGCGCGTAAGGCTTCACCTCCAATGGTGAAAGTGCAACATTTGCTAGATTCCTCATGAAGAAATCATGATAGTTTATGGGGATGCCATGCATTATGTTGAATAGCATATTCTTCATCATCCCAATAATTTCTTCATCAGATGAGTCATGGCCTTTGATAGGACTCATGGTCTTCGTCAGAATGCGGTAGATGGTTCTTGGCACATAGAGCAATTCCTTCACGAGGAATTTGGTCCTTGGGGCTTGACTAGGCTTCAGAGGCTTCATGAGCACTTGCATATAGTGGGCAGTGAGTTCAGGCACATCATATAGACAACGAGCACCGTCAGGTGGATTACTGATTGGCAGTGAGGAAGCAATTCAGATGCTGGTGCCTTGTAATGAGTGTTTTCAGTCATCCAGTCCAACACCCAAGAGTTGACGTCAGTAGCATCACTTGTGATATGCAGCGTTGCGTCGAACTTAAGAATAAGCTCTTCATTCCAATCAACTACGTCTGAACAAAAGTTGAGCAAGCCTGCATCATGAAGCATACCGAGGACTTGAGAAAAGCAAGGCATTGATTCTATGTCCACGTGAGGAATGTGCTCGTGGTCGAAGACTTTGTCCTTGTTGAAAAGCAGCGAGGAATAGAAGTTGGCCTGGCAAGCAGTCCAGAAACGCTTCCTTCTACGACGAGCATTGTCATATGGGTTGAATTCAGTGAAGAACACGTGCTCGCCAAAGAAATCATCAGCCTTGAATTTTTTCTTCTTTGAGAAGAAATCCTTTGGCTTGGGCTGACGAGTGTCAGTCAATTGCATCACCACCTCAGGAATCGCAATCTCAGGTTCCTCAGGCTGAGGAATTTCAGGCTCTTCTACAGCTTCAGCCTGGGTCTTCAATTCTTCATTTGCACTTTCTTCAGCACTAGTGGCTGGAATTTCTTCATGAACAGTTGGGGTTGCATGAGGTTCTTCAGATCCCATTTGCACTTCGGTAGCAGCTGGGGACTGAGGAATTGCTTGGAGTGGAGTGAACATTGGAGAGTTGGGGTGCTGACTTTCCCAAAAGTCATTATTGAGCACAGGAGTGGTACAACCAATGTCCACATCCTCATCTTCCATTTCTTCAACACCTGCCTCTTCAGCAGTGAACTGAGGCATAGGTGAGGAAATGACTGGGGTTGAAGGGATTGCATCCACTTCAATTTCTTCGTCCAATTGCTCTTTCGAAGTAGTAGAAGGAGTTCCTTCGTTAGATTGATTGGGAATCACATAATCCTCACCAAAAGGAACAAGGTCCTTTGATGGCATGAAAGAGACGGGAACGGCATCAATTGGGTTGTCAATTGAACTAGTCAGAGGCTTCATCTTCTTCGGAGCTGAAGAATTTGATGAAGTTGATGCCTTCCTTTTCTTCACAGCTGCACGCTCTACAGCCTTAGTCTTCTTCGCATCTGATGCAGATGGAAGGATCGGAGTTGGTGTAGGCGCAGGAGGTTCAGAGGGCTTTGGATCATTTTATTCAGGCGCAACCGATGCAGTTGCCCTGACTTCTTCACTTTCTTCAGGCGCACCACTAATGGATGCCCTGGCAATATCTTCAGCGGCTGGAATGCAGTCATCAGCCCTGGTACTCTCAGTTTCTTCAGCAGCCTGATTGTCATCAGCGATGCTGGCATGTTCTTCAGTAGGCTGAGCAGATGCTTCAGCCTGAGTAACTTCAATGTGCACAGGAGGAGCAGCACTTGAAGTGAATTTCTTCGTCAGATTGACAAACTGAACCTTGGCACCCTTCCAATTAGCATAGTAGCAATCGAATTCATCACTCAATTGCTTGATTTCAGCTTGCAAGGCAATGCGCTGATCAGGGGTAAGAGTGAGGACATTGTCCTTGAGGTAGCGCTGTTTCTTGTACTGTGCTTTCTTCAAACTTCTGCCTTGTTGAAATTTCCACTTTTCTTCCTCAATGAAGGCAGTCAAAACATGACTCTGACCAGGAGTGAGGTTCATCTCCGGCAAAGGCGTGTTAGGGTCCTTGTGCCATAGGTCAATGTAATCAAGGATCAACTTTGGATCCAACATCAGTGGCACATTGCTGCCTTTGGCTCTAGCGGCCCCGGCTTGCCTGTCTCTGATGATTTCAGCAAGTTCTTCATCATCAGCCTCATCGTCATCAGAGGGAACTTGGAAGGCGACCTGCTTCTTGTGAGGACTTGGGTGAAGGCCTCGTCCAGCAGTGGCCTTTTTCTTCAGCAGAGAGGTGCCAGCTGAGGAATTTCGTGCGGCTGAGGAGCTGGCAGATGCTCCTGAGGCAATTGAGAAGCCTGTTGTCCTTTGGCACGTGGCAAGATGCACAGGTGCAGAGGATTTGGTTGGAGCAGCTGAAGACTTTGTCGGAGGAGCTGAGGACTTTGAAGGAGCAGTATGAGGAATTGTCCATGAGGGCCTTGAAGAATCTGGCCTTGAGGGCATTGCAGAGGAGCTTGGCCGTGAGGGCATTGAAGGAGAAGTGTTTGACTTATGCGCAGACTTCTTATGCATCGCCTTCTTCGGCTGACTAGCAGAGGCCTCAGCAGAGGCAGCAGCAGCAGAGTCTGCGTTGAATTTCTTCACTGCTTCCTTTGCTTGCTTGGCCAGTTTGGCCTGGTGCTTTGCCCATTCATCTGCATAGTAATCACTGCGCTTGAGGCTGGTGAGATCTGCCACTTGGCCTGGTGCCAATGGAGGTCTTGAGCATGGAGGGTTGAGCGCGAATTTCTTCATATACTTGGGAGTAACATACCTGTACTCCCTCCATTCTCGTGCCCATCTCCTCTCTATCCGTTGTCTACGCACCTTGCGCTGATTCTTGTCCTCCTTGCCAAACTTGGCCTCATTAGGAGTGCAGTATCCAGCATAAATATCCTCAGGGATTTCAAATGCAGTATTGAGCTCAGGCCTCTTTCCTCCCTTTGGTGGCTTCTTATCAGCCATTTTCTTCAGCTGAGCAATATGAACAACTGAGGTTTCTGAAGAGGTGTGTAACTTTTCTTCGAGGAACGCCTAAGTGAAGAACACGACGAACTGGGAAGGGTAGATGTGAAGCTCGTCAGTTCAGATCTTCCACGCCCTAACTCGGCAGAGGAAGACGGCTACGGCGGTGGCGGAGTGAAGAAATCCGCAACCGTCGTGAGTACGACGGCGACGAGGTCGAGGCAGTGAAGCTCTTCCTCACCGGCGATGATGAAGTAGCAGCGGCGCTAGGGTTTGGGGAGCTCGAGCGGGAGTGAGAGCGAGCGAGGTGAAAGTAAAGTGAGGAAGAGGCAGGGGTATTTATAGAGGGTGTGAAAAAACTATACACCCGAGGAAATCGGACGAACGTGCCCCTGGCCCTTCTCATTCTCTTGACATGTCTCACCCACGTACTGAGAGGTGACGATCGTGTAGGATCGTGGGTGAATAGATAAGTATTGTCGTGAGAAGCGGAACGGTTTGAGCGGCAAAGCCGAAAATTCAGATTAGATAAGTTAAAAGTTTCGTTCACAATTTCTTCAGCTATGAAGGACACAATGAAGATTTTCAACGAGTTTCAAATAGAACGCACATGAATAATTTGTGAATAGACTAGGTTGAGTTTAGCATAGAGGGGGAAGGGTCTGATCACATTCACTTAGCAGAAGAAATCAACTTGAAGAAATAGCAATAAGTGAATGCTGTAGAGGACATAAAACTCATATATATATATCCAAATGAAGAACAACACCGGAAAGGGTGAAGACAAAGCAAAGTTGAAGCATTTGAAAAACTGAGGAATTTAAAAAATGAAGAAAAACTCAAATTGAAGATTTCCAACTTTGGGTGGTGGTGTAACCCACCGTATAAGAAAGCTGATTTCAGACACCGCGTACAATTGTTGTAGGTCTCTGAGAATCAATTTCTTCATTAATTTCTACACACTTAGAGGGTTAGTCTTCATTGATTGAAGAAAAATGTTACTTCGTGTATTGCGCATCTAAGTCATCAAGGCAGCATAAGTGTTAGGATGTGTGTCCATTTCAGAGAACATTCGAAGATTCTAGGATATTTAGCTCACACCGCAACTTGCTAAATCTCTTATCATCCAAGGGCTTAGTGAAGATATCGGCCAGCTGATCTTCAGTGCTAACGTGGTCGATAGACATGTCACCCTTCAACACATGATCACGAAGAAAATGATGACGAATCTGGATGTGCTTGGTCTTCGAGTGCTGAACTCGGTTATGAGCAATCTTGATAGCACTCTCCTTGTCGCAGTAGAGAGGCACATTCTTCACATTGACGCCATAGTCCTTGAGTGTTTGCTTCATCCATAGTAGTTGAGCACAGCACGATCCAGCAGCAATGTACTCAGCTTTTGCAGTGGACAGTGATACGCAGTTCTGTTTCTTCGAGGACCAACAGACCAAAGATCGTCCGAGGAAATGGCATGTGCCTGACGTTGACTTGCGGTCCACACGATCACCAGCATAGTCAGAGTCTGAATGTCCAATGAGATCAAACGAAGAGCCCTTGGGATACCATAATCCAAGTGTTGGTGTGTGAGCTAAGTATCGAAGAATATGTTTCACAGCCTTATGGTGTGATTCCTTCGGTGTAGCTTGAAATCGGGCACACATGCAAACACTAAGCATAATATCCAGCCTAGATGCACATAGGTACAATAAAGAGCCAATCATGGAGCGGTATACCTTTTGATCGAAGTCTTGACCATTTTCATCAGTGCATAGATGGCCATTTGTGGGCATTGGAATTTTGACCCCTTTGCAATCTTGCATGCCAAATTTCCTCAATACGTCCTTGAGGTATTTCTCCTGAGATATGAATATCCCATTGCGTTGTTGACGAATTTGAAGACCTAAAAAGAATTTCAATTCTCCCATCATAGACATTTGATATTCTTCACTCATCATATATGCAAATTCTTCACTGTATCGTTGGTCAGTACAGCCAAAAATGATATCATCAACATATATGTGGCACACAAACAATTCATCATCATAGGACATAGTGAAAAGAGTTGCGTCGAGTGAACCGGGTTTGAAGCCTTTCTTCATGAGGAATTCCTTCAAAGTATCATACCACACCTGAGGGGCTTGCTTGAGGCCATGCAGGGCCTTGTTGAGCTTGAAGACTTTGTCACGATTTTTTGGATCTTCAAAACCTGGGGGTTGAGCAAGATATACTTCTTCCTCAAGCTTACCATTGAGGAATGCACTTTTCACATCCATCTGTTGTAAGATAATATCATGATGGTTAGCATAAGCAAGTAATATGAGAATAGCCTCAAGTCTAGCAACAGGTGCAAATGTTTCATCGAAGTCAATTCCTTCAACCTGTGTGTAGCCTTGAGCTACAAGCCTTGCCTTATTCCTCACCACAAGGCCATTTTCATCTTGCTTGTTGCGGTAGATCCACTTTGTGCCAATAATGTTGTGCTTGCGAGGATCTGGACGTTTGACCAGTTCCCAGACATTGTTGAGCTCAAACTGATGTAATTCTTATTGCATAGCTTGAATCCACTCAGGCTCCAGAAATGCTTCATCTACCTTAGTGGGCTCTGTGATAAAGACAAAAGCAAAATGCCCACAACAGTTAGACAAATGTGAAGCTTTTGAGCATGTGAGAGGACCTGGTGCTTCAATGTCATCGATGATCTTCTCAATTTGCACTTCGTTTGCAATGCGGGGATGAGCGGGTTGTCTTCGAGGAATTTGATCCGCATTTTCTTCAGGAGCGTTTTCCTCATCACCATTTTCTTCAGGTGCGTCAGCTCGACGTTCATCACATTCTGGAATGAATTCTTCAGTAGATTCTTCGGTGGGAATGACATCCTAAGTAGCTTTGAACTTGATAGAATCCTCAGGTGCTGGTTCATCTATCACAAAAGGTAGGTGCTCTCTTTGCGAGCCATTAGTTTCATCGAACTGCACATCTACAGTTTCAACAACCTTGTGAAGAACGTTGTTGAAGACTTTGTAGGTGTGCGAGTCCTTTCCGTAACCAAGCATAAAACCCTCATGTGCTTTCTGTGCAAATTTAGAATTGTGCTGAGGATCTCTAATCCAACATTTAGCACCGAAGACTTTGAAGTAACTCACATTGGGTTTCTTGTCAGTGAGGAGGTCATAGGCAGTTTTCTTGAATAATTTGTGAAGATATACTCTGTTGATGATGTGGCACGTAGTATCAATTGCCTCAATCCAGAAATGACGAGGCGTCTTGTATTCATCAAGCATAGTGCAAGCCATCTCAGCAAGAGTTCTATTCTTGCACTCCACGACGCCAATCTGCTGAGGAGTATAAGGAGCAGACAACTCATGAGTAATACCAAGTTCATCAAGATAGTCATCAAGACCGGAATTCTTGAACTCAGTCCCATTGTCACTTCTGATGTGCTTGATCTTCACACCATAGTTGGTTGAAGCCCTCAAGGAAAATCGTTTGAAGACTTCCTGCACCTCATGTTTGTAAGTGACAATGTCCACCCATGTGTAACGAGAATAATCATCAACAATAACAAAGCCATATAGAGATGCGTCATTTGAAATAGCAGAATAATGATTAGGACCGAAGAGATCCATGTGAAGCAATTCAAATGGTCGAGTGGTAGTCATGATAGTCTTCGCTGGATGCTTGGCATTTGTCATCTTTCCAGCTTCACAGGCTCCGCATAAGTGATCCTTGAGGAATTTGACATTCTCGATGCCAATGACATGCTTCTTCTTCGCAAGCGTGTGCAAATTCCTCATGCCAGCATGACCAAGTCATCGATGCCATAGCCAGCCTTCTGAAGCTTTTGCAAGTAGACATACGGCCGGTTGTGGTCCTGTAGAGAAATCAACAATGTACAAGTCTCCTCTCCTAAAGCCTTCGAAGACTTTGGAATTGTCAGCTTCCATGATCACAACACAACGATATTTGCCAAAGACAAAAACCATATCAAGATCACAAAGCATTGAGACAGATATGAGGTTGTATCTTAAGGATTCGACAAGCATGACTTTGTCCATGTGTATATCCTTTGAGATCGCAACCTTACCTAGACCCAATACCTGATTCTTGCCTTTGTCAGCGAAGATGAGATGCTTCAGATGTGATGGTGATAAGGGAGCATCCATCAATAGATTCTTGTCACCAGTCATGTGATTCGTACATCCACTATCGAGGACCCACTCATTGGCTTTGGGTTGTTCATCCTTGGCACCCTTTGCCATGAAGCAATATGTGGGAGTGTAGTCATCATTGCCTTCATCAGCCTTGTTGGTGAAGCCATTCTCTTCAGAGTTGAAGATAGACTTGCTGATGAAAGCAGTAGCGAGAGCTAGGCTCGCCACACCAGACTCAGACTCCTCAGATGCCTCCTCGTCCTCATGTTCCTCAGATTCAGCCTCTGAGTCCATTTCCTTGCCAATGAATGCCCGAGCATTCTTGGAGCCGCTCTTCTTGTGAGATGAAGACCTCGAGGATTTTGATAATGAAGACTTTGAAGATTTCTTCTTCTTCTTAGCGTCATCAGAACTGTAATCCTTGTATTTCTTATTCTTTGATTCCTTATCCCATTGAGGACAATCTTGGATGTAGTGACCAGGTTTCTTGCATTTGTGGCATAGCCTCTTCTTGTGGTCACTGGATGAGTAATCATTGCTCCTTGAGGGTTTTCCAAAGCGACCACGTCTTGAGAACTTCTGAAATTTCTTCACGAACGGTGCTAGTTCCTGGCTCCGTTCTTCAGGGTCACCAAGGCTACTAGAAGAGTCGTCATCTTCAGACTCAGAGACTGCCATGGCCTTCAAAGCACGTGATCTGCCATAGCTCGAACCATAGAGATCTCTCTTCTTAGCAAGCTGGAACTCATGAGTATTTAGCCTCTCGAGGATATCAGCAGGATCAAGTGACTTGTAGTCAGCACGCTCTAGAATCATCAGTGCCAGAGTATCAAATGAAGAATTGAGCGATCTCAGCAATTTCTTCACCACCTTACGATCGGTGATGTCAGTGGCGCGCATCGCTTGAAGCTCATTTGAGATGTCAATGAGGCGATCAAAGGTTTGCTGGACATTTTCATTGTCAAGTCTTTTGAAGCGGTTGAAGAGATTGTGAAGAACGTCAACACGAGAGTCACGTTGAGTTGAGACTCCTTCATTCACTTTGGACAACCTATCCCAGATAACCTTAGCAGTCTCCAAAGCACTCGCTCTTCCATACTGTCCTTTGCTCAGATGGCCACATATGATATTCTTCGCTTGAGAATCGAGTTCCTCGAATCTCTTCACATCAGTAGCGTTCAGAGAAGGTGTGACTGAGGGAACACCATTTTCCACAACATACTACTACGTCTTGAGCTTGCGTTGGTTTTCCTCGAAGAGGAGAGGGTGATGCAGCGATAGTAGCGCAAGTATTTCCCTCAGTTTTTGAGAACCAGGGTATCAATCCAGTAGGAGGCTCCTCAAAAGTCCCACACACCTACACAAACAAACTGAGAACTCGCAACCAACGCAATAACGGGGTTGTCAATCCCTTCACGGCCACTTGCGAAAGTGAGATCTAATAAAGATAGTAAGATAAGATAAATATATTTTTGGTATTTTATAATATAGATGCAAAAAGTAAAGATGCAAATAAAAGTAGATTGGAAGCAAAATATGATAAGAGATAGACCCGGGGGCCATAGGTTTCACTAGAGGCTTCTCTCAAGATAGCATAAGTATTACGGTGGGTGAACAAATTACTGTCGAGCAATTGATAGAAAAGCGCATAGTTATGAGATTATCTAGGCATGATCATGTATATAGGCATCACGTCTATAACAAGTAGACCGACTCCTTCCTGCATCTACTACTATTACTCCACACATGGACCGACTCCTGCCTGCATCTAGAGTATTAAGTTCATAAGAACAGAGGAACGCATTAAGCAAGATGACATGATGTAGAGGGATAAACTCATGCAATATGATACAAAACCCCATCTTGTTATCCTCGATGGCAACAATACAATACGTGCCTTGCAACCCTTTCTGTCACTGGGTAAGGACACCGCAAGATTGAACCCAAAGCTAAGCACTTCTCCCATGGCAAGAAAGATCAATCTAGTAGGCTAAACCAAACTGATAATTTGAAGAGACTTGCAAAGACAACTCAATCATACATAAAAGAATTCAGAGAAGATTCAAATATTATTCATAGATAAACTTGATCATAAACCCACAATTCATCGGATCTCGACAAACACACCGCAAAAAGAGTTTACATCGAATAGATCTCCACAAGAGAGGGGGAGAACATTGTATTGAGATCCAAAAAGAGAGAAGAAGCCATTTAGCTAATAACTATGGACCCGTAGGCCTGTGGTAAACTACTCACAACTCATCGGAGGGGCAAGGATGTTGATGTAGAGGCCCTCCATGGTCGATTCCCCCTCCGGCAGAGTGCCAGCAAAGGCTCCAAGATGAAATCTCGCGGATACAGAAAGTTACGGTGGTGGAAATTGTGTTTCGTCCGCCTCCTCGATGTTTTCGGGGTACGTAGGTATATATAGGAGGAAGAAGTACATCGGTGGCCGCCCAAGGGGCCCACGAGATAGGGCGCACGCCCTACAGGGGGGTGCCCTCCTATCTCGTGGGAGCCTCGGCAGCTTCTTGGCTTGCACTCCAAGTCCTTTGGATCACGTTCGTTCCAAAAATCATGCTCCCGAAGGTTTCATTCCGTTTGGACTCCATTTGATATTCCTTTTCTTCGAAATACTGAAATCGGCAAAAAACATTAATATGGGCTGGGCCTCCGGTTAGTTGGTTAGTCCCAAAATGATATAAATTTGTAAAATAAAGCCCATAAACTTCAAAAAGGGGTAATATAATAGCATGGAACAATAAAAAATTATAGATATGTTGGAGACGTATCAAGCATCCCCAAGCTTAATTCCTGCTCGTCCTCGAGTAGGTAAATGATAAAAAGAGAATTTGTGATGTGGAATGCTACCTAGCATAATTCATAATGTAATTTTCTTTATTGTGGCATGAATGTTCAGATCCAAATGATTCAAAATAAAAGTTCATATTGATAAAAGAAATAGTAACACTTCAAGCATACTAATCAAAGTAATCATATCTTCTGAAAATAACATGGCAAAAGAAAGTTCATCCCTACAAAATCATATAGTTATGCTATGCTTCATTTTCATCACATAAAGATGTTCCCAACTTCTATACCCCCGATGACAAGCCAAGCAATTGTTTCATACTTAAATAATCTCAAACTTTTTCAACCTTCACGCAATACATGAGCGTGGGCCATGGATATAGCACTATGGGTGGAATAGAATATGATGATGGGGATTGTGCGGAGAAGACAAAAAAGGAGAAAGTCTCACATTGACGAGGATAATAATCGGGCTATGAAGATGCCCATCAATTGATGTCAACATATGAGGAGTAGGGATTGCCATGCAACAGATGCACTAGAGCTATAAATGAATGCTCAACAAAAGAAAACTAGTGGGTGTGCATCCAACTTGCTTGCTCACGAAGACGTAGGGCATTTGAGGAAGCCCATCATAGGAATATACAAGACAAGTTCTATAATGAAAAATTCCCACTAGTATGAAAAAGACAACTTATGAGACTCACTATATGAAAAACATGGTGCTACTTTGAAGCACAATATATGAGACTCACTACATGAAGAACAAGGTGCTACTTTGAAGCACAAGTGTGGAAAAAGGGATAGTAACATTGAACTTTTTAATTTTTTCTTTTTTTCTTTTTTTCTTTTTTTTAATTTTTTCTTTTTTTTTCTTTTCCTCTTTTTTTGGGCCTTTCTCTTTTTTTTCTTTTTTGGCCTTTCTTTTTTTTCTTTCTTTTTTTTCTTTGGGTAATGTTCTAATAATGATGATCATCACACTTCTATTGATTAAAACATATGAATTACAACTCGAAACTAGAACAAGATATGACTCTATATGAATGCCTCCGGCGGTGTACCGGGATGGTGCAATGAATCAAGAGTGACAGGTATGAAAAATAATTCATGGTGGCCGTGCCACAAATACGATGTCAACTACATGATCATGCAATGGCAATATGACAAAAGTAAAGTATGCCATGATGATGATGAACGGAACGGTGGAAAGTTGCATGGCAATATATCTTGGAATGGCTTTGGAAATGCCATAATAGGTAGGTATGGTGGCTGTTTTGAGTAAAATATAAGGAGGTTTATGTGTGATAGAGCGTATCGTATCACGGGGTTTGGATGCACCGACGAAGTTTTCACCAACTCTCAAGGTGAGAAAGGGCAATGCACGGTACCGAAGAGGCTAGCAATGGCGGAAAGGTCAATGTGCATATAATCCATGGACTCAACATTAGTCAAAAGAAATCATATACGTATTGCAAAAATTTAGAAGTCATCAAAAATCAAGTACTACGCACATGCTCCTAGGGGGATAGATTGGTAGGAAAAGACCATCGCTCATCCCCGACCGCCAGTCATAAGGATGCACAAGCCAGGTACACTTCATGTTTCAAATTTGTTACACAACTTTAACCATACGTGCATGCTATGGGACTTGATAAGTTCAACACAAGCATTCTTTAAATTCATAATCACCCAACTAGCATGAATTTAATATCACTACCTCCATATCTCAAAACAATTATCAAGTATCAAATTGATCATAGCATCCAATTCACTTCCTATGATAGTTTTTATTATACCCAACTTGGATGCCTACCATTCTAGGACCAATTTTAAAACCATAGCAAATATGTACCATGCTATTCTAAAAGACTCTCAAAATAATATAAGTGAAGCATAAGATACTAGTAATTTCTACAAAAATAAGTCACCGCCGTGCTCTAAAAGATATAAGTGAAGCACTAGAGCAAAAACTATCAAGCTCAAAAGATATAAGTGAAGCACATAGCATATTCTAATAAATTCAATCAAGTAGGCTTCTCCCAAAAGGTGTGTACAGCAAGGATGATTGTGGTAAACTAAAAATCAAAGACTAATATAATACAAGATGCTCCAAGCAAAACACATATCATGTGGCGAATAAAGATATAGCTCCAAGTAAAGTTACCAATGAACGAATATGAAAGAGGGGATGCCTTCCCAGGGCATCCCCAAGCTTAGGCTTTTGGATATCCTTGAATATATTGGGGTGCCATGGGCATCCCCAAGCTTAGGCTCTTGCCACCCTTTATTCCATAGTCCATAAAATCTTTACCCAAAACTTGAAAACTTCACAACACAAAACTCAACAGGAAATCTTGTAAGCTCCGTTAGTGAAAGAAAACAAAACCACCACATAAGGTACTGTAATGAACTCATTCTTTATTTAGTTTGGTGTTAAACCTAATGTATTCCAACTTCCTTATGGTTTATAAACTATTTTACTAGCCATAGATGCATTGAAATAAGCAAACAACACACGAAAAACAGAATCTGTCAAAAACAGAACTGTCTGTAGCAATCTGTAACTAACACAAACTTCTGGACCTCTAAATATCCTACCGAAATAGGAAGTCCTGGAAAATTTTTTTATTGAACATCAGCAAAAAGAATCAACGCAAAAACGCGCTCCTGTGATTTAACAAAATTATATTCGTGCGCGCAAAGTTTTTGTTTTTCAGCAGAATCAAATCAACTATCATTGTAGGTTATCCTATAGGTTCTACTTGGCAACACTAATTAAAAGATAAAAACACATCTAAACAGAAGCTATAAGCAAGATTTATTACTAAACAGGAGCAAAAACAAAGAACATAAAGAAAATTGGCTTGCCTCCCAACTAGCGCTATCGTTTACGGCCCCTAGCTAGGCATAAAAGCGAAGATAGATCTAACGAGTGCCATCTTTGGCACTAAATTCATAAGTAGCCCGCATGATAGACTCATAAGGTAATTTGACTTTCTTTCTTGGAAAGTGCTCCATGTCTTTCTTTAATGGAAATTGGAATCTAAAATTCCCTTCCTTCATATAAATAATCGCACCAATCGTTCTAAGGAAAGGTCTACCAAGAATAATAGGGCAAGAAAGATTGCAATCTATATCAAGAATGATAAAATCTACGGGCACCAAATTTCTATTTGAAACAATAAGAACATCATTGATCCTTCCCATTGGCTTTTTAATGGTGGAATTCGCAAGGTGCAATCATCAAGATCATGGAAACCTAGAATATCACATAAAGTTTTCGGAATCGTGGAAACACTAGCACCAAAATCACACAAAGCAAAACACTCATAATCTTTAATTCTAATCTTTATAGTAGGTTCCCACTCATCATTAAGTTTTCTAGGTATAGAAACTTCCAAATTAAGTTTTTCATCATAAGATTGCATTAAGGCATCAACGATATGTTTGGTAAAAGCTTTATTTTGACTATAAGCATGAGGAGAATTAACAACGGATTGCCACAAGGAAATACAACTTTTTAAAGAGCAATTCTCATAATCAAATTCCTTCAAATCCAAGATAGTAGGTTCAATATTATTAGAAGCTGAGGACTCTCCAATCTCCTTTTTACCAAATTTAGCATCAAGATCTAAAGACTCCGAATTCTTGGGACGCCTTTTAGGCAAAGTTGATTCATCATCAGTCCCATAATCATCAAAATTCATATTGCAAAACAAAGATCTAATAGGAGACGCATCAATAACTTTAAGATCCTCATCATTATTTACATGGAAACTAGAAGAACACGCTTTTATAAAGCTATCTTTCTTGGCACGCAATCTAGCGGTTCTTTCCTTACACTCATCAATGGAAATTCTCATTACTTTGAGAGACTCATTGATATCATGCTTGGGAGAAGAAGATCTAAGTTTAAGAGAATCAACATCAAGCGAAAGTCTATCAACGTTCCTAGCCAAATCATCAACTTTGGGCAATTTTTCTTCAAGCAAGGTATTAAAATTCTTTTGAGAAACCATAAATTCTTTCACACTATTCTCAAAATCAGAGGGCATCTTATTAAAATTACCATAAGAATTATTGTAGGAATTTCCATAATTATTAGTGGAATTACTAGGGAACGGTCTAGCATTAGACTTTCCTCTATAAGCATTGTTTCCAAAACTATTCCTACCAACAAAATTCACATCCATAGATTCATTATTATTCTCAATCAAGGAAGACAAAGGCATATCATTGGGATCGAGAGGAGTATTTTTAGTAGCAAACATCTTCATAAGTTCATCCATCTTTCCACTCAAAACATTAATTTCTTCTATAGCATGCACTTTTTTACTAGAAGATCCTTCGGTGTGCCATTGAGAATAATTAGCCATAATATTATCAAGAAGTTTTGTAAAATCTCCTAACGTGATTTCCATAAACGTGCCTCCCGCGGCCGAATCTAAGAGATTTCTAGAAGCAAAGTTCAAACCGGCATAAAAATTTTGTATGATCATCCATAAAGTCAAACCATGAGTAGGGTAATTGTGAAGCATCAATTTCATTCTTTCCCAAGATTGGGCAACATGCTCATGATCAAGTTGTTTAAAATTCATAATATCGTTCCTAAGAGTGATGATCTTAGCGGGAGGAAAATACTTAGAGATAAAATCATCTTTGCACTTGTTCCAAGAATCAATACTATTTTTAGGCAAAGACGAAAACCAAACTTTAGCACGATCTCTAAGTGAAAACGGAAATAACTTCAATTTGACAATATTGTTATCCGTATCTTTCTTCTTTGCATATCACACAAATCAACTAAATTGTTTAGATGAGTAGTGGCATTTTCACTAGGAAGGCTGGCGAATTGATCTTTCATAACAAGATTCAGCAAAGCGGTATTGATTTCACAAGACTCAACATCATTAAGAGGAGCAATTAAAGTACTAAGGAAATCATTATTATTGGTATTCGAGAAATCACACAATTTGGTATTATCTTGCGCCATGGCAACAAGTAATCCTACACACAAGCAAACAGAAAAAGGCAAGCGAAAAGGAGAGGAGGAGATTCGGAAAGAGAGGGCGAATAAAACGGCAAGGGTGAAGTGGGGGAGAGGAAAATGTGAGGCAAATGGCAAATAATGTAAATGCGAGGGAGATGGCTTTGTGATGGGTACTTGGTATGTCTTGACTTGAGCGAAGACCTCCCCGGCAACGGCGCCAGAAATCCTTCTTGCTACGTCTTGAGCTTGCGTTGGTTTTCCTCGAAGAGGAGAGGGTGATGCAGCGATAGTAGCGTAAGTATTTTCCTCGGTTTTTGAGAACCAAGGTATCAATCCAGTAGGAGGCTCCTCAAAAGTCCCACGCACCTACACAAACAAACTGGGAACTCGCAACCAACACAATAAAGGGGTTGTCAATCCCTTCACGGCCACTTGCGAAAGTGGGATCTAATAAAGATAGTAAGATAAGATAAATATATTTCTGGTATTTTATAATATAGATGCAAAAAGTAAAGATGCAAATAAAAGTAGATTGGAAGCAAATATGATAAGAGATAGACCCGGGGGCCATAGGTTTCACTAGAGGCTTCTCTCAAGATAGCATAAGTATTACCGTGGGTGAACAAATTACTTTCGAGCAATTGATAGAAAAGAGCATAGTTATCAGATTATTTAGGCATGATCATGTATATAGGCATCACGTCCATAACAAGTAGACCAACTCCTGCCTGGATCTACTACTATTACTCCACACATCGACCGACTCCTCCCTACATCTAGAGTATTAAGTTCATAAGAACAGAGCAACGCATTAAGCAAGATGACATGATGTAGAGGGATAAACTCATGCAATATGATATAAGCCCTATCTTGTTATCCTCGATGGCAACAATACAATACGTGCCTTGCAACCCTTTCTGTCACTGGGTAAGGACACCGCAAGATTGAACCCAAAGCTAAGCACTTCTCCCATGGCAAGAAAGATCAATCTAGTAGGCCAAACCAAACTGATAATTCGAAGAGACTTGCAAAGATAACTCAATCATACATAAAAGAATTCAGAGAAGATTCAAATATTATTCATAGATAAACTTGATCATAAACCCACAATTCATCGGATCTCGACAAACACACCGCAAAAAGAGTTTACATCGAATAGATCTCCACAAGAGAGGGGAGAACATTGTATTGATATCCAAAAAGAGAGAAGAAGCCATCTAGCTAATAACTATGGACCCGTAGGTCTGTGGTAAACTACTCACAACTCATCGGAGGGGCAAGGATGTTGATGTAGAAGCCCTCCATGGTCGATTCCCCCTCCGGCAGAGTGCCGGCGAAGGCTCCAAGATGAGATCTCGTGGATACAGAAGGTTGCGCTGGTGGAAATTGTGTTTCGTCCGCCTCCTGGATGTTTTCGGGGTATGTAGGTATATATAGGAGGAAGAAGTACGTCAGTGGCCGCCCAAGGGGCCCACGAGACAGGGGGCGCGCCCTACAGGGGGGGCGCACCCTCCTATCTTGTGGGAGCCTCGGCAGCTTCTTGGCTTGCACTCCAAGTCCTCTGGATCACGTTCGTTCCAAAAATCACGCTCCCGAAGGTTTCATTCCATTTGGACTCCGTTTGATATTCCTTTTCTTAGAAATACTGAAATAGGCAAAAAAAACAGCAATATGAGATGGGCCTTCGGTTAGTAGGTTAGTCCCAAAAATGATATAAATGTGTAAAATTAAGCCCATAAACATCAAAAAGGGGTAATATAATAGCATGGAACAATAAAAAATTATAGATACGTTGGAGACGTATCACATACCAGAGATCGTTATCAATTACCTCAAGATGCATTCGCATCTTATTCTTCATTAGGGGTAGTCCGTTCCATCGAAGGTAGGACACCCAGCAGAGACCTTGATCATACCTGCGGTCGACATAACTAAAACTCCAGGCGGTTAAACCAAAACTCACACAGAACAAGGGAGTACCTTGCTTTGATACCAATTGAAAGTGGGTTATATTGACTAGAGGGGGGTGAATAGGCGATTTTTATGAATTCTTCACTAAGGAATTTGCTGGTGAGGAAATTCCTTAGCGAAGAACTACTTGCAGCGGAATAAGTACTCAGAAGTAAACATAACAGAATACAAGCATAGTCATCATAATGAAATGAAGAAAAGCACAGAGTACAGAAAGCGTAAACACAGGATAGCACTAAAAAGAAGAAGAACAGACTGAAGAAATTGAACTGAGGAAATTGAGAAAGTCTTCAGTCAAAGTCTTCAAACAGATATGAACAATCACACAACAACAGACATGAGGAATTGAAAGAGTTGAGGAAATAGAACCAGTGAGCTTGGAGAAGACAATGACTTGGTAGACGAGTTCCAACTGCTGTCTCAGTTGTACATCTGGTTGGAGCGGCTGAGTATTTAAACTCGAGGACACCCAGTCCCGGACACACAGTCTTCACCGTATTCTCCTTGAGCTAAGGTCAGACAGACCTCGCCCAATCACTCGTGGTGAGTCTTCAGGTGACTTTCGAACCTTCACAAACTTGGTCACTCGACGATCCACAATTCCTCTTGGATGCTTCTAGACCTTGACGCCTAACCATCTGGAAGAAGCACAGTCTTCAAAGGAAACAAGCATCGGATCCACGCAGGATCAATCTCTTCAGTGATGCTCAATCACTTTGGGTTTGTAGGTGTTGGGTTGGGGTTTTCCTCACTTGATGATTTTCGCTCAAAGTCTCGGAGGATGGGATGCTCTCAATTGACAAGTGTCAGTTTCTCTCGGAGCAGCCAACCAGCTAGTGGTTGAAGGGGGCGGCTATTTATAGCCTAGGGAGAAGCCCGACTTGATAAGACATAAATGCCCTTGTCTGATATGACCGTTAGGTGGGTAGATATTTTGGGACAGCTGGCGCATAGCACAGCAACGATCGGAATATTTGACTCTCAAATTCCTCAGGGCTATCATGTTCCTCATTGTGTAGGCAATCCGCACTGTCGAATTCCTAACTCCTCAGTTAGAACAAATTTCTCAGAGACCAGAAGAACTTCGTCTCTGCCAATGAAGAATATGAATGAACTGTATGAGATTTCCAATGGCTTCACTCAAAGGGATTGGTAGGTGTAGGATTTTGAGTTGAGCATCACATGAAAATTTTTCCTTAGTATTTCCTCGACCCCCTTTAACAGTACGGTGTTTCCTATGACTCAAGAAAGAGAAAATGAAACTACAAAAACAAAAGTCTTCACGCTTCATGTTCCTCGAATGAATACCATGTCTTCAAGGTCACACCAATTTCTTCACTTTCAAAGTCTTCAGAAAGTCTTCAGAAATCCAAAGTCTTTAGTTGAAGAACTTCATTTTTAGGGGTCAAATTTCTCTGTAAATATAAAACTCCTCATAGACTTATAGACCTGTGTACACTCACAAATGCATCAGTCCCTTAACCTATATGTCTTCAATACACCAAAATCACAAAGGGGCACTAGATGCACTTACAGATGTAATCTTTATCTAATTATAAATGGGAGATTATTAATAATTGGGAACCAATATCCCAAACGGATTATTTATTCGAACCCTGAGTGTTAGACCAACAATGGATACGTGCCATGCTTCGGTTAAGCAATAAAGCGGCAACATTAATCATCCAAATAGAAAAACATTGTACCGCCACGCGACCCGTGTGCCGTGCGAGCAGGCGTGAGTTGACGGGATGCATGCGAGCAGTCCGCCGTGCAGGCAGACCGGAGGCGTGCATGCAGGTGTGTGAATTGACGGAGGCCTGCTCGCTGTGTAGTGTCATCGGGAGGCATGCGAGTAGTTGAGTGAAGCGACAGTAGGCATGCCAGTTGTTTGGTGTGCAGGCTCACCAGGAGGCGAGCCAGCGGTTTGACCGCCGCCCGCCTCTCTCTCACTACTCCATATTAATGGTGCGCCCAAGTGGCTGCACCCCCAATCCTCGCCACACACACAATCCTCTCTATGCGCTTGCATCCTCGACGCCTCTCTCAGTCGTCAAAGTCATTAGTGTATGAGGATGTCGCCGAAGCACCCCATCAGGGAGTGGCAACGCTGGGGCTGTTGAAGTACCGAAGCACGGCATGGAGATGGATACGGAGGTTTCCGTCACTGCCAGTGAGTTATCGCCGCACCCTAACGTCATCGACAACGTCGAGCTTCCATAGCCGGAGGCAGAGTTCCACACCAACTCTGGTGACGATTCGAGCGACGACCCGGGCGACGACTCTGACGACCACTCCGGCAATGACTCCAACGACGACAGACAACTAGTTAGTCATCTATACCCATTTATGTGTCAAATAGATCCTAGGGTTTCTCTGGTTACTCCTGCCTCCCCCTTTTTGGAATCGAAATCCTATGGTTATGTTCTCCCAATCCATGAAATCTGAGTAAGTTTTGTTAGATCCGTGTAGTGTATTGACTATTTGAATAGTAAAAGTGATAAGTGATTAGTTGTTTCATCTGTGCAAATGATTCCTGCTAGTAATCCGAGTAGGGTTAGTGTTCGTGCTAATAATTCCTAGCTAGGACTTGACAATTGATTTTGAATGACCTACATATGTTTGTGCCATTATTTTCTTCAAGGATTGGTCTATACATAGACGATTGTGCTTAAAAATCGAACCATAATCTCTGGATATGTATAAATAAATAGCCATAAATTCCTAATCCTACTTCACGTCCTGTAATCATTGATTTGATGCCAAATTTTGGCAACTGCCAGCTAGAGATTAGTTTGTAAACATTAATTTGAGGCCATATTCTTTTACTATTTGTATAGGTGTTGTATGACGATGTGGACAGCGAGGATGAAGATGTCCAGAGGAGGGACAAGAGGCAAATCCTGAGGAAGCTTTATGCAGGAATGCATAACAGGCGTATTAGGACCTGGGATGGCGGCTATCGATGCCCATTTTGCAACCACAAGCTTCATGATGCCTATCAAAGTGTTCTGGCGCATGCAAGAGGAAGGGCTGTTGGCTCCTTCAAGCAGAAGTATTCTCACAGGGTGGCGCATGGCGCGTATGCCAAGTACCTAGAGAAGCTTCAGGATCGTGCCAGCCTATGAGATGAGATGTGGGATCAAACTGTAGCGACCAGACCTCAAACAGTCTGATCTCTGTGCATCGGTGTCATCCCTGGATCGGTAATGCTGACACGCACAGTACTTGAAGGATTTATATCTCATGAACTCTTGACGTAGTGATACTTCTCGCTATCATTACTCATTCATCGGTTCCGTGTTGTCGCAACCGGAATGCCGACAAGTGATTCATGATGTGTGAAATCTATACTCCTAGTAACTCGTTGCTTGGTAGTAAATGGACAATATTCTCATTCTTAGCGTGTTGGTTATTAAATCATCATCCTAAGATTGATCGTGCTACCTTGTCCTTATTTCTGGTGCACTCCTCGATCAATAAGTTAGGATTGTGTAAATCCCTCACTCTTTTGATCATATCATCTTGCCCTGAAAAGCAAGGTTGTTCTCGAGCTTAGTAACATACCGGTGGTTCGTGATGTTCCGAATATCTTCTTGGAAGAAGTCCAGTGATATGGAAATTCCGATGAATTGCTGTTGAGCCCATCAGCAGCATTTTGTCTCCCCCCATGATTCATGTTCAACATCAACCTAGTGTTGAAAACTTTGTAAGAAATGCATTCTTGTTTCGTTCATGAAGTATATGTTTGGTGTAAGAGGTGACTTTCTCCAAGTTCATGTGCATCATATGCAAGTTGCCGCCGTGACCTCGAGAAGTCAATGTTGTTTCCTCTGGAATCATCCCAAGTCAGTCATGCACGTGCGAAGTATTCTGTGGTTTGGAGTCTTGCAACCTTCATTCTATATGTGTCCCTAGCACACCAAGCCACCGATTGATTTGCTCAAGGAGAAGAAGTCCCTTCTTAAGAGCATGCCTTATGCAAGGACTTTGATATCCTCGACGATGATTCCCAACTAGAATTCGATAGTGTTTTATTATAAGACTAATATGTGGTCATTCTTGTCTTGGACAACATTCTCACATGTATGTAGCAGAACCGGCTAATGTTTTGGAGCTTGCTATCGTAGTTCATATCCCGGGAATCTCGCAACGTCATCTCGTCGATTTGTGTTACGAACTTTCTTTTCGGACATGCTGAGTCTGAGGTATCCTATCACCAATCGGATCTGAATCTCAGGCAGATATGATGGTTGGAACATTCCCAACAATTGCATGTTGTTTCCAGCTGGCATCGCCATTGTGCCAATTTACCATGGGCTGCCCCTCTTAGCAGTTGCTCTCCAAGGTCATCTTCCAAAGTGGTCCTGTCATGGGTCCCATCCATTTCCGGTGATAAGCAAAAGTCATCCATTGTGTTGTCTTCAACAAGGTAATCCACATCATCCATACTAGTCCGAGTATGCTACTTCTTCGAACTCCATCAAACGATCGTTCGGAATATTGCCTCAGGCTGGTGAGAAGAGTTCCAATGATCTATGTATCAAAAGTAATTCCTTTTTGCCACTTGAGGGAATAATTCTACGATTCACCTTCCCTAAGGTGCCCTGTTATGGAATCATGGCAATTCTTCCTCGCTATTCTGAAACCCTCGTCAAATTGTCTCCTCCGCCCCTCTTGATGCATGTTTTGCTTCTCAGCTCAAGAGATGTTTCTATGTCTCATTCCATGAGTTCATCCTGTGATCATTAGGATGATCCATCCATGTAGACATGTCTCGCTCTTTTGTCCTCGTGATGGATGAAGATCTCGAAAGCAAAGATGTCAAGATCGACTGGAGTGATCAAATCAACATCCTCGAGAAAAGACGTTTGGATCGTGAAGATTGTGTTAGCTTGTGTCCCTCTGTCTTCTTACCTCATGACTTGAATCTCGGGATGAGATTTTTGTTTAGTAGGGGTGAGTTGTCACATCCCTAGCTTCTGGCATTGCACTAGGATAGTGTCATGTGTGCATCATGTCTAAATTTTTCTTAAACTTGAAATGGGGACTAACAAACCCAAAAACCCCCCTTTTGAAATACTAGGTTCCAACAATTGGAATTTCAAAGGGCATTTTGGGTTCATTGAAATTCCAATTGTTGGAACCTAGTATTTCAAAATGGGGGTGTTGGGGTTTGTTAGTCCCCATTTCAAGTTTAAGAAAAATTTAGACATGATGCACACATGACACTATCCTAGTGCAATGCCAGAAGCTAGGGATGTGACATTATAACAGAGTAGCAATCACACACTTATTACATCGAATGTCTCAAAAGAGAACTTATTACAATAAATATGGCTTAAGGCCATCTAATATCGATAACAGCGGAAGGCTTGGAAGATAAAGTGACTCCGTCAACTCCAACGGCATCACTGAGTGAAAGATCACGACCTAAGGCACCTTACTCGTCGTCTGTGCAACATGAACGTTGCAGCCCGAAAATGGGTCAGCACATGGAATATGTTGGTAATGTAAAACATAAAGAGTAATGAACAGAATAATGCTATCATTACATGCATATATGGCTGGTGGAAAACTCTATGGTTACAGTTTTGCATAAAGCCAATTTTTCCCTACAACAAAGGAATGAATTTTATTTAACTATCATGGTGTTTGTTAAACATTGATAAGTTTCACCCAACTCAATCCCAATTAAGCATCATCATTAAACCGAATCAAATTATATTAAGAGTGATGAGATCCACATGACAATCCAAGAACTAGATACTCAAAACATCCATAACCGGGGACATGGCTAACCATGATTAGTTTGTGCACTCTGCAGAGTTTTGTGCACTTTTCCCCACAAGACTCAAATACATCCATGGTCAGAGAAACGAGACACAGTCTTTCTGAAACAATAACTCTTTACTCTGGGTGGACAGTTACACCTACTTTCCCCTACATCTGCTAGCCCACCACTGAAAGAGGTCTTGCAACATACTCAACTATTCTAGAGCCCATAATAGCTTGTGGCTGCACACGGAAGTTTCTAGCATGAATAATCTTATGATTCCTTTGAGCCTGGGTGGCGGTCCATAGGAGAATCACACGGTAACCCCGGGATTTCCAAAGAAAACAGGCAACACTGGGTTCCCCAGGTGCCTCAATCCACCCAGATGTGCATTAAAGTAGCCACCTTAAGTTAACCATTAAATAACAATACTCACATCTGTCATGGATACACTCACCCAATCCATGTCTACAAGCATAGCATAGCATTACTAAGCAATGTAGAAGTAACTCCCAAAGGTTTGATAATAAACAGGACAATAGGTACTGCCTCATCTACTTCCCAAAACCCACATATTAAGCAGATCCTAACCATGCAATTGTTTGAGGATTGATCTAATGCAATAAAACTGGGTAGTAAAGAGGTATGATCAAAGTTTTACTTGCCTTGCTGATGATCCGTGAAACCTAGATACTCGTAGTAGCACGCTTCGCACTCAGGGTACTCTATCACAAACAAACAAGTATACAATAAACACTCAACTAGAAGCACGGGTAAAACTCAAATAAGAGATCTAACCAGAAAGTTCAACTTAAGAACTCAGGTTTGCAAAAAGAATCAAATCAAACGAAGCAACGAAACTCAAACTATAAAAGAAACAAGCTTCATTTACTAATCTGGACTTAAGTCAAATTTTACAATAGCAAAAACTTGTTTAAATTGGTTCAACAGAAAGAGGGCTTCGAGACGAAACTCTAGGCGCTTGAATCGCCTGATTCCGATAAACGAGCGAAAAGATAAACTAAAACGAATATCAGGGCAGAAATCGCGATCGAAAATAATTGCGGAAAATCCCTGGAAAAAGAAAAACTAACGAACAGGCTAACGAACGAACGTTCGCTGTCTACGGCTAAGCAGTGAAAATCGTTCATTTTAACGAACGAATGAACAGGTGTTCGCTAAATAACTAAAACCAGAAAAAACGATCTAAATAAAAAAACAACCGCGGTTCTTAAAAAACCGACGGTTTTCTTAACGAAAACCGCGGCGGCGGGCGGCTACCTCCGGCGAATCCGGCGAGGGAGGCGGCGGTTCCGGCGGCGATGGACGGCGGCGATGTGTGGCGGGCGACGGCGGATGGTGGCATGTGGCAGCGGTGGTGATCGGTGGCGGTCGGCGGCGACGTGGCGGCGAGGGGCGGCGGCGAACGGCGGCGGCGGCGGCGGCGACAAAAACCGGCGGCGGCAGCGGCGACGGAAACCGGCGGTGGCAGCGGCGACAGAAACCGATGGCGGCAACGCGGTTTACGAGGCGGCGGCGCTTAGGGTTAGGGTTTGGGCGGCGGCGCAGGCTTCAGTGGGCCGGGGCGGCTCGGGCGGCGGCTTATAAGAGGGGGTCGGCCTGGAGAGTCCTGGCCGGCTACGGCCCGGAGTCGGTTTCGTTTTTTTAATAATTCCGCGCAGAAAAACAAATAAAAGAAATACTAAACTGACTCTAAAAATCCTGAAATAAATTTTCCTCATCGTGTAAAAATATAGCGGACAAAGTGAACATTTATTTGGGCCTCTAATGCAATTTTGTAAAAAGCATATTTTTCCTAATTCAAATAAAATAGCAATAAAACTCCAAAAAAAATCTTATTTGATTTTAGTATTAAATCTCCAATACTTCTTTATTTTGGGAAAGTCATTTTATCCCCTCTTTTTTATTTTTATAAAAAGAAATATTCGAAGAGAAAATAATTAAAATCAAATGATTCTCTTTTCGAAATTTGAGAAAACTCAAATATGAAATTAACGAAATCCCCAACTCTCTCCGTGGATCCTTGAGTTGCGTAGAATTTCTAGGATCAAGCCAAAATGCAATAAAATATGATGTGCAATGATGATCTAATTTATAGCATTCCAAATTGAAAATTTGGGATGTTACACGAACTATGTACGCTTGAGCACACTTAATGATGTACTAATGGTTGAACTATGCTTGTGTACGTGCACGCTTATTATATATGTCTGAGTATGTTTAATCTATGTTTACTAATGTCTATGGGATATGGATGCAATCAGTTCGGTTGATGGAATCTAACCTCTGTCCTTGTTTATTGGTCCCATTTGTAATTTGTGTTAAATTTTGACCAAAGATTCAACTGTCAATATGTTAGTGCAGGTCAGCAAAAATTATATCGTTGGATGCGTATTTGAACATAGTGTTCAATGACATAATTTTTGGTGACATGCATAAACATTTCTTAGTTAAATATTTGGGCGAAATATGGTACAAATTACAAAGGGGACCAATAAATCAGGACGGAGGTGGTACGTCAATCACACACGGTTCCCAAAATTGGAACCGTGTGCAATGACTTTCATTTTTCCTATTGCGTCAATCACACACGGTTGGCTCTAGCAAACCGTTTTATCCAAAATTCTTTGTGGGATAGAAAACCCTCACTACCCAATTCAAAAAAGAAAAAAATAAAACCCTCACCATCCCCACGTCACAAAAACCCTCACCCCGCTCATCACCCCCTCCCGTCCCCATTCACACCATGTCACGCCCAATATGCGACCCTATCCAAAAGGAACTCGAAGGTCCCACCAAGGATAGACCCGCATATTGGAACGCTTTTGCAAGGTGGATATCATTACATCAACATTACATAATAGATAGGGATACATACATAAGGCATACAATGCCACACGAATACAACATCATCATACATAAGAGCAACATCCGACTACGGATGAAACACAAACAGAAGCTCAAACAACATCCACCCTGCTAGCCCAGGCTGCCGACCTAGAACCTATCCCCTGATCGAAGAAGAAGCAGAAGAAGAACTCAACGCAAGCAAGCATCGCTCTCGCGTCATGAACATCGCATAACCTGTACCTGCAACTGGCAACGCTATAAGAGGGGCTGAGCAAAAGCGGTAACATAGCCAAGCAACGGTTTGCATAGGAAAGGTGTCAAAGGTTAGAGGTTCATGGCAATATGGGATGGCTTGATAAACAGGTAATAGGTAGCGCAGCATAGCGATAGAACGAAGCAACTAGCATAGCAATGATAGTAGTGAGATCCAGGGTAGCGGTCATCTTGCCTGCAATCCCGCAAGGAAGAAGAGCGAGTCCATGAAGAAGATGAGCGGATGAAGCCAAACCAACCGTAGACGAACGAATCCTCATGATCGCACCGAAACAGGAACTAACAAGAAGAAGCACACAACATAGGTAAACACACCACACATAGACAAGACATGATGCACAACAAGCATGATGCATGAAAAGGCTACATGAAGCTACTCATGGCAAGAGATGATGCAAACAAGAACAACACATCAAAACAAGTTTAAATGAGGCCGGGAACAACATAGAACAATTCCGGTAAGTCCTCATATGCAAATTTCGAAATGGGTCCAGAACTGAATAAACCTTATGTTCAAGTTGTTAAACAGCAAGTTAAGATGCACCAAGATGATCTACACTAAATTCTAGTCAAGTTACACATAAAGTTCATTAGATTCGGAGCTACGGCCTAGAAGATATGAGCAAAACAAGTTAAGCATGACATTGATGCAAAATGCATCCAAACATCAAGCAAACACACCAAAACAAGGATGCAACATGATAATATGAAGCTACATGCAAAATCTAGCAAGTTTCATATAGATCACACTCAAAACGGAGCAACGGTGCAACACATACACTCTATACAAGTCACAACAACAATCTGTCCATAACAGCAACTAGGCATCTTGCAAGCATCAAAACAATATGATACAGCATCCCAACATGATAACAAAAGGCATGAGCATGAAGTACAGGTCAAGCATAACAAAACATGAATAGTGAGCTATCTCCAGAAACAACTAGAACATGCTCAAAAGGACATGGTAAGATTGCAAATAATAACAGTTTCAGACTTTAGCAGAAATAACATCAGGTTGCAATGTTTAGAGCTATCAAACAACATGTTACAGGAACATATCATGGCAAACAAAGACATGGCATGAATCTACTAATTGCATAGATCAAAAGTCCCTTACTGACCATGAGCCAAAAAGGCACAGAAAATATGATAGCACCCATGTAAACATGGCAAATTATATTACAGATTCATACATGGCAGGAACAACAATAAGTAGGCATGTTGGTGAGCTTGAACCACTCACTACAGGGCAATACATGGCATGGCAAGGCACCCAACAGTAAGGAGACAAGTTTATGAATCTAACCATGGCAATAGCAAGGTCATAGGGTGCATGGATCACTAGAAAACAATCATGGAAACATTGAACTTAATGTTAACAGGCTGACAGCAACATTTTTTAGCAACTTTGGAGCAAGATATGAACAATCTACAGCAACCTATAAATGCAACCAGAGGCATGGATGGTTATGACATGTAGATCAAAACATGTTTATAGGACATCTCCAGATTATGCATAGAATGATTAGTAGCAACATGTTTATATAGCATCATGAAATAACAGATTCAGCCTAGCAAAACAGCAACAGCAAGTACACTACTTAACAAGCTCGATACACTCAGCACACAACTCACAAAAATACATGGTTGGCACCTCTGGAAAGATGGCATGGCATAGATCAAAACACATGAAGACATCAACCTCATAGGATGCACACATCAATCATGGCAAAAATGACAAATGAGCAAGTTATAACAGTTTCAGCAGGTTAACATCAACATGCACTCTTCCAACAGCATTTCGGGCATCAAGATGAGCTCAAATGAAAATGATGAATGGAATGAAATGAAGTACTCGTCGAGGCGAACAATTTGACATATTACACGCACGAAACGGAGCTACGGATGCAGAGATGTGATGCGATGAACCTGGCATGATTATGTCAAAAATCTAGGACGGGCGCAAGATAGCTAAATGTCGCACGGGCGGGGTTTAGGCGGTTGGCTCACCATGGGCCTGGCCCAGAAGGGGAAGGAGGCAGGCCGGCTTGGGCCTGGGGGTGCAGCAGGCCGGGGCTGGGCCTTGGGGAGGCAAGGCCCACGAGGGCGCGGTGCGGGCGGCCGGGTCGAGCGGCTCCTCCGCTCGACCCCGACCAGGGCGGCGGCGGCGGAGCAAGGGCACCGGCGGCGTAGCAGGGCTGGGGATGGCGGGCGGTGGTGCGGGGAGACGGATCTGCCGGATCCCGGCCAGATCCGGGCGGTGAGGCGGCGGCGCGGGGCACCGGCGAAGATCCGGCGGCGAGGGGCGGCGCGGAAGGCGGTAGGCGCGGCACCGGCTCGGCCGCGGGCGAAGGGCATCGGGTGCGGGCGGCGCCGGCGCCGGCGCGGCTCCGCTCCGGCGAGGCGGCGGGGTTGAAGGCGCTGGAGGCCGGCCGGGCGGCGGCGGCGAGGCCACCGGCGGGGAGCTGTGCCGGCGCAGGAGGCGGACGGCGGCGGGGGGTCTTGATACCCATGGTAATGGGATTGATGAGTCCTCGTGGCTCACAGATTACTACAACAATAGTTGCAGGTACAGGTTATGCGATGATCTTGACGCAAGAGCGATGTTGCTTGTTTTGGAGTTTCTTCTTCTGCTTCTTCGATCAGGGGATAGGTTCCAGGTCGGCAGCCTGGGCTAGCAGGGTGGATGTCGTTTGAGTTTTCTGTTTGAGTTTCATCCGTAGTCGGATGGTGCTCTGATGTAATATGTTGTTGTATTTGTGTGGCATTGTATGCCTTTTGTATGTATCCCCATCTATTATGTAATGTTGATGTAATGATATCCACCTTGCAAAAGCGTTCCAATATGCGGGTCTATCCTTGGTGGGACCTTCGAGTTCCTTTTGGATAGGGTCGCATATTGGGCGTGACACACCAGCACAAGTTCCTCCGCGTCTATGCATGGCACCGCCTATCGCGGTGGTAACCACTTAGCTTAACGCGTGCCGCCAGCGCTAGGCTGCCGGCAAACTCCACCGCATTTCGCCACTTCCGCTTGCTGCCGCCTATCGCCATCAATTTTCTCAATGTTGCTCGTGGTCGACCCAGCTCTACTCGGTTGGGAAATCTACCGTACTGAGGGTTGTTTCTCATGGATAACAAAGTAACTAATTTAATAAGATATTATCTCATCTCTTATCCCAGTTCATCTGCTTCCTTTAATCACCCGACCGAAATCGCCGTGAATTCATTTTTATTCAAGCTGATTTGAGTTTTTTTTTTCATTCATAGAGTGTAAAGTGCGTGGACACATCAGGACTTTGCGGCCTCCGCCAGACATTCCATCTCATTGTACCAGATGACTTGAGGATGCGCGCGGTATGTTCAATCTCACCCTAAATCAGTTGGCATGGCCTACTTTCTTGAACATATTCTAAATATTGCTACATTTGGATAAAAGGTGCCACATGCACCATATACGTCAAAGGGGATTTTGTTTCCCTCTTCTTTCTATATTAGGCAAATTAATGATGTATTTTTCTTTCGATTACTCTCATATTTCCATGACATCATGTTTACCCTATCTGTTTAATTACAGATTTTTGTCCTTCGATTTCAACTGCTGTATAGTTCTTTCAATTTGGGCCCATATTTGCATGTCACCATATTTTCTTTAACAATCCAACCATTTTATGCAGCGCGTCCCTTGCTATGCAACATAATCTATAGTGCACAATCTTTTACTTTTTATAAATCAAGACTGCAGGGATGTCATACTGAACATAAATCATGGATTTACAATCATTGCTACTGTAAGACTTGGTGAATGTGGTGACTCCTATTTTGGCACTGGCTTTTCGAAAGAAATTTCTAAGTTTTGTGTACTGAAAGCTGGCACTATAATTGCACTCCACATAAAAGGGCCTGGTCATGATATATATGCTAACTTCCTCGACGATATCATCCGTCCAGACTTTGTTCGAAGTAAGTTTTCTTTTCAAGTATCTGCATGTTGATTTACCCAGCAATATCAAATAAATTGTGTAGTATTTAAGCAACCAATTGTTATTCCATTTTCTTACTATATTCCTACCGAATAACTTCTAGTTACCAATACACTTTTCTATTGCCATGTTTTAACTAAATATTCCATGTACTCCCACTTCTATCAGAAAGCGCCACTGATAAGGAGTCTCTGGAGGTGGAGAACGGGGCTGCCAACAAGCAAAGGTGGGGCAAGCAAGAACCGCAAGCGACTCCAGCAAGCCTAGACTTCATCAGCAACCCCCCGAAGATATGTTGACAATCATCATCTCCCTTCTCCCAATCAAATATGGGGCACAGACAACCGTCCTTTCCCAGCGGTCGAGCCCCCTATGGAAGTCCACCCCTCTCGACCTCATCGACACCCACGAGCTCTGCCATGGCTATCACAAAAGATTGGATGCATTCTCCAAGATCCTCGGCAGTCGCCTTGGCCCAACCGGAGGCCTTAGAATGGGCAAGTTTTGTTCCAACGGCAAGGACGAGCCAAGCTTCATGACTGGTTCTGATCTCCTGCCCTAGATCAGCTCGAGGAGCTCACCTTTGATGATGGGCATGTGTGCTCGTTGCTAACGTCCGCGCCCCGCCTCGCGCCTAAGCTACACGTCGCCAAGTTCAGGAACTTCCATCCCCCCTTAATGACGTGCCCGCTCTTATTCTACCACGACTGAAGCACCTCGAGCTCGTCGCCGTCTACCTCCCAAACAATGACATGGAGCGCCTGCTCCATGGCGGTACTGCACTTGAGTACCTTTGTGTTTAGGCGATCAATGGATTGAGTAGCTTCCACATCACCTCCATGACTCTTCAGACTATTTATGTGTGTTGCTGGTCCGGCAGGAAGACATCACAAGAGTTACCACTGTATGGTCACTGTGGACACACCTGCACTTGAAAGATTACTTGTAGTTGATCAAGAAGGTCCAACAAGAATCAATGTCATTTCTGCGCTGAAATTGACAGTAGTGGGCTACTCATCTGACAAATACTCCGAACTTGTTATTGGATCCACACCTATTCAAGTACAACAACTGCCTTCTATAAATTAACATTATTTCTAAATTTGAAGATGTTTGTTCGTCTGCCATCCAAAAAATGATTCCGACAAGCTTGACCCCAAAACTGCGCACAGTGAAGGTCTTGGCACTAGAATCTATCGGCCCCAACCTGGAGCAAGTTGTCAGTTTCCTGAGATGCTTTCTGTGCCTGGAGAAGCTATATATCGAGGTGATGTTCCATTCCTATTAAAAGTTAACCATAAGGGAGTTCAATTTGTGACACCTTTTTCCAAGTTTACAATGACTATGTACTAGGATTTCTGAAGGATTCTTTTGGAGGATTTCAATACATACATGCCCCCCATATTGGTTGCTTGATCCATATGGTTACAATCCATAAGCATTTCTCCTTTGGATTCATCTGTGCTATAGTTTTTTAGGGAACTTTTCATCCACTCCAACCTCTTGTGAAGAAGGCTACATTTTTCTAGAATGTAATTAAATGCCCATGTTAATCATGTCAGGTCGAAGATGGCATGTTAGTGCATTTTACAAATCCTGCAAACCAAATAGGCCTGTAGTAGTGTTCAAAACTGCATGTAGGCACTAACATGTTTTCTTATTTTGCAGATAAGATTAGGCCCAGTGGTGGATAATGTGATACAATATAACAATCACGGCGGATGCCTAGATCTGCATCTCTCCGAAATTACTTTGAACTCCTACCGAGGGACCTTACCGGAGATTATATTCGCTAGGTTCTTTGTTGTCAGAGCAAGGGTGCTGAAGGTAATGAGGTTTGCCCTACATTTATTTCGCAAAAATGAATGGTTTGTTAATCAGCACCGGCGGCTGCAGCAGAATGGAATAGGCTTTGAAAATGCTAAATTTCATTTTGGAACTTCAGATGATAGAGTAATCGGAAGTCATCGTGTCAACCCCATACATGACTTCCCAGTGGCTGACCCCTTTGCAAAAATTATGAGGTTTCGAAACCAGACTTAGAAGTCGTAATATTAGTTTGAACCTCTCTGATATCCATGTTCAGCGGATCAGCGCAAGCGTTTGCAGCTGATGAGCTGAATTCATTTCTAATATCAGTTTGAACCTTGTAATATTCAAATTTGAGCCATATAACTCTGGAATTTGAGCCTTGTAATATTTCGAGCTTTTGTGGTACAATCATTGAAATGGCATCGTATGAGACTCGTATATTGGTAGACTATTTTGACCTTAATATGAAATGGTCTTAGATTTTATTAACCATTCTTGAATTTGTTTACCTTGTCGGTCTCACAACACATGATCTGTATAATAACTCCACTACGATCTTCGACATTATTGCACATAGTTGGTTTCTTCAACCGTGTGCCCTGTAGAGCGCATAATTAATTATTGCACTCAAGTGTCCATCATCACCCTTCTGTGTAACTTTGACCTCATCACCCACGGGTTAACTTATGACCGAAGTCATTCCACATACTTCGTTTTTACAAAGCTTTCTGCCAATAAACACCCATGATTTCCCCTCTTCTAGCCGACGCATGGCCAAACTAACCCGGTGGGAAGCTTGCACGGTAAACTGCACGGTAGCGCAGGAACAGGCTCACCGATGATACATTTGGCACCTCTTCAAGCCCACGCATGGTCAAACGAAATGCGTGCAGTGTGGTGTTGTCAATTATGCACTGGAATCCTCCACTATGAACGTCGTGACAAGACGTGACGATTACAGGCCGGCCGGCCCCCGTTTATTACAGCGGTCATTTAACCCTTGTGTCTCTTCAACCTTTTGATCGCACCCCACCATTGCAAGAAGCACACCCACCACGAAAAATCCTTAGAGGGTATCCTGCACAGCTCCAATGGCGCTACGAGCGGCTGCGGGCGACGAGTAGCTATTCACCATGCATGCCGTGCTGGACACCCACAGAAGGTTCACGGATCTCTCGGTGGTGTACACTAATGACCCGATGTGGGTGGCGCACTCCATCCACATCATGGAGTTGTCGCTTACCGAGGAGAAGTACAAGGTGGTCGGGTTCGATCTCGAGTACGCGCGCGTTCATGTCAGGTCTCGTCCCAAGGTTGTCGTCACCCAGATGTGCGTGCGCCACCACGTCCTCGTCCACCACTACTGCCTGGCCACAAGGCATTGCGAGCGTTTCGGCAGGTTTGTCAACAGCCCCCACTACATGTTCGGTATGGTGGACATCACCAATGATGTAAAGGCGCTCGAGAATTCAGGAATTGCCTGCTAGAATCCTATCGACATCCAAGGCCAATACAAGATCTGGAGTAGCAAGGAGCATGAGAAGTACTCACTGGTTCACCTCGCCGAGCCCATCATTGACCTCTACTATAGAGACATGAAGGATTCCTGCAACAAGGACAAGCATGCCTTGCACTCGGCCTGGATGGAGAAACTCGACAAAGATCACATCATGTACGCGGCCAAGTAGGTGTACACGAGCTACGACATGTACAGGAGGATCATTGACATGAGGAAGTGCCTCCTTCCCTAAAACGGCCAGGGATCCAGCCAGAAGCAGAGCAATGGCAAGCATCATCGCAAATAAGTAGATGATTAGATCCTCATTTCTCCTAGTTTAGCATGCATGTAATTGCTTACTTTGGTGTGTGGAAATGTTATATGTGTAGTCACTTGTGTGATTGTATGCTTAATTTCATTTTGCATTGCTGTCTTTTTAAGTATATATGTTGATGCTCTGTAGATAGAGCAAATCACGTCGCACACACACTAAACAATGGAACCCGTCGGTGACGATTTCATCAATCACTGACAATTGTATACCAGCAATCGTTTGCTCACAGCACACATGGCTTGTTAACATGAATCGTCTGTGTTGTTATCGGTCTTCCCACACGTTTCCGATTACAGACCTCTTTGCAGCGTATCAGACACCTCTTGTTAAGTTGAACCATTTATGTTCTCTTGGCTGAACCCAAACAGTTCACCAAAGTGAATTGTATGTCGTATATCGAACACACGTTGATCCGGCTGACCATTTCTTTTGTGTTTCCTAATCACAAATAGTTCATCCGAGCAAACCATATGTTGTATATCGCACACACCTTCATCTGGCTGCCCATTTCTTTTGTTCCGCCTCATCGCAAACAGTTCATTGAACTGAACCGTATGCCCCTCATCCCACAGGCAACTAAATTCTGAACCGTGTTTTACGCATCCGTCATCGCATAGTTTTGCATCTTTACGTTTTTTACACCACTATTTGCGATTATTGCATCGCACACAGTTTCGTCGAAGGGTCTCTGGTCATAGTGTCGCGTTAGCAACATCCTGCAGTAGTGATTGTTTCTCAGAAAAATACTATTTATGATAATTTATAGTGCATTTGATTATTTATTCGAATACACCTATTTACTGAGCTGGGTCAAAAATAATATTGCGTACATGCAACACATTTATCATTTCTAATAATTTACAAGCCATTTGATTTTAGTAGAAATGGATCCATTTTCTAGGATGGGTGGAAAAAAATGATAGTCTCACTTAGCATTTCCTATAAAAAAATATTGAGATACAAATATTATTAGAAAATTAAGTTGGGCTTGGTAATATTATTATAAAAAATGAACTGGGTTGTGCATTTTATTTTATTAAAAGAAAGATAGGCTAGGCTGCACTTATTTTACGATAATGTGTACAACTGTCTGCCCAGTTGCATTGCTGATGTTCAAAAAGGCCTATGTAGTACAGTACAACTTTACATGGCTACTCAGCCCACATTCAACGACGCCAGAAAGGCCCAAACAAGGCTTCTGTACAACTTTTTGAAGTCACTGAGCTCAATTAATAACTTAAGAAAAAAGTTAGAGTATAGTGGAACCTAATTAAAAGCTTTCACGAGTGAAGAAATAATTCAATGGGTCCCACTTGTGTGTGTGTGTGTGTGTGAGAGAGAGAGAGAGAGAGAGAGAGAGACCCATCGGTTTGCTCGTAAATATATCTTTTAGCCATATGCATTGTTGATGTTCAGTAAAAACTTATATAGTTGAATCAATCATATAGAACGTCATAGCACATTGAACTTGCATACAAAAATTTCACGCAGGCAGCACAATCAGGGTGGAAGCAGTGGATCGCTATGGATAGGTCTATGTTGAAACCAACGAACTCATACATAATGGTTCATCGTCTTTATCAATGACGGGGCAATATCTTGAATGCTGTGCAAAGAAAATAGATAGACAACACAATAACTTCTGCTACACATTAAGTTGACGTACAACCCTTTCTAAAAAAAGTTCAAGTACAAAAATAGAACAAGGCGCAATCAAATGTACTGGCACATCAGTGCTTCACACCGATAGCTCGAATTTAACTAGTATCTGACAAAATTTCGTTGTTACCTCAAATCAGAGCACATCTAGGCAGCCAACCCTACCTCTTCTCCCAAATAAGCAGTGGCCTCCGACGCACGATGGAGTAGGCCCTATGCCATCCATCATTCCGAGCAACATGGGGAAAGTCTAACATTGACTCCTGTAATGTACGTCCTTGACGGACCCTAGCACCAGCGGCGGGGACAGGACTTCGATTGATGGATTGACCACTTCTTCGACATGCATGAACACTCGATACAGGTACATCCCTAACATGGTCCACGACGGGCTTGGTGGCGACGAATAGTACAACCCTGGTTCCTGCACCGATATCTCAGCACCAATCACCTTCGGTATGGTGGACGGCTTCTTCATCCATGCCATAACTGTCAGAGCCCAGCTGTCTAGAGGAACAAACATACTTACATGCTCACCTCTAAGGTCGTTGATAAGCTCATTCATGGAATCGTTGTTCCAAGCACGTCGAGGCATGCCGTGGAAGGTAAGCTTTCTTAAAACCTCAAGTTCAGAGGGCACCAAGCCCCATCGTGCCACCGATCAAAGCTCACCAATGCACCATCATAGAACAAACATCGGGAAGATTTGAACACATGACTAAAGTCGAAAGTTGTCCGGAACCTGACGAAGAAATCAGCCGGTGGCGGACAGACTTCGACGAGCAAGTCACTTATTTGGATGCCGTGCGCAATGCCAAGAGCTTTGAAAAGGTCATCCGGCAGGACGGGAGGCCGGTCGCCGTCGATGGTTACCATCAGCACTTTGCCAGCAAACTGGTCGTCAAGCGCCGCCATGCCACTATTGAGCGATAGCACGCAGTACCCGAAGGCAGGACGGACCTCAGGATCTCCGGCTCGGAGATCCGCATGGACCGACAACATGATAGTGAGCTTGAGTATAGGGAGTACAGGAGGGGTATTTGGGTGAACTGGAGTAGGAATTGAGATTCTAGAGGTGGGGGAGGGGTGTGAGATTGGGCATGAAAAGGTAGCATGAATTTTGAACACGCGCCAATATGCTCTCGGCGTGCAAGCACACGAAAACACCGGTGGCGCCCACATGTCATCCTAAGAGTCCTTATTCTTTCTTTTATGAGAGCCCGACCTTTTTTATTTTGAGGATCTTTTGAGACCCCGGCCTGAGAGTCATAATTGACCCATTTGGCACTCCGTTACTACTTGGCCCATATTCAACGACACCTCACTGGCCCAAACAAGTGTACATCATCGAAAAGACACTGAGCTCAAACTATAACTTGAAAAAAGGAGATATACTCTGAACACTGGGGAATGGTGATGACCTAATTTAGCCCACCAGCTGTTTGAGACAATAAACAGTTCGAAACAACGATATATACCACATTCAAACACTGACTAGTGACTACTACTAACATAAACAACAAGAAATGATAGTTCATAAGAAGTCTTGCTACACCACCAAAACGCACCCATCTGCAGCGCTCAGACTCTCGTGATCCAGACGAGAATGACATTCTAAATAGAGGCAACTATTGCATAGTAAGAGTGACATAGATGAGGATGACTAAATGACAAGGAATATGCATAACAAAAGAGAGAACTACCCATCCAGAACAAGTAGCAAAGACAACAAGTCATTCGAAGAGGGATGATCCAATACCATCATAATTTGCAGCCCCGCTTCAGCGACCAATGATCCAGAGACACCAGTACTCCACCCTTTCGACGCAACAACCCAATTACCTATCAACCTGAAGGCTTGAACCACATCACTACCTGTCGGACTTGAGACATCCAAGGATCAAAGTTAATCCAGATGCATTTGTCATTCTCACCTTCTTTTGGCTGCAGGTTATCATTGACAATCAGGGGAGTTTGCTCCCGAAGTCCTAGGGCTCACCGTGTAGACATAGTTTTCCCTAGCAAACAAAGCCTCTCTACTATCAAGGTCCTTGCCAATGGTGATCTCCTAGTTAATCGGATAATTGAGTCCGAGAAACAAAGAGTGTGAACCAAGGTTGTTTACCCGCCTCCAACTCAAAAATCCTAAAGGCCCCAACAAGTTGGTATCCTGCTCATAGACGTAACAACCACTGTCCGGATACTCGCGTATTTCATGGTGCTTGTACACAGTGGGGTCTTTGCAATATAACTTTTTCGGCTCATGTGTGCAAATGATCATCAGTCTTTTACCATCGTCTAATCGAGCAAGGAACCAGTTGTGCTTCCCTATTTTTGGTAAAGGTGGTGTGATTACAAAGGGCAGTAACTATAGGGTCACTGCATCATATCAAAAAGGACAAGCATTGTTAATGTAAGATCAGCATTGTTCAGAATATGAGTAGGATAATGCAAGAAACAGCACTGATATGTCCCTATTGGAACTGAGAGGAAAATACAGGGAAATGTATACTGGGTTAGAAAATATAGCAGTGCCATGAATAGTTATACTCATGTTATCTCACAATCGATTCTTCATAGGAAACTACCATGTCATGCATGCTATGTAATCATGTTCTGTCCTCACAAAAAAATTCTTCAAGGAAACTAACAAACCATGAATTGTTATATATATACTCATGTCTGTGGGCAAAATTTTTGTGAGGATATTATTCTAGCCATTATTGCTGAAGGGCGAATATAGGTATATACACATGGTAAGAATTACAAGATTTCACTACTTCCAAATATAGAGTTCTCCATATGCACATTTACTTCCCTAATGTATGGTTAGATGAAACCAACAGTGTGATGCATGTTTCTACATCATGAAAATGAGGAAACTAACATGGCCATTGATACACACTCATATTTCGTAGTATATACATTACTATAAAATAAGGAGAATATCCATATCTTCATAACCGTTTGATTATTCAGGGGTACAAATTGGCTGGAATGACATGGTCACAATCGCATGAATTAACTCATACCAAATATAGCTGATTTACGGCTTCTCTAATACATTGCCATAGTTCTACTCAAATTCTGCTCAAACAGGGATATGCCAATCATCACAAAAAGTTCAAACAGTGTCATGGTGTTATCATTAACATTAGATGGAAACAACTTACACACGCCATCCCAGCAATACATGGTGCCATCTGCTTTGTCGATCGCGTAGATGATGCCATTGTGTTCAATAGCATCACAAAAGTGTGTATCAGCTTTGACGATCCACTGCGGGGTGAGGTGTCTCCAGCTAAAGAAGGCACCAGCGAAAAGATAGATGAGTCCGCGGTCAAACAAGGCAATTAGCTTGAAGTCTACGTAATCCACATCTCGTGTGGGCACTTGGCAGATTACAATCTTCTGCAAAACAAGGTGCGTCCAACTGCAATGTAATCTAGATGAGTTGGACCACGACGGTAAAACCATATGTAATCCAACGTAGGAAGGATAATCTCATGGGAGGTGTGGAAGTTCATGACCACCAACTTTTCCGGTCTTCTCTGACGGCAGCCATCCAGTGGGAGTTCATGCCGACCCAGTACATACCTGCCAAGAAGTTTCAGTCGATGGTGATCGGATCGAAGTTGAGGGAAATGATGTATGGCGACCCACTACATACATGCAAAGAAGTTTCGGCTAATGGAGGTCGGATTGAAGTCGATAGGCATCATGTATGCCTTCGTATCATGGTGAGCAAATCTCACAAAACCAGATAGCAGCAAGCGGGGTGTCTTCAAAAGCTTAGGCCTTGCTTCGACAATGGTCGTGTGCATGTCCCTCGAGCATGCAGCCAGCCGCAGGTCGCTCAACATATCCATATGCGAACAACAGAGGTTGAGGATGTCACTGGGGAGATTGCTCCAATCGCAGCTCATATGGATGCTTTGCGGTTCGCGTTCAGCCATGGTGGAGTTTGGAAGGTGGGATTTTGGGAGGGGGGGCTTGATTTACGGGGGAGAAGGCTCTCGGTGGTGGAGCGACTAGCGAGGGAATAGTGGTACTGGGGGAGGCGAGCGAGGCGAGGGTACGCAGGGGCATAGTGAGATGATGCAAAGTGACCCCAGGACCTTTGGCGAGGCAGAGATGGAGATGGCGTGGTGCTAGGGGAGAGGGATACCAGGCGAGGCATGCTATACAACAGTGGTGACAGTGAGTGCACAGTGCACAAGGTGAGGCTGACTTTGGTAACCCGAACACGCCGCCTGGACTAGTGTCACCTCGGGCGCAGGGTCTTGTCACTTCACCGTGAGGACCGGATGAATAATATTTTGACCATCAAGTTTACCACAGTTGTACAACTACTAGTAGGAACATACGGAGTAGTAATGCATAGCGGAAATAGGTCTCCCATGCTAGCATGCCTCTGGGTTCACTTCATCCTCCAGGTATCATCCATATTGCAAGCAAAACCAAATTCTCGTGCATGTGGAAGCACGAAGGGTTTTTTCTTTTTTGAGGATAACCGCATATTCCTTACACTATTGCAGGATGCTACTAATGTGACACTACGATCAGAGACCCTTCGATGAAACTGTGTGCGATGCAATAATCACAAACGGTGATGTAAAAAAACATCAAAAAGGTGCAAAACGTTTGCGATGACGGATGCATCAAACACGGTTCAGATTTTAGTTGCATGTGCGATGCAGGGCATATGGTTCAGTTCAATGAACTGTTTATGATGAGGAAGAAGAATAGAAACAGGCAGCCGGATGAAGGTGTGTGTGATATACGACATACAATTCACTCGAATGAATCGTTTGTGATTAGGCGGAACAAAAGAACGGTCAACCAGATCTAGGTGTGTGCGATAGAGGGCAAAAAGTTCACTCAGATGAACTGTTTGTGTTGAGCCAAGATAACATAAATGGCTCAATATAACAAGATGTGTGTGATACGCGACAAATAGGTATGTAATCAGAAATGCGTGCGAAGACCGATAGTAACATAAACGATTGCTTCTAATAAGACATATGTGATATGCTCTATCTACACAACATCTATTGGCCACTGGGCGACGGGCGGTCATCCAGGTACGACATAAGGATGCGAAGAGGCATACTATACCAGCAAGTACTAGTTGTTCCACCAATAGCTCATCTAAGAGACCTCTCAAGTTAACTGTGCTCAGGCTGGAGCAGCCATCAGAGGGATGACTGGATGGGAAGTTGTCTTGATGTTAAATTAACCTTGAGGTCCTTGTTTTTTTAACACATGTTAAAGAAGGTCTACCACATTACTTTTTGACAATGTGTGATACATGGCATACAATTGATCCATCCGACCTGTTTGTGATGGAATAAGCCGTGCATGTTGTCGGCAAATGCTTCCTAGTATACAACCATTTGTGATTGATGAATTCATCACCGACGGGTTCCCTAGTGTGGTCCGTGTTCATCTGATCATCATCTACTTCTTGTGCTAGCTCGATGTTGCTTATATGCTAAGTTTCCATTAATTGATGGCGTTTTATGAACACACCACCGTTTCCCACCATTTTGTCACCTGTTTCCCACCACCCAGCGATATTGCGCATAAACCTAGGTGGCACGCGATGCACGGAGGCAACAAGCGCAACTTCTAGCACATCCAACTTTTCCAAGCATGCCAACCCATAAAAGCATCCTCTCTACCATCAACCTCGTCGACGAGGAAAACAAGAAGGCCTCACGGCCCGTCAATGCCGAGGCGCTCCCCGGCAATGCGATGGACGACGCTGTGATGCGCGTCATCACCAGGGTTGAGCACACCCTTGGAGCATGGCGCTTCAGCGCTGTGGATCAAGATAGGCATGTCAATGCTGATAGGCTGCAGCTGCCACACAACATGATCAATGGCGCGCCGCAGAGCAAGCTAGGCGCATCCATGCCGATAGGCTATGGCTCATTGCACGGCGAGACCATTGGAGTGTCGTAGAGTGAGAGGCGCGGTGCGTCGCACAGCAAGAGCGGATCCATCGATGCTTGCCTGCTATCGATAGGGCGTCGCAGCTGGGTACACGTCCTGTTAGTAACCCCATTCCTCTCCAGGAGTGGGCAGAGGCCCTCTGCTCCGTACTTGCACTAGAGGTCATCCGCGTCGTACTTGCACCGGACGCCCTCCATGCCGTTCACATGGGTCACGTCGTTCGCCTTGTCCGCGGCCCGCTTGATGCCAACGCGCTGGTTGGTAGGCTCGACCACCTCCATGGCCCAGGTGTCCACCTGGGCGCAGTAGAGGAACATGGCCATCGCATCCTCGAGCTGATGATCTTCGATAAAATAGCCAACTTGGAGCTCGAGATCGCCCTCCAGATGTATCGCAAGCATGTCGACCGCTTGGACAAACGCCTGCACGAGTTCAGACATTGCCAAGAGCTACTGTAGGCAAGGGCTGCTGGTCATGGTCTCATGGACACGTTTTATTTTGTTGAGTCATTTCGACGTGGATAGCTTTGTATTCAAAACAATCATAGTATTGCTTTGTTTATTGCTTTGTTTCAATGTGTGTACTCTGTTTTTCATTCTTATATGCTTTGTTTCAATGTGTGTATATAAGCTTTCCATTCTGTATATGTGGACGATAACATCTAGATTCAAATTAGTATACAAAAAACAGATAGAAGATGGAATTCATAATATATATATATATATATATATATATATATATATATATATATATATATATTATTCATTAGTTCATCATAGACTATATATAATATCATCACATATATGTGATGATACTTAACTACTAGGTATAATGCATAAAACTGAAAACAACAATACTAAAACTAATAATCCCTCCTTGGGACAGTATTTCGGCAGCTCCTCGCCAGCAGCTCCCTGGTGCACAGCGTCTTCCCAGCGTGGAGGCAGTACTCCGCCTCCTCTGCCTCGCAGCGCTTGACGTACCGATATGCCTCTTGCTGGCAGACGAGCGCGAACGATCTTGCCATTTCGTTGGGCGCCCACCGGAGCTCCTTGTCGGTGGCACGCTGGAGCTTATCGACCCACACCTCCACGCAGCAATGAGGCACCTAGCACCTTTGACCTTCCTCACGACGACGATGACACCTCCTCCACACGACGATGCACCTGCCCCCAAACTCCACCGCCTCCTTTTTCTAGGCGGCATCACAGGCTTCATAGGCCTCCTAGTATCTGGCTTCCTCCTTCGCCATCTCCTTATTGAACGCCACTTGCCTGGCTTTCTCAACTAGCGACAGCGACTTTCGCAGACAAAGATTGTACTGGCCCCAAAAACAATCCAAAGTTGGGGGGTCCGGCGCAACCTCGTCCAAGCGACACGTAGGGGTCCTCGTCGCTGGTCTTCGAGTGAGCGTCCTCGGGGGGCGGCGACTCCTCGTCGGCATGTGGGCAAACCAGTGGCGCCATGGCAGAGATGAGAGAGAGAGAGAGAGAGAGAGAGAGAGAGAGAGAGAAAGAGAGAGAGAGCGAGAGAGGGGGGAGGATGTAGATGAGAATGTTGGCGGACGACATGAGCTAGGTAATATTTATTGGCGGCTGGAATCTAGATCCATGGGAATAGTAGACACACCAGCCACCGGAATTTACGAGTACGATAGTTTGAATTACACACGATTCCTGCAGCACAATCCGTGTGTGAACTTAATAGCTGACGGTTTCCAATACAGAACTGTGTCTGATTAATAAACCCCGCCACTCACCTACCAAACCTCGAGGCGCGAAATAGAGTGCCAATCGTGTGGGGGCGGTTGTCTTGCCAGATCTTTATGTTTTCTTTTTTGAACACAAGATATTTACATCGTCTGATGATTTTTTAACTCGCACGCAAGTACACAAAAATATGATTTTTCAAACTGTCATGGTTAGCCGTTGCATGTAGATGTAGTTCAAATTTGAATTACGATCATAAAATGGCTAGAAAATCACTTAAATGTCTTTAAAAGGTCAAATGACCCCTAGAATTTTCTAAATTTTCATAAGACAGTTGTAGTAGTGCACATTAAACATAGAAAAAAATTGAATGTCGTAAGAGGAAGCTATCATGTTCGTCATCAAACATGCATTGTTCCCTCTCGGAACCATGAGCCTTCTAGTGAGTTGCTCCGGTTTGTGAGAGGTGTGTGTCCAAACATTCGTCAAACAGGCCAATTTTTAACCACATCATCTTGGTGGCATGGCATTACATCAAGAAAGGTTTCATGTTTTTCTAATCATGTTTTTTTGGAATTAAAATGCCATGGCACTCCATGCATGTGTCCATGCCGTGAGACCAATATGTTCGAAAATTCCTTCTAATCTACTGCACATAGAATTAACTTGCACACAAGTACACAAATATGATTTTCAAACCGTCATGGTTAGCCGTTGCAGGTAGATGTAGCTCAAATTTGAATTACGGTCATTAAATGGCTAGAAAATCACTTAAATGTCTTTAAAAGATCAAATGACTCCTGAAATTTTCCAAATTTTCACACGACAGTCGTATTAGTGCATGTTAAACATAGAAAAAATTGAAGGCCCTAAGAGGAAGCTATCTCCCGTTCGTCATCAAACATGCATTGTTCCCTCTCAGAACCACGAGCCTTCTAGTGAGTTGCTCCGATTTGTGAGGGGTATGTGTCCAAACTTTCATCAAACAGGCCAATTTTTTTACCACATCATCTTGGTGGCATGACATTACATCAATCAAAGTTTCATGTTTTTCTGATCATTTTTTAATTTTTTTTGAATTAAAATGCCATGGTACTCCATGCATGTGTCCATGTCGTGAGACCAATATGTTTGAAAATTCCTTCTAATTTACTGCACATGGAATTAACTCGCACACAAGTGCACAAATATGATTTTTCAAACCGTTATGGTTAGCCGTTGCATGCAGATGTAGTTCAAATTTGAATTACGGTCACTAAATGGCTAGAAAATCAATAAAATGTCTTTAAAATGTCAAATGACCCCTGAAATTTTCCAAATTTTCACATGACAGTTGTATTAGTGCATGTTAAACGTCAAAAAAAATTTTAAGGCCATAAGAGGAAGCTATCTCCCATTTGTCATCAAACATACATTGTTCCCTCTCAGAACCAAGAGCCTTCTAGTGAGTTTCTCCAGTTTGTGAGGGGTGTGTGTCCAAACTTTCGTCAAACATGCCAACTTTTTTACCACATCATCTTGGTGGCATGACATTACATCAAGCAAGGTTTCATGTTTTTCTGATCATTTTTTAATTTTTTTAGAATTAAAATGCCATGGCACTCCATGCATGTGTCCATGCCGTGAGACCAATATGTTTGAAAATTCCTTCTAATTTACTGCACATGGAATTAACTCGCACACAAGTACACAAATATGATTTTTGAAACCATTATGGTTAGCCGTTGCATGTAGATGTAGTTCAAATTTGAATTATGGTCATTAAATGGCTAGAAAATGACTAAAATGTCTTTAAAAGGTCAAATGACCTCTGAAATTTTCCAAATTTTCCCATGACAATTGTATTAGTGCACGTTAAACATAGTAAAAAAATTTGAAGGCCGTAAGAGCAAGCTATCTCCCATTCGTCATCAAACATTCATTGTTCCCTCTCGGAACCATGAGGCTTCTAGTGAGTTGCTCCGGTTTGTGAGGGGTGTGTGTCCAAACTTTCGTCAAGCAGGCCAATTTTTTACCACATCATCTTGGGGACATCATTACAGCAAGCAAGATTTCATGTTTTTCTGATCATTTTTTAATATTTTGGAATTAAAATGCCATGGCACTTCATGCACGTGTCCATAACGTGAGACCAATATGTTTGAAAATTCCTTCTAATTCACTGCACATGGAATTAACTCGCACACAAGTACACAAATATGATTTTTCAAACCGTTATGGTTAGCTATTGCATGTACACGTAGTTCAAATTTGAATTACGGTCATTAAATGGCTAGAAAATCACTTAAATGTCTTTAAAAGAACAAATGACCCGTGAAATTTTCCAAATCACACAACGGTTGTATTAGTGCACGTTAAATCGTCATCAAACATTTATTGTTCCCTCTCGGAACCAAGAGCCTTCTAGTGAGTTGCTTCGGTTTGTGAGGGGTGTGTGTCCAAACTTTCGTCAAACATGCCAAATTTTTACCACATCATCTTGGTGGCATGACATTACATCAAGCAAGGTTTCATGTGTTTCTGATCTTTTCTTTAATTTTTTGGAATTTAAATGCCATGGCACTCCATGCTTAATTGTGTCATAGCCGTTAGACGAATATGTTTGAAAATTCCTTCCAATTTACTGCACATGGAATTAAGTCGCACACAAGTACACAACATCTGACTTTTCAAACCGTTATGGCTAGCTGTTGCATGTACATGTAGTTCAAATTTGAATTACGGTCACTAAATGGCTAGAAAATCACTTTAATGTCTTAAAAGGTCAAATGACGCCTGAAATTTTCCAAAATTTGACATGATAGTTGTATTAGTACTACAAATTTACTCGTACATTTAAAACACCATCCGTTGCCACTTTACTCGAAATTCGTCTTTCACAGCTAATAAAAAATATCCACAACATCACACACAATTTTTTTGCAAGAACCATTTGTGATGAAACGTTCTGGGTCTATTTAAGTGATCCTCATTAAGCTTCGCCGACTCGTCTGCTCCAGTGTCGGTAAGCCCCGAATCCACGAATCTCGATCCCCATTCCTGCACCCCCTTCTTGCAAAGCTGACACCTTGGAAACGCTTCCTGAAGGACCGTACAATGGCTGCGTCCTCCCCGAGCACCGCCGCCTACGCCGAGAGCGTGACCACCTATGCCGAGAGTGCCGCCACATCCGCATTGAGCGTGACCACATCCGCTGAGTGGGCGTCTGCGGCAGCCGACAGGGCAGCTGCAGCAGCTGCTGCAATAGCGGCTGCAAACACCAAGGGCGCTCGAGCTCCCGTCCGTGCCGCCGATGTCGCCCTGGCCCGGATCAAGGCCATCCATGCCAAGATCGAGGACGCACACGCCAAGATATTCCGGGCCACCTCGGAATCCAGCATACAACCCACGTCCGAAAAGGCGGCGGTGGCCATGGGGCAGCTGCTTCCTCATGAGATCATCGAGCGGGAGCTGGAGATGCAGGAGGCAACGGAGATCGAGGAGCGCCGGGAGGAGGAGTTGCGCGTGGCCGAGGTCGAGGTAGAGAAGAGTCTGTCCGTCGAGGAATTGGTGGTGGAGTAGCAACGTGAGCTCTAGCGCAACCACTACTACGAGTACTACAACCTCGAGGGAGGCACCAAGGATGAGGACGAGGACGCAGTCGACTTCAGCAGGGGGAGGCGGAGTACAGCAATGGCGACATGTCGCTAGGACAAGTCATTGACGTCTCATCCCATACTGGCGATGCATAGGCCAGTGCGGCGGCAGTTTTGTTACAATTATGCATACTTAGGCTTTGTTTTTAATGCTGATCTTTTGTTACGGCAATGTTTAGGTCAACTGGCTCTGTTTAATTACTAAAATTGCTTGATTCAGTAAGTGTGGTCTGTGTGTTGTATGCTCCTTTGTGTGCCCGAATTAGCAGCGACGTTAAATTATGCAATGATGTACCCGAGGAAATTTCCACCAAAATTTGAATTATGAAACTCATCCCATGCGCGTAAAGCAAAAGAATCATTTGCGATGCACACAATCATTCAAAATGAATGGTGTCCGGCGGCACCGCGTGCAAAGTTTCCCTCCACATTTAGAAATTTTTGGTCTACCGCCGAAATATCTACACCCCTTCCCCACCCCCTTTTCTCCCTAATCATAAGTCACATTTCCCCTATTTCCTACTTCTATCCTTCCTTCCTAAGCTATAGCCGCTTCCTCGCTCGCTTCCTTGCTTTGGCCGTCTCGCATCCTACCGCCGGGGTCGCCATGGTCTTCTTCAAAGACCTCTCTAGCGGTTCCTCCTCTGACGACGACTCCTTCACCACCCAAGTATGTCTCTCTTATCTCTCTCGGGATATGACCTAGAATGAAGGATTTTTACCCGGCAGTCGATTTGAGTCATTTATTCCGCTTGTAGCTCCCTAGGACCATCAGTTGCAATGAATGGAGCGGGGTGACTAAAGATCTGTCTGCTTATTGTCACCATCAATCTCCATGCATGAAGCTAGTTGCATTTGAATATGTGGACAATCGGAGGAAGTTTCTGGCATGTGTAGAGAAGGTTAGACCCTCTGTCGTTGTTACAAATCATTTGTTAGATGTGATTCAGACACTGTCACGGTCCCAACCCATTCGTACCACACCTTCAACAAAACGCATCCTAAGACAGTGTAACAGTTTGTACCTAGTATCTAAAAATGTTGCCATCTCATCAGCAATGCCATTAGAAAATTATTTGGCACCGCTTCAGCAGTTTGTGCAGCCAACTTTGGTCCACACATCTGAGCAGCCAAGCATAAAATACTAAATCTTTGTGGCACGAAGGAAATGGGCATCGGAGCAACTAGGTGCTCCGGAGTTCAGGTCCCTGATTTTTTCTGCTGCATCGGCTCGCCAGTGCACGGCACCGGTGCGAGATGTAGCAACAGTTGTCTTTACACCAGTTTTGGCATACATAGTGGATGGCCTTAGTGTCATTAGTTCTATGTTACTAAATTTGTGCATGTATACACCTGTTAGTATCAATTTGATGTCATCCAAACACTGTCCCTATGTTGTTGCAGTTATATTTACCTTCCTCATAAAATGTTCAATTTTTTATTTGTAATACATGAGTAACAACTTGTAGTGTTGTTGTAGTTAATTATAGCTTCTGATGTTTCAGAATTTGGTTTTTGTCTCAGTAGCAATTAATTCACTTGCACGTTGATCTTTTTGAGAAGATATGTCATAATAACCAGTTTCTTCAGTTTTTCAAAATAAGTATTGGTGATTTTCTATGTTGCTATAAACCCATTTCCCCTACAATTGTCACTTATCTAGTTTTAAATATTATAGGATGAACGGAAGTGTTATTACTTGGAGTGGGTTGATCAAGAGTGGCCACAGTCTTTGAAGATGTGCCTAGCAAAGCTCTAGAGCATGTATGAGGAAGAGAACAAAGGCGGGCTTAGAGAAAATGTTGTCAACGGTGAAGAATATTTGAAGATGCGGGATAAAAAGAGGAAGGTGGAGAATGAGCTTAGATTTTTTTAAACGGACTTTGCTAAGATGGTGTTGGTGAAGGATGAGGCACTTTCCCAGTTGGCCAGTGCAAAATAGGTTCTTACTGAACTGAAAGCAGGGGTGGATAAGACGAGCCTGGATGATCTCGATTAGGGAAATGAAAAATTATTCTTATGAAGTTGAACTAGCTATATGCTGTACTGTGCTATTTTCAGGTAGCTATCGTACTGTGATGTTAAAATATATTTATGTGCCTGATATGAAATTGGCAGACAGCTGTTCTATATGAAATGTGAATTTGTGTAATACTGGAATTATTAACTGTAAACTAATAAACCTGCTAAATGTGTCATGGAACTTTGCAAACGGTTCTAGCAGTAAAAGCGCTTGTGATGGATAGACCAATGCCACATAGTTTTCTTCATCAAATCGTGTGTCATGTAGTTGTTAAAAACAAACGGTTAACCAAGGCAGTGCGTGTGTGATAGTTACACCTATCACACACGAGCCTATAGATAAACCTATGTGGGATGTACATACGAACGGAAACGTTTTCCCTGGATTGACTGTATGGGATGTACATACGACCAGAAACGTTTTCCCTGGATTAACTACGTGGGATGTACATACGAATGGAAACATTTTCCCTGGATTGACTATGTGGGATGTACATAAGAACGAAACGTATTCCTTGGATTAACTGTGGATGATATACATATGAACGGAAATGTTTTTCCGGATTCACCATGTGGTATGTACATACGAACGAAAAGGATTGGGTTTCGATGCCTTGCCTAATCGCACACGAGCTCATTTTGCCCAGCCTATGTGCCAGGAGGGCCTATCCTCGACGGTTCTGGATCGTGTGGGAAGGACCCCCCTTCCGCCCACACTCACTTGGCGATGGTTCCAAATACCATCGCATGAAGGGGTTAAAAACTGTGTGTACAACACCTTGCTGTACCAGTGTTAACCAGAGAATGTTTTGTCTCCCATGGACGCGCCAATATCCATCTGAACCAGCTACAACACATTTTTTATATCTGTTTGCATAGGTCCCACCTGTCAGAAGGGGTGCATAAATAAAAAGGAATCTAAAATGTCTCGCCACGGTTATTCGAATGAGTGACCTCAACTAGCCAATGGCACATGTAGCGCTAGAAGGATGGGCACGTACACGGACAGGTACCACTCCTTAGTCTACCCGCATAGCCTTTTCGTTTAGTTTACCTAGCCGTCTAATCAACTGCCTCCAGGCCACTTCTCCCATTTACTTCTCCATCGGGAATCGATTTTCCTCGGCTTCTCCACCTCTCCTTCATCTTCATTTGCATCCAAACCCCACTGCATTCACATTGTTTTAACCTCTTCACATACTCCTGGAGTAATTCCGAAGCCCCTTTAAATAATCATCTTCTTCAGTTAGACTAGCCATCTAATCCTAACTCTCCAAACCATAGCCCTCTGGTCGAGCGGTTCCAAATGGCGAAAGAGATCCAGATGTAGGTTTTTAGCGTCCAACATGTCCTCGTCGAAGGCTCGTTGAGCATAGTTGCCACTGTCACCGACCACCCAAGGGTTGTTCGGAAGTGGTTCAACAATGTATCCAACTCCCTCCAAAAGGCAGAGATGAAGGTCATCGGTCTCGATGCAGAGTACACGGAGCGTGCCACTGGGAAGATCCAACGTGCCGCAGTCCTTCAGCTGTGCCTCGAAGATGATGTTTTGGTGTACCACATCATACACGCGCCCTCCATACCATGTGAGCTCCATGATTTCTTGTCTCGGGAGGATATATACTTCTGTGGGGCAGCCATCGAAGGGGACAAACAGAAGCTGGCGCCGTACAACCTTGATTTGAAAAGCATCGCTGACCTACAAACCAGAATCAAAATTCCCGTAGAAGATTGTGATAAACAGACACCATCCCTATTCGATGTAGCAAATTTTGTGCTCGGTACAAATCTTCAAAAGGGTGACGAGATACTAGCATTAAGGTCATCTGAATGGGAGAATTATCCCTTGACGTACGATGGCTTCTGAGGAGCCGTTCTCCGGCATACTACCTAGCTAGGTGGCCCGCAGAGCCCTCCAAATACAAGCGAGGCCGCTCGATGCTTCACCAACCTCACTTGGCCCGACGGAGCCAGTTGCCGCCCCAAGCCAGCGCGTGGTTCAGCAACTCGCCGCTCCAGTATGGCAGCGAGCACGACGGCACATGCATCATCGCTGCCGCGTCATACCGCCCCACTAGTGTCTGCGCTGGCCGCGCCTCCCGTGTCTGTGGGCGCGCCTCCCGTGCCTGCGGTAGCGCCATGCAGACAGAGATAGAAGCCGAGTGCGTGGAGAGCGAAGAGTCGGTGGCCAGCTTCTCCGTGTCCGCCTCCATCATCGAGGAGAAGTAGAACACGGGAGGCCGCCGCCACTTGGGTCCCGTGAAGGCCACCACCGAGGCGACGACTGCATATTCAGGTGGTTTCTTTGCTGCTTCGTCTCTTCCGAGGACCTTTGTCAACCCTGCAAGTGTCTGTCGAACATGAGGAAAACAAAGGGATAGGCGGGCGGTCATTTAGATTAGGTATTAATTATACCATGAGAGCCGGATTAGCACCGCTTAGTTCATGTAAATGTAATGAAATCCATCATGTTTATATGAAGATCCGGCTTTTTTATACGAAATCATTCATGCTTATATGAAATCAGTCCATGTTTGCATGAATTTCCTCTGGTTGGTTAGAGTTGTGAAAATGTATGCCGCTGGCATTGGATGTCGTCCTCCGCGAAAGGAAGAGGGAGGAAATTTGCCGGCTGCCGTTGGAGATGATCTTATGCTGGAAATAATAGAGTCACATCCAATCCATTTGAGTTAATTGCGTGTATGATTTCTCCCTTCATAAAAAGTTAATTGCATGTACAATGTACACATGACTTGCAAGGTGGCTACAGCTTAGTACAGAAAGTTAGAAAAAAAATCCATCCTTAATCTTGTATTCTAAGTACTTTGTGGGTTTCACTATCAGTACAGTAGTGAAAGAAGTATATATTAAATAATATATAATTTAAAAATCTAAAGTTAAAGACAGAATTCGAACTCAGGTCATCACGTTGTGAGCATCCGGTGCTAACCAGTCAAGCACATTTTCATTGTGGACGATGATGGAGATATATCTCTATGTCTACTCTTATACTCCCTCTGTTCCTAAATATTTGTCTTTTTCAGATTTCAAATGCACTATTGATATGTCTCCAACGTATCTATAATTTTTGATTGTTCAATTCTATTATATTATCTGTTTTGGATGTTTTATATGCACCAATATGCTATTTTATATTATTTTCGCGACTAACCTATTAACCTAGAGCCCAGTGCCAGTTCCTGTTTATCCCCTGTTTTTGAGCTTCGCACGTATTAACCTATTAACCTACTAACCTGTTAATCTTGCGGTGTCCTTTCCCAGTGATAGCAGGGGCATCAAGTCACGTATTGTATTGTTACTTTTGAGCGGGAAAATATTTTTCGGAGAAGTAATAAATCATATCCTGGGGACTACACACACAACCAGGAGCAAGAGTATTGTACCATATCTTAGCATCACCCTTTAATGAGAACAGAAATAATCTAAGGATATAGTAGTAGCGAGCTTTCTCATCGTGAGCAAAAAGGGTGGCTATATCATTTAGTTTCGTAAGGTATTCCACAACAATTTCAGTTTCATATCCATGGGAAGGATTAGATTCAACCAAAGTAATTAACTCTGGGTCAACAAAGAATTCATAATCCTTATTAGTAACAAAGATACGTGAAGTAGATAACTTAGGATCACATTTCATTCTAGCATAGATTTTTCTTTCAGTTTGCATAATAATTTCTTAAGATCATCTCTATCATTGCAAGCAAGAAAGTCTCTAGCTATCTCCTCATCCATAATGTAACCTTCTGGTATCTTAGGAATTTCATATCTAGGAGGGCTAGGTTTAATAGGTGTTTCAAGATTTTTAGTTTCAAGTGCTTCATCAATTTCAGCATGCCCAATATTTTTAGCTCTAGCAATTTGTTCATCAAGAAATTCACCTAGCGGCACATCACCATCAAGAAAGTTACTAGCATTATCATGAGTATCATTCATAGAAGAAGTAGCATCATCAATAACTTGTGACATGTCAAGATTAATAGCATGTGCTGGTGTTGCAAGTCTACTCAAAACAGAAGGTAAATCAAGTGCAGAGTGTGATGGCAGTTCCTTACCTCCCCTCGTCCTACAGGGAAAGATCTTGGGTTTAGTATCCTTCATATTCTTCATAGTGATAAACAGATAATAATACCAAGTGACCTAACAAATATAGCTATGCTCCCCGGCAATGGCCCCAGAAAAAGGTCTTGATAACCCACAAGTATAGGGGATCGCAACAGTTTTCGAGGGTAAACTATTCAACCCAAACTTGTAGATTTGACACAAGGAGAGCCAAAGAATATTTGCAAGTGTTAGCAGCTAAGTTGTCAATTCAACCACACCTGGATATTAAATATCTGCAGCAAAGTGATCAATAGCAAAGTAGTATGATAGTTTTGATAGCTGTGGTAACAACTATAGTAACGATAACAGTGATAGCAAAGATTTTTGTAGCAAGTATAACAGTAATAGCAGCAATAGTAACTTAGCAAGAACAATATGTAGAAATTCGTATGGAATGATATTCATCATATAAGAGTCATAACCTAGGGCAATACAAGACTAGCTACAGTTCATAAATATAATGTAGCCATGTATTCCGTAAATAGTCATATGTGCTTATGGAAAGAACTTGCATGACATCTTTTGTCCTACCCTTCCGTGGTAGCTGGGTCCATAAGGAAACTAAGGGATATTAAGTCCTCCTTTTAGTAGAGAACCGGAAGAAAGCATTAACGCATAGTGAATACATGAACTCCTCAAACAACGGTTATCACCGGAAAGTATCCCTATTATTGTCACCCAGGGTTTACGGATCATAACACGTAAGGTGAATATGACTTGCAAGATCGGATCTAGAACATAGATATAATGGGGAAAACATAAATGATTCAGATATGAAATCATGGCACCCGTGCCCAAAGTGTCAAGCATTAAGCATGGCATAGTCATAAGAACATCAATCTCAGAACATAGTGGATACTTGATCAAGCCCTAACAAAACTAACTAAATTACATGATGAATCTCATCCAATTCCTCACCGACCAGTGACACTATGAAGGAATAAGTCACTCCAGGTGGGGAGCATCATGGAATTGGCGATGAAGGAGGTTTGGTGATGATGAAGATCGAAGATCCCCCTCTCCGGAGCCCCAAATGGACTCCAGATCTGGCCTCCTGATGAGGAACAGGAGGTGGCGGCTCCATATCATGAAACGCAATGAAACTTCCTCCTCCATTTTTCTCCAAATATGGAATTAGGGTCTGTGGGGCCACCAGGTGGGCACAACCCACCTGCGCGTGCCTGGAGGGGGCGCGTCCTGGTGGGTTGTGCTCACCCAGGGGGCCCCTCCAATGGTTCGTGGCTCCTGTATTTTTTATATATTTTGAAATAATTCTCCAAAAAGTGTCGTTCCAATCTGAGAACTTTTATTTCTGCACAAAAAACAACATGGTAGTTCTGTTGAAAATAGTGTAAGTCTGGGTTAGTTTCATTCAAATCATACAGATTAGAGTCCAAAACAAGAGGAAAAGCGTTAAAAAAGTAGATACGACGGAGACGTATCAATTTCTAGGCTCTTCAAGTTGCTTTCCACTCCAATCCTTCTCTCACCCAAGCCAAATCTGCGAGAGAGAGACTGAGTGTTGAGGAGACTATCATTTGAAGCACAAGAGCAAGGAGTTCATCACCTATACAACATCTGTTACCTTTTGGAGAGTGGTGTCTCCTAGATTGGTTAGGTGTCACTTGGGAGCCTCCAAGATCATGTGGAGTTGAACTAAGAAGTTTGTAAGGGCAAGGAGATCGCCTACTTCGTGAAGATCTACCCGAGTGAGGCTAGTACTTCATGGATAGAAGCCATGGTGGAATAGACAAACTTGCTTCTTCGAGGAACCTTCATGGGTGGAGCCCTCCATCGACTGGAGCAACCATTACCCTCCGTGGGTTGAGGTTTCCATCAACGTGGACGTACGATAGCACCACCTATCGGAATCACGCCAAAAATCTGTGCTTCTCCATTGTGTTTGCTCATTACAATTCCCATCCCTTTTACATTCTTGCATTTGCATGCTTTACTATTTCTGTTGCCTGTACTCATGCCATGCTTGTGTAAAATATATTGTGTGCCTTTTAACATGTGCTAAATTCAAGCTTAACCTAAAGAATTGTAAAAACTACTACTTCTACTTCTTAAGGGTGTAATCACCCCCCCCCCCTCTAGACCCATCTTCTCGATCTTTCAGTTCTGGATCCCACCTAGATCCATCGTCGATTCTTCATGTGGATGGCGGATACATCTCCGTCGTATCTATAATTTTTGATTGTTTCATGCAAATATAATACAACTTTTATACACTTTTGGCAACATTTTATATGATTTATTTGGACTAACATATTGATCTAGTGCCCAATGCCAGTTCCTGTTTGTTGCATGTTTTTGTTTCACAGAAAATCCATATCAAACAAAGTCCAAACGCGATAAAAAATTTACGGAGAATTATTTTGGAATATATGTGATTTTTGGGAGTTGGAATTACCGCAAACGGAGGCCCACACCCACCACAAGACACCTGGGCACGCCCCAGGGCCCAGGCGCGCCGTGGTGGGTTGTGCTCACCTCCTCCATCGGTTGGAGCTCTACTTTAGGCGCAAAGAAGCTTATATTCGGAAGACAAATCGTGCTAAAATCTCAGCGCAATCGGAGTTATAGATCTCCGGGAATATAAAAAACGGTTTTCGGCCAGAAAACGGGAACACGAAATAGAAGAGAACAAAGAGGGAGATCCAATCTCGGAGGGGCTCCCACCACTCCGCCACCATGCAGGCCATGGACCAGAGGGGGAACTCTCCTCCCATCTAGGGGGAGGCCAAGGAAGAAGAAGGAGGAGGTGGCTCTCTCCCCCTCTCTCCGGTGGCGCCGGAGTGCCGCCGGGGCTAGGATCGTGACGGCGATCTACATCAACAATCTTGCTACCGTCAACACCAACTTTCTCCCCCTCTATGCAGCAGTGTAACACCTCTTCTCCCTCTGTAGTCTCTACTTAAACATGGTGCTCAACTCCATATATTATTTCCCAGTGATATTTGGCTATCCTATGATGTTTGAGTAGATCTGTTTTGTCATGTGGTTTAATCGTGATCTTGGTTGGTATGATTGTATATTTTATTTATGGTGCTGTCCTACGATGCCCTCCATCTCGCGCAAATGTGAGGGGTCCCCACTGTAGGGTGTTGCAATACATCCATGATTTGCTTATGGTGGGTTGCGAGAGTGACAAAAGCTTAAACCCGAGTAGGTGGGTTGTTGTGTATGGGATAAAGAGGACTTGATACTTAATGCTATGGTTGGGTTTCACGACTTTAATGATCTTTTGTAGTTGCGGATGCTTGCTAGGGGTCCAATCATAAGTGCATATGATTCAAGTAGAGAAAGTATGTTAGCTCATGCCTCCCCCTCATATAAAATTACAAGAATGATTACCGGTACTTGTTATCAGTTACCTAGGGAGAAATGACTTTCTTGTTGACAAAAGCTATACACTTTTATTACCTTGCAATTTATTCATAGTTTTATTCTCGCAAAGTACTCATAGTTTTATTCTTGCAAAATAGTTTGATACTTGTTTCTAGTAAAGCAAACGTCAAGTGTGCGTAGAGTTGTATCGGTGGTCGATAGGACTTGAGGGACTATTTGTTCTACCTTTAGCTCCTCGTTGGGTTCGACACTCTTATTTATTAAAGAAGGCTACAAACGATCACCTATACTTGTGGGTTATCAATGGTCGGTGGCGCGACGAGGGCTCGGGTGAGGGGGTGGAGGATCTCCTCCGGAGTACCGGTGACGACATACACCTTCATGGTGAGGCTCCACATGGTTCAACCCAGCCGTGAGATCGGGGCGACACGGCTTTCGGTGAAAACCGCGCCTGAATGCAATCTCGGCGGACAATGGTGGCGTATCTGATGTAATTTCCTTCTCGAGACATCATCATTGCAGGTCATGTCAACTCGATCGGGATGTTTCGGGGGAAAACCCTATATCTGGTACCGTTAGATTGGATGATGACAGCGCTTTCGGTGTCGTTCTCCCTTCTGGGGCATCGTTTTGGAGCAAGTGTTGGCTGGAGGGGACAACAAAAGGAGCGGTGTTACATCTTCCGCAAGGCCGACGGTGGATCTCGGCGGCATGGAGCTGCCGAGTTTCGGCGACGGGTATGTGTGGATAGATACGTGCAGGATAGTGGCATTGTCTAGCGTCGTGGTGGCGTCGACTGCAAACCTGGCAAGGTCGGTGCGTCAGTTCCTGCTCTGGAGATTGATCAATGGAAGATGGTGGCGGTGGGCTTTGAGAGTGCGCCGGACAGGTGTGTGCCCCACACCCAGCAATGTGGCTTGGTCGGGGCATCCGGCTTTAGATGTTAGGCTTTGGTGCGATGTTTGATTGGTATTTGGCTTGAACATTCTAAAGGAAATATGCCCTAGAGGTAATAATAAAGTCGTTATTTATATTTCCTTATATCATGATGAATGTTTATTATTCATGCTAGAATTGTATTAACCAGAAACTTGATACACGTGTGAATACATAGTCAATAGACATTGTCCCTAGTATGCCTCTACTAGACTAGCTCGTTAATAAAAGATGGTTAAGTTTCCTGACCATAGACATGTGTTATCATTTCATGAACGGGATCATATCATTAGGAGAATGATGTGATGGACAAGACCCATTTGTTAGCTTAGCATAATGATCGTTAAGTTTTATTGCTATTGCTTTCTTCATGACTTATACATGTTCCTTCGACAATGAGATTATGCAACTCCCGAATACTGGAGGAATACCTTATGTGCTATCAAACATCACAATATAACTGGGTGATGATAAATATGCTCTACAGGTATCTTCAAAGGTGTTTGTTGGGTTGGCATAGATCGAGATTAGGATTTGTCACTCGGAGTATCAGAGAGGTATCTCTGGGCCCTCTTGGTAATGCACATCATGATAAGCCTTGCAAGCAATGTGACTAGTGAGTTAGTTACTGGATGATGCATTAGGAATGAGTAAAGAGACTTGCCGGTAATGAGATTGAACTAGGTATAAAGATACCAATGATCGAATCTCGGGCAAGTAACATACCGATGACAAAGGGAATGACATATGTTTTCATTGCGGTTTGACCGATAAAGAATTTTGTAGAATATGTAGGAACCAATATGAGCATCGAGGTTCCACTGATGGTTATTGATCGGAGATGTGTCTCTGTCATGTCTACATAGTTCTCGAACTCGTAGGGTCCACACGCTTAACGTTCGATGAGGATTTGTATTATGAGTTATGTGTTTTCTTGATTGAAGATTGTTCGGAGTCCCGGATGAGATCACGGACATGACGAGGAGTCTCGAAATGGTCGAGAGGTAAAGATTTATATATTGGATGATAGTATTCGGACACTGCTACCTCCTGAGCACTGCGTTGGATTTCCCCGAAGAGGAGAGGATGATGCAGTAAAGTAGCGTAAGTATTTCCCTCAGTTTTTGAGAACCAAGGTATCAATCCAGTAGGAGACCACGCAAAAGTCCATCGTACCTACACAAAACGATAGCAACTCGCAACCAACACTTAGGGGCTGTCAACCCTTCACGGTCACTTACGAGAGTGAGATCTGATAGAGATAATATTTTTGGTATTTTTGATAGATAGATGCAAAGTAAAAAGTGAAGGTAAAGTAAAAACAAAGCAAGTAAATAAAGTGATATAGATTGATATGATGAGAATAGACCCGGGGGCCATAGGTTTCACTAGTGGCTTCTATCAAGAGCATAAGTATTCTACGGTGGGTGAACAAATTACTGTTGAGAATTTGACAAAATTGAGCATAGTTATGAGTATATCGAGGCAATGATCATGTATATAGGCATCACGTCCAAAACAAGTAGATCGAAACGATCTTGCATCTACTACTATTACTCCACTCATCGACCGCTATCCAGCATGCATCTAGAGTATTAAGTAAAAACAGAGTAACGTCGTAAGCAAGATGACATGATGTAGAGGGATAAATTCATGCAATATGATAAAACCCCATCTTGTTATCCTCGATGGCAACAATACAATACGTGCCTTGCAACTCTTTCTGTCACTGAGTAAGGACACCGCAAGATTGAACCCAAAGCTAAGCACTTCTCCCATTGCAAGAACTACCAATCTAGTTGGCCAAACCAAAAAGGATAATTCGAAGAGACATGCAAGGATAACTCAATCATACATAAAAGAATTCAGAGAAGAATCAAATATTTTCCATAGATAATACTGGATCATAAACCCACAATTCGTCGGTCTCAACAAACACACCGCAAAAAGAAGATTACATCGAATAGATCTACACGAGAGAGGGGGAGAACATTGTATTGAGATCCAAAAAGAGAGAAGAAGCCATCTAGCTACTAGCTATGGACCCGAAGGTCTAAAGTGAACTACTCGCACTTCATCGGAGGGGCTATGGTGATGATGTAGAAGACCTCCGTGGTGGATGGCCCCTCGGGCGGAGCTCCGGAACAGGCCCCAAGATAGGATCTCGTGGATACAGAAGGTTGCGGCGGTGGAATTAGGTTTTTGGCTCCTGTTCTGATCGTTCGGGGATACGTAGGTATATATAGGAGGAAGGAGTACGTCGGTGGAGCTCCGAGGGGCCCACGAGGTAGGGGGCGCGCCCTCCACCCTCGTGACCTCCTCGGGCACTGCTTGGAGTAGGGTCCAAGTCTCCTGGGTCGTGTTCGGTTGGAAAATCACGATCCCGAAGGTTTCATTCCGTTTGGACTCCGTTTAATATTCTGTTTCTTAGAAATACTGAAAAACACAAAAAACAACAATTCTGGGCTGGGCCTCCGGTTAATAGTTTAGTCCCAAAAGTAATATGAAAGTGGAAAATAAAGCCCAATATAGTCCAAAACAGTAGATAAAGTGGCATGGAGCAATCAAAAATTATAGATACGTTGGAGACGTATCAGACATCCCCAAGCTTAATTCCTGCTCGTCCTCGAGTAGGTAAATGATAAAAAAAGAATTTTTGATGCGGAGTGATACTTTGGCATAATTTAAATGTAAATCTTCTTAATTGTGATATGAATATTCAGATCCAAAAGATTCAAGACAAAAGTTCATATTGATACAAAAAATAATAATACTTCAAGCATACTAATCAAAGCAATCATGTCTTCTGAAAATAACATGGCAAAAGAAAGTTCATCCCTACAAAATCATATAGTTAGGCTATGCTTCATTTTCGTCACACAAAGATGTTACCAACTTCTATACCCCCGATGACAAGCCAATCAATTGTTTCATACTTAAATAATCTCAAACTTTTTCCACCTTCACGCAATACATGAGCGTGAGCCATGGATATAGCACTATGGGTGGAGTAGAATATGATGATGGGGATTGTGTGGAGAAGACAAAAAAGGAGAAAGTCTCACATTGATGAGGCTAATTAATGGACTATGGAGATGCCCATCAATTGATGTCAACATGAGCAGTAGGGATTGCCATGCAATGGATGCACTAGAGCTATGAATGCTCAACAAAAGAAAACTAGTGGGTGTGCATCCAACTTGCTTGCTCAAGAAGACCTAGGGCATTTGAGGAATCCCATCGTAGGAATATACAAGCCAAGTTCTATAATGAAAAATTCCCACTAGTATAAAAAGGAAAACTTATGAGACTCACTACATGAAGAACAAGGTGCTACTTTTGAAGCACAATATATGAGACTCACTACATGAAGAACAAGGTGCTACTTTGAAGCACAAGTGTGGAAAAAGAGATAGTAGCATTGCCCTTTTTTATTTTCTTTTTTTGGCCTTTCTTTTTTTATTTTCTTTCTGGCCTTTCTCTCTTTTTTTATTTGGGCAATGCTCTAATAATGATGATCGTCACACTTCTATTGATTACAACACAAGGATTACAACTCGAAACTTAGAACAATATATGACTCTATATGAATGCCTCCGGCAGTGTACCGGGATGGTGCGATCACTACTAGAAAAAGGGCTATAGATGGTATTGACACTAATGGCGCACCAGACAAGTGGTGCGCCATTAGTATATACTAATGGCGCACCACATTCTGATGCGCCATTAGTGTTGAAACTACTAATGGCGCACCCGGCCCATGGTGCGCCATTAGTACCAACTTTTTTTTTGAACTAGTGCACCTGTCCAAACATACTAATGGCGCACCAGCCAGAAAGTGCGCCACTAATGTTATTTTTTTTATTATTTTTTTATTCCTTTTTTTGCAAAAGTACTAATGGCGCACTCACACGCGGTGCGCCATTAGTAGTTCAAACTAGTAATGGCGCACCGTGGCAGAGTGCGCCATTAGTATGTTTTTTTTTTTTGCAAAACTACTAATGGCGCACCACCAGGGGGTGCGCCATTAGTAACCTGAATTACTAATGGCGCATTTTTTGCTGGTGCGCCATTAGTAAGTGGGCGGCAACAAGATATTTTGGACAGCCTCTCCTCCCACACTCACTTTCTCCCCACTTCATTCTCTCCACCGCCTCCTCCTTGTCTCGGGTGCCTCCTCTTTTTCACCTCATTTCCACCATAGATTCATTCAAATTAAGTGGTTAAGTTACCTTGTTTTGCTAGGTAAGTAAGGGGGGAAGCTATATTTATGTTGTTCTCCCTACAACAATGTGCACATGCACTTTTTATGGCCTAGCTAGATCTATGTATGTTCGTGGTGTTGCATATGTTTGTGGTGTTGCATATGTGTTTGTGTTTGGAGGTGTACCGGTATTTGAAATGCGATAGTTGCCAATATTTTGCCGGAATGTTGATTCATTTCCGTTTCGGCGAGAATTTTGGCATTAAGCATTCTTTTTGGTCCTATTTTTAGGGAAAGTCATGCCAAATTTTTTCTTGGTTCTAAAATATCGTTTTGCTCTACCCCGCAGGCGACCATGGTCCGCATGATGACCGAAGGCATCGTGAATAGGTTTTTGAGGTCCGCGAAGGCCGAGATGGTTCAAAAGAACGAGACGGAGATAAGATGTCCATGTCGAAGATGCAAGTTGAATAGCCTTATTGCGGACCCGGATTCCGGGCAGGTGCGGGACCACCTGCTCTTGCGTGGTTTCATGGATGGCTATCGGTGGCAAGGTGATGAAGATTACTACGAAGTCGTCCATGGGGGCCGGGCAAGAAATGAGGAAGGGCAGCAAGACAACCACCACGGCTCGGGCGGGCGAGAAGATGAAGAATCCCCAGGAGATGATCACGACGGTGATGTTGTACATAGTCATCATGTAGAAGATGCAGGACATGATGATGATGCCGGCGGAGCAGACGATGCTGGACCATCGATGGGCTGGGTGCAGGACCCTCATATTCAAGAGCTGCTTCTCAAGCAGACGGATAATGCAAGAGCTGCCGCCCGAGAGAAAGCCAAGATGGATCAACTTGAGTTAGACGTGGTTACTCCATTGTATGAAGGATGCAGGCCCGAGGATACCCGCCTGAAAGTAACTCTCATGGCTCTGGAGATGAAGGTAAAACACAAAATGACCGACGCATGCTTCGACGAGAACATGTCATTCTGGCACGAACGTCTTCCCAAGGGGAACAAGTGCCCGACCAGTTTGGAGGAGGCGAAGAAAATCGTGTGTCCTCTGGATTTACCGCAAGTGAAATACCATGTGTGCATGAACAATTGCATCATTTATCGGGACGAGCACGCGGAGTCTACCATATGTCCGGTGTGCGGTGTCACTCGATACAAGAAGAGGAAGAAAGCTCCTCGAAAAGTGGTGTGGTACTTTCCGATCACTCCTCGTCTGCAGCGGTATTTCGCGGACCCTAAGGTAGCAAAGCTCCTACGTTGGCACGCGGATAGGGAGGAGAAGAAGCGAGAAGATGACGCAAATGATCCGGAGATAGATAAAAAAGACAAGATGCTGAGTCACCCTAAGGATGCGAGCCAGTGGCAAGCGTTGAACTTAGAATACCCAGAATTTGGGAACGATCCAAGGAACATCGTGCTGGGCGTGAGCACCGATGGAGTCAATCCGTTTGGCAGCCAGAGAAGCACACATAGCACCTGGCCTGTGTTTGTGTGGATGTACAACCTTCCCCCCTGGTTGTGCATGAAGAGGAAGTACATTCACATGAGTATGCTAATTGAAGGGCCGAAACAACCAGGGAACGACATCAATCTGTATCTAGGGCTGCTGAAAGAGGAGCTTGACACGCTGTGGAAAACGCCAGCCAATACGTGGGACGCCGCAGAGAAAGAATATTTCCCTATGAGAGCCGCACTGCTCACGACGGTGCACGACTATCTCGGTTACGGATATCTTGCGGGGCAGGTAGTCCACGGATTTTCTGGATGCGTAAGGTGCATGGATGACACAACGTATCGCCAGCTAGATAGAGATCCCGGGTCTTCGAAAACCCTGTTCATGGGACATCGAAGGTGGCTTCGCGACGATGACCCGTGGAGGAAACGCAAGGATCTGTTCGATGGTGAAACCGAACCCCGAAAACGCCCGTGTACGAGGAGCGGCGAGGAAATAGACAAGCTGTTGAAAAATTGGAAAGACTGCCCACTGCCGGGGAAGAAGCAAAAGGCGCCAGAGCCGGGAAAGAAGCGAAAGGCGCCAGAGCCGCTGCTGAAGGTATGGAAAACGAGGTCTGTTTTCTGGGACTTGTCGTACTAGAAGATCCACCGTGTGCCTCACAGCCTTGATGTCATGCATATCACGAAGAACATGTGCGAGAGTCTGCTTGGTTCCCTGCTCAACATGCCAGAGAGGACCAAAGATGGGCCGAAAGCAAGGGCAGACTTGAAATCAATGGGCATCAGGCAGGAGCTTCACGCTATATATGATGATGATGATGATGATGATGATGATGATGATGATGAGGCGAAGCAGGACACAGAAAGTCGTCGCAAAGGCAAAAAGGCCAAGAAGACCGGAAATGACTACCCTCCCGCGTGCTTCACTCTAAGTCAGGAGGAGATCGAGCAGTTTTTCACCTGCCTCCTAGGAATAAAACTTCCTTACGGTTACGCCGGGAAGATAAGCAGATACCTAGACCCAGCGAAGCAGAAGTTCAGCGGGATGAAGTCTCACGACTGTCACGTGCTGATGACGCAGATACTTCCAGTTGCAATCTGTGGGATCGTGGATGCGCACGTCCGTGAAACGCTATTTGGCCTATGCAACTTCTTCGACGTCATCTCTCGGAAGTCGATTGGCGTGATTCAACTCAGAAGGCTATAGGAAGAGATCATGGTGATACTATGCGAGCTTGAGATGTACTTCCTGCCCGCATTCTTTGATGTTATGGTGCATCTGCTGGTCCATATAGTGGAGGATATCATCCAACTCGGGCCGACGTTCCTGCACAGCATGATGCCGTTCGAAAGGATGAATGGTGTCATCAAAGGATACGTTCGCAACATGTCACGTCCAGAAGGAAGCATAGCCAGGGGCTTTCTGACCGAAGAGTGCATCTCCTACTGCACGAATTATCTAGGCATCGAGAACCCCGTTGGTTTGCCCGTCAACAGGCACCTCGGCAGGCTCGCTGGATGGGGTCACCATGAGGGTCGCCACGAAATGCATGTCGACTTCGAGGGTCGACTCGCCGACTTTGAAAGAGCAAACCTAGTCGCGCTACAACACATAGACGTGATCGATCCTTGGGTGGTAGAGCACAAAACCTTTATTAAGAAGACGTACAATGACCGAGGCCAACAGAGGACGGACGGAGATATACTCAAAGAGCACAACTCATGTTTCATGCGTTGGTTCAAGCAGAAGCTTCTGTCGTAACCTTTACATGAGGATTCTTCCGCGGAAGAACAACTCATATTCGCCTTGTCACAGGGCGCCGAGCACAACCTGATGACCTATGAGGCATACGATATCAACGGCTACACATTCTACACCGAGGCCAAGGACATGAAGAGCGATGGTTATCAGAACTCCGGGGTAACGATGGAATCCTACACCGGTAACGACAAGGACAGATACTACGGAAGGATCGAGGAGATCTGGGAGCTGAGTTACGCTGGAGAGAAGGTCCCGATGTTCCATGTCAGATGGGCCAAGAACGTCATAAAAGAAGACCGGTATTACACCACCATGGTTATACCCGAAGCCAAATCCAAGACCGCGGGCGCAAACGTCACCGCGAAAAATGAGCCATGGGTACTGGCTTCCCAAGTGGACCAATGCTTCTTCATTACCGACCCGCCAAAGCCCAGTCGTGTTGTCATGAGGAGAGGCAAAAGGAAGATCATCGGAATGGATGGAGTAGCCAATGAGCAAGACTTCGACAAGTACGGCGACCCGAGGATCGAACATGACGACGATGATGAAGTAGCAGCATACACCACAAGAAGAAGCAGGACCACCCTACCTAAAGGACGTCCGTTCCACAGAAGAACTCCATTTGCGAAAAAGAAGGGCAAGAAGATTGTGAACAGATAGCTAGCTAAGATCGATTGTATTTAAATCGTAGCCTTCATTTCTCGATTGTATTTCATGGGTACTTTTTGAACTATCATGAATATTTTTAAATTTCATGGACACTCGATCTCGATCCCCCTCCATCTCGATCGCTATCCCACCTCGCCAGATCTGGTCCCCCTCGCCGCCGAGCACCCCCCAGTCCACCGGCCGCCGCCGCCGACCCCCCGCACCCTCGATTCCCCTACTCAACCGCCGCTGCCGACCCCCCGCACCCCGCGCACCCTCCCCCGCTCCACCGGCATTACTGTTTGATGATATTTTAAAAAAAATTATTACTGTCTTATAAAAAAATATTACTGTTATGATTTAAACAAGTTTGAACATATTTAAACACAAATAAGTATCAAACAGCTTTTTAAATGCTAAAAAAAATTTGTGGAGCCTGGGAGTCGAACCCAGGACCTCCTGGTGTGAGAACTGGCTGCTGACCAGTCGAGCTAGTAGAGGGGACTTGATATGGATCAGTTCTGGTGGTACATAACCTGTTGGCTCGAGTTGAAATAAAAAAAATACTAATGGCACACCACGGTGAGGTGCGCCATTAGTATGGATGTACTTATGGCGCACCGAGGGGTGGTGCGCCATTAGTATTGTGCCCGATCCCCCCTTCCCTCTCCCCCTTCGCCCGATCCCCCCTTCCCTCTCCCCCTCGCCAGTTCCCTCTCCCTCGGTCCACCGCCGCCGCCGCCGTTGCCCTGACCCACTACGCCGCAGCCGCCCATGCGCCCCCGCCGCCTCCCTCTCCCCTTCCTCCCCCTCGAGCCCGCGCCCGCTCCACCGCCGCCGCCCTGCCTCTCCGCCCTCTCCTCGCCCTCGCCCTCGACGCGACCCCGCCGCCCAGACGCCACCCCGACGCCGCCTCGACGCTGCCCCGCCGCCCCGACGCCGCCTCGACCCCGCCCCGACGCCGCTGCTCAGCCACCTCGACGCTGCCCCGCCGCCTCGACGCGACCCTGCCGCCCGGACGCCGCCCCGTCAACACCACCGTCGCCGGAGCACCACCACCACCCGGACCTCGTCCCCGACATCCTCCCCGCGCCCCACTCCCCGGCATCCTCCCCGCGCCCCACTCCCCGGCCCCCGTGAGCTCCCCCTCCTCCTCTCCCCCTCTACAGTGTACTTTTAGTGTAATTACTGTGCATTTTCAGTGAAATTTACACTGTAATTGTTAGTGGAATTTACACTGTAAATGTTAGTGGGTTTGCAGTGTACTTCTAGTGGATTTTTGCTCTGTATTTGCAAGTGGCATTTTTAGTGGAATTACTGTGTATTTCCATGGTTTTTACACTGTAATTATTAGTGTAAGATATTGTTGCAATTAAATTTAGAAATGGCAGCTCTTGGTGGCTTGGTGTACCTGTATTTTCTCTCTGAAAATTCTCTAAACAAGCATTGCAATTTGATTTTGGCCCTGGTACATGTAGTAGTAGTAATGTTTGAGGGTTGCATGCTTCGGTGCTAAATTTGCATCAGCGGTTGACGTTTCTTGAGTGATTATAACTTGTGGAATATGTTGTCTCAAACTATGGAACATGAGATCTGCGTTTAGGAGCAGCCAAGGTGGTTTCTTTTTGTTGTACACTCCAGTTTGATTCTTGTGTGCATCACACTGGTTCATAGTCTGGAACATTCAGTCTTGCTTGCTCTATGTTTGTTCGATGTCCAGGGGCCCAATTACAGTTAAGTTGTGGATACAACACCTATTTCACCAACAACAGAGAACACAACAACACAATTAGGGCTCGAAAATAAATCAAGCAACACAAGTATTTCTATCTAGTGAAGACTAAAGTTGCATCATCAGCAGCTTCATATAGAAGATAATGATTCCTGTTTTTTAGTCTACTGTAATTGTTTTTTAGCCCACAGCACTTTGCATTGTTTTGAGGTTTTGTACATCAGCTTTCTTGCTAATCCAGCCCATGCGGCTGCTGTACTACTTGTCAAGTGATGCTGCTGCTGCTATCTGCGAGTTGTTGCTGCTAGTTGTGATTTTGTCAAGTGATGCTACTGCTACTTGTGATCTTCTAAAATAACCCCTTTCTCCTGAAACATTGATTAATTTCCGTTTCGGTTGAGAAATGGGGCACTCCTAGGTCAAGAAAATTAGCAAAGGTCATGCCCAATTTTCTTGACCTAGAAGGTGCCCGATTCTCAACCGAAATAAAAATTAATTTGCTTTAGTGGTTGGATTAGTTTAGTATTTTATTCACACACTCAGACACCCTTGCTTGCCATGTGTGATAGAGAGATAGTGAGAGGAGACAATAAGCTATCTGCAGCTTAATTTGCATTGCATACTAGCTAGATAGCTTTTGTTTTTCAGGACCAACCGAACAATACATACATATACCTGTAGGCACCAGCTTAATTTCCAAGGCAGGACAATTACTTGCTTCATTATATTCATCCATCCATCCATTTTGCATCATGTACAGATCCAAAAATAATCGCAAAAGCCTTAGTTCAAAGCGGATGAGCATTCTATTCTCAGGCAGCAAAGGCATTCTCAATACATGTTGGTGAATGTCAAAACCTACAATTTCATTGTTTGTTGCAAAATGAATGATCCGAAAGAAGATATCAATAGCCTTTAAAGCCACCCAATTGTTTGTATACACAACATGAATCGCAAAACTTACAGTGTTGAAGATGATCAGAAAGAAGAGGACAAGTCAAACCTTCAAATCGATCAGATCAGCTAACAGCTACTGCAATTCGCCCGCCTTGACCTCGAACTCTTCTCTGGTTGATAGTATCTTCACACGAACCATGCCTCGCTCCCACTCGGATTTCCCAACCAAGATCAGCCTGCTAGCGTTTATCCTCTCCGCGTGTTTGAACACCCTGCGGTGTAGTAAAAAGTAATTACAGATACACTCACCCACATAACTATTCAACACAATGAAAAAATAGTACAAATTAAGGAAAGGCAATACCATTTCAGACGCTTGTCTTCTAAAAAGAAGAGTGAACTTTCTAGACACACCCCTCAAGAACTAGGTTACCCTGAGAACGTGGACTTGGACCTTAGCAACAACACACTAACAGGTTCTATCCCAAAACACCTAGGCAATATCACAAACATCTCTCAATTGTTCCTTGACAATAACCAACTTTTTGGCGACATTCCTCGAGAATTAGGTTATTTGGTCAACTTAGAGATCTTGTTCCTTGACAATAACCAACTTTTTGACCAAACTTTGTTTCTATTTAGAGAGAAACATGGCCCACAACGATGAGGCCGGGGGTTCGGGCGGCAAGGCATTCTGGGAGCTGTCCCAGGAGATGGAGGAACAACCTCACTTGTATGAGGCCGCCGCCTTCCCCACCGATCCTGAGACCACTGATGGTGCCGCCGAGGATGACCACATTGATGCCACCACTGATGGTGCCGCCGAGGATGCCACCACTGATGATGGCGGCGCCCGCACAGATGGCAGCCAACCGAAGAGGCAACGGAAGGACCGACGCCCGATCGTGCTCCTCACCCTCAAGGAGGAAGTTACTGAAGTGGACTCCAACGGGAATCCAACGGCGCCCGAACGAATAGTCAAGGGGTACTCGCTTCAGCTCGGGTGCATTGTCCGGAGCACCGTCTCGATCAACACCGAGAACCTGAGGCATCCTGACCGAGGGAATTTGCGCCACCTCCTCTTCACGAAGCTGCACGAACGATACAAGTTCCCCGCTGAATTTGCAAACACAAGCCTCAAAGGGAATAAAGTGAACAATGCTGCCCTCACGAAGATGAGCAAGACCCTGTCTACTTGGAAAAGCAATGTGAAGAAAATGATTGAGAAAGGTGAGAGTTATCAGAAGATCAAGGAGAAAAATCCTTCGATCATCGAAGATGACTACAACGACTTCAAGATCAATTGCTCGAGCACCGCAAGCTCCCAATCAAGTGAGTGGGGGAAACAAATGCGGGAGCTGAACATAGGGGAACACACACTCGGTCCCGGCGGTTACAGAGTGGCGGAGCCTATATGGGACAAGGAGGAGGCGGACCGTGCCGAGCAAGGCCTACCGCCCCTCTTCGAGAAATACAACGGTAACAAGCAGACCAGGAACTTTGTCAGGGCCCGGTACAAGAAGGACCCGAAAACAAAGGAGCTTACCACGGATCCGAAGACCAGCCAGCTTGAGCTTGTTCTGGTAAGGAATACACCCCCGCGTAATTAGCTCCATATAGTTGCATTCTAATTAATGAAGCCAAATTTCTAAATGGTTCACATTCCTTCCCCAGGCGACTGAAAGCAGTAGCGCGGGGTCGACTAAGAGCAACCCTTGGGACAACACTCTAAATAGGGCGTTGAATGTAATGAAGAACAAGGATAAGCTCAGTAAGCCGACGTCAGCTGGTCGTGTGGCCGGCAAAGGCTTGTCGACAAAATGGGGGTCATACTATACCGCTGGTGTGCGGAAGGAGAAAAAGACCAGCTCGGAATGCCAGGCGCGAGAGGTTCAAGAACTCAAGGCACAGGTGGCGCAGATTCCGGAGATTGTCCAAGAGCAAGTGGAACAATGACTCGGAGCGACGATCACCGCCATTGTGCCTACCTTGATCTCGGGGTTGAGTGTGTGGATTGCGGGCGGCCAACAGGGGCCGCCCCCGATTCCTAGCTTCACGGCCAGCAACTCGCATAATGCGATGGTGGGGCCATTGGTGCCTCCGGCGGAGGCGGCATTGGTGTCTCCGACGCCGGCACGGGAGCTTAATGCACCCGGGTGTACGCCGGCCGGCACCTCTGCAGCAAGCGGCCCCTCCGTCAACTGCACGCCCACAGTTGGCGGTGCGTCGACATTAGCCGAGCTCGACGCCATCATCACGGTAACTAATTAAGCCTCTCTCGGCCGAGGACTTCATCTCCTTGCCTTTGACTGGGCATCCCTGACGCCCTACATGTTTTCGCAGGGCGCCGCCGACGTTCCGTGCAATCTCCTCCACTTCATGAACAACGAGTTGGTCGATGTCGCGAAGGGCAAAATCGTTCAACCGGGCAACCCCTTGTTCCACGGTACCCAGATGCCACCCAACTTGTTTAGGGTTCAACTGGTTCGGGTGCTGCCAGGCTGCGACGACTTGTTACCTCCGATTCGACCCGTCGGGGCCGACGATGATGACGTGATGACCCTCAGCGCCTGCCTGAGCTGGCCCCTGCTTTGGCCGAAGAGCCAGATTCGTTTGGGGGCGGGGGACACCACCCCAAAGATAACACCGCTAGTCGTGTCGGCGCCAAGTTAGCCCCATGGCAAGACCGCTGTAACGGTGCCGGACATCCCTATGCCATTGTATCCAAACATGCATATGGCACAGGATCAGAACGACGACGACGACGACGATGATACATTTGGCAACGTCGATCAGTACTTTGCCGATCATGGGTACGATGGCGACTTCATGGGGCCTCCTTCTCAAGAACCAAACCCAACAAAAGACATGTGCGATCTAGCTGGTACCGTGGAGAAGCCAAGTTGCAACAGGCGCCGTCTGGCGTTCAGCTCTTAGGAGACGCCTCCAGCTGCCGACTTCACCGAGCCTCAAATAGGCGAGGTGCGAAATATTATCAGCCCCAACACACTCAAGAAGGCGGTCTGTGAGCAGAACTCGGTCCCATTACAGGAGAAGAAGAAGGCACGCAAAAGAAAGAGTAAGAAGGGTGCGAGCCAGCCGGCACCGAGTACGATCCGTGCTCAGGACGGGCCACCTTCACCGCAGGATATCTCGAGGAGGGTGCATGTGGCGGGTAGGGCAATGCTACCGACAAATATGCTCAATGCTGCACCCGGTGCTATGCGGAGTCTGCATGACAGTGTTCTTGCTTTGGAGAAGCGGCGTCTCAGAGAGAAGGATGTGGCATACCCGGTTTTCGCGGCCAAGGTGCCAGAGGGCAAGGGCTTTGTGGATAACTCCATCGGGCGTACGATCGTCCTGCGTTTTGATGACATCCACGCTATGTTGAACCTTCATCCGCTGCACTACACCTTCGTTCGGCTATTTTCGCTGAGTATGGAGATGCGGATCATTCGCGACAAGACCCCGGACATCGTGATAGTCGACCCCTTCTACATGTGTGCCAAGATCGTGGGCAGCGCTGGGGACCGGCAAGTCGCGAGTTCTTACCTCGAAGGCGTCATTCTGGCAAACCAAGATAAGGATAACTTCCTCGTGCCTTACTTTCCCGAGTAAGTCCTCCCCTCAACCGGCCCGTAACATATGAATTCTTACATTTCGATCGTTTTTCTTTTAACATTCCGTGTTTTCTGCAGTGACACACGTTGCACGCTCATCCTCCTAAGCCCCAAATATTCCATGGCCACGTATTTCGACCCGGACCATCAGTCGAACGTAGACTACACAAATGTCAAGAAGGTTCTTGATGATGTTCTCCCTGGCTACGCCAAATCTGGAGGCACCTTCACCAAGCCTAATCGTAAGTACGGCAAGCATGTGTTCTCCCACAATACGACGTTCTGCTGCGTCAAGCAGCCGCCTGGCGATCAGAAGGGTGCCTACTACGCCATCCATCACATGCGGGCGATCGTACGGGGCCATCATCAACTTCTGCTACCGAGTAAACTCAAAGATTGGGCAAAGAGCGTGTCGGCAATCCAGGACGCGGACCTTCGACAAGAATTCTTTCGCATCCAGTCGGAGTTTGCGGAAATCATCCATCAAGATGTCCTTCGTACCTCAGGGCAGTTCTACCTCAACAATCAACCGTCCAACAGTGACATCGACACAATGCTACAAATGCAGGCTGACAACGACCGTTATTTCATGACTCCCACGATAGACGGCGGCTTCATCCACGCTCCGGTCCCTTGAGTCGAGTCGAAAGCAGTGATGCTGTGTCTAGTTCTGAAACATCGATTGGCTCATGTTGTAATTAAACTTTAATGAACTTGTAGTATGTCTCTTTGGTTTCGAGAGTCGTTCAACTTAGATGTAATCGATGCTATTAATGTCTTGCTTTTCTCTTCCGATCGTTCTGTTGCATACTTATATATTGCTTATGTATTGTCTGTGAATTGGTACTAATGTTTCGTTTGGCTAGTGCATAGCGATGCCGACGTATGTCGTGTACAAGGGTAAGGTTCCCGGAGTCTACGATGACTGGGAGGAGTGTCGGGGACAGGTTCACCGATTCAGCGGTAACAGTTACAAAGGGTACACCACTAGGGCCGAGGCCGAATCCAGATACGCTCGCTATCTAGCGGGAGAGGGGAGGGAGCGTTGGAGGAACCGGATGAAGACGAGTTTCATCGTGATGATTCTCATCGTGATGACCGCAGCTCTCTTCTATGTGATGGTAGTTTAGATGATCGATATCGACCTGTAATGTGAAGACAAACTCGCTACTCGCGGTCTCGAGACTTGTAATATAATGTTCTATCTTTGTTCGGTCTTTTCAATTCGGAGACTAATATGATGAATTGTGTTCGGAGACTAATATGATGAATTGTATTCAAAGACTAATCTTCTATTGTATTCGATGAATCTGTTGTTGATGTGTGCTGTCTATATTTTGTCAAATTATACATTTTGTAACCTGTGCAAAAAACAGAAAATAAAAAATAAAAAAAACCTAATATTCATACTAATGGCGCATCACATGATAGTGCGCCATTAGTATGACAAAGCATACTAATGGCGCATCACTGAATAGTGCGCCATTAGTATGTCGCGGTTACTAATGGCGCATCTAGTGGTAGTGCGCCATTAGTATACCAGATACTAATGGCGCACCAGGTGGTGCGCCATTAGTAAAAATTACTAATGGCGTGCTAGTAATGGCGCACCACAGATGCGCCATTAATGGCCATATTAGGTGCGCCATTAGTAGGGGTTTTTCTAGTAGTGGATGAATCAAGAGTGACATGTATGGAAAATAATGCATGGTGGCGTTGCCACAAATACGATGTCAACTACAAGATCATGCAATGGCAATATGACAAAAGTAATGTATGTCATGATGATGATGGTGGAAGTTGCATGGCAATATATCTCGGAATGGCTATGGAAATGCCATGATAGGAAGGTATGGTGGCTGTTTTGAGGAAGATATAAGGAGGTTTATGTGTGATAGAGTGTATCGTATCACCGGGTTTGGATGCACCTGCGAAGTTTGCGCCAACTCTCAAGGTGAGAAAGGGCAATGCACGGTATAGAAGAGGCTAGCAAACGTGGAAAGGTGAGAGTGCGTATAATCCATGGACTCAACGTTAGTCAAAAGAACTCATATACTTATTGCAAAAATTTAGAAGTCATAAAAAATTCAAGTACTACGCGCATGCTCCTAGTGGGATAGATTGGTAGGAAAAGACCATCGCTCGTCCCCGACCGCCACTCATAAGGATGCACAAGCTAGGTACACTTCATGTTTCAAATTTGTTTCACAACTTTAACCATACGTGCATGCTACGGGACTTGCAAACTTCAACACAAGTATTTCTCAAATTCATAATCACCCAACTAGCACGACTTTGATATTATCACCTCCATATCTCAAAACAATTATCAAGCATCAAACTTATCTTAGTATTCAATTCACTCAAAAGAAACTTTCACATATCTTGAACACCAAGTATATTAACATTAAGCAAATTACCATGCTATTAAGGACTATCAAAATAATATAAGTGAAGCATGAGAGCTCAAATAGTTTCTTCAAAACAAATCCTCCACCGTGCTCTAAAATATCTAAGTGAAGTACTAGAGCAAAAATTACCACGCTCAAAAGATATAAGTGAAGCACTATGAGCAAAACTATCAAGCTCAAAAGATACAAGTGAAGCACATGGAGTATTCTAACAAATTCCAAATCATGTATGGCTCTCTCAAAAGGTGTGTACAGCAAGGATGATTGTGGTAAACTAACAAGCAAAGACATAAATAATACAAGACGCTCCAAGCAAAACACATATCATGTTGGTGAATAAAAATATAGCTCCAAGTAAATTACCGATGGAAGTGGACGAAAGAGGGGATGCCTTCCAGGGCATCCCCAAGCTTTGACTTTTTGGTGTCCTTGGATTATCTTGGGGGTGCCATGGGCATCCCCAAGCTTAGGCTCTTGCCACTCCTTGTTCCATAATCCATCAAAAGAATTCACCCAAAACTTGAAAACTTCACAACACAAAACTCAACAAAAATCTCGTGAGCTCCGTTAGAGAAAGAAAACAAACGACTACTTCAATATATTGTAATGAACTCATTCTTTATTTTATTAGTGTTAAACCTACTATATTCCAACTTATCTATGGTTTATAAACTAATTTACTAGCCATAGATTAATCAAAATAAGCAAACAACACACGAAAAACAGAATCTGTCAAAAACAGAACAGTCTGTAGCAATCTGTAACTAACGCAAACTTCTGGAACTCTAAAAATTCTACCAAAATAGGAAGTCCTGGACAATTTGTTTATTGATCAGCAGCAAAAACAATCAATGCAAAATCACGTTCCTGTGATTTATCATAACTAAATTTGTGCGTGCAAGGTTTCTGTTTTTCAGCAGAATCAAATCAACTATCATCGTAGGTTATCCTATAGGTCCTACTTGGCACAAACACTAATTAAAACATAAAACCACATACAAACAGAAGGTAGATGTATTATTTATTCCTAAGCAGAAGCAAAAATAAAAAACACAAAATAAAATTGGGTTGCTTCCCAACAAGCGCTATCGTTTAACGCCCCTAGCTAGGCATAAAAGCAAGGATAGATCTAGGTGTTGCCATCTTTGGTAGGCAATCCATAAGTGGCTCTCATAATAGATTCATATGGTAATTTTATTTTCTTTCTAGGGAAGTGTTCCATACCCTTATTTAAGGGAAATTGGAATCTAATATTCCCTTCCTTCATATCAATAATTGCACCAATCGTTCTAAGAAAAGGTCTACCAAGAATAATAGGACATGAAGGATTGAAATCTATATCAAGAACAATAAAATCTACGAGCACATAATTCCTATTTGCAACAATAAGAACATCATTAATTCTTCCCATAGGTTTTTTAATAGTGGAATCCGCAAAATGCAAATTTAGAGAGCAATCATCAAAATCACGGAAATCTAGCAAATCGCATAAAGTTTTGGGGATAGTACAGACACTAGCACCCAAATCACACAAAGCATGAAAATCAAAATCTTTAATTTTAATTTTAATAGTAGGTTCCCACTCATCATAGAGTTTTCTAGGGATAGAAACTTTCAACTCAAGTTTTCCTTCATAAGATTGCATCAAGGCATCAACAATGTGTTCGGTAAAGGCCTTACCTTGACTATAAGCATGAGGAGAATCTAGCACGGATTGCAACAAGGAAATACAATCAATCAAAGAGAAATTTTCATAATTAAATTCCTTGAGATCTAAAATAGTGGGTTTAGCAACATCACGGTTTTTATTTATTTCAATCCCACTTTCATCAATTTCATCATCAAGATCTAGAAACTCAGAATTCTTAGAATGCCTTCTAGGTAAAGGAAGATAATCTTCAGATTCATCAAGATTCATATTGCAAAACAAAGATTTAATGGGGGACACATCAATAACTTTTAGATCTTCATTTTGATTTTCGTAGGGATTGGAAGAACACACTTTAATAAAGGCATCTTTGGAAGCACGCATCCTAGCGGTTCTTTCCTTGCACTCATCAATGGAAATTCTCATGGCTTTGAGAGACTCATTGATATCATGCTTAGGAGGAATAGATCTAAGCTTTAAAGAATCAAATTCAAGAGAAATTCTATCAATGTTCCTAGCCAAATCATCAAATTTAAGCAATTTCTCTTCAAGCAAAGCATTAAAATTCTTTTGTGAATTCATAAACTCTTTAACACTACTCTCAAATTAAGAGGGTATCTTATTAAAATATCCATAAGAGTTATTGTAGGAATTTCCATAATTATTAGAAGGATTAATAGGATAAGGCCTAAGATTAAAATTCCCTCTATAAGCGTTGTTTCCAAAACTATTCCTACCAACAAAATTCACATCCATAGATTCATTATTATTCTCAAGCAAAGTAGATAGAGGCATATCATTGGGATCAATAGGAGCATATTTAGGAGCAAACATCTTCATAAGTTCATCCATCTTTTCACTCAAAACATTGATTTCTTCTATAGCATGCACTTTTTTACTAGAAGATCTTTCTGTGTGCCATTGAGAATAATTAGCCATAATATTATCAAGCAATTTGGTAGCATCCCCTAATGTAATTTCCATAAATGTGCCTCCCGCGGCCGAATCTAAAAGATTTCTAGAAGCAAAATTCAATACGGCATAAAAATTTTGTATTTTTTTCGATAAGGGGGAATTCCCCGGCCTCTGCATCAGAATGATGCATACGACCATCTTATAAACCAAACAAAGATAGTGTCAACAAGGTTCGAAGGATAAAAATTTTGTATGATCATCCATAAATTCAAACCATGAGTAGGGCAATTGCGAAGCATTAATTTCATTCTTTCCCAAGATTGGGCAAGATGCTCATGATCAAGTTGTTTAAAATTCATGATATCGTTCCTAAGAGTGATAATCTTAGCGGGACGAAAATAATTAGAGATAAAAGCATCTTTGCACTTGTTCCAAGAATCAATACTATTTTTAGGCAAAGATGAAAACCAAACTTTAGCACGATCTCTAAGTGAAACCGGAAATAACTTTAATTTGACAATATTGTTATCCGTATCTTTCTTCTTTTGCATATCACACAAATCAACAAAATTGTTTAGATGAGCAGCGGCATCTTCACTAGGAAGGCTGGTGAATTGATCTTTCATAACAAGATTCAACGAAGCGGTATTGATTTCACAAGACTCATCATTATTAAGAGGAGCAATCGAAGTACTAAGGAAATCATTATTATTGGTATTCAAGAAATCACACAATTTGGTATTATCTTGTGCCATGGCAACAAGTAATCCAACACACAAGCAAACAGAAAGGCGACGGGAAAAAGGCAAACGGGAAAGGGAGGAGGAGATTGGGAAAGAGAGGGCAAATAAAACGGCAAGGGTGAAGTGGGGGAGAGGAAAACGAGAGGCAAATGGCAAATAATGTAATGCGAGAGATAGGGATTGCGATGGGTACTTGGTATGGTTGACTTGCTTGTGTGAGCCTCCCCGGCAATGGCGCCTGAAATTCTTCTTGCTACCTCTTGAGCACTGCGTTGGATTTAACCGAAGAGGAGAGGATGATGCAGTAAAGTAGCGTAAGTATTTCCCTCAGTTTTTGAGAACTAAGGTATCAATCCAGTAGGAGACCACGCACAAGTCCCTCGTACGTACACAAAACGATAGCAACTCGCAACTAACGCTTAGGGGTTGTCAATCCCTTCACGGTCACTTACAGAGTGAGATCTGATAGAGATAATATTTTTGGTATTTTTGATAGATAGATGCAAAGTAAAAGGTAAAGGTAAAGTAAAAACAAAGCAAGTAAATAAAGTGATATAGATTGATATGATGAGAATAGACCCGGGGGCCATAGGTTTCACTAGTGGCTTCTATCAAGAGCATAAGTATTCTACGGTGGGTGAACAAATTACTGTTGAGCAATTGACAGAACTGAGCATAGTTATGAGTATATCTAGGCAATGATCATGTATATAGGCATCACGTCCAAAAAAGGTAGATCAAAACGATTCTGCATCTACTACTATTACTCCACTCATCGACCGCTATCCAGCATGCATCTAGAGTATTAAGTAAAAACAGAGTAACACCGTAAGCAAGATGACATGATGTAGAGGGATAAATTCATGCCATATGATAAAAACTCCATCTTGTTATCCTCGATGGCAACAATACAATACGTGCCTTGCAACTCTTTCTGTCACTGAGTAAGGACACCGCAAGATTGAACCCAAAGCTAAGCACTTCTCCCATTGCAAGAACTACCAATCTAGTTGGCCGAACCAAAAAGGATAATTCGAAGAGACTTGCAAAGATAACTCAATCATACATAAAAGAATTCAGAGAAGAATCAAATATTTTCCATAGATAATACTGGATCATAAACCCACAATTCATCGATCTCAACAAACACACCGCAAAAAGAAGATTACATCGAATAGATCTCCACGAGAGAGGGGGAGAACAATGTATTGAGATCCAAAAAGACAGAAGAAGCCATCTAGCTACTAGCTATGGACCCGAAGGTGTGAAGTAAACTACTCACACTTCATTGGAGGGGCTATGGTGATGATGTAGAAGCCCTCCGTGGTGGATGCCCCCTCCGGCGGAGCTCTGGAACAGGCCCCAAGATGGGATCTCGTGGATACAGAAGGTTGCGGCGGTGGAATTGGGTTTTTGGCTCTTGTTCTGATCGTTCTGGGATACGTAGGTATATATAGGAGGAAGGAGTACGTCGGTGGAGCTCCGAGGGGCCCACAAGGTAGGGGGGCGTGCCCAGGGGGGCGCGCCCTCCACCCTCGTGACCTCCTCAGGAACTGCTTGGAGTAGGGTCCAAGTCTCCTGGGTCACGTTCGGTTGGAAAATCACGATCCCGAAGGTTTCATTCCGTTTGGACTCCGTTTGATATTCTGTTTCTTCGAAATACTGAAAAAGGCAAAAAGCAGCAATTCTAGGTTGGGCCTCCGGTTAATAGGTTAGTCCCAAAAGTAATATAAAAGTGGAAAATAAAGCCCAATATATTCCAAAATAGTAGATAAAGTAGCATGGAGCAATCAAAAATTATAGATACGTTGGAGACGTATCAGACACCGGAATGCTTTCGGAGGGTTTTGGGTATTTATCGGAGTACCGAGGGCTTATCGGAACCCCCCGGGGGAAGTAATGGGCCATATGGGCCATAGGGGAGAGGCAAGGCAGCCCACAAGGGGGTGGCGCCCCCCCCCCCCCCGCCCCCATGGGGAGTCCGAATTGGACAAGGGGAGGGGGCGCGGCCCCCCTTTCCTTCTCCCTCTCGCTCTCCTTCCCCCTTTCCCCCTCCTATAGAAGGAAGTGGGGCGAATAGGACTAGGAGTCCAAGCGGGATTCCTCCCCACTTGGCGTGCCCTAGGCTGTCCTCCTCCCCTCTCCCTCCTTTATATACGGGGGCGGTGTCGGTGTCAAAACCGGCGGATCTTGGGTAGGGGGTCCCGAACTGTGCGTCTAAGGCTAATGGTAATAGGAGACAGGGGACACGATGTTTACCCAGGTTCGGGCACTCTCGGTGGAGGTAATACCCTACTTCCTGCTTGATTGATCTTGATGATATGAGTATTACAAGAGTTGATCTACCACGAGATCGTAGAGGCTAAACCCAAGAAGCTAACCTATGATTATGATTGTCATCCTATGGACTAAACCCTCCGGTTTATATAGACACCGGAGGGGGCTAGGGTTACACAGAGTCGGTTAGAGAGAAGGAGATCCACATATCCGAATTGCCAAGCTTGCTTTCCATGCAAAGGAGAGTCCCATCCGGACACGGGACGAAGTCTTCAATCTTGTATCTTCATAGTCCAACAGTCCGGCCAAGGTATATAGTCCGGCTGTCCGAGGACCCCTTAATCCAGGACTCCCTCAGTAGACCCTGAACCAGACTTCAATGACGATGAGTCCGGCGCGCAGATTGTCTTCGGCATTGCAAGGTGGGTTCTTCACCAAATTCTCCAGGATACCTGTTGTAACGAGCAGTGTCCGGCTTCCCATTAATGTTGCACTCCTCGGCTTCTGTTCTTTAATAATGGTTGTTTCCACGTGTCAAGCGAATTCGAGAAGTCGGGGCATTTTTACATTCGCCACCCTGACCATGTGAGTAAATCATCTATTTAAAGCGACGGGGATCCTCAGATCCAAATCACACCATCTCCTCCCAGCGAGTATCCATCAGAGCACGCCCAGAAAAATCCATACCATCATGGCCGACCGTCGCGGATCCTCCTCTCGCTCCCGTAGCACTAGGCCAGGCGATTGGGAGAAATGATCCGTCCCCCACAGCCGACTAGTAGACTTGTAGACCAAGGGGTTTCTTCCGCCTGCATACATGGTCCCTGTCCGAGCCGGACTACCCACCTATAATGGCGGGGAGCAAGCGGAGAGTTCTCCAAACCCATCCAAGGGGGAGTGGGTATGCTTTGTCCCCTATTTGCTGAGGGGACTGGGATTTCCAATCCGTCCTTTCCTCCGCGGGCTCCTGGAGTTCTACGACCTCCAGCTGCATAACTTTACCCCAGCCTCCATACTGCACATCGCAGGCTACGTTGCCTTCTGTGAGCTATTTCTGGGTTGCGAAGCTCATTTCAAGCTGTGGAAGAGGCTATTCTATCTCTTACCCCGCACTCAGGAGGGGTCGGTATATCAAGTGGGCGGAGCCAAAATATGGCGCATCACCAGGACCGGATACCTATCCGGTACCCCGAAGAAACATCTGAGGACTGGCCCTCGGAGTGGTTCTACATGGAGGACGTCCCTCTTTTGGACCCTATTCGTAAGGGCCTTCCTGAGTTTGTAAATGCCCCGTTGAAGAAATGCCATAGTTAGCGCCCCAGGAGCCCCTAGGAGGAAGATAACCAAGAGATCCTTTTCCTGATGGACAGGATAAAGACGCTGGCCAAATCAGGCCTGACAATAATTGAGGTTTATGTCCATATGTATAATGCGAGGGAGTGAAGCCACTTCAATATCGGGGGAAACCCATGTGGCACTTCAATGGAGAAGACAATGCTACCCGCTGCGGCCGTAAAGGTCCGGACTCTGCCGCCGCTCTGGCGAAGATAATGTCTGATTTGTACAAAGGAGAAGAAGAGGAGTTCATCTGTATCAAACCATGGGATGGATTCTCCATGTACAACCCCCCAAGTTGGGTGAGCTGCTATCTTTTATTCCAGTCTTTCCCGCATTCTTTAGCACAAATATTTACCTTGCCAATTCATAGCAGGAGCTGCAAAAAGCTATGAGGGAGGTTCACAGCCCGTCTCCACAGCCAGAGGACCCCGACCGGGCCCTCGACCCCGGACTTGAAGAATATCCAGACACATTTGTGGAGCTCGTCGACAGGACATTTTATCAGTTAAGCCGTGATGGTGCGTTGGTGGCCATCATAGCTGATTATCCTGGCCTACTCCCTATATCACATGTAAGTTAAACCGCAGTCCCAACTTCCAATAAGGATTCCCTCTTGGCACCTTACCCACCGCACATGTATTGCGTTTTACAGGGAAGGCCATCGGGACGCCAAGCCGAACCTGCGGTGACCCGCCAGCAAGGGGCACCGAAGCCGGGTAGGCTTAAAAGGAAGGCGGTCAGGACCGAGACGCCGTTGCAAAGGTATGTTAAAAAACCTGCCATGTAATTATCATCGTCAAAATATGACAATGTCTATTGTCTTCCGGCAGAAAAAGCGCTCGCCGGACTATCTGGAGAGCCTGCCGGCCACGCCTCCACCAGCCGAACTCCGAGGCCGCACTCAAGGACGGAGGTCAATGCAGGGACAACGCCGGACGATCCACCTACAGAGGATGCGGATAGGTTCTCCGCTACAAACTCCGAAGTGGAGAGCTCCATGAATCATAGGTGCCGACGGGCCACACTACGCGACCCTAATTTCTCTGAAGAGGCATTCAATGCCTTCACCTCAGGGGACGCGTACATCTAGGCTGCTCAAGGTGGCCTCGCCAGAGCCACGAACTAGTACATAAAGGATATACGTGTAAGAAAATTTGATAAGTACGTATATTAGTAGCCCCTGAGACTTGAAATAGTTAGCACAACTGATTAAGGATCTTCGTGTGCATAGGTGCTGACAGAGAAGAATACCCAGGTGTCTAAAGAGCTGGAGGAGTGCAAAGCCTAACTGCGGGCCGCAATTGCCGGAATGGAAGAATCCACGACGGCCCCATCTGGTAATACTTGTTTTGATCGAAAATAATGTAATGGTATGTACCAGTTAGTATTTGGCATGAATGCAAATCTAACAATAGATTCTGCAAACAATCCTGGAGGCAATCCGAAGATCGTACTAGAGGATGAGCAATATGCTCAGCGACAGTTGAAGGCTGGCGAGTGTGTGCTTACAAAGGTTATACAGTTGAAAAACACTCTCCAGGACGCGAACACCCAACTGGACGTTGAATTAAAGGATGTTCGGGCCCATCTTGCTGACTCTGTGAAGGAGAATATGAGGCTTCGATGCGGCATATTTAGTAAGTGCTCTAACGAACCACTATAAAGTTCGGCGAAGAAGCGTGGTAACAGAATTATGTCTGTAGGTATGTTGACAGGTCGTCCCAAAGAGGAGATGCCCGGATCTGTAGGCGATCTTTTGCAGGAGCTCTCACAACTGCACGAACAAGTTCGGCAGGTCATGCAGGGCATTGCCCATGCCTTATGGCCATCCACCTCCCTGCCAGGAGGCATGTGGGAGCTTATGCTCAAGGGAGCACGGCAGCGCTTCCGATTATGGAAGATATCGGCATGTCGACAAGGTGCAAGGGAAGCCTAGGCCATGGTGAAGACGTGATAAACCAAGGCTGACCCGAACCACATGGCCGAGGTTGGACCTGTAGGGTCAGATTGGAAAGAAGTCTCTGTAAGTCTAGTATATGACCAGGTAGCATTAGCCGCTAAGTATTCCCAATAGGATTGTAGGTTAGACAGCCTGTTGGATGGTATAGAAGAAGAGTTTAGTCATTCTAAGTGACTTTGTACTTCCAAGGACATATTTTTGTCCCTAGCCGGATTGTAAATCATTTGTCTTGGCGGACCCTTTCGCTTCAACCTCTGGACCCGACAGTCCGGAGTGTATCTAAATACCCGCTCGGTTATGTGAAAACTAGGGCACGCGTGGAAACCAGGCGTAGGGGTCATAAGTGCTTGAACAGACAAGTACCCAACTAGTTATGCTATATTACATGGATAGTAAGAAACATCTTCCAGGGAGAAAAGTTCCATTAAGGGTTCCTTTCCCTGAGTGTGCATGCAGTAACGTGCATGCCCGAACTGTGAAAAACGACGTAGGGTATAATCATCTAAGGTCATGTTTTATAATAAGTAAAAGACATCTTTTGTGCGAATATTCCCTTAAGAACGCTAGCTTTTGGCTTCACCCAGTCTAAGGTACACATCCGGCTGACCCGGCAGTAACAATCGCAGAGGTGCTCCCCTTATGCCCTAACCGAATTAATGGGAACGTAGGTCATAAACACAAGAGCCAGGCAACCCAGCTTGGCCAAAACTTAAGTCATATCGATGCATACAATGGTGAAAAAAGATGGGGAAATGATGCATATGTGGTGGGCATGAAGCCCAGAAGATAATTATATTAAGCTTTTGTATAAGAAGCCCCGAGGTATATTGGGCGTGCATAGCGCGGCATGAGTGTGCGGTCAAAGCATATTTGAAGCTTTTAAAGCTATATATATAAAAAAGGGGGGGAGAGAGAGATGATATAATTTAAAAGGGAAGACGGAGGTAAGGAGACAAACACAGAGTTCGGCACTTAGGCGTAGAATCTTTGGAGTCTGGCCACGTTCCATGTGTTCGACTCGAGTCGATTATCTGATGCATCACGCAGATGGTATGCTCCTCCGATGAGAACTTTATCAATGATGAAGGGACCCTCCCATTTGGGCTTGAGCTTGTCGTTTTTCTTCTCTGGTAGGCGTAGAATGAGTTCGCCAATGTTATAAGTTTTGGCCCATACTTCTCTGCTTTGATACCTTCAAGCCTGCTGCTAATAGAATGCGGAACGGGCCTTTGCAACATCGCGCTCCTCCTCCAGGGCATCTAAGCCGTCCTGCCGATCCAACTCGGCTTCTCTCCCTTCGTACATGCGCACTCGAGTTGAGTCATGGATGATATCGCAGGGTAGCACTACCTCTGCGCCGTACACCATAAAGAATGGTGTGTTTCCGGTTGTGCGATTTGGCGTGGTCCGCAGCCCCCATAGCGCGGAGTCGAGCTCCTCGACCCAGTGCGTATCTGATTCCTTTAAGGATCGCACTAGTCTGGGTTTAATGCCGCTCATGATAAGACCATTTGCTCGTTCGACTTGACCGTTTGTTTGGGGTGATAGATGGAGGCATAATCAAGTTTTATGCCCATTTTACCGCACCAGGCTTTCACCTCGTCGGCTGTGAAGTTTGAGCCATTATCGGTGATGATGCTGTGGGGAACACCGTAACAGTGTACGATCCCAGATATGAAGTCTATCACTAGTCCAGACTCGGCTGTTTTAACTGGTTTGGCTTCTATCCATTTGGTGAATTTATCGACTATGACCAACAAGTATTTCTTCTTATGGCTTCCTCCTTTAAGGGGTCCAACCATGTCAAGCCCCCAGACTGCAAAGGGCCAAGTTATGGGGATTGTTTGGACAACGATAGGTGGCATATGGCTTTGATTTGCAAAAAACTGGCAACCGACGGGACGAGGTCTTGTGTGTCTGCCCGGGCTGTAGGCCAGTAGAAACCTGTATAGAAGGCCTTGCTTACGAGCGCCCGGGCTGCGGCGTGGTGGCCGCCGAGTCCGGCATGAATTTTGGCCAAGAGCTGCCGCCCTTCCTCTTCTAAGATACAACTTTGGCGCATTCCAGTCGCTCTTTTCTTATAAAGCTCTCCCTCGTGGACTTTGTAGGCTTTAGAATGCCGCACAATGCAACGTGCCTCATTTTGGTCCTCAGGGAGTTCCTGCCTATTTAGGTAGGCTAAGAAGGGTTCTGTCCACGGGGCGATGACAGCCATAATCATGTGGGCCGAAGGTGTTATTTCGATGGCGGAGCCTCCGATTACGTCAGATTGTTCGAGATCTGGGGTTGTGTTCGGATCCGGACTGTTATTGCCGGTCTCCCCTTCCCATACCACAGATGGCTTGAATAGCCTTTCCAAAAAGATATTAGGTGGGACGGGGTCGCGTTTAGCGCCTATGCGGGCGAGGATATCCACCACTTGATTGTTTTCTCGGACCACATGGTGGAATTCGAGCCCCTCGAACCGAGCTGACATTTTGAGGACGGCATTGTGGTAGGCCGCCATTTTTGGGTCTTGGCGTCAAAGTCTCCATTTATTTGAGATATTGCGAGGTTTGAGTCCCCACGCACGTCTAGGCGTTGAATGCCCATGGAGACTGCCATCCGAAGACCGTGCAACAGGGCCTCATATTCGGCTGCATTGTTGCAATCTGTGTAAAGTATTTGGAGTACATATTGGACTGTATCTCCGGTGGGGGATGTCTGGATGACGCCTGCCCCTAGACCAGCTAGCATCTTAGAGCCGTCAAAGTGCATGATCCAATTGGAGTACGCGTCGTACTCTTTAGGGAGTTCGGCTTCTGTCCATTCGGCGACGAAGTCAGCCAGTACTAGCGACTTAATGGCTCGCCGTGGTTTGTATGTTATGTCGAACGGGAGGAGTTCGATAGCCCATTTAGCAATCCGTCCTGTGGCATCGCGGTTATTTATTATGTCATTGAGTGGTACTTCGGAGGCCACCGTGATTGAACACTCTTGAAAGTAGTGTCATAGTTTTCGGAATGCCATGAAGACCGCGTATGCTATATTTTGATAATGTGGGTACCGTGACTTGCATCGGGTGAGGATAGTGGATACGTAATATACCGTCTTATGGAGCGGGAACTTATGTCCATCTATTTCTCGTTCGACGACGAGCGCTGCGCTTACAACCTGATGTGTTGCAGCTATATACAGCAGCATTGGTTCGCCGACATTTGGTGCGGCCAGGATTAGATTTGTGGCTAAGAGGGATTTTATTTCCTCCAGTCCGGCCGTAGCCGCATCCATCCACTTGAAGTGTTCGGTGCGTCGAAGAAGGCGATAAAGAGGTAGTGCGTTTCCTCCTAATCGGGAGATAAAGCGGCTTAAGGCGGCCACGCATCCAGTTAATTTTTGGATTTGCTTGAGGTCTGTTGGGGTAGCCAACTTTGACAGAGCTCGGATTTTAGCCGGGTTTGCTTCGATTCCTCTATTGGAAATGATGAAGCCCAAGAGTTTTCCGGCTGGTACACCGAAAACGCATTTTTCTGGGTTGATCTTGATGTCATATGTTCGGAGATTGTCGAACGTAATCCTTAAGTCGTCTATTAAAGATTTGACGTGTCTGTGTTGGATTTCGGGTTCCGGCAGACCCTTGAGGTTCGAACACTGGGGTGCGCACGGAGATTCAACCCTCTACCGGCTCGCTCCTCACCGAATCGTTGGGATCTAAACTACCAAACTGAACAGCGCAAGAGACACATGATTTATACTGGTTCAGGCCACCATTGTGGTGTAATACCCTACTCCAGTGTGTGGTGTGGTGGATTGCCCCTTGGGCTTGATGATGAACAATACAAGACAAAACAGCCTCGCGAGGGTCTGTTCTTGGCTGGTGCGACGAACTGCTGGGAGGAGTTCAATCGCTCTATCTACTGGTTCCTTGATGGGGATCCCGATTGCTAGGTCAGGTCAGATTCAGATTGCCTCTACCTTGGGGGTGGCTAGTCCTATTTATAGGCAAACGCCCTGGGCCTCTTCCCAAATATTGAGTGGGAAGGGCGCCAACAATTGGCCATTTTGAAGGGGAACAGCGGGTACGCTTATCCTGACTAAAGTTGGTCCTCGCTTGTCAAAGGCTCTAGTGGTGACGCATGCTTGGGCTCCACAATGACTTCCTTCCTGCTGTTGGGCTGGTCTTGGTCTTGTTGCACCGAAATGGACGCCTTTGCTTGATGCTCTCGCCTGCGCTTGCTCCCTTTGCACCAAAGATGAAAGGAGGACACTGCGTGGGCTGATGCCCGACTGGCGCCCTTGGTCGTCATGGCTTGCATCATGGGTACCTCGCGAGGTACCCCGCCTTGAACTCTCCGCCTCCTCATGAGCCAGCCTGACAAGGCTGTCGGTGTACTAAAGTAGGGGTACCTTAGTACCCCGAACTTGTGCACGGGCAGTCGCAGCGTCCCGCGGCAAGGCTTGTCGGGCGTCCGCCAAGATCCTCCGCTATTCCTATTTACTACCATTCAAGAACAAAGTGTTAACTAAGAAGACAGGGCCCCGGCAAGAGGAGCTTGCCGGGAAGGACAAGGCCCCGGCAAGAGGAGCTTGCCGGGAAGGACAAAGGCCCCGGCAAGAGGAGCTTGCCGGGAAGGCCAACTAAGGCACTTCAAGAAACTTGCCGCAACGCCCCGTGCGTCCCATCAAGGCCTGGCGAGCGGCAAGCTTGCTGGTGCAACAAGATAAGGGCCGCGGCAAGGCGCTTGCCGCGGCAAGGCTGCCACTATGCACCCGAGCTCCAGCGCATCCAACAACGTGTCACCCCAGGATATCCCAGGGGCACGTGGCGAGGCGCTGTGCAGACTAGCGGTGCGAGGTGGCAAGAGGAGATGACAAGGAGGCCATCGTGGCAGGCGGTGGCGCCCCTAACGGTCGCTTCCTTGCACTGTTGGGGCGACCGGACGGGCATTAAATGCCCTTGTCCCCTGCCGTCAGAGTTAGGTAGGGGACACAGTTGGTAGCAGTTGTACCAACCCACGCTTTTACCTTTTTACCCCTCTTTCTACGCTGCCACCTATCGGTGACCCCTTTAGACTATAAAAAGGAGGCCCATGCGCATGTAGTAGGGGTTCGGTTCGGAGTTTTGGCTCCGCAGTTCGACTCATTCGAAGCCACAGCACACCCACGCTCTCAAGCAAGAACAGAATACAAACACAAAGCAGCAGTAGGAGTTTTATCTCTCCGGAGAGCTCCGAAGCTAGGTAAAACCCCCCACGTGCTCTTGCCTCGATCCGCTCTGCGTGCGCCCTCCGCTCCCTTGCCGGACAAGAAGGGGCCCCTGCCCCATAGGTGCTCGTTCCCCACGACATCTCTGGCGCGCCAGGTAGGGGGGCGTCGAGGTCGTGCGTATCTGATCCGGCGTCTGCGCGCGCTACATCAACATCTTCATCGACATGCCACCGAAGAAGAAGACTTCGGAGGTGGCCGCTCCGTCTGCGACCGTCCTACCGCCACCGGAGCAAACGGACGGTGGGGCGGACGCCGGCGGAGGAGCGGGCACCGCCGGGGGGACGCACATCGTCACCCGGTCCAAGGACAAGGCCCCGCAAGGTTCAGCGTCTGCACATCCACCGCACCCTTCCCAGGAGGTGCAGGATCGACAACGCCACAGTGCTCCCAGCATCGTGCTCGCGTTGGAGCAAGGACAAGCTGGTGGGTCGCGGGACGCTCAAGGCCAACATGCACGTCAACACGCTGGCATGAGCGCAGTGCGGTCGCCTGTACGAGATGTTGCTCCTTCTAACACTGTTAGGAGTTTGAGCATGTCTCGCACCTTGCGTCGCTCACCACCGCCACCCAAGACTCCAGAGGAAGCGCTGGCCCGAGCCCAGCTGCTTCTAGATTACCCTGCAGCGCCAAACAAGATCGACGACTGGAGGGCCGCCATTTATAGCCTCATCGGCTTCGCCAACGGGACAAGCCCCGGCAACCGAGCACATCGAAGCCCCGGCAAGACGCCCAGGCGCAAGCCGACGCCGACAAGACCGCTGGGGGTGCCACCACTGCGCACTCCCCGCCCCGAAGGCCAAGATCGCCGACTCGCCGGGCCAACCTCGACACCGACTCCACCGCGTCGTCAGACCCGCGGGCTCGCCGCGATCAAGCCAAGTTCTCCAAGAACAACGACACGAAGATGCTCGCACTCGCATCGAGCGTCGAAGAGAAGCGCGGCGTCAATCTGACCAGCGCGCTGGGCCCACTGTCGATATGCATGCGCCAGGGGAACCAGGCGACCTGCCGTACGCGGTAGGTTGCCCTGCATTCACCCGTGAGCTGCGGCAAGTCCAGTGGCCCAGCACCAAGAACTTCAAGCCAGACGTGCCCGAGAAGTACGATGGCAGGATACATCCGTCAGAGTTCCTCAGCGTCTACACCATTGCAGTGCAGGCTGCCGGAGGGCGCGACGAGAAGATCCTCGCCAACTACTTCCCGCTGGTGCTCAAGCCCAACGTCAGATCTTGGCTCATGCACTTGCCGGACAACTCCATCTCTTCGTGGGCGGACCTGTGCCATCAGTTTGTCGGCGCCTTCACAGGCGGCCACAAACCCCATGGCCAGGCGGTGCGAGGTGTGCAGAGAAGCACCGCCGTCGACGCACAACACCTCTGTTGCCTTCTGGAACTCCTGCTCGTCAGTCTCATCTTCCTCCATCTCATCATCTTCATCTTCGTCTTCGTCCTTGTCGCGGCCGCAGGGAGGCCTATCTCCTTGCCGCGGCTTGGCCTTGCCGCGGCGCCCTCCCCGGGCGGGATACTTCTTGCCGGATCCTCCGCCACCTTCCCGGGCCTTCTCCTTGTCGCGGCGCTCATACTCAGCTTTCTGTAGCTCCGCCATCTGCTCAACTTTCTTGCAGGCTTGGAGGTCATGGCCCTTGGTGCGGTGGATCTTGCAATACTGCTTGCCGGAGCCATCCTGCTTGTCGGCGGCCACCACAGCCTCGCCGGAGTCGCCAGCTTTGGCCTTGTCGGAACCGCCTCTGCTGCCGGACTGCTCAACAACTAGCACATCCTTAGCCTTTCTCTTTCTGTTATTCCGCCTCCGGTTCTTCCTTGCCGGGGCGGTATCCTCACTGTCAGATCCTTGTGCTCCTGCATTCTCTCCGGGGATTTTCCTCCCCTCCTCAGCCCGTGCACACTTGTCGGCCAGAGCGTATAGCTCGCTGACATCTCTAATTTTGCACACCGCCATCTCCTCCCTCATCCTGCGGTTACGCACGTTCTGATGGAACGCGCTAATAACCGCGGCAGGTTGGACGTCTGGGATGTTGCGCTGCACCTGGCTGAATCTCTGTATGTACTCGCGCAGGGGTTCTCCCTCCTTCTGGACGAGCAGATGAAGATCGCTCTCCTGGCCATGGGGTTTGTTGCCGCCTGTGAAGGCGCCGACAAACTGATGGCATAGGTCCGCCCACGAAGAGATGGAGTTGTCCGGCAAGCGCATGAGCCAAGATCTGACATTGGGCTTGAGCACCAGCGGGAAGTAGTTGGCGAGGATCTTCTCGCCGCGCCCTCCGGCAGCCTGCACTGCAATGGTGTAGACGCTGAGGAACTCTGACGGATGTATCCTGCCATCGTACTTCTCGGGCACGTCTGGCCTGAGGTTCTTGGTGCTGGGCCACTGGACTTGCCGCAGCTCACGGGTGAATGCAGTGCAACCTACCGCGTACGGCAGGTCGCCTGGTTCCCCTGGCGCATGCATATCGACAGTGGGCCCAGCGCGCTGGTCAGATTGACGCCGCGCTTCTCTTCGACGCTCGATGCGAGTGCGAGCATCTTTGTGTCGTCGTTCTTGGAGAACTTGGCATTGATCGCGGCGAGCCCCTGAAGTGGTCCAGCACGCCCATCATCTTCGACGTTGAGGATCACCCTGATCGCATCACTGCGGTCGGGTGCTTGCCGATGTTGGTTTCACCAACAATCCGCAACCTCAAGGTCACGAAGATGCTGGTTGACGGCGGGGCCGGCCTGAATCTGATCTCCTCCGCAGTGCTCAAGAGGCTCCAGATCCCCGACAGCGAGCTCGAAGAGACCGGTACTTTTGAAGGAATCAACCCGGGAAGGAGCAAGCCCAAGGGGAAGATCACACTGCCAGTGACGTTTGGCAGCGAGCTGAATTTCAGGACAGAGAGAGTCACGTTTGACGTTGCTGATTTCCCATTACCCTACAATGGGAAACTTGGCCGTCCAGCGCTTGCCAAGTTCATGGCAGCCTCTCACTACGCCTACAATGTGCTCAAGATGCCTGGTCCGATAAGTGTCATTTCTGTCCAAGGCGACAAGAAGGATGCACTCATCTGTACCGACAAGATCTACTGGGAAGCAGCAGCCACAGCAGAGCGCAAACCACTTGCCGCTGAAGCTCCCGGAGGGAAGAAGAAGAAGACCAAGTCCGGCAAGAGTAGCTCTGATGCCCACTCCGGCAAGCGCACCTCTTCGGAGTGCTGCGCTACCGTCGAGGACGCACCATCGAGCTCCACCGGCAAGTGCAAGAAGGCAAAGAAAGCTTCACCAGAGACCAAGAAAGTGGCCGCCAAGGAGGACGGCACTGGTGGTACCTTCACCATCAGTGCCACGCTTGATCCTAAATAGGAAAGCGCGCTCGTTGCTTTCCTACGGGCGAATGTCGATGTGTTTGCATGGCAACCATATGACATCCCCGGTGTTCCCAGGAAAGTAATTGAGCACCACCTTGCCGTCTGTCCTCACGCGCGGCCCGTCAAGCAGAGAGTTAGGAAACAAGCAGTGGAGCGCCAAGAGTTCATTGCAGAAGAGATCAAGAAGTTGGAAGCAGCAGGCCTGGTCCGAGGAGTACTCCATCCGACGTGGTTAGCCAATCCAGTAGTTGTGCGCAAAGCAAACGGGAAGTGGAGGCTTTGTATTGACTTCACTGATGTTAATAAAGCTTGTCCCAAGGATCCATTTCCCTTGCCGCGCATTGACCAGATTGTCGACTCCACGGCAGGATGTGATCTGCTCTCATTCCTCGATGCATACTCAGGATATCATCAAATCTTCATGGCTGAAGAGGATGAGGAGAAAACTGCATTCATTACTCCATGTGGCACGTACTGCTTTGTACGGATGCCTTTCGGACTAAAGAATGCTGGTTCAACATTTGCAAGAGTAGTCAGCCATGCTTTTGAGCCACAACTGCACAGAAATGTAGAAGCTTACATGGATGACATAGTGGTCAAGAGCAAGGACAAGGAGACTTTGGTCCAAGATTTGGACGAGACCTTCACAAATCTGCGCAAGATCAATCTCAAGTTGAATCCCGAGAAGTGTGTGTTTGGAGTTCCTTCCGGCAAGCTTCTCGGATTCTTTGTGTCCCAGAGGGGGATTGAAGCCAATCCCGACAAGATCAAGGCCATTGAGCAAATCGAAGCACCAAAGCGCGTCAAGGTTGTGCGAAGGCTTGCCGGCTGCGTTGCTGCTCTCAGCAGGTTCATTTCCAAGTCTGCTGAATGCGCCCTGCCGTTTTTCAAAATCTTGAAAAAGGCGGGTCCAATGAAGTGGACTCCGGAAGCGGAGGCTGCGCTGCAAGACTTGAAGAAATATTTGTCCTCCACTCCAACACTTGTCGCACCTAGGCCACAAGAGAAGTTGCTGCTATATCTGGCGGCAACCAATCAAGTGGTTAGTGCTGCGTTAGTAGCGGAGAGGGAGGCAGATGATGAGCCAGCGGCCGCGGCGAGCGAGTCCAGCGACAAGCAGGGGGCTTCCCCGACAAGCTCTGGCCCGACAAGCCCTGATCCGACAAGTTCTGGTTCCGGCAAGGATGGATCTGCGCAGCCACAAGAAGAGAAATAGAAGAAGATGGTGCAGCGCCCAGTTTACTTTGTCAGTTCCCTTCTGCAGGGGGCTAGATCAAGGTACTCTGGTGTGCAGAAGTTGCTTTTCGGCCTCCTAATGGCCTCGAGGAAGCTGCGCCATTACTTTCAAGCACATGAGATCACAGTGGTCACTCGCTTTCCGTTGAAGAGGATATTGCAGAATCCAGAAGCAACAGGCAGGATTGTCGAGTGGGCACTGGAATTGTCAAGCTTTGGCCTCAAGTTCGAGAGTACCTCAACTATCCAGAGCCAAGCATTGGTAGAATTCATAGCAGAATGGACGCCAACACCCGATGAAGAAACTCCGGAGAGGAGCATCCCCGTCAAGGAAGCAAGCAAAGAATGGATCATGTACTTTGATGGTGCCTTCTCGCTGCAAGGCGCCGGTGCGGGCGTACTACTTGTTGCCCCCACCGAAGAGCACCTCAAGTACGTGATCCAGATGCACTTTCCCAAGGAGCAAGCTACAAACAATACTGCAGAGTATGAAGGCTTGCTTGCCGGACTTAGGATCGCGGCAGAACTTGGGATCAAGAAGCTTATTGTCAGAGGTGATTCGCAGCTTGCCGTCCGCCAAGTTAACAAAGATTATCAGAGTCCGTTGATGGAAGCCTACATTGATGAAGTGAGGAAGCTAGAGGAGCATTTTGACGGCCTGCAAATGGAACATGTTCCAAGAGCTCAGAATGAAATTGCAGATGGCCTGTCAAAGTGCGCCGCACTCAAGTTACCTGTGGAACCAGGGATTTTTGTGCTCAAGTTGACTCAACCATCTGTAACACCATCAACTGGACAGAGCAAGAAAAGAAAGTTGGTTACTGGCGACTACTTTCCGGCAGAGCTCCCCGAAGCCGCCGCCAAGAAGGTCCCCAGGATCAACACAAAGAGTGCTGAGGAGCAGTCTGCTCCGACAAGCCCCAGGGCTTGTTTCGTTGAAGCAGACGCTCCCGACAAGCTGTGTCCCGACACGCTTGCCAGGGAGCATCACGCTCCGGCAGGATCCCAGATTCTTGCCGTGGAAGCAGATGTTCCCGCAGCAGCATTCGCGCCTTTAGTCCTTGTCGTCGAGCCTCAGGCTCCGGCATGGGCACAGCAGATCGTCCATTTCCTTCAAACAGGAGAACTTCCCAAGGGACAAGAAGAAGCGGGGAGAGTAGCCCGGCAATCAAGTATGTACCAGTTTGTCGATGACATACTGTACAGAAGAAGATTCAACGGAGTGAAATTGAAGTGCATTTCCCGGGAAGATGGACAGGAGCTGTTGGCGGAGATACACGGAGGCATATGTGGTCACCACATTGGCGCAAGAGCACTTGCCGGCAAGGCCTTCCGGCAAGGATTCTTCTGGCCGACAGCCCTCCAGGATGCAGCTGCACAAGTAACCAAGTGTGAAGCGTGCAAGTTCCACTCCAAACAGATTCATCAACCAGCCCAGGCTCTCCAAACAATCCCTTTATCCTGGCCATTTTTGGTCTGGGGGCTCGACATTCTCGACCCCTTTCCCCTCGTATACAGATCGCCTCGAGTGCTCACTTACGATGAGCTAGAGTGAGAGCAGCTGCGGAATGATGACGCGCTGCTCCTCGAGGAAGATCGTCTTCAGGCTGCGGTACGAGCTGCTCGCTACCGGCAAGCTTTGCGCCGCTACCATAGCCGCAAATTTAACGCCAGAAGCTTCGAGGAGGAGAGGATAGAGGTGTGGGCCGGGCGTCGTTCAAAGGAGTATGGCCTTGCCGGAACACAGGCGACAGAAAAGCTAAGTTGCCAAAGTTTGAGCATGATCAAGTTATAAATTTTTAAGTTATATTCCTTGAATGTCCGTGCCTTGTATGGAAAACCTGTGCGCGGAGGAATCGACTCGTGGCTAAGTTGCGCCCTTGATTTGTTTTGAGTCCGCTCAACAATACAAGTGCGCTGCAACTAGCCCCGACAAGGTTTCTTGCCGGATGCAACACCGCCAGCGGGCTGCTGATGTTCCGCACTCAGCAAGTGTGCTTGCGCCGGCAAGTTTCCCTCAAAGCGTAGGGTAAAAACATACAAGGGATGTAACAGAGTAAAGGATATAACATAGCAAGTGTTGCCCAGGACAAAGTTATATTATGAAAGTAACTTGTTACGGCACTGACTAAGTTGTTCTCATAAATGAAATAACAGCGACAAGGAAGAAGAAGGAGGGCGCACCGGCACCTGGACCCCGGCAAACCAGTGTTGCCGGGGGTCGCGAATACCAAGATTCACCCGCAGAAACCAGAGTTGCCGGGGGCTATGATATCAGATAAGTCTTTCATCCCTCATCATGCATCCTCTTATGGACTGGGGAGCGCGAAGCCGCGTCCTTGAACGACCGTGCCTTGTATGAGAAGCCTGTGCGCGGAGGAATCGACTCGTGGCTAAGTTGCGCCCTTGATTTGTTTTCGAGTCCGCTCAACAATACAAGTGCGCTGCAACTAGCCCCGACAAGGTTTCTTGCCGGAGGCAACACCGCCAGCAGGCTGCTGATGTTCCGCACTCAGCAAGTGTGCTTGCGCCGGCAAGTTCCCTCAAAGCGTAGGGTAAAAACATACAAGGCATAGAGTCAAGTAAAGGATATGGCATAGCAAGCTTCCCCTTTTCATTAAAAAAACATCCCATTCGGGTACAGTCCATGGAGGATGAAAAACATGAAAGAGAGGATTACAAGTTTTAAATACAGCTAAGGCCCGAAGGCTTACAAACTAAAAAGATAAGTTTCCCGTCCGAAGGCTGGATGGTGATGGCGGCGCCGGATGCAGGGCTCGAAGACGGGGCGGCAGGACGTCAGCACGCTGTCGAGGGCACTACGCACTCGTACTCTAACTTGACGGCCTTGCCGCCAGCCCTCTTCCCCTTCCGCAGCCTCCCTACGACAGCCGCCCAAGGAGACGACCCCGGGGAGTTCAAGGAGCCGGCGACGCGGATGATGGGGTCGCCGGTGACGCGCGAAGCGGCGCCCGACACCTAGTCGGACCCGCCACTCCGTCGCCCGCTACCCTCGTCGTCGCTGTCGCTCTCCTCCTCGTCACTCTCGCTCGAGGGGGAGTCTTCGCTATCGGAGGAGCTGTCCACGCAGCACCTCGCCCGAATGCCGAAGTCCCCGAAGACCTTGACGGAGAGGAGGTCGCCCTCCATTAGCTTAAAATGGAGGGTAAACCCCGTCGTCAGGCTGTGGATGCGGGCAAACGTCTTCCACCCTCGATCAAGATACATCACATTAGGGGCTGGGGATACAACGTGGACTCGCGTGCCATTGATCCCACAACCCCTCATGTGCAATCTCAATGTCTCGGGCGGCTCCGGCTCCATCGCGTTCGCAAACGGAGCTGGGAGCCGAAGACGACGACGAGGCGCCCGGCGCAGCCTGACAAAGAACTCACAAGGGTCGTCCCCTATATGGACCGCTGCGAGGGGAGGAACCGCCGGTGGAGGCGGAGATGCAGCGCCGCCCCGTCCGCCTCTTCCCCGAACGCCTCGACCTCGTCCCCGACGTCGTCCACGACCTCGCCCCCTCCCTCTTCCCCTTGTGGCTGGCTCTGCCACCACGGGTGCGGGATAGGGAGGGATGCGCTACCTGGCGGTGACCCTCGCCGCCACCGATGAAGGGCCAGGATTCCCCTCCTCCATGGCGGACAAGAGAAAGGGAGCAGAAGTTGAAGAAAGGAGAAGATGAGAGAGTGCGGGCTTCTGTGCTCCCCTTCCGCTCTTCTTAAAGGAGCGAGGTGGGGGCTCGGCCGCCCCGCTCAGCGAATCAGAGCATGGGAGGAGCAGGGAGTCGGGGCCGACCCGCTGCCTCCGCCCGTGACGGCCCAGTTTCCCACTTCCACCGTCCGCGACCCCGAGTGCATGGAAGCCGCGTGGCGGGGATGCAGAACCAAGGCGACAGATGAGGTGACCTCGCCCCGCCCCTTGGTCACGGGGGGGGGGGGGGTGGACGCCTCGAAAATCACGCACGCCACCCATGTCTCCCACGACGCCGCGATTGACGCGTGCCGTTACAAGGGAGAGCGGTGGATACGGAGTGGATTTAATGTGGACCCAGGTCGCGTGTGCCCGTGCCCTGTTTTGGGCCTGGCCCAATAGCGCTTGGCACCGTGTATGGCCCAGGCCCGGGGGCTCCTGTCAGTGTACTAAAGTAGGGGTACCTTAGTACCCCGAACTTGTGCACGGGCAGTCGTAGTGTCCCGCGGCAAGGCTTGCCGGGCGTCCGCCAAGATCCTCTGCTATTCCTATTTACTACCATTCAAGAACAAAGTGTTAACTAAGAAGACAGGGCCCCGACGAGAGGAGCTTGCCGGGAAGGACAAGGCCCCGGCAAGAGGAGCTTCCTGGGAAGGACAAAGGCCCCGGCAAGAGGAGCTTGCCGGGAAGGCCAACTAAGGCACTTCAAGAAACTTGCCGCAACGCCCCGCGCGTCCCGGCAAGGCCTGGCGAGCAGCAAGCTTGCTGGTGTGACAAGATAAGGGCCGCGGTAAGGCGCTTGCCGCGGCAAGGCTGCCACTATGCACCCGAGCTACAGCGCATCCAACAACGTGTCACCCCAGGATATCCCAGGGGCACGTGGCGAGGCGCTGTGAAGACTAGCGGTGCGAGGTGGCAAGAGGAGACGACAAGGAGGCCATCGTGGCAGGCGGTGGCGCCCCTAACGGTCGCTTCCTTGCACTGTTGGGGCGACCGGACGGGCATTAAATGCCCTTGTCCCCTGCCGTCAGAGTTAGGTAGGGGACACTGTTGGTAGCAGTTGTACCAACCCGCGTTTTTACCTTTCTACCCCTCTTTCTACGCTGCCACCTGTCGGTGACCCCTTTAGACTATAAAAAGGAGGCCCATGCGCATGTAGAAGGGGTTCGGTTCGGAGTTTTGGCTCCGCAGTTCGACTCATTCGAAGCCACAGCACACCCACGCTCTCGAGCAAGAACAGAATACAAACACAAGGCAGCAGTAGGAGTTTTATCTCTCCGGAGAGCTCCGAAGCTGGGTAAAACCCCTCACGTGCTCTCGCCTTGATCCGCTCTGCGTGCGCCCTCCGCTCCCTTGCCGGACAAGAAGGGGCCCCCTGCCCCATAGGTGCTCGTTCCCCACGACAGAGGCCGTGCCTGAGGAAGCTCCTTGTCGTCCGCCCCACGAGGCTTGGCCCCTCGCGAGGGTCTCAAGCTTTTGTTGATGAAGATGGGATGTGCTGGGCCTCCTTTGAGCCACGCCGCAGGCCGCAGGCAGGCAAGTCTGGGGACCCCCGTTCCCAGAACGCCGACAGTAGCCCCTGGGGCCACGGCGCGTCCGAACTTGGCCGGGCAGAGAGGCGAAAGGGCAAGTGCGAAGCGTCGTGGGCCCTAACAGCCTACGGCCTTGGGCGCCGCGTGGCGGTTGATTGGACGTGGGCGGCACTGTTCCCCCATGCCTCCTTATTTTGTGCCTTGCTAGGCGGAGTCGCTGCCGCACACAGCCGCTCCCCTTTCTGCTGCTTGAGTGCTCCCTGTCCTTTCTTCTCTCGAACTCCAGCTTCCGCATCCAATCCAATCTCGAACCTTCCCCCATCCCTTTCCTGTCGTCATGGCTCCGCTAAGGAAGGGAAAAGGGAAGAAGCCCGTGCCACCGCCTCGCTCGTCGCCGATGGAGGCCCCCGCCGTCGATCGGCCGGTCATAATCAATCAAGAAGGCCTGGGCAAGGTCCGCTCAGCCCTGGCCACCATCTTCAATGAGTGCGGGAGGACGACGGCCTGGCCCGCGTCTCGCTTCTCCGTTGACAGGATTCCCACCGAGGTCCTGGCCTGTGGGCGGGACTGGTTCCACCCTTCTCTGATTTCTTCAACGCCATGCTTTCCCATTATCAGATCCATATGATGCATCTGGGTCCTGAATCCAACACCCTTCTTGCGGTATTTGCCTTAGTTTGCGAGGCAATGATGGGCATCCTTCCTTCGGTCGCCTTGCAGCGCCACTTCTTCTCTCCGCGCCTTGCCGACCCCACCCAATGTTCGGGGTGCGTGAGCTTCATCGCTGCGCCAGAGACAGCGGCTTCTGGAATTGACTTCAGTCTTCCTCCTTCCACGCCTGGGTTTCGTGAACGGTGGCTGTATGTGGACGTAGGGGTGCCCAGCCCCTTGCTGACGGAGCCATCTTCGCCTGATGTTCCCAACTCGGGCTGGGGCCAGGAGACGCTTGCGAGCCCCCGGCTCGCCTTTGTCTGGCGCCGCTTCGAGTTCCTAAGGGAGCTTGCCGTGACGGCGCCCAAAGTGGTGAAGGAGTTCTTGCTACGCCACGTCGCCCCTCTCCAGCGCCACTCTCATCGAATGTGGGCCTACAGCGGTCGTGGGGACCGTATGCGACTCCAGGAAGAGGAACTGACGCCTGAAGCGCTGAGGAAGGTGCTCTTGGTCTTGACTGGGGATCCTTCTCCCGGCGGCATTCGCCAAGGGGGGGCCTTGCTGTACCTTTGCTCGAACAGGGGTGACTTCGTGAGGTAGATGCCCATCTTCGACGAATGGGGGCCGCGACCTGCTGAGAACCCAGTGGTGGTGGTCAACCTCGCAGCTGCCAGGGGCGACTCTTCCTCAAGTGGAGGGGCAGGGAGGCATGAGCCTCCGGGGGCCGAGGGTGCCCTCGCTGAGGCGACAGCACTAGGCGGCGCTCATTAGGGAGCGGCTCCCGAGGCCCGTGCTGCCGCAATTGAGGGTGGCGAGCGGCTGCTCGCAGTGCTTGTGGCTGAGGCTCCCGAGGCCCTAGCCGCTCTTGTTGGTGAGGCGACCGGCAGCGCGCATCAGACGGACGCCCCCGACAAGAGTCGCCTTGATGCTTCCTCCTCGTCGCAAGCTGACTCCTGCGCTCAACTCTTGGTCGCTTCCACGTGGACTTTAAGGCCCTATGGAAGAGGAGGGAGGCCCTGGGCGATGACTACCCTTGTCGCCTGCTGAAGCGTAGGAAGTACTACGCCATCGACGAGTAAGCCTTCTCCCTTCCCTGTTCCAGACTCTTCCGTTGCTTGCTCTGATCTTTGCCCTGCAGGGCCCTTCCTTCCGAGCTCACGGGGGTGGATGAGGAGTCATCCCCCTCGCCTACACCTCCTCCGTCATCCTCGATCATTCCGAGCAGCCGGGCCCTTGTGGTGAGGCCGGCTGGCGAGACGAGTCATCCCGAAGTGCAACGCGGCCCTACGCTCCCCACGGTCTTCCTTCGCGGGCCTTCTCGTGGCATAGCCAGCCTGCCGTGGGCCTCTCGCCTGGTGGTGGACCGTGATTGGCTGGGGTACTCCTGGCGCTCTTCACTTGGAGATGGACTGGCTTTAGGTCGGGCCTTTGGCAGGGTGCGCCCGGTCATCTCGAGGGCGCCAGCCCCCAGCCCCCTGCCCGAGAGGGGAGTGCTGATCCGAGCCCCACGACGCTCACTTGGGGCGGATGATGGTGTCGAGGACGTACTTGAGCACGCCCGGGAGTGTCGCGCTCTTCGCCAAGGGTTCCTCCAGAGGGCGGCTGATGCGGTGAGCCTGCTTGGTGAGGAACTCGCTGATGAGGACACGCGCCTTGAGGCTGAGGGCCTTCGGCTGGTTGCGGAGAGGCGCGAGCTGGAGGCGGCTGCCGCCCTCGCGCACCGTTGGCGCGATCTTGATGATGAGGAGGCCAAGGCATCGCTGGCGGCCTCTCGGGATCCCGTTCCCAGGCCGTCAAAGAAGCCCGGGAAGCTGACCGGCGGCGAGAGGCCACGGAGGAGCGGGCACAGGAACTCTTGGCTCGGTGCCGCTCACTAGAGGAGCAGGTGGAACTGCGCGAGGCGGCCCTCGCATCGATGAAGGTCGCCTCCGGCGACCCAGCGGAGCTCCAGAAGCGTGAGGAGGCATTGACGCTGGAAGATGCCGAACGCGCGCGCGAGCACGAGCGCCTGGAGGCGAGGGAGCACTGGGTGACACGGGCGGAGGATGACGTCGCTGCGCGGGAAGCCCGTGTCTCGGAGGAGGTCGGACGTCGGGTGGCGACGGCGCGCCTGAATCTCGAGCGCGATTTCTCGAAGAGGCTGGAGTTGGTCCGAACCGAGGCCGAAGGTAGGACCGCCATCCTGAGGACCAAGCTGGAGGAAGTGACGCGGCGGGTTGATGCCTTACAGGCCGCACTCGAGGCGGCGCAGGGGGAGTCAACTACTTCCCGCGCCGAGGTGCTTCTTCTTTGCCAACAGGTGGTTGAGGCTGAGGCCGTCGCTCGTCAGAATGCGGACGAGATGTGTCAACGGCGGCTCTTGGAACACGAGCACGCCCCCATGCTCACCTCGCTTCGGGAGAGGGCCAACACAGCCTTAGGTAACATCTGCGAGGCGGCCGTCGGCGAGCCGCATGCCATTAACTACGCCGGCAATCTTCAGTTCTTCACCGACATCGTGACGCAACTGGAGGCACGGTCGGTTCATGCCAACAGGTTGGTGGAGGAGAGGAGCCGAGCCCTGCTCGGGCGCGCCTTTTCCCGCATCTTCAGCCATCTCCGGAATATGGATCCTCATTTTGACTTTGACACTGCCATCGCCCCAGTCCCCCAGGCCGTCCGAGACGACCTAGCAAATTGGGTGGAAGACAATATGGACGCCCTTGTCAGGGCCTTCACTTCAGACAACGATGGCGTGATTGTGGCCGCCGACGAGGGCGGCGTGGTGAACGGCCCTGACGCCGCTGGCGGCAACGCGGAGGGCGATGGCGAGGCCAGTGACGCCAGCGACAGCTCGGGCGGCGCTCCTGAGGATGCATTGGGGGATTTATCCGACTGATAGCTCGCCGTTCCTGTTTCCTTATCCTACATGAATAGAACTCAGGCTTTTGTCCCGATGGTTGTGAGAGCATTTTGGGAGGGGGTGCCCCTCATGTAAAACCAATGTTTTAGCACACTAGTCAATGCTACATTGCTCATAGGCCCGTGCCAAGTGATTGGCTAGGTGACGAGCCGTCTGGTTAGTTTACCTTCGTCCTGCGCGGGTCCTGAGATAATTTGTGGGAGGCTGTGGTGCCTCGAACCCTCCTGATCGAATCCGTAGGATCTGCAGTGAAAAAACCTCCCGAGGGGGTATGACAGCGGCAGCCTGGGCTGTACGCAAGCTAGGCCAGACCCGGCTCGCGAGGGGCTCACGAGGGGAGGCAGCTGAGGCGAGATTGTAACCGAAACGCGAGAGATTGCTCGAACGAGACTAAGCACCCCTTCCCCAACACACGCAAATCTCAAATTCGAGTTCAACTTAAATCCAGCGGGGGAAAGCAGCAACCAAGGGAAAAGCAATGAAAGCAAACAAACGGCCGCGTCCGGCACCTAGTCTAGTCTTGGACGTCCTCTCACCAGCGCGGAGCTAAGTGCTGCCACTGGGCATGGGAGGGAGCCCCAGGGCCTGAGGCCGGCACCCCTGAGACTGCGGGGCGTGTACAGCCCCACTCATTATTATGTGAGAGTGTCACGGGGCGGCGAGCTTCACAGGCACTGGGCCTTCTTCACAGGTACCGGCCTTGCTTCATATCGTCAGACGAGGGCGCCGCCTTGCGCCACACTCTAGTGCCATCAACGACGACCGGAAACCAGGACGCCGCCAATGGGGTAGAGCAGTCGCCAGTGGTTCCCCCGACGACCACGGGTCCTCCGCCAGGGGCAGGCCCTGAGGCACCTCCCCAGCGGAGGGCCTACCTCCTGGGAACGCCTTGCTCCGAACGCCGCGGTGGTGATGTCGGATCTCGGCCCCTCTCCTGCAGCCCCCGACGCCCTCCTCCTGAGGGGTAAGAGACTGCTGGAGTGGGGCAGCTGCTCGCTATGGCGACCTGCACCTCCTGCGACCCATGATTAGTGTATGCCTGCTCCTGAGGGATTAGTGGCACCCGATAATCATCGCTCCCAGCGTGGCCGGTGGGGCCGTCCCGGGGTTCCTGCAAGAGCTCAGCTTCTGGCACCTCATCCCCCCAGCTTGGGCTGAGGAGCGAGCCTTGTTCGCCCTCGTGCGGGTGCCCTTGATCCATCATGTGGGGCACGTACTCTTCCGTGGCTGTTACCCCGAAGGTTGCGCCATAGGGCTCCGTGTGCCATGCAGCTCTGCTTGACGTGCCAGCCTGGTGATGGTAGCGCGGCGGCCCACGGGGGCCGTGGGTCGCGACGAGTCCTTCTTCGCTGGCGGGGAGCGGAGTCAGTGCTGCCGCCGGCCCTGTGCTGACGGCTTCGCTGGTGCTGGAGTACCTTTGGGGCCCGCGGTTGCACGCGGGGCCCCCGCGCGGGCCGCCCTGGGCCTGAGGCGAGAGCGGAGTGCAGAAGGGGTGAGCCCCCGAGGCGGCGAAGCCTAGGAGCTCCGCCACCCGCTCTAGCAGCACGTCACGGACGCCTACCATCAGTATGCACTGCAGCAGCTCTCGGGCCACCATGAGCGCGTCCCTTGAGTTCGCCTGCTCCCGGCGGGTGTACGGCATCGTGGCCGCGGCGTGGTTGGAGGCCCTTGCTGCCGACCGCGTCTGCCGCGGTGTTAGAGCCGTTGAGGCCTGTCCGCATCGCCCACGGCCCGCAGCGCCCTGCGGACCGCGAGCTGCCTGGGGCATGGGGTCGCCCGGGGCGAGCAACTCTGCGCGGGCGGGCCAAGCCGCCCAAGGATTAGGGTAGACTGCCTAGTCCCCGGACATGGTGATGACGACGCGACGGGGCGCGAAGCGGCAGAAGGCAGATCCCGGCATACCCCTACCTGGCGCGCCAAATGTCGGATTTCGGTTTCCGGTAGACCCTTGAGGTTCGAACACTAGGGTGCGCACGGAGATTCAACCCTCTACCGGCTCGCTCCTCACCGAATCGCTGGGATCTAAACTACCAAACTGAACAACGCAAGAGACACAAGATTTATACTGGTTCAGTCCACCATTGTGGTGTAATACCCTACTCTAGTGTGTGGTGTGGTGGATTGCCTCTTGGGCTTGATGATGAACAATACAAGACTATACAGCCTCGCGAGGGTCTGTTCTTGGCTGGTGCGACGAACTGCTGGGAGGAGTTCAATCGCTCTATCTACTGGTTCCTTGGTGGGGATCCTGATTGCTAGGTCAGGTCAGATTCAGATTGCTTCTACCCTGGGGGTGGCTAGTCCTATTTATAGGCAAAGGCCCTGGGCCTCTTCCCAAATATTGAGCGGGAAGGGCCCCAACAATTGGCCATTTTGAAGGGGAACAGCGGGTACGCTTATCCTGACTAAAGTTGGTCCTCACCTGTCAAAGGCTCTGGTGGTGACGCCTGCTTGGGCTCCACAATGACTTCCTTCCTGCCATTGGGCTGGTCTTGGTCTTGTTGCACCGAAATGGACGCCTTTGCTTGATGCTATCGCCTGCGCTTGCTCCCTTTGCACCAAAGAGGAAAGGAGGACACTGCGCGGGCTGGCGCCCGACTGGCGCCCTTGGTCGTCATGGCTTGCATCATGGGTACCTCGCGAGGTACCCCGCCTTGAACTCTCCGCCTCCTCATGAGCCAGCCTGATGAGGCCGTGCCTGAGGAAGCTCCTTGTCGTCCGCCCCGCGAGGCTTGGACCCTCGCGAGGGTCTCGAGCTTGTGTTTATGAAGATGGGCTGTGCTGGGCCTCCTTTGAGCCACGCCGCAGGCCGCAGGCAGGCAAGTCTGGGGACCCCCGTTCCCAGAACGCCGACAGTCTGGTTTTGATGAACACATCGTCTATGTATGCCTCCACTGTTTTGTCGATTTGTGTTTCCAGGCATGTCTGAATCATGCGTTGATAGGTTGCACCAGTGTTTTTTAGCCCGAAAGGCATGGTGTTGAAACAGAAGGGGCCGTATGGAGTGATAAATGCCGTTGCGGCTTGATCAGACTCCGCCATCTTGATTTGATGGTATCCAGAGTATGCGTCAAGGAAACAAAATGAGTCGTGTCCTGCGGTAGCGTCGATGATTTGATCGATGCGGGGGGGAGGGATCCTTGGGGCAAGCCTTATTGAGGTCCTTGAAATCGACGCATAGGCGCCAGGATTTGTCCTTCTTTGGCACCATCACCAAGTTTGCTAGCCAGTCCGAATGTTTAACTTCTTCGATGAATCCGGCCTCGAGTAGCTTGGCTAGCTATTCTCCCATGGCTTGTCGCTTGTGTTCTGAAACGCGCTGAAGAGTCTGCTTGACTAGCTTATATCCCTTTAGTATGTTTAGGCTGTGCTCGGCCAGCCTGCGTGGGATAGCTGGCATATCCGAAGGATGCCAGGCCAAGATATCCCAATTATCGCGCAAGAACTCTCGTAGTGCAGCGTCTATTGTGGGGTTCAGCTGTGCCCCAATTGATCCTGTTTTTGTAGGGTCCGTTGGCTGGACCTGGAATTTCACTATTTCGTCTGCTGGTTTAAAAGAGGTGGATTTGGGTCGTTTGTCGAGTATCACGTCATCCCTGTCCACTATGGAGCGCTGCACAGTTAATTCTTCGGCCGCGAGGGCCTCGGATAATGCCTCCAGGGCTAGTGCGGCGGTTTTATTTTCGGCGCGGAGTGCTATGTCCGGATCACTGGCTAGAGTGATGATTCCATTGGGCCCCGGCATCTTAAGCTTCATGTACCCGTAATGGGGTATAGCTTGGAAGCTTGTGAATGCATCCCGCCCTAAAAGGGTGTGATATCCACTGTTAAACGGGGCCACTTGGAATGTGATTTCTTTAGACCTATAATTCTCCGCCGTGATGAATACCACATCCAATTTTATTTTTCCCGCGCATCGTGCCTCCCGACTAAGGATGATTCCTCTGAAGGTCGTGCTGATTTGCTCAAGGCGGCTCTTATCTATTTCCACTTTGTTAAGGGTTTCCTCATAGATGAGGTTTAATCCGCTGCCGCCGTCCATGAGCACTTTAGTAAGCTAGAAGCCGTCCACAATTGGACTAAGGACCAAAGCGGCTGGTGCTCGGACTGTTCGGAATTGAGGTTCGTCGCTGGTATTGAAGGTTATGGCCGTATCATTCCACGGGTTTATTGTTGCGATGTGGCATACTTTGGCGAGGCTGCGGAGCGCTTGTTTGTGCCTATTGTTTGAGGCGAAAGTCTTGAAGACTGTCAGTACTATATTGTTATTCTCTGTGGGATGGTGCTCTGTGGTATTGGTGATGAGAAGATCCTCGCTGCTCTTAGCCACCTGTCCGAGTATCCAACATGCTCTAAGGCTGTGTGTAGGTATGATGCCCGGTGTGCTGTGAATTTTGCATGGCCTATTGAGCCATCCCTCCAGTACGGTTCCACGCCCTGTAGAGGGCTTTGGCTTCTTTATTGTTGGATTGTGTGACTTGCGAGAGCGCACCCTTTTAGTTCGGACGAGGGGTTTAGTTAGGGCCGGAGGATCCAAGAATTTTGTTTGGGCTTTCCAGGCGCTTTCCATCGCACAGTACTTCTGTACTATGGCCGCCAACTCGGCGAAGTGAGCTATGTCACGGCAACTTATGGCGTTGAGAATTCCCTTGTCTGTGCAATTTTTACAAAAGAATGAGATTGTGTCTTCCTCTTGACAGTCCTTAACCTTGCTCATTACGAGGAGGAATCTGGCCCAGAAGTGGTGTACTGTCTCTTGGGGCTCTTGTCTAATGTGGGAAAGATCACTTGTGTCTGGGTGGGTGGGTAGACTTAAGTCCACATCCTGATCCGATCTGAGACCCAGGGGAAAAGGAGCTCCCGAGCTTGGTAGCTCGGGCTCCAAGACATTGCCCAATATATGTGGCCCGTTGCCCGATTCTAAGTTCGGAACCGGGGCCTTTGTCCTCCCGTAGATGGGTATCCGGCTCGGAGATCTCGGGAATCCGGACATAGTTCATCCTCAAAATAGAGGAAGAATCGTTGTTTTGTTCCTCCACCACTGCTATCTGATGGGTGACCGGCGGAGAGTTAATCTCCCTTTGGTCAGGTTTAAGCCCGATCCGATCATAGTCCATAGTGACTCCCAGGGCGGTGATGCGATCCAAGAGCTCGTTCAGGGAGGAGAGCTCCATTGGATCCATCTGCTCGGTTAATTCCGAGCTGACGTGGAGGCTGTTCTTGATGACATGAGAAGTCATCATCGGCGTGGCAGCCGAACAGGCGGCCATGACGAAACCGCCCAGCCGGAGAGTCCGGCCTATAGCCAGGGATCCTCCAGAGGTGATGTTGTCCTTGACAACAAGGCGAGCCATCAAGCCCTATCGCGAGGGCATAGTGGAACTCTCTACGAAACCACCAATGTTGGTGTCAAAACCGGCGGATCGTAGGGGGTCCCGAACTGTGCGTCTAAGGCTAATGGTAACAGGAGACAGGGAACACGATGTTTACCCAGGTTTAGGCCCTCTCGATGGAGGTAATACCCTACTTCCTCCTTGATTGATCTTGAATATATGAGTATTACAAGAGTTGATCTACCACGAGATCGTAGAGGCTAAACCCTAGAAGCTAGCCTATGATTATGATTGTCGTCCTACGGACTAAACCCTCCGGTTTATATAGACACCAGAGTGGGCTAGGGTTACACAGAGTCGGTTACAGAGAAGGAGATCCACATATCCAAATGGCCAAGCTTGCTTTCCACGCAAAGGAGAGTCCCATCCGGACACGGGACGAAGTCTTCAATCTTGTATCTTCATAGTCCAATAGTCCGGCCAAGGTATATAGTCCGGTTGTCCAAGGACCCCTTAATCCAGGACTCCCTCAGGCGGGGGGACACCCCAAAACACATCAATTGTTTCTTAGTCGTGTGTGGTGCCCCCTCCACCATTTACTCCTCTGGTCATATTGTCGTGTAGCTTAGGCAAAGCCCTGCGCGGATCACATCACCATCACCGTCACCACGCCGTCATGTTGACGAATCTCTCCCTCGACACTTTGCTGGATCAAGAGTTTGAGGGACCTCATCAAGCTGAACGTGTGCAGAACTCGGAGGTGTCGTACATTCGGTGCTTGATTGGTTGAATCGAGAAGACGTTCGACTACATCAACTGCGTTAAGCTAACACTTCCGCTTTCGATCTATGAGGGTACATGGACACACTCTCCCTCTCTCGTTGCTATGCATCTCCTAGATAGATCTTCCGTGATCATAGGAATTTTTTTGAAATTGCATGCTACGTCCCCAACAGTGGTATTAGAGTCAGGTTTATGCGTAGATGATACGCATGAGTAGAACACAAATAGTTGTGGGCGATCATAGTCATACTGCTTAGCACCAACATCTTATTTTGATTCGGCGGTATTGTTGGATGAAGTGGCCCAGACTAACCTTACATGACCACGTTCATAAGACCGGTTCCACCGATAGACATGCAACTTGTTTTGCATAAAGGTGGCTGGCGGGTGTCTGTTTCTCCAACTTTAGTTGAATCGAATTTGACCACGGCCGGTCCTGGTTGAAGGTTAAAATAGCAAACTTGACGAAACATCGTTGTGGTTTTGATGCATAGGTAAGAACAGTTCTTACTAGAAGCCCGTAGAAGCCACGTAAAACTTGCAACAACAAAGTATAGGACGTCTAACTTGTTTTTGCAGGGCATGTTGTGATGTGATATGGTCAAGACATGATGTGATATATGTTGATGTATGAGATGATCATGTTTTATAAAAGTTATTAGCAACTGGTAGGAGCCTTATGGTTGTCGCTTTATTGTATGAAATGCAATCGCCATGTAATTGCTTTACTTTATCACTATGCGGTAGCGATAGTTGTTGAAGCAATAGTTGGTGAGACGACAATGACGCTACGATGGAGATCAAAGGTGTCAAGCCGGTGACGATGGATATCATGACGGTGCTTTGGAGATGGAGATCAAAGGCACAAGATGATGATGGCCATATCATGTCACATATTTTGATTGTATGTGATGTTTATCTTTTATGCATCTTATTTTGCTTAGTACAGTGGTAGCATTATAATATGATCCCTCACTAAAATTTCAAGGTATAAGTGTTCTCCCTGAGTATGCACCATTGTGACAATTCGTCGTGCCAAGACACCACGTGATGATCGGGTGTGATAAGCTCTACGTTCACATACAACGGGTGCAAGATAGTTTTGCACGTGCGGAATACTCGGGTTAAACTTGACGAGCCTAGCATGTACAGACATGGCCTCGGAACACTAAGACCAAAAGGTCGAACGTGAATCATATAGTAGATATGATCAACATAGACGTGTTCACCATTGAAAACTACTCCATCACACGTGATGATCGGACATGGTTTAGTTTATATGAATCATTTGATCATTTAGATTACTAGAGGGATGCCTATCTAAGTGGGAGTTGTTAAGTAATATGATTAATTGAACTTAAATTTATCATGAACTTAGTCTTGATAGTTTTTGCATATCTATGTTGTAGATCAATGGCATGTGCTACCGTCCCCTTGAATTGTAATGCATTCCTAGAGGAAGCTAAGTTGAAAGATGATGGTAGCAACTACACGGACTGGGTCCATAACTTGAGGATTATCCTCATTGTTGCACAGAAGAATTATGTCCTTGATGCACTGTTAGGTGAAAGGCCTGCTGCAGGAGCAGATGTTGATGTTATGAACGTCTGGCAAGCTTGATCTGATGACTACTCTATAGTTCAGTGTGCCATGATTTACGGCTTAGAATCGGGGCTTCAAAGACATTTTGAACATCATGGAGCATATGAGATGTTCCAGGAGTTGAAGTTAATATTTCAAGCAAATGCCTGAGTTGAGAGATACGAAGTCTCCAACAAGTTCAATAGCTGCAAGATGGAGGGGAAGTAATGTCAGTGAACACATACTCAGAATGTCTGGGTACCATAACCACTTGACTCAGCTGGGAATTAATCTCCCGGATGATAGTGTTAATGACAGGGTTCTTCAATCACTACCACCAAGCTACAAAGGCTTCGTGATGAACTATAATATGCAAGGGATGAATAAGACAATTCCCGAGCTCTTCGCTATGCACAAAGCTATGGAGGTAGAAATCAAGAAGGAGCATCAAGTGTTGATGGTTAACAAGACCACTAGTTTCAATAAAAAGGGCAACGGAAAGAAGGGGAACTTCAAGAAGAATGGCAAGCAAGTTTCCACTCCCGCGAAGAAGCCCAAGTCTGGACCCAAGCCTGAAACTGAGTGCTTCTACTGCAAAGGGACTGGACAATGGAAGCGGAACTGCCCCAAGTATTTGGCAGATAAGAAGGATGGCAAAGTGAACAAAGGTATATTTGATATACATGTTATTGATGTGTACCTTACTAATGCTCGTAGTAGCGCCTGGGTATTTGATACTAGTTCTGTTGCTCATATTTGCAACTCTAAATAGGGCTACGGATTAAACAAAGATTGGCTAAGGACGAGGTGACGATGCGCGTCAGAAATGGTTCCAAGGTCGACGTGATCTCCGTCGGCATGCTACCTCTACATCTACCTTTGGGATTAGTTCTCGACCTGAATAATTGTTATTTGGTGCCAGCGTTCGGCATGAACATTATATCTAGATCTTGTTTGATGCGAGATGGTTATTCATTTAAATCAAAGAATAATGGTTGTTCTATTTATATGAGTAATATCTTTTATGGTCATGCACCCTTGAAGAGTGGTCTATTTTTGTTGAATCTCGATCGTGGTGATACACATATTCATAATATTGATGCTAGAATATGCAAAGTTGATAATGATAGTGCAACATATTTGTGGCACTGTCGTTTAGGTCATATTGGTGTAAAGCGCATGAATAAACTCCATGCAGATGGACTTTTGGAATCACTTGATTATGAATCATTTGATGCTTGCGAACCATGCCTCATGGGGAAGATGACTAAGACTCCGTTCTCTGGAACAATGGAGCAAGCCACTGACTTATTGGAAATAATACATACTGATGTATGCAGTCCGATGAGTGTTGAGGCTCGCGGCGGGTATCGTTATTTTCTAACCTTCACAGATGATTTGAGCAGATATGGGTATATCTACTTAATGAAACGCAAGTCTGAAACATTTGAAAAGTTTAAAGAATTTCAGAGTGAACTGGAAAATCATCATAACAAAAAAATAAAGTTTCTACGATCTGATCGTGGAGGCGAATATTTGAGTTACAAGTTTGGTCTTCATTTAAAACAATGTGGAATTGTTTCGCAACTCACGCCAACTAGAACACCATAGCACAATGGTGTGTCGGAACGTCTTAACCATACTTTATTAGATATGGTGCGATCTATGATGTCTCTTACTAATTTACCACTATTGTTTTGGGGTTATGCATTAGATATAGTTGCATTCACGTTAAATAGGGCACCATCTAAATTCGTTGAGACGACACAATATGAACTCTGGTTTGGCAAGAAACCTAAGTTGTCGTTTCTTAAAGTTTGGGGTTGCGATGCTTATGTGAAAAAGCTTCAGCCTGATAAGCTCGAACCCAAATCGAGAAGTGCCTCTTCATAGGATACCCAAAAGAAACTGTTGGGTACACCTTATATCACAGATCCGAAGGCAAGATGTTCGTTGCTAAGAATGGATCCTTTCTAGAGAAGGAGTTTCTCTCGAAACAAGTGAGTGGGAGGAAAGTAGAACTTGATGAGGTAATTGTACCTTCTCTTGAATTGGAAAGTAGTTCATCATAGAAAACTGTTCCCGTGATGCCTACACCAATTATTGAGGAAGCTAATGATGATGATCATGAAACTTCAGATCAAGTTACTACCGAACCTCGTAGGTCAACCAGAGTACGCTCCGCACCAGAGTGGTATGGTAATCCTGTTATGGAAGTCATGTTACTAGACCATGATGAACCTACGAACTATGAGGAAGCGATGATGAGCCCAGATTCCGCGAAATGGCTTGAGGCCATGAAATTTGAGATGGGATCCATGTATGAAAACAAAGTATGTACTTTGGTTGACTTGCCCGATGATCGGCAAGCCATAGAGAATAAATGGATCTTCAAGAAGAAGACTGGCGCTGATGGTAATGTTACTCTCTACAAAGCTTGACTTGTTGCAAAAGGTTTTCGACAAGTTCAAGGAGTTGACTATGATGATACCTTCTCACCCGTAGCGATGCTTAAGTTTGTCCAAATCATGTTAGCAATTGCTGCATGTTATGATTATGAAATCTGGCAAATGCACGTCAAAATTGCATTCCTCAATGGATTTCTCAAAGAAGAGTTGTATATGATGCAACCAGAAGGTTTTGTCGATCCTACAGGTGCTAACAAAGTGTGCAAGCTCCAGTGATCCATTTATGGTTTGGTGCAAACATCTCGGAGTTGGAATATACATTCTGATAGTGTGATCAAAGCATATGGTTTTATACAGACTTTCAGAGAAGCCTGTATTTACAAGAAAGTGAGTGGGAGCTCTGTAGCGTTTCTAATATTATATATGGATGACATATTGTTGATTGGAAATGATATAGAATTTCTGGATAGCATAAAACGATACTTGAATAAGAATTTTTCAATGAAAGACCTCGGTGAAGCTGCTTATATATTAGGCGTCAAGATCTATAGAGATAGATCAAGACGCTTAATTGGACTTTCACGAAGCACATACCTTGATAAAGTTTTAAAGAAGTTCAAAATGGATCAGTCAAAGAAAGGGTTCTTGCCTGTGTTACAAGGTGTGAAGTTGAGTCAGACTCAATGACCGACCACTGCAGAAGATAGTGATAAAATGAAAGGCATTCCCTATACCTTAGCCATAGGTTCTATCATGTATGCAATGCTATGTACCAGACCTGATGTGTGCCTTGCTATAATTTTAGCAGGGAGGTACCAAAGTAATCCAGGACTGGATCACTGGACAGCGATCAAGAACATCCTAAAATACCTAAAAAGGACTAATGATATGTTTCTTGTTTATGGAGGTGACAAAGAGCTCGTCAAAAATGGTTACGTTGATGCTAGCTTTGATATTGACCCGGATGACTCTAAGTCGCAAACCGGATACGTATTTATATTGAATTGTGGAGCTGTCAGTTGGTGCAATTCCAAGCAAAGCATCATGGCAGGATCTACATGTGAAGCGGAGTACATAACTGCTTCGGAAGTAGCAAATGAAGGAGTCTGGATGAAGGAGTTCATATCTGATCTAGGTGTAATACCTAGTGCATCGAGTCCAATGAAAATCTTTTGTGACAATACTGGAGCAATTGCCTTAGCGAAGGAATCCAGATTTCACAAGAGAACCAAACACATCAAGAGACGCTTCAACTCCATCCGTGATCAAGTCAAGGAGGGAGACATAGAGATTTGCAAAATACATACGGATCTGAATGTTGCAGACCCATTGACTAAGCCTCTTCCATGAGCAAAACAAGATCAACACTAAGACTCCATGGGTGTTAGAATCATTACAATGTAATCTACATTATTGACTCTAGTGCAAGTAGGAGACTGAAGGAAATATGCCCTAGAGGCAATAATAAAATTGTTATTTATATTTCCTTATATCATGATTAATGTTTATTATTCATGCTAGAATTGTATTAACCGGAAACTTGATACATGTGTCAATACATAGACAATACACAGTGTCCCTATTATGCCTTTGTTAGACTAGCTCATTAATCAAAGATGGTTAAGTTTCCTAACCATAGACATGTGTTGTCATTTGATGAACGGTGTCGGTGTCAAAACCGGCGGATCTCGGGTAGGGGGCCCCGAACTGTGCGTCTAGGCGGATGGTAACAGGAGACAAGGGACACGATGTTTTTACCCAGGTTCGGGCCCTCTTGATGGAGGTAAAACCCTACTCCTGCTTGATTGATATTGATAATATGGGTAGTACAAGAGTAGATCTACCACGAGATCAAAGAGGCTAAACCCTAGAAGCTAGCCTATGGTATGATTGTTGTTCGTCCTACGGACTAAAACCCTCCGGTTTATATAGGCACCAAAGAGGGTTAGGGTTACACAGAGTCGGTTACAATGGTAGCAGATCTACATATCCGTCTCGCCAAGCTTGCCTTCCACGCCAAGGAAAGTCCCATCCGGACACGGGACGAAGTCTTCAATCTTGTATCTTCATAGTCCAGGAGTCCAGCCGAAGATGATAGTTCGGCTATCCGGACACCCCCTAGTCCAGGACTCCCTCAGTAGCCCCTGAACTAGGCTTCAATGCCGACGAGTCTGGCGCGCATATTGTCTTCGGCATTGCAAGGCGGGTTCCTCCTCCGAATACTTCATAGAAGATTTTGAACACAAGGATAGTGTCCGGCTCTGCAAAATAAGTTCCACATACCACCGTAGAGAGATTAATATTTACACAAGTTCAATCTGCTGACGTATATCGTGGCGTGACATCACACCATAGCCAAGCCTTTATTTGAATCGTTTTTACTGTTCCACCTCAGCGCGTTTAGCAAGGCAGTTTCCTTGGCACGTCTTATTAAAGCAGAGATCGTGTCCCCTTATTCCGGCATTCTCATCAATACAGGCATGGGTAACCCAACCGCGCCATTGACTACGGTGCTTGGGAGATAAGCGAGTTTTACCAGGCTGGTGGGGACGCATAGCTTCGTCCGTCCATATAAGGGGATAAGAATCCACCTTTTTACCTACGCCTTCTTCCTCCTTTGCTTATCCATTTCCGCGCACTCGAGCTCCAGCATCCAAGTCCGCACATCTCACCTCAACCTTCCCCAGCCATGTCCGGAGCGGGAGGCAAGTGGATGGCCTCCTCCGTCACGGAGGGGCACAACAAGAGGCTGCAGAAGGTCGGATACTTGTCCAGCGACATCGCGCATCGGCTCCCCGACAAGGGGCAGCTCATCCCCACCCCCGGGCCCCATGAGAGGGTGGTGTTCCTCACCCACTTCCTCCGCGGAATAGGTTTTCCACTTCACCCATTTGTCCGGGGGCTTATGTTCTACTACGGCCTGTATTTCCATGATCTGGCCCCGAATTTCGTCCTCAACATCTCGGCGTTCATCGTCATGTGCGAGGCCTTCCTCCGCATCAAGCCCCACTTCGGCTTATGGCTGAAGACCTTCAATGTCAAGCTGAAGGTAGTGGGGGGCCAGCAGGCGGAGTGTGGAGGCGCCATGGTGGGCAAGATGCCCAACGTTATATGGCTCGAGGGCTCCTTCACGGAAACCATCAAAGGGTGACAATCGGGGTGGTTCTACATCACCGAGCCGCGTGACCCTGAATGGGCAGCGGCCCCCGAGTTCCGATCTGGCATCCCCACACGGCTCACCTCCTGGAAAGAGAAGGGTCTGACATGGGGTAATTCAGAAGAGCTGACCGAACTCCAAACCTGCGTCCAAAACCTTATGAACAAGAAGATCAAGCTCGTCAACGTAGTCCAGGTCATGCTCATCCGCCGGATCCTCCCGTGCCAACAACGGGCCTCCAGCTTGTGGGAGTTTGATCCGGCACAGCACCAAACCTTGAGCAGGCTCTTCGACACTACGTACGAAGATGCCTGGAAGGTGCTGTTCAAGGGCGCCGAGGCTCCCGTGTCCGCTACCGAAGATCGCAGATTCAGCTCGCAGCGTCAAGCTGGTGAGGTAAGCTATTTTGCCCTTTACAGGACACTTACTTTCCATAGTTTGACTCTATGCGGGATCTAAACTCCCTTACCTTTGACAGGCCTGACAGAAGAAGTCCGGGCAGGTTAACTGTCCGGCTCCCTTGCCAGAGGACCCAGCGGACGCCCGATTGACGAGGCTGCTGGTTCCGGCACCTCACGTGGTGCCGGAGAAGAAGTCCAAAAAGAAGTCCACGGGAACTCGAAAGAGTTCCCGGCGCCAGGTGTTGTCGGACTCATCGCCCGACGACTCCGAGGCGGACTCCTCCCGTGAAGACGAGGAGGAGGAAAAAGAGGCCTCTCCCCCAGCGGAGGGAGAGAAGAAAAGGAAGGCCGCCCCAATGGGGGAGGCCGAAGGGTCCAAGATGGGAAGGACCCTCCCTCCGAACTACTCCCCCAACGCCAACGACGATGAAGAGGACTGTCCGCTGAGGACTAAGCCCCTGGCAACTTCATAAGTGTTCGGATACCAATATAACCCATGGCGTTTCGTTTGTCGCATAGAATCTCCTAACGCTGAACATAACCCTGCAGCCCGCCCAGGGACGGGCTCGAGACTTCAACGAGCGGCTTCCTGGCCTCGTCGGATGTGAATAGCACTTCACTTCCGGCCGTCTCCTCTCCTCGCGCTGTGGATGACGCCGAGGTGGTGTCCCAAAAGGGGCCCATCCAGGAGGAGGGGGTCCCGGAGGCGCCGCAAGGCAACCTCCCGGACCATGGGCTCAGGAGGGATCAAACCCCAATGGGCTCTAAGTCCGGCCCTGGGCCGGACTTCGCACCGGAACCTTCAGTGGTTCAGGAGTCCGGCAGGCGGCCCCTTCGTAAGATGGGTGAGACTGCAACACCGGTGACCTCCGTCCAACCGGAGGCACTGGATAATTTGCTGGAGGCGCTTAACGGCGCCTCCATCAACGAGGAGCACTGCACTGTTATGAGTGTGGTGATCCAGAAAGTTCAGTCCGCCAAGGGCGGGCTGACTGAAGCCTGTGCCAGCCTTCTAACAGGCTTTGAGGTATGTAGTTAAGATATAATATTACCGCATAGACAGTAGCCCCTGATGCTCAGTTTGGTGTTCGGAAAGAAAAGCCAAACTAAGGATCTAAAAAGATATACGTAGGAGTCTACCATAAGCATGTCAATATGGGAATGCAGGCTGCGCTGCTGACCTCTACCGCACTGACTGCGAAGGTCGATGCATTGAAGCAGAGCCTCGAGCGGTCCGAGAACGAGCTCGGCCTTGCCAAGAAGCAGCTCGAGGACAAGGAAGGTAAGCAATGCCTTATGGAAGTATATAAAAGATGCGGTTGCAAAAAATAACAGGAATAACGTGAGAATTGCAGGGGCCACAAACGAGGTGGCGACCCTGAAGGAAGCGATGTCCCAGGCCGAAAGCAATGCGGTCGTGGAATGCACCGAGCGAGAGAAAAAGGAGGCGCGGGTGGCGGAGGTGCGGCAAGAGCTCCAAGCTCTCATGGAAAAACATGAGAGTTTGGAGCGTGACTCAAAGACTCGAGAGTCCGAGCTCGCCTCGGCTCTTGAGAGCGCCAAAGATGCTAAGGCTGAAGCACAAAAAGCCCTCCAGGAAATTGAGGCAATAAAGAAGATAGCGGCGGGTAAGGCATTCTTCATGCAAAGCAAGCACGTGAAAGTGAATTACTTGTTACTTACCCGAATCCGGAGCTCTCCAGGAGCATTCGCAGATCTGCCCCGCAGTGTGTCCGACGCTGCCGCATTCTACCGGGCCGAGGAGGGGAGCTCGATAGAGAAGGTGTTCTGGTCTCAGTATGCTGAGACCGGACACCTGGTGCCCTTGAGCGACCAGCTGAAGCAGCTGGTCGAGCTCCATAAGGTGGCCGAACAGGCCATGAAGGGCCTCATGGTTCGGTTGTGGCCGAAGGAGGCCATGCCTGGGAGCTACTTCGTGCTGGTGAGGCGGCTGGTGGACGCTTGTCCGTGGATTGAAGTCATCAAGCACTCCGTCTGTATCGAAGGTGCCTGTAGGGCCCTTGCCCATGCTAAACTGCACTGGGGCAAGATGGACGCTGAGAAGCTTGTGACGGATGCTCCACCGCCGGGCAGGGAGTATCACAAGCCCGAGATGTATTATACGGGCATCCTGAAGGGTTCCCGCCTTATAGCGGGTGAATGCTCCAAAGATGTATTTTTTTAGTAAACTCGCATTTGTTATCCTGTACGCTTGAAAACTTGTTCATATGCGCTAAGCAACGCTTGTGAATTTAAAATATTACCTTCTGTGCGGCCGTTTATTAAATTTAAGAGATGGCGAGTTGTCGACTTCTGCCCCCATGCCACGAGTGCTGGGGTGTTCGGGATAAACTTGAGCGCTCTTTTACCCATTCTTGGGTCCTTCGAGGGAGGCGTTGAACGCAACGAACAAGGCAACCGGACTATAATGCTTGAACACTCTCACTTAACCATAGAATTCTATAATTTTAAATTTCGGCGAAGCCCCTAGTATTCAGAAGACCAAATTCGAGGCGCTATCCACGCCTGGGTCGGACAAAGCCGACTCCTCGCTCTAAGCAGCATATGTCTTTAGGGACTCGAAAACCTCTCGAACAGCGACCGGCTCTCGCCCTATCATGACGGTCAGATTTAGCTTTCTCCACCGAGGTGCTCAACCCATCTCAACCGGGGCACAATCGCAGTGGTTCTCCCAGCGCTACCTTAGCCAATATAACGGAACGTAAGCTACCAAAACATGGGAGCCGGGTAAACCCAACTATTGACCCAAGACATGATTCGGAGCCGATGCATATAATGCTATAAGTTCGGGGTGCCGCACTTGTGAAAGCGTTCGGACATATCACACCATATTTTGGTGTACTTAAGCCCCTGGTGTATTTGGCCATACCAAAGCGTACGGATGCAACATGTCATAAGTGAACATATATATAAAAAAAGAATGCAATAATAGGCAAAAGCTATGCATTGTTTATTCAAGAAAGCTGCGGTAAAAGCAGAACGATACAAATAATGCGATAAGCATGGGACGGGACTATTTGACATGTCCCCCTCCAGAAGCGAGCTGCGGGATTATGTGTAAAACAAGTATACTGCTCGTTATAGAGACCACCTGTACACTCGACGTAGCTTTCTGCTTCCATGGCTGTTGCATCGTGTTTTCGGCAGTTCTACTGCCGGACAGGGCTTCTCGAGAAAGGAGTCCTGAAAGTAAGAAAAAAAGAAGAATGACACAATTGGGAGCCCCTGGTGCGGTTGAGCCACATTCTGGGCCTGCCGTGGTCGTGCCCCTCTCCCTATGCCCATGGTATTTCCAGAGCGTAATTATGTACACGTAGTACTGGTTTCGCAATTTCGCGAGGGCTAGGATTGGGGCCGCATTGCTACGCGTGCTCGGAACGTGCCAGGCGGTCTTGTTGTAGGTTACTCCGGGCGCGCTTGACGGTGTCCAGCCGTTTAATAGCCGGACTCGAGAATTGCCTTGAGAGGCTGCTTTGTACTTCTGCCGCAAGGGCCACCTTATGCTCCTCCGTTCGGAGAGAGCGTTCGGTGTTTCCGTTGACCGTAATGACTCCTCGAGGGCCTGGCATCTTGAGCTTGAGGTATGCGTAGTGAGGCGCCGCATTGAACTTTACAAATGCGGTTCGTCCGAGCAGTGCATGATAGCCGCTGCGGAACGGGACTATGTCGAAGATTAACTCCTCGCTTCGGAAGTTATCCGGGGATCCGAAGACCACTTCAAGTGTAACTGAGCCTTTACAGTTGGCCTCTACACCTGGTATGACACCTTTGAAGGTCGTCTTTGTGGATTTAATCCTTGAGGGGTCTATGCCCATCTTGCACACTGTATCCTGATAAAGCAGGTTCAGGCTGCTACCGCCGTCCATCAGGACTCTAGTGAGATGAAATCCATCAACGATTGGGTCTAGAACCAATGCGGCGAATCCGCCATGGCGGATGCTGCTGCGTCTCGAGCTTGCATTGGTTTTCCCCGAAGAGGAAGGGATGATGCAGCACAGTAGCGTAAGTATTTCCCTCAGTTTTTGAGAACCAAGGTATCAATCCAGTGGGAGGTCACGCGCAAGTCCCTCGTACCTGCACAACACGATAGCAACTCGCAACCAACGCTTAGGGGTTGTCAATCCCTTCACGGTCACTTACGAGAGTGAGATCTGATAGAGATAATATTTTTGGTGTTTTTGATAGATAGATGCAAAGTAAAAAGTAAAGGCAAAGTAAAAACAAAGAAAGTAAATAAAGTGATATAGATTGATATGATGAGAATAGACCCGGGGGCCATAGGTTTCACTAGTGGCTTCTCTCAAGAGCATAAGTATTCTACGATGGCTGAACAAATTACTGTTGAGCAATTGACAGAATTGAGCATAGTTATGAGTATATCTAGGCAATGATCATGTATATAGGCATCATGTCCGTGACAAGTAGATCGAAACGATTCTGCATCTACTACTATTACTCCACTCATCGACCGCTATCCAGCATGCATCTAGAGTATTAAGTTAAAAACAGAGTAACGCCTTAAGCAAGATGACATGATGTAGAGGGATAAATTCATGCAATATGATAAAAACCCCATCTTGTTATCCTCGATGGCAACAATACAATACGTGCCTTGCAACTCTTTCTGTCACTGAGTAAGTACACCGCAAGATTGAACCCAAAGTCATGCACTTGTCCCATTGCAAGAACTACCAATCTAGTTGGCCAAACCAAACGCATAATTCGAAGAGACTTGCAAAGATAACTCAATCATACATAAAAGAATTCAGAGAAGATTCAAATATTTTCCATAGATAATACTAGATCATAAACCCACAATTCATCGGTCTCAACAAACACAACGCAAAAAGAAGATTACATCGAATAGACCTCCACGAGAGAGGGGGAGAACATTGTATTGAGATCCAAAAAGAGAGAATAAGCCATCTAGCACTAGCTATGGACCTGAAGGTCTGAAGTAAACTACTCACACTTCATCGGAGGGGCTATGGTGATGATGTAGAAGCCCTCCATGGTGGATGCCCCCTCCGACGGAGCTCCGGAACAGGCCCCAAGATGGGATCTCGTGGATACAAAAGGTTGCGGCGGTGGAATTAGGTTTTTGGCTCCTGTTCTGATCATACGGGGATACGTATGTATATATAGGAGGAAGGAGTACGTCGGTGGAGCTCCAAGGGGCCCACGAGGTAGGGGGCGTGCCCAGGGGGGAGGGGCGCGCCCTCCACCCTCGTGACCGCCTCGTGGCTTTCTTGATGGAGGGTCCTAGTCTCCTGGATCTTATCTGATGAGAAAATCACGTTCCCAAAGGTTTCATTCCATTTGGACTCCGTTTGATATTCTGTTTCTTCGAAATACTGAAAAAGGCAAAAAAAAACAGCAATTCTGGGCTGGGCCTCCAGTTAATAGGTTAGTCCCAAAAATAATATAAAAGTGGAAAACAAAGCCCATTATAGTCCAGAATAGTAGATAAAGTAGCATGGAGCAATCAAAAATTATAGATATGTTGGAGATGTATCAAGCATCCCCAAGCTTAATTCCTGCTCGTCCTCGAGTAGGTAATTGATAAAAAAGAATTTTTGATGTGGAGTGATACTTTGGCATAATTTCAATGTAATTCTTCTTAATAATGGTATGAATATTCAGATCCGAAAGATTCAAGACAATAGTTCATATTGACACAAAAATAATAATACTTCAAGCATACTAATCAAAGCAATCATGTCTTCTCAAAATAACATGGCAAAAGAAAGTTCATCCCTACAAAATCATATAGTTAGGCTATGCTTCATTTTCATCACACAAAGATGTTCCCAACTTCTATACCCCCGCTGACAAGCCAAGCAATTGTTTCATACTTAAATAATCTCAAACTTTTTCAACCTTCACGCAATACCTGAGCGTGAGCCATGGATATAGCACTATGGGTGGAATAGAATATGATAATGGGGATTGTGTGGAGAAGACAAAAAAAGAGAAAGTCTCACATCAACGAGGCTAATCAATGAGCTATGGAGATGCCCATCGGTTGATGTTAATGCAAGGAGTAGGGATTGCCATGCAACGGAGGCACTAGAGCTATGAATGCTCAACAAAAGAAAACTAGTGGGTGTTCATCCAACTTGCTTGCTCATGAAGACCTAGGGCATTTGAGGAAGCCCATCGTAGGAATATACAAGCCAAGTTCTATAATGAAAAATTCCCACTAGTATAAAAAGACAACTTATGAGACTCACTACATGAAAAAACTTGGTTCTACTTTGAAGCACAATATATGAGACTCACTACATGAAGAACAAGGTGCTACTTTGAAGCACAAGTGTGGAAAAAGAGATAGTAGCATTGCCCTTTTCTTTTCTTTTCTTTTTTTGGCCTTTCTTTTTTTTGGGCAATGCTCTAATGATGATCATCACACTTTCATTACAACATAAGGATTACAACTCGAAACTTAGAACAAGATATGACTCTATATGAATGCCTCCGGCGGTGTACCGGGATGGTGCAATGAATCAAGAGTGACATGTATGAAAAATAATGCATGGTGGCTTTGCCACAAATACGATGTCAACTACATGATCATGCAATGGCAATATGACAAAAGTAATGCATGTCACGATGATGATGGTGGAAGTTGCATGGCAATATATCTCGGAATGGCTATGGGAATGCCATGATAGGTAGGTATGGTGGCTGTTTTGAGGAAGATAAAAGGAGGTTTATGTGTGATAGAGCGTACCGTATCACGGGGTTTGGATGCACCGGCAAAGTTTGCACCAACTCTCAAGGTGAGAAAGGGCAATGCACGGTACCGAAGAGGCTAGCAATGGCGGAAAGGTGAGAGTGCGTATAATCCATGGACTCAACATTAGTCAAAAGAACTCATATACTTATTGCAAAAATTTAGAAGTCATCAAAAATCAAGTACTACGGGCATGCTCCTAGGGGGATAGATTGGTAGGAAAAGACCATCACTCGTCCCCGACCGCCACTCATAAGGATGCACAAGCCAGGTACACTTCATGTTTCAAATTTGTTACATAACTTTAACCATACGTGCATGCTACGGGACTTGAAAACTTCAACACAAGTATTTCTCAAATTCATAATCACCCAACTAGCACAACTATGATATTATCACCTCCATATCTCAAAACAATTATCAAGTATCAAACTTATCTTAGTATTCAACGCACTCAAAAGAAAGTTTCACATATCTTGAATACCAAGTATATTAACATTAAGCAAATTACCATGCTATTAATGACTCTCAAAATAATCTAAGTGAAGCATGAGATATCAAGTTTATTTAAAACAAATCCACCACCGGGCTCTAAAAGATCTAAGTGAAGCACTAGAGCAAAAATTATCAAGCTCAAAAGGATATAAGTGGAGCACTATGAGCAAACTATCAAGCTCAAAAGATATAAGTGAAGAACATAGAGTATTCTAACAAATTTCAATTCATGTATGGCTCTCTCAAAAGGTGTGTACAGCAAGGATGATTGTGGTAGACTAACAAGCAAAGACACAAATAATACAAGACGCTCCAAGCAAAACACATATCATGTTGGTGAATAAAAATATAGTTCCAAGTAAATTACCGATGGAAGTGGACGAAAGAGGGGATGCCTTCCGGGGCATCCCCAAGCTTTGACTTTTTGGTGTCCTTGGATTATCTTGGGGGTGCCATGGGCATCCCCAAGCTTAGGCTCTTGCCACTCCTTGTTCCATATTCCATCAAAAGAATTCACCCAAAACTTGAAAACTTCACAACACAAAACTCAACAGAAATCTCGTGAGCTCCGTTAGAGAAAGAAAACAAAAGACTACTTCAAGGTACTGTAATGAACTAATTCTTTATTTATATTGGTGTTAAACCTACTGTATTCCAATTTCTCTATGGTTTATAAACTAATTTACTAGCCATAGATTCATCAAAATAAGCAAACAACACACGAAAAATAGAATCCGTCAAAAACAGAACAGTCTGTAGTAATCTGTAACTAACGCAAACTTCTGGAACTCTAAAAATTCTACCAAAATAGGAAGTCCTGGACAATTTGTTTATTTATCAGCAGAAAAAAGAATCAATGCATAATCACTCTTCAGTAAAAAAATGGCGGCTAATCTCGTGAGCGCTAAAGTTTCTGTTTTTCAGCAGAATCAAATCAACTATCATCGTAGGTTATCCTATAGGTCCTACTTGGCACAAACACTAATTAAAACATAAAACCACATCCAAACAGAAGGTAGATGGATTATTTATTCCTAAACAGAAGCTAAAACAAAAAAACAAAAAATAAAATTGGGTTGCCTCCCAAAAAGCGCTATCGTTTAACGCCCCTAGCTAGGCATTGATAATTTTAACGATGCTCACATCAAAGACAAGAATTGAAGCACAAAGAGATCATCATTAAACACGTGAAAAACACATCTAAGTCTAACATATTTCCTATGCATAGGCATCTTATAGGCAAACAAATTATCATAGCAAGCAAAAACTAGCATACGCAAGGAAGCGGAAAGAAACAATAGCAATCTCAATATAACGAGAGGTAATTTATTATCATGAAAAGATTTACGACCATATTTTCCTCTCTCATAATAGTTACATGTAGGATCATAAGAAAATTCAACAATATAGCTATCACATAACATATTCTCAACATGATCCACATGCATGCGAAGTTGACACTCTTCCAAAATAGTGGGATTAACATTAACTAAAGTCATGACCTCTCCAAACCCACTTTTATCAAAAAATTCATAAGATTGAATATTCTCCAAATATGTGGGATCTAAAGTTGATACTCTTCCAAACACACTTTCAATATTATTGCAAACAATATTATCAATCTCATATTCATCATGGGGATTAAATAAATTTTCAAGATCATAAGAAGAATCACCCCAATCATGACCATTGCAACAAGTAGTAGACATAGCAAAACTAGCATCCCCAAGCTTAGGGTTTTGCATATTATTAGCATAATTGACATCAAGAGAATTTATAGTAAAATCATTACAATCATGCTTTTCATCGAAAGAACTACCAAGTATGGGTGCAATAGCAACGATCTCATGTTTAACATAAGGAACTATAGCAAATTCATCTTCATAAATATTGGCATCATGGCCACAAGAATAGAAAGCATCATGTTCATCAAGGGATATTTCAATCAAATCGTCGGAATCATCATTATCTATAGATTCATGCATATCATTATTTTCTTCCAAAGCAACGGTCATTCTTTCAATAAACTCTTGGACATAGACATTATGAGCAAGGTTTTCATTGCAATACTTAAGTATGACAAAATTTTCAGATTTGTTGAGAGTAAAATCATACTTTTCAATCAAATAAGCAACTTCATGAGCACCCTTAAAAACGACCAATTCTTCAATTTGTTCGATATCATAATAACTATAAACACCCTTTGCATAAGAAGATAATATTTCATTATCATTGAACTCACATAGGTAGGGAAGGTGTTTTTTAGGGTTCTTAGAGCAACAAGTAAAATCACACATTTCACAAAGATTCAAAGCATAGCATAGCAACCTATTTATATGATACCGTAAGAGTCTCCCCTTTTCAGACAAACTATAATGCACAAAATAAAAATGCTCATCTAAAGATTTCCCATCAACTAGGCTAGTTGGGGTTTCAGCACGAGCACATATGGATCGAAGATGATCCAAGTAGAACACTTTAAGTGGATCCATATCAGTAGATTTTTAGCAAGCAAAGATGCAAGCATATAGAAGGCATAAGGAAACACAAACAAAGATACACACGGGAAGAAGGCAAACTGGAAAGAGAGGAGGAGATTGGGACAAAGAGGGCGAATAAAACGGCAAGGGTGAAGTGGGGGAGAGGAAAACGAGAGGCAAATGGCAAATAATGTAATGCGAGAGATAGGGATTGCGATGGGTACTTGGTATGTTGACTTTTGCATAAGCCTCCCCGGCAACGGCACCAGAAATCCTTCTTGCTACGTCTCGAGCTTGCGTTGGTTTTCTCCGAAGAGGAAGGGATGATGCAGCACAGTAGCGTAAATATTTCCCTCGGTTTTTGAGAACCAAGGTATCAATCCAGTAGGAGGTCACGTGAAAGTCCCTCGTACCTGCACAACACGATAGCAACTCGCAACCAACGCTTAGGGGTGGTCAATCCCTTCACGATAACTTACGAGAGTGAGATCTGATAGAGATAATATTTTTGGTGTTTTTGATAGATAGATGCAAAGTAAAAAGTAAAGGCAAAGTAAAAACAAAGCAAGTAAATAAAGTGATATAGATTGATATGATGAGAATAGACCCGGGGGCCATAGGTTTCACTAGTGGCTTCTCTCAAGAGCATAAGTATTCTACGATTGGTGAACAAATTACTGTTGAGCAATTGACAGAATTGAGCATAGTTATGAGTATATCTAGGCAATGATCATGTATATAGGCATCACGTCCGTGACAAGTAGATCGAAACGATTCTGCATCTACTACTATTACTCCACTCATCGACCGCTATCCAGCATGCATCTAGAGTATTAAGTTAAAAACAGAGTAACGCCTTAAGCAAGATGACATGATGTAGAGGGATAAATTCATGCAATATGATAAAAAACCCATCTTGTTATCCTCGATGGCAACAATACAATACATGCCTTGCAACTCTTTCTGTCACTGAGTAAGGACACCGCAAGATTGAACCCAAAGCCATGCACTTCTCCCATTGCAAGAACTACCAATCTAGTTGGCCAAACCAAACGGATAATTCGAAGAGACTTGAAAAGATAACTCAATCATACATAAAAGAATTCAGAGAAGATTCAACTATTTTCCATAGATAATACTGGATCATAAACTCACAATTCATCAGTCTCAACAAACACACCGCAAAAAGAAGATTACATCGAATAGATCTCCACGAGAGAGGGGGAGAACATTGTATTGAGATCCAAAAAGAGAGAAGAAGCCATCTAGCTACTAGCTATGGACCCGAAGGTCTGAAGTAAACTACTCACACTTCATCGGAGGGGCTATGGTGATGATGTAGAAGCCCTCCGTGGTGGATGCCCCCTCCGGCGGAGCTCCGGAACAGGCCCCAAGATGGGATCTCTTGGATACAGAAGGTTGCGGCGGTGGAATTAGGTTTTTGGCTCCTGTTCTGATCATACGGGGATACGTATGTATATATAGGAGGAAGGAGTACGTCGGTGGAGCTCCGAGGGGCCCACGAGGTAGGGGGTGCGCCCAGGGGAGGGTCGCGCCCTCCACCCTCGTGACCGCCTCGTGGCTTTCTTGACGGAGGGTCCAAGTCTCCTGGATCTTATCTGATGAGAAAATCACGTTCCCGAAGGTTTCATTCCGTTTGGACTCCGTTTGACATTCTGTTTCTTCGAAATACTGAAAAAGGCAAAAAACAGCAATTCTGGGCCGGGCCTGCGGTTAATAGGTTAGTCCCAAAAATAGTATAAAAGTGGAAAATAAAGCCCATTATAGTCCAAAATAGTAGATAAAGTAGCATGGAGCAATCAAAAATTATAGATACGTTGGAGACGTATCAGATGCTAGTGGGGTGGTCCCTTCGATCAAAAGTGATCGGGCAAGAGGACCACGGGTTGAATTTTGGGGCGACTGGCTCCATTGCATATACGTCCCTTAGTGCATGCTTCCGCTCCCTTTTGGGTATGTGGGTTGCGTATATCATGTTCATCATCCGCACTTGTGGGGGAAAGCCCTTCTGTCCTCTATTGTTCGGCGGCCGGGGCTCCTCCTCGTCATTGCTATGCAGCCCCTTGTCATTGTTTTTGGCAGTTAGCTTGCCTGCCTGCTTGAACACCCAACAATCCCTATTGGTGTGATTGGCTGGCTATTCGGGGGTGCCGTGTATCTGGCACGAGCGATCGAGTATTCGGTTCAAATTGGACGGGCCCGGAGTATTTCTTTTGAATGGCTTTTTCCGCTGACCGGGTTTAGAGCCTCTGAATCCGGCGTTGACTGCCGGATCTTCAGCATTATCGCCATTAATGTGGCGCTTGTGCTTGTTGCAACGCGACCTGCCATTGTTGTCCTTGGTATCCGAATTACCACGGCTCTTGGTCATATTGTTACTACGAGCTAGCCAGCTATCCTCTCCCACGCAGAAGCGGGTCATGAGTGTTGTGAGGGCTTCCATGGATTTCGGCTTTTCCTGTCCTAGGTGCCGGGCAAGCCACTCGTCGCGGATGTTATGTTTGAAGGCTGCAAGGGCCTCTGCATCCGGACAGTCAACGATTTGATTTTTATTGGTTAGGAACCGTGTCCAGAATTGTCTGGCCGATTCTTCTAGCTGCTGAATTATGTGGATTAGGTCATCGGCGTCTGGTGGTCGCACGTAGGTGCCCTGGAAGTTGTCGAGGAATGCGGCTTCTAGGTCTTCCCAACAACCAATTGACTCTACTGGCAAACTGTTAAGCCAATGCCGAGCTGGTCCTTTAAGCTTGAGTGGGAGGTATTTGATGGCGTGTAGATCGTCACCGTGGGCCATGTGGATATGAAGGAGATAGTCCTTGATCCAGACCGCAGGATCTGTTGTGCCATCGTATGATTCAATGTTTATGGGTTTGAAACCCATAGGGATTTGATGATCCATCACTTTGTCTGTGAAGCATAGTGGGTGTGCGGCGCCCCTGTATTGGGCTATATCACGACGTAGCTCAAATGAGCTTTGTCTACTATGTTCGGCCCGGTCGGAATTGCCATATCCGACATGACGGTTATCATCACGCATCGTGGGGCGCCCACGCGATCTGTAGACCGATCTTGTTTGTCTTGCCTTGTCCTCCAATATATCCCGCAGGTCTGGCGCATTTCCCCCCGCCTTGGTATTTTTTTGAGCGGCACCGGGGTGCGGCTTGAGTGGAGGGCCGAGAGGCCTCTCTGTCGCGACCACGAGGTGGCCGGTCGGCCGTATCATGCGCTGGTGATGTAGGTTTAGGTGCTTCCTCCTCTAATCGGGGTAGCAGTCTGCGTTTGGGGTAGTTCTTGGAGGGGCATTCGAGTTCATACTCTTCGGCCGCGAGGACTTCAGTCCATCTGTCGGATAGCAAGTGTTGGTCAACTCTAAGCTGTTGCTGCTTTTTCTTGAGGCTGCTTGCCGTGGCCATAAGCCTGTATTTGAAACGCTTTTGTTCGACGGGATCCTCAGGCACGACAAATTCGTCGTCGTCGAGGCTTGCCTCGTCTTCGGAGGGAGGCATGTAATTATCGTCCTCTACCTCTCTGTTTGCCGCTCTCTCATGAGGGCTGGCTTCTCCATCCTCCTGCGCTGAATCCTGCTAGAGGGGGTTGTCTTCGGCACTGTCCGGGGTGTTATTGTCTCCGGTGCCGGAATCTCCGTTTTTGCTCTGGCGGGATTTAGAGCGGCGCCACTGACACCGGCGCTTAGGCTATTTCTTGGAGGGGTCATCCTCCGTTGTTCCATCGCCATTCCCATCATTTTGGGATGTCCATCATGTATATGTCGTATGACGAGGTGGCCTTCCAGTGCCCTGTAGGCGCTGGTTCTTGGTCGTATCCTGCATCGTCGTCCATACCGTCGAAGTCTTCAAAGTCGAAGTCGAGCATGTCGGTTAAGTCATCAACAGTGGCTACGAAGTGGGTGGTGGGTGGGCCTTGAATTTCTTCGTCGTCCGCATCCCAACCTTCCTAACCATAATCCAGCCAGGGCTCTCCTGATAAAGAGAGAAACTTTAGCGAATTCAGGATGTCGCCAAAGGGCGAGTGCTGAAAGATGTCTGCAGCATTGAACTCCATGATCGGCGCCCAATCGGATTCGATTGGCAGGGGCGCGGAAGGTTCAGAGTCCGGAGAGGAGTCCGGCACCATGGAGTCACGAGCTTCGCAAAGGACAGGGTTGGTGTTCGGCTCAATCACCATAGAGATAGCAGCCCCCGAGGCGGTGTCCAGCCACCCATCCTCGATCGGCGCAGTTGGCTCTGAGCTAAGGGTCCAAGCGGACACTTGTGCAGCCTCCAGGGCACTGTCCGGCAGTAGAGCAAGATCATGCCCATCCTGATAGTGCGGCGCGCTTGGCTGCAGCTCGAACCCGTCGAAGATCAAGTCTCTGCGGACGTCAGCCGTATAGTTCAAACTTCCAAATCTGACCTGATGGCCAAGGGCGTAGCTTTCAATCTGCTCGAGATGGCCAAGCGAATTGACCTGCAGTGCAAAGCCGCCAAACACGAAGATCTATCCGAGGAGAAACGCCCTGGACCGCATCGTTGTTGATGATCGGAGGAGCCATCGGGCCTAAAGATGACGGCACAGAGGAACTCTCAATGAAAGCACCAATATCGGTGTCAAAACCGGCGGATCTCGGGTAGGGGGTCCCGAACTGTGCGTCTAGGCGGATGGTAACAGGAGACAAGGGACACGATGTTTTTACCCAGGTTCGGGCCCTCTCGATGGAGGTAAACCCTACTCCTGCTTGATTGATATTGATGATATGGGTAGTACAAGAGTAGATCTACCACGAGATCAGAGAGGCTAAACCCTAGAAGCTAGCCTATGGTATGATTGTTGTTCGTCCTACGGACTAAAACCCTCCGGTTTATATAGGCACTGAAGAGGGTTAGGGTTACACAGAGTCAGTTACAATGGTAGGAGATCTACATATCCGTATCGCCAAGCTTGCCTTCCACGCCAAGGAAAGTCCCATCCGAACACGGGACGAAGTCTTCAATCTTGTATCTTCATAGTCCAGGAGTCCGGCCGAAGATGATATTCGGCTATCTGGACACCCCCTAGTCCAGGACTCCCTCAAACGGGATCACATCGTTAGGATAATGATGTAATGGACAAGACCCATCCGTTAGATTAGCATAATGATCATTAAGTTTTATTGCTATTGCTTTCTTCATGACTTATACATATTCCTTTGACAATGAGATTACGCAACTCCCGAATACCGGAGGAATACCTTGTGTGCTATCAAATGTCACAGCGTAACTGGGTGATTATAAAGATGCTCTACAGGTATTTCCGAAGGTGTTTGTTGGGTTAGCATAGATCGAGATTAGGATTTGTCACTCCGAGTATCGGAGAGGTATCTCTAGGCCCTCTCGGTAATGCACATGATGATAAGCCTTGCAAGCAATGTGACTAATGAGTTAGTTACAGGATGATGCATTACAGAACGAGTAAAGAGACTTGCCGATAACGAGATTGAACAAGGTATGAAGATACCACAATCGAATCTCGTGCAAGTAACATACCGATGACAAAGGGAATGACGTATGTTGTCATTGCGGTTTGACCGATAAAGATCTTCATAGAATATGTAGGAACCAATATGAGCATCCAGGTTCTGGTGTTGGTTATTGATCAGAGATGTGTCTCTGTCATGTCTACATAGTTCTCGAACCCGTAGGGTCCGCACGCTTAATGTTCGATGACGATTTCTATTATGACTTATATGTTTTGGTGACCGAAGATTGTTCGGAGTCCCAGATGAGATCACGGAGATGACGAGGAGTCTCGAAATGGTTGAGAGGTAAAGATTGATATATTGGACGATAGTATTCAGACACCGGAATGGTTCCTGAGGGTTTTGGGTATTTATCGGAGTACGGAGGGGTTACCGGAACCCCCAGGAGAAGTAATGGGCCATATGGGCCATAGGGGAGAGGCAAGGCAGCCCACAAGGGGGTGGCTCCCCCCCCATGGGGAGTCCGAATTGGACAAGGTGAGGGGGGTGCTGCCCCCCTTTCCTTCTCCCTCTCCCTCTCCTTCCCCCTTCCCTCCGATAGAAAGAAGGGGGCCGAATAGGACTAGGAGTCCAAGTGGGATTCCTCCCCACTTGGCGCGCCCTAGGATGACCTCCTCCCCTCTCCCTCCTTTATATACAGTGGCGGGGGGGCACCCCAAAACACATCAATTGTTTCTTATCCGTGTGCGGTGCCCTCCTCCACCGTTTACTCCTCCGGTCATATTGTTGTAGTGCTTAGGCGAAGCCCTGCATGGATCACATCACCATCACCGTCACCATGTCGTCGTGCTGACGAAACTCTCCCTCGACACTTTGCTGGATCAAGAGTTCGAGGGACGTCATTGAGCTAAACATGTGCAGAACTCGGAGGTGCCGTACGTTCGGTGCTTGATCGGTTGAATCGAGAAGACGTTCGAGTACATCAACCATGTTAAGCTAACGCTTCCGCTTTTGGTCTATGAGGGTACGTGGACACACTCTCCTCCTCTCGTTGCTATGCATCTCCTAGATAGATCTTGGGTGATCGTAGGAATTTTTTTGAAATTGCATGCTATGTTCCCCAACACATTCGGCACCCCTTCATTAAGTCGATAGGACTAGCGATAGATGTTGCCAAGATGGTGGCTTCAGACTTACTAATGTATTACTTTGTAAGGTCTTTGTAAATAATTAATAAAATGGTTACATGCATCATCCAGATGCAGAGGCCGGATGATGGAGTCATGGACTAAGGGGTCCTCGGGGCAACGGCCAATTGTACACGGGCCGGTCTAATGGAGTCGTACTATGGCAGGAATTCTTTGAAGCCGTGGAGTATCCTCCAAGTCATGAAGGCACAAGATCTCTTTTATTCTTTATATGTAATCTATCTTTAGTGACCCTAACCCTATCGGTGTCTATATAAATGGAAGGGTGTAGTCATTAGGGAGGGAGCAATCTTCATCCCCCGTAGCCTAGGGTTTGCTCATACTAATCTCGAGGTAGATCAACCCTATAACACATATATCGAATACAATCAAGCAGGAGTAGGGTTTTACCTCTTAGAGAGGGCCCCAACCTGGGTAAATACCGTGTCCCTCATCTCATGTTACCATCGATCCTAGATCCACAATACGGGACCCCCTACCCCAAGGTCTGCCGGTTTGGACACCGACATTGGTGCTTTCATTGAGAGTCCAACTGTTGGATCACCGGAAAGGTCGATGGCTCGCTTAGTCCTTGGAGAAGATGTCAGTACCATGGATCTCTTCGTTCCCGGACAACTCTTCACTTTTGGCAGCATCGTGTTGCACGCTGATTCGACCGGTCGTCTTGGCCAGGTCGACAACTTTGCTCCAGAACACCGGATTTGATTCGGCAATCTGGAGTACGCCTCCAACATACAGGGAGATTTGGTCTTCGTCAGATTCACCACCCTCGTAGACCCTGTCATGCCCACCCTGATGCACGCTCCTGATCTGATCTGTGAATCGGCCCCGATCTACCAAACGGCTTCAAGCCAGGAAGGACTCCTTGAGAGAGGGGATACTACCCCACCACCAACTAAACTCACATCGGCGCAAAATCCTCCTCGAGCCATCAAGGCAAACCCAGAAGTCAGAGGCCAAGATCCGATCTCAACCGGACTCTCCCTCCACGACTCCTTGTCGACCTCAAGCCCACACCCTGAGTCGGTGCCTGGCTTAGATCCCCTGAATCCGGTCACCCTTGACATGTTGAACGAGGTGCTAGACCAAATTCAGAAACTAACTATATAGGAGAACTTACCCTCCGCTTTTGATCACCAACCTTCGAGGTGTCCGGCAGGGAATTTTACGTCCCGCCCACCACCCACTTGGTAACCACTGTCGAAGATTTAACCGACATGCTGGACTATAATTCGGAAAACACCGAATACATGGACGAGGGTAGTGGGGCCACGACCAATACTAGTGTTGCCCCCCCCAGGTCACTGGCCGCTGGTTGGCCACGTCCACATATGATATATACATGATGGACACTCCCAACGATGGTGAAGGCACTCCCAAGCAGGACCAAGACAAGCTTGGAGATGAGCCACCCAAACGTCAAAGGAAGCGTCGTTGATCAAAACCTCATCGAAGCCACGCAAGCAACATGGACTCCGGGGGGATCGGCACCGCTCATAATACGGACGACCTCGCTGAAGCCGCGGCTAACGAACACCAGCAGGGGGACCCAGCAGCACATGAGGACCCTCCCAGTCCGGAGGACCTCGAGGACGCCGAAGATAGCAATTATCTCTGATCCTCGGAGGATGAGGCAAATCTCGAGGAAGAAGATTTCATCATCCACGAAGACCCACGCGATCAGGAACAGTTCAGGCGAAGGCTCCTAGCCACCGCCCGTAGCTTGAAGAAACAAATACGCAGGATCAAGGCCAAACAGGAAACCCTCAATGATTGATGGACTAAAGTCCTAGATGCCAAAGAAGGATACGGCCATGAAGGGCCATCCAAAAGTTACCCAAAGCGACTCTTACTGCCGCAGTTCGATGATGAGGCCTTATAGCTAACACATCCAAAGTACACCCACGCTGAACAGCCAGACCGCCCCCCTCGAGGGCGGGACAATGAAGCTGACGAAGCCGAACACCCTGCCACGCCACCTCGCCGTTCCGACAGGGATAAAACACGACTAGCCTATGAATATGACCTCCGCCATGACCTTGACCCCGAGGACAAACCAGGTCCATCTACAGACCAAGAGAAGACCCACCCACTCACCGGGATGGTTATTACGACTTGCGGAACCGCAACAATAGAGTTCGGGAGCATTAGCGAACTCAGATGGCCGAAGACCTCCGATGCGACATAGCCTGAATTCGGGGAGCCGCACACCCCCTATGCTTTACAGAACAGGTGATGCAGCACGACTTTCCACAAGGCTTCAAGCATGTTAACATCGAACCATACGACGGAACGACGGACCCGACAGTATGGATAGAGGACTTCCTCCTCAACATCCACATGGCACGAGGAGACAACCTCCATGCCATCAAATATTTGTCGGTCAAGCTCAAAGTCCCAACTAGACACTGGTTAAACAGCCTGCCCGAAGACTCTATAGGTTGCTGGGAAAAGCTTGAAGATGCTTTTCGAGAAAACTTTCAGGACATCTATGTCCGACCCCCAGATGTTGATGACCTAAATCGCATCACTCAACAACCCGGAGAATCTGCCCGACAGTTCTGGAATCAATTCCAGACCAAGAAAAATCAGATCATTGACTGTCCGGATGCTGAAGCCTTGGTTGCCTTTAAGCATAGTGTCAAGGATGAATGGCTCATGCGATAGCTTGGCCAGGACAAACCAAGAGCTATGGCAGCTCTCACTTCCCTTATGACCCTTTTTTGCGCGGGATAAGATAGTTGGCTTGCTCGCAAATGCACAAACCCTGATACACCAGGTACCTCCGAAGTTCGGGACGGAAACGGAAAACCCCAACGAAGCAAGAATAAAAGTCGCCACAATGACGACGACGGTGACGACACGACAGTGAATGTCGGATTCTGAAACCAGAAGTCCGGGCCCTGAAAGAAAGCCCCTAAAGGCAACAGCGACAGCCCATATAGACTAGACACAATTCTGGACAGGCCATGCAAGATACACGGCACAACAAAGAAGCCCGCCAACCACTGCAATTGAAATTGCTGGGTGATCAAACAGGCCGGCAAACTCACAGCCGAAGTCTCGAGCAAAATCCCACGAAGCAAGGACGATGACGAGCCCTGCAAGCCGAATAGTGGAAGCTAGAAACCTTTCCCTTCCGAACTCAAGACAGTAAACATGATTTACGCAACTCATATACTGAAGAAGGAAAGGAAGCGAGCACTACGCAATATATACTCCGTCGAGCCAGTAGCACCAAAATACAACCCATGGTCAGCTTGCCCGATCACATTTGATCGCAGGGATCATCCCACCAGCATACGCCATGGTGGGTCTGCAGCCTTAGTGCTAGACCCCATCATCAATGGATTCCACCTCACTAGAGTCCTAATGGAAAGAGGGAGCAACCTCAACCTTATATATGAGGATACAGTGAGGAAAATGGGGATCGATCCATCAACGATCAAACCCAGTAATACCACTAAGGGAGTCCGGGATTAAGGGGTCCTCGGACAGCCGGACTATATACTTTGGCCGGATTGTTGAACTATGAAGATACAAGATTGAAGACTTCGTCCCGTGTCCGGATGGGACTCTCCTTTGCGTGGAAGGCAAACTTGGTGATTCGGATGTGAAGATTCCTTTCCCTGTAACCGACTCTGTGTAACCCTAGCCCCCTCCGGTGTCTATATAAACCGGAGGGTTTACTCCATAGGACAACAACAATCATAATCATAGGGTAGCACCTAGGGTTTAGCATCTACGATCCCGTGGTAGATCTACTCTTGTAATGCTCATATCATCAAGATCAATCAAGCAGGAAGTAGGGTATTACCTCCATCGAGAGGGCCCGATCCTGGGTAAACATTGTGTCCCCCGCCTCCTGTTACCATTAGCCTTAGACGCACAGTTCGGGACCCCCTACCCGAGATCCGCTGGTTTTGACACCGACATTGGTGCTTTCATTGAGAGTTCCACTGTGTCATCACCATAAGTCTTGATGGCTCCTTCAATCATCTACAACAATGCCGCCCAGGGTGAGGTTTTTCTTCCCAGACAGATCTTCGTATTCGGCGGCTTCGCACTGCGGGCCAACTCGCTTGGACATCTGGAGCATATCAACAGCTACGCCCCTGGCCGTCAGGTCAGGTTTGGAAACTTGAACTACACTGCCGACATCCGCGGAGACTTGATCTTTGATGGATTCGAGCCTATGATAGCCGCGCCCCGCCGCCACGATGAACATGACCTAAATCTGTCATCGGATGGTGTGCGGGAGATTGCACCTGTAACCGCACTGGCCCTACATCCAAAGCAAAGTGTGCCATCCAAGGACGGGAGGCTCAACACTGCCACGGAAGCCGTGGACTCAACGGCGCTAGATACGAACACAGATCTGACCTCCAATGAGGCATGTGTCATCGGAACCTCGGACTCGTCTCCGGCCATAGGCTCCGAACCACGTGTATCCGCACCCATTCAGTCTGATTAGACGTTGATCTTAGAGTTCAGCTCCGCGGACATCTTCCAACACTCACCCTTAGGCGATGTGTTAAACTCATTAAAGTCCCTCTCCTGGTTAGGAGATTCTTGGCCAAACTATGTCCGGCTGGAGTGGGAAGCGGACGACGAAGTACTTCGTTGCCCACCCACCACCCACTTGATAGACACTATCGACGATTTCACCGACATGCTTGATTTCGACTCCGAAGACATCGACGGTATGGACGACGATGCCGGAGAAGAACAGGAACCACCGCCCACAGGGCGCTGGACAGCCACCTCCTCATACGATATATACATGGTGGATACACCCAAAGAAGATGATGGCGATGACACAAAAGATCCAGTTGAGGATAAACTTCCTAAGAAGCATTCTAAGCACCGACATCAGCGGCGCTGCTCTAAATCACACCATGGTAAAAATAGCAATACCGGCACAAGAGAGAATAGCACTACGGACGATGCCGAAGACAACGAAGACCCCGCCAAGCCAAGTTTCGAACAGGCTGGACGGGAAGATGGGCGAGTCAGCCCCGATGAACAGGCTAGGAACAGCGACTCAGAGGACAGCAACTACATGCCTCTCTCTGAGGATGAGGTGAGCCTCGACGATGAAGAATTTATCGTGCCAAAGGATCCCGTCGAGCAGGAGCATTTTAAGCGCCGGCTCATAGGCACTGCAAAAAGCCTGAAGAAGAAGCAGCAGCAGCTTCGAGCTGATCAAGATCTGCTCACTGATAGAAGGACTGAGGTCCTGGCAGCCGAGGAATACGGACTCGAGCGCCTAGCCAAAAGTTACCCGAAGCGCAAATTGCTACCTCAATTTGATGACGAGGCATTGGAGCCAGTACTACCAGCGTATAATGCGGCTAACAGACCACCACATGGCCGAGATAAAATGGCAATTCAGCATGAGCATCAGCCAATACTGCCTCGCCGAACAAATACAAACACAACAGCTCGGGGTTACACACGTGACCTGCAGTATGATTTGGAAAATAGAGCAGGACAAACCAGATCGATCTACGGATCACGGGGGTGCGCCCCAATGTGCAACGACGACCAAGCTGAATATAACAAGCACAATCCTATCCGGGCTGAATATCGCAGGCCGGCTCCATTCGAGCTACGTCCGGACATAGCCCGACACAGAGGTGCCGCACACCCCCTCTGCTTCACCGATGAAGTAATGGAGCATGAATTCCCAGAAGGGTTTAAACCCATAAACACTGAATCATATGATGGAACAACAGATCATGCGGTATGGATCGAGGACTTCCTTCTCCATATACATATGGCCCGCGACGATGATCTCCATGCCATCAAGTATCTCCCGCTAAAACTCAAAGGGCCAGCTAGGCGCTGGTTGAACAGTCTGCCAGAAAACTCTATTGGCAGTTGGGAGAACCTGGAAGACGCATTCCTTGACAACTTCCAAGGCACATATGTCTGACCTCCGGATGCCGATGACCGGAGAGTCAGCCAGGAAATTCTGGACTCGGTTCTTAACTAAAAAGAACCAAATCGTCGACTGTTCGGATGCCGAAGCCCTAGCGGCTTTTAAGCACAACATCCGCGACGAGTGGCTCACCCGACACCTCAGCCAAGAGAAGCCTAAGTCCATGGCAGCCCTCACAACACTCATGACTTGCTTTTGTGCGGGCGAGGACAGCTAGCTAGCTCGTAGCAATAACACCTCAAGTAAACATGGCACTTCTGAAGCCAAAGACAGCAACGGCAAGCCCCGACGCAACAGACACAAGCATCGAAATAATGGTGATAACACCGAAGACACGGCCGTCAATGCCGGATTCAGTGGCTCTAACTCCGGTTAGCGGAAAAAGCCATTTAAAAGAAACAATCCGGGCCCGTCCAGTCTAGACCGCATACTCGATCGTCCATGTCAAATCCACGGCACCCCCGATAAACCAGCCAATCACACCAACAATGATTGTTGGGTCTATAAACAGGCCGGCAAGTTAAATGCTGAAAACAAGGAAAATGGATCGCAAAGTGACGACGACGAGGAACCCCGACCGCCGAACACAGGGGGACCGAAGAAGTTTCCTTCCCAAGTGAAAACGGTGAATATGATATATGCCACCAATATCCCCAAAAGGGAGCAGAAGCGCGCACTAAGGGACGTCTACGCGATGGAGCCAGTCACACCAAAATACAACCCGTGGTCCTCTTGTTCGATCACCTTTGATCGAAGGGACCATCCGACCAGTATCCGTCACGGCGGTTCAACCGCACAGGTGCTTGTACCTATCATTGACGGATTCCACCTTACACGTGTCCTCATGGACGGTCGTAGCAGCCTGAACCTGCTTTATCAGGATACAGTGCGCAAAATGGGTATTGCTCCCTCAAGGATCAAGCCCACCAAAACCACCTTTAAAGGTGTCATACCAGGTGTAGAGGCCTGCTGTACGGGCTCAATCACACTAGAAGTGGTCTTCGGATCCCCGGATAACTTTTGAAGCGAAGAATTACTTTTCGACATCGTCCCCTTCCGCAGTGGTTGTCACGCACTACTCGACCGCACCGCATTTGCTCGTTTCAATGCGGTGCCGCACTATGCTTACTTAAGCTCAAGATGCCCGGACCTCGCGGTGTTATAACAGTCAATGGAAACATGGAGCGCTCCCTCCGTACTGAGGATCACACCACGGCCCTTGCAGCAGAAGTACAGAATAGCCTTCTTAGGCAAAACCTCAATTCGACAATAAAGCCCCCGGACACTGTTAAGCGGGTCCGCGCTACTCTGCAACAGGACCATCTGGCTCGTCCAGAGCTCAGCTAGCAACCCGGCCTTCGTCCCAGCCCTAGCCAAGCGGTAAAATTTGTGCCACACGTACACAATTACGCACTTAAAATACCATGGGCAGGTACGGAGGCACAGCTAGACTATGATCCAAAATACGACTCAACCGCTCTTGGATCCGCATACCTTCACTTTTTCTCTTTCTTTCAGGTTTTTTCTCTTTGCGAGGCCTTTTCTGATAAACCTGCTCATCGGACCCGTAGTGGGACGGATAAGCCAAGAAATCTAGGGGCTCAGACAAACACAGGAATACCCAGGTGGTCTCCGCTAACGATCATCATACCTGTTTTAAACACCCGCACGCAGCTCGCTCTTGGTCATGGCATGTCAAATAGCCTTATTTGCTTATTGCACTACTTTGTACAGATACGCATTGATGTATCAACCAACTACAATGAAAATTATCTGTAGCGTTTGCCCATTACTTAAATTTTTCCTTCTCTATTTATTTTCAATTGCACCCGTAAATTCTGGTATGCCTTAATTTGCCAGGGGCTTCATTGTACCCCATAACATGGCAAGAAAGTCCGAACACTTTTACAGTATAGTTTGGCACCCCAAACTTATAGCATTATATGCATCGGCTCCGAATCATGTCTTTGGTCAATAGTTGGGTTGGCCTGCTCCTGTGCTTGCTACCCTACATTCCGCTATATCGGCTAGGGTAGTAAAGGGAGAACTATTGTGACTGTGTCCCCAAATAGAGAAAGCCGAAAACTGACTGTCATGATGCGGCGAGAGCTGGTCAGCTGTTCGAGAGGTTCTCAAATCGCTAGAGATTTTTTCCGCTTTATGCGAGGAATCGATTTTCGTCTGATTAGGCGTGTATAGCACCCCAACTTCGGCCTTCGGAATACCAGGGGCTACGCCAAAATTTAAAATTGTAGAACTCCTATGGCTAAGTGAGGGTGATAAAGCCGTATAGTCCGATTGCCTTGTTCGTCGCGCTAAACACCTCCTTAAAGGACCAAAAATTTGGATAAAGAGTGTTCATATTTTTCCCGAACACCCATGTACTAGCTACGTGGGGGCAGAAGCCGACGACTGGCCAACTCTCAGATTTCATAAACGACCGCACAGGAGGTAAAATTTTAAATAACAAGCATTATATTACATAAAGACCTTGTTCCATAGTACAAGATAGGATAAAATAATGCTTTCATGGGAAAATGATATCCTTGGCACATTGCTCCGCCAAAAGGCGGGATCCCTCCATGACACTATCATAGTACTTCTCGGGCTTGCGATGCTCCTTGCCCTCGGGCGGACCCTCAGTCATCAACTTTGGGGCATCCATCTTTGCCCAGTGCGTCTTGGCGCGGGCGAAAGCCATCCGCGCACCTTTAATGCAGACCGACCGCTTGATAGCATAAAGCCGAGGACAAGCACTGACCAGCCGCTTCACGAGTCTGAAGTAGCTACTAGGCATGGGCTCGGCAGGCCATAGCCGGACTATCAGGTCCTTCATGGCCAGTTCGGCCGCCTTATCCAGCTCGACCAACTGCTTCAACTAGTCGCTAAGGGGCGACGGATGTTCTGATCCAAGGTATTGAGACCAGAATAGCTTCTCCGTAGAGCTCCCTTCTTTGGCTCGAAAGAACTTTGCAGCATCTGATATGCTACGCGGTAGATCCGCAAACGCTCCTGGAAAAATCCAAATACGGGTAAGTAAAATGAACACTTCCTTCACACACTTGCTTTTGCATAATAAAAGCCTTACCCGTTGCCGGTGTCAAAACCGGCAGATCTCGGGTAGGGGGTCCCGAACTATACGTCTAAGGCTAATGGTAATAGGAGGCGGGGGACACAATGTTTACCCAGGTTCGGGCCCTCTCGATGGAGGTAATACCCTACTTCATGCTTGATTGGTCTTGATTATATGAGTATTACAAGAGTTGATCTACCACGAGATCGTAGAGGCTAAACCCTAGAAGCTAGCCTATGATTATGATTGTTGTTGTCCTACGGACTAAACCCTCCGGTTTATATAGACACCGGAGGGGGCTAGGGTTACACAAAGTCGGTTACAGAGAAGGAGATCTACATATCTGAATTGCCAAGCTTGCCTTCCACGCAAAGGAGAGTCCCACCTGGACACGGGACGAAGTCTTCAATCTTGTATCTTCATAGTCCAACAGTCCGGACAAAGTATATAGTCCGGCTGTCCGAGGACCCCCTAATCCAGGACTCCCTCAGTAGCCCCTGAACCAGGCTTCAATGACGATGAGTCCAGCGCGCAGATTGTCTTCGGCATTGCAAGGCGAGTTCTTCTCCATAATCCCTGAGTACCTGTTGTAACGAGCAGTGTCCGGCTTCCCATTAATGCTGCACTCCTCGGCTTCTGTACCCTAATAATGGCAGTCTCCATGTGTCGAGCATATGCGAGTAGTCGGGGCATTTTTACATTTGCCACACAGACCATGTTAGTAAATCGTCTATTAAAGAGACAGGGATCCGCAGATCCAAATCACAACATCTTCCCCCAGCGAGTATCCACCAGAGCGCTCCCGGAAAAAGCCATTCCATCTTGGCCGGCCACCGCAGCTCCTCCTCTCGCTCCCGCAGCGCTAAGCCCGGCGATTGGGAGAAGTGTTCTATCCCCCACGGTAGATTGGTGGAGTTGCAGACCCAGGGGTTTCTCCCGCCTGCATATATGGTCCTCGTCCGAGCCGGACTAGCCACTTACAATGGCGGGAGCAAGAGGAGAGTTTTCCCAACCCATCCAGGGGGGAGCGGTTATGCATTGTCCCTTATTTGCTAAGGGGACTCGGATTTCCAATCCATCCGTTCCTCCGCGGGCTCCTGGAGTTCTACGTCCTCCAGCTGCATAACTTCACTCCTACCTCCATACTACACATCGCAGGCTATGTTGCCTTCTGCGAGTTATTTCTGGGCTGCGAAGCTCATTTCGAGCTATGGAAGAGGCTATTCTGCCTCGTCCCCCGCACTCAATAGGGGTCAATATATCAAGTGGGCGGAGCCAAAATATGGCGTATCGCCGGGACCGGATACCTGTCCAGTACCCCGAAGAAGACATGCGAAGACTGGCCTTCGGAGTGGTTTTATATGGAGGACGTCCCCCTTCCGGACCCTATTCGGATGGGCCTTCCTGAGTTTGCAAATGCCCCATTGAAGAAACGCCACAGCTGGCGCCCCCAGGAGGAAGATAACAGAGAGGTCCTTCACCTGATGGGCAGGATAAAAACGCTGGCCAAATCAGGACTGACAATAATCGAGGTCATGTCAATATGTATAATGCAGGGGGTGCAGCCACTTCTATATCGGGGGAAACCCATGTGACACTTCAATGGAGAAGACTATGCCACCCTCTACGGTCGTTGAGGGAGTCCTAGATTAGCGGGTATCCAGATAGCCGGACTATATACTTTGGCCGGACTATTGGGCCGTGAAGATACAAGACTCAAGACTTCGTCCCGTGTCCGGATGGGAATCTGGCCCAGATAGTAGATTTCCTTTTTTGTAACCAACTCTGTGTAAACCCTAGCCCCTCCGGTGTCTATATAAACCGGAGGGTTTAGCCCTTAGAGGGAGAATCATAATCATCATAGGCTAGCTTCTAGGGTTTAGCCTCTACGATCTCGTGGTAGATCAACTCTTGTAATACTCATATCATCAAGATCAATCAAGCAGGAAGTAGGGTTTTACCTCCATCGAGAGGGCCCAAACCTGGGTAAAACATCGTGTCCCTTGCCTCCTATTACCATTAGCCTTAGACGCACAGATCGGGACCCCCTACCCGAGATCCGCCTGTTTTGACACCGACATTGGTGCTTTCATTGAGAGTTCCTCTGTGTCGTCGCTGCAAGGCTCGATGGCCCGTCTCGTTGTCAAGGACAACATCACCTCTGGGGGAGCACTAGCAGTAGGCCAAACTCTCCGACTAGGCGGCTTCGTCATGACCGCCCGATCGGCGTCAGCACCAACGATGACCTCTCGGGTCATCAAAAACAGCCTCCACATCAACTCGGAACTCGTCGAATAGATGGATCCAATGGAGCTCTCCTCCCTTAATGAGCTCTTGGATTGCATCGCCACTTTGGGAGTCGCTACATACTATGATCGGATTGGGCTTAAACCCGACCAAAGGGATATTAAATCCCCACCGGTCACCCACGAGATAGCGGTAGTGGAGGAGCCACACATGGATTATACCTCTATTTTGAGGACGAATTATTTTCGGATTACCGAGCTCTCTGAGCCGGATACCCGCTCGCGGGAGGACATGACCCAGATCCCGGACTTAGAATCAGGTATCGAGCCAGAAAAATCGGGCAGCACCCCGGATCCCGAGCTGTCAAGCCCGGAAGCTCCTCTGCCCCTGGGCGTTAGATCGGATCAGAATCAAGATTCAGCTACACCCACCCACCAAGACTTAAACCGTCTCTCCCATATCAGACAGGAGCACCAAGAGACAATACATCACTACTGGGCCAGATTCCTCCTTGTGCTAAGCAAGGTCAAGGACTGTCGTGAGAAAGACGCAATCTCACTTTTCTGCAAAAACTGCACGAACAAAGGGATCCTTAATGCTATAAGTCACCGTGACATAGTACACTTTGCTGACTTAACAGCCATAGTACAAAAGTATTTTGTGATGGAAAGCGCTTGGAAAACCCAAACAGAATTTTGGGATAGTCCGGCTCTCACTAAAACGTTTGTCCGAGCTAAACGGGCAAACACTCGTAAGTTACCCGATCAAATTCCTAAGAAACCAAAGCCCACTCCAAGGCGTGGAACCGTATTGGAAGAATGGCTCAGTGGGTCATGCAAAATTCACAGCACGCCAGACACTACGCCAACGCATAGCCTTAGAGCATGTTGGATACTCCGGAAGGTAGCAAAAAGCGGCGAGGATCTTCTTGTAAACCATAAAGCAGAGCAACATCCCACCGAAGGCAACAATGTGGTACTGACAGTCTTCGAGACTTTCGCCTCAAATAATAGGCGCAAGCGAGCTCATCGAAATTTCACTGAAATCTGCCACGTGGCAAAAATAAATCTGTGGAACGACACCGCTATAACTTTCAGTGCCAGTGACGAACCTCAATTCTAGACAGTCCGGGCACCAACCACTTTGGTCTTTAGCCCAATCGTGGATGGCTTTTGGCTCACTAAAGTACTCATGGATGGCGGAAGCGGATTAAACTTGATCTATGAAGAAACACTCAACAAGATGGAAATTGATAAAAGCCGCATTGAACAATGAGGCACTACCTTCAGGGGAATAATCCCTAGTCGGGAGGCACGGTGTGCGGGGAAAATCACACTCGATGTGGTATTCGGCACTCCGGAGAATTACAGGTCCGAAGAGATCACATTCCAAGTGGCTCCTTTCAGCAGCGGATACCACGCCCTTTTAGGGCGGGACGCATTCACAAGCTTTCAAGCTATACCCCATTACGGGTACATGAAGCTTAAAATGCCCGGACCAAATGGAATCATCACTCTAGCCAGTGATCCGGACATCGCACTCCACGCCGAAAATAAAACTGCAGCACTAGCCCTGGAAGCATTATCCGAAGCCCTAGCGGCCGAAGAACTAACAATGCTGCACACCACAGTGGACAGGGATGACGTGATACTCGACAAACGACCCAAGTCCACCTCATTTAAACCCACAAACGAGATAGTCAAATTCCAGGTCCAACCAACGGACCCCATGAAGACAGCTTCCATGGGGACACAGTTGAGCCCCACAATGGACGCCGCACTACGAGACTTCCTACGCGAGAACTGGGACATTTTCACCAGCTGGCATCCTTCGGACATGCCAGGCATCCCACATAGGCTTGCCGAACACAGCCTCAATATACTGAAAAGATACAAGCCAGTCAAACAGACTCTTAGGCGCTTCTAAGAGCCTAAACGGCAAGCCATGGGAGAAGAGCTAGCCAAGGTACTTGAGGCCGGATTCATCAGAGATATCAAGCATCCGGATTGGCTGGCAAATCTGGTAATGGTACCAAAGAAGGACAAATCCTGGCATCTATGCGTCGATTTCAAAGACCTCAACAAGGCTTGCCCCAAGGATCCCTTCCCCTTCCCTCGCATCGACCAAATCATCGACGCCACCGTAGGACACAATTCACTATGTTTCCTCGACGCGTACTCCGGATACCATCAAATAAAGATGGCAGAGTCCGACCAAGCCGCAACGGCCTTCATAACGCCATATGGTCCTTTCTGCTTCAACATTATGCCTTTCGGGCTTAAAAATGCCGGTGCAACCTATCAACGCATGATTCAAACATGCCTGGAGAAGCAAATCGGAAAAACAGTGGAGGCATATGTGGACGACGTGGTTCAATAAAACAAGACACGTTGAAACCCAAATAGATGACTTGAGGTTTACATTCGATAACCTCCGAACATACGACATCAAGCTAAACCCGGAAAAATGTGTTTTCGGCGTACCCTCGGGGAAGTTGCTCAGCTTCATTATTTCCAATAGAGGAATCGAAGCTAATCCGGCAAAAATCTGAGCTCTGTCGCAGTTGGCTATCCCAACGGACCTCAAGCATATCCAAAAACTAGTTGGATGTGTGGCTGCCTTAAGCCGCTTTATCTCCCGATTAGGAGAAAAGGCACTACCTCTTTACCACCTTCTTCGGCGCACCGAACACTTCGTGTGGACGGATGCAACCGCGGCCGGACTGGATGAAATAAAGACCTTATTGGCCAGTAATCCAGTCCTGACGGCGCCAAATACTGGCAAACCTATGCTATTGTACATAGCTGCAACACATCAAGTTGTAAGCGTAGTGCTCGTCGTCGAACGAGACACAGACGGATACAAATTCCCGCTCCAAAAGCCGGGTATATTACATGTCCAGTGTCCTCACCCCACGCAAATCCTGATACCCACACTATCAAAAGATAGCATACGCGGTCTTCATGGCATCCCGAAAGCTACGACACTACTTTCAAGAGTGTTGGATTACGGTGGCCTCCGAAGTACCACTCAATGACATAATAAATAACCGTGACGCCACGGGACGGATTGCTAAATGGGCCATCGAGCTCCTACCGTTCGACATATCATACAAACCACGGCAAGCCATTAAGTCACAAGTATTGGCTGACTTCGTCGCCGAATGGACAGAAGCCGAACTCCCTAAAGAGTATGGTGCGTACTCTAATTGGATCATGCACTTCGATGGCTCTAAAATGCGGCCGGATTGGGAGCAGGTGTAGTCCTGACTTCCCCCGTCGGAGACACGGTCCAATACGTACTCCAAATATTATACACAGACTCCAACAACGCAGCCGAATACGAGGCTCTGTTGCATGGTCTTCGGATGGAAGTCTCTATGGGCATTCAACGCCTGGAGGTGCGCGGGGATTCAAACCTCACAATATCACAAATAAACGGAGATTTCTATGCCAAGGATCCGAAAATGGCGGCTTACCGTAATGCCGTCCTCAAAATGTCAGCTCGATTCGAGGGGCTCGAATTCCACCACGTGGCTCGAGAGAACAATCAAGCGGCGGATATCCTCGCCCGCATCGGCGCTAAATGCGACCCTGTCCCACCTAACATATTCCTGGAAAGGCTGTTCAAGCCATCCGTGGTATGAGAAGGGGAGTCCGGCAATACTAATCCGGATCCGAATACAACCCCAGATTCCGAACCATCTGACGTAATCGGAGGCTCCGCCACCGAAATAACACGTTCGGCCCATGAAATCATGGTTGTATTCGCCTCGTGGACCGATCCTTTCTTGGCCTACCTAAATAGGCCGGAGCTCCCCAAGGACCAAAATGAAGCACGTTGTATTGTGCGGTGTTCCAAGGCCTACAAAGTCCATGAGGGAGAACTCTATAAGAAAAGCGCGACCGGAGTGCTCCAAAGATGCATCTCCGAAGAGGAAGGGCGGCAGCTCTTGGCTGAAATCCATGCCGGACTCGGCGGGCACCACACTGCAGCTCGGGCTCTTGTCAGCAAGGCCTTCCGTACAGGCTTTTATTGGCCGATAGCCCGAGTAGACACACAGGACCTTGTCCAACACTGCGTCGGTTGTCAGCTCTTTGCCAATCAGAGCCACATGCCCCCTACCGCTCTCCAAACAATCCCCATTACTTGGCCCTTCGCGGTCTGGGGGCTGGATATGGTCGGACCTCTTAAAGGGGGAAGCCATAAGAAAAAATACTTATTGGTCATGGTGGACAAGTTCACCAAATGGATAGAAGCCAAACCAGTTAAAATGGCCGAATCCGGACCAGTGATAGACTTCATATCAGGGGTCGTACACTGTTACGACGTCCCCCACAGCATCATCACTGACAATGGCTCAAACTTCACAGCCGATGAAGTAAAAAACTTGGTGCGGCAACATGGGCATTAAGCTCGATTATGCCTTCGTCTACCATGCCCAAACAAACGGCCAGGTCGAACGTGCAAATGGTCTTATCATGAGTGGCATCAAACCCAGACTAGTGCGGTCCTTGACAAAATCGGACACGCACTGGGTCGAGGAGCTCGACTCCGTACTCTGGGGGCCGCGGACCACGCCGAATCACACAACTGGATACACACCATTTTTGTGGTGTACGGCGTACAAGCAGTACTACCCTGCGACATAATCCATGACTCACCTCGCATGTGCATGTACAAAGAGAAGGAAGCCGAGTTAGATCGGCAGGACAACTTAGATGCCCTGGAGGAAGAGCGCGACGTCGCAAAAGCCCGTTCCACATTCTATCAGCAGCAGGCTCGACGGTATCAAAGCAGACAAGTGCAGGCCAAAACTTATAACGTTGGCGAACTCGTCCTACGCTTACCGGATAAGAAGAAGGACAAGCTCAAACCTAAGTGGGAGGGTCCCTTCATTATTGATAAAGTTCTCACCGGAGGAGCGTACCGCCTGCGTAATGCATCCGATAACAGACTCGAGCCGAACCCATGGAACGCGGCCAAACTCCAGAGATTCGACACCTAGCGCCGAACCCAGTGTTCGTCTCCTTACACCCATTCTTTTAATTATGTTCCTCCCCATTTTCCTTTCTCGCCATTTTTCCTTTTTCACACAAAGTATTCAATACAGTGCGGATGCTCGGATCACTCCGGCCGCACCACGTGTGTAAACCATACCTGGGGGCTTCCTATACTGAAGCTAAATATAATTACTTTCACAGCTTCTTGCCTATCACATATGTGATCTTTTTCCATATGTGCCTTTTCTTCACCATTATATGCATCGATATGACTTAAGATGTGGCCATGTTGGGTTGCCTGGCTCTTGTGTTTATGCCCTACGTTCCCGTTAATTCGGATAGGGCATAAGGGGAGCACCTCTACGATTGTTACTGCCGGTTGAGCCGGATGTGTACCTCAGACTGGGTGAAGCCGAAAGCTAGCGTTCTTAAGGGAATATTCGGTCGGTGAACAAAAGATGTTTCTTTCGTTTATTACAACATGAATCCCCAGAAGTTTTGAATCCTGCGCTTATGTTCGCAGTCCGGACATGTACATTGATGCATGCGTACCCAGGGAAAGGAACCCCTAATGGAACTATTCTCCCTGGAAGATGTTTCTTACTACCCATGTAATATAACATAACTAGTTGGGTACTTGTCTATTCAAGCACTTATGACCCATATGCCTGGTTTCCATGCATACCCCGGTTATGCATAACTGAGCGGGTATTCGGATACACCCTAGACTGTCGGATCCAGGGGCTGAAGCAAAAAGGTCTGCCATGACAAATGATTTTAATCCGGCTAGGGACTACATATGTCCATTAAATTACATAGTCACTTTGACTGACTATATTCCTCCTCTATACCGTCCAACAGGCTATATAGCTTACAATCCTATTGGGAATACTTTGCGGCTAACGCTACTTGGTCATACACCAGACTCACGGGAATTTCTTGCCCATCTGGACCCGCCGGTCCGACTTCGGCCATATGGTTCGGGTCAAGCTTGGTGTAGCGCATCTTCACCATGGCCCAGGCTTCCCTTGCACCTTGTCGGCAGGCTGATATCTTCCACAACCGGAAGCGCCGTCGTGCTCCTTGAAGCACATCCACAAGATCCCCCATGCCTTTTGGCAGGGAAGCGAATGGCCACAAGGCCTGGGAAATACCCTGCATCACCTGCTGAACTCGTTCGTGCAGCTGTGAGAGGTCATGCAGTACATCGCATGCGGATCCGGCCATCTCCTCTTCAGGACAGCCCGTCAACATACCTACAAATACAAACTCTTTTAATATGCTTCCTCGCCGAACTATATTGTAGTTCGCTTAGGCACTTACCATAAAATGTCGCGACGAAGCCTTCTATTCTCCTTCACGGAGTCCGCCAGCTGAGCTCGAACATCTGATAATTCGACACCCAGCCGGACGTTGGCATCTTGGAGATTGTTTTTCTCCCGCCTAACCTGCGTAAGCACACGCTCGCCAGCCTTCAGTTGTCTTTGGAGATGCGACTCGCTATCTCTTACGACCTCCGGATTCATCTCGAGATTGTCTGCAGAATTTTCTGTTAGACTCATGAAACAAGCCAATTGCTAACTTGTATATCCCTTTAAAATTTCTCTATTGAGACAAATGTGACCAGATGAGGCTTTCTGGGATTCCTCTAGTTTGGCAATTGCGGCCCTCGGCTGGGTCTTGCACTCTTCCAGCTCTTGAGACAATTGGGTATTATTATCTACAAGAAACTATGAATAAAATGATCCTTAAATCAGTTGTCCCAACCGTTTCAAGTCTCAGGGGCTACTGCTATACATGCTTATCAAATTTCCTTACCCGTATATCTTTTGCATACTGGTCTGTCGCTCGGGCGAGCCTGCCTTGAGCAGATCGGATGTATGCATCTCCCGAATTGAAAGCATTAAATGCCTCTTCAGAAAAGATGCTATTGCGAAGTATGGCCCATCGGCGCCGGTGGTTCATGGCACTCTCTACTTAGAAATTCGTGGCGGAGAGCATATCCGCATCCTCTGTTGGAGGACAATTCGGCATCGGCCCTACAGCGGCCTCCTCTCTCGAAGCCGGTTCTGAAATCCGGCTGGTGGAGGTGTGATCGGTAGGATCTCCGGATATAGTCCGGCGACTCCTCTTTTTGCCAGAACATGAAGAACGTTGTTACATTCCAAACACAATAATCACAGAGCAGGTTTTTACCATACCTCTGTAACGGCGTTTCAGCCCTAACCGCTTTCCTTTTAGGCCTGCCTGACCCGGACGCCCTTTGCCGACGAGCCTCCAGGGGCTCGGCGCCGCGTTCCGATGGTCGTCTCTATAAAAATACGATATTTTATTCATGAGGCATGATATCATAAAGGAGTCCTCTTTGGAAGATAAGGTTTCGACTTTGCTTACACGCGATGCAGGTAGCAGTCCGAGATAGTCGGCGATAATGGCCACCGAAGCGCCATCGCAGCTGGCCTGATAAAATGTCCCGGTTACAAGTTCCACAGATATTTCCGGATCTTCTTCAAGTCCTGGATCGAGGGCCCTTCCGGGGTCCTCTGGCTGCGGGGAGGGACTGTTGAATCCTTCCCCGGCCCTCCTCAGTTCCTGCTCAGAAATATCGAGGTAAATAATCAAGATGAAGGACGCCAGAATGAATGAAGCAGGGGGAAAATTGATGACTTACCCAGCTTGGGGGGTTGTACATGGAAAATCCATCCCGCGGTTTAATATGAAGGAATTCTTCTTATTCCCCTTTATACAAATCGGACAATATTCTCGCCAGAGCAGTGGCGGAGTCCGGACCTTTACGACCGCAGCAGGTGGCATCATCCTCCCCATTGTAGTGCCACATGGGCTTCCCCCGATATTGAAGTGGCTGCACCCCCCTCATTATGCATATTGCTATAACCTCGACTATTGACAGCCCTGATTGCGCTAGTATCTTTATCCTGCTCATCAGGAAGTGTACTTCTCTGGTATCCTCCTCTCCGGGGCCCTGAGGGCGTCAACTTCGGCGTGCCTTCGGCGGAGCATTATTGAACTCAGGGAGGCCCGTCCAAACTGGATCCGGAAGGGGAACATCGTCAACATAGAATCACTCCGAGGGCCAGTTTGCAGGTGCCTTCTTGGGAGTGCCGGACAGGTATCCGGTCTCGGTGACGCGCCATATTTCGGCTCCGCTCACTTGACATATGGATTCCCCCTGGTTGCGAGGGACGAGGCAGAACAACTTCTTCCATAACCCGAAGTGAGCCTCATAGCCCAGGAATTATTCACAGAGGGCGACGTATCCTGTGATATGCAGCACGGAGGGAGGGGTGAAGTTGTGCAACTGGAGGCCGTAGAACTCCAGTAGCCCGCGAAGGAATTGGTGGATTGGAAACCCGACGCCTCTTAGCATATGCGGGATGAGGCATACTCGCTCCCCCGGGGATGGATTAGGAGATCTCTCTGCTTGCTCCCCGCCATTATAGGTGGCTAGTCCGGCTCGGACGGGGACCATGAATGCCGGTGGAAGAAACCCTTGGGTCTGCAACTCTATTAAGCGGCTTTGAGGAATTGAACATTCTTCCCAATCACCTGGCTTAGATCTCGGGGAGCGAGAGGAGGAGCTGTGGCGACCGGCCATGCTGGAATGATTTTTTCTCAGCGCGCTCTGTTGGATGCTCGCTCAAGGGAAGAAGGTGAGGCTTGGATCTGGGAATCCCCATCCCTTCAAATAGACGGTTTGCCTGCAGGGCTGGGGTGGCAAATGCAAAAATGCCCCGGCTCCTCATATTCGCTTGACGCGTGGAGATGGCCATTATTGAAGCACAGAAGCCGAGAAGTACAACCTTGGTGGGAAGCCGGACACTGTTAGTTACAATAGGTACTTTGGAGTATTTGGAGATGGAACCCGCCTTGCAATGCCGAAGACAAACTGCGTGCCGGACTCATCGTCATTGAAGCCTGGTTCAGGGGCTACTGAGGGAGTCCTGGATTAGGGGGTACCCGGACAGCCGGACTATATACTTTGGCCGGACTGTTGGGCTGTGAAGATACAAGACTCAAGACTTCGTCCTGTGTCCGGATGGGACTCTCCTTTGCGTGGAAGACAAGCTTGGCGATCCAGATAGTAGATTTCCTCCTTTGTAACCGACTCTGTGTAAACCCTAGCCCCCTCCGGTGTCTATATAAACTGGAGGGTTTATCCCTTAGAGGGAGAATCATAATCATCATAGGCTAGCTTCTAGGGTTTAGCCTCTACGATCTCGTGGTAGATCAACTCTTGTAATACTCATATCATCAAGATCAATCAAGCAGGAAGTAGGGTTTTACCTCCATCGAGAGGTCCCGAACCTGGGTAAAACATCGTGTCCCTTGCCTCCTGTTACCATTAGCCTTAGGCGCACAGATTGGGACCCCCTACACGAGATCCGCCGGTTTTGACACCGACAGTCGTAAAGGTCCGGACTCCGCCACCGCTCTAGCGAAAATACTGTCTGATTTGTACAAAGGAGAAGAAGAGGAGTTCCTCCGTATTAAGCCACGAGATGGGTTTTCCCTATACAACCCCCCCAAGCTGGGTGAGCTACTATCTTTTAGTCAACTCCATTTATTTCTGCATTCTTCAGCACAAATATTTATATTGCCAATTCATAGCAGGAACTACGAAAAGCTGTGAGGGAGGTCCATAGCCCGTCTCCATAGCCAGAGGACCCTGACCGGGCCCTCGATCCCGGACTCGAAGAAGATCCGGACGTATTTGTGGAGCTTGTCGACAGGACGTTCTATCAGCTAAGCTGTGATGGTGCCTTGGTGGCCATCATAGCCGATTACCCTGGCGTACTCCCTGCATCGCATGTAAGTAAAACCGGAGTCCCAACTTCCAAGAAGGATCCCTTCTTTGCACCTTACCAACCACGCACGTATTGCGTTTTACAGGGAAGGCCATCGGGGCACCATGCCGAACCCGTGGTGACTCGCCAACAAGGGGCACCGAAGAGGCTTAAAAGGAAGGCGGTCAGGACCGAGACACCGTTGCAGAGGTATGATAAATAACCTGCTCCGTGATTATCATCTTTAAAATGTAATAATGTTCGTGGTTCCTGGCAGAAAAAACGCTCGCTAGAATGTGTCTGGAGAGCCTGCCGGCCACGCCTCCACCAGCCGGACTCCAGAGCCGGACTTAGGGCGGAGGCTAACGCGGCGACAACGCTGGATGGTCCCCCTATCGAGGATGCGGATAGACTGTCCGCTACGAATTCTGAAGTGGAGAGCGCCATGAATCACAGGTGTCGCCGGGCCATACTCCGGGACCCTAATTTCTCCGAAGAGGCATTTAATGCCTTCAACTCAGGAGACTCATACATCCGAGCTGCTCAAGATGGCCTCGCCAGAGCTACGGACCAGTATGTAAAGGATATTCGGGTAAGAGAATCTGATAATTATGTATATCAGTAGCCCCTGAGACTTGAAACAGTTGGCACAACTAATTTAAGGATCATTGTATGCATAGGTTCTTATGGAGAAGAATACCCAGTTGTCTCAAGAGCTACAGGAGTGCAAGGCCCAGCTACGGGCCGTAGTTGCCGGAGTGGAGGAGTCCAAGAAGGCCTCATCTGGTAATACTTGTCTTGATCAAAAAGAATGTAATGACAAGTACCGGTTAGTATTTGGCAAGCATGCAAATCTAACAATAGATTTTGCACACAATCTCGGAGGTAATCCGGAGATCGTACCAGGGGATGAGAAACATGCTCAACGACAGCTAGAGGTTGGCGAGCGCGTGCTTACACGGGTTATTGCTACATCTTGAGCTTGTGTTGGTTTTCCTTGAAGAGGAAAGGGTGATGCAGCAAAGTAGCGTAAGTATTTCCCTCATTTTTTGAGAACCAAGGTATCAATCCAGTAGGAGGATCCTCAAAAGTCCCACACACCTACACAAACAAACAAAGAACTCGCAACCAACGCAATAAAGGGGTTGTCAATCCCTTCATGGCCACTTGCGAAAGTGAGATCTGATAGAGATAGTATGATAAGATAAATATATTTTTGGTATTTTATAATATAGATAAGAAAAGTAAAGATGCAAATAAAAGTAGATTAAAAGCTTATATGATAAAGGATCGACCTGGGGGCCATAGGTTTCACTAGTGGCTTCTCTCAAGATAGCATAAGTATTACGGTGGGTGAACAAATTACTGTCGAGCAACTGATAGAAAAGTGAATAATTATGAGATTATCTAGGCATGATCATGTATATAGGCATCACGTCCGCGAAAAGTAGACCGACTCTTGCCTGCATCTACTACTATTACTCCACACATCGACCGCTATCCAGCATGCATCTAGAGTATTAAGTTCATAAGAACAGAGTAACGCATTATGAAAGATAACATAATGTAGAGGGATAAACTCAAGCAATATGATATAAACCCCTTCTTTTTATCCTCGATGGCAACAATACAATACGTGCCTTGCAACCCTTTCTGTCACTGGGTAAGGACACCGCAAGATTGAACCCAAAGCTAAGCACTTCTCCCATGGCAAGAAAGCTCAATCTAGTAGGCCAAACCAAACTGATAATTCGAAGAGACTTGCAAAGATAACTTAATCATACATAAAAGATTTCATAGAAGATTCAAAAATTATTCATAGATAAACTTGAACATAAACCCACAATTCATCGGATCTCGACAAACACACCGCAAAAAGAGTTTACATCGAATAGATCTCCACAAGAGAGGGGCAGAACATTGTATTGAGATCCAAAAAGAGAGAAGAAGCCATCTAGCTAATAACTATGGACTCGAAGGTCTGTGGTAAACTACTCACAACTCATCGGAGGGGCTATGGTGTTGATGTAGAAGCCCTCCTTGGTTGATTCCCCCTCCGGCGGAGCACCAGCGAAGGCTCCAAGATGGGATCTCGTGGATACAGAAGGTTACGGTGGTGGAAATTGTGTTTCGCTGGCTCCCTGGATGTTTTCGGGGTACGTAGGTATATATATAGGAGGAAGAAGTACGTCAGTGGCCGCCTGTGGGGCCTAGGAGACAGGGGTGTGCCCAGGAGGGGTGGGCGCGCCCTCCTATCTCCTGGCCGCCTCGTTTGCTTCTTAACTTGCACTCCAAGTTCTCCGGATCACGTTCGTTCCAAAAATCATGCTCCCGAAGGTTTCATTCCGTTTGATATTCCTTTTCTTCGAAATACTGAAATAGGCAAAAAAACAACAATACGGGTTGGGCCTCCGGTTAGTAGGTTAGTCCCAAAAATGATATAAATATGTAAAATAAAGCCCATAAACATCCAAAAGGGGTAATATAATAGCATGGAACAATCAAAAATTATAGATACGTTGGAGACGTATCAAGCATCCCCAAGCTTAATTCCTGCTCGTCCTCGAGTAGGTAAATGATAAAAACAGAATTTTTGATGTGGAATGCTACCTAGCATAATTCTCAATGTAATTTTCTTTATTGTGGCATGAATGTTCAGATCCAAATGATTCAAAATAAAAGTTCATATTGATAAAAGAAATAGTAACACTTCAAGCATACTAATCAAAGCAATCATGTCTTCTCAAAATAACATGGCTAAAGAAAGTTCATCCCTACGAAATCATATAGTTAGGGTATGCTTCATTTTCGTCACACAAAGATGTTCCCGGATTCTATACCCCCGATGACAAGCCAAGCAATTGTTTCATACTTAAATAATCTCAAACTTTTTCAACCTTCACGCAATACATGAGCGTGAGCCTTGGATATAGCACTATGGGTGGAATAGAATATGATGATGGGGATTGTGTGGAGAAGACAAAAAAGGAGAAAGTCTCACATTGACGAGGATAATCAACGGGCTATGGAGATGTCCATCAATCGATGTCAACATGAGGAGTAGGGATTGTCATGCAACGGATGCACTAGAGCTATAAACGAATGAAAATCTTAACAAAAGAAAACTAGTGGGTGTGCATCCAACTTGCTTGCTCACGAAGACCTAGGGCATTTGAGGAAGCCCATCCTAGGAATATACAAGCCAAGTTCTATAATGAAAAATTCCCACTAGTATATGAAAGTGACAACATATGAGACTCACTATATGAAAAACATGGTGCTACTTTGAAGCGCAAGATATGAGACTCACTACATGAAGAACAAGGTGCTACTTTGAAGCACAAGTGTGGAAAAAGAGATAGTAACATTGCCCTTTTTATTTATTTTCTTTTTTTCCCTTTTTTGGGCCATTCTTTTTTTCTTTTTGGCTTTTCTCCATTTTTTCTTTTTTTTCTTTTTGGGCAATGTTCTAATAATGATGATCATCACACTTCTATTGATTACAATATATGACTTACAACTCGAAACTAGAACAAAATATGACTCTATATGAATGCCTCCGGCGGTGTACCGGGATGGTGCAATGAATCAAGAGTGACATGTATGAAAAATTATGCATGGTGGCTTTGCCACAAATACGATGTCAACTACATGATCATGCAATGGCAATATGACAAAAGTAATGTATGTCATGATGATGATGATGATGATGAACGGAACGGTGGAAAGTTGCATGGCAATATATCTCGGAATGGCTATGAAAATGCCATAATAGGTAGGTATGGTGGCTGTTTTGAGGAAGATATAAGGAGGTTTATGTGTGATAGAGCGTATCGTATGACGGGGTTTGGATGCACCGGTGAAGTTTTCACCAACTCTCAAGGTGAGAAAGGGCAATGCACGGTACCGAAGAGGCTAGCAATGGTGGAAAGGTAAAAGTGTGTATGATCCATGGACTCAACATTAGTTAAAAGAACTCATATACTTATTGCAAAAATTTAGAAGTCATCAAATATCAAGCACTACGTGCATGCTCCTAGATGGATAGATTGGTAGGAAAAGACCATCGCTCGTCCCCGACCGCCACTCATAAGGATGCACAAGCCAGGTACACTTCATGTTTCAAATTTGTTACACAACTTTAACCATGCGTGCATGCTACGGGACTTGCTAACTTCAACACAAGCATTCTTTAAATTCATAATCACCCAACTAGCATGACTTTAATATCACCACCTCCATATCTCAAAACAATTATCAAGTATCAAATTGATCATAGCATCCAATTCACTTCCTATGATAGTTTTTATTATACCCAACTTTGATGCCTACCATTCTTAGGACCAATTTATAACGAAAGCAAATACCATGCTGTTCTAAAAGACTCTCGAAATAATATAAGTGAAGCATGAGAGACTAGCAATTTCTACCAAATTAAGTCACCGCTGTGCTCTAAAAGATATAAGTGAAGCACTAGAGCAAAAACTATCAAGCTCAAAAGATATAAGTGAAGCACATAGAGTATTCTAACAAATTCAATTCAAGTGGGCTTCTCCCAAAAGGTGTGTACATAAAGGATGATTGTGGTAAACTAAAAGGCAAATACTAATATAAAACACGACGCTCCAAGCAAAACACATATCATGTGGCGAATAAAAATATAGCTCCAAGTAAAGTTACCAATGAACGAAGACGAAAGAGGGGATGCGTTCCCGGGGCATCCCCAAGCTTAGGCTTTTGGCTATTCTTGAATATCTTGGGGTGCCATGGGCATCCCCAAGCTTAGGCTCTTGCCACTCCTTATTCCATAGTCCATCAAAGTTTTACCCAAAACTTGAAAACTTCACAACACAAAACTCAACAGGAAATCTTATAAGCTCCTTAGCGAAAGAAAACAAAACCACCACATAAGGTACTGTAATGAACTCATTCATTATTTAATTTGGTGTTAAACCTACTTTATTCCAACTTCTCTATGGTTCATACCACTTAGTACTAGCCATAGATGCATCAAAAAAAGCAAACAACACACGAAAAACAGAATCTGCCAAAAACAGAACAGTCTGTAGCAATCTGTACCTAATGCAAACTTATGGAACTTTAAAAATCCTACCAAAATAGGAAGTCCTGTACAATTTTTCTATTGATCAGCAGCAAAAATAATCAACACAAAAGCACGTTTATGTGATTTAACAAAACTAATTTCGTGCGTGCAAAGTTTCTGTTTTTCAGCAGAATCAAATTAACTATCACATAGGTTATCCTATAGATTCTACTTGGCACAAACACTAATTAAAAGATAAAAACACATCTAAACAGAAGGTAGATGCAAAATTTATTACTAAACAGAAACAAAAACAAAGAACACAAATAAAATTGGGTTGCATCCCAACTAGCGCTATCGTTTAATGCCCCTAGCTAGGCATAAAAGCGAAGATAGATCTAAGTAGTGCCATCTTTAATTTTCAGTTTTTTAGCGGAGTCATGCTCGAATCCGGGAGTTTCTTTATGTTTCCCTTCATACTTGGAAATTTTTAGATCTAAAGAATCCAACCGCTTATTGCAAAGGGTAATCAACATATTCATGCGGTGAAGATTTCCGCTAACACTTTTAAGAGGCTCAAGAGACTTTTGTAAAAAAATTGTTACTTCGCAAATTTTCCAAACACTTGTGTTTCTTCTTGGGTAGGATGTAATCCTCCCTTTTTAGGTAGTGTTCCCACTATTCCCTCTATAATTTCATGAGCAATACTAGGGTCAATTTCAATAAAATTTCCCTTGGCAATGCAATCCAAGAGTTGTCTATGCGTCATATTTAACCCAACATAAAAATTGCGAAGAAGAATTCTAAAGTTCACCACTAGGGTGCATTTGTGGTAAGATTCCATCATCCTATACCAAGCATATTTTAAGTTTTCTCCTTGCCTTTGCTTGAAGTGAAGAACTTCAAACTCGGGAGACATAGGAGCGGATAAGGAACTAGACATAACGAGGAGCAAACAAAAGGCAAGCGAAAAAGAGAGGAGAAGATAGGGAAAGAGAGGGCAAATAAAACGGCAAGGGTGAAGTGGAGGAGAGGAAAATGAGAGGCAAATGGAAAATAATGTAAATGCGAGGGAGATGAGTTTGTGATGGGTACTTGGTATGTCTTGACTTGAGCGAAGACCTCCCCAGCAACGGCGCCAGATATCCTTCTTGCTACGTCTTGAGCTTGCGTTGGTTTTCCTTGAAGAGGAAAGGGCGATGCAGCAAAGTAGCGTAAGTATTTCCCTCAGTTTTTGAGAACCAAGGTATCAATCCAGTAGGAGGCTCCTCAAAAGTCGCACGCACCTACACAAACAAACAAAGAACTCGCAACCAACGCAATAAAGGGGTTGTCAATCCCTTCACGGCCACTTGCGAAAGTGAGATCTGATAGAGATAGTATGATAAGATAAATATATTTTTGGTATTTTATAATATAGATAAGAAAAGTAAAGATGCAAATAAAAGTAGATTGAAAGCTTATATGATAAAGGATCGACCCGGGGGCCATAGGTTTCACTAGTGGCTTCTCTCAAGATAGCATAAGTATTAGGGTGGGTGAACAAATTACTGTCGAGCAATTGATAGAAAAGCGAATAATTATGAGATTATATAGGCATGATCATGTATATAGGCATCACGTCCGCGACAAGTAGACCGACTCTTGCCTGCATCTACTACTATTACTCCACACATCGACCGCTATCCAGCATGCATCTAGAGTATTAAGTTCATAAGAACAGAGTAACGCATTAAGAAAGATGACATGGTGTAGAGGGATAAACTCAAGCAATATGATATAAACCCCATCTTTTTATCCTTGATGGCAACAATACAATACGTGCCTTGCAACCCTTTTTGTCACTGGGTAAGGACACCGCAAGATTGAACCCAAAGCTAAGCACTTCTCCCATGGCAAGAAAGATCAATCTAGTAGGCCAAACCAAACTGATAATTCAAAGAGACTTGAAAAGATAACTCAATCATACATAAAAGAATTCAGAGAAGATTCAAATATTATTCATAGATAAACTTGAACCATAAACCCACAATTCATCGGATCTCGACAAACACACCGCAAAAAGAGTTTACATCGAATAGATCTCCACAAGAGAGGGGGAGAACATTGTATTGAGATCCAAAAAGAGAGAAGAAGCCATCTAGCTAATAACTATGGACCCGAAGGTCTGTGGTAAACTACTCACAACTCATCGGAGGGGCTATGGTTTTGATGTAGAAGCCCTCCATGGTCAATTCCCCCTCCGACGGAGCACCGGCGAAGGCTCCAAGATGGGATCTCGCGGATACAGAAGGTTACGGTGGTTGAAATTGTGTTTCGTTGGCTACCTGGATGTTTTCGGGGTACGTAGGTATATATAGGAGGAAGAAGTACGTCGGTGGCCGCCTGTGGGGCCCAGGAGATAGGGGGCACGCCCAGGAGGGGTGGGCGCGCCCTCCTATCTCCTGGCCGCCTCGTTTGCTTCTTGACTTGCACTCCAAGTTCTCCGGATCACGTTCTTTCAAAAAAATCACGCTCCCGAAGGTTTCATTCCATTTGGACTCCGTTTGATATTCCTTTTCTTCGAAATACTGAAATAGGCAAAAAAACAGCAATACGGGTTGGGCCTCCAATTAGTACGTTAGACCCAAAAATGATATAAATATGTAAAATAAAGCCCATAAACATCCAAAAGGGGTAATATAATAGCATGGAACAATAAAAAATTATAGATACATTGGAGACGTATCAGTTATTCGAGAGAAAAATGATCTCCAGGATGCCCATACCCGGCTGAGCGTTCAACTAAAAGATGTTTGAGCCCAACTTGCTGACTCCGTGAAGGAGAATAAGAGGCTTCGACGCGGCATTTTTAGTAAGTGCTCGAACGAACCTTTGTAGAGTTCGGTGAAGAAACTGGCTAACAGAGTTATGTCTGTAGTATGCTGACAGGTCGTCCCGAAGAGGAGATGCCCGGATCTGCAGGCGATCTTCTGCAAGAGCTCTGACAACTGCACGAACAAGTTCGGCGGGTGATGTAGGGCATTGCCCAAGCCTTGTGGCCATCCGCCTCCCTGCCAGGAGGTATGGGGGACCTTGTAGAGATGCTCAAGGGAGCGCGGCGGCGCTTCCGATTATGCAAGATATCGGCCTGCCGACAAGGTGCAAGGGAAGCCTAGGCCATGGTGAAGACGCGATACACCAAGGCTGACCCGAACCACATGGCCGAGGTCGGACCTGTAGGGTCGGATGGGAAAGAGATCCCCGTCAGTCTGGTATATGACCAGGTAGGTTTAGCTGCAAAGTATTCCCAACAAGAATGTAGGCTAGACAGGTTGTTGAATGGTATAGAAGAAGAATTTAGTCAGTCTAAGTGACTGTGTACTTCAAATGACATATTTTGTCCCTAGCCAGATTGTAAATCATTTGTCATGGTGGACCTTTTCGCTTCAACCTCTGGACCCTACAATCCGGAGTGTATCCGAATATCCGCTCAGTTATGTAAAAACTGGGGTACGCATGGAAACCAGGCGTAGGGGTCATAAGTGCTTGAACAGACAAGTACCCAACTAGCTATGTTATATTACATGGATAGTAAGAAACATCTTCCAGGGAGAAGAGTTCCGTTAAGGGTTCCTTTCCCTGGGTACGCATGCATTAATGTGCATGTCCGAACTGCGAAAAGGGACGCATGATATAAACATCTGGGGGCATGTGTTGTAATAGGTAAGAAACATCTCTTGTTCACCGACCGAATATTCCCTTAAGAACGCTAGCTTTCAGCTTCACCCAGTCTGAGGTACACATACAGCTGACCCGGCAGTAACAATCGCAGAGGTGCTCCCCTTATGCCCTAGCCGAACTAATGGGAACGTAGGGCATAAACACAGGAGCCAGGCAACCCAGCTTGGCCAAAACTTGAGTCATATCGATGCATATAATGGCGAAAAAAGGTACATACGGTGAAGCGGCACATATGTAGTGGGCAGAAAGCCCGGGAGATAATTATATTAAGCTTCTGTATAAGAAGCCCGCAGGTATAATGAGTGTGCATGGCACGTCAAGATTGTGTAGTCAAGACACACTTTGAGCTTTTAAGGCCATAAAGAAAAAGGAAGACAGAAAGAAAGAGAGAAAGCAGATATGAAAAAAACGGAGGTAAGGAGACGAACACAGAGTCCATCACTAGGCATAGAATCTTCGGAGTCTGGCCGCGTTCCATGGATTTGGCTCGAGTCGATTGTCAGATGCGTCACGCAGACAGTACGCTCCTCCGATGAGAACTTTATCGATGATGAAGGGACCCTCCCACTTGGGCTTGAGCTTCTCCTTTTTCTTCTCTGGTAGGCGTAGAACGAGTTCGTTAACGTTATAAGTTTTGGCCCGTACTTCTCTGCTTTGATACCTTCGAGCCTGTTGCTGATAGAATGCGGAGCGGGCTTTTGTGACATCATGCTCCTCCTCCAGGGCATCCAAACTGTCCTACCGGTCAAGCTCGGCTTCTTTCTCTTCATACATGTGCACTCGAGGTGAGTCATGAATGATGTCGCAGGGCAATACCGCCTCTACGCCGTACACCTAAAAAACGGTGTGTATCCGGTAGTATGATTTGGCATGGTCCGCAGCCCCCATAGTACGGAGTCGGGCTCCTCAACCCAGTGCATATCTGATTCCTTCAAGGATCGCACTAGTCTGGGTTTGGTGCCGCTCATAATAAGACCATTTGCTCGTTCGACTTGACCGTTTGTTTGGGGGTGATAGACGGAGGCATAATCGAGCTTAATGCCCATGTTGTCGCACCAAGTTTTCACCTCGTCGGCTGTGAAGTTGGAGCCGTTATTAGTGATGATGTTGTGGGGGACACCGTAACGGTGTACGACCCCGGATATGAAGTCTATCACTGGTCCGGACTCGGCCGTTTTAACTGGTTTGGCTTCTATCCATTTGGTGAATTTATCCACCATGACCAATAAGTATTTTTTCTTATGGTTTCCTCCTTTAAGGGGTCCGACCATATCGAGCCCCCAGACCGCAAAGGGCCAAGTTATGGGGATTGTTTGGAGAGCGGTAGGTGGCATATGGCTTTGGTTCGCAAAAAGCTGGCAACCGACGCAATGTTGGACGAGGTCCTGTGCGTCTGCTCAGGCTGTTGGCCGGTAGAAACCTGTACGGAAGGCCTTGCTTACAAGGGCCCGAGCGGCGGCGTGGTGACCACCGAGTCCAGCGTGAATTTCCGCCAGTAGCTGTCATCCTTCCTCTTCGGAGATGCACCTTTGGAGTACTCCGGTAGCGCTTTTCTTATAAAGCTCTCCCTTGTGAACCTTGTAGGCTTTGGAGCGCCACACAATGCAGCGTGCCTCATTTTGGTCCTCAGGGAGTTCTTGCCTATTTAGGTAGGCTAAGAAGGGTTCTGTCCACGGGGCGATAACAGCCATAATTACGTGGGGCGAAGGTGTTACTTTGGTGGCGGAGCCTCCGATTACGTCAGAGTGTTCGGGATCTGGGGTTGTGTTCGGATCCGGGCTGGTATTGCCGGTCTCCCCTTCCCATGCCACGGATGGCTTGAATAGCCTTTCCAAGAAGATATTAGGTGGGACGGGGTCGCGCTTAGCGCCAATGCGGGCGAGGATATCCGCCACTTGATTGTTTTCTCGGACCACATGGTGGAATTCGAGGCCCTCGAACCGAGCTGACATTTTGAGGACGGCATTGCGGTAAGATGCCATTTTTGGGTCCTTGGCGTCAAAGTCTCCATTTATTTGAGATATTGCGAGGTTCGAATCCCCACACACTTCTAGGCGTTGAATGCCCATGGAGACTGCCATCCGAAGGCCATGCAACAAAGCCTTGTATTCGGCTGCATTGTTGGAGTCTGTGTATAAAATTTGGAGTACATATTGGACTGTATCTCCAGTGGGGGATGTCAGGACAATGCCTGCTCCTAGACCAGCCAGCATCTTAGAGCCGTCCAAGTGCATGATCCAATTGGAGTACGCGCCATACTCTTTAGGGAGTTCGACTTCTGTCCATTCGGCGACGAAGTCAGCCAGTACTTGTGATTTAATGGCTCGCCGTGGTTGGTATATGATGTCGAACGGGAGGAGCTCAATAGCCCACTTAGCAATCCGGCCCGTGGCATCGCGGTTATTTATTATATCATTTAGTGGTACTTCAGAGGCCACCATGATCGAACACTCTTGAAAGTAGTGTCATAGTTTCTGGGATGCCATGAAGACCGCGTATGCTATCTTTTGATAATGTGGATACCATGACTTGCATGGAGTGAGCACAGTGGATAGTAGTATACCGGCTTTTGAAGCGTGAACTTATGTCCGTCCATCTCTCGTTCGACGACGAGCACTGCACTTACAACCTGGTGTGTTGCAGCTACATATAACAGCATGGGTTCGCCGATATTTGGCACAGCCAGGATTGGATTGCTGGCCAAGAGGGCCTTTATTTCTTCCAGTCCGGCCGTAGCCACGTCCGTCCACTCAAAGTGTTTGGTGCATCGAAGAAGGCGATAAAGAGGTAGTGCCTTTTCTCCCAATCGGGAGATAAAGCGGCTTAGGGCAGCCACGATCCAGTTAATTTCTGGATTTGCTTGAGGTCTGTTGGGGTAGCCAACTGTGACAGAGCTCGGATTTTAGCCGGATTTGCTTCAATTCCTCTATTGTAAACGATGAAGCCCAAGAGCTTTTCGGCAGGCACGCCAAAAACGCATTTTTTCGGATTGATCTTGATGTCATATGTTCGGAGATTGTCGAACGTAAGCCTCAAGTCGTCTATTAAAGATTCGATGTGTCTGGTTTTGATGACCACATCGTCTATGTATACCTCCACTGTTTTGCCGATTTGTTTTTCCAGGCATGTCTGAATCATGCGTTGATAGGTTGCACCGGCATTTTTGAGCCCGAAAGGCATGGTGTTAAAACAGAAGGGGCCGTATGGTGTGATGAATGCCCTTGCGGCTTGGTTGGAGTCCACCATTTTGATTTGATGGTATCTGAAGTATGCGTTGAGGAAGCACAATGATTCGTGTCCTGCGGTAGTGTTGATGATTTGATTGATGCGGGGGAGGGGGAAGGGATCCTTGGGGCAAGCCTTATTGAGGTCCTTGAAATCGACACATAGGCGCCAGGATTTGTCCTTCTTTGGTACCATCACCAGGTTTGCTAGCCAGTCCGGATGTTTTATTTCTCTGATGAATCCGGCCTCGAGTAACTTGGCTAGCTCTTCTCCCATGGCTTGTCGCTTAGGTTCTGAAAAGCATCGAAGAGTCTGCTTGACCGGCTTGTATCCCGCCAGTATGTTTAGGCTATGCTCGGCCAGCCTGCGTGGGATACCTGGCATGTCTAAAGGATGCCAGGTGAAGATGTACCAATTCTCACGCAAGAACTCTCGCAGTGCGGCCTCTATTGTAGGGTTCAGCTGTGCCCCGAAGGATGTTGTTTTTGTAGGGTCCGTTGGGTGGACCTGGAATTTGACTATTTCATCCGCTGGCTTGAAAGAGGTGGACTTGGGTCATTTGTCGAGTATCACGTTGTCCCTGTCCACCGTGGAGCGCAGCGCAGTTAGTTCTTCGGCCGCGAGGGCTTCAGATAATGCCTCAAGGGCCAGTGCAGCGGTTTTATTTTCGGCGCGGAGTGCTACGTCCGGATCACTAGCTAGAGTGATAATTCCATTGGGCCCGGGCATCTTGATCTTCATGTATTTGTAATGGGGTATAGCTTGGAAGCTCGTGAATGCATCCCGCCCTAAAAGGGCGTGGTATCCGCTACTGAACGGGGCCACTTGGAATGTGATTGCTTCGGACCTATAATTCTCCGGCGTGCCGAACACCACATCTAGTGTGATTTTTCCCGCACATCGTGCCTCCCGACTAGGGATGATTCCTTTGAAGGTCGTGCTTCTTTGCTCAATGCGGTTCTTGTCTATTTCCATTTTGTTAAGAGTTTCCTCGCAGATGAGGTTTAATCCGCTGCCGCCGTCCATGAGCACTTTAGTAAGCCGGAAGCCGTCCACAATTGGAATAAGGACCAAAGCGGCTGGTGCTCGGACTATTCGAAATTGAGGTTCGTCACTAGCATTGAAGGTTATGGCCGTGTCTTTCCATGGATTTATTGCTGCAACATGGCAGACTTCGATGAGGCTGCGGAGTGCTCGCTTGCTCCTATTATTTGAGGAGAAAGTCTCGAAGACTGTCAATACCATATGGATATTTTCTGCGGGATGGTGCTCTGCGGTGTTGTTGATGAGGAGATCCTCGCTGCTCTTGGCCACCTGCCGGAGTATCCAACATGCTCTGAGGCTGTGTGTTGCTATGGTATTCGGTGTACTATGAATTTTGCATGGCCCATTGAGCCATCCCTCCAATACGGTTCCACGTCCTTTAGTGGGCTTTGGTTTCTTTGTAATTGGATCGGGTGACTTGCGATAGTGCACCCTTTTAGTTCGGACGAGGGGTTTAGTGAGAGCCGGAGGATCCCAGAAATTTTGTTTGGGTTTTCCATGCGCTTTCCATCGCACAGTACTTCTGTACTATGGCCGCCAAGTCAGCAAAGTGTGCTATGTCACGGTGACTTATGGCGTTGAGGATTCCCCTGTCCGTGCAATTTTTGCAAAAGAAAGAAATTGCATCTTCCTCGCGACGGTCCTTGACCTTGCTCGTTACAAGGAGGAATCTGGCCCAAAAGTGATGTACTGTCTCTTGGGGCTCTTGTCTAATGTGGGAAAGATCACTTGTGTCTGGGTGGGTGGGTAGATTTAGGTCCAAACCCTGACCCGATCTGAGACCCAGGGGCAGAGGAGTTTCCGAGCTTGGCAGTCCGAGCTCCGGGATATTGCCCAATTTTTCTGGCCAGCTGTCCGAGTCTAGGTTCGGAGCTTGGGCCATGTCCTCCCATAGACGGGTATCCGGCTCGGAGAGCTCGGGAATCTGGACATAGTTCGTCCTCAAAATAGAGGAAGAATTACTGCATTGCTCCTGCACCACCGCTATCTGATGGGTGACCGGTGGAGAGTTAGTCTCCCTTTGGTCGGGTTTAAGTCTGATCCGATCATAGTCCATAGCGACTCCTAGGGCGGCGATGCGATCCAAGAGCTCGTTCAAGGAGGAGAGCTCCGTTGGATCCATCTGCTCGGTGAATTCCGAGCTGAAGTGGAGGTTGTTTTTGATGACCCGAGAAGTCATCGTCGGCGCGATGGCCGAACGGGCGGTCATGACGAAGCCGCCTAGTCGGAGAGTTTGGCCTACAGCCAGGGCTCCCCCAGAGGTGATGTTGTCCTTGACAACAAGGCGAGCATCAAGCCTTGCCGCGATGGCACAGTGGAACTCTCAATGAAAGCACCAATGTCGGTGTCAAAACCGGCAGATCTCGGGTAGGGGGTCCCGAACTATGCGTCTAAGGCTAATGGTAACAGGAGGCGGGGGACACAATGTTTACCCAGGTTCGGGCCCTCTCGATGGAGGTAATACCCTACTTCCTGCTTGATTGATCTTGATGATATGAGTATTACAAGAGTTGATCTACCACGAGATCGTAGAGGCTAAACCCTAGAAGCTAGCCTATGATTATGATTGTTGTTGTCCTACGGACTAAACCCTCCGGTTTATATAGACACCGGAGGGGGCTTGGATTACACAGAGTCGGTTACAGAGAAGGAGATCTACATATCCGAATTGCCAAGCTTGCCTTCCACGGAAAGGAGAGTCCCACCCGGACACGGGACGAAGTCTTCAATCTTGTATCTTCATAGTCCAACAGTCCGGCCAAAGTATATAGTGAGGCTGTCCAAGGACCCCCTAATCCAGGACTCCCTCACCCGCCGCGATATCCTGGGCCACCTGGATTTCCCGGAGGGCACTCTGGGCATCGGCTCGGGCATATTGCGCGCTCACTGGGCCTTGGCAAGTTCGGACTCTTGAGTCTTCGAATTACACTCCAAGGACTCGTACCTTTCGACAGCGTCCTGGAGCTCTTACTGGACCTCGCTGACCCGGGCCTCCTGCTTCTCGCGCACAGTGCGTTCCTTAGCTGCTTTGTCCTCGGCCTCGGCCAACGCCTTCTTGAGGGCCACTACTTCGGCCGCGGCCCCTAATAAAGTGCATGACACTTCAGCCAGTACGAACTTTTCATCTCTCCCAAATATAAAGCACCAGTTAGTGCATACCTTGGCTGTCCTCCAGTTGCTTCTTCATGAGGCCGAGTTTTTCCTCGGCCTGCTCCAGATTTCGCGTCAAGCCGGAGACCTCCGCAGTATGAGCGGCAGCGTCTAGCAGTGACGCCTGCTTATTCACACAGACATTTTATGTTCGACTCCTGCGAAAAATACTTTAATCCTCTGTTCGGTTTTTTCTTTTCGAACACGAGCATCGGGGGCTACTGTCTACAAGGTGATATTCTTTTACAACTACATTACTTACCTCAAAGCCTATTAGAAGGCTAAGGCAGGTTTCGGTCAATCCGCCTTTGGCGGATTGGACTTTCTCAATCACCGTACTCATAAGAATACGATGTTCTTCCATAATGGAAGCGCCTTGTAGCGCTTCCAGCAATCTGTCCGGTGCCTCTGGATGGACAGAGGTCACCGGCGGAGGCAGCTTGCCCCCCTTGTTCGGGAGAGGCTTTAATGATGCCTCTATCCGCTATTCTGATATATAAATTCGATGTAGATGAAATTGTATAAGCGAATTTTTTTTATTTCCTTAGACTTAGACCGCGCAAGTTGCCTGCCCGAATCCGGAGCCATTTGGGTCTCCGAAGTTGTATCCGACTGAGGGCCGAACTGGACTCGGCCCTCATCGTCGGGGTCTGTAGGGGTCTTTCCCCCCATGTGCTCAGCAACCGGACTTCTTTCCTCCGGCATCACCGGAATGGCCTCCCCTTGGTCCGGTATCCTTCGGGACAACACCTCGGTGTTGTCCGCGGCCTTATGAGAGGTGGCTGTCGGAAGGGAATCGATGTTCATCGCCGACGGATCCAGCGACCCCTTCGAAGAGGAGAAGAGCTCGATGTTGGATTGGGCCGGACTACAGATGCATGGTCTAACACATTAAAAAATGATAAAGTGAAAAAAAACGGAAATATTACCGCGTCTGGATACTTATGATTTGGCCACGGGCTTGACCCTAGGCCCCCACTCCTCGCTGCTGTTGCTGGCTGCGACAGAGTAGTCCGAAGGGGGATTTTTTCCTTCTTGGGCGCCTCGGCCTCCCCATGTGTGGAGGCCTTCCTCTTCTTTTCCCCCAGTGGGGGGCGGGACGGGCCTCCTCCTCCCCGTCGTCTTTGGTGGAGGAGTGCGCCTTGGCGTCTTTAGACGTCACGTCCGAAACGCCCTTGCGTCGAAGACCACCTCTGGTCCCCTTGGCCGCCTTCTTGGTTTTCTTCTCCGGCACCTCATCAGGCACCGGAAATAGCATCTTCGTCAGAAGAGGCATTTCTTGATCTTCGGGCAGCGGAGCCAGACACTCGATCTGCTCTGCTATCGTTACCAAGGCCTGAGATTGGCATGGAGGCTTACGTTCCTCCCACAAGTTATAAGTCCGGATCTGGCACGGAAGAATCCGGCGGAAGAGCATGATCTGGACCATGTTTACAAGCTTGATTTTATTGTCAATCATATTCTGGACACATGTCTGGAGCCCGATCACTTCTTCCGCTGAGCCCCAGGCTAAGCCCTTCTCTTGCCAGGAGGTGAGCCGCATGGGGACTCCGGATCAGAATTCGGGGGTCGCCGCCCAGTTGGTGTCACACCCTGCATTTTGTAACATTTCATTTGCATTATTAAAGCATGAAAATTTGGACCAACAAAAACTTTTGCATTATTTGGCTTTTATTTGGAGTTGGTTTTCCCTCTGTGATTTTTTTTCAAGTGCTCCTTAAAGTCAAACTACTCCACCTTCTGTACTTCATCTCCTTGCCCCAAACTTCTGCCCAATGACCATGCCATGTGTATAGTGCAATATGGAATTTTCTTACAAAAATAATTTGGCCAAAAGTGTTTTCTAGATTTAGTTTTCTAAAAACCCCTGAATTGAGGTTTTCACTGCAAGTACTTGATTTGGGTTACGAAAAATATTTCAAAAGGTGTGTTTGAATCCTATTAGATGTAGGACTCCCATAAACCACAAAAATATAATTTTAAAAGTTATTTTACTATTTTATTTAAAAGCTTTTTCTTAAGGCCAGAAATGGTCTTTAATAGGGAAAAATTATTTTATTGTTTTAAAAATATTTGACAAAAATTAGGGAAACTCAGTGGACATATATTTTCCATATAAAAGAGTTTCAACACATGGTCATGTTCAAAATATTGGTTAAATCCCTCAAAAACCCTTTCTGGATATTTCAAGCTTTTGAAATATTTACAAAGGAAATATTCTCCAAAAATTCCAATAAAATTCTATCATGTCACATATGACATGTTTGATAATCTTGACAAGTATCATGTCATGGAGAATAGTATAACCCCATGAAATCCCCTCAAAACCATTTCTGTCCATTTTGAAGTTTGAGCAACTTTGCATTGCCAAACATGTCCAAATGTTCTCAAACTTGGTGCACATGCTCCAATGGTCTAATAATGCATCTAGACCAAATGGCACAGGTTGGAGAAAAAGATATCTTGATCAAAGTGCCTTAAAACCCTCTCTGACCAGAATCAAATTTGAACTACTTTGTACTACCAACTTTCTCTCCATGACCCCAACTTTTGTGAGCCTGATCACATGACTAAATTAGGCCACCACACCAAGTGGTGCATCAAGGAGAAGTGATCTACTCAACTGGATCTACACAAGTCCATTCCTGCCAATTTTTAGGGTTTGCAAAAGTTGCATTGGCAACTTTGTCCAAATAGGCTCAAAATGGGTGGAAGGCCCAAATTATATGTGGCATCACACCCTGTGGAGTCTCATGGCCAGTGGAAGTCATTAACTTGCCCAAAACATCATCAAACACCTTCTGGCAGAATGTTGAAATGCAAATTCCAGCCCCTTCCACTAATCTCCTTGAGCCCATCTTTTTACCACAACCCCTCCTCGTTCCCCTCTGTCACTTGGATGCTTTTCTGCCCGAGGAAGCAATGATGAGGGAGGGGGAAACCCCATTTGTCTTCTCTGGACAGCAGCTTCTCCCCTCTCTCTCAGCCTCCTTCTCTCCCCTCAGCTCTCCAGAGCATCCAAGGCCCGCTACAGCTTTTGCCCACGCCCCCTGTAGCCTCCAGACACAAGTGGACGCGCGCGGATGCGGAAAAACCGCGGATGCCGGCCAAAGTCACGCTCTGGAGCGCCCGGCAGGGCACCCGACCGTTGACGCTGCGTCTCCCGACCACCTCGAGCTTGCCCCGCGCGCCAGTCGATGCCCCTCGACGTCCGCTCCACGCCAGCAGGCCACCCACTTGCTCCCACGCCCTCCTCTCTCTCCTGCAGCTCGCGCCAGAGCGCCGGCCCGCTCGGCCAATGCCCGCGCCACCCCTATGGCCCACGTGCAGCTCGTCCCGCTCCTCCTCTCTCTCCTTGGCACCGTACACCACTCCCACGAACACCCCCGAGCCCTCCATTCCCTCTCCAGCGGCCACCCGAGCCGATCCCGTGGGCACCCGTAGGCCACGCCCACGGTGGACCTCGGCCAGCCTATATAAGGCGACCCCGAGCTTCTCTTTCGCTCCCTGTCGCTCCCCCACACTCCTAATCAACCTCCCGCACCCCCCATTCATCTCTAGAGCCGCCCGAGCTCGAGATCGAGCTCGAGCTCCGCCGCCTCGGCTCGTCGGTGTTCGCGCGCTACAGGCCTCCTCCGCCCCTGTTCTCTCTCGATCTGGAACCGCAAGGCGTCGCTGACCTTTTCCCCTCTCTTCCCCACTCGTTTTGCAGCCGGTAAAGGCCGGAACCATCGACGCCCGAAGCACCTCCGCCACGTGACCTCGTCACCAGCGAACCAGGCTGCTCCGGCGACCGTCTCCACCACCACCCGAATGGCGACACCTCCCCGAGTCCAACGGTACCACCCGCCCACCTCCCCGTGCTCTGTATCGCCGCCGGCGAGCTCGTCGTTGCCTCTGGACAGAGGTAGACGACGACAGCCGTGGGGCCAGCCTGTCAGCCTCACGCCCTGACGGGTGGGATCCACCCGTCAGGTTTAAACGCGCGCGCGCGCGCACCGGTTCGCCCGTCGGCTGAAGGCGTACTTTGCCTTTACGCCTTCGACGTGGCGTCCCGCGTGGGCTGGTTTCCCCCCTGGGCCTGCTGCCCGTGGCCTCTCTGGCCCAGTGGCACAGCGCCACTTTTCTTTTTCTTTTTCTGTCTCCTTTCCAAAAATCCCACAGGGAAAAATATTTATCCAAATGGAATGATTCCAACTCCTAAAATCCCAGAATAATCCCACCTATTTATTGATGTAACTTTCATGCACATCCATTACACTTTTCTGCTCTGTTCAAATTTAAATTCAAATTTGAACAATAGAATCTCTGTTTGAAAATCCACAACTCTGTTTCCCTAGCTCCAAATCCAAAACCAAGAATTTTCCCCTTCCTAGTTTTCCTCCTAGTATTTTACAAAAATAAGTTGACATTTTTCTGAGCACTTTGACTTTTCTGTTTTTATTATTGTCTTATTTTCCCGTTATTTTCTTGCGTCGTTAGATCCCGTATTTGACGAGGTAGCTGAAGAAGAAGGAGGAGAAGGATTTGATGACCCCGAAGAACAAGCCAATCAAGGCAAGCAGCCCTTTGACCATGACTATGAAACCCTTTTTATCCATGTCATATAGCTCTTTATTATTGTTGCATCGGAATCATGATGAGATGGTGAACCACGTGGGTTGGTTGCCTCTGTTACTTCCTCGTTGATACTTGCATTGTGCACGACCCTACCTTCTTATGAGGGTTATGCCGGTGGGAGTAAATAAGATGCTAAAGTAGTGCTACGCAAAAAGGGACGGGAATATGCATGGTGACGGAGACAAAGTATTTTCAAAAGACTTTTTCGAAAACCCTGTCGGGTGCCACTTATGCCCGAGGGAGATGATGAGATGGGTAACCACTTGATGACGAAGTGGTATACCGAGGCAGGTGTGTGTTGTTTTCAAAACGGATTGGTCGAAGTTGCGACCGTTATTCCAACCTTACATCCGCAACCACTCTACCCTTATATGGGAAAGGGCATTATTGATTACCTAGACCGATACTAGCTTGGAGCCTGCATTACTAGTGACGGGAGAGTTGTTCGTGCGCTCTCTCGGGACGGTGTCGTGCCAGGTAGGGCGGCCATGACTGTTTTCACAGGGCACCGGACACACCGTTGGTACCCCGTGCCAGTGGTATGTGATAATTATGGGAGCGAGGCTCCAAGAAAGTGTTATGTGAAATGTTGGGCACGGGGGTTACTGCCAATCGAGTGGACTCCATGTTAGTGTCATCTAGGGAAAGGTAGTGATCGGGTGCTTACCCCGGGTACTTGAGGTACCGCGGGTCGTGGCTGACACGGAAGTTCCCCGGATCTTGTGGGTACAGTGTGCAACCTTTGTAGAGTGTAAAACTATTCGAATAGCCGTGTCCACGGTCAAGGACAGTTGGGTAACCGCTCTTGGGCTACGTCCACTTGTTTACAAACCAAGTGTGTGTGTTGATGAAAATGACTTGGGTCAAGTCAAGGGACTTGACATGATTGAGATGGGTTGGTGCCCACTCTATTTATGTTGATATCTGTAACCTGTCCTCATGGTTACTTGAATTCTCTTGATGCATGCCTTACAAAGTTGATGAACATGTCATTGCACTCAAAACCAGCTTTCTGCAAAATTTACCTATATCAAGCATTGTTGTATCTTGAACCAAAACATGGGTTGCTTGCGAGTACATTCAAAGTACTCATTGGCTTGCCACTGGTTATTTAGTTGACCAGGCATGGAAGAACCGGAGTTCGAAGAAGAGTTCTTTGGAGACGAACATGCGAACTAGGACGTTTCCCAGTCAGAATGCCTGTAGGGTTAAGGCAGATGGAATGGGTTCTACTTATCGACGAAGATTTCCGCTGCTTGTGTTTCATTTGATGTTCAGCCCTTAAGGCTTTATCAATGTAAGACTTGACCATAATGGTCATAATTTGTGTAAGACGATATGTATGGATGTAAGAGTCTTGCTATTCGGCTTCTGTGTGTTCAGTGAGCATTGATCTCTGGGATCACTGTACACGTGCATTCGGTGATCTCGACTTATGAGTCGGGGTCCCCATAGTTGGCGCCGCGCGGCTCGGTGATGTAGAACCACCCCGATTGCCACGCCTTTACGGTCTCCACAAATGAGCCTTTGGGCCAGGTGGCATTGGGCATTTTTCCCACCATAGCGCCTTCGCACTCCGCTTGTTCGCCGCTCACCACCTTGGGCTTCACATTGAAGGTCTTCAGCCATAGGACGAAGTGAGGTGGGATGCGGAGGAAGGCCTCGCACACAACAATGAATGCCGAAATGTTGAGGATGGAGTTGGGGGCCAAGTCGTGGAAGTCCAGCCCGTAGTAGAACATCAGTCCGCGGACGAACGGGTGGAGAGGGAACCCCAGCCCGCGGATCAAGTGGGTGAGAAATACCACCCTTTCTTGGGGCTTAGGGTTGGGATGATCTGACCCTTGGCCGGGAGCCGATGAGCGATGTCTTTGGAAAAGTACCCAGCCTCCCGGAGCTTCTTGATGTCCTCCTTCTTGACGGAGGAGGCCATCCACTTGCCTCCAGCTCCGGATACGGACATGATGGGAGCTTTTGGGGCAGAAGAGATGGCTTCTTGGGCGTTGGAGCTCGAGGATGAATGAGCGGAGGAAGTAGAGGGCGTGGGTGAAAGAGGGGAATCCTTATCCCTTTATAAAGGCAGTAAAAAATCTTGCGCCTCCCCATTCGCCCTAAAAACTCGCTTAGTTCCCAAGCGCCGTGCTGATGGCACGATTGGTTACCCATGCCCGCATTGAAGAGAATCCCATGATAAGGGGACATGATCTCTGCTTCGACAAGACGTGCCAATGAAACCGCGCCTCGAAATACGGAGGGGCAGGATAAAAACGGTTCGAATAAAGACCGGGCCATGGCATGATATCACGCTATGAGTTGTCAGCGGATTAGACTCGTGGGATATTATACTCTCTACCATGGTGGTGGAGTTTGTTTTGCAGAGCCAGACACTATTCTTTTGTTCAAGATCTACTTTGGAGTATTTGGAGAAGGAACCCGCCTTGTAATGCCGGAGACAATCTGTGCGCCGGACTCATCGTCATTGAAGCCTAGTTCAGGGGCTACTGAGGGAGTCCTGGATTAAGGAGTCCTTGGATAGCCGGACTATATACTTTGGCCGGACTGTTGGACTATGAAGATACAAGATTAAAGACTTCGTCCCGTGTCTGCATGGGACTCTCCTTTGCGTGGAAGGCAAGCTTGGCGATTCGGATATGAAGATTCCTTTCCCTGTAACCGACTCTGTGTAACCCTAGCCCGCTCCGGTGTCTATATAAACCGGAGGGTTTAGTCCGCAGGACAACAACAATCATAATCATAGGCTAGCTTCTAGGGTTTAGCCTCTACGATCTTGTTGTAGATCTACTATTGTAATACTCACAACATCAAGATCAATCAAGCAGGAAGTAGGGTATTACCTCCATCGAGAGGGCCTGAACCTGGGTAAACATTGTGTCCCCCGGATCCTGTTACCATTAGCCTTAGACGCACAGTTCGGGACCCCCTACCCGAGATCCGCCGGTTTTGACACCGACAACCACCTTTAAAGGGGTCACTCCGAGAGTGGAGGCCTGTTGTACGGGCACTGTAATGATACGTCTCCAACGTATCTATAATTTTCGATTGTTCCATGCTATTATATTATCCGTTTTGGATGTTTATGGGCTTTACTCTACACTTTTATATCATTTTGGGACTAACCTACTAACCGGAGGCCCAGCCCGAATTGCTGTATTTTTGCCTATTTTAGTGTTTCGATGGAAAGGAATATCAAACGGATTCCAAATGGAATGAAACCTTCGGGGGTGATCTTTTTGGAACAAACACAATCCAAAAGACTTGGAGTGGACGTCAAGCAGCGAACGAGGCGGCCACGAGGGTTCCCAGCGTGCCCCCTGGGGGTGGGCGTGCCCCCACCCTTGTGGGCCCCTCGAGCGGCCACCGACCTACTTCTTCCTCCTATATATATCAACGTACCCCAAAAACATCCAAGAGCACCACGAAAATCTTTTTCCACCGCCGCAACCTTCTGTATTCGCGAGATCCCATCTTGGAGCCTTCGCCGGCGCTTCGCCGGTTGGGGGAATCGACCATGGAGGGCCTCTACATCATCTCCAAGGCCTCTCCGATGAGTTGTGAGTAGTTTACCACAGACCTTCGGGTCCATAATTATTAGCTAGATGGCTTCTTCTCTCTCTTTGAATCTCAATACAAAGTTCTCCTCGATATTCTTGGAGATCTATTCGATGTAACTCTTTTTGCGGTGTGTTTGTCGAGATCCAATGAATTGTGGGTTTATGATCAAGTATATCTATGAGAAATATTTGAATCTCCACTGAATTCTTTTATGTGTGATTAAGTTATCTTTGCAAGTCTCTTCGAGTTATCAGTTTGGTTTGGCCTACTAGATTGATCTTTCTCGCAATGGGAGAAGTGCTTAGCTTTGGGTTCACTCTCGCGGTGTCCTTTCCCAGTGACAGCAGGGGCAGCAAGGCACGTATTGTATTGTTGCCATCGAGGATAAAAAGATGGGGTTTATATCATATTGCATGAGTTTTTCCCTCTACATCATGTCATCTTTCTTAATGTGTTACTCTGTTCTTCATGTACTTAATACTCTAGATGCAGGCAGGAGTCGGTTGATGTGTGGAGTAATAGTAGTAGATGCAGAATCGTTTCGATCTACTTGTCACAGATGTCGGCGTTCTGGGAACGGGGGTCCCCAGACTTGCCTTCCTGCGGCCTGCGGCGTGGCTCAAAGGAGGCCCAACACAGCCCATCTTCATCAACACAAGCTCAAGACCCTCGCGAGGGGCCAAACCTCGCGGGGCGGGCGACAAGGAGCTTCCTTAGGCACGGCCTCGTCAGGCTGGCTCACGAGGAGGCGGAGAGTTCAAGGCGGGGTACCTCGCGAGGTGCCCATGACGCAAGCCATGACGACCAAGGGCGCCAGTCGGGCTCCAGCCTGCGCAGTGTCCTCCCTTCCTCTTTGGTGCAAAGGAAGTAAGCACAGGCGAGAGCATCAAGCAAAGGCATCCATTTCGGTGCAACAAGACCAAGACCAGCCCAATGGCAAGAAGGAAGTCATTGTGGAGCCCAAGCAGGCGTCACCACTAGAGCCTTTGACAGGCGAGGACCAACTTTAGTCAGGATAAGTGTACCGGATGTTCCCCTTCAAAATGGCCAATTGTCGGCGCCCTTCCCGCTCAATATTTGGGAAGAGGCCCAGGGCCTTTGCCTATAAATAGGACTAGCCACCCCCGGGGTAGAGGCAGCTGGACCTGATCGAGAATCCAAGAGCCAAAACCAAGTAGTGTCAGCCAAGAACAGACCCTCGCGAGGCTGTTCTTCCTTGTATTGTTCATCATCAGCCCAAGAGGCAACCCACCACAACACACACTGGAGTAGGGTATTACACCACAATGGTGGCCTGAACCAGTATAAATCTTATGTCTCTTGTGTTGTTCTGTTTGGTAGTTTAGATTCTAGCGATTCGGCGAGGAGCAAGCCGGTAGAGGGTTAAATCTCTGCGCGCACCCCAGTGTTCGAACCTCAAGGGTCTGCCGGAACCTGAAATCCGACATTTGGCGCGCCAGGTAGGGGTGTGCCGGAATTTTCCTTCCGTCGTCTCGTTCTTCTCCGACCATCGCATCCATGTCTGATGCTCGTCGGGCTCGCGCCGAGCGCCGACCCGCCCTCGCTTCCCATGTCGCCCAAACGGCTCCCGTCGGCGGGCGCCCTCGTCGTTCCTCGTCACCTGCCGTCAACGCCGCCACCGGCCCGGCGGGGAACGAACAGCAAGCATCGTCCCAGCATCCATCCATGAGGCGGGACGGCCGCACTGCCACACCCTCGCTCACCCCCACTGGTTCTTCGTCACGCGCGCCCCGCGTGGCCATGGAGGCCCGAGCTGCGCTCATCGCGGCAAAAGAGCTCCTGCGCTACCGCCCCATCGACGATGTCTACGAAGAGTGGCTCGACCGAGTCGCCGAGCTCGTCCGCGCCGCCGGGGGCTCCCCCGCGCCGTCCTTCTTGCTGCACCGCGCCCCGCCCTGCGCGGGCAATGAAGCTCCTGGGGCGCCTCAGCCGCCTCCACCTCAAGAAGGCGCCCTGGCCCCAAGGCGTGCGGCCCCTGGACGGAACCCGCTCCGTCAGGCGCCAGCACGACAAGAGCAGAGCTGCCAAGAAGTCCCTCGCCCTCGAGAAGCTGCCCGAGCGCTCCCTGCTCCAGCGCGTCAAGACCCTGCGCTAACCCCAGCCGTGGCGCATGGGGACCCGCAGGACCAAGCTCTCCGTCGCCCAAGGACCCATGTGGCCACAGCGGGCTGCCGCGCCTTCACCTCCGAGCTACGCAGTGTCGCGTGGCCCGGCAAGTTCAAGCCAGACCTGCCTCCTCGCTATGACGGCACGGCTGACCCTGCAGGGTTCCTCCAGCTTTACGAGTTGAGCATCGAGGCTGCCAATGGGGACGAGAAGGTCATGGCCAACTGGTTTCCCATGGCGCTCAAGGACGGGGCCCGCACCTGGCTCCTAAACCTGGCTCCAGGCACGATCTCCTCCTGGGACGAGATGCGCACCCGCTTCATCGCCAACTTCCAGGGTACTCGCGACCGGCCACCCGCCGTGAGCGACATGCGCCGTATCAAGCAGTAGCCAGGGGAAACCCTGCAGAGGTACATCCAGTGCTTCAACAATGCGCGCCTCAAGATCCCCAAGGTGACGGAGGAGGCCATCATCTTGGCCTTCTCCGACGGTGTGCGCCACGTCAAGATGAAGGAGGAGCTGGCGATGCATGAAGACATGTGCACCTCCTTGGAGCTGTTCAACTTGGCGACCAAGTGCGCCAGGGCTGAGGAAGGATGCCTCTCCCTCCTCGAGCCGCCTGCCGCGGACCCAGAAGAGAAGAAGCCCAAGGCCAAGGACGTGAAGCGCAGGGGGGTTGCCGTACTCGCGGCAGAACCAGACAACAAGCGAGGCAGAGATAAGTCCGAATCCTCCAAGGGCAGTCGGTACTGCGTGTACCACGACCTCCACACCCACAACTCCAATGAATGCGAAGAGCTCCGGGCCGTGCGTGAAGGAAGGGTCGGCAGACGTCCCGACCGCAGCGACTGGGGCTACGGCCGAGGAGGAGGAAGGAATACAGGACGTTGGGAAGACCGCGGCCCACGCCAAGGGTGGCGCGACCAACCTCGCGAGGATCGCTGGCAGTACCCGCCTCGCGAGGGAGGCTGGAGGGATCAGCCTCGCGAGGATCGCCCGCAAGGGAACGCGGGCCTCCCTCTGCTGCCACCGCAGCCAAGGAGAAATGAAGACCATCATCAGGACGAGGGGGCTGGGGGCTTCCAGGAACCGCGTGCAATCGCCTGCATCCTGGGCGGAGCTTAAGCCCCAGCCTCTCAATCGCCTGCATCGAAGTGAATGCAGTCCTCCCCAAGCTCGAGGCCACGCGCCCTCTCAGGTGGTCGGCATGCGCCATCACGTTCAGCTCAGCAGATCAGCTCAAGTGCGCGGCCACGGCCGGAGTCCTCCCGATGCTTTGTTCCCTAATCATTAGCAACGTGTTAGTCACCAGGACCCTCATCGACGACGGAGCAGGGCTCAATGTCCTGTCCATGGAAATGTTCAACAATCTCCAAGTGCCCTACAGTCAGCTTCAGCCGACCAAGCCCTTCTCCGGAGTCACCGACGGCTCCACGGTCCCGATTGGGCAGGTCCGCCTTCCTGTCACCTTTGAGGCACGCGACAACTACCGCACCGAGCTCCTCGACTTCGACGTCGCCCACATTCGCCTGCCGTACAACTCCATCCTCGGGTACCCGGTGCTCGCCAAGTTCATGGCCATAACCCACCACGGCTACAACGTCCTCAAGATGCCAGGAAGTGGCGGGGTCATCACGGTGCCCTGCGAAGAGAGAGACGCAGTGTGCTCCCTGGAGCGAGCCTTTCAGGCCGCATCACTGGAAGACCCAGACCGCAGAAGCAGGAGGCTTCCCGAGGCCGCCCCCAAGAAGAAGAAGACATCGTCCGGCCCAGGTCCTCAGGAGGCAGGCCCCTCAGGGCCCGCGCCTGCTCAGGGGGAGCCTCCTTCCATCGCATAGGGAAGCGCGCCCGGCGCCCTCCTCAGGCAGGGCTCGGGGGCTCCCCCTGGAGGGCCGCCGACCTCGCCAAGGTCACGAGGGAGGCGCTTGGGTACCACGTGGAAGCGTGTTTCGAAGCATGTTTCCCTCGAGAAGGAGCAAGGCAAGGAGGGCCAAACCCTCAGGAGTTCATCAGCAAGGCCAGTCAGGAGCTACAGGAGTCAAGGGCCATGAGAGGCAGCCGCCGCTTACCCGCTGTGGCCCCCCATCCAGGCGAGGATGGTGGGCTGCACGACTGCATCGACATACCGGGGCTCAACCGAGCCGCGTCTCAGGAGTGCCTCTGGCCCTCGCGAGTGGGACGCTGCGAGGGTCCGCCCCACAGCTACGTGCGCATGCCTTATGGCTTGCCGAACGCGGCTGCTGCGCACCAGCGCCTCATGAGGGCCATCCTGGAGGCTCAAGAGGTCAGGCGTTCCGCAGCCCTGGTGGAGATGGAGATGGCCCGCGAGGAGCCGCCAGCGCCTCCGGAGCCTCCTGAGGCCCCTGGGCCAGGGGGCTCGTGAGGATCGGCTCCCGCAGCCCGCCGAGTCTGCTACACCAACACCCCTTCGTCCCCAACATCATCAGGTGACATCTTTCAAGATTCATTTCCGGCTGGGAGCGCCCTCAGGGCCGCATTATTCCCAGGCCGCGTGGGTCTATCCCTGCGGCGTGTATCCCTTTTATTTCATGTTCTTAGCTTACCTTATTGGGGGCGCCCCTCGGGCTGCATCATCCCCAAGTCGCTCGGGCTTGACCCAGCGGCGTGTACCCTTCTTGCGTTTACCTTAGGACTATGCTTTTGACCCATCATGCTTGTTATTTGGTGCCTTTTCCTCCTGGGTGTCGGAATCTTGGGCATTAAAGGGGGGGTGCCTGAGCATCGCGACTCAGCGCTCCTACCGGCTCTCCAGCCCTCACCCTCTGGTCTTGTCCATGGCATCGCGACCTGGCATGCCAGCGACGGCCGAGACCAGCTCGAGAGCCGGGACCCGAGGACGTAGAGTTTCGACATCTAACCCAGCTTGCGCGTCAAAGGGGGTGCCTGAGCATCACGACTCAGGGCTCCTACCGGCTCTCCAGCCCTCACCCTCTGGTCTTGTCCATGGCATCGCGACCTGGCATGCCAGCGACGGCTGAGACCAGCTCGAGAGCCGGGACCCGAGGACGTAGAGTTTCGACATCTAACCCAGCTTGCGCGTTAAAGGGGGGGTGCCTGAGCATCGTGACTCAGGGCTCCTACCGGCTCTCCGGCCCTCACCCTCTGGTCTTGTCCATGGCATCGCGACCTGGCATGCCAGCGACGGCTGAGACCAGCTCGAGAGCCGGGACCCGAAGACGTAGAGCACCGGCATCTGGCCAAATTTGCAGGAACACACTCCAAGATAAGGCCCAGAGCCGGGCGCAACCCGCCTTGAGGTAGGGCCCCGTGAGTCCCGCGCTGGCCCACGGGTGCCCAGATACACCTCGTCAAGCCCTACCGTGCCAGCCACGTGTCAGGGTGGGGCTGTATACGCCCCGGGGGCTCCTCCCAGAGGGGAGCCCCCTCCCACGCACCAGTGGAAGCACCATGCTCCGTGCTGGCTGACGACACTGCCGAGGAGCGGCTATGCCTGTACGCATACGGAAGCGCTATGCTCCGCACTGGTGATAAACAACTAAGGGTGGCCCCCGGGCCGCATCAACCTCAGGGAGCCCGGAGCTCAGTGTCTGGCCTCATCGCAACGCCTCCCCTCGGGAGTGCCGCGCGAAGGGGCTAGGCACGGGGGCTGCGCCTGGGTCACGCCTAGACGCACGCCACCTGGCCAGGCCCCCCGGGCCTGGTTCGTCGCACGTCCCTCCCCAAGCGGAGCCAAGGTACGAAGGCCTTTTGAGCATCAAGGGGGACTCCTGAGCATCGCGACTCAGGAGCCTAACTTGTCACGTAGCCCCTCACTCCTTAGTTCTGAAAGGCTAACGATGGTTGAGGTATGCGCGGGGCCGGGCTCTACAGACGTAGAACGGCAGATCCACCCGCATCTCACCTCCCTAAGGAGTCACCCCCACATCTCACCTCCCGACTTGCTGTTCGAGCGCCAAGGGGGACTCCTGAGCATCGCGACTCAGGAGCCTAACTTGTCACGTAGCCCCTCACTCCTTGGTCCCGTCCTGGTTTCCGGTCGGGGCCAACGGCGGCTGAGGTATGCGCGGGGCCGGGCTCTGCCGGTGTAGAACATAAGCAAGTAGGAAGGAATAGTTCATTTTTTAGGGAATTCAAAAGCAAATATTATAGTCCATACTATTATCACAGCACCAAACACAAGTTTTAATGCCTCCCCGAGGCATGGTACATGCGCAGGAATTAAAAGCAGAATGGGAGCCACGACGGAGTCACTTGCCGGCGGTGGAGCTGCGCGGAGCAGGTTCGCCTTGTGGAGCAGCAGGGCTAGCAGCGCTCCGCTTCGGTTTGATGCTGAAGGCCCGGAACTTCCCCAGCAGAGCCTCCGCACGACCCTTCACGGCCTCAGTAGCGGCAGCGGCACGCTCGCCGCTTGCTGGCTCCAGCAGGTTGTCTAGGTCGATGTTGGGGTCACGAAGATAGATGTGGGTGAAGACCCACGTCAGCGCTGCAGAAGACAAGACGTGTGCCTCGGCCTTAGCCGTAGGGCCGAGGCCAAGGGTGACGTCTTCAAGGGCGCGAACCAGGAAGGGAAGCATCTTGGCGGGGCCATCCTCCTCGCCGGCCAGCGGGCTCTCAAGGCCGCAATCATAAAGCGTCTTCAATGAAGTACGAGCCTTCTCCTCCATATCCGCGAAGGCCACGCGATCCTCGGCGAGAACCCGAGCCTTGTCGTCCAGCTCAACCTTCCTCGCCTCCAGCTCTTGCTCCAGCACGCCTAGGCGGCCATGGCGCCTCTTGAGCTTGGCGTCCAGGTCCTTAACGGCCGCCTCGCGAGCCTTCATGCTTTCCTCCTACTCTTGGCAAAGGTGGGCCTCCTCAGCAAGCTGGTTCTGCAGGCCCTTTAGCTCGCTCTCCAGCGCCTCGCAGCGACCTCGGGCACTAGCTGCCTCCCCCAAGGCAGCGTCGCGGGCAACCTTCGCCCCAAGGACGGCCTGCTTCTCCTCGTCGCAAGCCGTCGAGGCTTCGACCAGTGCCGCCCATATCGAAGTGTCGGAGCGAATCCAGCCAGAAGCCAGCTCCAAGTGCCCGGCCACTAGACGAGGGTCGGCGCCCAGAAGATCCTGCCGCAGACGGTCCAGTCCGGCAACGGCACGATCTAGAACAGTAGTCGGAGAAGCAGCAGTCGGTGGAGTAGGAGGAGAAGACGGCAGCGTGACCACGGTATCCTGAGGCGGAACCAGCTGCGCCACGACGGCTGTGGAGGCAGCATCAAGTAAGGGCACCTCGGGAGTCGCCTGGGCCATGGGGACTGAGCTCGCCCCAGCAGGCTCAGACTGGCCTCACGAGGATGCCCGGGCAGGGGAGGCCCGTGCGTCACAGTCACCTTCTTTCTCGGGCAGAGGTGCTGCCACGGATGGGACCTCAGGAGCTCCCTTCGACTTCTTTGCCGCGGGCGCCAGCCTAGCCGGGAGACATGAGCGTTAAGCCTCAGCAACAAAACAATAACCAAGACAGGAATCAAGCACTTACAGGTCGTCGCTTGCGGGCTCAAGCAGCCTCCGGCCATACTTAAAGCCTGAGAGCTGGCTGCTAGGATCAGCTTCAAGGAGCACGGGAGCAGGAGGTGCGCCTGTGGATCGCCTCGGGGCTGGGGCAGACCCGCGGGGGATCAGCCCGGCCCGGTCCTTCTTCGGGATCAGAGGCAGGCTCCCGCCGCCATGCTCATCATCATCCTCGTCATCATCACTCAGAGAGAGGCGGAGAGCGCGGGACCTGCGCCGAAGGGGGGGAGCCCTTGACTCTGCCTCAGAGTCAGCCCCCTCTTCCCGCTCCCCTTCTTCTTTCTCTTCGCTGGAGTCGCCGGAGGACACGTCCACCAGGTCCTCTGGAGCCTCCACAGGCACGGGTCCGTCCCCGTTGAAGACGGGCATGGACCCCACTACCTGCTCCCAGTCCTCGCGGAGGAACAAGGGCGTAGGAGCGCCCTCCAGCCTCGCCACGTCGCCCCCAACCAAGGACTGGAGGACCGCAGCCAGATCCTCATCGGCCAAGACCGCGGGGCTCGGGTGAGGCCTCCACATCGAAAGTGAGTACTGACGAAGCGGAGCCAGCTGGTGCTCCAGGAATTCCCTCAGCAGCGATGCACCGGTCAGCTTCGCCGCCGCCACACTGGCCGGCCTCAGATCCGCGTCCATCTTCTCCTTCACCGGCTTCGCGCGGGGATCCACAAGCTCCACTCGGGACCAGTCGTCGGAGCTCGCGGGGTGCCCCGTGGGCAGGACCAGCGGAGGGTGGATGTGCCCAGCATCCACCAAGACCCACTTGCTCCTGAAGCCCTCAATCCTTTTCCCAGGGTTCGAAATGGCGATGGAACCGCTGTACGCGACGAAGCTCACGCACGCAGAGATGGAACCACGGGAGGTCCGGAGGGAGAAGTAGTGGCGCAGCAAGGCCACTGAGGGTTTCACCCCTACGTGAGCCTCACAATAGTAGGAGAAGATCGCCAGAAGAAGGACGGAGTTGGGATGGAGGTGCAGAGCTTGAATGTTATAGTGGCGGAGGACAGAGAAGAAGAACTCAGAAAAGGGAGGCACCAGACCGGCGACAATGGCGCTCACGAAGAGCGGATAGAAGGTGCTCCCTTGGCCTTCAGGGACGGCAGAGCCGACCTTGAACACCTTCGCCCCATCGATGCCCTGCGCCGCCACCATCTGGCGCACCCGAGCAAGGCTCGCCTCCGACATGTTCGGCGAGTCCAAGGCAGACGAGTACCAAGCTCCGACCGGGGCTTGGCGAGGCGCCATGTCTGGCTAGGGCACGCGGACGGAGTAGATCTGAAGATTTTGGAGGCGGGGAGGAGAGGCGCAAGAAAGGGGATCTGAGCAGCAACTGGAGAAAGCAAGGGAGGCAAGGGGCAGGTGCCGCTCCTTTACCAACTCACGCAGTTGCAGAGGCGCCCACGTCCGATCAACCGCCACGCGGCGCCCAAGGCCACAGGCTGTTAGGATCTGACCGCAGCCCTCCGCTTCCTGGTCGGGGAGGACGTGGCAAGCCCGGAGGGTGCTTCGGTCCCCTTATTCCTTCGCGATGACTGGGAGCGGGTGGTGGACACCATGCCCACCTTTGACGGGGTCGGTTTGGTGCCGGCGGAGGCCCCTGAGGGCCAGGCGGCGACGGAAACGGTGGACTTGTACTCTAATGATTCCGGCGAGGGAGAGGAGGAAAATAAAGAGGAGGAGGAGGAGCGTGACTCGGAGGCGACCATCAAGGGGATGGGGGAGACTTCCCCCTGGCGCAGGTCCAGCGCCCTCCGCTCCATGCCGAATGACAACGAGGCCGGCGCCAGGCGAGGGGGGAGGGCCCGCCCTTGATCCTGAAGAAGGACAGGTCTGGGATGATCTCCCGAGGATCTACTCCAGCCCTGGTGCCGCCTGGAGCCAGCTCCAGCCCTCCTGGTGCACCTTCCTCCACTGCTGGACCTCCCGAGGCAGAGCCCCGCAAGAGGCTCTCGGGCTTCAAGCTTGGCCGGAGTCCGTGGGATCTCGCGGCAGCCGACCAGTAAGTACTCGAACTCCGCTTTGCCCCTGTTTTTGCCGTCGAGGCCTGACATCCCTTACTTGGGTAGGCTGCCACCTGTGGCTAAGAGGCTAAAGGGAGATGTGGCGACCCCGCTTGGGGCGGGCTCACCTGCCGTGGCCGCGTCTTTACTCGCGGGAAAGGGAGGCAGCAGGGCTCACACTTCCCCTGCCTGATCACCCTCGCAAGGCCAGGAGGGACGCCCTAGTGGGGAGCTAGCCCCCGTGGCCCCGCTGACTCTGGAGGCGCCTGCGCTTGATGTTGTCGCCGAAGTTGTCAAGGCTCAGGAGGTCCCTGCCTCCCAAGCTGTGATCGTGCTGACTTCTTCTCCTCCTACTCCACCGGCTCCTGTCTCCTCTACCTCCTCCGTCGCCTTGGACCGCGCTGTCGACGAGCTGAGTCGGCTGCAAGAGGATATCCGGGGCGCCGACCCCCGCCTGGTGGCCGGGCGCCTGGAGCTGGTCTCCAGCTGGGTTCGCTCTGACACCTCCGTCCGAGCGGCGCTGAGCCAGGCTATGACGGCTTTCGAGGAGGAGAAGCAAGTCACCTCCCAGGCCATAGCCGCTCGCGACGCAGCATTGAAGGATGCTTCAACTGTCAAGGGCCACTGCAAGACGCTAGAGGGCGAGCTGCAAGGGCTGCGTGATGAGCTCACCAAGGAGGTTCACGACTGTCAGGCAAAGGAAGAGGAGATGAAGGCTCGGGAGGCTGCCGTCAAGGACCGCGACGCCGAACTCTCAGCTAATCGCGGCCGGCTGGAGACGTTGGAGCGGACGCTGAAAGCGGAGAGGGTTGAGCTGGACGCCAAGGCGAAGGTCTTGGCCGAGAACCGCACGGCCTTCACGCGTTATGAGGAGAGGGCTCGCACGGCGCTGAAGACGCTTTATGAGGAGGGCCTGGAGAAACCGCTGGCCGGAGCCACGGAAGGCCTCGCCAAGCTGGTTCCCTTCCTAGTTGAGGCGCTTGAGGATGTCGTGACCAGCATCGGCCCCATGGCCGAAATTGAGGCTCGCGTCCTTTCCTCCATAGTGCTGACGCGGATCCTCAGCCACATCTACCTCCGCAACCCCGACGCCAACCTTGACGACCTGCTGGAGCCTGTGGATGCCAAGCGATCCGCCGCCGCTGCTGAGGCTGTGAAGGGCCGAGTGGAGGCCTTGCTGGTGAAGTTCCGCGCCTTCAACACCACGCCCAAGCGAGGCGCTGCTGGCTCCGCGGCATCGGGGGGTGGACCTCACAAGCGCAACTCCACCACGAGTGGCGGCACGGCCCAGGGGTGATCTTCTTGCGGCTTCCTTCCTGCTTTGATTCCTACAACATGCACCGTGCCTCGTGGAGGTGTTTAAACTTGTGTTTGGTATTGTGAGAACAATTTATGGTCTGTAATATTTGCTTCTGAATTTGCTAGATTTTGTGGTTTCCTTCCTATTTGCTTGTGTTCTACGTCGGCAGGGCCCGACCCCGCGCATACCTCAGTCGCCGTTAGCCCCGACCGGGTCACCAAGACGGGACTAAGGAGTGAGGGGCTACGTGGCAAGTTAGGCTCCTGAGTTGCGATGCTCAGGAGTCCCCCTTGACACGCAAATAGCAAATAGGGAGGGGTGTAGGAGAGGATCTGTCGTTCTACGTCGGCAGGGCCCAGCCCCGTGCATACCTCAACCGTTGTTAGCCTTTCGGAACTAAGGAGTGAGGGGCTACGTGACAAGTTAGGCTCTTGAGTTGCGATGCTCAGGAGTCCCCCTTGACGCTCAAACGGTCTTCATACCTTGGCTGCTCTCAGGGAGGGGCGCGCGACGACCAGGTCTGAGGGACCTGGCTGGGTGGCGTGCGCTCGGGCGTGACCCGGGCGCAGCCCCCGTGCCCAGCCCCCTCGCGTGGCGCTCCCGAGGGGAGGCGTTGCGATGAGGCCAGACATTGAGCTCTGGGCTCCCTGAGGTTGATGCAGTCGTGGGCTGCCCTCAGTTGTTTATCACCAGCGCGGAGCATAGCGCTTTCGTATGTGTACGGGCATAGTCGCTCCTCGGCAGTGTCGTCAGCCAGCGCGGAGCATGGTGCTTCCACTGGTACGTGGGAGGGGGGCCCCTCTGGGAGGAGCCCCCGGGGCGTGTACAGCCCCGCCCTGACACGTGGCCGGAGGCTGCTTGATCTTGAGCCTTGGGCGGCTGAGTGTTCCTACATGAGGGTTAGATGCAAATGATCTACGTCCTCAGGTCCCGGCCCTCGAGCAAGCTCAGCCGCCGCTGGTATGCCAGGTCACGATGCCGTGGACAAGGCCAGGGTGAGGGCTGGGGAGCCAGTAAGAGCTCTCGAGTCGCGATGCTCAGGCGCCCCCTTTTAACGTGCAAGCGGTTTGCATGAGGGAGAAAAATGGGCCGCGACGGGCGAGAGGCGATAACCATAGGCAGGTTGAGCATGAAAAGGCAATTCAACTTAGATAGATGCAGGAAAGGCACACGCCACTGGGTCAGGCCCGAGCAGCTTGGGGATGATGCAGCCCGAGGGGCGCCCCCAACAAAGTAAGCTAAAGACATAAGCAGAATGGATACATACCGCGGGGACAGACCCACGCGACCTGGGAATGATGCAGCCCTGAGGATGCTCCCAGCTGAAATGAAACTCGAAGGATGTCACCTGATATCATTGCAAAGCGATTGTTGGAGTAGCTGACGGTGCATGGTGAGGAAGCCAATCCTCACGAGCCTCTGGAACTCTGAGCCTCGGGAGGCTCTGGAGGTCCGGGCGGCTCGGCGAGGTCCATCTCCATTTCCTCCAGGAACGTGCGATGCCTGGCCACCTAAGCCTCCAGAATGCTCCTCATCAGACGCTGGTGAGCAGCAGCCGCGTTCGGCAGGCTGAAAGGCATGTGAACGTAGCTGTGAGGTGGACCCTTGCAACACCCCACACGCGAAGGCCAGAAGCGCTCCTGAGACGCGACTCGATTGACCCCTGGGTAGTCGAAGCAGACGCGCAGCCCGCCATCCTCGCCTGGATGGGGAGCTACGCTGGGTAGGCGGCGGCTGCCGCGCATGACTCTTGATTCCTGCAGCTCCTAAGTAACCTTGGTGATGAACTCCTGAGGGTTGGGCCCTTCTTGCCTTATGCCTTCCTGAGGGGAATGTGCCAAGAAGCACGCCTCCAAGTGGTGCCCGAGCACCTCCCTCGTGATCTTGGCAAAGTCAGTGACCCTCCAGGAGAGAGCCCCCGAACATTGCCCGAGGAGGGCACCGGGCGCGCCTTCCTATGCGACGGAAGGCAGCGCCCCTTGGATGGGCGCAGATCCTGGTGCGGTGCCTCCGTAGGTGCCTACCTCCTGAGGCCTTGAGCTGGGTGATGTCTTCTTCTTCTTGGGAGCTGCTTCAGGAAGGTTTCCACTCTTGCTGTCTGGGTCCTCGATCGACGCGGCTTGGAAGGCGCGCTCAAGAGAGCACACCGCATCCTTCTGTTCACAGGGTACCGTGATGACTCTGCCACTTCTTGGCATCTTGAGGACATCATAGCCATGGTGAGTCACTGCCATGAACTTGGCCAGGGCTGGATATCCGAGGATGGCATTGTATGGCAGGCGAATGTGGGCAACGTCGAAGTCAATGAGCTCGGTATGGTAGTTCTTGCGCTGTCCAAACGTGACAGGAAGGCGGACCTGCCCTATCGGGATAGTGGAACCATCAGTGACTCCTGAGAAAGGCTTGGTCGGCTGAAGCTAATCGTATGGCACTTGGAGATTGTTGAACGTCTCGATGGACAGGATGTTGAGCCCTGCTCCGCCATCGATGAGGGTCCTGGTAACTTGCACATTGTTGATGACTATGGAGCAGAGCATTGGGAGGGCACCGGCTGTCGCCGCGCACTTGAGCTGATCCGCTGAGCTGAATGTGATGGCGCATGCGGACCACCTGAGAGGGCGCGTGGCCTCGAGCTTGGGGAGGACTGCATTCACCTCGCGAGAAAACTGCTTGAAGATGCGCTGAGAGACTGGGGCCTGGGCGCCGCCCAAGATGCAAGCGATAGAACGCGGCTCCTAGAAGCCCCCAGCCCCCTCGTCCTGATGATGGTCGTCATTCCTTCTTGGCGGTGGTGGCAGAGGAGGAAGGCCTGCATTGCCTTCTGGGCGATCCTCACGAGGCTGATCCCTGCAAGCCCCCTCGCGAGGCTGGTCCTGCCAGTGGACCTCGCGAGGCCGGTCACGCCACCCTTGGCGAGGGCCACGGTCGTCCCATCGTCCTTCACCTCTTCCTCCGCCTCGTCCATAGCCCCGATCGTTGCGCTCAGGGCGTTGACAGACACGGCCTTCTCGCACGGCCCTGAGCTCTTGGCATTCGTTGGTGTTATGGGTGTGGAGATTGTGGTACACGCAGTACCGGCTGCCCTTGGACGATTCCGGCTGGTCCCTGCCGCGCTTCATGTCCGGCTCTGCTGCGAGCACAGCTGCTCCCTTGCGCTTCACATCCTTGGCCTTGGCTTTCTTCTCTTCTGTATCCGTAGCTGGGAGCTCGAGAATGGAGAGGCGTCCCTCCTCAGCCCTTGCGCACTTGGTCGCCAGGTTGAACAGCTCCAGAGGCGTGCACAGATCTTCGTGGATCGCCAGTTCCTCCTTCATCTTGACGTTGCGGACGCCGTCGGAGAACACTGAGATGATGGCCTCCTCGGTCACCTTGGAAATCTTGAGGCGAGCGTTGTTGAAGCATTGGATGTACTTCTGTAAGGTCTCTCCGGGTTGCTGCTTGATGCGGCGCAGGTCACCCACGGCCGGTGGAAGGTCGTGAGTGCCCTGAAAGTTGGCGATGAAGCGGGTGCGCATCTCGTCCCAGGAGGAGACCGTGCCGGGAGGCAGGTTCAGGAGCCAGGTGCGGGCACCGTCCTTAAGAGCCATGGGAAACCAGTTCGCCATGACCTTTTCGTCCCCACTGGCCGCTTCGATGCCCAGCTCGTAGAGCTGCAGGAACTCCGCGGGGTCGGCAGTGCCGTCGTAGCGAGGAGGCAGGTAATGGCTTGAACTTGCCCGACCAGGCGACTCTGCGTAGCTCGGTGGTGAAGGCACGGCAGCCTGCGGTGGCCACCGGAGATCTCTGCTGACACGGGGCTTGCTCCTGGGGATTCCCGCGCGCCGCTGCCTGGAGCAGCACGGGGTCTTGACGTGCTGGCGCAGGGATGTGGTCATGGCGTGCCGGTGCAGGAAGCACGCGAGCACCTTCTTGGGGACGAGGGATTTCTTGGCAGCTCCTTTCTTGTCGTGCGGGCGCTGGACGTGGTGGATCTCGTCCAGGGGCCGCGCACCTTGGAGCCAAGGCGCCTTCTTGGGGAGGAGGTGGCAGGGGCACCTCCTGGGCTGCATCACCCGCGCAGGACGGAGGGCGAGGCAGCTAGAGGGACGGCGCAGGGGAGCCCCCTGCGGCGCTGACGAGTTCGGTGATGCAAGCGAGCCACTCCTCGTAGAGGTCGTTGATGGGGCGGTAGTGCAGGAGCTCATGCGCCAGGAGCAACGCGGCGTGCGCGTCCGTGGGAGCGCGATGGGCGTGCGACGACGAACTAGCTGGAGTCAGCGACGGGGTGGCGGTGCGGCCTTCCCACCGCACCGAGGGATGCAGCGATGAGGCCTGCTACTCGTTCCCTGCCGGGCCGATGGCGGCGTTGGCGGCAGGCGACGGGGAACGACGGGGACACCCGCCGACGGGAGCCGTCTGGGCGACGCGGGTAGTGAGAGCAGCCTGACGCTCGGCGCAAGCCCGGTGAGCGTCAGCCATGGACACGACGGACGATCGAACGCGGAACAGCGGAAGAAAGATTCCGGCGCACCCCTACCTGGCGTGCCAAATGTCGGATGTTGGGTTCCAGCAGACCCTTGAGGTTCGAACTCTGGGATGCGCATGAAGATCTTCCCCCTACCAATCCATGTCCAATCGCCTCGCGAGAATCTAAGCTAAAACAGATGAACAGCATGAGGGACACGAGATTTATACTGGTTCGGGCCACCGTTGTGGTGTAATACCCTACTCAAGTTTGTGGTGTGGTGGATTGCCTCAGGGGCTGATGATGAACAGTACAAGGGGAAGAACAGCCTCGCGAGAGGTGTTCTTGAGCTAGTGTGGCGTTCTCGTAGGGAGAGGTTCGGTCTCTATTGGCTTGGTGAGAACTCGATGCCTTCCTACTGCGGTGGCTATCTTTATATAGAGAGGCCCTGGTCCTCTTCCCAAATATTGACCGGGAAGGGCGCCAAAAACGGCCATTTTGAAGGGGAACATCTAGTACAAGCTATCCTGGCTAAAGTTGGTCTTCGACTGCCAAAGGCACTGGCGATGACGCCGTCTTGGGCTCCACGGTGACCTCCATCCTGCCGCTCTGTTGGTCATGGTCTCGTTGCACCGAAATGGTAACCTTTGCCTGATGCCTCGGTACCCCGTGCCTGTGCTTGCCCCCTTTGCATCAAAGAGGAAACAAGGACACTGCACAGGCTGGTGCCAGCCTGGCGCCCGCCTGGTCTCTTTCGTCATCGCTTGCGTCACGAGCACCTCGCGAGGTACCCTTGCCTTGATCTCTCTGCCTCCTCGCGAGCCTTCCTGGCGAGGCCACTCCTGAGGAAGCCTTGCGTCATCCGCCCCGCAAGGCTTGGCCCCTCGTGAGGGTCTTGAGTTTGTGTTGATGAAGATGGGTTGTACTAGGCCACCACTTGAGCCATGCCACAGGCCATGCGCAGGCAAGTCTGGGGACCCCCGGTCCCAGAATGTCGACACTATCTTTTATCATATAAGTTTTCCATCTACTTTTGTTTGCATCTTGTACTTTCCAATCTATATCATAAAAATACCAAAAATATTTATCTTATCATATTATCTCTATCAGATCTCACTTTTGCAATTTACCATGAAGGGATTGACAACCCCTTTATTCTGTTGGTTGCGAGGTTCTTGTTTGTTTGTGTAGGTGCATGGGACTTTTGAGGAGCCTCCTACTGGATTGATACCTTGGTTCTCAAAAAATGAGGGAAATACTTACTTTGCTGCATCACCCTTTCCTCTTCAAGGAAAACCAACACAGTGCTCAAGAGGTAGCATGTAACGCTCGAAGTAGTGTTCGGATCTCCAGAAAATATTCGAACCGAGGACTTGAACCATGATATCGCACCCTTCCGCAGTGGCTATCATGCCCTCCTCGGTCGTACATCATTCGCCAAGTTCAACATCGTTCCGCATTACGCGTACCTCAAGTTGAAGATGCCTGATCCTTCAGGCATCATAACCATCAACGGCAACACAGAGCGCTCACTTCGAACTGAAGAGCACCCTGCGGCCCTAGCGGCTGAAGACCACGTCGGCCCATTCAGACCTGGATACCGAACCACCGTAAGGGCCAGTGACAATAGTGAACGGATCCAAACTCGTTCCCCGTCACGGGAGCCTGCATGTGTTCGTGGCAAATAGGGATACGCGCCCCATGGCACGCCCGCACTCTTCGCCCTCCATGTGCCTCATCAGCACAACTTCGCACTCAAAGTGCCATGGGCAGCCATGAGGCATACACCATTCCGAAGTACAGGTTCGACCAAATCGAACTTCGGCATTTCCTTGTCTTCGGACGATCCAGAGACATACCCCGGACACCCTAAAGCATGAAGCTTCGTCGACAGGGCTCTCGCCTGCAAAGGTCTCATTGAAGGTCCTTCTCCCAACCTATCAGAAGCAAGGCACAGACATGCAGGAGGGCGTAGTGAAGGCTTCAACCCACGCATCAAGGCCCCGCATTAACCTTTACTCCGTAACCCTTTTTCTTTTCTTTTTCCCTATATGTACCACCTTGGTAGTTTGAATTGTACGGTTGGACGTCTTGAGCTCATGAGAAGTAATAAAAATACCCTTTATGGTGTTCGGACATCCGCAACTTGTAAACTCTTCTGTTTTTTACCGGATTCCTCACTCGCTCTCTGAACATCTCGGCACTAAAGTACGGATAACCAAGAGTTTTTGATTTATATATCAGCTTAAAAGCTTCAAGACCGGCCTCATTTTCTGCCAGGTGTTCGACGTCTCGAATATTGCGCTATATGCATTCATTCCAAACTATGTCTTGGGTCAATAGTTGGGTTGCCCAGTGATACGTCTCTGTCGTATCTACTTTTCCAAACACTTTTTCCCTTGTTTTGGACTCTAACTTGCATGATTTGAATGGAACTAACCCGTACTGACGCTAATTTCAGCAGAACTGCCATGGTGGTATTTTTGTGTAGAAATAAAAGTTCTCGGAATGACCTACAAATCCACGGAGCAACTTTTCAGAATTAATAAAAAATACTGGCGAAAGAATCAGCATCAGGGGGCCCACACCCTGTCCAAGAGGGTGGGGGCGCGCCCCCTCCCCTAGGGCGCGCCCCCTGCCTCGTGGGCCCCCTGGACATCCACCGACCTCAACTCAAACTCTATATATTTGCTTTCGCGGAGGAAAAAATCAGAGAGAAAGTTTCATCGCGTTTTATGATACGGAGCCACCGACAAGCCCTAATCTCTCTCGGGAGGGCTGATCTGAAGTCCGTTCGGGGCTCCAAAGAGGGGGATTCGTCGCCGTCGTCATCATCAACCATCCTCCGTCACCAATTTCATGATGCTCACCGCCGTGCTTGAGTAATTCCATCATAGGCTTGCTATACGGTGATGGATTGGATGAGATTTACCATGTAATCAAGTTAGTTTTGTTAGGGTTTGATCCCTAGTATCCACTATGTTCTGAGATTGATGTTGCTATGACTTCTCTATGCTTAATGCTTGTCACTAGGGCCCGAGTGCCATGATTTCAGATCTGAACCTATTATGTTTTCATGAATATATGTGAGTTCTTGATCCTATCTTGCAAGTCTATAGTCACCTATTATGTGTTATGATCTGACAACCCAAAAGTGACAATAATCGGGATACTTCTCGGTGAATACCGTAGTTTGAGGAGTTCATGTATTCACTATGTGTTAATGCTTTGTTCCGGTTGTATATTAAAAGGATGCCTTAATATCCCTTAGTTTCCACTAGGACCCCGCTGCCACGGGAGGGTAGGACAAAAGATGTCATGCAAGTTCTTTTCCATAAGCACGTATGACTATATTCGGAATACATGCCTATATTACATTGATGAATTGGAGCTAGTTCTGTGTCGCCCTATGTTATAACTATTACATGAGGAACCGCATCCGACATAATTGTCCATCACTGATCCAATGCCTACGAGCTTTTCACATATTGTGCTTTGCTTATTTACTTTACCGTTGCTGCTGTTACAATTACTACAAAACTGCTACTGTTACTTTTGCTATTGTTACCGTTACTTCCATACTACTTTGCTACGAAATACTTTGTTGCAGATACTAAGTTATCCATGTGTGGTTGAATCGACAACTCAACTGCTAATACTTGAGAATATTCTTTGGCTCCCCTTGTGTCGAATCAATAAATTTGGGTTGAATACTCTACCCTCGAAAACTGTTGCGATCCCCTATACTTGTGGGGTATTGTAGGACCTTAAAGTATGTCTAGAGGGGGGTGATTAGACTACTTGACCAATAAAAACTTAACCTTTTCCAAATTTTAGAGTTTGGCAGATTTTAGCTACTTTAGGACAAGTCAAGCAATCATCACACTATTCAAGCAAGCATGCAAAGAGTATATAGGCAGCGGAAATTAAAGCATGCAACTTGCAAGAAATTAAAGGGAAGGGTTTGGAGGATTCAAACGCAATTGGAGACACGGATGTTTTTGGTGTGGTTCCGATAGGTGGTGCTATCGTACATCCACGTTGATGGAGACTTCAACCCACGAAGGGTAACGGTTGCGCGAGTCCACGGAGGGCTCCACCCACGAAGGGTCCACGAAGAAGCAACCTTGTCTATCCCACCATGGCCGTCGCCCACGAAGGACTTGCCTCACTAGCGGTAGATCTTCACGAAGTAGGCGATCTCCTTGCCCTTACAAACTCCTTGGTTCAACTCCACAATCTTGTCGGAGTCTCCCAAGTTACACCTAGCCAATCTAGGAGACACCACTCTCCAAGAAGTAACAAATGGTGTGTTGATGATGAACTCCTTGCTCTTGTGCTTCAAATGATAGTCTCCCCAACACTCAACTCTCTCTCATAGGTTTTGGATCTGGTGGAAAGAAGATTTGAGTGGAAAGCAACTTGGGGAAGGCTAGAGATCAAGATTCATATGGTAGGAATGGAATATCTTGGTCTCAACACATGAGTAGGTGGTTCTCTCTCAGAAATGGTAAGTTGGAAGTGTAGGTTCGTTCTGATGGCTCTCTCCACGAATGAAGAGGATGTGGAGGGGTATATATAGCCTCCACACAAAATCTAACCATTACACACAATTTACCAAACTTGGTGGGACCGATTCAATAGACTCGGTCGGACCGATTTAGTAAACCTAGTGACCGTTAGTGATTTTCGTGGGACTTACATGCATCTCGGTGAGACCGATTCGGTTAGGGTTAGGGCATAACGTAATCTCGGTAAGACCGATTACACAAACTCGGGGAGACCGACTTGGTAATAAGCTTTCCAGAGAGTTGGTCAGGTAAACTCGGTGGGACCGATTTGCTCTTTTCGGTGAGACCAAAATGTTATAAAAAGGAAACAGAGAGTTTACATTGCAATCTTGGTGGGACCGATCGCTCACTTCGGTTGGACCGAAACGTTACGAAGGGAAATAGAGAGATTACAATTCCATCTCGGTGAGACCGAGATCCCTATCGGTAAGACCGATTTGCTTAGGGTTTGTGACAGTGGCTATGACTTTTGAAATCGGTGGCGCCAGATAGGAAGAGTCGGTGTGACCGATTTTGGCTTTGGGTTTAGGTCATATGTGGATGTGGGAAAGTAGCTGAGGGTTTTGGAGCATATCACTAAGCACATGAAGCAAGAGGCTCATTAAGCAACACCTAATCCCTCCTTGATAGTATTGGCTTTTCCTATAGACTCAATGTGATCTTGGATCACTAAAATATAAAATGAAGGGTCTTGAGCTTTTGAGCTTGAGCCAATCCTTTGTCCTTAGTATTTTGAGGGATCCACTTTCATCATCCATGCCATGCCATTCATTGAGCTTTCCTGAAATAATAGTCTTGGAATAGCATTAGCTCAATGAGCTATATGTTGTTATGAATTACCAAAACCACCTAGGGATAGTTGCACTTTCAATCTCCCCCTTTTTGGTAATTGATGACAACATATAGATCAAAGCTTCGACAAATAATAATAAGATTGAATAACATCGTCGCTTTGAGAAGTATGTGATAAGCAAGAGCTCCCCCTAAGTTTGTGCATAGTTTCAGATTTGCTTTGGACTGCAAATGCACAATGAATTAGGCTCATGGGTTACTCTTCCATGTCACATACATCTTGGTGGAGCGCTCAAAATAATAAACATTGAATACATGCACTCATCACCAAGCAAAGTGAATGATCACATAAGATAGATAGGATAATATCATCAAACATGCATAACTGTAGCTTATGATCAAACACATGATCATCAATGTCTCACAAGCATAGTATCTCAACCAATCAAAGCAAACAAAGTTTAAACCACCAAATAAAGAAAGAGAGAACAAAAGCAACTCTCTCTCTCTTGAAGCCTATGATCTATACATTTTTCTCCCCCTTTGGCAACAAGTTACCAAAAAGTTCATAGAAAATGCATAGTGCTAGATCGACTCTCGGGCTTGATCTTCTGGTGGTGGTGTCCTGATGACTCCAAGGACGAAGGCTTCAGTTGAAGTAGAGGGTGCTGGAGCTGGTTGCACTGGAACTGAAGGGGCAGTAGCTGGTGCTGAAGTTGTTGCTCTCGTGTCTGTCACTAGCACTTCAACTGACCTCTGGGCTCTGGGCACTCTGGCAAATACATTAGTTGTAGTTCTTCCCTGCTTCTCCTGCATCTCATCCTGCAGTTGCTCCACAACTGACTGAATCTCAGTTACTTTGACATCAAGGTCATGGAATTTGAGTTCCATGATTCTCTCCAGGCTCTCTTGATTCTGAGTGAGGGTGGCCAGTCCCTTCTCAATCCTCAGTGTAGATGCTATCAAGTAACCAAGCTGCTCCTGTTTGGTCTTCAAGAAATATTCAGATGCCTCCTCTTGAGTTGGCATCTTGGCAGCCTTCTCCTTCTTTGCCTTCTCCTTCTTCTCCTGAGCTTGAACTGATGTTGGATCATTCTCATTCATGACAACCTCATTGTCCTCAGAGTCTGGATAAAGTGGAAAATGTTCCTTATCCAACTGATATTTCCCTGTGCCCATCTTTGAGTTGATCAATTCCTGAATCTGAGGTGCATATCCACAACTCCTCTTCTGATCTGCTGCAGTCCTCTTAATGGTTTCAATCATCAGGCTCATGACTTTGAACTTCTGTGGCACATCAAACACATGCAACATGTTGATGGCATGCCCTCTGATCATGTTATGGTCACCAGACTTGGGCAACAGAGTATGCCTCAGAATCCAATTGATGGTTGGCAACCCTGACAGCAGAAAGTGAACTGATCAAACTTGTGAGTATCAACTGCCTTGTCTGGGATCTCCTTGTACATGTGAGCCATGGAATTGTGATCCATCTTCTTCTTTGCATAGATATCCAGGTCATCCTCATTTTCCTTAGGGGCATTTATCAGACTTGCCCATTCTTCAATAGTTGACTGGTACTTTGTACCTTCAGACATCCAAACAATTCTTCCATCTGGGTAAAAATGTGATGTGGAGTAAAATTGCATGATAAGCTCATCATTCCAGTGGGTGAACTTTTGTCCAACAAAATCAGCAACTCCACAAGCAACAAAGCTTTCTTGCACTCCAGGATAGTGCTCTTCATTGTCCTTCATGTAGGTCCAGTCGACCCACCTCATGTCACAAACTATGGGCTTCTTATCCAACAGAATTGTCTCATAGAAGTCCTGTTGTTCCTTTGTGTGGAACCTATAGTCAACAGTAGTTCTTCTCCTTGAAGCATATGGATCTTCCATCCTCCACAGCCTCAGCCCTGAATCCTTCCTGATCCTCATGTCCTCAGCCACAGGATGGGCATCATTGTGGTCTGGTATCTTGGGCTTGAGCTTCCTTAGGACCTGTCCTTCTTCATCTTCTTCTTCAGCAACATTTGGCACTGGGGCCTTGTTCTTCTCAGTAGCTGGAATACTCCTAGTATTCCTCTTTGGTACTTGCTTGGCCTTGGAGGCAGCTTTGGGTGCTTCCTTGGGCTTAGATGTTGCAGCTCCTGATCTGATTGCATCACCCATAAGCTTGGGTGCCTTAGGTGCTGGTGCAGCAACCTCTTCCTCTTCTTCAGAATCTCTTCTCATTGAGGGCTTTCCAAGGACCTGGGCAGTTGTGGTTCTTGCTCTCTTCTTCTTCTTGTCCTGAGCACCTTCATCCTATGATTCTATGGTGAACTTCATTATCTCTCCAGTGGGGACTTTCTGAGATTTGGAAGAAGTGACTTTCTTCTCAGGTGCCTCTTTGGGATCTGTCTGAGCTGGCACTTGAGTGGACTTTCTGGCTTTAGGCATTGGTGTCCTCTTGGCAGGAATTTTCTTCTTCAGTCCAGGTTTTGTGCTATGTGCAGAGCCATATTCCTTCTTGAGCACCACTTTCTTGGAAGTAGCCTCATCTTCTTCAGCTTTGTAGTCCTCATCCTCTGGGTCTAAAGTTCTCCTCCTCCTTTGCCTGGTCGCAGCCTTAGGCAAGTTGCTTGGAGTGCTTCTGCTCCCTTCATCTGTAGTTGAGGGACTAGTGCCCTCACTCAAGTCCATCTGCTCTTCTGACCTGTTCTGGCTGTCGCTCTGGTCTGACATACTGTAAAAAACTGACTGCTGACCCTGTGAAGAGTTATAGATGAGATAGAATAAATGAGCATCACAAAATGCAGAGATTTTTGCAAAAGAATGACTCAAAAATTCAGTTTTAGTTTTCCACAGAAAGCATTTCGGATCAACCGATTTTCAAACTTGGTGATACCGAAGCAGTTTTGGAACCTAAACTGATGATCTCGGTTGGACCGAGTCACAGTTCGGTGGCACCGAGACTGCTAGGGTTTCACAGAATCCTAAAATCGGTCGCACCGATTAGTAATTCTCGGTCAGACCGAGAGTCACTAGTGCAATGGCATATGCCAAATTGGTGAGACCGAGTTTTTCAACTCGGTGGGTCCGAGATGGTTTCGGCGGAAACCTAACCCTAAAATTTTGAATCCCATCTAATCTACGGACTACTTTGGCTGGATAGAAGTGTTTCATGTTGGGGAACGTAGTAATTTCAAAAAAAATCCTACGCACACGCAAGATCATGGTGATGCATATCAACAAGAGGGAAGAGTGTTGTCTACGTACCCTCGTAGACCGAAGCGGAAGCGTTGACGCAACGTAGAGGAAGTAGTCGTACGTCTTCCCGGTCCAACCGATCCAAGCACCGTTACTCCGGCACCTCCGAGTTCTTGACACACGTACAGCTCGATGACGCACCCCGAGCTCTGATCCAGCAAAGCTTCGGGGAGGAGTTCCGTCAGCACGACGGCGTGGTGACGATCTTGATGTTCAACCGTCGCAGGGCTTTGCCTAAGCACCGCTACAATATGACCTAGGTGTAATATCGTGGAGGGGGGCACCGCACACGGCTAAGGAACGATCACGAAGATCAACTTGTGTGTCTATGGGGTGCCCCCCGCCCCCGTATATAAAGGAGCAAGGGGGAGGCCGGCCGGCCCCTTGGGGCGCGCCAAGGAGGAGGAATCCTCCTAGTAGGAGTAGGACTCCTCCTTTCCTACTCCTACTAGGAGGGGGAAGGAAGGGGGAGAGGGGGAAGGAAAGGGGGGCGCCGCCCCCCCCCCCCTCCTAGTCCAATTCGGACCAGAGGGAGAGGGGGCGCGCGGCCCACCCTGGCCGCCCCTCTCTTTTCCTACCAAGGCCCATGTGGCCCATTAACTCTCTCGGGGGTACCGGTAACCCCCCCCCCCCCCCCCGGCACTCCGGTTTTCTCCGAAATCACCCTGAACAATTCCGGTGTCCGAATATAGTCGTCCAATATATCAATCTTTATGTCTCAACCATTTCGAGACTCCTCGTCATGTCCGTGATCACATCCGGGACTCCGAACAACCTTCGGTACATCAAAATACATAAACTCATAAAGAAACTGTCATCGTAACTTTAAGCGTGCAGACCCTACGGTTCGAGAAGAATGTAGACATGACCGAGACACGTCTCCGGTCAATAACCAATAGCGGGACCTGGATGCCCATATTGGTTCCTACATATTCTACAAAGATCTTTATCGGTCTGACCGCATAACAACATACGTTGTTCCCTTTGTCATCGGTATGTTACTTGCCCGAGATTCGATCGTCAGTATCCAATACCTAGTTCAATCTCGTTACCGGCAAGTCTCTTTACTCGTTCCGTAATACATCATCTTGCAACTAACTCATTAGTTGCAATGCTTGCAAGGCTTAAGTGATGTGCATTACCGAGAGAGCCTAGAGATACCTCTCCGACATTCGAAGTGACAAATCCTAATCTCGAAATACGCCAACCCAACAAGTACCTTTGGAGACACCTGTAGAGCACCTTTATAATCACCCAGTTACGTTGTGACGTTTGGTAGCACACAAAGTGTTCCTCCGGTAAACGTGAGTTGCATAATCTCATAGTCATAGGAACATGTATAAGTCATGAAGAAAGCAATAGCAACATACTAAACGATCGGGTGCTAAGCTAACGGAATGGGTCATGTCAATCAGATCATTCAACTAATGATGTGATCCCATTAATCAAATAACAACTCTTTGTTCATGGTTAGGAAACATAACCATCTTTGATTAACAAGCTAGTCAAGTAGAGGCATACTAGTGACACTCTGTTTGTCTATATATTCACACATGTATTATGTTTCCGGTTAATACATTTCTAGCATGAATAATAAACATTTATCATGATATAAGGAAATAAATAATAATTTTATTATTGCCTCTAGGGCATATTTCCTTCATTTCAATCATGGCAAGATTCAATCAGATTACAATGTGCTAGGAATCAGACGTGGATAGCACAAAGATCGAGTCCATACCCTAACTTGGCGGTGGACTCGCTACGGCGGCAATGGCGGGGGCAAAATCCGTTGACGGCAGCGGAGACCAGCTACTGGAGGCTGCTGGCGATGAGGAGACGATCCGGAGACCTTCGATGGCAGAGCGAGCTATTGCACGGGCGAAGGGTTTCGGAGAAATTTCCAAAATTTTGCCCGTGGCTATATATAGCCCGACCCTGTCGGTGTGACCGAGTGGAATAACTCGGTGGCACCGAGATGCATAATTGTGTGCAGTTACAGCAAATCGGTGTGATCAAACAGTTCAAATCGGTTGCACCGAGATTGAAAACTCAGATCAACTTAATGATCTCGGTAGGACCGAAATGGAGGAATCGGTCAGACCGAGAGTCACAAAGAGGTTTTGGAAGTTTAAGTCTATGACGAATCGGGGACTCCGAGTGCTCCTCACACAGAGTGGTTCGAATCTGACTTGATCAAATTTTGTGATGTAGCATGAATAGAGTTTGAGATGAGGAAAGCATAGATAGCTAGAGAAAGTTCTTAGGCATTCTTGTCCATCCACTTGGCAAAAAGAAAAGAAACCAAACAATCAAAACAACAAGTGGATGTCCTTGAATGAGTAAAATATGCACCAACATGCTCACACAATAAAATGGCAAATGAAATATGTGGCAAAGCATGCACAACCAATTCTAGCATCTATCAAATAATTGGCGATGACTAGGTCATCTATATATGAGTATATTGACTTAGGAGTCAAATGAGAACATTTGATCATAGGTCATACTCATCGTTTAAGCTCAAGTGGGGTTACCACTTTTACATAATGCATTGATTTGTTCACACCATTAGAGTTGCTTTGACTCAGTACTTAGAGTTAAGCTCCCCCTAGATGTGAGATCCCCCCTTAGAGGGATGAACTAACCTTGGGTTTTGTCGATGATGACTTCATGTAGGTGTCAAAGATGTCGATGCTCAATGTTGATGTAGATCATTTGGAGCAATCCTTTGGAGTGAGTTGCACTTTCAACTTACCTACATGGGTTAGTCCCACAAGGAACAAACAAGAATATCCATAGACATAGAGTGATGCACACATAAGATGATGTCCATGAAATCATTAGGTTACCTTGTCCCTTGCCTTACCAACATGAGGGTTTGTGACTCCTTGAACTAGTGCAAGATGTGGAAGTTGATTGCACTTGTTCTTGCCATAATGATATGAGTGAAGGATGTTGGCGGAGTCACCCTCAAGAACTCTCTAGTTCTTCTTCTTCGGGATCCACATCATCTTGATCTGAATCCTTGGAGTTGTAGTTGTACTTGATGAAGTAGAACTTGACATAGTCTTGGGAACCCACTTGAACGAGGCTTTAGGTGCTTCTTCAAATGCATCAATCTCTTCTTGAAGCTTGTCCTTGCCTTTGTTCTTGTGGTCTTGTGGTGGAAGATCATCTTGAGCTTGTGTTCCCTTGAAGGAAGTAGGATCATACTTCTCTTGTTGAGGAACAAACTTCGTCTTGGGGTATTGATCTTCTTCCCACTCAACTCCATTGGCATTGAACTTTCGTTCAAAACCAACACCTTGATTCTTCCGGTGCCTTCCTTGCTTGCGTACAATTTCCTCGACTTGCTTACTCTCGGCAAGGCTCTTGTAAACACCTTTCTCTATAATTCCCTTCAATAAGCTATTTTCTTGCTCAAGTGTAACTTGGCTAAGAGAATCATTAGTGGAATCAAGAGAACTACTAGAAGCAACAATATTGGATTTGACATTATTATTATTACTACTAGAGGAAGTATCTTTCTTGTACTTGTTACTAGACTTGACTTGAGGCATCTAAGTAGATAAGAGTAAACACTTGGCCATGTAAGAAGAACTTTTCTTGCGGAGATCATCATTGATTGCTTTTAAGAACTCGTGCTCTTGCTCAAGATTGAGCTTTTCAAAGCGTAACTTCTCATGAGCCCTTAAAAGTTCTCGATGATCTTCGTATATAGTTTCATGAGCTAACTTAAGAGTGTTTAGTTCTTTAGTTAGAAGCTCAATCTTCTCCTTATCATTGTCATTCGTTTTATCTTGATTAGCATGATTAATTGACGTTTCATCATAGTATTCATCACTAGAGTTGTCAACAAGTAAATCATCATCCACAAGCAAGTCATCTTTGTCACTATTGAAATCAACATACTCAGGATGTGTTACCTTTGGACCTTTGGCCATGAAGCATCTTCCAACACCTTCATTTGGTGAATCAAATATGTCGTAGGAGTTGGTTGACACAAGTGCTAGACCGGCAACACCTTCATATTGAGTATATTCGGAGTCGGAGTGATAGCTTCTCTCGGAGTGATTGTCGGAGTCGGAGCTGGATACCCATTCACCAACATGAGCTTGATGTCTTCGTTTTGTGTAGCTCCTTGATGACTTGTCCTTCCTTTCTGAATCCTTGCTTCTCCGTGAGGGTCTTCGTTCATAACGATCATCTCTACTCCTCTCTCTTGGTGGTGATTCTTCTCTTTTGCTCCTTCTTCTTGGGGAATCTTCTTTTCTTTTGTAGGGTGTCGTACACTCATTGGAATAGTGTTCGGGTCTCCCACAATTGTAGCAATTGTGCTCTCGACTAGAAGATCTTTTGTCATTGTAAGACCTTGACTTGGAGCTTCTTTCTTTGGTTCTACTCTTGTAGAATTTGTTGAAGTTCTTCACCATTAAGCTCAATTCTTCATTGAAGGTTTGTTTCTCACTTGATGATGTGGGGGCTTCACTTGAGGCTTTGTAAGCACCACTTGACTTGTTGTGAAGTTCCTCCTTATCCTTGAGTGACATCTCATGAGCAACAATTCTTCCAGTGACTTCTGTTGGCTTGAGATCTTTGTAGTTTGGCATCATTTGAATCAATGTGCACATGGTATCATACTTTCCATCCAATGCTCTTGGGATCTTCTTGATGATGAATTTGTCGGTCATCTCTTCACTCCCTAAGCCGGCAATCTCATTTGTGATAAGAGCAAGCCTAGAGTACATTTCAGCGACACCTTCACCATCCTTCATTTTGAACTTGTCAAGCTAACTTTGGAGCACATCCAACTTGGATTCCTTGATGGATTTGGTACCTTCATGCATATCAATCAAAGTATCCCAAATTTCCTTTGCATTCTCAAGACGGCTGATTTTGTTGAATTCTTCGGGGCACAATCCGTTGAAGATGATATCACAAGCTTGAGCGTTGTATTGCAGCATCTTCAATTCTTCCGCATTAGCTTCACGGTTCGGTTCTCTCCCATCGAAAAATTCACCTTGCAAGCCAATACAAATAATTGCCCAAACGGCGGGGCTATGTCCAAGAATATGCATTTTCATCTTATTCTTCCAACTAGCAAAATTAGTACCATCAAAGTAAGGACCTCTACGGTGATAATTTCCATCGCTAGACGCCATACTCTTCTAGGTTGTGAAACCAAGGCTATGACCACCAAAAGCTATGGAAATCAAAGCAAATGGAGACCAAAGCTCTGATACCACTTGTAGGACCTTGAAGTATGTCTAGAGGGGGGGTGATTAGACTACTTAACCAATAAAAACTTAACCTTTTCCCAATTTTAGAGTTTGGCAGATTTTAGCTACTTTAGGACAAGTCAAGCAATCATCACACTATTCAAGCAAGCATGCAAAGAGTATATAGGCAGTGGAAATTAAAGCATGCAACTTGCAAGAAAGTAAAGGGAAGGGTTTGGAGGATTCAAATGCAATTGGAGACATGGATGTTTTTGGCGTGGTTCCGATAGGTGGTGCTATCATACATCCATGTTGATGGAGACTTCAACCCACGAAGGGTAACGGTTGCGCGAGTCCACGGAGGGCTCCACCCACGATGGGTCCACGAAGAAGCAACCTTGTCTATCCCACCATGGTCGTCGCCCACGAAGGACTTGCCTCACTAGCGGTAGATCTTCACGAAGTAGGCGATCTCCTTGCCCTTACAAACTCCTTGGTTCAACTCCACAATCTTGTCGGAGGCTCCCAAGTGACACCTAGCCAATCTAGGAGACACCACTCTCCAAGAAGTAATAAATGGTGCATTGATGATGAACTCCTTGCTCTTGTGCTTCAAATGATAGTCTCCCCAACACTCAACTCTCTATCATAGGTTTTGGATCTGGTGGAAAGAAGATTTGAGTGGAAAGAAACTTCGGGAAGGCTAGAGATCAAGATTCATATGGTAGGAATGGAATATCTTGGTCTCAACACATGAGTAGGTGGTTCTCTCTCAGAAATGGTAAGTTGGAAGTGTAGGTTCGTTCTGATGGCTCTCTCCACAAATGAAGAGGAGGTGGAGGGGTGAGGGAGTCCTGGACTAGGGGGTGTCCGGATAGCCGGACTATCATCATCGGCCGGACTCCAAGACTATGAAGATACAAGATTGAAGACTTCGTCCCGTGTTCGGATGGGACTTTCCATGGCGTGGAAGGCAAGCTTGGCAATACGGATATGTAGATCTCCTACCATTGTAACCGACTCTGTGTAACCCTAGCCCTCTCCGGTGTCTATATAAACCGGAGGGTTTTAGTCCGTAGAACAACAACAATAACAACAATCATACCATAGGCTAGCTTCTAGGGTTTAGCCTCCTTGATCTCGTGGTAGATCAACTCTTGTACTACCCATATCATCAATATTAATCAAGCAGGAGTAGGTTTTTACCTCCATCGAGAGGGCCCGAACCTGGGTAAAAACATCGTGTCCCTCGTCTCCTATTACCATCCGCCTAGACGCACAGTTGGGGACCCCCTACCCGAGATCCACCGGTTTTGACACCGACATTGGTGCTTTCACTGAGAGTTCCTCTGTGCCGTCACGATCAGGAAGGATGCCTCTTCCCATCTTTAAAGACGGTATCATTGCCAAAGGAGCTTTGGCCGCCGGCCAAACTATCTGGCTGGGTGGTTTTCTTATGACCGCCTGTTCGGCCGCCGCTCCGACGATGACCTCTCGGGTCATCAAAAGCGATCTTCATGTCAGCTCGGAATTTACCAAGTAGCTAGATCCAATGGAGCTCTCTTTCGTAAACGAGCTCTTGGATCGCTTTGCCGCCCTGGGAGTCGCTACAGAATACAATCAGATTGGGATTAAAACCGATCTGAGAGAGATTGACTCTCCCCAGGTTACCCATCACATTGCTGTGGTAGAAGAACAACGCGGCGATTCTCCCCCTGTATTAAAAACCATTTATGTCCGGACTCCTGACCCCTCCATGCCGGATTCCCGCGGAGGGACGGACGTCAATCAAGTACTGAACCTAAAGTCAGGCAGCGGACTAGATTCGTTGGACGACATCCAGCAATCCAAGCTTCCAAATTTGGAAACTTTTCGGCCCTTGAGCCTTAAGTTGGGCAGGGTTCCGGAATTAATTCCACCCTCCCACCCAAACATAAGCGATCTATCTCAAATCCGGCAAGAGCCCGCTGAAACAGTACATCATTACTGGGCCAGATTCCTCCTGGTCATGGACAGGATAAAGGACTGCCGTGAGGAAAACGCAATTTCAATTTTCTGCAACAATCGGACAAGGGAATCTTGAACGCCGTAAGTCGTCGCGAAATTACACGCTTCACCGACCTGGCATCCATAGTACGAAAATACTGTGTGATGGAGAGTGTCCGGAAAACCGAAACTAAGTTTTGGGACAATCCGGCTCCGAACACAACACTAGTCCGAAACAAAAGGGTGCACCATGCTCAGGCACCCGGGACAAGAACCAAAAAGCAAAAACCCCATAAAGGGCACGGAACCGTACTGGAGGGATGGCTCAGCGGACCCTGTAAAATTCATAGTACAAAGGGCGCCACTCCAACTCATAGCCTTCGAGCATGTTGGATACTGCGGCAGGTGGCCAAAAGTGGCAAAGTGCTTCTAGCCCCGGAGACCCACCCCAACAGTACCAGTACGGTATTAACAGTCTTCAAGACTTTTGCATCAAATAATATGCGGAAAAGAACAATCCGCAGCCTCGCCGAAGTCTACCAAGTAGCAACAACAAATCCATGGAGCGACACGGCTATCACCTTCAACGCCAGCGACGAACCTAAATTCCGAACAGCCCGAGCACCAGCCGCATTGGTCCTCAGTCCAATAGTGGACGGCTTTCGTCTTACCAAGGTACTCATGGATGGCGGCAGCGGATTAAACCTCATCTACGAAGAAACCCTTCGAAAAATGGAAATAGACTGGAACCGCATTGAGCGAAGAAGCACAACCTTCAGAGGAATAATCCCTAGCCGGGAAGCACGCTGCACAGGAAAAATCACACTTGATGTGGTGTTCGGCTCACCGGACAATTACAGGTCCGAGGAGGTCACCTTCCAAGTGGCCCCGTTCAGCAGCGGATATCACGCTTTATTAGGACGAGAGGCATTTACAATTTTCCAAGCCATACCCCATTACGGGTACATGAAGCTTAAAATGCCCGGGCCCAATGGAACCATCACCCTTGCCAGTGATCCAGACATAGCACTCCGCACCGAAAACAAGACAGCCGCATTAGCCCTAGAGGCACTATCTGAAGCCCTAGTGGCGGAGGAACTCACTACGCTGCGCTCTACGGTGAACAGGGACGATGTGATACTCGATAAGAGATCCAAGTCCACCTCTTTTAAACCAGCGGACGAAATAGTCAAATTCCAGGTCCATCCAACGGACCCAACAAAGACGGCCTCCATTGGGGCACAGTTAACCCGGATGTAGACGCCGCACTACGAGAATTCCTTCGGGAGAATTGGGACATCTTTGCCTGGCACCCTTTAGTGATGCCAGGAATCCCACACAGATTGGCAAAACACAGCCTAAACATCCTAAAAGGATTCAAGCCAGTCAAACAGGATCTTCGGCGATTTTTCGAACCCAAAAGACAGGCTATGGGAGAGGAGCTAGCCAAACTATTGGAAGCCAGATTCATCAGAGACATCAAACATCCGGACTGGCTAGCATACCTGGTAATGGTACCAAAAAAGGACAAATCCTGGCGCCTATGTGTCGATTTTAAAGACCTTAACAAGGCTTGTCCAAAGGATCCTTTCCCCCTTCCCCGCATTGATCAAATAATCGACGCTACCGCAGGACACGATTCATTGTGCTTCCTCGACGCATACTCCGGCTACCATCAAATCAAGATGGCAGAGGCAGACCAAGCTGCAACGACATTCATTACTCCATACGGACCATTCTGCTTTAACACGATGCCCTTCGGACTCAAAAACGCCGGCGCAACATATCAGCGCATGATTCAGACATGCCTGGCTACCCAGATCGGCAAAATAGTAGAGTCATACGTAGACGACGTGGTCGTCAAGACCAAACACGTCGAAACTCTAGTAGACGACTTGAGGCTCACATTCGATAACCTCCGAGCATATGACATTAAGCTGAACCCGGAAAAATGCGTCTTCGGCGTACCAGCCGGAAAGCTCCTGGGCTTCATTGTATCCGGTAGAGGAATTGAAGCAAACCCAGCCAAGATCCGAGCTCTGTCACAGCTGGATATTCCAAAAGACCTCAAAAAAATACAACAATTGACTGGATGTGTGGCGGCTCTAAGCCGTTTCATCTCCCGTTTGGGAGAAAAGGCATTGCCCCTCTATCGCCTCCTCAGGCGCACCGAACACTTCAAGTGGACGGACGCTGCCACTGCCGGACTCGAAGAAATAAAGGCCATATTGGCAACAAATCCGGTCCTAGCCGCGCCTAACCTGGGTGAACCAATGTTGTTATATATCGCGACAACACATCAACTGGTAAGCACGGTGCTCGTCGTCGAATGAGAAACGGAAGGGCATAAATTCCCTCTTCAAAAACAAGTGTACTACGTATCCACTGTCTTAACTCCATGCAAGTCCCGGTACCCGCATTATCAAAAGATAGCATACACGGTGTTCATGGCATCCCGGAAGCTGTGACACTACTTTCAAGAGTGTTCGATAACAGTGGCCTCCGAAGTACCCCTCAACGACATCATAAACAACCGCGACGCGACGGGCAGGATTGCAAAATGGGCCATCGAGCTCTTACCATTTGACATAACCTACAAACCACGGCGAGCTATAAAGTCGCAAGTCTTGGCTGACTTCGTCGCTGAATGGACTGAAGCCGAACTCCCTAAAGAGTACGGCGCATACTCCAATTGGATCATGCATTTCGATGGCTCTAAAATGTTGGCCGGCTTGGGGGCTGGCATCGTTTTGATGTCCCCAACCGGAGACACAGTCCAATACGTACTTCAAATAATGTACACAGACTCCAACAACGCAGCCGAATACGAGGCCCTTCTGCACGGTCTCCGGATGGCAATCTCCATGGGCATTCAACGCCTCGAGGTCCGTGGGGATTCAAACCTTGCAATATCACAAGTAAATGGAGACTTTGATGCCAAAGATCCGAAAATGGCAGCCTACCGTAACGCCGTCTTAAAAATGTTAGCTCGGTTCGAAGGACTCGAATTCCACCATGTAGCCCGGGATAATAACCAGGCAGCCGACGTGTTGGCACGCATCGGCGCAAAACGCGACGCCGTCCCTCCAAACATCTTCCTGGAGCGGCTCTTTAAGCCATCCGTAGTATGGGAAGAGGAGTCCGGAAACAACAATCCGGAACCAACCGCACCGCCCAACACCGAACATTCTGACACAACTGGTGGCTCAGCCAATGACATAACACCTTCCACCCACGAAATAATGGCAGTCATTGCCCCGTGGACGGAACCATTCCTAGCCTACTTAATCAGGCAGGAACTTCTCGAAGACCAAAATGAGGCCCGCTGCATAGTTCGGCGATCTAAAGCCTACAAGGTCCATGAGGGGGAACTTTATAAGAAAAGCGCAACCGGAGTCCTTCAAAGGTGCATCTCCAAAGAGGAAGGGCGAAACCTTCTGGCTGAAATTCACGCCGGACTAGGCGGACACCACATTGCAGCCCGGGCCCTTGTAGGCAAGGCCTTTCGTACAGGATTTTATTGGCCGACGGCCCGGGCAGATGCTCAGGACTTAGTCCAACGATGCGTTGGTTGTCAGCTCTTTGATAATCAGAGCCACATGCCACCCACCGCCCTCAAAACTATACCCATCACCTGGCCGTTTAAAGGGGGAACCCACAAGCAAAAATACCTATTGGTCATGGTGGACAAATTCACCAAATGGATAGAGGCCAAGCCAGTTAAAACGGCCGAATCCGGACCTGTGATAGACTTCATATCCGGGGTAGTACACCGTTACGGTGTCCCCCACGGCATCATCACCGATAATGGCACGAACTTCATGGCCGACGAGGTTAAACTCCGGTGCAAAAATATGGGCATTAAGCTCGACTACGCTTCAGTCTATCACCCTCAAACCAACGGTCAAGTTGAACGAGCAAATGGTCTAATCATGAGCGGCATCAAACCCAGATTAGTGCGGTCCCTTACGGAATCTTACACGCACTGGGTAGAGGAGCTCGATTCCGTACTCTGGGGGCTGCAGACCACACCAAACCGTACTACCGGATTCACACCATTCTTCATGGTGTACGGCGCAGAGGCGGTTTTGCCCTGCGATATAATTCATGACTCACCTCGAGTGCGCATGTACGAAGAAAGAGAAGCCGAGTTGGATCGGCGGGACAGCTTGGACGCATTAGAGGAGGAGCACGATGTGGCAAAGGCTCGTTCCGCATTCTATCAGCAGCAGGCTCGAAGATATCAAAGCAGAGAAGTACGGGCTAAAACTTACAATGTTGGCGAACTAGTTCTACGCCTGCCGGACAAGAAAAGGACAAACTCAAGCCCAAATGGGAAGGTCCCTTCATCATCGACCAAGTCCTGACCGGCGGAGCATACCGTCTGCAAAACGCATCGGATAACCCACTCGAGCCGAACCCATGGAACGCAGCCCGCCTCCGAAGATTCTACGCCTAGCGCTGGACTCAGAGTTCGTCTCCTTCCTCCGTCCACATTTTTTACTTCAGTTGTCTTTTTGTTTCTCTCTTTTCTCCCCACCTTTTTATAAAGCCTTCGAGGGCTGATCTGTGCATTGTTCACACACACTTGACGTGCCACTCGCACTCATTATACCTGGGGGCTTCTTTAACAGAAGCTTATTTATACGGGCTTCATGCCCAACACATGTGTCAAACTTCTGCATGTACCTTTTATTCACCATTATATGCATCGATATGACTTAAGTTTTGGCCAAGCTGGGTTGCCTGGCTCCTGTGCTTACCCCTACGTTCCCGATTGTTCGGCTAGGAGGTAAAGGGAGCACCTCTGTGATTGTTACTGCCGGGTCAGCCGGATGTGTACCTCAGACTGGGTGAAGCCGAAAGCTAGCGTTCTTAAGGGAATATTCGGTCGGTGACTTGAAAGATGATTTCTTATTTATTCATTTATCTGCCCCCAGATGCTTTTCTGCTCTTTTCGCAGTCCGGACATGCACTTTAGGGCATGCCTCCCAGGGAAAGGAACCCCTAACGGAACTATTCTCCCTGGAAGATGTTTCTTACTAACCATGTAATATAACATAACTAGTTGGGCACTTGTCTGATAAAGCACTAATGACCCCTATGCCTGGTCTCCATGCATGCCCCGGTTTTTTCATAACCGTGAGGGTATTCGGACACACTCCGGACTCTAGGGTCCCGAGGTTGAAGCGAAAAGGTTCGCAAAGACAAACGATCTATAATCCGGCTAGAAGGCATTATACATGTCATTTCAAAAATAATACATCGTCACATTGACTGATTGTACTCCTCTTCAATCCCATCTAACAGGCTGTCTAATTTACAGTCCCGTTGGGAATACTTAGCGGCCAATTCTACTTGGTCGTACACTAAGCTCACAGGGATCTCCTTCCCATCGGGCCCCACAGGTCGGACCTCGGCCATGTGGTTCGGATCCGCCTTCTTGTACCGCGTCTTCACCATGGCCCAGGCCTCCTTGGCGCCTTGACGACAGGCCGATATCTTCCATAGACGGAAGCACTGTCGGGCTCCCTGAAGCTTCTCCACAAGCCCTCCAAGACCCTCGGGTAGGGAGACGGACGGCCATAAGGCCTGGGCAACGCCGCTCATCACCTGCCGAACACATTCGTGCAGTTGCAGCAGCTCGGGAAGTTGATCACCCGTTGAACCGGGCATTTCCTCCGTAGGGCGACCTGTGAGCACACCTACAGACACACTTTTGTCAATTCGACTTCCTCGCCAAATTCTTCTTTTCAAAAGAGTTTGTTCAAGCACTTACTATAGATGCCGCGACGAAGCCGCTGATTCTCCTTCACGGAGCCAGACAGCTGGGCCCGAACACCTTTTAGCTCTTCTCCAAGCTGGGTGTGGGCATCTTGGAGTTTGTTCCTCTCCTGCTGCACCTTCATAAGCACCCTCTCGTCGGCCTTCAGCTAGCGCAGTAGCTGTTGCTTGTCCGGATCCAGTCCGGCAACATCTGCAATATTATTGTCAGACTTATACGCACGCCGCACACCGCTTATCTTTTTCAAATAATGTGTTACCGGAGGGGGTCTCTGTGTCTCCTCCTGCAGCGGCTAGTGCGGCCTCAAGTTGGGCCTTGCACCCTTGTAGCTCCTGAGAAAATTGGGTATTCTTCTCCGTAAGATCATGCATATCAAATGATCCTTAAATCAGTTATTTCAACTACTTTAAGTCTCGGGGGCTACTGGCATATACAACTATTAAAATCCCTTACCCGTATGTCTTTCACATACTGCTCCGTGGCTCTGGTTAAACCATCTTGAGCAGCACAGAGGTGCGCGTCTCCCGCGTTAAAGGCATTCAACGCCTCAGGGGAGAAACACGCGTCACGAAGAACTGTCCGGCGGCGCCTGTGATTCATGGCGCTCTCCACCTCAGACCTGGTGGCGGACAGCCTGTCGGCATCCTCCGTTGGAGGAGCATCCGGCTCGCGCCTTGCGCTCGCCTCCCCCCTCGGACCAGGCGTTGGGGCCTGGCTGTCGGAGGCTTGGTTGGCAACCTCTCCGGGCACAGTTCGGCGAGCGCTCTTTCTCCTAGAAGAGTCATGAGCATTAACATATTTCATAGGAGCCTTCTCCTTAACAACGGTGGCATGACATACCTTTGCGGTGACATTTCAATTCGCACCGTGCCCCTCTTCCGCCTGCTGGGCTGAACTGACCCTGGTTGGTCAGCCGCCACAGGATCAGCCTCCCGCGCTGAAGGCACCTCCTGCGAGACACTGTTGGTATACGGCGGTCAGAAATAAGCACAGGCGGAAAAATGGTGTCAGGGCTCCGGTCGTAGTTACCTGGGAAGCCGGAGATAAACCGGGGTAGTCGGCCGTAATGGCGACTAGAGCATTGTCCATGCTAAGCTGGTGGAACACCCCGTCAATCAGCTCCACCTTTATGTCCGGATCCTCTTTGGAGGCCGGATCAAGGGATCTTCTCGGATCCTCGGGTTGTGGAGCCGGACTGTGTATGTCCTCCACATCCCGGCGCAATTCCTGCGTCAAAAATCATGAAGTAAGGCGCTTAACTTTGAAAGCACGGATCGTATGAGCAAGAGTCCTCTTACCCAGCTCCGAGGGTTATTCATGGAGAATCCATTCAATGGGCTCGTTTGAAGGAAGTCCTCCTTCTCCCCCTTGTACAGACCGAGCAGAATCTTCACCAGATCCGCGGCCGATCCCGGCCCCTTGCGGCCATGACGGGTGGCATCATTCTCCCCGTTGAAATCCCACATGGGGTGGCCCCTATATTCAAGCGGCTGCACCCCTCGCATAATGCACGTGGCCATGACTCCAATCATGGTCAATCCGGAATGGGCCAGCAGCCTTATCCGGCCCATCAAATAATGGACGCTCCTGTCTTCCTCCTGTTGAGGGCTCCGCGGGCGCCAACTCAGGCGTTTCTTCAGAGGAGCCTTGATGAACTCCGGGAGGCCGATCCGAACTGGGTCCGGCAGTGGAGCATCTTCCACATAAAACCATTCCGAGGGCCAGTCTTCGGACGCCTTCTTTGGGGTTCCGGATAGATATCCGGTCCCGGCGATGCACCATATTTCGGCTCCGCCCACTTGATATATTGACCCCTCGTGAGAACAGGGTACGAGGCAAAATAGTCTCTTCCACAGCGCGAAATGGGGCTCGATGCCCAGGAACAGCTCGCAAAGAGCTACGAAGCCCGCGATGTGCAGAATGGAGGCGGGCGTAAGGTGATGGAGCTTGAGTCCGTAGAACTCCAGTAGCCCCCGGAGAAACGGATGTATGGGAAATCCGAGCCCCTTATTAGATAGGGGACGAAACACACCCGCTCTCCTTTAGAGGGACTGGGGGTATTCTCCTCCTGCTTCCCACCTTTGTAGGTGGCCAGCCCGGCTCGAACCGGGACCATAAAGGCCGGAGGAAGGTATCCCTCCGCTTGGAGCGACACTAGCTCGTGTGCGGGACTGAACATCTCCTTCAATCTCCTGGCTGAGGGCTGGGAGCGCGAGAGGAGGAGCCACGCCGACGATCCATGATGGAGTGGATTTTTTGTCAGAAGCCCTCCGATGAGTACTTGCGGAAGGAGGATGGTGTGGTTTGGATCTGGATTCTTGCCTCTCTTATAGGCAACCTATTCACGCAGCTAGGGGGTAAAATGCAAAAATACCTTGGCCTTTCTGTTGGAAATATGCCCTAGAGGCAATAATAAAAGCATTATTATTATATTTCCTTGTTCATGATAATTGTCTTTATTCATGCTATAATTGTGTTATCCGGAAATCGTAATACATGTGTGAATAACAGACACCAAAATGTCCCTAGTAAGCCTCTAGTTGACTAGCTCGTTGATTAATAGATAGTCATGGTTTCCTGACTATGGACATTGGATGTCATTGATAACGAGATCACATCATTAGGAGAATGATGTGATGGACAAGACCCAATCCTAAACATAGCACAAGATCGTATAGTTCGTTTGCTAAAGTTTTCCAATGTCAAAGTATCTTTTCCTTAGACCATGAGATCGTGTAACTCCCGGATATCGTAGGAGTGCTTTGGGTATACCAAACGTCACAACGTAACTGGGTGACTATAAAGGTAGACTACGGGTATCTCCGAAAGTGTCTGTTGGGTTGACATGGATCAAGACTGGGATTTGTCACTCCGTATGACGGAGAGGTATCACTGGGCCCACTCGGTAATGCATCATCATAATGATCTCAGAGTGACCAAGTGTCTGGTCATGGGATCATGCATTACGGTACGAGTAAAGTGACTTGCCGGTAATGAGATTGAACGAGGTATTGGGATACCGACGATCGAATCTCGGGCAAGTAACATATCGATTGACAAAGGGAATTGCGTACGGGGTTGATTGAATCCTCGACATCGTGGTTTGTCCGATGAGATCATCGTGGAGCATGTGGGAGTCAACATGGGTATCCAGATCCCGCTATTGGTTATTGACCTGAGAGTCGTCTCGGTCATGTCTGCTTGTCTCCCGAACCCGTAGGGTCTACACACTTAAGGTTCGGTGATGCTAGGGTTGTGAAGATATGTATATGCAGTAACCCGAATGTTGTTAGGAGTCCCGGATGAGATCCCGGACGTCACGAGGAGTTCCGGAATGGTCCGGAGGTAAAGAATTGTATATAGGAAGTGCAGTTTCGGGCATCGGGACAAGTTTCGGGGTTATCGGTATTGTACCGGGACCACCGGAGGGGTCCCGTGGGCCCACCGGGTGGGGCCACCTGTCCCGGGGGGGCACATGGGCTGTAGGGAGTGCGCCTTGGCCTGGATGGGCCAAGGGCACCAGCCCCTATAGGCCCATGCGCCTAGGGTTTCCACAAAGGAGGAGTCCAAGTGGTGGAAGGCACCCCTAGGTGCCTTGGGGGGGAGGGAAACCTCCCCTTGGCCGCCGCCCCCCCTAGTAGATGCCATCTACTAGGGCCGGCGCCCCCCCCCCCCCTAGCACCCCTATATATAGTGGGGGAGAGGAGGGACTTGACAGACCAGCCCCTGGCGCCTCCCTCTCTCCCCGTTACGTCTCTCCCTCGTAGTCTTGGCGAAGCCCTGCTACTGTGACGCCCTGCATCCACCACCACGCCATCGTGCTGCTGGATCTTCATCAACCTCTCCTCCCCCCTTGCTGGATCAAGAAGGAGGAGACGTCTCCCGTCCCGTACGTGTGTTGAACGCGGAGGTGCCGTCCGTTCGGCGCTTGGTCATCGGTGATTTGGATCACGTCGAGTACGACTACATCATCACCGTTCTTTGAATGCTTCCGCTCGTGATCTACAAGGTACGTAGATGCATCCGATGACTCGTTGCTAGATGAACTCCTAGATGGATCTTGGTGAAACGAGTAGGAAAATTTTTGTTTTCTGCAACGTTCCCCAACAGTGGCATCATGAGCTAGGTCTATGCGTAGTTCTTCTTGCGCGAGTAGAACACAATTTGTTGTGGGCGTAGATTTGTCAACTTTCTTGCCATTACTAGTCCTTTCTTGCTTCAGCGGTATTGTGGGATGAAGCGGCCCGGACCAACCTTACACGTACGCTTACGTGAGACCGGTTCCACCGACTAACATGCACTAGTTGCATAAGGTGGCTGGCGGGTGTCTGTCTCTCCTACTTTAGTTGGAGCGGATTCGATGAACAGGGTCCTTATGAAGGGTAAATAGAAGTTGACAAATCACGTTGTGGCTTTAACGTAGGTAAGAAGACGTTCTTGCTAGAACCCTAATTCAGCCACATAAAACTTGCAACAACAATTAGAGGACGTCTAACTTGTTTTTGCAGCAAGTGGTTTGTGATATGATATGGCCAAAGTTGTGATGAATGATGAATGATCTATATGTCATGTATGAGATGTTCATGCTATTGTAATAGGAATCACGACTTGCATGTCGATGAGTATGACAACCGGCAGGAGCCATAGGAGTTGTCTTTATTTTTTTATATGACCTGCGTGTCATTGAGAAACGCCATGTAAATTACTTTACTTTATTGCTAAACGCGTTAGCCATAGTAGTAGAAGTAATAGTTGGCGAGCAACTTCATGGAGACACGATGATGGAGATCATGATGATGGAGATCATGGTGTCAAGCCGGTGACAAGATGATCATGGAGCCCCAAGATGGAGATCAAAGGAGCTATGTGATATTGGCCATATCATGTCACGTTTATTATTTGATTGCATGTGATGTTTATCATGTTTTGCATCTTGTTTACTTAGAACGACGGTAGTAAATAAGGTGATCCCTCATACTAATTTCAAGAAGTGTTCCCCCTAACTGTGCACCGTTGCGACAGTTCGCTGTTTCAAAACACCACGTGATGATCGGGTGTTTTATTCAGACGTTCACATACAACGGGTGTAAGACAGATTTACACATGCAAACACTTAGGTTGACTTGACGAGCCTAGCATGTACAGACATGGCCTCGGAACACAGAAGACCGAAAGGTCGAGCATGAGTCGTATAGAAGATACGATCAACATGAAGATGTTCACCGATGTTGACTAGTCCGTCTCACGTGATGATCGGACACGGTCTAGTTAACTCGGATCATGTAATACTTAGGTGACTGGAGGGATGTCTAATCTAAGTGGGAATTCACTAATAATTTGATTAGTTGAACTTAATTATCATGAACTTAGTCTAAATATTTTACAATATGTCTTGTAGATCAAATGGGCAACGTAGTCCTCAACTTCAACGCGTTCCTAGAGAAAACTAAGCTGAAAGACGATGGCAGCAACTATACGGACTGGGTCCGGAACCTGAGGATCATCCTCATAGCTGCCAAGAAAGATTATGTCCTACAAGCACCGCTTGGTGACGCACCCGTTCTCCCTGCAGAACAAGATGTTATGAACGCTTGGCAGGCACGTTCCGATGACTACTCCCTCGTTCAGTGCGGCATGCTTTACAGCCTAGAGCCAGGGCTCCAAAAGCGTTTTGAGAGACATGGAGCATATGAGATGTTCGAAGAGCTGAAAATGGTTTTCCAAGCTCATGCCCGGGTCGAGAGATATGAAGTCTCCGACAAATTCTTCAGCTGTAAGATGGAGGAAAATAGTTCTGTCAGTGAGCACATACTCACTATGTCTAGGTTACATAACCGCTTGACTCAGCTGGGAGTTAATCTCCCGGATGATGCGGTCATTGACAGAATCCTCCAGTCGCTTCCACCAAGCTACAAGAGCTTTGTGATGAACTTCAATATGCAGGGGATGGAAAAGACCATTCCTGAAGTATTTGCTATGCTAAAATCAGCAGAGGTAGAAGTCAAGAAGGAACATCAAGTGTTGATGGTCAATAAAACCACTAAGTTCAAGAAAGGCAAGGGTAAAAAGAACTTCAAGAAGGACGGCAAGGAGGTTTCCGCGCCCGGCAAGCAAGCTGCCGGGTAGAAGCCAAAGAATGGACCCAAGCCTGAGATTGAGTGCTTTTATTGCAAGGGAAGCGGTCACTGGAAGCGGAACTGCCCTAAATACTTAGCAGACAAGTAGGCCGGCAAAACAAAAGGTATATGTGATATACATGTAATTGATGTGTACCTTACTAGTGTCCGTAGTAGCTCCTGGGTATTTGATACCGGTGCAGTTGCTCACATTTGTAACTCAAAGCAGGGGCTGCGGAATAAGCGGAAACTGGCAAAGGACGAGGTGACGATGCGCGTCGGGAATGGTTCCAAGGTCAATGTGATCGCCGTCGGCACGCTGCCTCTGCATCTCCCTTCGGGATTAGTTTTAAACCTTAATAATTGTTATTTAGTGCCAGCTTTGAGCATGAACATTGTATCGGGATCTCATTTAATTCGAGATGGCTACTCATTTAAATCCGAGAATAATGGTTGTTCTATTTATATGAGAGATATGTTTTATGGTCATGCTCCTATGGTGAATGGTTTATTCTTTATGAATCTCGAACGTGATGCTACACATGTTCACAATGTGAGTACCAAAAGAAGTAAGGTTGATAATGATAGTCCCACATACTTGTGGCACTGCCGCCTTGGTCACATAGGTGTCAAACGCATGAAGAAACTCCATGCAGATGGACTTTTAGAGTCTCTTGATTATGAATCATTTGACACATGCGAACCATGCCTTATGGGAAAAATGACCAAGACTCCGTTCTCAGGAACAATGGAGCGAGCAACCAACTTATTGGAAATCATACATACTGATGTGTGCGGTCCAATGAGTGTTGAGGCTCGCGGTGGCTATCGTTATGTTCTCGCCCTCACTGATGATTTAAGTAGGTATGGGTATATCTACTTAATGAAACACAAGTCTGAAACCTTTGAAAAGTTCAAGGAATTTCAGAGTGAGGTTGAAAATCAACGTGACAGGAAAATCAAGTTTCTACGATCAGATCGTGGAGGAGAATACTTGAGTCACGAGTTTGGCACACACTTAAGAAAATGTGGAATTGTTTCACAACTCACGCCGCCTGGAACACCTCAGCGTAATGGTGTGTCCGAACGTCGTAATCGCACTCTATTAGATATGGTGCGATCTATGATGTCTCTTACCGATTTACAGATATCTTTTTGGGGCTATGCTTTAGAGACTGCCGCATTCACTTTAAATAGGGCTCCGTCGAAATCCGTTGAGATGACACCGTATGAATTGTGGTTTGGGAAGAAACCTAAGCTGTCGTTTCTAAAAGTTTGGGGATGCGATGCTTATGTCAAGGAAACTTCAACCTGAAAAGCTCGAACCCAAATCGGAATAATGCGTCTTCATAGGGTACCCAAAGGAAACTATTGGGTACACCTTCTACCTCAGATCCGAAGGCAAGATCTTTGTTGCCAAGAATGGGTCCTTTCTAGAGAAAGAGTTTCTCTCGAAAGAAGTAAGTGGGAGGAAAGTAGAGCTTGATGAAGTATTACCTCTTGAACCGGAAAATGGCGCAACTCAAGAAAATGTTCCCGAGGTGCCTGCACCGACTAGAGAGGAAATTAATGATGATGATCAAGATACTTCTAATCAAGCTCCTACTGAAATTCGAAGGTCCACAAGGACACGTCCGCACCAGAGTGGTACGGCAACCATGTCTTGGAAATCATGTTGTTAGACAATAGTGAACCTTCGAACTATGAAGAAGCGATGGCGGGCCCGGATTCCGACAAATGGCTAGAAGCCATGAAATTCGAGATAGGATCCATGTATGAGAACGAAGTATGGACTTTGACTGACTTGCCCGTAAAACGGCAAGCCATAGAAAATAAATGGATCTTTAAGAAGAAGACAGACGCGGATGGTAATGTGACCATCTATAAAGCTCGACTTGTCGCTAAGGGTTATCGACAAGTTCAAGGGGTTGACTATGATGAGACTTTCTCACCGGTAGCGAAGCTAAAGTCCGTCCGAATCATGTTAGCAATTGCCGCATTCTACGATTATGAAATATGGCAAATGGACGTCAAAACGGCATTCCTTAATGGTTTCCTTAAGGAAGAATTGTATATGATGCAGCCGGAAGGTTTTGTCGATCCTAAGAATGCTGACAAGGTGTGCAAGCTCCAACGCTCGATTTATAGGCTGGTGCAAGCATCTCGGAGTTGGAACATTCGCTTTGATGAGATGATCAAAGCGTTTGGGTTTACACAGACTTATGGAGAAGCCTGCGTTTACAAGAAAGTGAGTGGGAGCTCTGTAGCATTTCTCATACTATATGTAGATGACATACTTTTGATGGGAAATGATATAGAACTTTTGGACAGCATTAAGGCCTACTTGAATAAGAGTTTTTCAATGAAGGACCTTGGAGAAGCTGCTTATATATTAGGCATCAAAATCTATAGAGATAGATCGAGACGCCTCATAGGTCTTTCACAAAGCACATACCTTGATAAGATATTGAAGAAGTTCAATATGGATCAATCCAAGAAGGGGTTCTTGCCTGTGTTACAAGGTATGAAATTGAGCTCAGCTCAATGTCCGACCACGGCAGAAGATATAGAAGAGATGAGCGTCATCCCCTATGCATCAGCCATAGGTTCTATTATGTATGCCATGCTGTGTCCCAGACCTGATGTAAACCTTGCCGTAAGGAAGGTACCAAAGTAATCCCGGCAAGGAGCACTGGACAGCGGTCAAGAATATCCTGAAGTACCTGAAAAGGACTAAGGAAATGTTTCTCGTTTATGGAGGTGACGAAGAGCTCATCGTAAAGGGTTACGTCGACGCTAGCTTCGACACAGATCTGGATGACTCTAAGTCACAAACCGGATACGTGTATATTTTGAATGGTGGGGCAGTAAGCTGGTGCAGTTGCAAGCAAAGCGTCGTGGCGGGATCTACATGTGAAGCGGAGTACATGGCGGCCTCGGAGGCAGCACATGAAGCAATATGGGTGAAGGAGTTCATCACCGACCTAGGAGTCATACCCAATGCGTCGGGGCCGATCAAGCTCTTCTGTGACAACACTGGAGCTATTGCACTTGCCAAGGAGCCCAGGTTTCACAAGAAGACTAGGCACATCAAGCGTCGCTTCAACTCCATTCGTGAAAATGTTCAAGATGGAGACATAGAGATTTGTAAAATACATACGGACCTGAATGTAGCAGATCCGTTGACTAAACCTCTCCCTAGAGCAAAACATGATCAACACCACAATTCCATGGGTGTTCGATTCATCACAATGTAACTAGATTATTGACTCTAGTGCAAGTGGGAGACTGTTGGAAATATGCCCTAGAGGCAATAATAAAAGCATTATTATTATATTTCCTTGTTCATGATAATTGTCTTTATTCATGCTATAATTGTGTTATCCGGAAATCGTAATACATGTGTGAATAACAGACACCAAAATGTCCCTAGTAAGCCTCTAGTTGACTAGCTCGTTGATTAATAGATAGTCATGGTTTCCTGACTATGGACATTGGATGTCATTGATAACGAGATCACATCATTAGGAGAATGATGTGATGGACAAGACCCAATCCTAAACATAGCACAAGATCGTATAGTTCGTTTGCTAGAGTTTTCCAATGTCAAAGTATCTTTTCCTTAGACCATGAGATCGTGTAACTCCCGGATATCGTAGGAGTGCTTTGGGTATACCAAACGTCACAACGTAACTGGGTGACTATAAAGGTAGACTACGGGTATCTCCGAAAGTGTCTATTGGGTTGACATGGATCAAGACTGGGATTTGTCACTCCGTATGACGGAGAGATATCACTGGGCCCACTCGGTAATGCATCATCATAATGAGCTCAGAGTGACCAAGTGTCTGGTCACGGGATCATGCATTACGGTACGAGTAAAGTGACTTGCCGGTAACGAGATTGAACGAGGTATTGGGATACCGACGATCGAATCTCGGGCAAGTAACATATCGATTGACAAAGGGAATTGCGTACGGGGTTGATTGAATCCTCGACATCGTGGTTTGTCCGATGAGATCATCGTGGAGCATGTGGGAGTCAACATGGGTATCCAGATCCCGCTGTTGGTTATTGACCTGAGAGTCGTCTCGGTCATGTCTGCTTGTCTCCCGAACCCGTAGGGTCTACACACTTAAGGTTCGGTGATGCTAGGGTTGTGAAGATATGTCTATGCAGTAACCCGAATGTTGTTCGGAGTCCCGGATGAGATCCCGGACGTCACGAGGAGTTTCGGAATGGTCCGGAGGTAAAGAATTATATATAGGAAGTGCAGTTTCGGGCATCGGGACAAGTTTCGGGGTTATCGGTATTGTACCGGGACCACCGGAGGGGTCCCGTGGGCCCACCGGGTGGGGCCACCTGTCCCGGGGGGGGGGCACATGGGCTGTAGGGAGTGTGCCTTGGCCTGGATGGGCCAAGGGCACCAGCCCCTATAGGCCCATGCGCCTAGGGTTTCCACAAAGGAGGAGTCCAAGTGGTGGAAGGCACCCCTAGGTGCCTTGGGGGGGAGGGAAACCTCCCCTTGGCCGCCGCCCCCCCTAGTAGATGCCATCTACTAGGGCCGGCGCCCCCCCCCCCTAGCACCCCTATATATAGTGGGGGAGAGGAGGGACTTGACAGACCAGCCCCTGGCGCCTCCCTCTCTCCCCGTTACGTCTCTCCCTCGTAGTCTTGGCGAAGCCCTGCTACTGTGACGCCCTGCATCCACCACCACGCCGTCGTGCTGCTGGATCTTCATCAACCTCTCCTCCCCCCTTGCTAGATCAAGAAGGAGGAGACGTCTCCCGTCCCGTACGTGTGTTGAACGCGGAGGTGCCGTCCGTTCGGCGCTTGGTCATCGGTGATTTGGATCACGTCGAGTACGACTACATCATCACCGTTCTTTGAACGCTTCCGCTCGCGATCTACAAGGTACGTAGATGCATCCGATGACTCGTTGCTAGATGAACTCCTAGATGGATCTTGGTGAAACGAGTAGGAAAATTTTTGTTTTCTGCAACGTTCCCCAACACTTTCGCATTCGTACCACACGTGGAAGAGGGCCATTATTGTGCGTGGAAGCCAAGGAGCGCAACATTTATAAGGAAGCCGGACACTATTCGGCAAGCACATGGAATTTGGAGGAGAACCCGCCTTGCAACGCCGAAGACAATATACGCGCCGGACTCGTCGTCATTGAAGCCTGGTTCGGGGGCTACTGAGGGAGTCCTGGACTAGGGGGTGTCCGGATAGCCGGACTATCATCATCGGCCGGACTCCAAGACTATGAAGATACAAGATTGAAGACTTCGTCCCGTGTCCGGATGGGACTTTCCTTGGCGTGGAAGGCAAGCTTGGCAATACAGATATGTAGATCTCCTACCATTGTAACTGACTCTGTGTAACCCTAGCCCTCTCCGTGTCTATATAAACTGGAGGGTTTTAGTCCGTAGAACAACAATAACAACAATCATACCATAGGCTAGCTTCTAGGGTTTAACCTCCTTGATCTCGTGGTAGATCCACTCTTGTACTACCCATATCATCAATATTAATCAAGCAGGAGTAGGGTTTTACCTCCATTGAGAGGGCCCGAATCTGGGTAAAAACATCGTGTCCCTCGTCTCCTGTTACCATCCACCTAGACGCACAGTTCGGGACCCCCTACCCGAGATCCGCCGGTTTTGACACCGACAAGGGGTATATATAGCCTCCACACAAAATCTAACTGTTACACACAATTTACCAAACTCGGTGGGACCGATTCAATAGACTCGGTCGGACCGATTTAGTAAACCTAGTGATCGTTAGTGATTTTCGGTGGGACTGACATGCATCTCGGTGAGACCGATTCGGTTAGGGTTAGGGCATAACGTAATCTCGGTAAGACCGATTACACAAACTCAGTGAGACCGACTTGGTAATAAGCTTTCCAGAGAGTTGGTCAGGTAAACACGGTGGGACCGATTTGCTATTTTTGGTGAGACCGAAATGTTACAAAAAGGAAACAGAGAGTTTACATTGCAATCTCGGTGGGACCGATCGCTCACTTCGGTTAGACCGAAACGTTACGAAGGGAAACAGAGAGATTACAATCCCATCTCGGTGAGACCGAGATCCCTATCGGTAAGACCGATTTGCTTAGAGTTTGTGGCAGTGGCTATGACTTTTGGAATCGGTGGAGCCGGATAGGAAGAATCGGTGTGACCGATTTTGGCTTTGGGTTTAGGTCATATGTGGATGTGGGAAAGTAGCTGAGGGTTTTGGAGCATATCACTAAGCACATGAAGAAAGAGGCTCATTAAGCAACACCTCATCCCTCCTTGATAGTATTGGCTTTTCCTATAGACTCAATGTGATCTTGGATCACTAAAATATAAAATGAAGAGTCTTGAGCTTTTGAGCTTGAGCCAATCCTTTGTCCTTAGTATTTTGAGGGATCCACTTTCATCATCCATGCCATGCCATTCATTGAGCTTTCCTGAAATAATAGTCTTGGAATAGCATTAGCTCAATGAGCTATATGTTGTTATGAATTACCAAAACCACCTAGGGATAGTTGCACTTTCAGTTATCAAGACTATTTTCTGGCGCCGTTGCCAGGGAGCATAGCTCTATTCTTTGAGTCACTTGGGATTTATATCTGCTGGTCACTATGAGGAACTTGAAAGATGAAAGAACTAAGATTTATCCCTCAACTATGAGGGGAGGTAAGGAACTGCCATCTAGCTCTGCACTAGATTCTCCTTCTGTTATGAGTAAGCTTGTGACACCTAAACCTGCTTCTGCTATTAATTTTGATGTGTTGCATGTTATTGATGATGTCTACTATGCATGATACTTATGATGAAACTACTTCTATGCTTGATACTACTGTGCCATTAGGTGAATATCTTGATGAACAACTTGCTAGGGTTAGAGAGAATGAAATTATTGAAAATGAAATTATTGAAGATAGTGATGATGAAGGTTCTCCCCGTAAGTATGAATTGCATGTTGTTCCTAAGGGTTATGTTATGGATGAAGAAACTGCTAGAGATTTTCTTGCTTGCAATGATAGATCTGATCTTAAGAAGTTATTAGCTAAACTGAAACAGAAAACTCTGAATGTTAGAATGAAATATGACCCTGCTTTTGCTACTTCACCTATCTTTGTTACTGATAAGGATTATGAACTCTCTGTCGATCCTGAGATAATTACTTTGGTTGAATCTGATCCTTTTTATGGCTATGAATCTGAAACTGTTGTGGCACATCTTACTAAGTTAAATGATATAGCCACCCTGTTCACTAATGATGAGAAATCTCGCTCCTATTATATCCTTAAGATATTTCCATTCTCATTAAAGGGTGATGCTAAAACTTGGTTTAATTCTCTTGATCCTGGTTGTGTGAGTAGTCCCCAGGATATGATTTATTACTTCTCTGCTAAATATTTCCCTGCTCTGCCTTGAGGGAAATATATAATTTTGTGCAAATTGAAGAAGAGAGTCTCCCACAACCTTGGGGGAGGCTTCTCCGATTACTTAATGCTTTTCTTGATCATCCTCTTAAGAAAAATGAAATACTTGATATCTTTTATAATGGACTAACCGATGCTTCCAAGGACCACTTGGATAGTTGTGTTGGTTGTGTTTTCAGGGAAAGAACAGTCGATCAAGCTGAATTGCTATTGAATAATATGTTGACTAATGAAAATAATTGTACTCTTCCTGAGCCAATTCCTGAGCCAAGTCCTAAACCAACTCTGAAGAAGAGGGGTGTTTTATTTCTCAGTCCTGAAGATATGCAAGAGGCAAAGAAATCTATGAAAGAAAAAGTTATTAAAGCTGAAGATGTTAAGAATTTACCTCCTGTTGAAGAAATACATGGTCTTAATTTACCACCTATTGAAGAAACACATGGTCTTGATAACCCAACACAGGTAGTAAAGGTAAATTATCTCTATAAATATGCTAAATTTGAAATCCCGTCTACTAAGTTTGCTAGCCAATGCTTGGATGAATTTGATGACTTTATGGCTAGACAAGAAAATTTCAATGCTTATGTTGGTAGAGAATTAAAGAGTAATGCTTACATGATTGGATGCTTGAGTGATTATATGGCTAGAGTTAAAGGTGAACTTAAACTCATTAGCAAATATGCTTCTATGGTTAACACTCAAGCAGAACAAGTACTTAAAGCTCAAAGTGATTTTCTCGATGAATTAAATAATAAACATGATTTTGCTGTTAGAGTGGCTACTAGAACTGGTAAAATGACTTAGGAACCTTTGTATCCTGAAGGCCACCCTAAGAGAATTGAGCAAGATTCTCAGAGAAATAATGTAGATGCACCTAGTCCTTCTAAAAAGAAGAAAAAGAAAAATGATAGGACTTTGCATGCTTCTAGTGAACCTGTTGTAGACACACCTGAGAATCCCAATGATATTTCTATTTCTGATGCTGAAATACAATTTGGTGATGAACATGAACCTAGTGATAATGTCAATGATAATGTTCATGTTGATGCTCAACCTAGCAATAATAATGATGTTGAGATTGAACCCGTTGTTGATCTTGATAACCCATAATCAAAGAATCAACGTTATGATAAGAGAGATTTTGTTGCTAGGAAGCACGGTAAAGAAAGAGAACCATGGGTTCAGAAACCCATGCCTTTTCCTCCTAAGCCATCCAAGAAAAAGGATGATGGTGATTCTGAGCGCTTTGCTGAAATGATTAGACCTATCTTTTTGCGTATGCGTTTGACTGATATGCTTAAAGTGAATCCTTATGCTAAATACATGAAAGATATTATTACAAATAAAAGAAAGATACCGAAAGCTGATGCTTGCTAATTATACTTTTAAGGGTGGAATACCTAAGAAACTTGGAGATCCAGGAGTACCAACTATACCATGCTCCATTAAAAGAAACTATGTTAAAACTGCTTTATGTGATCTTGGAGCCGGTGTTAGTGTTATGCCTCTCTCTTTATATCGTAGACTTGAATTGAATAAGTTGACACCTACTGAAATATCTTTGCAAATGGCTGATAAATCAACTGCTATACCTGTCGGCATTTGTGAGGATGTGCCTGTTGTGGTTGCAAACATTACTATTTTAACGGACTTTGTTATCCTTGGTATTCCCGAGGACGATAGTATGTCGATTATCCTTGGTAGACCCTTTCTGAATTCTGCAGGGGCTGTTATTGATTGCAAAAGAGGCAATGTCACTTTTCATGTTAATGGTAATGAGCATACGTCCAAGGAAACAACCTCAAGTTCATAGCATCAATTCTATTGGAAAAATTCCAACTATCATTATTGGAGGTTTTGAATTTCCTCTTCCTACTATCAAGAAGAAATATGATATTCTTATTATTGGGGATGTTCATATCCCAACCTAGTGTTATTCAAAATTTCTCCGGTCTCATGTTATTCGAAATGAGTTTGTTAACAAGACTTGATCAACCTTGTTAGTGGATTCCTTTTGATGATCATCAGATGGATGAAATTTGAAGGCACAACCTTCTGTACCCTACTTTTACTTTCTGTTATTTAGATTAAATAAATTAAAAATAGTATATTCTGCCTGTTTTCTGAGTTATCTATGCAAAAAAATATACCCCGAAAATAAAAGTTCTCCAAATGCCCTGCAAATTTAATATGATTTTTTCTGAAATATTTGAGAATATCTGGCACTCAGAACACAGCAGGGGGAGCTGGCACCTAGCCACGAGGGTCCAGGGCGCGCCCACCCCTACAAGGCGCGCCCCCTGCCTTGTGGGCCCACGGTGGCCCCCCTCCACTTATTCCTGCACCCACACACTTCATCTTCCTCCCAAAAAATCACCATCCAGCTCAAGCACGAGTTCTAGCTCACTTTGCTGCCATTTTCGATCTTCTTGCTCAAAGCTCCATTCACAAAACTACTTTGGGGGATTATTCTTTGGTATGTGACTCCTCTAATGGTCCAATTAGTTTTTGTTCTAGTGCTTTATTTATTGCAAATTTTTGCTGCCTAGGTGACCCTGTTCTTGAGCTTGCATGTCAAATTTATATGGTCCCAAGTAATTTTAATGCATGATATAAGCTCTAGGCACTTGTGAAGTAGTTGCTATCAGTTTTGTTGAGTTTGATTCACTTTTATTTTGAGTTACTAAAATTTTCATAAATTTTCAGGGAATGATTAAGAGATTTTTGAGGGGCTCTTCTAGCCAAGGCTCTAAGGATAAACAAGCTAAGGAGAATGAAAAGGCCAAGTATAATCTCCCCCGTGTGGCGGAAGTACGGCCGTGTGAATGGCCTTGTGATGATTTCTTGAGAGCAGCCGGGATTTATGATGACTTTTATTCGTTGGTTGATAATGTGGACCTCACCGACTTCCTCCACGGCCAGATCGAACAGTCTCTCTTACTCACCAATACTTTTGTGCAAAATTTCTACTTTTATCCTAAGAAATCACCTCCTTCAGTAGTGTTTCATTTATATGATGTGGCTAGGGAGATGTCATTATATGAATTTTGCACGGTTTGCAAGATACCTTTCGGGGGCAGTTTAGAGGAACCACATCATAAAGATGTGGATGGATTTATTGATACTATTACTGTAGAGGAAACGAGGAGGGTTTCCGATGCAAGAATTACTAGCATACATTTTCCTGTTTTACGCTACTTTGCAATATTTGCTAGTTGATGCTTAATTGGTCACGGAAACTGTGGAAACCTTAGTGTTCCTGATATTATTATTTTGTTCCATGTCTTATTTCGTGATAACTCTGTTAGTATGGGTGCCATTATTGCTAAATGTTTAAGCCTGAACCGTACAAAGGGCCCCATCTTTGGAGGTATCTATGTTGCTCGCCTTGCTAAACATTTCAGGATACCCATTAGGCATTTTGAGAAAGAGGAAAAACTGTTGCCCCCTACCTTTCTAGATTATAAGAGCATGGTAGCACATGAGTTTATTGTTAAAAATGATGATAAGATGCTTTTGTATAATTTGAGATTTAATAAGAAACACAGTGAGATTATTATCTTGCCTGCGTCCTCTTTGTTTGATTTAACTGCAGGCCCTTACCTCGTCTTGCCGGAGGCCGTCTATGCGCTCTGTGGCCAGACATCAGCTCCACAGCCTGAGCCGGAACCACCACTTGACCTTTATCGACCATCCTGTTATCAGTGGGATCTGGAGGAGATCGTCAGCCAGTGGCAGTATGATGACACTCCTCAGTACACCGGGGAGAGTAGCCGCGATCCATGGGCATAGACCAACTTAGGCCAAAAGCCTAAGCTTGGGGGAGTACGTATTTCTCACCGACATTACATTCATGTTCATACGTTCATTCTAGTTGTCGGTGCTCATACTTCTTCATTGTACTATCCATGCTAGTTTAATTTTTTCACACAAAGCTACTTTTAGCGGCCCATAACAGATATTTAAATCCTGACCCATGTGACTTGCGAAGCCGAAACCTTCAATCATGTGACTTGCAGGATGCGACATACAAACAACGACGGATCAAAAGCTTGATATGTGAAATCGATCGACGCTTTAGTATCACCTCGCGTATATGTTTTAAATTCAAACTGAAAGCATAAATTCACAGTAAGAAAGCGTATTGTGACGGTGAACCCAAGGAGTCAATTCGTGCTTTATTATTATTAGGGAAAGATATATAGCCCCGAAGGGGTGTGTCCGAAGGGACACGAGGCAACCGCCTTGGTTAGGAAAAGTAAGGATTAATTAAATCCTAACAGTTCTGTAGCGCTAGTCCTATAGGGGTTTAACACGATAACTTTTCGACTGACTATTACAAAAGTTTTCTGTAGCTCCAGGGAGGGAGGGGTGACGACAGTAGCACGTCTTCAGCTCGTGCTTGTATTCGTCACTGAGTGGTCTATAGATATGATTGTAGTAATTTTTATTATTTCTGTTATTTATTGTACTACTCCCTCCATCTCAGTTTACAAGGCTTGCACGTGTATCTAGGCTTTCAATTTAACTTATATAAAATAAATTGTTTAACATAAAAATTATATCATTAGAAAATAGAATATCTAAAGTTTCTAATGATATATATTTTGTAACGTATGGCTCTTATTAAGTTGGTCAAATTAACGACCTAGATACACGCGCAAGACTTGTAAACTGAGATAGAGGGAGTACTATCGTAATTGATAGAAAAAAGACACAAGAGCAGTGGCATGTGCCATGCGGCAAATGAGGAGGGGAAAAGTCCATTTTAAACCTTGAACTTGTAGAGGTTCGGCGAAATGAACCCCCACGTTGAAATCTCTGTCTTTTGCACCCTGAACTATACAATCCCGGTCCAAATCAAACCCTGGCAAATTTCAACCGGGATTCTTCTGACTGGTGGGCCAGGAAGTGACAGTGTTAACCACGGCACACACCCGTCCTCCGCACTGGGCCGGCCCATTTGTCTTTTTTTCGGTTACACTTATATTTCGGTGTTTGTGACATTTCAAAAAATATTCAACCGTTACAAAAAGTACTTGGCATTTCAAAATAGATTTACACATTATAAAAATGTATATATCTGTAATTTAAAAAATATACATTACATTTGGAAAATGTTCACACATTTCGAAATAATGTTCATGATATTTTAAAAAATGTATACAATGTGCAAAAATGTCACGTAGTTTTAAATAATGTTTCATACCATCCCAAAAATGGTTAACACGTTTTTGCAGTAAGTTTCAAATATTTGTATTTGAAAAAAGAATGTTAACAATATTGTAAATACCAAAAAAGGCGAATGGGTATGAAAAAAGTAGATGTATAAATATATATATTTAAAAAATCAATAATGTATACAGAAAATGTTGAACGTGTATAAAAATGTTTCCGATATATACGAAAAAAAGTAGCAGTACATCATTTGTTCACGCAAGCCGAGTAGCAGTACATCATTTGTTCGAAGCCCACCCATACCATTATTGTTTCCTTTTTATTTGAGGTGCTTCCTACGTAAAAAAAATAACCGGAGAGCTTCACAATTTTTTCCAAAATCTGTGAACTTTACTTTTGAAAATCCGTTAATTTTTTTCAAAATCTGTGATTTTTTAAAAATTCGTTAGCTCTAAATTGATGCACCTTTTCCAAATCTGTGTACTTTTTATCAAAATTGATGAGCTTTTTAAAAAATCGACAAACTTTTTCCAAAATGATGAACTGTTTGTAAAAACGAGGAACTTATTCAAAATTGATAAAAATCCGTGAACTTCCTAAAAAAGGATTGATGAACTTTTTTATTTATTTCTGTGTTTTTTGGAATTTCTACCGATCTTTTTTCATTTCTGTGAACTAAAAAAGGGGCAAATAGGTCTATTTTCCTGATAGTGTACAGCTAAGTCAAGGTGACTGGGTGGTTTATGGGTACAGCCGTCAATGTAAGTGACCCGAGTTCGTATCTTGCTACTCGGAAAAATTAGCTTGAGTTTTTTTTTTTGCGTGATTTCTGTGGTTGCTGGGCCTCGCGTAGAACACGCCCGTGGGGAGCGAGTTGGGCGTCACTGGGATGGCCCGGTCTTTTCCGCGCGTACGCCTCGCAGCATCCTGGCCACGCTGACAATCCCCCGTTTAAAATGAACTTTTTCCGATGAGGAGCGGCGAACCGCACGCGTAGGGCACGCGGTACGCAGCGCGGACAGCGAAGAAAACGCCCGCGAGGCGAGCGCGTCCATTGGCTTTGGCTTGCGCCAGGAAAAGCGCGCAGCCTCGGTATCCCTACCCGGGCACGTGATTGGCTGGAGGAGAGTTCGCTCCACAGCTGTGTCCTCTCGCCGTCCGCGTCTCGGACATGACACATGGCGACGGCGACCATCGAAATCGACGACCCGATCTTGTTTAGACTAGTAGTTACAATGGGACTAACTTGACTAGTAACATCACACATTTCAATACAAAATTGCTTATGTGGTAGCTAATTAATGAGGAGAGAGGGGTTTATGATAACTTAGCTAGTTACTATAACATCACACATTTCAAGACATAATGAGTCTATAGCCTAATAAATGAACTCTTTCATGATGCCACTCATATGTTACTACCCACTATGGAGGTAGTAACATAGACTAGTAACATCGGCAAGTTACTACTCTATGTTACTCTCCACTGTGAGCAGTCTTATTGTGCTGGGATAAGCCAGATAGCCACTTCGCAGGCGTTGCAAGTACTTCGGTTGGGGTGGTCGCATTCTTTGGTCGGGTCGGCCCCATCTTGTCATTCGCCCACCGCGTATACCGCCGCAGCCAAAACCGTGTGCGTGTCACGCACTCCCTTCATCCTGCCAGCCTGAGGTGGAGGCGGACAGCGTGGCACCAGTGCGGCGGAGCGAAGAGCAGCCAAGTCTTGGGAGGAAGAAGAAGAGATGGGCAAAGAGTGAAGAGTAGGTGTGTGTGTGGGTATAACGTGTGGGCCAAGGGCGGACCGTGACCATATATGTAAGCGCAAGTGCGGTGTACCAGACAGCTGTGACAAGGAATATCAGAATTCTCTCCTCTCCTCGTGTACCATCCTCACCTACTCCTTCTTCCTCCTCCGACCTCATCTGGTCGGCTGTTCCCCTCGATCTCATCCCCTCCTGTTCTGATCCTCTCTAGGGTGCGCAATAAGGTCGAATCTCTCTCCCTTGTCACATTTACGTGTCTATAAGCTGTGGCAGTGGCGCCCCTGCTTGTTCTGCTGAGGCTGGGAGCAAAGGTGCGATTTACCTGTTTTTAACGTTTCGATTTCCTTCGTCGCAGCCAAAGCATGTTTTCCTTGTTCTTCGTTGAGTTAATCCTCTTCCTTTGTTCCTCCATTTTGTTCTTTTGGGTTGAGAAAAATTAGCACCAAGAGTTGTGGCTGAGCATTTGGTCATTTCTGGGTTGTGTCGAAACTTTGTGCTAGCTAATTCGTCAGCCTGTTGCTGAAAATTTTCCTGCGCAGGTGCACACGAGGAGATACATTACTAGGCTGGCCGGCTGAAGTACATCCAGCAAATTCAAGAGCGGCAGTCCCTTGGAGGAGGAAGAGGTAACTGAGAAGCTAGTAGCTAGTTAAGGTTGATACGGTTACCTAATTCCTTGGTTTGGTTGTTAATTTGTCGCCCGATCTCTAGATTCGTAGGTAGGTACTCGGCAGAAACAGCAAGGATGGACACTCCCCTAAGTATTTTGAAGGACATTTTTGGACTGGCTCTCAAAATCAAGGAGGCGGTGAATGCGGTTCGCCAGAATAAGGAGGTTTGCCTTGAGATCAGAAAACGCGTGAACACGCTGCATGCTATCCTGTCGTGCCTCACGAAATCGGAGATGCTGATGCATCCGGCCATGAGCGAGGCACTTCAGATCCTCCAAGGCACCCTCTCTCGGGCTCTCCACCTTGTCATGGCCTGCCACGAGGAGAAGAACGTCATCTCCAAAATCTTTTCGGCCACTAGCTTGTCCAAAGACTTGCATCAGGTGAACAAGGATATCATAGAGGACATGGCCATCGCAAACTTTGGCAACACTGTCCACAACACCATCATGCTCAGTAAGCACGCTCAACATGAGGCTCCACTAAAGGTACCTATTTACTATGCCTGCACCATACATATATCTATTGTTCTCTAACTATACTCCCACCTTACACATGCCTATTAGATAAATCTATTATATCTCTCATTTCTAATTTTCTTCAATAGTTAGTCTAAGATATCCTGATATGAGTAGTATGAAAAATATTGTCGCTGAACTTAGCTTACCATATATCCTTTTTATATAAAGAAAAAGGGTATAATACAACATACCTAAAAGTACCCATTTTATGAGAAAATAAAGCTTTTGAAAATACTATAAGTTAGACCAAATAAAATCATTAGGGGATCAATTTTGTTATTATCTTTTGCTTTTAGTAAAAGCAGGACCAGCTTACAGAACGTAATTAAATTGCAAGTTTGACTATGTCTCCTTAATTTTAGTCATGTCTCATAGTAGGTCAGACTTTTGAGTGTTACCTTTATCTTGTTTTCATAATCTATACTCATTGCAGGAGGAAACAGATTCTTCCGTCGGAAAGGAGCAAATAGATTCTGCAGTAGAAAGCGCGGCCGCTTCCATGTCATCAGGTAAAGTCACATCTTCTATCTTTCGAAAGGAGAAACAACACCCTCGATCTCCAGCATAACTATCATGCACGCATGATAGGTTACGTAGACCGTATTATTACTTTTCAATGTTTATTGGCCACTTAATTAGCTATTGCAAATTAACCATACAATTTATTTGGTAGCGATGATGCTCTTACTGTACCGTGTTTGGGTAATTAAAAATTTTGAGCTGCATTTGCGTAATCTCATTTCTGTATGCATGCCTTGTTTCTACGACAGGGTTCAAATGGTACATTTTGTCTGAGCTGGAGAAGGCTACAGATAACTTCTCAGAAGAAAATGTGATTTGGAAATGTGGCAGTGTTACCATCTACCAGGTACTGTATGCTTGCTTTGCAAATTCTGTTTTTGGCTTGTGTCACGGTCCTAACTCGAGGGTGTCACACCGGACGAATTATAGATCAGAAACCAGAATATTTGATACAATCAGAGAGGAGTCTGGAGGAGGAAGAAGAAGCACAGGGGAAGGGGGAAGTGGTTTCAGCAACAGTACAGTTTCATCCATGCATGCTCGTCTAGATTTGGCCAATTGTTTATGGACAAAAATGGCTTTTTACTACGTTTGGAAATAGATGACGTGGGGGGGGGGGGGGCAAAAATTTGAACTGTCGTCTATTTCCGAACGGAGGGAGTAGTATATATGTTTCCTACCTATATCTTGCATATGCACCAAGGAGCAGATAATTCATGCCTGTAGCACATTCAATTCAGAAACATAATCGATCATCATTAGAAGCTTGAACTTTGAATTTACATTTTTTCAGGGTAAATTACCCGATGAATGCCAAGTTGCCATCAAAGTCTACAGTGACGAACAGTTCAGTACTTGTAGAGAACAACGTAACAATGATGTTCGTTTCGCAGCAGAGCTTATGCATAAAAATATAGTGAAACTGCTGGGATGTTGCTATACTGGTACCGGAGGACTCTTTTTGCAAGTTTATGTACACGCGCACTACCGAAGCTTATCGGACTACATGAATGGCATGTTCCTTCTATTCTCCTCATCTACTTATTGATAATCGCATGATTATCATCGTACGATAAATCTTATCATTGATCATTTTTCAGGCCGTATGAGAGCATTGGTCCCTCGCCCCACTCAGAGGGGTTTAAACGTAAGCCCTGAAACCCAAAAGCTGTCCTGGCCAAGGTGTTTCAAAATTATCCAAGGGATTGCCCAAGGTGTACTTTATCTGCACGATCACTGCGGACTGCGCATCATCCATCTTGATTTGAAGCCGAGCAATATCCTCTTGGATCAAGGGTTTAATCCCAGGATTGATGATTTTAGCATCTCCCAGATGTTACCTGAATCGAAGGACAAAGGAGTAGTTGCTTCAGTAACAGCTACTTGGTATGCAACCTTAGATGTCATCGCATATATTTATTTATTTTTGAAATTGTCATCGCATATTTTTTCTTGTGAACTGAAGTAGATGGCTCTGATTTTACGTGTCTCATCTTTTCAGGGGTTTTGCGGCTCCAGAATATGTTCACTCTCTTTGTTTCTCAGCCAAGAGTGACGTGCACAGCTATGGCGTCCTCCTCCTTGAGCTCGTTACTGGAGTGAGCTGCGATCAGGCGAACGAGAGTTACAACCCTCTAACTGCGTCGGTAAGAAAAAATAAATAAACATGCCAATAAATACATGTCTTTTTTTTGCGGGAATAAATACATGTCTTTGTGGACCAATATACACTTAGCTTTTCTCTGAGATCGATATACATATACTAGAATATAATCTTCCAGTCCAGTTCAAATAAGATACTCCCTCCGGCTTATATGTTGTATGTTTGGTTATAGTAACATCATACATTATGGGAAGGAGGGGGTACGTACAAAGAATTCGACGGTATAACAACTGTGTAATCTCCTTTCGCAGGTATGGAAGCTATGGAAAAGTGAGAGGCTGGACGAGTGTATCGATCCAGGGTTACGTGATGTAGTATCAGAATCACAGATTGACGAGATGAGAAGGTGCATCCACATTGCTTTGCTCTGTGTTGAAGAGGATCCGGCACGTAGGCCCACCATGAATCGTGTCGTCTGGATGCTGAGCGATAACAGGCTGAATTTGCCTAAACCTGAGAAGCCATCTTACAGTACACCACCTTTAGGTATCCTCAAACAAAAATATTTTAAAAAAAAAATCACACCACCGTTAGGCACAGGCACAGCTCTGTAGATGAGGCACCATAAATCTACAGAGGGTTCCTTAAAGAAAATAAGAAGTCTACAGAGTATCTAAAAAAAAAAGTCTACAGAGGGTGGCTCGTCAACTACCCGTACCGACCTCGTGGGTTTTCACTTTCCGTTGGGCCTACTTGCTCGAACTATTTCCAGTTGTGTCTGTTTGAAGCTTTGTATTCGGTACTGTGTGATGTTTGTGGAACTCGTGGCTTTATCAATGAGTAATTTTACGGTACATCATACTACTCCTTGTAGTGTGTAGTATTAATCTAATCCAACCGCAAAGGGCATTTTAGTCAACTGTAATTTTCTTTCCCCTCGCAGAAAAAATCCTGTAATTTTCTTCAATCAGCGTCTTCCTCCCTTGTCATGGCGCACGGGACCAATCATGTTCATCTTCCCCACCGCATCATCGTGCTATGCTTCCCAATCCCTCGACCTCGTCACTCATCCTCGGTACAGCCGCGGGCGGTGCCTATGCCCCCCGCCGCCCTTGCTCCTCACCACGCCATGCACTAGCTTAGCCCAGGCACTCACATGAGGCAGCTGTGCTTGAATTGGACACGAATTAGTGCACTAAAGTGTGCGCCTTTGCAAGAGGTTTGGGAGGATAGAAAATTTTATATGAAATGTATTATGATGGAATCCTTTGGAAAAAGACCATGTAGGATTCAATCCTATAAATCAAACAGACACCATAAGAAAATATGAAATGTATTTTCAAGGAATCCCTATAAAGAAATCATGTGGAATTCAATCATATAAATGAAACAGCCATCATAGGAAAATTTTCTAAGGAGTGTAACCCTACAAAATTACTTTGAAAATCCTTTGAACCAAAGAAGCCTTTAATAAACTCAACTCATCATGATGGAACAACAACAACAACACGGGGGGCTAAAGGACACGAGAAGCAAACCAAACGCAAGGAACGCTAGACCTCAAGCAAAGCATCCCAACACATAGAGCAAATGTAGCGGCTGGAACTGATACTGCCCTAAACCCATCTTAAAAGAATCTCCACTGCTGAAACATGCAATACGTAGAAGCAAGGACCAAAAATCTAGTCCTGCAACCAACGGAGGAACAAAATGTGATGGGATGCTGCATGCCCATCTTGCATGTTACCAGCGCTAAAGACTGGAATGAAACCAGCACCATCAAAGAAAGAAGAAACGGGAACAAAATGACACCTGCTACACTTCATCACCTCCTGTGATGGGTGTATCATGGATGAGCCAAAACTTCCCTAACACCTCAATTCAAAGTTGCAGCAACAAAGATACCGAGATCCCATCAAATTAGCCTAGCGCGGTTAAATTACATGGTTCCAACATTTTCGATTACACGAGCAGGAAAAGAGGGGTGACACTTGAGACTAGACACAGCAAAATGCTACTAAGCTGCTAACACGCTATAGAAAGCTGCTGCAGGAAGATTGATCCGCTTGCAAACTGTCGCTGATGGATGCAAAAGACCCCCATTCGCCTGACAAGTTCAAACCTTCATGGATGTATTCGAAACAGCCAAAAAGCCCAATGCAACAATGTTAGAGACGTAGACTGCCCAACTTCGATAGAACCTTGGTTCTCACAACTTCAGCTCCTAAAGATGCACCGCAAATAAGGCCATCCCACATTTAACTGGTGTAGAGAAACACCTCTGGCACTGAATAAGGATCGAGCTCGAAACAGCCTCGAAGCTTGCCTGCTTTTTCATTTGTCAGATGGAAGCAAGGGACGTGGTGAGCGAACTTTGGGTACTCATCCTTGCTTATTGTTTTCACATCTGCCCCTCTTCGAAACACTGCCCTGTAGCCATCCACCTTTCCTAAAGGCTGAACTTGTATGGACGAATCAGTCTGGCCAACAATCTCCACAAATTCATACTCACAGTTTTTAAAGTCTTCTGCAGTCCATCCAGCCCTCCAGTTCTTGTAAACGGCCCAGATGTCACGGAAGCGAGGGATTATTTCATATTCGTTTTTTCTACCAGTTGATCTAGCAACCACAGGATGAGAAAATGACTCTGTACCAGTGTAAGTCGTAGTACCATCATTGCCAGAGGAAACCTTAAAGATTCCACACGCAAGAGTCCGATCCTCTTTACCAGTCAATCTTTTCTCCTCCTCTCCCCGAGGACAGAGATCAAGCCATTTCACTTGTACTTTATTATTCTTGAGATCGACTTTCTTTATGATGGCATAGTAATTGGGGAACTTGTCCATATCACTATAGAGAGCCCAGATCTGCCCAGGTTCGAACTTCTGAATCGACCTTATTTCTGTAAATTCATAGAATTCTGAGTCAGGACATTCAAATTCATCCTGGACAATGCCATCAGAATCCTCATTAACATCCACACCTTCTACAGTAGATGGAGTATGATGCTCTTTGTTCTCTTCCTTTGTTGCTCTTGTAAAGAGCCCTGTATTCATACATGTAGCATGTGGCACCTCCCCAACCTTCTCAGACCCCTTGCCAGAATTAATTCCACTGGATGAACCAGCATACTTGGTATCAACCCCCTTGCCTTTTACTGTGCTTTCCAGAACAACAGAAGCAAAAGCCTCTTCCAAGTTAAGGGGAAGCGCTGCAGGATCAAGTTCAATAGCTCCTTCTGGAATGCCTTCTCTTTCAGTCCCACGCATGAAATGATGAGGGACACAATGAGAAAATCTTAGTGTGTTATCCTGAGGTATCACACATGGAGTTGCCTCTTTCGACTGCATAAATAAGCTAACAAAACCTTTTATTTTCACAAGTGGCACGACAATGATGCTAGTGCCGGTTGTGAAATCCGAGACAACTTGAACAAGTTCATACTCAAAATCTGTGTGGCTGTCAGCATCCGAACTCCAGCCGATGTCCCATCCCTTGTGCAGGGCCCAAACTTCATCTTTCCTAGGATATATCTCATACGAGTTTTTTGTCTTGCTTTTCGCACAGGAAATAGTTTGGGAGAACATATTAGCTTCTTTAGCTGTGTCTGATGTTCCATGCTTAAAATGTCCACAAGCAACAGGCAGTTCTGCACGTGACCATGCCAGCTCTGCTTCATTTGTGGGATCCAATTCCAGCCAAACAAAGTGTACTATAAACTTTGGGGCCATTTTTACCTTTGTAATTCGAGCATAAAATCTTGGCATGCAGCCATGACTATCATAGACAGCCCAGATCTGGTTGGGTCTAAACTGACTTACATCTCGAAGTTCGTCGAAGTTAAAAAATTCAGGATCTGCGCAGCTAAATTTTTCCTCATCTGAAGCATCATCAAGGTTTGGGTCTAGACCATTGCTGCTGACAGAATTGGATGTTTCTTCTTTCTCGTGATTAAGACCATTTGTGTGACCATTATGCCCAGTTTTGTCTTCATCAAACTTTGGTGTGCTGCTTTGATCATCACCATGCAACACACCACCTTTCCTTAACCTTTTGAAATTGGAAGAACTGACATTATTATCGTCGTCATCATTACCATCATCACCAATATCCTCATCTTCACTCTCTTCCTTATACTTAACTTCTTGCTTCTGCCTACTTGACCTGCGGCTGTGTTGACTCGGCTTTGCATTATTTGCAGCAGCACCATCTACAGTGATCTCTTCTTCACTATCAGTGGTGGTCTCTGAATCACTAGATTCAGACACGGCTCTCCTGCCCCTTTTCAATCCTGCAGCTGATGAACCTTTTGAAGTCCGAGCAAATTTTGCTTTCTCATTTGGTACACCTGCAGCACTAGCGCTATTACCATCTTCCCCCTTCTTTTTGTTTGTATTTGCAGCTGCCTTTTGAGATCCATAATTAGCATGAACCCCTGGAGTGGCATTATTCCAAGCCTGTTGACCTGGGGCATTTGTCTGCCGGCCTGCAAAATTCTGTGGTGCCCCTGCATTTTTTACCCCAGCATACTGTCGATCTGCCCCAGAAGGAACAGCTTGCTCATTTATATCATGTGCAATAAAAGGCTTCAAACAACTCTGACAACGGATAGCTTTCTTCAACATTGCAGTGTAGTACTGATATCTCATGCCACAACTTGAACACATGGTCCAGAATGTTTGTTGTGTCCCTGCAGAATTTGAGGGCTGATGAAGATTCACAGGTCTAACAGGAGCAGCTCTCCTTGACTGCTGATAAGGGGATGGTCTTGCTGCACCAACTCTGACTGAGACTCTCCTTTTCATGTCATAGGCAGAACGTTTTGAGCTGTCTGTAAGCGTCATGTTTGCTTCTCCCACTAATTTAAATGCTGACTCTGCACCTGCAAACTTGTTCTTGTCGGGATGCAGCAAAAGCGCAAGCTTACGGTATTGCTTCTTTATTAGTGTGTCATCATTCGTGAAAGCAGGTACCTGAAGTATCCCATACCAGTCAAGCTCTCCATTAACCTTTGTTCCAGCAGCACAATGAACGTCACAGACAGTTAACATTTGTGAAATATTGTCAATCTCTGAGAAAAGTTGTTGTGCTTTGATGATCAATTTTTTTGCACCAACAAAATCCTTCTCCAGCAATTTTCTTTCAGCCAGAGCTTTTGCTCTAATAGCTTCCTCTTTGTTGCAGTCCATGATAACAAGTATAAAGAATCAATATCCAAACTCCTAACCACTCTCATGCAGAAAGTCCCAGTAACAAGAAAGACTGTTTCTTTCTCTCCATTCTTTTTCTCATAATAAACAATATGGTTGGTGCACCTTATTGCAATACTGCCTTCAGTTAATTGTAGTATCCAGAATAACCAACCTCAAGGTACAAAATACGTTCAGGAGCTGAGATATACTACTTAAAGAGCAGTACACTAAATAAATTAACTGGTCAGCCTGCATGAAACAAACAACGATTATGGTTAATAAATTTGATAAGCATATTCAAGAAAAAACAGAAGGCGTTTTTTGCTACAGAAGAACAAAAAATTTGCAATTATTGCCTCGCTCAAGAGATAAAATCACCTCAGACGACATTGGTTTAGTGTTAGTGCTGACACGAAAGGCTGTTAGCAATCTAAAATGAAATGTGTGCATAGTAAATTAATAGTATAAACAATTCAGGTTTAAATAAATATGCGCTCAACTGATAAGAAAGCACAGTTCATTAGCCTCTTCCTGGGTTCCAGCTAAGCCCCTACGTTAAGCTGTTTCTTTTACTTTTTTTTGGGGGGGGGGGGATCTTTCTCTGTTTAGAAAGCACAGTTCATTGGGCTATTCCTTGGCTCCAGCTAAGCCCCATAAACAACCAGAACAGGGTTTTGACAGTTTCAGTACATTATTTTATTCTAATTCGATACAGCTTGCTGAAGGAATAAAAGCAGGAAATAATTTGATATCTGAAGTCTCGAATGTGTTATGTACAGAAACAGAAAAATAATGCTGGGATATGGCAAACGTGCATTTCAACAAGAATGACAAATTCAAAACTAGTGCATGAAAGAACTGTGTATCAATCTGCACACAACTGTGGTCTGTTAATGTCTTCAAAATTTAAAATTGACAATAAGAACAAGCCTGAAGCAACAGCACATATTTTCTGCACAAGACAATGTATTTAATAAAGCTCACAGATGTAATTTCTGAGATGTCACTTCAAATTCACTAGCCATGGATCAAGGTGGAATATACTTACTATAATCATTAAGATATTTTACATTAAAAAGACTAAAGTGGTCTATCACAACATAACCGGCTGGGATATAAACTATACTGAAAAAATGCAAAAAATTGGAATGGAAATTCCTTGATTCATACAGGAACGTGAGAAATTCTATCATCAAGGTATGGGGCCACTTGCCTGATACGACAGTAACTTCAGGGTAGAGTGTACAATTTGCATAGAATTGGTGATTCAAAGAAAAATAAGTAGGATTCACAACAAACTTCACATACCTAAATTTCTTTCTTAGAGGCTAATAATGTAACTAAAATATCACTGCATTTGCAGTATCTTTGGTTTCAGCCAAAGGCAAATATCTAGCACTAATCAAGAGATTTGTAAGTCTCATGGTAAATGGACCCACAACATTGCAAATAACAGAAATCAAGTACACGATTACACATCAGATACCATGAGGGTGCACTAAAGCTTGCATGTCTTATGATGTTGTACAACTCTAGTTCCAATTAAGCCAGTTAGGCAAAAAGTAAACCTTAGTACCTTACAGTCAAATCAGCATTTTGGACAATGATAATAAAATATGTTCCCGGATTCAAACACACAAACTATAAACAAACCCCTGTGTAGAAGGCCGAATGCCTAATGTTGCATCTAGTAAGCAGTAGGACAAATTACCCAGTTGTGCCAAATAATAGGATGCATGGAAATAAAGTTCCTGTGAATTAAGCTAGTATTGTACATAAGGATAGGACAAACAATTTCAATGTCTGTTTGGACAGTAGTGCTTCTTAAAGGTGCAAGAGAATGGAAAAAAGTACTTACTACTTACCACAGAATACAGATGACCATCATAACAGGCACAGCGAGGACAAGCTTGGTATTATCTGCGAAAATAATAATAATGAGAATCGTATGCAAATTTCAAATGTAATTCTACATATCAACTTCATATGTCCCTCCCTACTTGCCTCTCTCTCACACACACACGCACACTAAACATAATAAATCAGCCAAAAAAACAAATATGATAGCAAGCAATAAATTGCTTTTATTTTTGGCTCCACAGTTATGTAGGGACTAGGGAGGTAAGGTGTCAAAAACACGCCCTGGAGGCAACCATAGGGTCGACTATATTTTTCGTTGTATTTGTGATTTTTTGGATTATTTGTTCACTAAATAATATCACCACAAGTGTGACTTCTTTGTGAATACTCTGTGTTTATGTTTACAATGTTTATTATAAACTGATCTTGGAACGTTAAACCTATGAGATTTATATTTCATAATTATAGAGATGGAGATATTAAACCAACAACACAAGACACATGTTCGAGGGTGTGGCACCCACAGCCACTATGAAACAACACAAGAACATTGTATTCTTCGTGTTGACGGGTGGTCTTACAAACAATGTGTGCTCAAGATGTGTAATTACTAATAGGAGAAATGGTTAGAATCTTCAAGCAGAATAACTACTCGTATCCCCTAGTATCCCTTTTTTGCCAGTGAAAGAGAAAGGATCTCTTCATCTGCGCGCGCACACACACGCGCGCGCATGTTCAGACAAGTTTATGACCTCAAAACACTTCGGTTTTACCCCAGCCCTAGTTTTGCCTCAAGACGCTACAGCGGGGGTTCAAACAAACGACGAGCTCCCCGGCCCAAGTCCAGACAGGCATCACTGGACACGCGCACACGCATCGCCGGTCACCCCGCGGCAGCCCCGCGCGTGAACCAATCGCTGGTCGGCGTTGATTAGGGTTTTGTGGAGTTCCGAGAAAAGGGGATTGCGAGGCCTCAACGGCCGGGAGAGGGGCGGCGCGTACCTAATCGACGGCGGAGGCGGCGGGGGGCGGGCCGGGACGCGAGCCTCCGGCGAAGGGAAGCGGGCGACGCCGACGAGGAGGAGGGGAAGGTGGGAGGGTTTGCGGTTTGCGCTCGAAATCTGACGAAGGGGGGCGGGCGGCTCTCTGTTCGCACCAGCGGCGGCCGAGCAAATGAGTACTCGCGCTTGTGAGCGAACGTGAGGTCAAGGGGGTTAAGGGGTTGGAGCCCAAGCTCCAAACTAGGTATGGATCCGGATGGTATCGGGTGCGAGCCCCGTGACAGGTCTGGTGGGGTCTCTGATGGGGCCGACCCATAGCCAGATCTTTAAAAAAAAGAATGAGAACAGAGGGGAGACTCCCCCGTGTCTTATTCTTACAGGAGATGAGGGACTCGAACCGGGCTGGCGACATCAACCTCAAGTGCTGTCCACCACTCCACCCAGAAGAGCCCCTCCCCATAGCCAGATTTTGACGGGTTCGGACTTTGGCTCTAATTATTATATAATAAATAAAAATTGATTTTACTTTTTACCATCCACCTAACCTAAACGAAGATCTGGCATTCACCCACGAGGGTAAGTTCGAAGAAATAAAATCTCGCATTCACCCAACTGCAACATTCAAAAAAATCTGCCATTCATCCGAGAGCTCGGGCATCAAGGAGACTCATCAAATCGTTTTTGAATGTTTGGATTTCAGGTCCAGACACTTTTAGCCCTCTCCAACACAGCTTAGCTAATTAGGTCTGGACCTTCGAATACCACTAGGTTGGTCCCAAATCGAGGAAGCTTGGGGTAGCCTGAATGTATGTCACCTCGGACTCCTCCGACATCCTTGTCCACACAAATCCTCATCTAAAGCCATGTTTTCAATCATGTCATCCTCCTTTGCTCCTAGAGATTGACACCGACAATGTACCCTCTCCCCCTCCCACTCTTGATGTTGCCCAGGCTTTGCCGACTGCCGCTGCCATACTCCCCCGAACCTGGTCACGGCCCAGGTGCCCTCCACCCCTATTGATGTCGTCCGTAGCGGACATCACTCCCGGCAAGTGTTTGGACAATATCATAGTGCAATTTTTAAATGTTCTTGTTGTTTATTTCGAAGCAAACATGATGATGACCCAACCTCGAGGCAAGATTCGATATGTTGTTGCGCCCGATCTTTCACGACACTCCCCTTCACTAGTAGTAACCTCTTGCCGACGCATGCAATGTACACGAAGCTTGCTCCAAAACTTAGGTTTTTTTACAACTTACTCCAAAACTCGATACGGTAACCCTAAAAAACGCATCGTGTCGCCCCTTCATAAAGGGTTATTTAAATCTATGCCCATCGTCTCTTAGTTGTGCTCACTTTCCCCCGTTCGTTAACTTTTTACTCACTTTTCCCCATGACTCAAAATTTTTGCTTTCACATTTTCCTCACTTTTGCCCCTGAAAAAGTGCTCAAAACCAAGGCAAAATGAGCGAGTGGGGAAAACTGAGCACAACTAAGGAATTGGGGGCACAGATGGAATAAGCCCTTTCATAAAACATAACCTAAATTTTGCATGACGCACGGTCTTGATTTTTATATAGCAATAATCAAACCCTCCTAACTTGACCCGCGGGGTTGTCAACACAATAATTCCTAATTATATCTCACGCACACACAAAAATTACAACCCCACCTCAACATACTTAAATAGCTAACACTATTATTCTTGCACGACATATGTGTTATACCGCATGTGACCCCCCATCCTACTTGGCATAGGGAGGAACGATCTTGGATCTCAGTCGTAAACATGGATTTTCCTTGTGTCGCCAAAATAGAAAGGAGAACTTAACCCTGATCTTGAGTGTTTGCCATTTGAATAAGAGATTTTCTTACGTCCACGTGAGCCAATAGGACATCATAGTATTTAACCCATTAAGAACCACTTCTTGGGCGCCCCCTCGCGTGTGCCACACCATCACCTCTACTTTGTGAGTGAGGGCGCGTTATGGCTGGATTAGGCGTTTGTTTTCGTCGTCATGTGCGGTTTGTCCCGTGTTCGTTTCTGTCTAATGGGTCTGGTCGTTGCGGTTTGGCCAACATGTCTTGATGGGGGGAGTAGATCGAACATGTATTGGTTGGTTGGAGGAAACACCTTCCTCATATACGCCCATTCACATTGCTTTTACTTGACCGCCACCACACGCAACCTCCCCTTGTCTTCTTCATTATGGTCTTCCTCGACCGCCATCGCACACATGATGACCCTTCATGATCCGATTACCGAATTGTAGAAAAATCCCTTACCTTTCCCCAAGGAGTGACCATGGCTATCGACCCACGAGAGGATGTGCTCTATGAGAAAGATTCAAACAAGTCATTGTTCTCGCAAAATATTCCAGTTTTCAACCGGACCTTTATCAACCTTTTTGGATGTAAACAATGATGTGAAAATATGCATGGGTATGAGGTCTTACTCTCATAACCTTGTATTTGTGCTTGAGATTGCATCTTGATAATAATCATAGTCTTATAAGACACTCGTTACAATGTACTCACAACATGATGAAGTGGGGGATGTGTCCAAAGTACGTCACGACCAGTCATGACCTGCATCAAGAGTTAGTTGTCCAACTGATGGACCTTACCATCTGAGGGAGTCCTGGACTAGGGGGTGTCCGGATAGCCGGACTATCATCATCGGCCGGACTTCAAGACTATGAAGATACAAGATTGAAGACTTCGCCCCGTGTCCGGATGGGACTTTCCTTGGCGCGGAAGGCAAGCTTGGCAATACGGATATGTAGATCTCCTACCATTGTAACCGACTCTGCGTAACCCTAGCCCTCTCCGGTGTCTATATAAATCGGAGGGTTTTAGTCCGTAGGACACAACCATTACAACAATCATACCATAGGCTAGCTTCTAGGGTTTAGCCTCCTTGATCTCGTGGTAGATCCACTCTTGTACTACCCATATCATCAATATCAATCAAGCAGGAGTAGGGTTTTACCTCCATCTAGAGGGCCCGAACCTGGGTAAAAACATTGTGTCCCTTGTCTCCTGTTACCATCCGCCTAGACGCACAGTTCGGGACCCCCTACCCGAGATCCGCCGGTTTTGACACCAACATTGGTGCTTTCATTGAGAGTTCCTCTGTGTCGTCACCGATAGGCTTGATGGCTTCTTCAATCAACAACAACTCAGTCTAGGGTGAGACTTTTCTCCCCAGACAGATCTTCGTGTTCGGCGGCTTCGCACTGCGGGCTAATTCACTTGGCCATCTGGAGCAGATCGAAAGCTACGCCCCTGGCCATCAGGTCAGATTTGGAAGCCTAAACTTCACGGCTGACATCCGCGGAGACTTGATCTTCGACGGATTCGAGCCACAGCCGAGCGCGCCGCATTGTCACGATGGGCATGATTTAGCTCTGCCGCCGGACAGTACCCTGGAGGCCGCACATGAGTCCGCTCTGACTCATAGTTCGGAGCTGACCGCGCCGATCAAGGACAGGTGGCTGGACACCGCCTCGGGGGCTGCAACTTCTACGGCGATAGAGCCGAATACTGACCTTGTCCCTTGCAAAGCTCGTGACTCCGAGGCGCCGGACTCCTCGCCGGACTCCGAACCTCCTGCGCCCCTGCCAATCGAATCCGATTGGGCGCCGATCATGGAGTTCACTGCTGCGGACATCTTTCAGCACTCACCCTTTGGCGACATCCTGAATTCGCTAAAGTATCTCTTGTTATCAGGAGAGCCCTGGCCGGACTGCGGTCAGGATGGTTGGGATGCGGACGACGAAAAAATTCAAAACCCACCCACCACCCACTTTGTAGCCACTGTCGACGATCTAACCGACATGCTAGACTTCGACTCCGAAGACATCGACGGCATGGACGACGATGCCGGAGACGACCAAGAACCAACACCTACCGGACACCGGAAAGCCACCTCAATTCATGATATATACATGGTGGACACTCCAAAGAGGAGCGATAACGAGGAACAACGGGACGCGACGAAGGATAACTCCCCCAAAAAACAACCAAAACGGCGACGCAAGCGCCGCCCCAAGTCCCGCCTCAATAACAACAGCACCCATAATGACCTAGCCATAGAGCAGGGCAAACCGGTGGGCGACGAACATGCAACCAAGCAACCATCCGAACAGGATGAATCGGATAATCAATCCATCCCCGACGAAAACAACAGTCCAGACGATCTGACGCCGGACACACCACCGGAGCATAAGAACCTTCACAAAAGACTTGTCGCCACTACAAGAAGTCTGAAGAAGCAGAAAAGGAAGCTCAAAATAGCGGAAGACATATTTAGAATGACATGGAGCAAAGTACTCAAGACCGCGGACAAATATGGCAACTGCCACCAAACAAAGAGCTACCCGAAGTGCAAGCTGCTGCCCGAATTCGACGAGGAGGCCGTAGAGCCCCCACAGTCAAAAAGCAAAGAGGCCGCCTGGCCGGATAGACGACCAGATGACAGGCCAAAAGCGACAAGCGGCGCCGCACATAAGCCGGCACATGACACACATAAATATCCTCGCAAAACGGATGGCCCGGTCAGGTCCATTTATGGGACAAAGAAGAGGGCCCCAGGAAGCAACACAGCACGCCGCATGTTCGGAGATAACGGCACACCTAAATACAGGGGCGCCGCACACCCACTATGTTTCACCGATGAGGTGCTGGATCATGAATTTACAGCAGGGTTCAAACCCGTAAACATAGAGGCATACGACGGAACAACAGACCCCGGAGTCTGGATTGAGGATTGAAGAAAAGAAATGAGCCTTGGTCCCATTATAAAGAGGGAGAATACCAAGAGCCGTCCCCGTGACCATTTGGGACTCGCCTTCGATAGAGGGGGCGTGGCAACGGGCGCGGTTGGGTTACCCACGTCCGTATTGATGGGAATCCCGGAATAAGGGGAACACGATCTCTTCTTCGACAAGACGTGCCAAGGAAACCGCTTCGCTAAACGCGCTGAGGTGGTATAATAAAATTCAAGTAAAGGCTTGGTAGTGGTGTGACATCATGCCACAAAATATGTCAGCAGATTGAACTTGTGTACATATTATTCTCTCTACGGTGCTATGTGGAATTTATTTTTGCAGAGTCGGACACTATCCTGGTGTTTGCAATCTTCTATGAATTATTCGGAGGAGGAACCCGCCTTGCAATGCCGAACAATATGCGCGCCGGACTCATCGTCATTGAAGCCTGGTTCAGGGGCTACTGAGGGAGTCCTAGACTAGTGGGTGTCCGGATAGCCGGACTATCATCATCGGCCGGACTCCAAGACTATGAAGATACAAGATTGAAGACTTCGTCCCGTGTCCGGATGGGACTTTCCTTGGCGTGGAAGGCAAGCTTGGCGATACGGATATGTAGATCTCCTACCATTGTAACCGACTCTGTGTAACCCTAGCCCTCTCCGGTGTCTATATAAACCGGAGGGTTTTAGTCCGTAGGACACAACCATTACAACAATCATACCATAGGCTAGCTTCTAGGGTTTAGCCTCCTTGATCTCGTGGTAGATCCACTCTTGTACTACCCATATCATCAATATCAATCAAGCAGGAGTAGGGTTTTACCTCCATCGAGAGGGCCCAAACCTGGGTAAAAACATTGTGTCCCGTGTCTCCTGTTACCATCCGCCTAGACGCACAGTTCGGGGCCCCCTACCCGAGATCCGCCGGTTTTGACACCGACACCATCTATTGCGTGGGGTTACCTATGTTATCGAAGAAACGACCTATCAAGAATTATATGAGCAATGGGATCTTTAGGCATATCAACTATAACAAGATCGAACACTAATTTGAATGATAACACCATGATTAATCCTTATTGCTCGCGTAAAAGTAGAATTGTCCATATTCAATCTAATCTTGGAAATAGCTCACTATCTGGAAAGCAGACAAGGATTCAGTAGTAACAAAAGGACCAAGATTGAGATTATCATAAACAGACTTAGGTATAGTGGAAACACTAGCAACTAGATCAAATAAAAGCATTGTACTTATTCAAACCAATCTCAATCTCAATAGTTGGCACAAAGGTATCTTTTATTTAGCAGGCAACTTACTAAATAGCTTTTTTTTCTTTCATCGTCCAACTCGTGTACCTTAGCTATATGACCAACAAAGACATTATATGCTTCATCATTTGATACCTCAGGTAGTGGGTGTTTCAATTCTATCATCTTCATGAAGACTACATTTGTATAAGTATACTTTGGCACATGGCTTTTATCAAGCTCTTTTGCATTTTCTTTGCTAGTTCTCATCATCTGGATATCTCAACTGGGTTAGGTTCCAATTTTACCTACAAACTTGGCTATAATCGAAGTTTGACCCTCTGCAATTTTAGCCACTTGTGCTTCCATGCCCTTAGTTCTACTGTCTAGAGCCTGCACATCATTAGTAAGTCCAGCAATCTTTCGATCAATTGACCAAGTAAGTTATCATGATTTTTCAAGATATTTTTTAAAGGTTTCATTTTGCTCACTTTGACTAGCAATAAAAAATTCAGAGTTTCCTCTAGACTATTTCTATTGTCATCCCATTTAAATTATTAGGTGCTCCATTATTATTATTATTAGGACAAGGTAATCTAGGACTATACCCATCATTTTTCCAGTTGGGGTTGTAACTACTACGAACAACAACATTGACATCATTAACATCTTCTCCAGCAACAACATTCACATTTACCTCCTCTTTACCTTTCATGACGGATATGAGTTCTTCAATCATAGCGGTTAACACCATATTATTTTCTTCAATGGCATTAACTCTTTTGGTGGTAGCCCTCTCGACATGCCATTGGGCATGGTTTTCTTGCATCTCATCAAGCAACTTTCTAACATCAGCGATGGACTTCCCCATTATAGTTCCTCCAGCGTAGTATCAAGCATAGTTTTTGACATAGGATTTAAGGCACTATAAAACATATGAAGAATTATCCATTCCTCCATTCCATGATTAGGACAATTCCTTATAGCCTCGTTCATGTGATCCCACGCAAGTGTTGGGAAACGTAGCATGCAATTTCAAAAAAAATCCTACGCTCACGCAAGATCTGTCTAGGAGATGCATAGCAATGAGAGGGGGAGAGTGTGTCTACATACCCTCGTAGACCATAAGCGGAAGCATTCGACAATGCGGTTGATGTAGTCGAACTTCTTCAAGCTCCGACCGATCAAGTACCGAATGTACGGCACCTCCGAGTTCTGCACACGTTCAGCTCGACGACGTCCCTCGTCCTCTTGATCCAGCAAGATGTCGAGGATGTAGATGAGTTCCATCAGCACGACGGTGTGGTGACGGTGATGGTGAATTGATCTGCGCAGGGCTTCGCCTAAGCACTACGAAGATATGATCATGGGAGTAAACGGTGGAGGGGGGCGCCGCACACGGCTGTGCAATAGTCTGAGGTGTGCTAGGTGGGGGAGAGGGGAGGCAGCCAAGGACGTGCCCAAGTAGGCCGAATCCTACTTGGGGCCTTCCTATGGCCGGCGCCCCCCCCCTTCCTTATTTACTGAAGGGGGAAGGAAAGAGGAGGGAGGAGGGAAGGAAGGGGGAGGCCGAATCCCCCATTTCCTTCTCCCTTCCCCTCTTTCCTTCTCCTCTGGTGCGGCCCATATGGGGGGTGCAGCAGCCCCTGGTGGCTGCTGTGTTTCCCCTCTAGGCCCATAAGGCCCATATCTTTTGCTGGGGGTGCCCGGAACCCCTTCCGGTGACCCGATATGTACCCGGTACCCTCCGGAACACTTCCGGTGTCCGAATACCATTGTCCTATATATCAATCTTTACCTCTCGGCCATTTCGAGACTCCTTGTCATGTCCGTGATCTCATCCGGGACTCCGAACAACATTCGGTCACAAAATCTCATAACTCATATAATACTAATTTGTCATCGAACG